>OX383935.1:14866183-17366183 GCA_947532085.1 Elegia similella | reverse complement strand
TTATCTCTTTGAAAAAGTTGTTAATTTTGATGGAATTTCGGAGGTACATTTACACGCAGTATACCCCTACAGAGAGGGTCATGCTCCTGCAGTGGAGACTAAAAAGACTTGATGATGATGAGATACCTCTACATATGCTTTATTTTAAAGTCTATACATTCAGTAAGATAACAGTGTTGTTAACAATACAACGTGATTTTGAACTCCCTAGCTATATTGAAATCTGGGAATCAGAATCCCTAATGGAACACAGAATTGCAAGAAAATAAGGTGAAAAACGAAAAATAAAATTAGGTTTCCCATACAAAGTCGCCAACCAGCTGGAAGAATTTCTATGAAAGGCTAAATTTATTTTTTTCGTTTTTTACCTTTTTTATTACAATTCTGTATTCCATTAGGGATTCTGATTCCCAGATTTCAATATAGCTAGGGGGTTCAAAATCACGCGGTATAAAGCAATTGATAAAAAAAGAAAATGCACAAGTTATGTGAAAGTACCTGTACGCACGATGTAAATATTATATTGCAAAGTATGCAATTTAAATAGAATCTATTTAAATTTACAATGATGTATATTCTATACGTACATACACCTTATTAAAAATGGGAATAGATTTGTTATTCCTACGAAATCACAAGACAGTTCATTTACATTCCAATTACAAATATGACCATTATTCAATATTTTCTGGAAATCTTATCATATCTTCAATTACTTACAGGCACTTGCAATGACTTTGAAAATTTCAATCGTCCAATATCGGACAGATGATGTCCAATTGACCAAAAGCAAAAACAAACCTAGTTTTGAAAATGCAATTTTAATTCTAAATCCCGCTTGTCGCTTATACCATTTTACCCAGCGGTTTGTACATTTCACGATGGGCACTACTTAAACTTTCAATTACAGTTGCCTGAAAAGTATCTTCAATATTAAATAATATCACTCTGCCAATGCTCTCCAGAAGAAGTAGCGAAAATATTATTCGTTTAAAGTTTGTAGTATTTTTCAGCACAAACATGTTTTAAATTTTGTTTTTAAACAGAGGAACTTTTATTTTCCGACAAACGTTGTTTCAGAAAAATAATATTTTTAATATTAATAAAACTTACGTGAAATATTATTTTTTATACAACATAACGTTTTTACTTATGTATTTCCAGTCGGAAAATGTCAACAGTTTCAGCCTATTCAGAAGGCCGTGACATCGTTGTCACTCGCCCTGAAGATGACCTTCTGAATTGGCTGAAACTGTCGGCATTTTTCGAATAAAAATACGTGAGTGGAACCTTTTTGTTTAATATTAAATATTATTTCTGTCTTTATATTATTATGTTAATTAGAAAGGATGCCATCCAGCCTGGTCATAAGCCAACGGCACCATCATGGCGTTCAACGGCAATGGAGCTATGTGTTCTACCAGCAGACACCGTGAGCCAATACTGCGTGAAATCTACCGGTCTTTAAGACACCGTGAGCCAATACTGCGTACATCCGCAACGTTATCAATAAATATTGTAGGCGGTAGTTTTGTATAGGTAGTTCTTATAACACAAAGTCAAAAGTCAACTTAGTCTACCTGCGACCATGAAAACTGTAAAGTTTTCGAAACGTTAGGTGTAAAAATAATGTAATATACGCGATAATACCGTATTGAAGTGATTTTATTTAAATATTTTCTAAGAGTTTGTAATGTCCTTACATTGACAAAGGCTGATTTTAGTCGAAAAATTAAACATTGTTACTAATTTCAAATTTAAAAAAGAAACATATGGATAAAACGTAGTATTTTAGTGGTGTAAGTACCATTGTTTTATTTCTAATAAACTACCTGTGGTTGACTGAATTTTAGTGTTATATTATCAAAAATATATTTTTAATTAGACTAACTAAAAGTAGAATAACTGGTGGTTGACCAAACCTTTTGTGTGAAAATCCCAGTCCGTGAGACCGGCGTCACGAGTGTTGTAAGTTAAAATGACGTAAACAATGGCGGGTTAATACTAAACAGTCATATAAAGATTTGAATCGACCTTGATTCAATAAAAACCACGAGTTTAATAAACTATCTGATTTAAAAGTTTTCAAGCATCGTAATATTCAACCACACACAAAAATAAACTTATTAAACTAAAGCCATATATGCGCTATTAATATTCAATTTTATTTCCTGCAGCGTACTGCGTAAAGCTACATTAACTCAGCGAAACATTCTCACCAATATATTTTCGGAATAAAAATAATTTTACCTCCATTGCACTAGCGCGCCGTCCCATGGCGATCCGACATCGCCTCAATTACGTTGGAGTACCTGAAATGAAGTGGAAATCACTTAGAACATGCCACTTGAGTTTTCAGAATGAACACTTACATTTTCAGAGTATTTTTTTTTATGAAATGGGTACCGGGAAGGCGGTAAGTAATTTCCTTTGTAATTTTACAAGTTTAATGCTACGGTGGAAAATTAATGAGTTTTGAAAATACAGCGGCACTCTAAACGTGTTTTATGTACTTTTATTAATCAAGGGAAAATATTTTTAAATTAATTTTTGCTAGTAGCATTTACCACACTCTCATAGAAAATCGACGTTTGAGAAGAAGTTTACAGCTTTCATGCTTCGTTCAGTGAGTGTTCTGACTGATGAAATCGGACGGTGAGTTGTGACTCACCGTCCGATTTTATTGCGTTGTATAACTTCGCTCTGTCCGCTAAAGTCGACCTTTTTGGTGAAAAATGACCATTATGTAACTTTCTCTCAGTATACTTTAATTCTTCGAGCTTATTCGGATGCACGAGGTTCCGAGCCAAACGGTACGATTCATCGAATAAATTTGTTATCAACACTGCACTTTGGTTTGCTTCCGCAATATTATTTAGTTTAATAAACTGCGTTAATTTTCCATAGGATACGTCCCCCACTCATGGATTTTGTGGTCAAAGACACGTATATTTCCGATATAATTTGCCATTTTGATATCGCGGGTAGAAAACGCCTCATCGCCAGTTGTAATGTCGGATAGCAATGAAACAACCGTAGTACTCTGATGCTGGTTTATTACTCGGGCCAAATGCCCACAGTTACTTGCATCCTATCCTAATCCTAACTAATATTATAAATGCGAAAGTGAGTTTGTTTGTTTGTTTGTTACGCTTTCACGCCGTAACTACTGAACCGATCATCATGAAATTTTGCATACAAGTTCTCTGGAGTACCGAGAAGGACATAGGCTGCTTTTTATCCCGGGAAAGGGATATTATTCTATTCACGAGGGATCGACAGTAACGCGGAGCCGCGGGAGAAAGCTAGTATAAAAATAATAGTAAGTACATACACAACAGAGAGCCGAAGGCTCATCCTGCCAACCCTCCCCTTTTTTCCTCCCCCAACTCCTTGAAAAGACGGCAACGCTCCTGTCACACCCTGATATTGCAGTTGTCCATGGGCAGCGGTGATCACTTGCCATAACGTGACTCGCTTGCTTGTTTGCCGTACAATATCATAACAAAAACTCACCATTGTATCCTAGATTTAAAAAAAAAATTGAGTCTCTCTTGCTAATAGTGATGAAATTGGTTTCTTTGATACTCATAGCTAAAGTATATCAAAAGTCTAGTCTACGTTACTTTTTGCGACAGATAAATATAATAAAACTTTTTAAAAAAATATTTGTGAAAAAATATTGCGTCTTTACTTACGAAATGATTTCTATAAATCCTTTGTCTGATAGCCTGAGGGCGTCTTTGGTGAAGAGATTGTTGATGCTAACATTAAAGGTATGGCTATTAAGTTAAAAATAAATAAAGATCTAAGTATAACTGCAAATCTCATTTTGACAGAGCTTGAAAATATTTCTCTGCGACGTAACTTAATTATTTTTAAAGTATTTCGTCTTTCTTGATTTTTATTTCGAACTTTTATCACAAAATAACTCTGCGTTGCGTATTTCGAGAGAAATATTAATTCAAAACAGTTAGTTACTTGAGTTTTATAGGAATTTATTTGTCGTTTTCATAAGTTTTAATTGTATAAAGTAGGATCATGGATTATAGAACAGCATTAATAAACGATGTTCTACATATCTTATACCTTTAAAAGAGCAATTTTAGTATATTTATTTATATGTTTATAAATTTATTTTTTGATCTCGGAAACGGCTCTAACGATTTCTTATACCTTTAAACGAGCAATTCTTGTATATTTATTCATATATTTATATGTATATAAATGTATTTCTATGATTTTGGAAACGGCACTAACGATTCCGCTGAAATTTGGTATATGGGGGTTTTTCGGGGTAAACAATCGATCTAAATTAGTCTTATGTTTGGAAAAACGCGTATTTTCAAGTTTTCATGCGATTTTCTTTTCACGCAGAATATGGTCGCTAATTTAGTCCTGCCGGCCACTGTCCGTCTGGTCCAGCAGTTTCAGACGCGGACGGCAAGAAACGAGTTACGGGATTTACAATTTACAACAAATGGTAATAGCCGAGCGAAGCTCGGTCGCCCAGGTACCATCAACATCTCAAGCTTAAATCTATTAATTTATTTGTGACGTACCACGGGTAAAGTTAATTTATGGACGCTGACGCTTAACACGATTAGAAAAACTATTCACTATACGATTTTACTTAGCTAAAATAAACACAATGTCTTCAGCGTCCATACTCGTGAAAAGTCAAATTTTTACTCTTCAATTACTCATTCTGCAAACGAAACAACTTCACAGTATACGATTGACGCTTCTGCGGCTCAACCTATTAGTATGAATATCTTTTAGATTATGTTACTAACTAAAAGACCGACATGCCATGCTTATATTGTTCCACCGCTGCCCAAAGGTACCTTGTCTACCTTGTCACGATCTACACCCATTTCTCATCAACTGCGCTGAAAAATATCAACGTCACCGAGCTATCGTTTTCCAGACAGCTTGCTTCTAAGACTTTTTTATGGTGTAGGACGACAAATGAGCAAGCGAGTCATGGTAAGCGATCAGCGCTGTCCATGGACAACTGCAACTCCAGGGTGTAACAAGAGCGGTACCGGCCTTTCAAGGAGTTGGGGGAAAGGCATGGGGTGAGTAAGTGGGGGGAACTCACCGAACGAAGCATAGAAACGGTAAAGCTTCTACTCAAACATCGATTTTCTGTGAGAGTGTGGTACTTCTCCTGACGAGCCGGCCCATGCTACTACCAAAAATTAATTTTGCCGGTAGCGTGGCTCTAACACAACAACACTATGCTCTACCTACTTATGTTTCTTGGCAAAAATCTATAATCGAAATTCTTGGTCGCTTTGAAATAATATAGAGGTAAAAAAATTAGAAAGACAGTTTCGTTGAAATCTAGGAATCCCAGTTGGTAGATTTATGTGGACTATTTTCATTCTCTGTTCAAGGAAGAAAATGAGAAATCAGATTTATCGGGTTGGTTATTTTTGGTTTGTTCAAGTCGAAATTCTTTGTTTTATCTTTACATATAATAATATTGAAATTAGGCCGTCAGTTAAAGATTATCAAAAAATATTGGACAAGTAGTTTTTCTTTTGTCAATTTAACAATAAACGATGAACATAAAGTGCGTTCATGAGTGGAGGCTTGTGTCGTCAGTGTAGCAAACTTTGACGTCACACGAAACCGGTTTTGGTATTTTTTTAGTAATTAAATTGTAAAATACATTTTCAATTAACCATTATTTTAAAGCTCGCTTAAATAGTGTATTATTATGATTTTTTATGTACTTTGGAATTTTATTGTATACTCGTATTGCGGTTACTTAAGTCCTCTTGTCATATATTGAGTAGTAAATCTGTGGAAGAACGAGACGATCTTTGTCTCTGGCGTAACTTGATCAAATAATTTGAAATGTAGGCATGATATTCTTCAAGTAAAATTAAAAACAGCCATCTCTCAACAAAGCAGAGAGAGCGATGAAATATTTTGAACTGTATTTCCTAGATACTAGATTTTCATTTCAAGTGAAGCTTCAACAGACGCGGGCGAACAATATTTTGGATATATAATGAAATACTTTACTTAATTTCCCCAATCATTAAGGCGCGTTCATGCCGATTGCAATTTGTGAATCGCCAGTCATGAAACATGTCACGCGACCGTTTCATTATATTTTGAATGGCACGTTTATCAGCGAATCTTTTAGTCAATTGTTATGTCCTTTGTGTTGCTAATAATCGCCATTTGTCATCATTTTACTTAACTTATATAGCTTTGATTAAATTAGTTAGAAAGTGATTTGTGAAATATATGTTCAAATAAATTGGTGAGTTGTTTAGTCACAAGCTTCATTTGCTTTTATATTCTGCTATTTAAGAGCATTATCTTCAGTATTATAATGAAAAAAATTGGTTGTCTGTGAAGTTGGTTTACGGACGATAATTTTAAGTGATAACAGTGTAAGAGCGATCGTCACTAGCCGAACGTTTACGCCGATCGTGCCTTTATCGCTTGTTCTGCGCTCTCACTTGCACACGTAACGTGACAAATTTTCATGCGTGCAGCAGGCGTTCATCGAAGACGTTATCACGTCAAAAATGGACTAAATTACTATTCTATCAGAATTCAATGAAGTGGTTTTCCATTGCCTTCTCTATTTCACACGCTGTGTTGAGAATATGAAGTCTACGATTACTGTAGACGGCTGATCGTAAAAACATTACTTAATCATTTTAAAACACGCTATGTGGAAAAGGAAAAAACACGAGTTACCATTTCACACTATTGTAATTATTTACAATGTTATAAATAACTTAAACCGTGCTTAGTAGAACACCCAAACTACTTGTTCCGGCGTCACGACAGATGTTAAACACATATTTCAAGAGGAAATATACGTCAACTCGCGTTCGAGGTGCTAAGATAAATTTTATTCGCTTTGTTTGCGTTGAATAGTGGCGTAACTACATTATTGGCCGTTTCAATGATTCAGGGCGCCCGAGATATGGGCCGAAGTTTTAGTCGCTTTCTTCGTATGAAATAGGCGCGTAGGTACCGCCGTATCAACTGTTGTCGATCCAGGGATCCTAAGAAATATATACTAGAATATTAGTAATCAGTCAATCCAAATCTCAGGCTGTACGGCGTAAAAGTTAGTTTGGCATCACACACACCACGGAAACCGAAATAATCGTTGAGTAAAGTTATAACACAGATGAGAAATATACTACATTCAGATATTGTATATTTATAAAACTAAAAACGGCAAAGACTTTTTACTGTTGGCTGAAGAACCCACAACCAATTTTGATGTAGCACCCACCCATAGAGCAAGTTACGCCCCTATGTGGAATCTGACAAATTACGCGAACGAGTGATAGTGACGTGTCGACGGCACGCCACACACGTTTGGTGATCGATCGCGGCCTTGAGTCCGTGGGGAGCCTAAGGGCTGGCGTCCGTTTATGGCACACACAAGGGATGACGAAAGTTTTCAGAGTTATGTTGAAAATTTTATATTTCTGGGAAAAGTAAAGTCAAAAATATTAAGAACTCAAGTAATTTCAAGAATTGTAATGATACAATCCCCAAAATGTATGTACAATTAGGTAATTGTTTTAACATTTATGTAATTAGATTTAGAAGCCATAATATTGAACAAAAAAATAATGCAAATGAATCAATAAATTGAAGTCATTAGCCCAGAAGAGGTCAAAAAGTTATCTCTAAAATGAAAAACAGAGAAGCGTTAGGCTCAGACGAAATACCAGTAGAAGTCTGGAAGTGCACTAAGGATGAAGTATCTAATTTGTACAATGACATTCTCATACAACAAAAGATACTAGATCTATGGAGAAATTGAGGCTTAGTCCCATTTTATAAAAATAAGGGTGACGTCTCAGAATGTCGAAACTACGAGTGAACTCCTAATAAGATCTTTTCAATGCAGATTCACTAGCGGTATTGGTTCAATTGATGCTATACATACAGTAAAAATACTTACAGAAAAATTTGAGTCACGGAAGAAATATCTCCAGTAATTTTTTATCGACCAGGAAAAAGCTTTTGATCGTGTCCCCCCGAGACCTTAAATGGCAGGCGTTAAGAAAACAACTAATGCAGGAAATCTACATTGCATCACCGTCTCACCATTTCGTGTAGGTATCACGGTCAATCGACCATGCACACCCTGATTTCAGAAATCTTCGGAATCGCGTCTCGGCCTCTGACGATTGATCTTCTGAAAGACCAATATTATGATGTCCCTGCATTTGTCAGCAGCCCAGCAGGAGAAAGTAACCAAGCAAGGTGTCCATCCATCAATCTAAAGAATCCACCATGAATCAATATTAAACCGGCAATTATTAAATCTCGTCATGGACTATGTCACGGAAGTACAATATCCTCCGCCTTGAACTTTACTTTTTGCGTATGACATAGTTCAGGTTGCAAAATACCTTCGACAAATGTTCTACATGTTCTGTGACTTCTCGGGCACCTCATTGTCTGCACCAAGCAACTCGTATAAGATTTGAGAGATTCCCCTTAATAGTGTAGACATACATACATAGTATCACGTCTTTTTCCCTTGCGGAGTAGACAGAGCCTAGGTCTATCAGACCTTATGTCACAATCAGCATGTTGGACATGTAAATGGAAAACGGAATCAAAATAGTGATGGGTTGCTAGCCGCATCGCCTATAGACATGGTTCTGCAGATTTTCGCCCAATCCCTCGATCGGGTTTTACGATCTACGAGGGAAGACAAGCAGCTGGCATATTCTACGTTATTCCTTTTCTCCCAAACCAGCATAAAAGGAAAAAAAATACAGTGTACACAGTTTCAAATATCTCAAAAATCAATCGTGGCATCCAGAGCCAGCACAGCAGAAGACATACAGAACAGAAGCGATAGCTTGGCTCAAATTGCGAGCAATGTCTGGCATAAACGTCGGGATTGCCGACTATCGCTTCAGGCTTGGAAGGAGTTCATTTTTAAAGCTCTAACTAATAAAGTCGGCAAACGCTATGACCAAAACAAACTTTCGCTTATCCAGAAATCTATTATAAACACTCGTGTGCCAGTGTCAATTAGGCCACGTTGTCGGCTACTCGGAGACAAAATGTGAGAGAGTCTCTAAACTAGCTTGTCAAATATTATATATTATTTGACAGCTCCGTGGCGCAGTGGTTAACACGCCAGCCTGCGACACGAGGGTGCCCGGGTTCGATCCCCGGCCAGGTCAAGATGGAAAATGATCTTTTTCAGATTGGCCTGCCTCTTGGATGTTTATCTATATATGTATTTGTTATAAAATATAGTATCGTTGAGTTAGTATCCCATAACACAAGTCTCGAACTAACCTTGGGGCTAGCTCAATCTGTGTGATTTGTCTGTATATATTTATTTATAGGCATTGAAACTGTAAATATCAGTGAGCCTAACAGCCTTTCGCCTATCCAAAAATAAACGCATGTATTATGAACGCTTGTGCTCTGTGTAAAGCCACGCTGTCAGTTATTTGGAAATGTTAAACCTTTAAGAAGATTAAATAAAAATATTATGAAGCCTATAGGAAAGGGGTGTCACCCTCAATTGTCTATCCCTCAATTGTCTATCCGTGCTCGGCTTCCCGAGCTGCTACTTACTTTTTCTCATTCATCCAAGTGAGTAGCATCCCAATACTTTCATTCCATTCCCAAACCCAAAAAAATCCTATCCTTACCCAGTTTAAAAATGCTAAAGATGGGCAGCAGCAACGGAAGCACAAGAAGCCTAAAAACTGCGCTCGCCAACCCGCCTGCCAAGCGTGGTGAGTATGGCAATATCCTCCCATGGAACGTAGTATCCTTGAGAGAGGCATTTGTCCAGCTGTGGACATTTTACGACTGTTATGATGGTGATGATATAATCTGGCTTGACAAATAAAGCGTAGCTAGAAATAAGTGCATCTATTCTATTAACACACTTGTATCCCGAGACGTTGTTAAAAAATGAATAAATTTTTACTTGCAATATTGTAAATCGTAATACCATAAATGTGATCGTTTGAGCGGATGTAAAGATGCGTGAATGTTTCAATGTTTGTGACTCCGTCCCTAAAAATGACACTCTGAATCCCAGCATCTATTATGAACGCTCGTACCCTACTAAGCTAGACTGTCCGTGAGCGGAGTCCTGGAAATTATAAAGGTACTCATTAATTTTGAGATTAAAATATTTTTGACTATGCTTATAATTTTAGATTGTAACACAAGGTCCTAACATAATTTTTTTTAGGTAGGAAATTATTCTGAATCCAGAGTGGAACGAAGGAGTCTAAAATAGAATCTCGAACATAGCGACAGATTCCAAAGTAGACTCCTAAGGCGCTGGATTCAGAGTATGTTGCCCGAAGTAAAAGTATTATGTTAGTCCCAAGAATTCTGCTTTTGATATTTGAGAAAAACAAATAAGTTACCTATTTATATTATTGAATAATTTTAACAGATTAAAATATGATTGTTATTTAAAATAAATGGTTAAATATAACAAACGATTGACTTTAGTGTTAAAACTATGGTGTTCTGTATAGAACCAGTGTAATCTTTTTCTGTACGTTTTTACCTGTTATTATTGTTTTTCCAGGGCACAGTACAATATTTTTTGATTTTGTTGGTTAGTAAATTTAAATGTAGGTAAAAAACAATGAAGGAAGAAGTATTACATTTTCTGATTTTACTCCTAAAAATATAGCGCCTTAGCTTGCGCATGTTTTAAGCATGCAGCATAAAATATTTTATTTTTAAATATTATATATCATTCATCATTACATCCACAAAACTCTACTGCTGTACAAGGGCCTCTCGGATATTACCACACTTGCCACGCTTGGCAGTCGGGTTGGCGAGCGCAGATTTTTTGTCTTCTTGTGCTTTGACGCTAGCCATCGCAAGCATATTTAAGCTGGATAAGGATAACAATTTGTTGGGTTTGGGAAAGGTATGAAAGGTATTAGGATATTATTCACTCGGATGAATGGGAAAAGCAAATAGTAGTTCGAGAGGCTGGGTACGCGCACCCGATGCCATACCCGCAACCACCGGACATGGAGAGGCAGTTGAGGATGAATCCCCTGAACTTTTAACATTATAATTCAACTTTTTTGGTCACGGATATTTTCGGAACAATATTTGTGTTTTCATTTCTACGCGACTAAAAGGAAATTTAATTTCTAATTCATCTTTTAGTCGCGTGAGAATGATGATGTTGTTGGTGAGATGAAAAACATAATATTGCAGTTTATTAATACGATCAAGTTTAAAGTTTAGTCGTGGTAGAGCTACGCTACCGGCAAAATTAATTGCTAGTAGCATGAATGGGCTGGCTCATCAGGGGAAGTACCACACTCTCACAAAAAATTGAAGTCTGAATAAAAGCTTTACCGATTCTAGCCGGAGGCCCATCCCATCCCCATTTCCTTCCCCCTACTCCTTGAAAGCCGCATTGTCACACGCTTGTGTTGCAGTTGTCCACGGGCAGCAGTGATCACTTACCATCAGGTGACCCGCTTGCTCGTTTTACTATAAATAAAGAAATAAAAAAAAACTGACAAAAACTCTACACTTTACCCCAGCTCGTCACCCCGCAGTCCATCCAGAAATAAGCACATCTATTATGGACGCTGTACGCTACGAAGCTAGCCTGTCAGTTAGAGTAGACGTGGGTGTTATAAAATTTACTGTTATTATTTCGAATCTAAATATATTTTGATAAATAAAGTTTTGTAACAAAACAATTGCAGATCTTCATTCATGCTGGAGTTGAAACGGTAAATGGTTGTTCTGATGGCTGTTCTGTTTCTCTACCTATTTGACTTCACCAGAACGGTGCGCTTTATTAAGCCCTAAAGTTTCGCTCTGCGAAGTGTAATTGTATTTAAAAACATGCATACTAAGCATACTAAGTGCATTAGAATGTACTATGAAAGCTGAACTTGATAGCAGCTTCTCAAAAGAACATCACATTAAGTTTGAAGTGCTCTGCCGAGGAAAACTACTGACTGTAATAAGCCTTCGTGCTGAAACTTTGGTACAAATATATGATAAGTAAGCAGATACAACAAATGAGGTTTCTGGCGTATCAGAATCTTAAAATCTCATTTTAAAATACATGTTATGTTTTTAGGGTTCCGTACCACAAAAGGAAAGAACGGAACCCTAATAGGATCACTTTGTTGTCCGCCCGTCTGTCTGCCTGTCAATTTTTTTTTGTCAGAAACCCGTAGAGATATCAAGCTGAAATTTATATTAAACTAGCTGCCCCGGCGAACTTCGTTTCGCCATAAGTTAAAAACTATCCTATCTCTCAAGTTGGATCGAACTGCACATGGTGTGCGAATTTTATTATAATCGGTTAAGTGGTTTAGGAGTCCATTGAGGACAAACATTGTGACACGAGATTTATATATATTAAGATACTCAAGTCTACTGTCCCTTGGGGCTATAAAAAAATCAAACTTCTAAATCAACGCAATCAAAAGATACAGCCATTTATGCCGCTAATTTTCGACATTCGCAAGGGAATCAAAACCTACAGGGTACTTCCCAATTACTCAGAATCTTCAAATTTGATACGAAGCAACGTCTTATAGCATAGGTGAAGGAACAATTGCGAAAAGCATACATTTTTAGTTACATCATATTATAATAATATATTTATGAATTTTAAACTTAGTATAGATAATATTACGGAACCCTTCGTGGGCGAGTCCCACTCGCACTTGACCGGTTTTTTTTTCAGAACAGTTCAACTTTACACAGGGTGAAATTTAATTCATTAGCATAAGTTTAAGGAGTGACTCAGACCAAGAATCTGAACAACTTTCATTATGGGACCAACTTCGTCATCGTGAAAAAACTCTCTGCTTTTTCATAAAAACTGGAATATCTACTTGGCCAAAATCTATGGATTTTTTTTTTTGCAATTTCGGAGTTGGTCCCATATTGAAAGTTGTTCAGATTCGTGGTCTGAGTTACTCCTTAAAAGTTTGCTAATGAATTCAATTTTACCCTGTATATTATCAACAGATACGGTGTTGCAGACAGATACACAAAAATACGGACACCCATACAAATAGCCATCAAACTAATCACCTCTTTTAGCGCTGGCGGTTAAAAACGATTCAAAACGAAAACCCTCCCAAAAACTTGACAAGAGAAAACGTTTGATGATTTACATTTTTTCATTTCGGCTTTGTCCGAGCGCAATCCTGTATCAGCCAGCTGCCTCATATATCCTTAATGCATTCATCCCCAAAAAGTTGGCAATGTTTTTTATTAAATTATCGAAATGTTTGTGAAGGGAAAATGTTTTGAATGCCATATGAGTTGGTGGAGTTAGACGTGGGTGATCATATACTTTGTGAATAAAGTATATATAAAAGTATTTTTGTCAATATGTCATTGATAGAAATTTATATTGTGTTATCTTACATATTAGTTACATACATACATACTTACTATCTATATACATATATATATAATCCGTGTGGTTCCGGCATAGTAGAATAGGACCACTCCCAGTCTTCCCATGGAGATCGTAAGAGGCGACTTAGGAAATTCTAGCTAAACAAAGCTCATAAACTTCAATGAAACCTCTTCAACCCGTCTGGCCAGCGAGGAGAGTGTAGGCCAAATCCTCTGTCTGCTCTGGCCAAGTATGGCTCCGGTAGTACAGAGAGGGTCATGCTCCTGCAGTGGAAACTAAAAAAGCCTCATGATGATACTTACTATCACATCTTTGAGGTTGTTAAGCCACGTTTAGCACGTTGGTGAGCATTACGTGAAAAACGGAACCAATATGGTAATAAGTTGCTAGCCGCATCGCCTACTAACATGATTTCTCAGATTTTCACCCATTCCTCGATTCAACGGTTTTTCTTTTCTCCCAGACCTGCATGGATGATTTTCGGTTTCTCTTTAGCTTGCAAAACATGGAGTAGGTTTAGATTTTAGATAGAGGATAATGAATTGAAAAACGGAGAAAAAATTGACCTTCATTTAAATTCGAGCAGTTCCAATTGTTTAAGTAGTCCAAAATTGTTTTCTTTCCTACTTTTTCCTTTTCTTTAAGAGATCATGGTTCCATCATTTAAATATTGCCCAGATAGTTATGTAAGGAGAGACGCAATTTATTTTTAAATCTGTATCTGTTAGACTCTTGCAAACAATGATAAACGTAGAAAATAAAAAATAGAACTTCATTTAAATCCGGCCAGTTCCAATGTAAAAACTCTAAAATTGTTTTTCATTTTTCATATTTTTCTTATCATTTTTTATTATTTTCATATCTATTAGTGATCCTAAGTTCGTCATTTAAAAATTGACAGATGGTTCTGTAAGATTCTTGCAAACAATAATCGCAAGAATAAAAGCCAATTTAATATCAAACCGGCATCAACCTCCACAAGGTTGAATGTGCAAATAAACGCCCTGTAATCCCCTTAATAAAATTAAATCGGCTAAGTGTGAGCAGAGTTGCACACGAAAGGTTCTGTCGAGAAAAATAGATTTTTTAAGGCGATATTAATTGTTAATAGTTGAATTTATTTTTCTGTGGATTGGTACCTACCTATAGTACTACTGTGGAAAAGCACTGAGATAGGTAGTGTCCGTATTATTTTACTAACTTTGATATGGACAAACAAAACATTGAAAAATACTAAAAAAAAATATCATGTCATTATTATTATAAGAACCGTAGCATAGAGAAAAAATATCTCGCTGGATACCATCCATACTAATAAAATATTATAAATGCGAAAGTAACTCTCGTTTATCTGTCTGTCTACGTGTCTTCTTTTCACGTTTTAACAATTTAACCAATATGGATGAACTTTGATATGGAGGATGAATATTTCATTTCGGGAAATTCTACTGCACTCAAGGGATCGATACTGACACAGGCGGAGCCGCGGGCAAAAGCTAGCAGTAAATAAATAGACACTGACTTCCTAAGTCGGTTCAAAAATTCAAAAGTTACAGACAGATGAGCAGATAGCCAGCAGAGCCTTAACAACAAGGCTCAATTGTCACCCTTAGGTTACAGAACCCTAATAAAAATGTAAATACTTCGGAAAGCGATCTTTTTACGGCTCATTGGAAAAGTAATAAACGCTTGGGAACAAAGTAGTCTCGGTAAAACGTTTTATATGTAAATGGAAATCAATTCACGGCATGACGCCGAAACAAAGCCAACAAGAGGTTGTGCCATTAGTACGGGGGCCGAATATAGAACTCGACTTCCGCTAACTCTTTATTAATATTGTGGTTTGCCCTGGCGATCCTTTTTACCAATGTAAACTTGTGGTCACGTAAAACCTTAATGTTAGTGAGAATACTAATTCCCACCATATTTGGATATCAGGCCAGACGATATTATGTTATAGCATTTTTTTTCAACACGGTCAGGCATACATGCACACCCTGAAATAGCATTGACATAGTTGAATTGTCATAGACAATGATATAATACTAACGTATAGACACTAACCTCACACAACAATACTGGCCCAACTTAAGGCCTGTTAGAAGCAGCAGACTGGTTAACGGCAGGCTGTTGTAGTAAGTTCCACAAGCTGCCACTAATGGGTGGCAGAGATGGCGCTGCAGTGCAATACTTAGCGACATTTCCACTCTTCACTAGATGGTTTTAGCCTAAACTTGGTAAAACCAAATAAAACTGAAAAATATTATTTTAATATAAACCAAAAATATATTTTAAAATATGAAAAAGGACGTGGGGTATCTTTTACGGTATATTGACGCGGACGGAACCACAGGCGAAAGCTAGTTATTGTAATACCACAAAAATTTGATGAAACCCCTAATACACCTATGGATTCCCAATAGAATATGCTTTCGCTAAGAGCTTCTAAGATAATACTCTTATAGCGCATACGTACGGTACACGGCGTCCCGGCTGAACGTCGTATCATATAATAATTTGACATAAAGGAAAATGAAAGTCTCGTAAGACCTAGACGGTAAAAATACCGGATATAAAATCACTTTATTTATATCTAGGTTCCGGTAAGTGTAAAATGAGGTAAAGTTACCACATTTTATTAACAATCAGCTTTGGTTTGTATTTGGTGTGTAGATGGCCAACACTGGTGTAAAATTTTTCAAAGTGCCTAAAGGCAGCTGTTATGGCTTAACGACTGCAATAAATGATGACTGTCGGGACTAACGGCTTCACGTGCGTTCCGAAGCACGGAGAGCTTGAGATATTTTTATGCCACTTGCGGTCATCCATCACAGTGGGAAGTCTCCCCAGGGTTGCTTAACATGAGTAAACGGATTTCATTCTCACGACTACTAGGCCATCGGGATCCTCAACAATCGGCGTATTAAAGTAAAATCCCATGAAATAAAATTGGGGAACCTGTGACATTTCTAGTTCCTGATTACAAAGGTTTGTAATCAGGAATGGAAAGATGTAAATCTTGCGTGGGTTTTAGGTATTGGCAGGTGTCCCGATTTGCGCGAATTATCCCTATTTTCAGGTGTCTGGGGACATATCCCGATTTGCATCTGATCGGGACGCTAAATGTCCCGATAAATCAATAAATAAATGTTTTTTTTTATAAGTGATTTGCATTCACAATGGTATTTTGATATAGAACACAACTGCCCGACTTTTACAAGTGAGGTATTTGATTCAACTCATTTTACAATGAATTTGAAAATCAACTAATATGTAGAAAGCCATGCAATATTTTTTTTTAAAGTGTTTTATTTTGCATTCGCAATACTATTTTAAAGTTTTCTTTTTGTTATTGCAACAATGTTCACCTGGCAATGTAGGGTTTCCGTATTTGAGCGTCATTTTATTAGTAAGTCGACTATAACTCTGATGGTCAAGGGTGCCATGCTCAACTGCCTGTCCGGTGGTTGCAGGTTTAGTATCGGGTACGCGCGTCCAGTCCCCCGAGCTGCTACTTGCTTTTCCCCCATTTATCCGAGTGAGTAGTATCCCCATACCTTCATTCCCTTCCGAAATCCAACGAATTTCTATCCTTCCCCAGCTTTAAAAGCAGCGTCGAAAGCACAAGAAGAAACTACACTCGCCAACGTGCTTGCCACTGCTTCCCAAGTATGGTGATTATGGCAATATCCCCCCATGGAACGAAGTATTTTTGGGAGAGGCCTTTGTTCAGTAGTGGACTTTTTGCAGCTGTAATGATGATGATGAAATCTGACTTGCGATCCTTACTTGGAATGAGATACTTTTCCTGCATAGAAGTATGAAGTGTCGAAAATTTTTTTTTTTAAATCTATGCTTTTCCTGTAACTCCGAGAATATGTAATATTCTACTGCCCTGAGTTTGTTCATAAATAAATAGACAACTAAAAGGTGTCTCAGTAAGAGTGCACTTTTTCATTTAAAAAAAAATATTTATTGAGATAATAGGCCATAACACTATTCATTAAATTTTCAATGACTGTTTCTCAGAGATGCGGCTGTACCTCATCAATGACGCATTGGATCTCGGATTTGAGCTATTTATTCGCATAAACCTGAGATTCCAGAAGACCCAAAAGAAAATACCCCAGACGGTCTCTAGAAAACATTGCTGCTGTAAACGAGAGCAACACCGAAAACATCGATTCGGCATCGTTTTCAACAACTTCAAATTTCACTAAGCACTACGCAGTGATTTTTGAGTTCTTATGGCCTCAACTGGACGGCATGGATCTGGACGACATGTGGTTTCAGCAAGACGGCACTACCTGCCACACCGCTCGATTTATTGCAGCAACGATTTTCAGAACAAATTATCTCAATAAATTCTGATGTCAACTGGCCACCAAGATCATGCGATTTAACGCCATGCGATTTTTTTCTTTGGGGTTTTTGAAATCTCACGTTTATTCTAATAATCCAGAAACAATACCTGAGCTGAAATCGCAAATTCAATGCGTTATTGGTGAGAGACAGCCACAACTCTGAAAAGTCATGGAAAATTTGATGAAAAGAGTAATGGCCTATTATCTCAATATAAATCTGTTTTTATTTTAAAATGAAAAAGTGCACTCTTACTGAGACACCCTTTAGTTGTTTATTTATTTATGAACAAGCTCAGGGCAGTTGAATATGTAACAGAGTTACAGGAAAAGTATCACATTCCAAGTAAGGATAGCAAATCAGGAAATTTCATGAAAAGAGTAATGGCTTGTCATCAGAACCGTGGGGGCCGTTTGACATATATTTTATTCCATACGTAATAGGAACATGTCTTCTTTACAATCCAATATAATAATCACAACTATCTTAATAAATATGTTTGCAAATACTTTCGTTTCATTCCCAGATGCAACAAAAGATCGTTTCTCAACATAAAAATTCTTTTGATAGGCAGCAGCGTCGGAAGTACCAGAAGCCAAATAAACTGCGTTTGACAAACCGCCTGCCAAGTATAACAATATTCTCCCATAGAATGAAGAATCCTTGGAGAGTGCCTTTGTCCAGCAGTGGACTTCTTACGGCTGTAATGATGACGATAATGATGATGCACGACAGTTTGGTCTGGCGCATTAAGGACGAAATAAAAATATATGAACCAATGAGTTAAGTGGTTATATTCACTACTACTACTACTCATTATATTGACTTGACATGCTATTCTCCAACCATCCACCATTTCTCCTAAAAAGATCAGTATAGCGATTGTTTCCCCTGGATATCACCGGTAAGAACCTAACTCTGAAAATATAGGAACAAAGTAAGCAAACAAGCATACGGTCTTACTAATGAAAATTGCTTGATATCTTTACGTATCACATAAACTAAAATGTGGCTGACGAATTTCGTAGAAAATGAAGATCCGCGAGAATCCAGGCTTCAAATTTCGCTACAGCCTAAGCAGGAATTCGTTTTACCTCGCGATATTAACGTTGGCAATATAACAGAACATCAAGGCGAATTTCGTGATGCTTACTTGGCATAAAAAAATTAACTAGTAGTTCGTCTTGTTTACGACGGAATGACGATGATAAATCGTAGCCACATTTTTACTGACAACAAATAATTATTAAGACTGCCTTTATGTAACTCTGACAACTTAGTCGGGACACTTGTAGTGGCTTCGGGTTGCAATAATTAAATACAATATTTATGATCAACAGATGATATAAAGAGAGAAAGATAATGAGTTAGACAGTAATAGAAACGTGATTTATTTTTGCCACATTCCAACACGCTACATAAAAGTTATATTATATAACTGTATTCTTATGAGAATGAAATACCTACAGCTATGCTTGAAAAACACTGGCACTGTAAATTTATAGTTAACTAACTTACACAACGTCGATCCCTCGGGAATAGTACTTTTCCCGAGATAAAAGGTAGCCTATGTCCTTCTCCGTACTCCAGAGAACTTGTATGTAAAATTCCATGATGATCGGTTCAGTAGTAACGGCGTAAAAGCGTAACAAACAAACAAACTCACTTTCGCATTTATAATATTAGTAAGGAAGTAGCGATACTTTGTTATAAACTTATGAACTAATAGGATGTGAGCAATCAGCCTGGCATCAGAATAATTTAAGCTATAAATATTTAGGCCTTTAAATTACAGCTAAAAGACAGCTCCGTGGCGCAGTGATTAACACGCCAGCCTGTGACACGGAGTGCCCGGGTTCAATCCCCGGCCAGGTCAAGATGGAAAATGATCTTTTTCAGATTGGCCTGGGTCTTGGATGTTTATCTATATATGTATTTGTTATAAAATATAGTATCGTTGAGTTAGTATCCCATAACACAAGTCTCGAACTTACCTTGGGGCTAGCTCAATCTGTGTGATTTGTCCGTATATATTTATTTAATTTTGCTACAAACAATCATAAAAATACATCACTGCAATCAAAAATTTCGACTTGTAACCGAAAACGAGAAAATATTAAATAATCTAATAACTCTGTTCGCAGCTGTGCCCGACACTCTTAATTGACGTAATTGAAAAGTAAAAACCTCACGTTTCCGCTCTCCTTTTTAAATATTTGCCTTAGCACCCAATTAGTAAGCGCTAGTAGTAGCACTTTTACCTCTTTATCTAAATCAACTGAAAATGCGGTTTCATGATGGTCTGAGAGAAAATTCAAAAACGTAAATCGTATTAGTTGCTTCTCTTCTCTCGTAAATCGTAAAAGCTAATAGAAGTGATGAGTTAAAATCTAAGTAATCATAAAATAAAATAAACGAATAAATCACACACATTGAGCTAGCCTCAAAATAAGTTCGAGACATGTGTTAGCTAGTTAGTAGATACTATATTTTATATACAAATACTTATTTATATAAATATCCAAAACCCAGGGATCGGGTGTGGCAGCTGACTTGATGGCCACTAGGCTACAGAGCTCGTCAGATTATCAACGTAGTGCTGGCCACTTACACACACGAAAAACAATCAATGTCATCATCGTCAGACAATCATGTTAATGAATCAAATAGTAATGTTATGTACTAAAAACGGATCACTCACGTGCTATTTCGTCGGGATTGCACGTGAATTTCGGGATTGCCGACGAAATAGGGTTCCGTACCCAAAGGATAAAAAAGGGTCCCTATTAATATCGCTCCGCTGTCCGTCTGTCTGTCTGTGTCTGTTTGACTATCTATCTGTCTGTTTGTCTGTCTGTCCGTCTGTCACCAGGCTGTATCTCATGAACCGTGATAGTTTGACAGTTGAAATTTTCACAAATGATGTATTTCTGTTGCCGCTATAACAACAAATACTAAAAAATAGAATAAAATATATATTGAAGGGGGCTCCCATACAACAACGTTTATTTTTTGCTTTTTTTTTTGCTCGATATTGATAACGGCAACAGGTAGACGCTTAAAATATTCACGGATTGTTTAGTTACATACAACAGACATGATTTTTTCGCCTTTTTTATAGATAACGGTACGGAACCCTTCGAGCGCGAGTCGTACTCGCATTTGGCCGGTTTTAGTACATAATGTCTGTATCTCACGTTAGTTTCAAACAGTAATGGTTGTAGCAGCTAGCAATTCATCACTGTTCTGAGTTTATTTCCATCTAAATATACCTGAGTGTTGATAAAGATCTTTTGCCCCTAGGCAAAGTCTACCTCGTAAGAGATCAAGAAGTAATAATACATTCATTATAATATTTTTTTGTGATACAAAAAAAAACATGAAATTCATGCATGTATCAGAATATGAGTTATGCAGGAAATTCATGTTTCTTTTGTGTTGGCAACACCAACAACAAAACAACATGAAATTCCCGCAACACCAACCTCAGTGATGCGGGAATTTCGTCCTACTTGCTTTCCAGTGCTATGCAGAATCGTACCTCTAGTCCAACATATTTTGATTTGCTCATGTATTTTTTATACAGTATATCATCTCCTGGAACTTTTTTGTTTACATCACCGTAATTTTTACATTGCAAGGACTTAACAAAAATAACGAGTTCAGAGGGCTGAAGCGACGATTGTGAACGAGGATTTACTAGATCTACATAGATCAATCGGTTGAGAATTCATGCTTCAGCATTTACTTGTAAGAATCGACCAGAACAAATATGTGTGTTTGTTCTGGTCAATTCTTACTAGTAAATGCTGAAGGATGAATTCTTTCATTACATACAAGTAAAATTAAATCTCTCCAAAATATCCAATTCAAAATGTAAAGTTCAAGTAGGATATATTTTTTAATCAACATGTCTCATCCTTTCAATTAAACTTTTAACTGTTCCACGAATCAGTTACCAGGAGCACATAATCGAGGAACAAGTCTGATAAACCGTTAGTTGCGTGTTTGCTTTCATTATAGCGGTGTATGTGAAAATCCAGTGGATTTTCCGCGCCCATTTTCGTGTAATAAGCACGCACTCCAGAAAAGTGTCGGCCATCGCGTGCGTTCCAAATGAAGCCCGTATTCCGAAAAGCCTGATATCATCTATTATGCTGGGTAATTAAAATATCTTTGCTTTTAATAAAAGGTTTTACAGGTCGAAAATTTATGGCATTTTTGGTCAAGAATGCGATTTTATTATAGCACTGTTACAAGAACTGCAGAGATTCGGGTTTTAATACCAAATTAATATTGAAAACTTGTTTGATAAAAAAAAGGTCTATAGTTGTACACAAAAAGAGGTTGTGGTACACTCACAAAAACAAACAAACGTAGGCAATGTCTGTTTGTTTTTGTGAGTATAAATGGCCAACGCTGGTGTCAGATATAAGGCTCTCTAAAGTATTTGGCATAGATTAACAACAGCTATCAATGATGACAAACCACGTGTACAAAGCCTGGAGGAGCTCGAGATATTTTTATGCCAATTATGTTCACCTATTATATTGGGGAACCGCGGTAATGCTTGTGCTTATTAAGGACTCAATTTTTTTTTAATCAAATATACTAAGACATCTAGCTCATAAGTGAATTAAATAATTGTGGTTATGAATTTGCTCTCGTAGATATTATCTATGTTTGTATAATACTAGACTTTAAATTCCCACATAAAATATCATACAAGATCAGACTCGACTACAAGAAAAACTTACCTAATTCATCAGTAAACAAACCTTTAAAACCCTCAGCTTCTGCGAAAACATAAACAAAACACACCAAAATACATAATCTCTTCAGTATTCCATCAGATTCAGATTTTATAGCCCCAGAAGCCTTAAAGTGTTTTCAATTAGCATATAAAACGGTGAGCTGTGACTCCAATAACCTAAAGCAGTAACAGAATATGGTTCCCATCACAACAGGATCGTAATATAAAGGGCCCTGTAAACCTTTTATTGCTATACTTTGTTTAGGGCGCCCTTAAATGAGGAAATTTGATTATTGTATCGCTAAACTTTATCGACGTTGTAGCATTAGTTAAAGTTAAACGTCACGTGCATATGTGCATTTATGGCTGATATTCTGAGTTTGGGTTGTATAACAACCCAAACTCGGAATATCTGCTACCTAAATTTTAATATACTCGTACTCGTACATAAGTCGAGTCGCCCTTGCAGTCACAAAATTACCAGGCTAAGCCTGAGCACAAAATGTGAAAAAAACATAATAATAATAATACCTATATATACACTTTATTCCACTATTAATAATATTAGTGTAGATGTAGATTACTCACACATACCATAAACTATTCTTGCGATTATGCGATATTAACGAAGACGTTTGGTGATGTATGATCTTATCTTGTATGTTTATATGTATATAAATTTATTTCTATGATCTCGGAAACGGCTCTAACGATTTCGCTGAAATTTGTTATATTGGGGTTTTAGGGGTAACCAATCGATCTAGATTAGTCTTATGTTTGGAAAAACGCGTGTTTTCGAGTTTTCATGCGTTTTTCTTTCTTTGCAGAATATGGTCGCTAATTTCGTCCTACCGGCCACTGTCCGTCTGGTCCCGCGGGTTAAGACGCGGACGGCAAGAAACGAGTGTTATTTAGATATCTTTACCGTGGTTATAGGTTCGAATACGCTCGGTAACTTACTTTTGTTTTTTTTTTAAATGTTCAAGATTTATTATTTTTTTAATTTTTATTGTTTTTAGACAAGTTTATAATGTAGTTAATTTTTGATTTTATTTTTTAGGTTTATGTAGATTATCACCTAAACACCACCATATTACAATAAATAGTAATAACCGAGCAAATCTCGGTCGCTCAGGTACTTTGTATTTATATGAGAAGTGCTTAGTCACACTTCTTCTTATAGAGTGTGTCACTGTTGCTTCGCGATGATCTGTTTGATTTCTATGTGATTCAAGATACTAGCAGCAAATTCTGTATTCTTTTTCTTTTCGTGTCAATGGCTCAAGGGATTAAATTTTACCTGTTCTGTATTTATGATCTTTCATTTCAAAAAAAATATTTTAATCAAACCACAGAACCGGTTTATATAATACCCTATAAAAGGATACATTTTAAAGAAAAATACAAATTCCTAAATCATTTTGAGGTTGAGGTATAGGTATAACATATACCAATGTTATGAGGAACAAACATTAAAAAACGTAAAATCGAATTGAGAACCTCCTCCTTTTTTTGAAGTCGCTTAAAAAATATACTTAGCTGTGAGTTAAGAACTAAACCACGTTACATTATTGGATTAATGCCCGAATACTCTAAAGCCTTTGAAATAAATATCTACGTTCTCAAAACTCACTGTCTGTTACCTAGTGAGACAAAGAAGTTATTAGTAAAAATCCTTTTGAATACTATGGCTTTTTATGTACGATGTACGAGCTTACCTCGCACATTTGGGCGACCCGTGGCCTACATCATGTAGGTCACGTGTCAGCTCTTTTTATACTATAATTAGAATCAAATCTAATAACAAATTGAGATACTATCGAGCAGTAGCCAAGTTACTATCCAGCGGCGGTCGAGGTACTGCTGGGCTGCCATCGAGAAAGGATCCGTCACACCCAGTGATCAACATGTAACATCGAGACAAATAAACTACTTTCTACGTGACGTGATCTTGTATCTCCACACCAACATCTACAACCTACAATCTACATCCCGTCATGTACGGTGTATGGCTAACACCATGGCCTGCACTGTACATTGTTTTTGGTTCTTCGAGCCGGATCCTTTACGGGATCCGTGGTGTTCGCATGTCCTTTTTGCGATAGCGAATCGGTTCACCGGCCTCCCACAAGCGGGTCTCACCGGTGAATTGAGAAGGCGCATATATCGCAAGCATGTGGGTACACAGTACAGAATCAGCGGCCAACTGGAAATACGGAAAGCCGCTCAACAGCAATCTCCAGTTCATCCAACTTTCATCAGGGGTCCAATCAGTCATCACAACAACTTAACATTGGACTACGACATACATACGTTAAGTCATCCAGCTGGACATCACAAAACATTGAAGCTTCGCTACACACAGTGGAAGAGTCTCCGCGTTCAGTTGAGCATTATACAGACAGGGGAACTTTGCCGCAAAACAGCCGGGGAGTTTTCGAGCCAAACTGGGCACTACAAACATTGGAGCTTTCCTACACACAGTGGTGGAGTCTTCGCGTCTAGCTAGACACTACAAAACATGGTTGCTTTGCTACACACAGTGGTGGAGTCTTCATGTCTAGCTGGACACTACAAACATTGGAGATTCCCTACACACAGTGGTGAAGTCTCCGCGTCCAGTTAGGCGTTATACAAACAAGAGCTTCGCCGCAAACAGTCGGGGAGTCTTCGAGCCAAACTGGACACAACAAACATTTGGAGCTTCGCTGCACACAGTAATGGAGTCTTCACGTCTATCTGGACAACTTCTTCTCAAGAGAAATATTTACTACATCAAGATTAATCCTGCGAATAAGAGATGACTGGAAAGGACCTCCGGTTACCAACAGTATTGGAATACACAGAATGATTGCCCATACAACATGAATCAATAATCAAAGCGCTAAAATTATTCGCGATAACAATATTTTAACATCCGTAGATTATTGATTTGACTTAACATTCCCATATGGGAAAAACATATTAAGAAACATCGTACGATATATGCAAGAAGTGCATACGCTGCAATACATGGAGCACATGTTTTGACGCACATCGGCAGGTCAGCGACATGGACATTGGCAACAAGGCCGCGCGGAACAATTGCAAGCTTGCAATATCGCGCCACGACAAATGCATGCCTGCTGTGATGTAGGTCAATTAAATATTATTTAGATATTTTCTTTCCGTCATATAATCAAACAAGATACAATTTGAAGATCATGAATGTGTCCTCTTGCTTCACATCCGTACCAACATCAAGGCTCAATTGCAACAGGCGTATTTGGATCACTCCAGAGGATCGAGTCGTCTCGGGAGGCAGCTTTCCAACAGCTGACAAGCACAACGCCGCGAGGACATCAAGGAAGAAACGATTATTATGTTGAAGAATAATTTACCTAATTCTGTTTACATTTACTTTTTACAATTTTACATTTTTACACTTTTACATTTTTGTCTTGTACTACATACGAGGGCGGTCCCAGAAGTAGCCGGCCTAACAAAGATAACATAAAATAATTAGAAAAAACAATATTTATTTCTCAATATAGTCTCCTTTTAACGCAATACACTTTTCCCAACGATGTTCAATAGCTTCAATACCCTGTTTATAGTGGTCTGTATCAAGTTCCTCAAAATAGCCATTAACAGCACACTCTACCTCTTCATTATTGGCAAATCTTTTACCGGCGAGCCACTTTTTCAAGTTTGAAAACAGAAAATAATCAGAGGGAGCTAGGTCTGGCGAATAAGGTGCATGAGGAAGCAATTCGAACTTCAAGGCATTAATTTTAGCCATTGCAATAGTGGACGTGTGAGTTGGTGCATTGTCCTGATGAAACAACACTTTCTTTTTCACTAAATGCGGTCGTTTTATCTTAATTTCATCACTCAAACGCTGCAAAAGTTTTGCGTAATACTCCCCGTTGATGGTATTGCCTTTTCGAAGATAATCAATAAAAATTATACCATGCGCATCCCAGAATACTGATGCCATGACCTTGTCAGCAGATGAAACTGACTTCGCCTTCTTTGGAGCCGGTTCTCCCTTTTCAGTCCATTGTTTAGATTGTTCTTTCGTCTCAGGGGTGTAATTGTGGACCCATGTTTCGTCCATCGTTATGAATCGTCGTAAAAACTCGGCTTTATTGCGTTGAAATTTCTCCAAACACTGGATTGAAACATCCTCACGACGCTGCTTTTGTTCAATGGTGAGCAATCGCGGCACCCATCTTGCGCACAGCTTTCTCATGCCTAATTTTTCAGTCAAAATGCGATGTACAGCACTTTTTGAAATGCCTACCATATCTGCTAACTCACGCACTTTTAGTCTACGGTCTTTCAATACTATTTTGTGAATATTTGTCACCATTTCTGGTATAGTCACTTCATTTGGCCGACCGTTGCGATGTTCATCTTCGCAGCTGGTGCGACCTCTTTTAAACTCAGCAACCCAATATTTTACTGTTGTAAATGAAGGAGCAGACTCTCCCAGAGTAGAATCCAGCTCGACTTTAATATCGGTTGGATTTACACCTTTGAAATGAAAGTATTGTATCACATATCGGAGACCAATTTTGTCCATGTTTGCAAAATCACTCAGAGCAATCTCTATTAATTGGCATGAAATATAAATAAAAGGACGTAGCTTATTCTTTTTTCAAATTAACGCGCCATATTATTCAAACTTTTGTTTTCTTTTTTAAATTTTCAGCTAGTATTGCTATATTTATGCCAGGTCGGCTACTTCTGGGACCACCCTAGTATACATATATTTGTGACGTTTCCTTCTCGATTGGCCCTTCATCCTTTGGCGTTGGGAGTATGTACGAGCTTACCTCGCACATTTGGGCGACCCACGGGTCGCCCAAAACACGTGACCTACATGATGTAGGCCACGGCCTACATCATGTAGGTCACGTGTCAGCTCTTTTTATACTATAATTAGAATCAAATCTAATAACAAATTGAGATACTATCGAGCAGTAGCCAAGTTACTATCCAGCGGCGGTCGAGGTACTGCTGGGCTGCCATCGAGAAAGGATCCGTCACACCCAGTGATCAACATGTAACATCGAGACAAATAAACTACTTTCTACGTGACGTGATCTTGTATCTCCACACCAACATCTACAACCTACAATCTACATCCCGTCATGTACGGTGTATGGCTAACACCATGGCCTGCACTGTACATACGATATATGATCAAATTAGAACCATTTAATATCAACAATGACCGTAGCACAGTTAATTGCCTCTCCATATTTACATTTCACATGTAAAAGGCGTTGAAAATCTTCAGGTATTAAGGTCAATTTGCTTTTATAATGATTTATAGTTTTCTAGGGAAAATATAGTTTCACAAAAATGACATTTACGATGTAGGCAACAGGGCAGGAAATTGCGTGAATGGATGTTTCTTCACACCTATAGTTATTTCGGTCTTTAGAGAGGGTGCGAAAGTTCGTTCGCGCGTAACAATGACCCTACCACGGTTTTAAGGCGAGTAGAAAATACGCAAAAAGCGTTATTTTTTTAAGTAGTCATGTTTAATTTAGGTGTTTATGTTGTTACATAGTATTTGAATTCTTCTTTTTATTACAAGCTACAAAAGGCTAGTTTCGTAGGTCAAAATATTAATATAAAATTAGCCCGTAGCGTCATCGGACTCGCGCACGGCAAAAACGGCAAAAACGTCATGTCTGCTGTATGTATGGGAGCCCCCCTTAAAAATTAATTTTATTATTATTTATTTGTGAGTATATAACTAAATATTCTGTGAATATTTCAAGCGTCTACCTGTTGCCGTTATCAATATCGAGCAAAAACAAGCAAAAAAAATCACGTTTGTTGTATGGGATCCCCCTTAAATATTTATTCTAATTTTTAGTATGTGTTGTTATAGCGGCAACAGAAATACATTATCTATGAAAATTTCAACTGTCTAACTATCACGGTTCATGAGATACAGCCTGGTGACAGATGGACAGCAGAGATATTAATAGGGTCACATTTTTACCCTTTGGGTGCGGAACCCTAAAAACAACGGATTGCATTCCGGGAGTGCCAGCAGAAGTGAAAACTCTTAAAGGCGGTAGGAAGACAGGGGTATATTACTTCCTCTCCTACGCCGCGCCGGCGGTCTTAGGTCACGTGTCCGTCATCCGAATTTCGTTAAGAAAATTATGGTCTCTTACTGTAAACAAAGGAAAAAGTGAAAAGGGTTTTGTACCTGAATGTGAAAAGACTGGCAGAGAATGACAAAATAGAAAAAGACTTATACGGACAAGAGCGTTGCTCTTAAATTTTAATGATGAGGTGTAATAAGTAGAAATATATGTAATACCCAAAAATATTGGCGTCGGGTAGGCAGTCTGCTGTAGACCTTACACCAATGTCATACCATATCATAAAAACATAGCAGCGGACCCCTGACGCGTCACAGCTCAAGACGCAACCGAGAATAACGCGAGGACTAAAATGATGAACAATTAGAAATGGGAAATAATAAATCAAGCCACAAAATTATTTATTGGCCACGTGAGCAAGCTTCTAATTTCATAACTAAGCCACGGGAAAATGACCTAGCCTCTAATAAACTAATTCGTCTTTTTTACACCGCCAACTAAATATTCTATAGAAAGCGTCAAATAAAGATCATCAATTATTATGACTTGTCCTTCTTATTTATATGTTGCCACCTAATTTACTAACTCGGCCACGGATTTTATATTTCATCACCATTTTCCTTTTTACAGCATCAAAACTATGTCCTCAAAAAAATATAATTCAAGCTCCTACAGTCAGCATCATTTATTATAACTTAGCATGTAAAATAATACATCATATTCTTTTATCGTAAAAATAGCCACTACATGATATGGCGTGATTCATGTATCGATAGGCAGGAGAGCTGGTACCAATATTTGGAAAGGTATATATTTGAAGCAAGTTGAAAAATTGTCACATACCTCTACCTCAACACGGAACTACAGACCTGCCTGGTGAGTAGCGGCACTAAATCAACCCCTATTTTTTTTAATATTCTTTTTTCATTTGATTGAACCTTTAGTCATTCAATGGAAGGCATATACCTTTTATTTTTAAAATGACAGTAATTAAACCTAATTATATACAAAATAAACATGAAGAGAGAAAACAAAAAAAAAAAGTAGCACTACAAAGAAATTTCTTCGAGATCTTGCCCGTGTGGCATGGTGGCAAGAACGCTGGCTGCATTCCCCCGTTGGATAGCTATGCTAATCCGTTGGGCGAAAAAGCAGCCAGCCCTCTTATCACCGGCAGCCGACATGAGCCGAGGGGCAATCTCTTTTAAGAAACCCCTCGCGCTGGGTCCCCAAGGTCCTAACGTCTCTACGCCAAACGGCACAAATATATAATCCTCAGCTAAGGTTGCATACTTGCGCCGTTTGGCAACCTCAGCGCCTTCGGCAGCAGACCCGGCTCTCATGACTGATCCCCTGAGGTGAGAGGGCGCTAGTGTGTCGACGCATGTAGCATCCCACACCAAAGCTCTACCACGTTCCCAAGGGATCAACGACATACCATCAGGTCTCCTACCATCATCACGTGCCACACCACGTGGTTCGAGGGTACAGGGCACGTTGATGGTGGCAAGGGTCCTTCTGATGATGTCATTCAGAGAACCATGGCGTGGGATTCTGCCTGCGCTGAGGTGACAATATAGACCGTGGAGCCCAAACTGATCAACATCGGCGCCACACGGGCAGCGGTGGGGCGCGCACACGGGGGCTCCCAGACGGAGTCCAATAGCGGTGCGGAAGCTGTTGTTGTCCAGCAGTGTTCCGATGGTGTAAGAGGGGATGGCGTGAAGCCATTGGCTGGACTCCTTCGAGGATACAGCTTGGAGCCAAGCGCGGTTAATATCATCATTTATATAATTTTGAGCCAAATCAGCTGCTGCTCTCTGAAGCAAAGGAGCATCCCAGAGTCTTTGCTGATGTGTTTCCACCGGGATACTGTCTTCGGGGCATACCAAAAATATAGATATTTGTGGCAATATGCAATTTTTTATGTTTTATGTATAAAAAATATAAGCCAGACGATTTAGTCGGGTTTTTAACATTACCAGAAGCGTACAAAAAAATTTGCAAAAAAATATAAAAAATCAATTTGTGGCAGGTTGAAATTTTAATAGGGTACTATTTTGGTGGGACTTTCTACCTGCCACGCTGCCAAATAATTAGGGGTTGATTTAGCCCCGCTATTTACCACTAACCAGTCAGGTCTGCAGTTGTTGGGGTATAATAGGAGAGGTATGTGACAAGTTTTCAGCTTGCTTCAAATACTTGCCCAAAAATTTGTACCAGCTCTTCTACTATTACTATTAGTAAAATTATGGTAAATTAATAAACATTTTTTTTTTCAAAAATAAAGTCTTATTGTGTCTCTCCGCAATAGCTACTGGTAATATTAGTGTCTATAATATACTATTTGATGACAATTTTAGCTAAATATTGACGATCAATTATTTCGGGGTAAGTTACATTTTAAACATGCTGAGTTAAAAAAATAGAAGCTAAATAAATATATTTTTTGATGTCAAATATTAGTATTTTAGAAGTTTACTGTTAGAATGCAAGTTACAAATTTAGATGCTAAATAATAACCATCATGCTGAGTTGTATTTAGAGAGGCTTACATAGAAGATAACTAGTGGCTAAGATGGTATTATTTAGATGCTCGTTAATTGTGACTGACTTAGTAATTTAGAAGGCAACATACATTTTTAGAGGCGGATAATGCTATTAAAAAGAATCCTGTTTAATTAGCGCCCATTAGAAATATCTGTGGTAAAAATAAAATAACTCATAGTAGCACCCGGTGTAGTAGTCAAAGAGGGAATATAATTGTAACCTTCCGATTGCAGGTTCCGCGCACCGCAGAAATGGACAGCCGATTATTCTGCGATGGCTTTTATTAATACCTGGATTATCTGAATTTATCGCATGTCCATCCTGTGAAGTAAATATGGCGGTTCCACATTTTTTGGAACATTTTTGTAGTACTTAGGATATTCGGTACGGGTCAAAAGTACGTGGTCACGTTTGAACCGTATCGCGTACGCATAAAGTCATGCACTTTTGACCACGACCGTACATCTCCTCATTTGTCTGTAAATATTGTAGCAGGCTGGCGTTTTAACCATTGCGCCACCGAGGCATACACACAACACAATATATTTATAATTAAGCTGTTTCACTGTTTGATCTGCCTTCCACTGCACAAAATGTTTTCACCGAACGATCGCGCAAACAATCTTTCATGAAATTATACAATTGATCAAAAACAAGTCTCAGCACAACAAGAAAAGCAAGGGGTTCTTTATATTAATATCACAATTCCTACAACTTTGTCGTCCTCTCGTATATTTTTGTGCAACTTTTATCCTCCGGGTGTGATCCATTCTTCAACTTATTTCAAAGTTCGCTGTACTTATTTTATTTTATAGAGGAAAATATTTCGTATTCCTATCCTCTGTTTCCCTGTTCAAATAATTTTTGAGCGCTTGTGTTTATATTTCAGGTATTAAAAGCTTGACTTTACTAATTTTCCTAATGGTTGCGTACAGAACGTTTCGAAAGGAACTTTCTTCCACGTACGCTTAAGTTGTGGAACGCTCTCCCTGCCATGGTTTTGGAGAGTGAGACTACAATATGGGTTTATTCAAAACGAGCGTAAAAAATTACTTCAAAGTCGGCAACGCGCGAGTTGCACCTCTGGTGATGCAAACCGTTTGCCTGTTTGTCACAGATGATTAAAAAAAACATACCGCTACCAAAAACTCAACATCTCTGATATTGATAACTCCGACTCTGTTGTTAAAGAGAATATCAGCCAAACAAGCAAGATACTTTTCAATTATGGATTGCACTCTCACACCATTGAACTAGTGATGTGACGTTCTCGAAACTTTCGAGAACGGGAGAAGATTTTCGAGAGGATCACCTATTTCACTACATTTATTATTGACTAACTTTAGACTTCGTCCGCGTGTACTTTAGTTATCACGGCATATGTTTAAATTAACCCCCGTTATAATTTTGACATGTGCATAGCTACAGCGAAGTACCACCGTAAGCGATAGGTAACAGGACCCTATATACCAATTTTTTGTCCAGAAATGAGAAAATTACATATAAACTTCACCCCCTATTCACCCCTTAGGGGATGAATTTCTAAAAATTATTTCTTAATGCTCACATTCACATCATCTTGAAATTCATGAAAGAAACCCCTATACCAAATTTAAAGTTTCTAGATACAGTAGTTTAGGTTGTGCATTGATATATATGTCTGTGAGTCAAGTTTGCCTTTTATAATATAGATTCTAATGATTCTGTTCCATATTATTATTATTGAAAGCAACATATCAGAAAAAGTCGTACAGTTACCTAACTCTTAAAAAAAATAAAGCAAGATTTATACTTAATTAACTACTCCAATGCATATTAGGTACTAACTAGGCAAACCTATATAATTGTCACCTTATATAGTATTTGAAAAAAATCTACAAACTGGGAAATCCCTAACAAAAGATTGGGCCGTGTGGTAATATTGAAGAGAGGCCTTTACCCTGCAGTCGGACAGTCAATCGCTCTATATGGAAATAAAGAATATATAGCCTTTATATCTAAACATAAATGCGGACAGTACATAAACTAGGTCTAACTAAATTAAATAAATACATACGGACAAATCACACAGATTGAGCTAGCCTCAAAGTAAGTTCGAGACTTGTTTTATGGCATACTAACTCAACGCTACTATTATTTTATAACAAACACATATATATCTATAAAAAAGTCAGGTCCAGATGAAAAATGATCTTTTTCAGATTGGCCTGGGTCTTGGATGTTTATTTTGTTTATCTAAACATCCAAGACCCAGGCCAATCTGAAAAAGATCATTTTTCATCTTGACCTGACCGGTCTCGAACCCGGGCACCCTCGTGTCGCAGGCTGGCGTGTTAACCACTGCGCCACGGAGCTCGCCGAATCATCATCATTAGTCCCTCTAGTAGAGAAATCCCTCAGTATAAAAAATAAAAATAGTACATATGGGATCGTAAAATAAAAACGTCCTATTATTTTTCCCTAAAGCGGCAATTAACATCTGTGCAGGGTCGTAAAAGTGATATTTTATTTGTTTACTTTTAATCTGTCTGACCGTTTTAAAGCACATTTGATTGATTTGTAATTCGATCACCCATGTTAAGGCTACTTTCCCACCAAAGCGTGAGAATAAGGGAAATTCATCCATAGTAGCGCTTTTTCGAGCTTCACATAGCACTGTTCTGGTGGAAACTGTGTAACGAGAAGTGTGTTTTGTGTGTCGTTGACATCCATAAGTAAAATAATGACCACTTTAAAAGGAGAGGAGCCCGCTATGCAATGTTGTGTGCAGCAAACAAACGTCTTCACAAGTTCGCTTTACATTTTGCACTGATCAGCCTGTTTTTTTTTATTGACTATATGGCGAGGGCGGAGTGCCCTTAGCCTATATAGACAACATTACCAAAGGGCCACCGGGAGGGTCAGACCTCGGCTTTGGGCGTTGCCTGTGTCCGCAAGGCTTGGAGAGACAGCAGACTCTCATATTGCCTGCTGGGCCGCGATTAAGTGCATGCATAGCCTGAAAGGCCAATCTGAGAAACAATGGCAAAAGCCTTTGGAGAGCACCAACTTTCATCTTTTGCCTTATAGGCCGAAAGCTAATCACCCGAGACCAATAATCGAAGTTCCCGTGGCGACTGCGAGGGGGTCGGATTAGTGAATCGGCCCTGGTGGAAACACACCGTTTTATAGCCTCGCATCGCATCTGGCACTGCTTCACTAGCTAACTTTAGTGGAAACCAAGAAGATCTTATATACGAGTACATACTGTTTGTATGAAAGGCACAATAGGTACACGAAGTAAGCGGGCGCCGTGCATTTGAAGGCAACAGCGGTGCATGGAGCGGCGCGGCGCAAGAGCAATGCGCAGCAGTCAAGCGGTGTCCGCGCGGCGTCATTGACGTAGGTACTACAGAAAAAAAACTCATAAAGATGTTTTTGTTACTGTTTAGACATGGATATGGTTTTGTATGAATTATTATTATTTTAAAAATGAGTAACAGTATTCTACTAACTAGGTACTAAGTAATATTTTTAACTTTATTTACATTGTAAACAAGACATTAGTACTATGATGCCTACAGATTTGCCAATACCTTGTAATGGTAATTCTGTAGACTTAATAGATTTAAACTAAATAAAAAGACAATGGGAAAACCTAATGAAATCAGAATTGTGCACCAAAATTTGCAAGGTCTTCCCGGCAAAGAATTAATTTTAGAATTGTTTTTGGAAGAATTAAATGTGGATGTTCTATGTTTGACTGAACATTGGCTCAAAGAGAGTGAGATGATGTTCAGCCTAAACAATTATGAAATTGTAAGCTGCTTTAACAGAAAGTCTGCAGATAGAGGTAGTTCGATGATTTTTACAAAAAATGGTCTCCGTGGCAAAGAACGGAATGACATTGTCAGGCTATCTGTTGAGCGGTGTGCTGAGGTAGCCTGTGCTGAGCTGGAAAATCATATTATAATTTCCGTATACAGTCCGCCCAAAAGTGATTTTAGAGGTTTTGTCAAAATAATGGATCAGGTTCTAAAATTAGCATCAAATAGTAGAAAAAGTTTAATTGTTTGCGGTGACTTTAATTTAGACATATTAGTACCAACTGCTAAAAGTACTTAATTCTTAAATCTATTCAAGAGTTATAATTTAGTCAATGTTTTTGCGAACCAACTCGGATCACTGCCTCATCTGCAACTTGTCTTGATAATTTCTTTTGTGAAAATAAATATCTTAATAAATTTATTATTACCAAACTGCCTTCGGACCATACTGGTCAATTCACATCTTTTGCAAAAGAAATTAAGGAACCAATTAGTCAAGAATTTTTTTTTTGTAGTCCTATCACTTCTAAAAGCATATGTAAACTTAAAACCAGTTTAGGAAATAAATTAAGTTCAGTTGTGTACAAAGGGAATAACCCGGATGACCACTACAATTAATTATTCAAAACAGTTTTTACGGAATATACAAAATCACTGAAACGAAAACAAGTTAATGTCCGTAATAAGTTACAATTTAGTCAATAGGCTACTACGGTCATTTATATAAGCAGAGAAAAGCTTTTTGATCTTTATGCCCAAAAGCAATATAATTTTAATAGTAATTTTACTGAATATGTCAGAAATTATTCTAAAACGTTTAAAAAAGTTTGTAAACTGGCTAAATCCTTTTATATTGGTAGGAAAATAAATGAGGCTCCCAATAAAATAAAAGAAACCTGGAATGTAATAAATAAAGAAACTGGTAAAATTAAATCTAAAAACCACATTAGTCAAATTAAATGCGGCAATAAAATTAATACCTCAACTAAAGAAATAGTACAAGTTTTTGAGGACTTTTTTACCAACATCCCCTTAGACCTTACTTCTAATATAAATTCTTCTAAATATAAAGCTGAAGACCTACTTAGAAATAATGTTCCTCTTTGTAGTGCTAAATTTAAATTTTACCATATTTGCCCCAGTGATATAGTCGATGCATTCAAAGAGCTAAATCTTAAAAAATCTGAAGATCACTGGGGAATGTCTGTCAGTATTGTGAGCCATATTATAAGTATTATTGTTGCTGATTTAGCATTTATATTTAACTAGCTTTCGCCCGCGGCTCCACCCGCGTCAATGTCGATCCCTCGGGAATAGTACTTTTACCCGGGATAAAAGGTAGCCTATGTCCTTCTCTGCACTCCAGAGAACTTGTATGCAAAATTTCATGATGATCGGTTTAGTAGTTACGGCGTGAAAGCGTAACAAACAAACAAACAAACTCACTTTCGCATTTATAATATTAGTAAGGACTAGCTGTTGCCCGCGGCTCCGCCCGCGTTAGTGTCGATCCCACGGGAACAGTAGAATTTCCCGGAATCAAACATACCCTATGTCCTTCCTCGGGCCTCACACCTTCATACCAAATTTCATCCAAATCAGTTCAATGGTTGAAGCGTAAAAAAACGACAGACAGAGTTACTTTCGCATTTATAATATTAGTATTAGTATGGAAGTATGGATATTATTTATACTTCTAAGTCCAGAAATGAGAAAATTTCCAAAAAATCTTTACCCTCCCACTTTACCCCTTTAGGAGTGAATTTTGTCCATTTCACCCACATACCTATATGTTTTTAATTGTAATCGAGAACTTACATACCTATTTATTTTCATACTTCATAGTCCAGAAATGAGAAAATTTCCAAACAAACTTTACCTTTCTGGGGGATTTTATTCCAGTTGACCTACACAGATCTTTTTCAATTGTAATCGTGAATTTATTTATCTATTTTCATACTTCTAAGTCTAGAAAAAAGTAAATTCCTATACAATCTTGACCCCGCTATTTTACCCCTTCAGGGGAAAATATCGTCTATTTTACCTACACAGATATTTTTAATTGTAACCTAGAACTTATATACTTAGTTTCATACGTCTAAGTCCAGAAATGAGAAAATTTCCATACAAAGTTTATACCACCCACCCAACCCCATCTTACCCCTTAAGGGGGGAATTTTGCAAATTTTATCTGCCTACACACATCTTTTTTAATTTTAATCGAGAACTTATATACCTACTTTCATACTTCTAAGTCCAGAAATGAGAAAAGTTTATATAAATTTTACCCCTTTAGAAGTTAAATTTCTTAAAAATCCTTTCTTAGCGCTCACTCACATCATTAAAAGAACCCCTGTACCAAATTTCAAGTTTCTATGCGCTGTAGTTTCGGTTGGTTTGCCGTTTGCCCGCGGCTACGCCGCCGCCGTTAGTGTCCATCCCGCAGGAACAGTTTGGACCCTTAAAGGGGTGACTCAGGTCATCAATATGAACAACTTTTTCAACATGGCCAATGCTGGGATCTCAAAAAAAAAATCGTCATTTCCATAAAAAAAAGAGTCCCGCCGCCCGGCCAGTTTGTATGGGAATGTCGAATTTTTTTTTGAGTTCCCAGCATTGTTCCCATAGGAAAAGTTGTTCATTTTGATGGTCTGAGTCACCCCTTTAAGGGTCCAAAACGATAAAAAATTCACCGTGTATATTTGCAGGCAAACTAATGCCTTAAGTTCATTCAAATGACGATAACTTTTTTTTTAATGAACCGATTTTGATAAAACAAAGTTTAGATGTTTTGCTGAGTTAAAACAAAGCAATTGGTGAAAGTTTGAAGTAAATCGGTTCAGTATTTTCGGAGATAATCGTGATCATACATACAGACAGACAGACAGACAGACAAAAAATTCGAAAAAAATTTTTTTGGTTTCTATTATTCTTTTTAAGTGTCCCTCTATCCATTTCAGTCAAAAATTCTAAATGTACAGACAAATTATTTTTACTGTTTTATTATACATAGGGCGCACTGTAAGTTTCCGGAACTGGCCACTTACATAAACAATATTTAAAAATTTATTGCAACATTTGAAAATAGAACTCTTTGGCTGTAGAATGTCGTTTGTTTCATTTGACTGTCTTTTGTTTTTACCTTGTGGCGCCATTTAAAAAATTGTGTGTCTGCATCAACATGAATTTAACTCGGGAAAATTTTCGTAGTATGATTTTCTACGATTTTAAGTGTAATTTGACAGCTCAACAGAGCATCGCTCGGCTTGAAACAGCTTTTGGCAATGAAGCACCATGCAAGACAACAGTTTATAGCTGATTTGCAGAATTCAAGCGTGGTCGTATCAATCTCAGTGACGAATCTCGCGATGGTCGGCCGTCCACCGCTGTGACCAACAAAAACATCGATGCTGTGCGCCGTATGATTGAAACAGACAGGCATGTGACCTACCATAAAATTCGCGCATCCTTAGAAATAGGCATGAGTCAAATACAATTAATCCTACACAAACATTTGGGTGTGAGAAAGCTGTGCTCGCGGTAATCCCGCACAACTTGACCGATTCTCAAAAAACGGACCGCGTCACTTGGTGCAGTGCCATGCTTACCAGATTCAACGAAGGTGCGTCAAATTTGGTGTGGGACATAGCAACAGGTGACGAAACATGGATTTATTGCTACGATCCCAAAACAAAGCAGCAATCGAGCGTATGGGTCTTTCAAGATGAGCCGAAACCAACCAAAGTGGCGCGCGTGAAAAGTGCATCTAAGCGGATGATTGCTTCTTTTTTTAATAAAACTGGACACGTGGCTACTGTTGCTTTAGAGAATCGTCGTACAGTGAATAGTGACTGGTACACGACCATTTGTTTGCCGGAAGTTATTGACGAACTCCGTAAAAATAACCGTAAACGCCGTATCATCCTGTACCACGACAATGCTAGTTCTCACACGGCCAGACAGACAAACGACTTTTTGAAGGCGAAAAATGTAGAACTCATGAGTCATCCTGCATACAGTCCCGACCTGGCACCTTGTGACTTTTTTCTGTTCCTAAAAATTAAGAACCAATTACGCGGTCAACGATTTTCATCACCAGAAGAGGCTGTCGAGGAGTATGAAAAACACGTTTCAGAGGTCACCACAGAGGAGTGGCACAAAAGTTTTCAAAACTGGTTTCATCGAATGAAAAAGTGCATAGACGCCAAGGGAGATTATTTTGAAAAACAATAAATTAATTTTGTACCTTTAATAGTATTTTTTCATATTCATTCCGGAAACTTATAGTGCGCCCCACGTATGTATAGATGAATGCGTTAATAAAGGTATATTTTCTGATTTAATGAAATGCAGTAAATTATTACCCTTGTTTAAGAAAGGAGAAAAGTCAGACCCTAGTAATTATAGACCTATTTCCATTTTGCCGGTATTGAGCAAGGTGTTTGAAAAGATAATGCTTAAACAAATGCAGCTTTACTTTAAGAACCACAACATTTTCCATAGCCAACAATTTGGCTTTACTGGCGGAAAGTCGACCACCGATGCGGGAGTAGCCCTAATTACTCATATCTATAACGCATGGGAGAATTCACAGGATGCCATTGGTGCATTTTGTGATCTCTCAAAAGCATTTGATTGCGTTGATCATCAGACACTTTTGCTCAAGCTCCGGCAATACGGGTTTGAAAATAAGTCCATTGAATTGATAGAATCATATTTAAAAAATAGGCTTCAGACAGTCGAAATAAATTACACAAAGTCTAAAGGAACTAACTTAAAAATAGGTGTGCCCCAAGGATCCATTTTAGGCCCATTCCTTTTCTTAGTTTATGTCAACGACCTGCCTTATATGGTTGAAAAACAAGCGGGAATAGTGTTGTTTGCGGATGACACGTCTCTAATATTCAAGTTGGACCGCGCTAGCGAAGACGTTCAAGCTACAAATAACACTCTATCTGCCATCTCAAATTGGTTCTCAGTCAACAATCTCTTGATGAATGCGCAAAAAACCCAATGCATTCGATTTACAGTCCCCAATGTGAGGCAGTCCAACGTTGACATACTAGTTGAAGGTAAAATACTAGACTTTGTAAATGATACCACCTTCTTAGGAATCACAATAGACTCTAAATTGCAATGGGGCGCTCATGTATCAAAACTTTCGAATAGACATAGTTCCGCAGCATATGCTGTTAGAAGGATTAGACAATTAACAGATGTGGCAACTGCTAGGCTTGTATATTTTAGCTATTTTCATAGTTTAATGTCATATGGATTACTTCTCTGGGGAAATGCAACCGACATTCAAACTATTTTTATATTACAAAAAAGGGCAATCCGTGCCATCTACGGCTTGAACTCGAAGGATTCGCTCAGAGATTTGTTCAAAGACATAAATATTTTAACGGTAGCTTACAGTATATACTCGAGAACATAATGCACGTAAGGAAAAATATGTCGTCATTCAAAAAAATTGTGATGTAAGAGATAGACCCTTGCGTAACGATCATAAACTATTTCTTCCGCGGTATCGGCTTAGCAGAGTTAGTGATTCATTCATGGGGAACTGTATACGTTTTTATAACAAGTTATCAAAACCAATCCTAGATATGCCTGATAGAAAATTCAAAGGTTATGTAAAACAGTTACTTTGTAAAAAGGCCTATTATAGTACTAAAGATTTCCTGAATGACAATAATATTGGGCTTAAACTTGGCGCAGACACCTCGTAGTTTTGTATATATGACTATATATTTGGTACATTCGGTACAAAATATTTTTAAAGATGACATTTATATAATTTCAATATTTTGACATATTTTTTTATATTCATATATTATTTTCTTAAACATCATTTTTTAAAATTAAATTTACAATGACTACAATAAGGACAATGTATACTCAGTCCACATACCTAGTTTTTAAGATAATCTAAAATTGTAAGTTGACGTCGATTGGAGAAAATGCGCTGTGCAGTTTGTTGCCGCTTCTTCTGCACTCCGCTTTGGAAGCGGCATTAAACTTAGCCATAAGTAAATTACTGACGTCAACAATTCTCAGTTGAAAATATATGACAATTAATAAGTGTCCAAATGACCTATGTTAAATAAATGTTTTTGAATTTTGAATTTGAATTTTGAACTGTTTCATTTCAAACTGTCATGAACAACCGTGAACAGCTGTATTAAACTATTCAAGAAGTTTCCAAAGGGAAGGTATTTTACATCACAAACACTCTGCTTTTAGTTTGATTCAAAACGCCTGATTTAGACCAACAAGATAGCAATAATTTTCGCGGTTAACTACCTTAAAAATTTGAACATACTCATTTTCTTTCGGTTTGTAGTTCGTAGTACTCTTGTTCGCTCTTGAGTTCTGCGGATATCTCAGATCTACGCGCCTAGCAAATTTGCAAATCAGCTCTTCGCACCTCAGTTCTTCACTCTTTGGATGATTCGCGCCTCAGCTCTTCGCCTGCGTTATTTCAAGCCTCAGCACTTCACATCTTCGTCTTTAGCACTAAAACTCCACACCCAACATCGGCGTTATCTTCTTGGTGAAAACATAATCTAAAAGTTTACCAGGACAATAATTAAAAACATGGCGCAAACCCCCAATACAAGTGAAAAATATTATAGGAAAAATAAAAGCTTAAAAGCGTACACAGGGTAAGCAAAATAACAGCGAACGTGTTAAAAGGTTTCACTTCGTTGAAACACTTTTATTCATATGCTTTTGACTCAAAATGTGAAATATTAAAACAAATATAACCGCAAGCCACACTTTCATGTATTCAGGATGAAAACACTAATAAATATAAAAGCGCTTTATTTGAAAGAGATGTTAGCAAGAAAATATCAAAGTAATAGGGTTATTTATAGATACCTATTATGAATGAACTGTAGATGTCAAACTTACTTCTTCCTATATGTTTTATAATTAATATTTTACAAAGATCTAAACGCGAACTTATGCAGACCCCAGGATATTCCAGTACACTAATATATTTTACTTTTTACAAGATCTTACTTCGTATCGTCTTGCAAATCGTCTTTTCTGTCTCTTTTGTTTTTCTTTCTATCTTAATTTAAAAATAGCGCGCATCTCTTACTATATCGTTTACTCACTTACATACGTCCCATACGTCACCTCGTCCGTCCTTGTCTTTTAAAATACGTTCCATTCTTTCCAAAATCTTTTCACCCTACATGTATATAAAAAACATAATTTGTTCCTTATATATATTCTTAAACTTAAGTGCTCTTATACTTCGAGAGGAAAATATTACATTAAGTCCATCTTAATAATACTTCTATGACCCGTACTAAATACGCCCAAACTGCTCATACGTAAAGGAAAGTCATCAGGGATTCCGAGTATACTCGAGCGTGTAACTCGATATTTTTAGATAAAGAAATATAGTATTAGAGGGTCGTATAAATGTAGTTCCATAACTACCTATACAATGACACTGGTGCTGGCCACTATATAAGAAAAACAAAGAAAGAGTCCTATACAATAAACTCCTTAAATGTTGAAAGTAACTGCTTGAAATACGTAGTAGGTGTATTTGTCCATATTGGTGGCCAATAGAACAAATTCATATTACTGTGTGTATTTGTCTATATTAGTGGCCAATAGAACAAATTCAGATTACTGTCGATGTTTGTCCGCACCACTTTAAAATTAAGATCCTACTTTTTAGGGCCAAGTCATGCGACTAGGCCCTAAATAGTAAAATTTACCGTGGCATATACATGTCTATGCCACGGTGCGTGAAATTTCACGGAGCCGTTAGGCACGGCACTGCTATGGCATCGGGTCCACGCGCCCGGCATCTTAAGCTGCTACTGGCTTTTCCCCCATTCATCCGAGTGAGTCCACCATGTTAAACGTGGCCTTAAGGTCTTTTAGACCTAGGCTCTGTCTACCCAGTAAGGAAAAAGACGTGATACTATGTATGTATCCAAGTAAGTATATCCCAATCAATTTCTTTCGTCTCAAATCCGTACAAATTCCTATACTTCCCAGCTTAATAAAGCTTCCAATGAGCAGCCGCGTTAGAAGCACAAGAAGCCAAAAAAACTGCAATCGCCAACCCGCCTGCCAAGCGTGATGATTATGGCAATATCCTTCCATTGAACGAAGAATCCTTTGAAGTGGCTTTAACTCATCAGTGAACTTCTTACGGCTGAAATGATAATGATGATGATACATTTACTATCCAATGCAGAGATGTAACATCAAACAAATTTGAAATGATGCTTATTACTACACAGTTTCCACTATTCATTTATTTGTTAATATTACATTCTATGTTATATATTCTATTCTGCAATACAAATGTCCGTGCGAAACGGAAAAGTAATTCATCAAAGCACATCGGAGCTTACTCGAGCATGTAACCCGATATTTTCAGGTTGCACTCCTCGGAAATAGGGGATTACGAGATATTATTACGGTCACATGTCGGTAACTAGGTCTGTTATTTGTTACAAGTTATTCGCAGATTATTCTTTATTGAATATTTGTTTAGGTTATTTTTACCATAGATCACTATACCTTCTTACTATTGTCATTTGATTACTTCGTTTAAGAGTGACAATAGGCATGAAACATCCTCGTCTTCATCGTCACTTACCATCATCAGGTGAGATGGGAGACAAATGCCTTCTTCAATATTTAGTAAAAAAAATGTCACATATCTATTTGGATAAAAAAAATTGTAAGATTGAATATTTTTTATGATATTTGTCTTAAAGGTGGTTTGCTCTGCTTCTCAGTTTATATTTTTTAATCATTAAAATTATTTGGTAATGTCATCGTTCTTAGGTTCTAAAGATTTCTGACACCAGGGTGTGCGTGCATGGTCGATTGACTGTGGCACCTACTCGAAATGATGATGATCGTTCTTAACCGGTCAACTACCTAACGCCCCAATCGGGCAACGTAACAATAGATGATCAATTGTGTCTGAGTTTCTCGCGATTGATGAGTTAAGGATGTTTTGTCACGACATATTAATACTTTTGTTGTTAAGTCATCAAAATGAGCCTCCTGTTGTCATAAATAATTCAGAAGCATACTGCACATCTATCTAAAAGGTAGTGTGCTACGATTTGCTGGAAAATATATAAGCTGCAAGTTTTTGCGGATTTAGTTCTAAATTCAACAAATGGAAGCGGGTTTAATGCTTGTTCTGATTACATACCTTATCTCCGTCTGCTATTAAACTGAGACATATAGGTCTTCAATTATATGCAGCATAATTATTTTGTACTATTCGTTCTTTGAAATTTGGCAAAAGACACCGATATTTACTAAAGATAAATTGTCACGAGTATTGTTTAGTCATCCATAGAACAAGGATATCAAAACGAGTCTCCTGCTATAACTAGGAGCGAACTACAAATCTGTCTAAAATATGGTTTACTACGATCTACTGGGAATTATATCAGGTGCAATGGCTTTGCAAATATAGCTCTGTATTCATCAAATGGAAGCGAGTTACCTAGTGCTTGTTCTGGACATACCTTATCTTTGTCTGCTATTAAAATGACAAGTATTAGGTCATCAATATAATGCAGCAAATTAGTTTTTACAATTATTTAATATTATTTTTTACGTGCATTTTGGCACGATGTTCACTACTTTTGTTGTCTAGTGATCCATAGAAAGGAGGTCAATATAATGCAGCATACAATTTTTTAAATTTACTTTGCAAAAGGCACCGATATTTCTTAAAGATGTTTAGCACAATATAATAATACTTTTATTGTTTAGTCATCTATAAAACGAGGATATCAAAATAAGTCTCCTGCTGTCATAACTAATTCAGTAGCACACTACACATCTCTCTGAGAGGTGGTTTACCACGATCTACTGGGAATCAGATCAGGCTCAATGACTTTGCGAATTTAACTCTCAATTCAACAAATGAAAACGTATTATATTTTCATCTGCTATAAAACTAATGACCCTCAGTGAGGGTCATGCTCCTGCAGTGGAGACTAATAAGATGATGATGATGATGATAATGATGATGTTAAAATTAATATGTATAGGTAGGCAGTTAAAATCAGCAAATTTGTAATTTGCAAAAGACACCGAACTTTTTTAAAGATGTTTTGGCACGGATATTAATACTTTTATTATTTAGTGATTCATAGAGCAAGTATATCAAAATGAGTCTCCTCTCCTGCTGTCATAACTAATTCAGTAGTGTACTACACATCTGTCTAAAAGGTGGTTTGCTACGATGTGCTGGGGATTATATCAGGCGGAATGGCTTTGCGAATTTAGCTCTGAATTCTACAAATGGAGTCGGATTTAATGCTTGTTCTTGCTGCATATTTAATTTCCGTCTTCGATTATATTGAGATGTAATAGGTTTTCAATTAAATGCAGCAAATTTTGTTTCTATTTATAAATTAAATTTTATAACTAATTCAGTAGCACACCACATATTTTGGCTTCTGTGTTAATTGGTAATTAATAATCTTAAAAACAAATTACCTAACCGATTGTTTAGTTTATATTTTTGTGTTTTATTTTGCATTCACAATGCTATTTTGTAATACTCTTATCAAATTAAGTAATAAAATATGGTGAAAAAAATTTCATCCCGCTCGCTTGAATTTTTTTTACCATATTTTATTTCTTAAATTGATAAGAGTGATTGTTTAGTTGTTTGACTTAGGATAGCTGCATTATCAGCGAACAATATGTAATTTTTAGAAGGGTATCATTTAAAAGACAAAGTAAGAGGTAAAAAATTGTATTCGATCTTTTAATAAACAAAACAGTTTTGTACAATGGATCATCAAGTCAAATGATGTAAGAGGCGTAACCACAAATGTAGGGTGACGCAAGTAAAAAAGACGAAATCTTAAGTTATATTTCTTGTGAAGGGGAAGTTAGGGGTTAAAAGCAACATAAAGTTTGATAAGATTGTTACGGTGTCCCTGCTTTTTCATAAGATTCATGAGATGTGTCACGAGCTGAAAGTAAGCGTTGAAGGGTTCCAATTCACTTACGTACGTCTTTTTCTATTTTACTTTCAGTTCAGTTGCGCTATTTTGCCGGTGCCACTTTTCGAGTGCGAATCGTGTATCTACCATTATATTTTAATTGTTTTATTGTATTGGCGAGCTCCGTAGCGCAATGGTTAACACGCCAGCCTGCGACACGAGGGTGCTCGGGTTTGATCCCCGGTCAGGTCAAGATGTAAATGATATTTTTCAGATTGCCTGGGTTTTGGATGTTTATCTATATATGCATTTGTTATAAAATATAGTATCGTTGAGTTAGTATCCCATAACACAAGTCTGGAACTTACTTCCGGGCTAGCTCAATCTGTGTGAGTTTTTCGTATATATTTATTTATTTATTGTAAATATATACTTCTATAAAGATTAAAAAATAAAGCGGTACGGACGGCTGCAATCCTCAGAGATCGAAGGTCAGCCTTCTGTATAGGCTGAAACTTGTCAACAATACCGACTAAATAACACGCGAGAAAACCATTGTTTTAGTATTTAATTAAAGAATACATTCCATTCATACGTGAATGTCTGCATTGTTGTTGTCTTAGCCACTTATACTCCTATTATTAATATGTTATATTATTTGAACATTTTTATCAATTTTAAATGCCCACATAAGGGACCACCACTGAGGGATTGATTAAGGTAATTTAATAAATCGGAGAAGTTTCCAAAAACTAGTCCAAAAATAAAACGTCTAGTAGAAGTACCTATTCCCGGCAGTGTCCCTGTAATATAACATATTTTTAAATTTTGCACGATTTTACAAATAAATTTACAATGTTTCTATACAAAAAATAGTTTTTAGAAATATTTTGATCTATAATAATGGCAACACTTACCAAAAACTATGACAGATTCACCACAATAAAATGTCAAAAGTTTGTACTCCAACATTTTTATAATTTGGCTATGTGCAGTTGCTGAACGAATCAACGACCTGTTCGTAATATTATTTGTGTCATACTCATACGAGTAGGAGTTCGGTAAGTTTGTTTATGTATTTGACAAGTTAAATAATGTATTTTTCAACACAAACTATAAATTTTAGTGTGTCTTTTAAAAAAGTGAATATTTTGGGCTGTTACATTTATTGGTACTTAAAATTCCCTACTTGACCTATAATCCGGCAAAAATTTACCGGCTATTGGTACACGCATCATTCCAGTAATATTTATTGTACTTAAACCCGATTTAAGACTTTATTGCAACTATTGAATAAGTTTGATTTTCCTTTGAAATACTGTATAACGTTATTACCGGATTCAATTTTCCCGGTGGTAGAGCCTATTTACTCGTAGCTACAGCAACATCTTTAGCTCATAAATCGGGCTGGCTCGAACCGGCTAGCAACCACCCTCTCACAGAATACCGGCGTCAAATAGCAGCATGTAAATGCTACTGTGTTTCGCCTAGTGAGTGAGAGTTCCGGTAGCCCAATACCCCTACAGATCTTCTCCAATATGATAGCGGCAATTAAAGAGAAAACTACCCCAGGAGGGTACCTGCGTTCATGTGCAGGACAATCCCTCCCTGGGCAACAATGCTCAGGCTGCCCTACGTATTTTGGGGAGGGCAAAATTCCGCTTTTGAAGGTCGAGAATCCTAATTACAACCAAGATAGCAAGCGCTCTCTGGCCGAGCCCCCTAAGCTTTTAGTCGATTTTTGTAACATTAGGGGGATACATTCCAATCTTGATGCAGTCCATTACCACCTCGAGACTGCCAAGCCGGCCTTGCTATTTCTGACCGAGACGCAGATCAGTAATCCATCAGACCTGTCATACCTGTATTACCCAGGCTATGTCCTGGAGGCCAAATTCCACCCCCACGCGGGCGTGTGCATGTATGTCAGGGATGAGATCTGTTGTCGGCGTCTCCATGACTTGGAAGTTCCGCATTTTTCTGTTTTGTGGGTTCATGTGGATACTGGCCTTGATCATATTGTTTACGCCAGTGTCTACCGTTCGCATAGCGGAGACTCTGAGACAACTCGGCTCATAGAATATCTCAGCGATGCTGCAGATAAGGTCCAGCAACGTTTTCCATCTGCGCAGTTGGTATTTCTGGGGGATTTTAACGCCCACCACGGAGAGTGGCTGTACCCGTACCAGGACACCGACCATGCTGGGAGAGAAACCTATAAGTTTGCATTGACTTACGGTCTCACCCAACTTGTTAACGAGTCGACGCGCATTCCTGACGTTGCTGGCCACACTGCGTATTGCCTGGACCTTCTGCTGACAACCGATCCTGACAGGCATTCGGTGTCCGTATCACCACCACTCGGGACATCGGATCACTGTGTGGTGAAGTCTGTATCACACTACTCGCTTCCTGACACCAGCCCCAAAGGCACCAGGCGAGTATGGCGATACAAGTCGGCAGATTGGGATGAGATGCGACATTTTTTCGCATCTTATCCTTGGCGGCAGGTTTGCTTCTCTTCTAGGGATCCATCATGCTGCGCTGATGCTGTCTCGAGTGTGATATGTAAGGCAATGGAGTATTTTATTCCATTTGCTAACGTATCCCTTGAAACCAAAGCTCGCCCATGGTTCAATGCTCAGTGCCTCTTAGCTGAAAGGCGTAAGCGGGAAGCATACTTATCCTGGGCTGATGCCCGCAGAATCAAAGCTGATGATCTTCAAGACAGGAAGAGAGTGTATAACGCTGCTGCCAAGTCCTGCAAAAAGGTGTTCAGAAGAGCTCGTTTCGACCACGTTGGCCGCATTGGAGACAAGATAGCTTCCTGTCCCTCAGGAAGTAAAGCCTTCTGGTCTCTAGCCAAGTCAGTGAAGATGAACTTCTGTCGCCCATCGCTGCCACCATTGCAGAAACCTGACGGTTCTCTGGCCCATGGTGCAAAAGAGAAAGCAGACTTGTTTGCCAATCTATTTGCAGATAATTCGCGTCTACATAGTAGCAATAAAAGCCCACCCCAGTTACCTTCGTTCGGCCCCAAGATGCGGGCCGCTCAAATCCACCAAAAAGAGGTACTTAAATGCATGCTAAACCTAGACGTGAATAAGGCTAGTGGACCCGATGGTATTCCGGCAGTGGTTCTGAAGCGCTGCGCACCCGAGTTGTCCCCTGTACTGACACGCCTCTATAGACTTTCTCTAGAGACTGGCAAGGTCCCAAGATCCTGGAAGCTTGCCAATGTACAGCCAGTACCTAAAAAGGGAAGTCGCTCCGACCCGGCCAATTATCGACCTGTTGCGATCACCTCCATATTGTGCAAGAGTATGGAGCGTGTATTGAACAATCGTCTCCTGGCATACCTGGAAACCAACGAGCTCCTTAGTGACAACCAATATGGTTTTCGCAAGGGTCGCTCAACCGGTGACCTACTGGTATATGCCACTCACTTATGGAGCGAAGCCTTGGAGGGTCACGGTGAGGCAATTGCCGTTTCACTAGGTATATTCAAGGCTTTTGACCGGGTCAGGCACGAAGCTATCCTCAGTAAGCTTCCAGCGTATGGTTTACCAGAGGACCAACTGGATATCCGATTTCCTGAGGGAACGGTCGATTCGAGTGGTTATGGATGGCTGCTCTTCCGACCTAATGGCTATTAATGCCGGGGTACCTCAGGGATCTGTTCTCTCTGCAACCCTGTTCCTGCTGCACATTAATGACCTTCTTAAATCTGGCATTATTGGCTATGCTGATGACAGCACCGTTGTAGAGAGTTATACGTCCAGTGCCAGTGCAAGTCCACAAGAAGTCCAGTCTCTGAGAGAGTCTATGATTGAACGGGTTAACTCGAAATTACAGAGGGTGTCCGATTGGGGAGACGCCAACCTTGTTAAGTTTAACCCGTCCAAAACACAGGCGTGTCTCTTTTCTGCAAAAAAGAGTGCTTTCCCACTTGCACCTACTTTCCAGGGTGTTTCCTTGCCGTTGGTTGACCACCTTGGGCTTTTAGGCATGACAGTCACGTCCAAATTAAGCTTCGGCCAACAGATTGAGTCGATGGCACTAACTGCTTCCAAGAAGTTGGGCATCATCTCAAGGGTTCGGCGGTACTTCAGCTCTGAACGGCTGCTCAATCTCTATACAGCCCAGGTTCGCTCTTGCATGGAGTACTGCAGTCACCTTTGGGATGGCTCAGCTAAATACCAGCTTGAAGCATTGGACTCTGTTGACCGAAGAGCCCGCAGGCTCATAAACAACGACGTGGTCTCAAATAGGAAATTGCAATCCCTGGAGCATCGCCGTAAAGTCGCATGCCTATCGGTATTTTATAGGATCCATTTTGGAGAGTGTGCGAAAGCGCTCTTTGAGCTAGTTGATCCCTCACCATTCCTCCATCGGACTACGAGGCGCAGACAAAAATTTCACCCTTTTATCGTTGGAATACCAAAGAGTCGAACTAAACGCTTTGACAGATCCTTTTTGGTTCGAGTAGCTAAGGTGTGGAATGAACTGCCTGCGTCTATATTCCCAAACAAGTACAGTCCCAGGACATTCAAAAGTAGAATAAATGGGTATCTCTTGGATAGGCATGTAACATCCTCGTCTTCATCGTCACTTACCATCAGGTGAGATGGGAGACAAATGCCTAATTCAATATTTAGTAAAAAAAAAAAAAAAAAAAAAAAATTCAAATTAAACATAGAACAATGTGCATCAGGGTGGAGGGTCAACGTATGGTAAAAAATTTTTCTTTAGTAAACAAATATGAATACCTTTTAAAAGTTGCATAAGGCTAAGATAATCACAAATACATTTTTATTTTAGCTATATAATTTATTTTTTAACTCTCTGCTATCGCTTGAATTACTTTATTTTTTATACCTAGAATCATGTAAATTGCTGAACAGTTGCAGATTTTTTATGTATTTTATTAAAAGTGGCCGTTTTTAGCACTTTTGCCTACTGTGACTACAGGGTACTATAGTTTAATAGTTTGATATGTTTAAAATAAACTTCAGAATTTGTACTTTAAATTTTTGTTAATTATATTATACTTACAAAGTAGTTCGATCTACAAGTACTGTACTATGATCATTAGAGTATACTTTTCTTAATGTTTCAAAGTTATTATGTATAGTATCTATTTTTGATAACTATGAAAAGTTGCACGTAGTTAGGTAACTTGAGTATACGTATCAAATACTATAATACATAAGTAAAATATTTACATTTGTTGCCAAGTTGTTCATAAAAGAGGTACTGATTTATAGTGATTTTTTGTAACCTATGCATAAATATTATGATCTCATGTTATCTTTTGGTTAAGTAGTTAGATTCGTAAATTGGTTTATATAGTGGCTAGTTAGTACCAAAGCTAAATTAAGTTTAGCTTTAAAACTAAAAGGGTAGCTAAATGTCCTTCATACATTATATAGTTCAGACAATAAAACAAAACTTTGATATTATTATTTTAGTTTAGTAGAAATATACTTCTCATTTTTTTATCGTAAACGATCGTGTTTTATTTAAAATTATGTACCTATTTTGCAGAACTGGTGGTTTTAATATGTAAAAACCACCAGTTCTGCAAAATAGGAATGTTAAGGTGATACCACTGTAAATAAGGTCGTTCTGAACCTTATTTATCTCGCAAAATACTTAAATTAGGAGTTTCAAATCTAAGTAATATGATTTTTGACTATTTCATCTCCAAAAATTGAAGATGAAAACACGTTTTGATCAAATATTCTCGATAGAAATATTTTTTGATAAATGGTCTTCGTTCGCAGAGTTTTTGTTATTGTAGCTCAAATGCGACGAATGAAATAATGATTTTTAGACTAAAATATAGGTTATTAGTAATTCATCAAAATGTAAATATGAAAATACAATTAACCGGTCTGATTTTATATAAAATAGAAATAACGAATTTGGCGCTTACGTTTTTTTCTTTGAGCGACTCGAGACTATCTCCTATCTCATCATTCACGGGCTAAACCGCCAAGCGCTATCCCTTGCGCGCACTTGATCAGTCCTTTGCCGAGCGAAGGTACCAAACATTTGAGGCCTCGCCTTAAGACTATCCGATCCGGCTCGAAAGATCACACTGTATCCGATAACTGGTAATTGAGAAAAAATTAGAAGGGATCTTTTTGTGTTTAGGGTTTCGTGCGTCAAGAGGAAAAGAACAGTACTCTTACAGGATCACTCAGTTGTCCGTCTTTCCGTCTGTCAAGATCCTTTTACTCAAGAACGCGTAAAGGTATCAAATTCAAATTTATATCAAATACATAAATTTCTCAACTTTTATCAGTTCATGCTTGACTATAAAAACTTGAAAAACATGCAAGTTGGTACGGAACCCTCAGTGTGCGAATCAGACTCGCACTCGATCAGTTTTTATATTTCATTTTGTCGACAGTTCTCGGATTACATAAAGTATAAAATAAAATAAAGCAGGTCGGCAGTCCGACCGTCCTGACGAAAATGTATAAATGCTGTTTTTGTGAGTCTTAAACTAATTATAATAGAATTCAAAATCGTGGTGTAGTTTACCGGTTTCTGGTACACTATAATAACGGTTATTAGTACAAACTTGCCGGATACTGGAACAATCAGCCCTTTTTATCTTAATTTGTAATATTGTTAAGTAAATGTTTATATTTTATTTAATTAAATTATTTACGTCAAGACTACTGTAAATTACCTACAAGCACGGGTATATATCATCATTGTAAGACTAATAGTTTTAACACAAGAGATTTGCAAAGTCAGCGAAGTTCAGAATTTCACGGCTATTGGGACGTTTACCTTACTCAAAATAAAATAATAAAGGTATGTTTTATTTGTTTTTATATATAAAAATCTGTCATACAAAATGTGTTATTATCCAGTGAGTTGTAATATACTCAGAAGGCCGATAGGCCGATCTAAAAAATACCCGGTGACACGGGGCTTTTCGGTCGATACTGATGGTGGTCAATGTAAAAGCTTTATAAAAAATAATCACTTGCTCTCCTACTCCAGCGCCCTTAGCATGGTGCCCGGGACGCCGTATATATCGCGCGATAAACTATCGACATCTCGCTCTTTGATGTTAAGGAAAACAAGATAGCGATAGTCGATAAACGTTGTCGCGCGTGCCTTGCTACGGGGGTAAATGCCCCAACAACTGCACAATGGAAGACATGATTACTGCTAAAACAATAGCATATTGACAGGAAATAATTGAAAAGTGGTTTGCGACTGACTTGAAAAGAAGAAGTGAAAACTGATATAGTGCAATGCGAGTGACGAAGTTTATATTGAAGAGTTTCCTATTCAAACTTGAAGTCAACATTGTCGATTTGACTGACACAGTTTCCAACATAAGTAGAACTACTGCCAGACGAATTTAGACTTTATTTCAGTACCAGTACACTTCTGCTGAAATTTTATGATGGAACGTTGTTATACCACTCTCTCAGTGCCACGTCGTTGAAGACCGTTTTCTTAAAGGAAATGTCTCTTGAATTTTAAAACGTAGAAAATATATTTTTGTATCTGCATTAAAGTTATTGCTTCGTCCGTGTCTTTCGTATACATACGATTTATTACTAATTCGTAGACATACTATTACTATTTAGGTTTCCATACCTCAAAAAGAAAAAAAAAGAACCCTTATAGAAGCACGTTATTGTCCGTCCTGCCTGTCTGTCAAGAGCGTTTTTCTCAGAAACGCATAAAGGCATCGAGCTGAAATTCATATCAAATTCTCAGGTCTACTGTACCTTGGAGCTGTGAAAAATCAAACTTCTAAGCCAACGCAATCAAGAGATACAGCCGTTAATGCCGCAAATTTTCGATATTGGCAAGGGAATCAAAACCTACAGGGTAATTCCCATGAACTCGGAATCATATTAATTTTTAATAACGTCATAATAATAAAAACATTTTTTTATAATTTTAAACTTATTAGGTGATGGTACGGAACTCTTCGTGCACGAGTACCACTCGCTCGTGGTCGGTTTTTTAAAAGTAAGTCATTAGTTACTTTTTAATACTACGGGCCTCAAAAGAAAGTTCACTCAAAGAGCTATGGAGAGGGCTATGTTCGGTGTTTCATGGTACAAGACTGAATGAAGAGATCTGTAGACCAAAATTCACCGACTTAGCTTAGCGGATCAGCTCTTTAAAGTGGTGGTGGGCACTTAGTTCGTAGAACCGGTAGATAAGGTAGTAGGAAAACTCTGAATGGAAGCCCTATTCCCACTGGTCATTTTGAAAACCCTTAGTAGAGGCCTATGTCCAACAGTGGGCTTGTTGCGGCTGACATGACTTTTTAGTTCTAATTTAGGAAATAATTATATTTATTTCATCATAGCTTTCAGTTAATCGGTTTGCAAAGAACAAATCGACATACCGACACCCATACTTACATTTTTTACTATGCAAGAGCTATCACTTAATATGATTAACTGTGATAAGTATGGGTCACCATCGCCTGGGGATATCTTCAGAACATCAGAGATGCCAGAAAAATGTATTGTCCTAAAACGTACGCCACATTAAAGAATTTGGCGTACCTTTTTGGGCAATACATTTTGTATATTCAACTGTTAGCTTATTACAGACATAAACAGCCTCCGTGGTCAAGTGGTTAAGGCGTTTGCCTGTTGACCCGGGGGTCGTGGGTTCGATTCCCACCGGAAGCATACTTTGTTTAGTTGTTTCCAGTTTGGTTAGGACATTGCAGGCTTGAATCACCTGATTGTCTGATAATAAAGATGATTCCGTGCTTCGGAAGGCACGTTAAGCCGGTGGTCCCGGCTGCCATCTGGTAGTCGTTAAAGGAACCACGTCATAGGCCGAGAGGCGGTTCCGAAGAACTCTGACACCAGGGTGTGCATGGTCGATGGACCGTGACACCTACTCGAAATGATGATGATGATTACAGACATTAAATTTTGATTTTGTTTGGGGGTAGACATAGAACAAGGCTATAAGACCCATACTATGTTTGTAAAATAATAATAAGACATGTGAGGTAAAACACCCAGTAATTTATTCTGACGAGTTATTGCTAGTTTTGGATTTAGGACTTTAAAATAAGAATTTTCTTTTATAATACTAACGGCTTTATCTATTTATTTTACTAATACGGAACCCTAAAATAGTTATGTTCTCTAAAATTATAATATTTGATTGCTTGTAGTTGAGAACTGTATTTTTCACAACTGTATTAATGTATCCAGTTACTGACAGGGGATATCAAGTACTGGTATATGATGATGTGAGCATGGAAGATATTATTAAGATTAAGAATATAGGACTTCCACTTATTTCTTAATAAAAAAAATAGTAATTTACCTACTAATGTTACAATTAAAATTAAATATTTAGTAGCTACAAAACGAAAATTTATTTAATACTATCTAAAAAAAACCTACCTGTACAATAAAAACTTGTGCGATGTAAGCTCGTACAAATGCCGTTCGGTGCTTTTGTTTTCTTTATATGTTGAAGTTTATATATTTTTTTTTATTTTTATTGTTTTTTGACAAGTTAAAAAAAATGGAGTTAATTTTTGAGATAACAATATATATTTCTCATAAATATAGATTATCACCTATCTATAAATAAAACCTAGCTATAAATAAAAACCTCCCTATAAATAAAAAATGTCACGCAGATCATTGCCCTGCGGTTATGTGCCCAGAAGACTGGCGAATAAGCATTGCCATGTTTAATGGCAATGCTTATTCGTTGATTATAAGACTTTAAAACCTCTAACAGACTGAGAATGTGTATTTCTATTGAGGCTATAACAAAAAAATAATAAAAACTAAATAATTTAATCATCATAGGGGGTCCCTATGATTTTTAAATGTATACAATAAATGTAGTTCATTTCAACGCGTCATTTCAAAACAAGCTAATGCGGCTCTAATTGCATGAAAGATTCGTTAAGATGTTTCCTTTTCATAAAAGTGCCTACTAGCAATAAATATATTTTTATATAAAAGTTCATAATTTTCTCACTACGGTGTCAATTACTGGTGCATTTACTTTAAAGCTGTGTTACCCATTAATAGAAATGCAAACATGACGTGACTCATGACATATTTCTGACACCCGTCCCTTCCCTATTGTTCGGATTCCAACAATTCAGATTTCAGCACGAAAATCGCAAATTGCTATATTTGGGAAATTTTTGCTCGGCGCTGATAAACACAATAGTTTGCTCCGAATACAACGCTGAATTCAGTTCGGGTTATTTTATTTTTAGCTTGTTTGTAATTTATATATAAGTCATATCCATACACAGAAATTCTTTGGTGGGGATCCCTTTGTTTCTGCTAATCTTTTTTCTCCTAATTTAATTTGGCATAACGTGTTAGGCTTATTTTTTGTCAAAAGAATATTTGGGCATAATTGTTTTTTGGCATACTATTTTAGTAGGCATAAATATTATTTAGACTAATATTATTTGGCTTAATTTTGATTGGATTCAGTTGTAAGGCAAATTGTTTATTCGTCTAAGAGTTATTAGGCACAACGATCAAATGGAGTTCGAAAACCAGTGTGTGTATTTTTTCATGATATTAAATCAAAAATATATAAAAAAAAAAATATCAAGTTATAATTGCTAAACGTAAAATCGCTTCCAGAAATGTAGGTTATAAATACAAAATTCTTCATTGCACCATATTAGGAAAACAAATGTGTAATTTTAATTAAATTATGTACAATTAGGCGACCTTATCACCAAAAGTAGTCTCTTCCAGGCTAACTATTGAGAGTTAGAAAAAAAATCGGAAATTTATTGATTTAGGTTAGGTTGGTTTAGAACTGCGACTCCGTCAGGAACGACTTGCTACCAGAAAAATAGGTTCGGTTGGGTTTGAATTGCACACCCCATCAGAAACAACTTGCTACTTTAACCTACAGGGTAGGCAACGTCTTATATAGCACAGATAAAGGAAAAATGCGAAAAGCATTATTTTGAGTTACATCATATAATAAAAATATATTTAATGTTTTTTTTTTTAAAAGGATATCTTATTTCTTTCTGTTATAAAACTAAGATAGTATAGCATTATGAATGCTAAAACCCCTATTAATCTAAAGCTTAAAAGCTTATTACAGCTGATTGTGTCTAATACATGAATATTTCCAGTGACATTAACGAAATAACAAACAATCTAGAATCTAGAAATGACCCAAACTGAAAATGTTATAACAATTTACCATTTTATTTATAATTTATATTTTTATAGTTCTTCCATGCTGGCCTCGGTCCGGCATGGAAGAACTATATTAATAACTACAACTTTACTATGATTACATTATATTTCTTCGGGAGAAAAGATAAAACGTAGAATGTGCCAGCTACTTCTCTTCCTGCGCAGATCATAATAGCCGATCGAGGGATTGGGCTAAAATCTGCGAAATCCTGTCAATAGGCGTTGCGCCGAGCAACCCATCACTATTTGATTCCGTTTTCCATCTACACGCCCATGTGGCCATAAGGTCTTATAGACCTAGGCTCTGTCTACCTCGCAAGGGAAAAAGACGTGATATTTTGTATGTATATACAGGTATGTATGTATGTTATAACAATTTACGCGCTAAAATCTGAAATGTCGAAATCCAGAACAATACAGAGGGACGTGTGAACGCGGACTGAATGCCAACGTGACATGACGAGCGACAGCGTGTATATTCATTATAAAGCTATAGTTATTGTCCTGAGTTAAGAATGAAATAGTTTAAAGAGTGTGCCGTGCGAAAGAAGAACTGGGTTTTATATTAGGCTGCAAAAGCATTAGGCTATTAACTAAAATAAATAAAAATCTTAAAATGATCATATTTATATAGTTTTATAAAAAAATAAGAAACGGACCTGCGAGATGTAAATATAAATATGTTCATGTTAGCATTATTGTTTTAGGCATAAAATTTACAAAATGTATTTAGATATCATAACATACGAGTATATGTATCGTTTTGAATTTCATTTGCATATGTTTCAAATTCCAACAGGGCGCTGATCTTGTGCAACGATCGACCTTATCTATAGGTACAAACAATTGTGATGTATTTAACTAGGCTAGCGAATTGAACTAGTGATTTAAAAATACGTCAAACTCCACAATTTCGTGCAGTACCTTCTTAACAAGTTTTTTAAAGAAAACTAAAAAAACATGTCAAGTGCGAGTCGGACTCGCGCACGAAGGGTTTTGTACCGTTATCTATAAAAACTGCAAAAAAATGAATATATAAATAAATATTCTGTGAATATTTCAAGCGTCTACCTGTTGCAGTTATCAATATAGAGCAAAAACAAGCAAAAAAAATTTGTTGTATGGGGGCTCCCATACAACAATTTTTTTTTATATTTTTATTTTATTCTATTTTTATTGTATTTATTGTTATAGCGGCAACAGAAATACATCAGCTGTGAAAATTTCAACTGTCTATCACGGCTCATGAGATACAGCCTGGTGACAGACGGACGGACAGACAGACAGAAAGACAGACAGACAGACAGACGGACAGCGGAGCGAAATTAATAGGGTCCCGTTTTTACCTTTGTACATAACCCTAAAAACGACTGTCCTGCTTAACAGTTTATAGCCTATATAACTCGGCATGATGCAAGGATTCTAACGATACCGTTCATATCCAAATATGTTCTTAGTTTTGGAAGTTATACATATATAAGTATGTTTGTGAGTTTCTGTCTTCTACCATCCTATTAGTATTAGGTATACATGCGAAAGTTTGTAGGTTTGGATGTTTAGTTGTTTGTCACCCAATCACACTAAAACGGCTGAACGGATTTTGACGCAATTTTGCAGGTGGACCTGGAGTCTTGCTTTCATTTCATAGGCTTCCTTTCATCCCGCAAAAAAGTATTTTTCCCGCAAGATTAATTAACGCGAGCGGAGTCGCGGGTGATAGCTAGTACTCACATACATACATGAAATCTGAAATCATAAGTCCTTTTTGGACAGTCAAGTAAAAATTACTTTTGATATACTCATATTAAATAATTAAGAAACAAAATTAGGCGAAAAAAATGCAATCGGGCAGGGTTTGAACCAGCGACCATTCAAAATAGCATTGTAAATGTAAAATAAAACACTTATAAAAATATGTAATTATGTAAAAATGACTATGATTTCTTTACCATTGACATTCGAGCAGTTATGTATAACAGCTGTACTTTAGTTTTCAGCCTCATCATCTTCATCATCATGTTAGCTGCAAGAAATCCACTGTTGGACATAGGCCTCCCCCAAGGATTTCAAATATGACTGGTCGGAAGCGACCTGGATCAGCGTCTTCCAGTGGTGGATATCGAACGCTGCGCTTGCCGTTACCAGCCGGCCTATTTGCTAACTCAGTGTACAACGTTTCGATAGTCACTTCAAAATAAATTGCGCAACTATGATCGCCATTCGAGAACCTTTCTACTTTCTACCCTCATCCGTCGGTTTTCAGCCTACAGTTTACAAAAAATATTCATTCACTATCAACACACTGGCCAGCAAATTTCATAGTCAACACGCTTACCACATTTCAAAAATTAAATACGTGGCATAGCGTGTTTCTCATTTCCTAGGAATTCCCTCGTCGGTCATAACCATAACCTGCAAAATAAACGCCATGGCTGCATAACTGTCAGAATTAACTGTCACCTCATTCTGAGCGATAAAGCCTGCGCTTTTAATTTCAGCTGGTATTTAGACCGGGAGAGAGGTTTATGACGTCACCGCATAGCTTAGTTGTAGCCCGGAAGCGCCAAATCTATTGTTGTTTAATTTGTATGAATGTTATGTGACAAGTATTTTATGACGTCTTTACGAGGATTGTTCTTGAAAGTGGGTTTTATTAATGTTCAAAAGAGATTTCAGTTTACGAACTTAGGTTGTACGTTTTATGTTAGAGAACATAATGGGAACAAGTCTTTATAATATACCCGTAGCTTCCAATGTTAATACCTCTATAAGTAATGGTGATATATGTCATGTTATTTTTTAATTTTTTTATGAATTATATGAATGCCTTTGGCCTCTTTTGAAACACCTTCTATATAGAGCATGCCAAGGTCTTGGTTTGTACCTACCTATTTGTGATGTGTGACGACACATACCAATCATAGCTACAAATATTCTACGTAGTGCGTGACGACACACGTCACTCACACGTGAAGATGACCTCAATATTGAAAATATAATATATTGTCTGTTATCTATTCTATATATACATATAATAAAACAGTAAAATTATTTTGCCTGTACATTTCGAATTTTTGACTGAAATGGATAGAGGAACACTTCAAAAGAATAATAGAAAGCAAAAAAAATTTTTTGGAATTTCTTGTCTGTCTGTCTGTCTGTCTGTCTGTCTGTCTGTCTGTCTGTCTGTATGTATGATTACGATTATCTCCGAAAATACTGAACAGATTTACTTCAAACTTTCACCAATTGCTTTGTTTTAACTCAGTTTAACATTTGAAGTTTGTTTCATCAAAATCGGTTCATTAAAAAAAAAGTTATCGTCATTTGAATGAACTCAAGGCATGAGTTTGCCTGCAAACATATAGCAAAAATAAAATAAAATAAAATAATAAGTGACATAAGAAAATTAAAATCCAAAGTCAATTCATCATCATTATACGACAGCATTATACCTATCCATACTATCCATAGTAATCCATACTAAAAAAAAAGGAGAAGCTGACTGACTGACTGACATATCAACGCAGGGCCTAAACTATAAGGGTTAGGAACTTGAAATTTTGCACAGGGGTTCCTTTTATAACGCAGGGAAGCACTAAGAAAGGATTTTTGGAAATTCATCTCCTTAGGGGGAAAAACGGGTTGCAAAGTTAGTATGAAACTTTGTTGTTTTTGAAGTTATTCGAATGAAATTCAGCATGAAGGTTCTTTACTGAAAGGTATGAAACACGAGTAAAATATTTTACTCAAAAATCATCCCTTAAGGGGGTAGAATAGGGGTGCAAAGTAAGCATGAAACTTTGCCATTTTTGAAGTTAGTCGAATGAAATTCAGCAGGAAGGTTCTTTACTAAAAGGCATGAAACACGAGTAAAATATTATTCTCAAAAATCATCCCTTAAGGGGATATAACGGGGATGCAAAGTTAGTATGAAACTTTCCGTTTTTGAAGTTATTCAATTGAAATTCATTAAGGTGTTTCATTGAAAGTCATGAACTAATGTATTTCGGGTTCAACTAATAATTCTACTGTTCCTGAGAAATCGACACTTATGCGGGCGGAGCTGCGGGCCAAAGGCAAACCTGACTTATATATCAACGCACAGCCGAAACTACTGTGCGCAGAAACTTGAAATTTGGCACAGGGATTCTTTTTATGATGTAAATGAGCACTAAGAAAGGATTTTTAGAAAATCAAAGGGGTTGAAGTTTTATGGAATTTTCTCATTTCTGGACTTAGAAGTTTGAAAGTAGGTACGCAAGTTCTCAATTAAAATTAAAAAAGATCTGTTTAGGTGAACCAGACAACATTCTCCCTTGAAGGGGTAAATAGGGGGTAAAGTTTGTATGGAATTTTTCCATTTCCAGACTTAGAGGTATGAAAATAAGTATATACGTTCTAGGTTACAATTAAAAAAGATCTGTGTAGGTGAAATGTACAAAATTTCCCCCTTAATGGATAAAGGGGGGGGGGGGGGGGGGGATTGTATGGAAATTTTCTCATTTCTGGACATAGAAGTATAAAAATAAGTATATATGTTTACGTTGAAATTAAAAAGATCTGTGTAGTTAAAATGGTCGAAATTTCCCCTTGAAGAGGTAGAATAGGTGGGTAAAGTTTGTATGGATTTTTTTTATTTACTTAGAAATATGACAATAAGAAGTTCTCTATTACAATAAACAAATATCTGTGTAGGTGAAATGGGCAAAATCCCCTCCTTAAGGGCTAAAGATCTATGCAGGTGAAATAGGTATATTAAATTCCCCCTTACGGGGAAAAAGCAAAGGGGCAGGGGTTTGTATGGAATTTTTATCATTTCTACTGTTCCCAAGGGAACGACATTAACGCGGGCGGAGCCGCGGGCAGCAGCTAGTTTTATATAATATTCTAGACAAACTGATTCTTCAGACGTGGTTAATAGTACTTTAGCTCAGGTGTTGGATTGGTTCACAGCGAACAATCTATTGTTAAACGCTAATAAATTGAAATGTAGTAAATCTTGCTTACCATATGTTGAAATATTCCTACACGAATAATAATGGATAATGAACCACTAGATTTAACAGATAAAATAGTATATAAGCCGAACGTAAATGAACAATACGGGCAGATTCGAGTTGGGAACTTAGTACTCAATAAGTGTTGTGTTTTAATCTATAACATCCCCCGTCACATGGCGACCCTGCTAGTGTGATAACACTGATTAAGACAACTACTTTAAGTTTGTAATTCCTTCATTGTATAAAAACGTTAACACCAAAGAAAATTAATAAAAACAGTTTATACTGAAAAAGTACATTTACACAACGGCGATCTTTGACTTTATTCCATAAAAACTTATCAAATCAAAATCTAAACAGGGAGATATATTTAGATGTGATTGGATGCATGATAATTTTGATCGACGTCGAAAAGGCATGAAGAATGTTAAGGAGTAAGCTCATATCTATACTAATATTATAAAGCTGAAGAGTTTGTTTGTTTGTTTGAACGCGCTAATCCCAGGAACTACTGGTTCAAATTGAAAAATTATATTTTGTGTTGGATAGTCCATTTATTGAGGCTTTAGTCTATAAAACATCACGCTGCCACCAATAGGAGCGAAGCATCAATAAAAAATGTTTTGAAAACGGGGGAAAATTATTCATCTTTACTAAGAAAAACCTAATTAATCATAATAACAGAAATTGCCGCGGACGAAGTCACCGGCAACAGCTAGTACAAAAATATAATATGAATAGATGAAAAACACTAAACTAAAAAAACATAGTTCTGAATTAGGCGATATTCTTCGATGAATACGATGAACCCTGTGGATGAACCCGCCTGCCAAGCCTGGTGGGAATGGTAATATCTTACCATATAATGAAGAATCCTTAGGAAAAGCCTCTGTCCAGCGGTGGAGTTCTTACGGTTGCAATGATGATGATGATGAAGAATTTATTAAGTCTGATCAGATGTTTTCATTAGATAAGAATGGACAACAGCTACAACTATTATATTGTTGTCCATTTATAGCTTATTGTACCTGACGTCTCTATGCCCCACCAAGTGTTTCATACATAGATATTATCACGTCTTTATCCCTTACGGGGCAGACAGAGCCTAAGGTCATAAGACTGAAAGGCTACGTTTAACGTATTGGTGTGGTGGTTGTAAAGGTGGAAAACTTAATTAAAATAGTGATGAGTTGATAGCCGCATCTCCTATTGCCATGATTATTTAGATTTTTGCCCATTCCCTCAAGGGAATCCGCGCAGACCGTAACCGGAAGAGACGCAGCTGGCACATTCTAACTTTTTATTTTCTCCTAGACCAGCATGGAAGTGTTTCATAAAATGATATTAGGTAGGTAAACATACCTACCTAATATCGTAAACGGTATAATGTGAGATTAATAAGAGAGATTTAATATCATAATCTGTTTTGTGTGTCAATAAATAAATATCAGAACAAAGTGGAAGCGTGTTCTAAAGAATATCCTGTGTTTAGTAGAACCAAAATATACGTTAGAAATGTAGCACATAAGCTACTGACACACTTGGTGCGACTTTTAAAACTCACAGCAGACGGCCAACTTTCGAAACTGACTACATGCGGAGACTACGTCTCAACTTCACAATACAAAGTTACAATAGTATGTTGCTAGCTTTAACACGTCCTAGTTTACACGATTGGAACGTTTGTTCGATCGATGTGCGGTGAATAGATTCTAGCGGTTAGGGAACATTTTTGCACTGCGTATATACTGGCTGGAAAATTCAATAATTATTTTTTTTGCTGGTATGGGAGAAAAGAAAAAGACGTAGAATGTACTAGCTGCTTCTCTTCCCGCGAAGACCGAAGGATTGGGCTAAAATCTGCTGAATCATGTCAATAGGCGATGCGGCTAGCAGCCCACCACTATTTGATTCCGTTTTTAATTTACACGCCCTCCAACATGCTGAATGTGGCCAAAAGGTATTGTAGACCTAGGCTCTGTCTACACTGCAAGGGAAAAAGACGTGTTTTTTTTTGTAAGTGCTAAATACTAATAACTCAAGACTATAGTATATTTTGTACACATAAAATATTTATTTAAGACACAAACTTATCACGTAATTCGAAGAAAAGGTACATAAAAAAGAATGTATCAATATATCACGATTTCATCAACATCAACATGAAGTTAGCAGACCAACGAAAAGAAATTATATTGTTTTCTTCAGATCACACATGGATAGAGTCAATCATACTCGTTTGACATAACAAGTATTATTATTTTAAAAATAAAGCACGAAAGAAGCCCCCAAAACGGAAAAATTGAGAAGCTGTAGATTGGGATGGTATGGACATGTTTTGCGAAGAGAAGAGAGCTATATAACTAGGAAGGTGTTGGATATGAAAGTGATTGGGAATCAGAGTAGAGGTAGGCCAAAGAAAAGATGGATTGAGTTTGTGAAGGAGGATATGGGTAAAAAGATAGTAACGAAAGAAATTGCTCAAGATAGAGCGAAATGGAAAATACTTACATGCTGTCCCGACCCCACATAAAGTGTGATAAGGTGAGGAAGTATTGAGTTATGAAAATACGGATTGCCCTGCGCTTTAAAAATTATGTAAGCTATTTCAGCACACTTGAGCTTTTGCAACGAACCTAACAATACCTTAACCTAAAAGTCTAGAAGATACGGGAAGATACAAAAATTTACAAACATACATGATACGCGCAAAACACATTACCCTTTTTAGCAGTCAGGTAATAAAAATAGAATCTCTTTGAAATCTACCAAAAACTCTACGAAGAAGGTGACAAATTTTGCAAGGAGCGAACTTGAATTCAAAAATCAAAATGAAGCAAAATTTTTCAATTAATTTTGTAGCTATGAAAATATACAAAGTTCAATAAAATTATCAAAATTAAGGATAAGATTGTTATTTCTAACTACCCTCTGAATAATTTATTCCACAAATGCTGTTATTGAAATCCAAAATTCCAATTCTACAACGAAACTGTCAGAGTGTCTATTACAATACTACTATCCGTATTGTTCTCCACCCGGAGAGGTTTCGACACCATTTTCTGTGGCCAGCCACGTTTACTAGGATCTAAAGCCCTCAGTGCGCTGAGGGCTTGAGATCCTAGTAAACGTGGCCTTTCGGTGTTATGAATTTAGGCTCAGTCTAGACGTGATAACATGTGGACCATTGTGAACTTCTGTAGCCTAAACGAATTGACCGATTTTAAAGTGTGATATGTCATTTGATACGTATTTCTTATCACATTAGTATACGAAATACTGGACTGATTTGAAAAATTATTTCACCATTATAATCCTACATTATCCCTAATGAACATAGGCAATAGAAATAAATACATAGTACCCGTGCGTGCTAGAAACGTATGAGTTTGACAAGCCATGAGTACGGATCTTCGTGTTACGGACCTGAAATGCATTAGAACGCAAGCACTACTACCAGATTTGCAACGCACCAACAATGTTGCATTCATCTTCAGACGACACGGCGTGGGCAGGCATTCCATCCATATGTGGCCGATATTCCTGTTCATTGCAGCTCACCTCCTCCTACATTATGCGAACCGTGAAGGAATGGAATTCCCTCCCCGCGTCGCTGTTTCCCGTTCTATTCCAGGATTTTCAAGGCAAGAGTGAACAGACATTATTTGGGTTTGTGTGTACCACCCTAGACCTCATCGTTGCCTTCTAATCAGACAAAACAGAGGTCAAACGCAATGAAATCTTAATAAAAAATAAATCTTGAAGAGACGGTGGCGTTGAATTATTGGAGCTTGTATATGATTTTATTTTTTATTATTACAATATCAAAGGGTTTTATAATATTGGAGCGAACGCAAGTCTCCAACGCACTATCTTTACACTCAAAACGTGATGGTAGTTATTTTGATTTGAAATATAACCTGAAAGTTCTGTGAAGAAGAAATAATTATTTTGTACCATTGGTGAGAGTGTATTAATCTAAGCTATCCGAGATATCGGATAGAGACCCGAAATCTTAAATAGCATGGTCAGAGGACCATACATACACATGAAGCCTTAATGACTTTAAAATTTTAAATTGTGATGTGTCATTCATCAGATACGTGTTCTTCCCTGGAATGTCATATATGACGTCAACAAATAATATACCGGACGTTAATTTTCAAAAAGGGTAGTTGGATTTTTAAATAATGTTTCTTGTTTTAAAAGTGGGCTGCGTTTTAACTTTTATGGCGTAATACAAAGTATTGTCTAAATCAGTAAGGATAGTTTTCAAAGGCCAATGCAACGCAACAAGTTGACATATTTCATTAATTAAGTATGTTTATTGTGATTAACTTAGGTTATACACATATATAAGGCCAAAGTTATTACATTTAATCCTCTCCAACCCGTCTGGCTAGCGAGGAGAGTGTAGGCCAAATCCTCTGTCTGCTCTGGCTAAGTATAGCTCTGGTAGTATAGAGCCTCATGCTCTTGCAGTGGAGACTGAAAAGACCTGATGATGATGATCACATTTAATTAACCTTGTTATATTTCTCGCTTTGTAGTGCGTGAACCTGAATTTATTAATCTTTATTACTATTTAAATTACATGTAGGTACACATATTATGCATTACAATAAAACACCGCCCGTTTGTTAGGTAATAATGCAAGATTCTACATCTAGTTTTATGCTATGTTACTACATAATACAAATTCCATTCTCAACAAAAAAGAAAACATGAATTAGGAGACTATAGTCACTTCACACCCAGCAAAAAGAAAAAAACACGATGCAGCCTTTTTTCATAAGTGAACGCTCTTGTTCTACAAAACTTAAAAAAGTTATCATCTTTTATAGATTTTATTACTATCATAGACATTTTATTTGGCCACAAATCCCAATAGAACCAAGAGAAAAAACTTTAACTGCTCAAAGACTGCCTTTCACTGTGTTAGAAAAACATATTTTGGGCCGAAAAAATTATAATAAATCTAAAAGATCCGCAAATTTCAATATTTAGAATTTATAATGTCAAACATTTTTCATTATGGTTATAATGGCACAAATTGTTGAACTTTAAAATAGTTGCATTAAGCTCAGGTAAATTCTATACTACAGAAAGGCAAGCCGTTAAATATGAAAATTCTTTCTCCGGCTTTGTTCATTTACAATAGCTCTTAAAAAAGATAGCAAGAAGTGAACATCGTATTCTTGAATATTTATATTCTTTGATGCCTTGCGTTGCATTATTCAAATAATTATCCATTTTTTTTGCAGTTTCGCTAGGGGGCACTTATCTGCGAATATCCGGTTGGTCTAAGTGCATTAAAATAACTTCTTTAATACTTAAAGAGGAAAAAGTTGTACTTATATGAATTTGGATCAATTGTTACTTCTGCTTCCACTCCTCATCCCACTTTATATGGAGTCAAGACAGCATGTAAGTCTTTTATACTTTCCATGCAGGTTATTTTTTGATGATTTATTATTAAACTGCAAATACTAGGTTCTGTATATACAAAGTTGTTGAGTCAAAACTGCGCCATAGTATCAAATTTTGGGGCAAGAGCTACGACTACAATGTAAACAAAGCTTTTGTAGCGCAAAAAAGGCAATACGCGCTATGGTCCGAATACCACTATGGCAATCATGCGTAGAATTCTTCAAAGAGCAGCAAATTATGAATGTACCACCTTTATACATTTACAATTTTGACAGATTTCATTAAAAATAGAACTTCATTTGAACCTGAAGAAGAAATGATACTACGTGTAAATACAAGACGTAAAGATTTTAATTTGACATTTACCCGAACACTACAAATCGAGTTATCATTGTCCGCGAAGCCTGTAGTATTATTTACACATTACATTTAGTAACATTTTCATAGAAAACTTTTGTCGGATTTATCTGACGTTCGCGGTCAAAGGGTTAAATAAATTGCCAAATGACCTCAAAACCGACACAAATAATCATCATTTAAAAGACGCTTACGCATAATATTGCTGGAGAAGTGTTGCTATAGGGTGGATGTTTAATTAAATATTATTTATACAACATTCTTTTTATCTATCTTATTTTATTGAATATTGTTTAAGTGTTAGTATAAATGTTTGTTTTTGAATAATGTAACCGAGTAATTTTTTTTTTTAATTTGTAATTAACTGCCATTAGACATTGAGGTGAATCCATATTCAAATACATATCACTTTGTTTGTGAATAATAAATTAAATATTTCCACCAACCCAGCATGTAAGACTAGAAAATAGTCAATCAATTTTGTGGGCTTATAACTTTGATCTCAATTTATTGATATAAATAATTTCCAAAGTCATGTAATGCTTTGATGTTTTTTTTTATTAAAACCACTTCTAGGAAATTGGGAGATTAGTGTAAGTTATAAGCAGTAGGTACTATATTACATTTCTTAAATATTACAATGGAACAAATTTTCTTTAGGATTAGAAGAAGTATCAATATCGTCTGGGCTGACATGCCTTTTTGGGATAAAGAACCTCAGAAAATAAAGAGAGAAAAAAATATTGTCTGCGTTACGACGGTAATTCTAAGCAAATAAAAGTTTATTGGTTTGCTGTTTAGCCTTTTGTTGAATTTGAACTTAGACTTAGTTGTAATAAAATCCGTCTTCTCATATTCGAAGAAACATACATTATTCTAACTATTTACGAAATATTTTTTTTTTAAATATTGGTGTGCTCATCATCAGATCAGCTCCATGGCAACATACTACTGCATTGACACCCATTACTTAAGTATGCAAAATTTCAACTCAATCAATGTTGATTGATGAAAAAATTGTTTTAATTTATCTTCCACTTGCCCAGCACTTGTATTTTTCGTAGCAATTTAAAACTGATGCATCTTTATCACTATATAGAAGCATCAGTTTTAAGTTGATAGTATTTTTTATTATAAATAAATAAATAAATAATAACATACACGGCATTGTTAAATAATGAAAAAACTAAAAACTGATTTTGATATAATAAAATATAGAAGTGAGTTCGGAATATGACTTTACCTACCTTTCAAATAAAAAAAAATCGGCCCAGGCATGTATGATTTATCGGGGAACATAGATCAAATATAAAAATAAAACATGAACAATCCGTCATTTAATAAAATTTTAACAATAGTCTTCAAAAGATTTCGTTTACGGAGACGTTGGGAAAGCGACATAACCGACCTTCCAGAAATACAGAAAAGCTATGAATGAAAATTGTGAACGAATCAGACACAACACAAGTAAATTTGCTTTACTAGGAGTCGACTGGGAATATGTAAATGTGTTAAAATCAGTGCCTATTCAAATCAATAAACGCGTTTCAGTAGCACACTGAAATATTTGCTGAATTTTCTTTTATTAAGAAAAATCTAAGTATTTTCTTGTAAAAATTGTGTAAAACAAACTGTGATACATATATTTTGTTAAAATCACTTTTCTTTAATAAAACATAAAACGTACTATAGACTTTTTTATTTGTTTGTGAACCGAACTATCGACTCTTTTATTTGTAGCCACTAATGGCTTGCTTGTAAAAAGTGTATGGTAGTTCCTTTAAAACTCTGTACTCAAAATTTCCAATAATATAGGCTACAAAGTCGTCTACAAGTCTTGAAAGAACTTTGATATAGTTATTTTTAATAACCAGCAAATATGTAGAATTCGATTGAGCTGATTTTTTTACTTTGACAATTCAAAGTGTTAAAGTTTTTAACGCCACATAACCAATGTGTTTCTTGTGCATTATATAAGATAAAGAAATAGAACCTCGTTGTATTCCACAAAATTGACACGTTTGGAAATAATTTAATAGCTTTTTCCTGCAACTTCGTCCGTTGTGTCTGCTATAATATTGTTATTTCTACTGAAAACACATTCATCATCCCTTTCTACTAGTATTTGCGTGAAAGACTAACAAACATGTTCACATCTATTCACGTTAATTAATGATACTTATTAGTTTGTGTTAATCTGGTTTAATTCTCTTTCGAGTCAACATAGAAAATAGACATGCCCATCATCATCATTATTTCGTGTAGATAATATATTTGGTGATAAAAAAGCGTCGTCGCTCATAGACATTGTTGACATCAAAAGGTTACAAAATTAATGAAACGTGACGAATGCTATAAATGTAAAAGCACACTTCAATTATTCAATCAACATTAGTCTTCGTTCATACTAACGCACCTCTCGATTGCAAAGTCTAGAACTTGCAGTAATTCCAAACAAATATCCGTGTGAATTAAACAAATAAACTGGTTGGCCACAGCAGGCGTTCTGCGGCAATAAAATGTAAATAGCTACAGAAGTGTTAAAAGGAGTCGCGGTAAAAGTTTAGCTCGCGCGAACTTGCCACTCGATGGCGTCCCTCGGTGGTCGCCGCGGGAACAAAATGTAAGAGATAGCGGTATATTTTATTAATAAAGAAAACAATCATTAAATCTACGCTTTTTTTATTTAGCTACAGAAGTGTTAAAAGGAGTCGTGGTAAAAGTTTAGTTCGGGCAAACTTGCCACTCGACGGGTACAACTAAATTAATAAATATATAAATACAAATGGTAAACAAAATGCAAGAGATAGCGGCAAACAGCCTGAATGAAGAAAAAAAATCGTTAAAGCTGCACTATATTATATTTGGCTACAGAAGTATTAAAAGGAGTCGCGGTATAAGTTAAGCTCCAGCGAACTTGCCACTCTTGATGATGTCTCTCAGTTGCCTCCGGGGGTGCAAAATGTAAGAGATAGCGACATACTGATGAGAAAAAATCTTGTGTGAAAGGAGTCGCGATAAAATAAAAGTTAAGCTCCAGCGAACTTGCCACTTGATGGCGTCCCTCAGTTGCCTCCAGGGGTGCAAAATGTAAGAGATAACGACATACTGATGAGAAAAAATCTTGTGTGAAAGGAGTCGCGGTAAATGTTTTGAGCTCCAGCGAACTTGCCACTTAGTGGCGTCCCTCAGTGGCCTCCGGGGGTGCAAAATGTAAAAGATAGCGACATACTGATAAGAAAAAAATCTTGTGTAAAGGAGTCGCGGTAAAAGTTAAGCTCGAGCGAACTTGCCCCTTAGCGGCGTCTCTCAATGTCCTCTGAGGGTGCAAAATGTAAGAGATAGCGACATACTAATAAGAAAAAAAATCTTGTGTGAAAAAGAGTTTCGGTAAAAGTTTACCAGTCGTGAACCGGCCACTCATTGGCGTCCTTCAGTAGTCTCTGCGAGCAAAATGTAATAGATAATGGCATAGTTGAAAGACAAAGTTTTGCTAATCCTGCTCTATGTTTTATTTAGCTACAAAAAGTGTTGGAAGAAATCACAGTAAAAGTTTAGTTCACGCGAACTTTTTACACGATGGCGTCCTTCGGTGTTCTCCGTGGGTGCGAAATTAAAGACATAGTGGCATACTAATGAGGAAAAAGTCTTGTAAAATATGCGCTATATTTTATTTTGCATTAAAAGCAGTTGTTGACGTTTGAAATCATTTTAATTACTTAATTAACCCATTACTCCGTGGACTAGCTCCGTGGTGCAGCGGCCAACACGCCAGCCTGCGACACGGAGTGACCGGGTTCGATCCCCGGCCAGGTCAAGATGGAAAATGATCTTTTTCAGATTGGCCTGGGTCTTGGATGTGTATCTATATATGTATTTGTTATAAAAAATATAGTATCATTGAGTTAGTATCCCACAACACAAGTCTCGAACTTACTTTGGGGCTAGCGCAATCTGTGTGATTTGTCCGTATATTTATTTATTTATTTACGTATATTCGACCTTCGTATTCCGTAGACAGCTCATGAAACACGCCAAGTTGTAAACGATTCCCGGCTTGCTGAGGAAATCCGCCGCAAATGGGTTCGCAGGAATAAGTATCGGAGTTATATTGAAACAAGAATTATGGGGACTGCTAATAAAGCTTCATTTCATAATTTAGTGTACCGGATAAAGCTTCTTAGTGGGAGGCAACCGCAATCAACATCCACTCAGGAAATTGGCGGGATATCAACAATGAGAACAATAATACAGAAATTGCAAGAGGGTCTTTGTTGCTATGGTAAATATTGCGGTGGCGCAGAATTATTTATTGGTAAGAAACTTAGTATAGCAAATATAATATCCAGGACAAAATACGACTACGGGGCTGTTTACGCGAGACCCTGATATTTCAGGCGAGTCTAGCTACCTCTTAACACTAAGGGAGTTTATATTTTTTAATTTTTATAGACTGCTAAGATTCTGCGTGACTGTGACAAGTATCAGAATCAGCATTTACATATTATAAGGATATTGATACTCAAGCATCCCATCTACAGTAAGATACAAGAGTATATCATAGTAAAATAAATTATTCGCCAACAAAACACTGCTGCTGCCCGATCTTCTACTTGCTTTTCCCCCATTAATCCGAGTGACTAGTATCCCAATACCTTACAATTCCCTTTCACAATTCCCTTCCCTTTTTTAGGGTTCCGTAGTCCACAAGAAACCCTTATAGTTTCGTCATGTCCGTCCATCCGTTCGTCCGTCCGTCCGTCCGTCTGTCCGTCCGGACTCGTACTCCGCCGCTACTGCACGGATTGTCACGAAAATTGGTGGAGAGATTTTTAAAATTATGAAAAAATGTTTTTTTTTCAGCCTCCCATACTACGAAAAGTGAATTTAAAAAATTAAATTGGACTAACCCCAACGTGTGGGATATTGTTGCAAAGGCCTTTTAAAATGCAACAAAAACTGGTTTGAAACTACGTAGATCAAACCCCCCAGTCTTGAGATAATCTAATACAAAGTAAAATTTGAGGTGTCCCCCCACCGTAACTTTTGAAATATTACTAAAAGAATACTGAAAAAAATGTGGTATATATCTCAAAGTATGTACTTTCAATTAATACTATAGCGGTTTCGATATCACAGATAGTTATTTTTATACAACTCGACCAACTTATGTAGTTACAGTCGACCGAACAAAATGTATGGAGTCAACCGCAAAATTTGTATATACAACATTCGACTTTTTTTGCCATTTTTATAGTTAACGGTACGGAAACCTTCGTGCGCGAGTCCGACTCGAACTTGGCCGGTTTTTTTAGCCTGTTATTGTGTCCACTGCAGGGTAAAGGCCTCGCCTTCCTTTTTCCATAGATCTCTATCTAACGCAGCCTGCTGCCAGGTCACCAAGAAAGAAAGAATTCCCTACCCTAATCCAAAAAAAAAATATCATGGGCAGCAGCATCGGAAGCAAAATAAGCCAAGGTAACTGCGCTTGCTGACCCGCCTGCCAAGCGTAGTGCGTATTGAATATCCTCCCATTGAACAAAGAATCCTTCGGCGAGGTCTTTGTCCAGCCTTCATTCTGCAGCCGTCCAGGCTGAAATTCAACTGCCTCCGTGGTTAGTTTGCCTGTAGAACCTGGGGTCCATTCCTACGGGTAGCATACTTTGTTCAGTTGTTTCCAATTTGGTTAGGACATTGCAGGCTTGAATCACCCAATTATCTGATAATAAAGATGATTCCGTGCTTCGGAAGGCACGTTAAACCGTTGGTCCCGGCTACCAAATGGTAGTCGTCAAAGGAACCACGTCATAGACCGAGAGGCGGTTCCGAAGAACTCTGACACCAGGGTGTGCATGGTCGATTGACCGTGACACCTACTCAAAATGATGATGATGACGGCTGAAATGATAAATAAAATATATGTTGTATATGTTGCAGCCAAGGTACGATTCTAAAAACGTCTTGAGTACTTTCGAGAACGCGCATTCGATGATTCACTTCTTCAATTCTTACCAAGTGTCTAGAATTGTATGTTTAAGTACCTGTAACAAAATAAAAATTGTTTTTATTACAAGGAATATTAAATTTAAATAAACCTATTCTAAAAAATGGTTGTATGTACGATAATTTTACGTGATAATGGTGGAAGAGAAATATATGCGTCACAAACCGAACGCTTAGGCCGATCGTAATAGATTAAAAAAAAAATTGCGTCTTCATACTTCTATGCCGATCGTGCTTCTCTATCGCTGGATCCGCGTTCAGAAGGTTCCACGCTCTCGCTTGCACGCGGAACGTGACACATTTTCGTGCGTGCAGCCGCCGTTCATCGATTTATAAGTCGTTATCACATCAAAAGCTACCCACAGCTCCTTCGGTGTGTCCAGATGATCAGCAGTAACTCAACATAAACGGACAATGACGGATATATACAGGTGAAATTGAATTTATTAGCAAACGTTTAAGGAGTGACTTAAACCATAAATCTGAACAACTTTCACTATGGGACCAACAACGAAATTTAAAAAAAATCTGCTGTTCCATAGATTTTGTCTAAGTAGATATTCCACTTTTGTATGAAAGAGCAGATAAATTTTTCACGATGTCGAAGTTGGTCCCATAATGAAAGTTGTTCAGATTCGTGGTCTGAGTCACTCCTTAAACGTTTGCTAATAAATTTAATTACACCCTGTATAAACGGGACTTAGCATGAACCTTTTTATTATGTGTCCGTTGACATTTCATCTATCTTGGTCGCAACGAGACTGATGAGATGACTGATGTTAGAAGATTAGAAGTTACAAGTCATCATCATCATCATCATTTCGAGTAGGTGTCACGGTCAATCGACCATGCACACCCTGGTGTCAGAGTTCTTCGGAACCGCCTCTTGGCCTCTGGCGTGGTTCCTTTAACGACTACCAGATGGCAGCCGGGACCCCCGGCTTAACGTGCCTTCCGAAGCACGGAATCATCTTTATTATTAGACATTCAGGTGAGTCAAGCCTGCAATGTCCTAACCAAACTGGAAACAACTAAACAAAGTATGCTTCCGGTGGGAATCGAACTCACGAGCACCGGGTCAACAGGCAAACGCCTTAACCACTGGACCACGGAGGCTGTTACAAGTGACATGCCTCATTTTATTAAAATATAAGCGTAAATATATAAAATTGTATCTGAAAGTTATTCGTCCCGGCTCCCGCCATTGTGTATATTCCGTCGGATCCTAGGGTGACGTAATGCGACCTATTTGAATTGTTACCTGCAAACAAGATAAGATACGCGATATGAGATGTTCCTGCTTCCTAACATTTTCTTAGAATACACTTTACATTTTATTCTGACAACATTTGGTATTCATATATGGTTGACTATTGTTAAAACTTGCTGAAATTATATAGTCATATACATACTCTGGAAGGAAAAGACCAAAGATAGAGATGAATGGAGGGAAAGAGGGGAGGCCTTTGCCCAGCAGTGAACAAACAGCTAACAAAAAAAAATACATACAAATTACGTACACTTACATGAAACGGTCCTTCGTTTATTTATTTTAATGATAAAAAAATAAAATATGTCGTTTATTATACTTTTCATATCCTGATTTTATTTTACCTGATTATGATGGAATTCAAATTGAAAGGATACCCTTTCAAATAAATAAATATTTTTTTAAGGTCGGTTGGTTAAAAATCTCCCTTTCATCTGAGCTCGTTTCCGGTTGCATCCTCGAGTTACTTAGGACCCCAAAGTTTACCTTCTATTTATAGATACACTTTTCTTTTCAGTTGTACCTTCTATTGTCTAACGTAGATCTAAAAGATGGGTACCATAGCGGGACTTTTTGATAGGTATTTTAAGAGGGTGCCATACCGGGACCATACCATAGCGGGACTAACCGCTAACTTTTGTTTTCTCCACTTCGGTATCTTTGGTTGTGAGACCATTGGATGCCACGCATATCGTCCCTAATAATAATTTTTAACCCGGCACTTCTCGGCATTCCCTTCCAACTGGGTTGTTTAGTTGTATACTTACGTTAGTGTAGTTTATAGTAGTACTAGCTGTTTTCCCGCGACTTCGTCCGCGTAAAACATAGCCTATGTTCAGCGCAGGTAGTGTAGCTTCCCAACTGTGAATTTTTTTTCAAATCCGTCTGGTAGTTTCGGAGCCTATTCGCGTCAAACAAAGAAATCTTTCCTTTTTATAATATTAGTATAGAAGATAAATAATCTAAAAATCAATGCTGTTTGTCACTGAAAAGTAATCACGAAGTCTCTCAGTAACATACATTATTTGACAGACAGCTAAAGGTTAAAAATATTTGCCAAAAACTTAGAAAAACGGACAACATGCAACTCAAATAAAACTTGCAATATAATCTTTCTTCAGAGATCCTCATTGAAGAAACAAAACTATCTTTAATTAATTATACAACTCTTAAATATACAGACTTTAAGAAAAATAGGACATGACAAGGCGAAATAACGCTACGATGGAAACGAAGAAAGAACTATACAAATTGGGGTCACTTCGAAGACGGCATCTCACACGTACAATCAACAAAAACACTGCATAATAAGGCCATTTTTGCTTGCATTAAGACAGTGTTTTATAATCTGTACATCCATAGCAGAGCAGAATAACTATTAAAATATAAGAACAATTAATGATAAAAATATAATAGCGACAAGTTCAGGGACAGCTAGTATTTTTAAATATTATTTTTGCGCCATCAAACACTTTTTTTTTATTTCTACATATTTCTTAAAATATAACCACTAAAAATAATATTTAGGGCAGCAAACTTAGCTATGCGTACGGTATATTTGCAAATTTATACAGTACATTGTTATCATCATCATCATCTCAGCCACAAGAAGTCCACTTCTGGACATAGGCCTCCCCCAAGGATTTCTAATACGACCGGTTGGAAGCGGCCTGCATCCAGCCTCTTCCTGCGACCTTGGTTAGGTCGTCCGACCACCTGGTCGGTGGGTGTCCAACGCTGCGCTTGCCGGTACGTGGTCGCCATTCGAGCACCTTTCTGCCCCATCGGTCATCGGTCCTACGCGCTATGTTGTTATAGAAATACATTGTTATAGAAAACAGTAAAATATCAGGTAAATACGAATATGTATACTTACCTTAGCTAGTTAACTTAGTAGTAACGGGCAGCATGTGAGATTACTCTAAGCTATGTGCATATTAACCAGATATGCCGCATTACCCTGTTCTATTATTGTTGGGGTAATTACATACCATAACATGGAATACGAAGTACTGAGATTAAATGGCGGTATTTCCTAGATATATAGGAGAACATCAAATTATTTTAAATTTCTAAATAACCACCTAAGAAGAATGAAAGATGATTTTTTAGGATTAAAGCATTGCCATCCAACGTGTTAATGGTACCAGCCTTTTAGGCGCGCTGCAAAATCAAAGCATGTATACAGAATATAGTCCTTTGCAGATACTATTTCATGTCACATTATATTTAAAAGAATCTAATTTTGTAATTTTTGTATTGTTAATTTAATTTATTGTCAAAAACTACAGTCTACTAGCATTTCGAAACAAACCACTGGAAAGAAACGCCCTAAGAAACTCTTTTCAACAGTAATGGTCGCCTCCTCACCTGAAGAGTTTTTTGTGATTACTTCATTTGTGTTACATTAGCAAGTGCACATTTCAAATTACAATTATAAGTGCATTAACTTGTACTTCTATAAGAGCATTTAGCGTAATATTAGGCCATAACAACGTTGCACTTAGGATACAAATACTCATTGTATGCTTATAAATGGAAGTTTTCAGGTAATACAAATAAAATAATAATATTTCTGAAAATGCTTATTCGCATTTCCACTTCGTAAATGCAGCAATTTTCACAATTGCTTTAGTGCTCTAAGGAATACAGAAAATAAAAGAGTGCGGATAGAAGTAGATACTATTAAAAAGGTTTTTTAAAATGAAAATATCAGCTTGATACTTATATGATAGAATATATATGCCATTTTTATAATTACGAGGACGGCGTACTTACGTGCCCTCAATGTGCACGGGAGTTCGCTGTAAAGATAGGCTACATTAGCCATCTTCGGGCACAGCAGCGCCAAAACACCGACTAGGAGTGTAACTTAGGAGTCAAAGTGATAACACCAAATCGGTCGGTCTAATCATCATCATCAGAATGTATATTAATACGTGAAGCGAAAACTTTGTACCCCTTTTTACGAAAAGGAGTATGAGTTCCGCATTAATGAAGAGAAGGAGTGCAGAATGCTAAAATTTATTTTTTTAATTATGATCCAATTTCGACCACGGTTTCAAAAATGACAAACAAATTAAGCTCGTAAAGTAAAGTTGTATTATCGACCTATATCTAAGGAAGTCTTAATACGCCAAACTCGACAGTAAAAACGTCATCTTATTTAAGTAAATTAAAAAAGATATTCATATCTTTTTATTCTTACTTGACGCATACACTACATACTTTGAAAGTTTTAGAAAGGACTACTGTATTTGAAGTTATAATTACCATTCAATTAATTTGCATCGAAGTTACGTCCGTCCGTCCGTCACTAAACAATGAACACGCAGTGCACTGAAAAGCTAATTTAGTGGGAAATTCAATGGTGTTCTACTGTAACATGAACGCATAATGATTTAATGCGATAATGAAAGCATTATTTGCTTTTGATATTAGCTTAAATGACTTAAAACTTTCGTACATTTTGCTGATAGTCAATAATAATAAATCAAGTTTTGCTTACGTGTTTTTAGTCGGTGACCGGTATCGAACTGACTAGATAAAATCGGGAAATTTTTGCTCATCTTATACCTTTAAACGAGCAATTCTTGTATAATAATTTATATGTATGTATATTAATTTATTGCTATGATCTCGAAACCGGCTCTAACGATTTTGCTGAATTTGGTATATGGGGGTTTTCGGGAGTAAACAATCGATCTAGATTAGTCTTATGTTTTGGTAAACGCGTGTTTTCGAGTTTTCATGCGTTTTTGTTTCCATGCAGAATATGGTCGCTAATTTTGTCCTGCCGGCCACTGTCCGTCTGGTCCAGCGGATTAAGACGCGGATGGCAAGAAAGTTATACGGGTTCGAATCCCGCACGGTAGTGCGGTGCTCACTTTTTTTATATGTTAGGTTAATTAGGTTTATATATTTAAAAAAGATTGTTTTTAAACAGGTTTTAAAATATTTCTCATAAATATAGATTATCACCTAAACACCAACATATTACAATAAATAGTAATACCGCCCAGGTACTTCTTTCTTAATCGTGGAAAATAGTACTGTTCCAGAGGGATCTACAATAAACCGAGCGGAGCCGCGGGCGAAAGCTAGTTATAAAATTAAAAAATCATGCGCTATGCATTTTGTTGTCTTCAAACTTAGACCCACTACATATGGTTAGTAAATACTGTGCTGCGAGACTTAATATGAATTTTAAAAGACATCATCATAGATAGATATGTTCTTTTAAAATAACGCAAATAACGCGACAAATAAAAAATACATTAAACTTTTCCCAACAATTTCAAACCCAATTTGTAGCCAATACTAGAAGCTCTAGATTAGAGATATCCTTCATCGGCTACAAATTCTAAACTAGATTTCTTATGTAACCGGATCCGATTTATTCAGGAGCGTTTCAACCGTAATTCCGACTGCGAGATTCCGGTCTCGGAGCTATAGATGTTTACGGATCCGGGAACAAGTTGACATTTTGTTCGAGTGAGGGATGCGTTGCAGGCGTATATTGGATACCGTGATATATTGTTGTGTTTGATGTATGGGATGTATCGGGAATCTAAATTAAACCGAATCAATGTTTAAACGAGAGTATTCTGAAATATTTGATGCAACCGGTCAGCTGATGATTGTAATTTAATTGGAGGTAATATATGTTGAAAGCTAAACAAATTAAAGGTAAACAAACTTTTTTAAAACAAGCTTTTGTGTAAATCAAAGTATGTAAGTTTTATGTAATGTATTTTTATAGTTATTACTAGAAAAATCACTTTATTAATAAAAAATAATCAGCGAGCCCTGAATTTGATATCCATATTGCCTGATAGTTCAAATAGCTAGTCCGCCATCTCAGGTGTTGCGCCATTTTGGATTTATATTGACGTCACACAGCTACAACATGCAGTGTCATCATGGTATGGCATTGGATATGCGCGCCCGGCCTTTCCGAGCCGCTACTTGCTTTTTCCCCATTCATCCGAGCGAGTAGTAAACCAATACTTTTATTCCTTTCCTAAATCCAATAAATTCCTATCCTTCCCCAATTTAAAAATGCTTTGGATGGACAGCAGCGTCGGAAGTCCAAGAAGTCAAAGAAATCATGAAGAGCGTCACCACGCTCTTCATGATGTCTTTGACTTCTTGGCCGCGTTCTTTCGCGTGCTTCTTCGTTCCATGGCCATAGTCATATTGCCATAGTCACCACTATGGCAATATCCTCCCATGGAATGAAGTATCCTTGGGAGAGGTCCTTGTCTAGCAGTAGACTACTTACTGAATCTCCCTTTTCAGTTTATTTTGTTATGCTAGATCTATGATCTTTTAGTACCCATTTAAATATTAATTCCTTTAAGTTATCTCCGGTCGAGTTCAGTTGACATGATTTACGGTAGACTCCATTCGCAGCAAATAGCTTATTTGAATTCAATTAAGCGACGCATATGCTTGAGTAAGCGCCGCTGAAGTGTAATGATGGTTTAAGCAAATTCTGATTGGATTCCAAGGCTTAAGTCAATAAATAATTTAATTAAATATATATTTAAAGCATAGACATATTTATCTCATCTCTATGATTTTAAGTAATGGATTAAAATAAACTTTTCGTTATTCAAACATCATGAACATCTACATTCAAACCAAATCATAAGGTTGTACGTTCTTACGTACAACCTTATGATTCGGTTTGAATGTAGCATTCAGCCTAATTTTGAGCATTACTATCAAATATAGTAACGTATAAAAAAAATATAACCTACTTCAAAAGTAGGTTGGTAATAATTTTTCTAAGAAACGAAATGTTTAATTTAAAAACTGTGAAAAGAGTTCTATGCGAAAACATAAAAATAATGGTGATGACAAAGCAATCACAGAAAAACAAAAACAAGCACTTAAATAAGTGCCAAAAACTATTGCGTCGAGTAGATAGAAACAAAAAAAAGATAAAACCATTTGGCAGTGCGCTGAGTAGCGAATGAGAATGGAAAACAGCAGGATCGTTAGTAAAAAGACTAAGGCTAATTGAGAAGAAACGTCATAATGGAGTTAATGCAGCTACCTTGTTAATTCGGTTCATGCGGAATATTTTTTTTAGGTTCCGTAAGGGTAAAAACGGGACCCTATTCATATGGCTCCACGCTGTCCTTCTGTCTGTATCTAATAGGCTGTATCTAATGAACCGTGATAATATGACCGTTGAATCACAGATAATGTATTTCTGTTGCCGCTATATTAACAAATACTAAAGACAGAATAGAATAAATATTTAAGGGGGGCTCCCGTACAACGAACGTGATTATTTTGCTCGTTTTTGCTTATTAGATAACGGCAACAGGTAGACGCATGTAATATTCACAGAATAGTGAGTATACTAATTTTAAAAATGTTAAAATAAAATTTATATTTAAGGAGGCCTCCCATATAAAAGACATGAGATTTTTCCCGTCTTTATAAATTACCAATAATTTCAAAAATATCTCTAAGTAGCTAGGTGGGTCGACGACATAAAGCAGATTACTGGTAAAAACTGGATTGAAAAGGCTAATGAGCAAAGGGAAGAATGGCGCAGACAAAAGGAGGCTTATACCCAGTAGTGGGTCGTGGAAAGCTGACGATGATGATGATCTCTAAGTAAATATATCCTCATACATTTTCATGACCCGAATGCCTCCATATGTGAAGCGTGGCCGTGAATATTAGTGTGTGGTCGCCTTAATGCAAGCCTAGGTTCTAATTACAATATTAAACGGTGATCATAACTAATATGCTGTGCTTGACACAGCATAACCGGTAAATATGTACATAGCTTAGATTAACCTCACGTGTGCCCGTTCTACCAAGTTAGCTAATTAAGGCTAACATAGCTAACCCATATAGCTTATTTAATAAGCTATTCCTATGCTGATATATCTTCGCATGCATTTACACAATTTCAAATACTTATGTAATTTATACAGTCTTATTGGGTAACTTTAAGCCGGGTAAGTACAATTATTATTCAGAGTGGTATCTTTGATTACTTTTAAGGTTATACTTATGTTTTTAAGTTGAAGCTAGTTGAAATGAATATCACATATTAAAATCTGCGTGCCCTTGAAACTATAAAAAAAAACAAACTTCTAGGGTAACGAGTTAAAAATTTTGGTGGATTATGTTGTACATTTTGCCAATTTGAACAAACTCGTATTAGATCAAAACCTATAGGGTACCTTACATAGACCTAGAATCATAAACTTAGGCATAAAGAGAGGTGTTATACTTAGCATATATAAAGGTTTGTAGTTAGAACGTGACTCTAATTTCCGGATTGGAGAAGTGCTTGGCAGGGTTTTTTTATATTCTCATTATACATATACTATCACGTCTTCTTCCCTTGCGAGGTAGACAGAGCTAAGTGCTACAAGGCCTATTCACGCTTGCAATGTCCTAACCAAACTGGAAACAACTAAACAAAGTAAGTATGCTTCCGGTGGGAATCGATCCCACGACCCCCGGGTCAACAGGCAAACGCCTTAACCACTGGACCACGGAGGCTGTTATTAAGCTGGAGAACATTTGGGAAAGGACAGGAGTTTGTTGGATTTGGGAAGGAAATTAAGGTATTGGGATACTACTCACTTGGAAGAATGGGGGAAAGCAAGTAAGAGCTCAGGGAGCCGGGCGCGCGTACCCGATGCCATACTTGCAACCACCTGCCGGCCTATTTGCTAACTCAGTGACCAACGTTTTGATAGTCATTTCAAAATACATTGCAGGTTTTCTATGATTGACTATTTTTATTAAAAGAGCTAAAAAACGTAATGTACTTTGAAATTACTATCAAAACGTTGGTCACTGAGTTAGCAAATAGGCCAGCTGACCGGCAGTTGAGGATGATACTCCTGGCCATATGTATGTTTATTTAATGTTTATATAGTTTTTACACCAATAGGTGACCACGATGATACCTTTGTCGTTCGCCTCATATAGAAATTATGTTGGTAATATTTTAACTATGGCAGTCTGTCGTGCAGGCACTGGCCAATTAGGACGCCGCCACATGGCCATTCGTTGACAACTAACATTAAACTTTATCGGTCTCTAACGGGCGGCTATCGTGATAACATGGAAACCCAAGTATTTTTATTTCTTAGAAGTAACTAACATAATCTGATCAATTAAAAAATATCTGATGGAATTAAAAAAACCATTCTTGGAAGTTTAGAGATTGTATCATTTATTAAATTGGGGCATTGAGGTCAAGATATGTTTGTACTGTGTTTTCAAGTTCCCTCTCTGAAAAATATGAGTACCTAGACTTTAATCCAATACATAGGAGAAAGCAAAACAAAAGCGGTTGTCTGTAAAGTCGGTTTACGGACAATAGTTTAACGTGATAACGGTGGAAGAGAGATAGATGCATCACGAGGCCGATCTACTCTCTGTACTACCGAAGGCATATTTGACCAGAGCAGACAGAGGATTTGGCCTACAATTTTCATATCGGGCAAATTTTTATGCATTAGTCATATGCTGTCCTATTTCGTCCTTATCCTCTAAGGGTCTTGAAGCAGAATGAGGATTGCAAAACTAATCGGTGACAGCTCAATGGCGATTAGTCGACCCATCGTATGCTTGACGACACGTTAAGCCTGTGAGCCCGGCTTAGATTCTAAACATAAATAGCGAGAATATGGAAAACAAGCTCAGTATGAAAGTGTAGAACATAGTTGCCAACGGTATGTAAAACCAAAATGTTCTCGTCGTTACAAAAGTTTATATTGGAAACAAACCGGGTATGGGGTGATATTTCAACTGTCTGTCCGGTGGTTGCAGTAATAGCATCGGGTACACGCGGCCCGGCCTCCCGAGCTGCTGCATGCATTCCCCCATTCATCCAAGTGAGTTGTATCCCAATACATTTCATTCCCTTCCCAAGTACAACAAATTCCTATCCTTCCCCACCTTAATAATGCTTGCTGTTGGCAGCAGCGTTGGAAGCATAAGAAGCCTAAAAACTACGTTCGCCAACCCGCCTGCCAAGCGTGGTGAGTGAGTATGGTAATGTCCTCCCATGGAATGAGAAATCCTTAGGAGAGGCCCTTGTACTGTGCAGCAGTGACTTTTAATGACTATAATTATGAATGATTATTGCAATGCGAATATATCACAATTATGAGGGCTTCATTTAAGTTCTGAATCCCATGGTGGATTAAAATAAGAGATCCCGATGGAACGACCTTAACTTAGAGGTTCTGTATCATATGACAAGTGCAAAATGTTAAATTTAAAAAACACGACAGCTTTTGAATATAAATTACAATTACATCGCATAAGTTTAGATTAAAAAAAAATCTCATATATCCAATCTAGCTAAAGCATTTAGAAGTTACTATGAAATGAAGGACTCACATACATATTTAAATACGAAAACGTAATACTCTTTATTTGGCATGCATTAGTGGAAAAATGAGTGATAATCATGCTTTTGTGATTGACTTTTGTACCCTCAATATTTTGTGTTCTAAGCCTAATCAGGGCCAGCTTGAAAATCTTGGCAACCCTAGTAAGCCGAACTCGACCATTTAAAATTAGGGTTGCGTTGCGAATCAAAGTTTGGAGTAGAAAGTTTCGTCTCTAAGGATCTAACTCGCGAAAACTACAAACTAAAGGACAAGTCGTACTACTAGTAAATCCACATTGGTGGGTTGGTTGTGATTTTAAAACGAAGTCTGTATAGTGTGCGATGCTATTTAACTCGGTCCTCGTACTTGATATTAAGTATTTTTCTTGCAATACGTGAGTCCGTATGTATAAAAATAATGGAACTTTTCAGCAGGCAACATTTTACCACAGTTGCATACAAGTAGTATGGTTGCTTCTTCTTTAAGTTTTGGACAGGTTATTCTTTTTAATAAGATAGAAAATATTCCGATTTTGTTTGATCTTATACAACCCAAACATGAAGTCTTCCTCTACTGAGTTTTTTATATTTATATTTATATATTTATTTGTCCGTATATATTTACTCAGTGCGATAAATCCAAAGATTTTCTTTATTATAAATTTTCTTTATTATAGATTTTCTTTATTTTATTATAAGTTGATATAGTATGTATGTATCTTTATAATACAAACATATTATATCAACTACGACGCCGGACTGTACTCGGTTCAAAAGCACCCATTTACTAGCGGCGCTGCTTCTTTGAATAGCAATGGATATCCTCTAAACCATAAACCACCCAGAGCAGTGCTGAAAACTTTGTTACTTAAAAGGCATGGTATATCGCTGATGAAGCATTTTGCCTCGGGACTCCAAGGACCACTTGTTTCGACAGCGACTGGAACAAACTCATATCATCATCATCATCTAAGTCCACTACTGGACAAAGGCCTGTCCCAAAGATACTTCGTTCCATGAGAGGATATTATCATACTCACCACTGTATTGGGATGTATTGGGATACTACTTACTCGTATGAATGGGGGAAAAGCAATTAACAGTTTGGGAGGCCGGGCGCGCGTTCCCGATGCCACACCTGCATCCACCGGACAGTCAGTTGAGCATGATACCTGACCTTAAGAACCTCATAGTCTGACCTTAACCAAGTACACTGCACAATTTTATCCAGCCGCCGCTCGGGTATGCAGCTATCGAGATAGAACGCCGCATAGGAAATGTCGATAGTAGTAAAAGTTCTTCTTAGACTCTTGATTATCCTTCCTTTTAGAGAATGAATACATGATACTGAAACCATATCTGATATCAGAAAACCAAACTAGTAAATCACTATAGAAGATATATACTCGTACCATACAAGTAAAACAATATCACTCTCATCATAAGTCTTCCAGACCTAAAATTGAGTTCGAAATTTCATTAAGAAGATTAACAACTACGCTAACAGTTATCGCCTGCATTCGTGACGTTATTGCTACAAAATATAAATAGTGCGAAACATACTGATAGCAGTCAACTCGTGGGCAGGCTAGACGCTTAAAAGACTGCATTCACATTTCCTTAGGTAAAATCTCGAAATAAATAGTTTGTAATGAAATGTATGTAACGTTGAATGGTAAAGAATACAGTAAGTCGAAAATGAACTCGTCCATTTAAATTAAGCGCTAACATTTTAAAGCTGACCTATAAGCTAAAAAGGCTTTAGAAACAAATTTCGATGGTAGTTTAAGAGATATTTTAACTTTAAAATTAATAATTATTAAAACAGAATCAATAATGATCATGTGCACAAAAAATACTTTCTAGACGTATATATACATAACGTCGATATACAAAACGGCAAATTTTTTAATTTTCATAAAACAAAATATTTTGTTTAAAAAAATTATCAAAAACGTGTTGACTTCTTAAAATTTGCAACTAAAGCATTTCTTTGACCTATGAGAGCCAACCCTTAAAATGTAACGGATTTGGACGGATCGTTAGAATCCTTACGATATCCGAATCCCGAGTGACATAGTGTGTGTATGTGTTTTTAATGGCTTGTTTTTTTTTTTTCATTATAAAACCATGAGAATCCAGAAATTTAAGTAAGCCATTCCAACTAACATTTGGTAAAGGACAAGAGAAAGGAATATTGTTATTCCATTGTAATAAGTAGAATACCACACTACTAAATAGTGGGTAGTATTGAAGAAGTACGCATGCTTGAAATGCATAGACCCTACGGGGTAATATGTGATGCGAGAATTCGACGCGGTGACGCGGTGATTCGAAGTCACGGTGGTGAAATGGTATCACACCTAGGTTGTTAACCTAAGGGTCGAATCCTACCTGTGGCCGAGACCTTTTTCATCACATATTTTCACTTTTAATTGTATCCATTGCCAAAAAAGGATAGATTCGTAGTTAAACTTCTGTTACCTCTTTATTTTATGTTATTGCTAAATAAATAACAGCTGTGTGGCAGCCACACCCAGTGGTTTATGGTTTGTACCTATGACCGCAATACTCGACGCCGTGCGATTGAAATTTAACTATTCAAATAGAATTTCCGTGAAAGACATGACTCGATATTTGTTATTATTGGAAATGTTATTCTAGTTTGTATCTCTTTTATTGTTTTCGCTAGACGTGACGATTTAGCTTTGTCATATCATATTTTTACATATTATTGCTTCATTAGGTTCAAACGTTGTCAGTGAATTGCAGACCTCATAATACGTTGATGCAGTGGTACAGGCAATGCTCTTGTCACACTCCTGGTTTTACACTTGTTTATGGTCAGTGATGTTTACTTACCATCAGGTAATCGCTTGCTCCTTTGTCATCCTATGTTACAAAAATGAGATAAAAATCGGGCTAGTTTAGCTTCAAGTGCAACGGAAAGCATAATGGCCTTAAAATATATTGGTGCATTTAAGTCAAACAATCTTTCTAGATATATATTACAACAACAACAGTCACTGTTTGATTTGCTGACTGCTCAAGGTGCGCTTTACTTGTCAGATGTTCAGTAATACGAAGACAATGAGAACTAGCAGGTACCTAAACATTTTCATTGAAAAGTGCATGATTATACGAATTTGGGAGAATCAATAGAATTTAACGCGGTGATTTGAAGTCATGGTGGGGTAGTTGGTATCGCATTTAGGGCGTAAACCTAAGGGACGTAAGTTCAAACTACTAACTAGGTACTACAATACCTGTGGCATTATCTTGTCCCTGCATATTTTCAATTTTAATGTACAATACATACATAAACATATAGTAGATCACGTCTTAAACCCTTACGGGGAAGACAGAGTCCAAGGCCACAAGACGGCACGTTTAGAGTATTAGTGGTGCATGAACATCAATGAGGATTTTCTGAATTTAGCGTTTTCATAGTCACTTCAAAATACATTGCGGCTTTCATATGATTGACTATTTTTATTTAAGATATATATAACGTAATGTATTTTGCAGTGACTATCAAAACGTTGTACATTAAGTTAGCTAGGCTGGCAGGTCCGGTAAACTGTTTTTGGCCAGCTGTAACTACTTGTAAAATTATTATCCAATGATAGTAACTTATCGCACTTTACGACACCGTGCTGCCATCTAGTGGGAAGCATTTCTAAGAACTCTCAATAATGTTTATTAACCCAGTGGCTATAAAAATACACTCCACGCTCGGGTGGTAATTAAATCGACTATCATAAAAAAGCTTTTCTTTCAATTACCCTCTTAGACTTTCAAGAACATTCGAAAACACTTAACCCGTCTGATGCCCATAATCGATTTTTAAGCCATTGCCTAACCGAACAGATGCCCGATTTAATTATTTTCTAACGATGTGATGAGTTGCACCTAAATTGGAATTATGAGGTTAAGTCGACATTGGAACGTTTCGCAAAATGACCTATAGAACCTATTTATGAATTATGACGTTTAAACAGCGATAATTAATTAAGTTATAATTTAAAAAAATAGAAACGTAATTTTTGGGCTTAATTTTTTCTGTGCATGTAGAAGTTAGGGTGAAACCTGTCGATCCGTTCATTAATCCGATCCGTATTCAAACCGTTCGATCAACCAAAATAGACAACAGAATTAATGTATTAAAATTGTCCAGATAGATTCCATCTGTCAACTATGAAATTTGCGACTCTTCCTTCTAGTGGTATTGCGAAAACGAGACTTTTACTTAGGTAAGAAATAATGAGTAAAGTATTCAAGTAGAGTCCATTTATTTATTTATTGTATGGTAATATTATATTATAATCTCTGTCAAAACCCAAAATTCTTAAAATAGTCCACTAAAATAAATAGAATATATTTAAAATAAAATCAATAATATCACTATAAGTAAAAATAAAAAATTTTGCGTAATCAGAAATTTTATAACATAACTGAAGTGTTTCTAGAATGTGGCATTTACTATGGAAAAGGTCATTTTAAGAATAATTTATAGGTCAACTAGCTTTTGTCCGCGACTCCGCCCGCGTTTATGTCGATCCCTCGGGAACAGTACTTTTTCCCGGGATAAAAGGTAGCCTATGTCCTTTTCCGTACTTCAGAGAACTTGTATACAAAATTTTATGATGATCGGTTCAGTAGTTAGGGCGTGAAAGCGTAACAAACAAACAAATAAACAAACTCACTTTCGCATTTATAATATTAGTAGAGTAAGGATTTGTATAATGGGACGTTTTACACATATCTCTCACGCCATCTAAAACAATTTGAGCTAGGCTTGATTAAATACTGAGCACTAACGGCGGTATTACCAAAATACTAACTATTATGCTCAGTATTTATCGCTTTGAATAAGCACTGTTAATGTAATTCCCATTTACATTACACTGAAAACTATAAATTATGGGAGCAAAATAGACCGAGTTAGCACATCCACTGTTTAGGCATTTTCATGTCGGATAATACTGCTTTATTAGGTTCTCATTAATATTGAGTGAATTGATTTCTGTTAGTTTAAGTCCTTAAGCTATTTAAAAAAACTATTTTCATGTTTTCAAATCTTTATTTTTATATTGTTCTGCGCAGTGCAATATTTTCTTTCAATAGTACAGAAGGCTGAAAAGAAATCTGGCCTCTCTCAGTATAGTGTCACTCAGTAGTGACACTTAGTAGTGACACTTAGTAGTGACACTTAGTAGTGACACTCAATAGTGACACTCAGTAGTGAAACTCAGTAGAGAAAACCCCTGAGATTTCTCTGCAGCCACTTTAAAGGGCGACTCAGCTCGACAAGATGAACAACTTTTCCTATGGGACCAATGTTCGGAAGCGGAAAAAGAAATTGACATTTCCATACAAAAGAGTTCGGCCGGTCCAGCAATTTCTATTATACAAATTAAAATGTCAGTATTATGTATATAGTACAGGTACTTACTCTTAGTTCTGTTTTGGTTTAAAAATTAATAGGGTCCCGTTTTAACCTAGTTTAATGGATTCTTATGCAGTTTTATGAGAGAGAAACACCAAGCCCTCAATTTTTTCTATCATTTTCTTTCCACACAGAGTCTATTTCTATATAGAAAGTACGTCAATACTTTTAAATTTATAAAATACAGCACATATTTAACCCTTTGACCGCGAACGTCGGATAAATCCGACATACATTTTGTATGAAAATACTTGTCGATGCGACGTTCGCGTTCAAAGGGTTAATTGACGCTTGACTCGAATGACCAATGAATACTGCTAAATACTCCCAAACAGCGATGTGCTCATAAACAACTCAACACCATAATCATATAATGTATACGAAAGCAATACTACTGAGTTAAGTAACACTACTAACTGAGGTCAAAACGCCAACTGATGAAATTATAGAAGTTGTAGGGTCTGAAACTACTCGAGTCGAGTCACATAACAAGTGAAACTAGACCACGCGCGTTCGATCGGAAGCCATAAAAATTCCATAATTCAATGACGCTGGCCTTTCCAGCCCCTGATAACGAACGACCGAAAGGACGACGAAATATTCAAAGCCGTTTATTATTGCGAAAAGTTTTCGAAGAAACAAAGCCTTCAATATGACTCTTAAACAATGAGGGTTTCCTGATATTGAACAATTTTTCTCGTAGATCGTTTTTACATTGCCAGGTCTCGCCCGTACATTCTGAGATTATTGCCGAGTTTAATGCAAACATACCCACGGAAGATTAATCCTGAATAATGCAATCTGAGCTGAGCCAGGAGACAGGGAAATGAAAAATTGACTTGTGGCTTCTTCAAATGAAAGGTGCTTATGTTCTTATGTCTCCATAAACCAATATTCATTAAGCAACTGAAATTAAGCCAGACGAGTTTTCGCCTTTGGTTACGTACGCCATGCTACGCTACGAGAGATGTTACGAGTTTTTCACGTGACGTAAACGTGACCCATTGTAAAAATAATATCTATTTTTCTAATGATCTTTATATTTATTTAAATCAATTTTAATCTTAAGCTCTACAGGTTTTATTTAGTATTGATGATGGTAATTTCATCGTCATCATAACCGCCTATCTTCCGCTCACCGCTTTTCGTTTCCGCTATCCGTCTTAGTTCTGTGCTGCTCTCATCCAGGAGCAAGCCAGGTCTTTGATTATATGGTCAACCCATCTCACAGAAGTACGTCCGACTTCACTCGTTTAATTTCTGTTCTATTTACTGGTAATGTACCTAAAGCATTTTTTATTAGGTAAGTATTACTCGTATCTACAGTCCCCCGACTGCACATTCATATGGCCAGTTTTATCTGTCGGGAAAGAGAAAAAGATAACAGGGGGGGTTAAATTTATGTGCCCCCGACTGTACCACACATTTAAAATGCTAGAGTAAATTTATTAAATAAAAATAAACAAACACATTATGTGACCACTACAGAGAAGGTAAAAAAATCCTATATTCTAAACAAAAATAATTTTAAACTGTAATTCTGTTATATTTTAGCGTATAATGCCAAATAAGACCAGAAAAAAATCTTTTTTTATGTTCATCATCATTTCGAAGGTGACATGGTCAATCGACAATGTACAATCGGGTGTCAGACTTCTTCGGAACTGCCTCTCGGTCTCTGACGTGGTTCCTTAAAGGACTACCAGATGGCAGCCGGGACCAATGGCTTAACGTGCCTTCCGAAGCACGGAATCATCTTCATTATTAGACAATCAGGTGAATCAAGCCACAATGTCCTAACCAAACTGGAAACAACTAAGTATGCTTCCCATGGGAATTGAACCCACGACCTCCGGGTCAACAGGCCTTAACCACTTAAAGACAACAGAGTTAGAGAGAAAGAAACGTGAATTAGTGATATAGTGTCATAATCCGATAATACTAAATAAATAAATATATACGGACAAATCACACAGATGGAGCTAGCCCCAAAGTAAGTACGAGACTTGTATTATGGGATACTAACACAACGATACTATATTTTATAACAAATTCATATATAGATAAACATCCAAGACCCAGGCCAATCTGAAAAACATCATTTTCCATCTTGACCTGACCAGGGATCGAACCCGGGGCCCTCGTGTCGCAGGCTAACGTGTTAACCACTGCGCCACGGAGCTCGCCACATATTGGAGTGGAGATGCGATCAAATGGCGCTATAGTCCGATAAAATTTGGGCTTTGACACGTCAAACGTGAACTGCCGTAACCACTGGGCCGTGAACCCGGGAAGCTTTAACTTAGCGGCGTATAGAGGTAGTAGTTGTAAGCTAGTAAATATTATAAAATCAACAGTAAAATATGAGTTATAAGAATAGCGCTTTAATCCGATAAAGTAGCGAGCGAAACCGAAATTGCACTACAGCGTTTGACACGTCAAACGTGAGTGGCCGTAACCACTGGGCTGTGAACCTGGGAAGCTTTAACTTAGCGGCGTATAGGTAGTAGTTGTAAACTTTTAAGTAAGTATTATAAAATCAACAACAAAATATGAGTTAAAAAAATAGCGCTATAATCCGATAAAGTAGCGAGCGAAACCGAAATTGCACTACAGCGTTTGACACGTCAAACGTGAGTAGCCGTAACCGCTAGCAGGGGCCGGAAAGCTTTTACTTAGCGGCGTATTGTTCAACACACTTTTTTATATACCTAGTGTGTACAGGCAGATTAATAATTTTAATATACTATATAATTAAAATAAATTTAATTATATATTTTTATCGTTTTGGACCCGTAAAGGGGTGACTCAGACCATCAATATGAACAACTTTTTCTATGGGACCAACGCTGAGAACTCAAAAAAAAATTCGTCATTCCCATACAAAACAATAAAAATTTCACATGTAAAATAAATAAATATATACGGACAAATCCCACAGATTGAGCTAGCCCCAAAGTAAGTTCGAGACTTGTGTCATGGGATACTAACTCAACGATACTATATTTTATAACAAATACATATATAGATACACATCCAAGACCCAGACCAATCTGAAAAAGATCATTTTCCATCTTGACCTGGCCGGGGATCGAACCCGGGCCGTAACCGCTAGCACGGGCATTCTCGTGCCGCAGGCTGGCGTGTTGACCGCTGCGCCACGGAGCTAGCCGAATATGAAACTACAGCATGTAAAGTAACTACGAGTATATACACTAACATACTCGTATTAACATCATACATCATAATAAACCGTCCAAGTGCAAGTCGGAATCGCAAACACACAAAAGGTTCCGTACAACACAGAAAACGCTTAAAAAACACATTTATTTTATGGGGTACCTCTATTATTTTTTTCTTTTTAATAATTTATTGTAATAGTGGCAAAAATGTGTGATTTTAAATCTCTACATATTACTATACAATAAATACAACCCTATGACAGACGGACAGACGGTTGCGGAGGCTTAACAACAGTTTCATGTTTTTATCCTGTGGGTACTGATGCCTAAATATGAGTGATCTGGAACCACCGGCGCGGGTCTGATAATGCGAGCGAATGATGATCAGGAGCATAAAAAAAAGCATAAGAAGCCAAACAAACAGCGCTCGCCAACCCACCTGCCAAGCGTGGTAAGTATGGCAATATTCTCCCATGGAACGAAGAATCCTTGGGAGAGGCCTTTGTCCAGCAGTGGACTTCTTACAGCTGGAATTATTATGATGATGATGAAATAGAGCAATTGCCCTATTTACCGCTAATTACGCTATTTTATCCTGCATGAGCAAGCATTATTAAAAATATTATGATACATTGCCAGCTCCGGCATCTAGAAAGGTACTATGCAGGTGTGGTTACAGATAGCAATAGTTAAGCTATGTTACATGTCACTTATAATTCCTATTTCAATTTTATCCATACTTATACATTTCAAATCGTAAGAATGTAATAAAAACAAAAGTTTTCTGTCACAGTATTAAAGTCAACAGCAAAACATGAATCAGAAATATAGCGCCATAATCCGATAAAATTACGAGTGAAATCGAAATGGCGTTCAACGTTTGACACGTTAAATGGGAGTGCCCCGTAACTGCCGGTGTAGGGCTGGAAAGCTTTTATTTAGCGGCGGATAGTTCATTACATTCTTTAGGGTTCCCTAAACGAATCGCAAATATCGAAACCCCTATAGATAAGTCATGTCTATCTGTCTTTCCGTCCGTATGTCACAGCTACTTTTCGAAACTATTAGGACTACAAAACTGTCGAAACTTAATAAGTAAACTAATAGATGTATTCTGTGAATCGCTTTACGTTTTTTTAAGGGATCCCTTTAAAAAAATGTCAAGCGATTGTGGCGCTAATATATGCTCTAACCCACTGGACCGTCGTGGTCATTACGCTATTAAAACATTGCCAAGGGGTTTCAAAACAACCTGTATGAATTATGGATGGATACTATGTTTTTTTCTACTTTTAGTCTGATCACATAGTATTCATGCGAATCATTAATCATCTGCGAATTTATATAAAATTCTTAAATTGCCATGTTATATCAAAAAGCAATTAAAACTAATGCTTGAATATTATTACCAAATTTAATTTTGCGTTAGCTAGTTAATAATGTTAATGAAATTGCTGTACATTTGTTATTTAATGTTTCATATCGAAACTAATATTGAAACGCGTTTGATATTATTTGGATACTATAGTATAGAATAACATTTCGGCATAGAATAAGTAATAGTAAATTTCGGTAACGAATATAAATTACATTTAGTAAGTTATTTAAATAGATCGAATTTTGCTTGGGATATTGAAATCCGGGAAACGGTCAGATAAAGAGGTTCTCTCTTTAAATGAAATGAAATGAAATGAAATGAAATGAAATGAAATGAAATGAAATGAAATGAAATGAAATGAAATGAAATGAAATGAAATGAAATGAAATGAAATGAAATGAAATGAAATGAAATGAAATGAAATGAAATGAAATGAAATGAAATGAAATGAAATGAAATGAAATGAAATGAAATGAAATGAAATGAAATGAAATGAAATGAAATGAAATGAAATGAAATGAAATGAAATGAAATGAAATGAAATGAAATGAAATGAAATGAAATGAAATGAAATGAAATGAAATGAAATGAAATGAAATGAAATGAAATGAAATGAAATGAAATGAAATGAAATGAAATGAAATGAAATGAAATGAAATAGAATTTTATTCAAATTTGGATATCATGTATCTCTTTCTGAACGTCATATTATTATTTTTAATATTTGCAAAATCGATAAGCTACTAGCGTTTCGAAACGACCACTGCTGAGAAGAATACGCCGAAAGAAACTCAGTCCAGTATTGGTCCCTACGTGCCTGAAGGGCTACACTTTCACATATTTATAACAAAATGAATTATTTTACATTAATTAATCACCGATGTACAATTTATTGAATATATTACTTCCATGGAGTTTTATCTGATAAATAGTCATTAATACAATAATAGGCATTTTTAAGCAATTGATTTTTAACAGCAGTCTTAAACTTACCTAATGACAGAGCCAATATTTCTTCAGGAATTCTATTATAGAAGCGTATACTAAGTCCCAAAAATGAATTCATTGTTTTCTGTAATCGCAAAGTTGGTGTCGCTAATTTATTTTTATTTCTCGTATTCCTGTTGTGGATATCACTATTTTTCGCGTAAAGATGAAGATTATTACGAACAAACATAATATTTGCAAATATGTATTGCGCGGGGAATGTCAAAATATTTATATTTATATTTTTATTTAAACGTTTCCCGAATTTCATCCTCACCCATAATCCTTCGGAGCCCGGGGACCATTTCTATTAAGCGAATTGCCCCCCGTGTTTGTTATGCCCTTGCAGGGCGTCACTTGTACTGAACATTCTTATTGTCTTTAACATCTTTCATAACTTGTGGCTTGCAATTACATTTGAATCTTGAGATTTTGTGTACATGAGTGAATATGAGCCAAAGAGATTTCGTGGCATCATAGTGAAATGCGACCGAGAACAACTTCAGATGGGAGAGGTTTATTATATTGAAAATACTCGTAAAGCTAGAGTGTTTATTCGGTTCATTCTACTGGATTGACGTGACGCGGATCGCCGGCGACAACTCTCAATTAGATTTGCCACACGTGCCGACTCTAATCTTGTTTGTGAAAGACTACGTTACATATCAGTTTCATTTCAAAACGTTTCCATTGACGAATTGTAATTTAATGAGAGATATGTCAGCAGGGTATTTGGAAATCTGGGGCGTCTCGAACCAGACCCAGGTTCTCATGAAATGTGGTTTACAAATTACGATATCCATGTCCTTGATGACTTAATGAGTCTAAATGATTGAATGAACTTGACGATGGATTTTCTAAAAGAAACGCTCATAATTACATGTTCGTATATTCAATCTTATGAAAGAAGAAATGGAGTGGTTTACCATTATCCTCCCCAATATTTCACACACCAATAAACTATCAACTAGAGACTAGCGAGCAGATTTCCTCACAACGTATACTTTATATGTCGATAGAAATGTGGTATTTTAACTCAGAACCTTTTGGTTATAACTTATAAGGCGTGTTCTTTGACCATCGCCGTACACTCCATTACCTGATTTGTAACGTAGTTCTAGGCTACTTTGTATCGAAGATGTGTTTTGTAAGAGCGGTGCTAAGATGCGTTGCGACATTATGATACTGTGTAGTGTTTTCAATAAAGCTAACGCCTTGTTTTTCTACATTGCGGTGCAAAAGAGAATGTTGTTAGAGTTTTTCTTTTACAAACAATGCGAGTACAAAAACTTAAGTGCCGCGTTACTTGTGGAGCACTTTGTCACTACATAGTCGTAAAGGAAACGTAAATTGGCCCCAACTTGCATCTCCAAACTTTGTCTCCATCGAATAGTTTCGCTTTAAAAAGTTTTCAGGACAATTTATAAACATCCAGTCTAACAACTAGTTGAAGTTCAACAAAGCTGGGGAACTATCGTCGTAAATGAGAACAGAAATAAATTATGGCAATAAAATTTAATTTAAATTTGTACAAATAGGCATGCAATGATGAATTAGTACAGTATTATGTCATAGTGACGGGTACCGTGGTTAATACGCTAAGGGGCAATTAATTTAAGGTTATCTAATCTACCAGTACCGTCCTAGTGTTGCCGCAACCGCTCATTTTGTAGTCCAACCATTTTGCTGTTATAGGTACTTGAGATTAGCACACTAAGACATGAATGTTTGTTTAGGACATCGTTGTCCGTGAACGCGCGGAGACTTGCCTTAGTCACGGCGATGTCCAACTTAAATGTAAACAGACCTGAGTAAACACACGTGCGATATCTTTATGTCTTAAGCTTGACTTTTCTATCGGCTTTTGCTCCGTTCGAGCCCATTTTTGGCATAAAAAACTTTGCTTGGTGAACTTCAGATATAATAACTATAATCTCACTGGAATTAGCCACGCAGTAAGTTGTGAACTTGTGTCGGATAGTAACTCAACGATACTATATTTTATAAAAGATATATGACTTATTAGATAAACATTCAAGATCCAGGATCTAAAAATATATTTTTCCATCATGACCGGGTCTGGGATCGAACCCGGGATCCTGTGATTCAAAGCCACTGAGCCACAGAGGTCGTCAAATATAACATATCATTTATTTTTACGTTACTTATAGAAAAATAGCTGTGCAGTTTGTTGTCGCTTCGTCTGCACTCCGATTTAAGGCGCTGTATCCCTTAACCGTTTGTAGCGGATATATAATATACTCGATCGATACCGCACGATATATTATATACTCGATACCGCGCGATAAATTATATACTAATAATGAAATGAAGTTGAAAGTGGCGATACCGGTTGGCCTGTTACCAGTCTCAATTCAAACCCGTGTCTGCCATTTTCGTGTTAATTTTCCCTTTTAATTTAATAACTCAATCATCATCATCATATTAAACGCAAGAAGTCCACTGCTGGACATAAACAATTCAATAATTATAACCAAAAAATAATAATCCAATTTGCTCATTTTTTAGTTATACTTTTTATAGACGTAAAAAAGTTGTTAGTTGTCGCTAAAAATATCAAGTGATTCGAGACGAATTTTTTTCTGGATATAGCTTCTTTGCTACTTTGTTTTGCTAGGTTTTAAATATTTTTTCGAAAACATTTCGATGTTGAAAATATTTGATTAATCATTTATTTTGATCTTTGAACTGTACTATATCTTTTTGTCATGCTAGTATTCCATGAAAAAAATAGACGTTTTACGGTATTCTTCTAATGCACAGCGCCTTAATAATGTGGTACTAAACTTAGCTATATGTAAATTATTGACGACAACAATTTTTTTTGTAAAAGAACTCACAAAAACTTTATCTTAAAAGTTAATCAAAGAAACTATTTATGATGTCTAAATTTGATTATGCCGATTTTAACAATAGTAAACGGAAGCCTCTAGACTTCAGACCAACTTGCACAATATTGCATTATCTTGCAAAAGCAATTCTCCTGAGCAAAGACAATGTTGTCGTGCATTTGGCATATTATGTCACGTTTCTTTATGTGTACTGCTGAAGCAATTCGCTCCGCCGAACCAGGTATTGTGTTGGTGCTATAGTACCGGAGTATTGTTTTGTGAAAATTCATATTTTACTCCTTCTGTTTCATATGTGTTTTTGTTACATTATATCTTCAAAACCTAAACCTAAAAAGACCTGATGATGATGATGTACCAACTTTTACCTGTGACTCCATCCGTGCATATTTCTCTATAATCTTCCCATGTGCAAAGTTGAGTCGTAGAGAGTTGATTGAGTAACAAACATTTTTTTCCTAACCTATATTGGCCCGCTGTTGCGCAAAGGTCTTCCTTATTTCCTTCCACTTGTCTCTGTCCAATGCAGTCAGGTATATAGATATCGTCATTTTGTTGTAACAAACACTTAAACTTATAAAATATTCGCCTGCAGTTTCGTACGCGTCAACGTCGTTCCTATCCTATCCTATCCAGAGAACTTGTATACAAAATTTCATGAAGATCGGTTTAGTAGTAACGGCGTGAAAGCGAAACAAACATACTCACTATCGCATTTATAATATTAGTAATAAGAAGAATTTTTAAAATAGTAAACACAGGCTTCTTGCCTTCAGGCCAACTTGCATAATATTGCATCTCGCAAAAGCAATTCTGTTGAGCGTCAAAGAAGATGTCGTGCATTTGGCACGTGTCGCGTTTCTTTATGTGGATTGCTGAAGCACTCCGCTCTGCTGAACCCGGTATTGTGTTAGTGCCAAAGTACCGAAATATTGTTATATGAAAATTCATATTGTACAGAATCCTTTTGTATGTGTTCGGGGTTATCTATTTGCTTGTCATGTTAGTCTACATTAGTGTCAAACAAATTTTACAATAATGTTTCTGGGTTATTGTTATAATTCACAGCATCATTATTATGTTCCTGCACAATTTCTTCATCCATTTTTAGTCTCTAAAACAATGAATACCAAGTAGTTATAAAATTTTATTGCATCAAAAATATACTTAAATACATACATACATATATAGTATCACGTCTTTTTCCTTTGCAGGGTAGACAGGAGTAGGTTAGGGCTATAAGACCCGAAAGCCACATTAAGCATGTTGGTGGGCATTAGGTGGAAAACGGAATCAAAATAGTGATGGGTTGTTAGCCGCTATTTGCCCGTGCTCTCGATTGGCTTATACGATCTGCGCGGAAAGAGAAGCAGCTGGTACATTCTACGAGCATAGAATATACATAAATATAATTAAATTAACAAATTGATGGACAGATGGCGGCTTCAACTCTACTGTAATCTCTTCTAGGCAACTGAGGTTAGTTGAAGTCATTAAACTTAAAAAAGAAAAGAGAGGCAGAAGTAAAGACTGTTAATTTAAATATTATACAGTAAATAACTACAGTAAATATATTTATATATTTCCCGCGGGCTTGGCATTAACGTGATCGGAGCTGCGTGCGACAATACACACAGACAAGTAGAACATAATAAAAGAGATGTGACAAGATTTTAAGAAAAACTGTCCTGCAAAAAAATCTCATAGCCATTCATTTTCATTCGACACACATTTACAATCTCAAAACACTATGTTCATGTATTTAGAGGTTATGGAGAAACTCATCACATCACACACCTATAATATATAGTACAGTCATACAAGTACAGTCCCGGGACATTCAAAAGTAGAATAAATGGGTATCTCTTGGATAGGCATGTAACATCCTCGTCTTCATCGTCACTTACCATCAGGTGAGATGGGAGACAAATGCCTAATTCAATATTTAGAAAAAAAAAAAAAAAAAAAAATATAATATAAACTCTAAAAACATCTCACTCCTTTTTGAGCAGTCGTGTAAAATAAACACTACGTCTGGAGAAGAAGAGGAATCTGAAATGGAATTCATTCAATTTAAGAGGGTAGGTACATTATGTACCACTCTGTCTGAAGAATAAACGTAGGTATATGTTTAAATTGACATGTTACCACACCTGTTATTATGGTATGAAAAAAACATATCGGGATAATTGAGTCCTGTAGTTTATGAGATTCCGATATTTCGGTCCATTTCCATGGACCATTATCAGGAAAGAACTTCACGAATATCGATAACACGGAATATTAAAAAAGCTTAATCTGTGTTATTGTATTTATCTCTCTGATGTTTAAGAGCTCATCATCATTTCGTGTAGGTGTCACGGTCAATCGACCATGCACACCCTAGAATTCCTCGGGACCGCCTTTCGCCCTCTGACGTGGTAGACGTTTAACGACTGCCAGATGGCAGTCGAGACCAACGGCTGAACCTGCCTTCCAAAGCACGGAATCATCTTTATAATCAGACAAACTGGAAACAACTGAACAAAGTATGCTTCCCGTGGGAAGAACCCAGGAACCCCGGGTCTACAGGCAAATGCCTTAACCAGAGTATAACAGCTAGGTTTGTCGGAGTCAGTGTATGAAGGAAATGCACACAATGACTATTCCAGGCTTAGGGGCGTAACTACCGCCGTATCAGCCGTATCAATGATACGAGGCCCCCGGGCTACAGGGCCCTCGAACGTGTATTTTATACTAACAGCATATGTTAATATGGTTAAATGTCTTTCATAATCCTTTATCAAAATCCTTAAATTGCCACTATCTATCCAGCACACAAAAAATTACCACTGTATTGTGATTTAGACCGTAGCGTAGTAGACCATCAGTGAAGTAAAAGATTGCTTCAATATTTTAAATTTCTTAAGCAAGGTTGAAGGGCCCAGACAAATGTTGGTATATCACCCCACTAGAGCAAGCTACGCCACTGTCAGGCTAGCAATATTTTTAATCATATTTCGTCACAATCAATAAAACTGTCATGACAAAAAAACAATGAATCCAATGAATGAATAAAAAATATTTATTGTAGAAACACAAACAAAAAATACAATTACAACATAAAAAAATACAACAAATAAAAGTGTACTACAGTTTGCTCAGTATTACGCTGGACACATTTGTGATCAGCCCTGATTTTCAGCCGTCACCTTTTGTGACATCAAGGACTTTTCTAATAATACACAGCATTACATTATTTCAAAATTCCCTAAACAGTATTTTACCTGCACGCAATAATGATACTCCCCTCTAAACAAAATTTAATAACGTGAGCAAATCACCCAGATCAAGACGCGCAATTCAGAAAATTAATAGCGAAAATGGAGGCAAAACACGAATAGAACAAAAAGTCCGGCCAAGTGCGAGTCGTCCTCGCACAACGAGGATATCGTCCAAAAAATTTCTAATTTTGTGATGTAACTGGAAATGAACGGTGTTTATTTTTCTTTTTACTTTTTCACGTAAGAAACCCTAAAAATATATCAACTGAATTACCTCCGTCTCGACTTTCTCCCGGCACCTTTGTTCTTCACAATCCTCATATAGGTACTACATCGTATTTTTTCTTTCGATGTAGTAATTACACAGCTGAGCAACGCCGAAATAAAATAAAGAATAAGCGCGCGAATAAACGGGATCCGACCTGAATTTCTTTGATTAATGGGACTTACTAAGCAAATGAGGGTTTGAAAGGTATGTTCTACTGAATGAATAAAAGTTATTTGCATGATAATAAACACAAAGGGGGCTTGCGTTTTGTTCGCTGTAGACAGCATTAATTAAGATTTAAAAAGGTTCGTCAGTCTTTTAGAAATGGCCTGTTTTTCTTAATTATTAAGTAAATAATTTAAAATTAGAACTTCAATCTATTCATGTTTTAATTTGTTACAAGTAATAAAAGTTACAAAACAAATTATATTACTTTATTTAATTACGTTTTGTTAAAGTTTAACTATCGTTAAAAATTACTGGCCATATATCAGACTTAAGGCAAGCATCGTTTCCATAGATTTAAAAAAAAGCAAGCGGCGTCCTTTTTCTTTTATGTTGGTACCTCAAATTTCAAATAAACATCATGTTCCAACTCCAAATTTACAAAACAATTCCGTTTGTTCTTTTAATAAGCTACGTAATGATCCGTGGTCCAAGTCACAAGGGATGTTTACTAAAAGCAATTAGTCTTTACGAAGATTGAATAATAAATGTTCTTATCTAAAGCGACATAGTTGAGATCAAAGCCTAAAAAAGCAACAAAGTAAAAAGTGAAGGTTGTTGTTCAGTGAGTATTGCGATTTATAGGACTTTGATGGAATAGTTCGAGGACTTTCAATGTATGTCGCACAAACTTCTTAAGACCTCTTCTCCGGGAAATACCGTCGGTTACATTTCTTTTGACGTAAGGAGAGTGGTTTATAATACGACTTCTTGTTACTTTTTGGTTGGATACGATATTGCTCTACTTTGTTCTACGAGTATGATTGTTTAGTTTAGTTTTGTGTAAAATGGGACGTTTTCGAATGAGGTTGTAACTGGTGGTAATATGAGAAATAGGTATAAACATGCCAAAATTAAATCACTCACGTCTATACCAACACATGTACAATATCATTGTTATGAGGAGTACAACCATAGACAAATGCACTTTCGCAATGAAAGAGCAAGTTTTTTATGTCTTTTTTCACTGCCACTAAATTTCTGATATCCTGCTATCAGATTGGATCAGAAACTGATCTTTAATCAGAAACTGTGCTTTATGCTAGCTATACTGAGTCATGCATGATACACCGATTTTAAGTTATTTTTATTACGATTTATAACAGTTAAAAAGTAATAGAATAAAAATAAAACACACACCTTGCTTTGACAGAAACATCTTAATGTTATGTATTAAGTGCCTTCACTTAATACATAACATTAAGATGTCAACATTTAAATAATAAATACTGCCAGGTGTGTTGAAAATCGTCTTATGATTTCTCATGATCTATTTTCTATCTATTTTGATACTAACAATACTGTCAACCTCGTATTTTTACTAACCACGCTCGCTTCGCTAACTTGGTTTCTGTTATGATAAACTGAAGACTACGCTTGAATCATAATATACAAATAGATGAATGGATTCAGACAAAGGCTTCATATTTTTTATACATATTTATTATTCAGAATAAATTTAAAATATTTGACACCCGATCCCGCAGCCAGAAATTTTACAAAAGTAATATAACAGTGAAATATATCAGTTCACATACATGTCGTGCTAGGCTTCTAATAAACGTCTCTAGACAGACCCGAATAATGTTAACGATAGTCTACAGCTAACCAACTTAAATCCTTCTAATTCTCCTCAGAATAATTAAAATACATAAATCTTAAAACACATAAATATCTGGTTGTTAACATAGTTTAGGAAGCTACTCTGCATAAATCAATTTGTATAGAATAATCACAATCTCGAAGTTTGCCGAGCCTTTGTTTAGGAAAATGAAAATTGATTTATAAATTTATTCAATCAAATCATACCGCCGGGCCTGTTTTAATGGCTTGCTCCAAACTTTGTACTTTTTGTATATTACCGCGACTTAACACGAATGATTTATTTACTTTCGAACTAAAACCACTCGAGATATAGAGGTGTATTGACAAATAAATTATTACATCGTAATTATTCTTCCATGCTGGTCTGTGAGAAAAGAAAAAACCGGCCAAGTGCGAGTCGGACTCGCGCACGTAGGGTTCCGTACAATTATCTAACGTCTAAAAACGAGCCCACATAAGACGGTGGTAACTGAAGAAAGATTTATAAAGTCCTACTTCACAAGGGACATTAGAAAAAATATTATCCATTTGAGTACCACCACGAGTAGAGGCAAGCGCTGGTAACAAGATTTCGTAGGTATATTCCTACTTTGATTCCCGAGCGCAATAGGTACTAAGCGGCCTCCTATCGTTCCGCCAAGCGCCGCGCTCTGTCGAACGTTAACACATTGCTATTATTTTAGGTATTATTATTATTAAACCTGCTATGATTTTATATTTACTTGACTTTACGTGATTCGAAAATTTATATTCAGTAGTTGTTTTACGTAACTAACAACTGTCATAACTAATGTTGAATTCAATTTGTATAAAATTTTACTTAACCGAGTTCATTTATAAGTTGGTCGACTATAACTCTTTAATTTATAAACTCTACTTATCTCTGACAGTTTTCCTTTAAACTTCGTTAAATATTCTATTGCCTTGAATTTTTGCACGTGTTCATATACAACCATTTAGTAGATAGAGGGGAGAGGGAACACTGGACTCGTTGGGTTAGCCGCGAAAAAAAAATTTACTCCCCTTTTTACTTGTATGGGTGCTAACCCAAAAATTTTTTTTGGGTTATCACCTTTAATATACATATCCATACTTAATTACAGCTCTCTAGTATATGTAGTCTCTGAATAAAACCGCGGACATACAGACGGACAGACATGGCGAAACTATAAGGGTTCCTTGTTCGGAACCCTAAAAACGTAGAATGTACAGTCAGCAAATGTATTCGGTATGCACCCCTTTTGTTCGTGTGCAAGTCAACATCACACTGGCGAATATGCCGTCCAATAAAAATCTTGCAACACTTGTGTGGGTAAATCTTACAATCAATGATTTCGTTTCATTCAACACATGCATAACCATCTAGCGACATCTAGCGACACGATACGTTTAGTGTCAAAGGATAATCAATAATTTCGCCGAGTTAGTCAGCGACTTGGTTGGCAGAGTGTTCTAGGGAACCAACTTAAGTCATGTGAAAGTTGCTGGTTCTATTCTGCCTAATGCTTATAAATTTGCGAATAAAATATACATTTTATCCGTATGTTCTTTTTATTCGTTGTTTCGATATTTTTCAGTGTTTATTCATGTTTGAAACTAATTAGCATAAAAGGAAATGAGGTTACGTGAAAAAAAAATAGTCTTTTATTGCACAGTTTTATTTATTATTCAATTTAAATATAAGTAAGTAAGTATATAAATAACAGAACGGGATCATTTTATAGTAAAGCAACTCATTGTTAATTACTAAGTAGATTACTTCATACATAATAATAAATAAGTAATTTGAGTAACTGTCTTTTATACATAACTCTGTAAAATATACTGCTGAGGAATAAATACTTCTACAAAATAATTTAAACATAATATTAAATAAGTAACTTGAGTAACTGTCTTTTATACATAAGTCACTATAGGTATAGCATACTGCTGACGAAGAAATACTTCTACAAAATAATTTAAACTGAAATATATATGTCGTCGTTTTTCCTACTGCCATGTTTATTTATATATTTATTTACCTAACTACAGAATCGGACAAGAATGGACGTAATTATCAAGCGATCTTTTTATATGCAGGTCAGCCACATGTGAGAGAATAAACATGTTAATTGGCGTTACGGAAAAACGTCAATAACAATAAACATCTCTCTTTTATGTATCGACCTTTTTTTTATAAACATTTTGGAATGAAACTAAATATCTAAGATTGGGGTATAGAAAGCAAAGAAAATATTTAATAACCTATCGGTGATCCTTGACTTTTTATAATTAATTCTAACCTATCCCGCATACCTGCAACCATGTTCCAACACATATCTGTCGGCCGCTAGATCGACATGGAAGAACGTTATAGCGTTCCTCTGTTTTTCGCCACAAAATTTTACGTCCATCCTTATCCGATTTAACAGACTTTACATCCGTAAATATCACAACATTGTTGCACCAATCGAAATTTTTATATTGTTCTGCGAATCTTAGTTTTTCACACTTATGCACATCACTAAGTAACATTTTCTTAGCCGGTCTTCTACACCTTAAACCACCAGCACGCAAATGATTTCGCACTGTCTGAAGAGACACTCCCTCTACGGTTGCCGTCGAACGCGTAGTCTTGAATGGATCTTCCAAATGTGCAGCTACTATGTCACGATGACGGCGTGATGCATCAGTATAGCTGCCACCTTTTGGACCAGGCCGAACGTGGTCAATGTGCCCTGAGTCCGCATATCTATGCACCCACAATTGCACAGTTCGTCTCTGCGGAAGATATGAAACAAAATAATAATTATTATTTACTTAATTTTAGGTATAAAAACTGCGCAGTATTAACTATTACCTATAACCAAATTGGAAGTTAACAAGAAGGCTCATTCATGGTCATAATTTTCATGTATCAATATGTAGGTAATAAAAAATACTTACCGATATCATTAAGCGCCGAGCGATTTCACTTATTGAAACATTTCGCTCATATAAAATGACTATCTCCGTCCTCTTGATTATGCTCATGTGTGTATTCTCCATGATTTTTACAAAATAAGATACTCAAAATTATATTATGTAATTGCTCAAAGCAGAGCTGCGTTCCTATTCGATGCTATTGAACAAGTGCACTTACATAAAAAACTCAAGACCCTCAACAAATATAAACCGAGTTGAATGATCTCTTAATCTGTGGGTAGCAATGCAAATAATTGTCAAGTTACATTAATGCTTATTTCTGACGATTTCTATGAGACAACAACAAAAAATAATCAAACAAAAATTAAGTCATCCCAGTGATGACTCGAACTCGGGGTCAATACCATAGTATAAGAATTAGTAGTCGGTTATCTTAGCCACTGGACTACCATAGCTATAAAGCCTTGTGTTGAAATTACGAATAACATTTTACTACGAAAAGTTGTTTTGTAACAAATTAAACTTGTTTATCTTAAATGACTTGGTTGAAAAGACGTGATGTGCTGGTGTGTGTTTAGTTTAGATAAAAGGATTCCCACAAAAATGAACCTGCGTATTATTAGGGCCGCGGCCATTCAGAACGCGCACATTGAAATATAATGATGCGTGTGTGCCCTGCAAACCGAATAACTTGTTCGAGTGTACCAGCTGCTTTTCTTCCCGCGCAGATCATAAAACCCAATCGAGGGATTGGATACAATCTGAGGAATCAAACACTCATCTAACAAGAAAAATGAGAGCTAAGTAGATAGGAAAGCGAGTAATACAACAAAAATCAGTATAATTGCCACTCCTTACATATTGGGCCGAACGTTTACTTATTTAACGGTCATAAACTGTGATGTGTGTTGGCCAGGTTCGTGTCGAGAATCTAAATAAAAGTGTTATGTAGCTATGCTCAGTTCAAGATTTTTTTACCTTTGTATACTTTCAGAGGATTTTCTCAAACTAAAAATACTCGTATATAAACCGAAGGTTACAAAAAGTAGTACCTAAACTTCGAATTAGCTATGGAAACCCACGTGACGCATAGATTTGATACGTTTTTTATGATTATAGAATCTAAATTCTTTAAAAAAATTACCTACTATTTGAGCAATAATATATCTACACTAATATTATAAAAAGGAAAGATTTGATGAATTTTTTGTTTGCATTGAATATACTCCAAATCTACGATTGAATATATATGAATATAATATGATTTGAAAATTATCAGTCACTATTAGAATTCAATAATATTCCTGATGAACATAGGCTATAATTACACCTATATCTACTCGTCCCAAGCCGGGTCGCTAGTATAATTAAATAGTTAACTTAGCGTTACCATTGGAGTATCTGGTTACCGCTTCTACATTCACACGACGCTCCAGATAATGTGACGTCACCGTCGTGCGTCATTGTCTTGTTATATAAAGTTTGGGGAATTAACTTAGCCTACATGATCCTATTACAGCAGTATTGTAATATAGGATCGATTTAGTTGCTATCTTGTAGAGAATTTGAATCAAGTTAGTAAGTGATAAAAAGATCTTACGTGAAGATTTCTTTCTTCATAAAGCCACCCCAAAGAAAATGGATCTGGATATTTCCTACTAGAAAGGGCCAAGCCCCAGAAGAACAGGTCATAGACTTTATCATGTCGACCAGGAGATAGATATTTTTAATAATGTCTCTGTGATCAGCATCTTGAATATCAATCTGAAATGTGGGAGCAGCCAGCTGCTGTACTTCAGCAGCCGGCTCCGATCATGTTGGGCTTATATCCAAAAGCATGATATTCAGGGTTGAACTTTCTAATCTTTTTAAATGGTTGGACGGTTTCGTCTTTCTGGACGAGTTAAACAACGTGTTCAAAGATTTTTCGGTCGCGCCCCAAACAAAATCCTCAAAACTCTCTCAACAGACTCTAAAAATTATGGCTGAGTGACGGTCTATGGCGTAGCAGATCTCCTAAGATACTGAGTCTTATCTTAAGCTCAATAGATGAATCCAGAAGTCTGTCCAGCTCGATATTCGCTCCTTTAATACCGAGCATATAAAGGTAAAATAGAGCAGAATAAAGCTACGAAGTGTTTGCAGCCTATTGGGCAGAGCCAATAGACTTAGCTGAAGATGGAGGAGGACAGATCTAGAGGTTTTATGGACAACAACTTTATTCCTCAGTTCCTGAACCCAATGAAAGCCTGACTTAAGTTCCTAGAGCTAAGCTAACCCAACATTATACCGAAGATATCCCAGACACTGTACGAGATTAAGATTGCCCTCAATCAGCCAAAAAACAACATTCTGCCGGGCGAAGATGGAATCATATCCGAGTTTCTGATAGTAAGCGGAACGCCGGTACTAAAAATCTTTCAGAGGTTTTTAATTATTTTGGCCCAAGGGCGTGACGCCAGAGGTTTGAAACAAAGGCGTGATGGTCCTGTTCTTCAAAAAGAGCGACGATACCCTACTGAAGAATTATAGACCCAACTTACTACTGAGCCACGTCTATAAGCTTTTTTCATGGGTTATCACGAATTGATTTGCGAACAGGTTTAAGAGAACTACTGAACCACCACCTGAACCACTGAACCAGCTATAGGCTACAGTATCATTGACCACGTCAATACTGCGGCAAGTTACACAGAAGACCAAAGAGTATAACCGACCACGATATTAAGCGTTTGTGTACTATGAGAAGGCCTTTGATTCGATCGAAACATGGGCCGTACTTCAGTCTCTCTAGCGGTAATGTCCATCGGTTTTTCAAAGTGTTTATAAAGGAATGCCACTATGCCAGTACGAATACAGGGGCAGAGCACGGAATCTATTTCACTGCAGTGTGAGGTGGAGAGAGCTATGGTTAGTGTTTCTCTACGAGACCGCTTCAAAAATGAGGAGATCCGTAGAAAGACAAAAGTCACGGACATAGCTCAGTGGATTAACTCTTTAAAGTGGCAGTAGGCAGGGCACACAGTGCAAAGAACTGATGGCCGATGGGGCAGAAAGGTTCTCGAATGGCGACCACGACCACCGACAAGTCTAGTAGAATAGTGTTATCTACCTTTACAGACAGATGAAACATATTTGCCATTGCATTTTAAGACATGGCCACCAAAAAGTATAGTTACGAAGATTATGTTTCTCACAAAACTTCTTACGTAGGTACGTTTGTGGGAAAATGTTGCTCTGGCCAAGTTTTCGTGTCGCTACTTATATTTCCTAGCGATAAATAGCGCCATGCATCACTGAGAGAAATACACTCACATTTCAGCCAAGACGGGGTTCCGTATAATCACCACTCATTACTGATATTGGCCTAGTGTTTACTTATGTAGGGGTCATGAACGTGGCCGGCGGAATGATGCAGTTATTTTGATGCTTAGGTTGAAAAAGAGGTCAGTGTATTTATCAATTTATAGTGGCACCAACCCAAAAAGTCAAAACTTCCATCAGGACTATATAGACGTAGGGTACTAAATCCCTATCCAAATACTGTTTTATTTATAATCGTTTTGTTTTATATTCAAAATTACCCATATTAAAGAGTAATCGATTATAGATATAATCCTTTTTAGGTTAAAGTCGCACCCACTCACGCCTCATTCATTTCTAAAAGAACTCCCCTCCCATCGCGATACAAGGGTAATGTAAAATTTCAATATCAATTTGCGAAGTAACATTGACACGTGGGGCGTTCCCGGAAGTATGCTTTAAAGGCAATTTAGAATCCATTAATAACATCCCCGTCACGCGACCAGCATTGAAACCTGGATACCGCGCAATTATGGTAAAAATCAACAACGTACTCCAATCTACGGAGTAATAGGTTTCTGAACGAGCTGACAACTTAGCGTGAATTTTTGCAGTAGACGAAAAACTGTTACTAATAGCATAGACTAATAGGTATCCAGTATCCTACTATTTTTCCTGTTACTTTGTACAAATATTCTACTATTTTTTACCCGACTGACCTTCCCAGAAGGAGGGTAATGTTTTCGCGCGTATGTATGTAGGTATGTCTGTTCCATTGTCATCTCCTGTAGCCTAAACGGCTTGACTAATTTTGAAGTGAGAGGTATCATTAGATTAATATTCTTCCCTGGACTATCATGGGATATGTGACGTTGGCAAAAAATGTACTAATATGACGTGTAATATGGCGGACGTAAACCGTCAAAAAGGCAGCCGGGTTTTTTGAAATAATCCACTTGCAAAAATAAAATATACAAAGTACGCCGTTCAGCTTATAACAACTTTTTTCAGCGGAAAGCAAAACAAATAGCTTCATATTTTGTGTTAGAACTATATCTGCCTACTTCATAATATGACGGACAAAAGCTTCGGAATGATATAACCTTATTCCTATAGAATTATTGGTTACCACCAACTCCAAAAAAAAATTGGTTGTCTGTAAAGTCGGTTTACGGATAATAATTTTACGTGACGACGGTGGCACAGGAATAGATGCGTCATAAGCCGAAAGCTTCAGATAAAATGTGTCACGCTTAGGCTGATCGTGCATCTATCGTTTGTTCTATGCTCTCGTATGCATGAGGAACGTGACACTTTTCGTACGTGCAGCCGATGTTCATCGATTTTTAAGAGGTATTCACGTCAAAAAAATTCAACATCCCAAACACACAAAATGGTTGCTAAACACTCTTGTATAGGAAAGCCTTTTCTTCGAGTTGAAACACCCAGAATCATATTCCCTCGATATAACCTTGAAGGGTCAAGGTTATATCGAGGGAAAATTTACACCCGGTATAGATATATTATGGACATATAAAGTTAATTAAATTTGAAATTGCTTCAGTTTCATACCCTTAAGTCGATGACGCCTATAATGTTGAGTAGACACGAACAGATTATACCTTGCTTAGTATTGATGTTCAATGTACGTGGGAGGCAAAAGCCAAGTTCTACATGAGTAGTGAGTACCATGTAGAACTTGGCTTTTGCCTCACACGTGCCTCTTGTTGAATAAGGGCAATAATAAACAAAACCGTGGGTTTCACAAAAAACAAAATCTAATTACTTAATAATATACAAATTAGTTTTCAAACCCATTCATTTAACCATGTTATATGTATTCAATAAAAACAAGTTTTTTTGCAAAAAAAATCCTTTTTATGACAAGCTTTTATCAATCAATACTAATAATAAATCTGTAAGGGTTGGTCATGGGGTAATAACCTTGTTTTCACAAATATGGTGTTTATAAGCTCTATACAAGATACTGAAACTAAAATAAGGATATTAAGGCTTTTTCTGTATGTATATATGTTCTCCATAACTCTTTAACGAATATCAGAATTTTATGAAACTTACTAGATAAACATCCAGACGTAGAGTACACAGGATAGGCTACTTAAATTTTTTCTCCAGCTATGATAAGATACAAATGTACGCGAACGGAGTCGCGGGTACAGCTAGTTATAAATTAATCCACACTGTAAAACGCTTTTCTAAGACAAATCAAATGAGCCCAAACACGATTGGTATGCCTTGTTTAGTTTAAGAGTTCCTATATCCACCTTCCGAGTCCATAATTGAATCAGCGCAATGATTCCATATAGCCGTGTGGTATCCGGCAGAGTAGAATAGGACCAATCCAAGTCTTCTCGTGGATGACGTAAAAGGCGACTTAGGAAATACAAGCTAAACAAAGCTTATAAACATCTAAGAGACCTCTCTAACCCGTCTGGCCAGCGTGGAGAGTTTAGGCCAAGTCCTCTGGCTGCTCTGGCCAAATATGGCCCTAGTAGTACAGAGAGGGTCGTGCTCCTGTAGCGGATACTAAAAAGGACCTGATGATGATGATGAATGATTCCATAATATTGTAATGTTGTATCCGATCTGATCTGATTTACACAAAATTTCAGCTCAATGGGTAACCGGGAAGTGGATCAAATTTAACTCGCAAGATTTGATTACAGACAAACACCGAGACGGTTGAAACTAAATAAAAGCTTTTAAAAATTGATATAGATTTTTGCATTAATTGGGCATGGACAGGCAGTCATAAATAGACTGCCGTACAATCTATTTGGATCAGGAATCGATGCAGGCTCGAACAGATTAAACGGCTCTTTCACGGGGAATACAAGTAAACAATTAAGTAGTATTTACCTCATGTCATATAAATAATTAGTAATATAAAATAATAGTAATGAAAAAAATGTTAATTTAAATTTTTGATTTAATGTCAAGTCACAATATGTAATAAATTGTACCAATTTATTACATACGTTTGCATGAGTTTCATAATAGCTATAAAGTGTTCACTTTTCTTATTATTGAAAAATGACAACAAAGTAAAAAAAAAACATATAGTAAAACTTTTATTTAGAAATAAATAAATGGTCTGGCATGAGTTGCGTTGTCAATATAATCAGAACCCACGTTTCTTGTACGTTGACTCTATATACTAAACTAGCTGCCCCGGCGAACTTCGTTTCGCCATAAGTTAAAAACTATCCTATCTCTCAAGTTGGATCGAACTGCACATGGTGTGCGAATTTTATTATAATCGGTTAAGTGGTTTAGGAGTCCATTGAGGACAAACATTGTGACACGAGATTTATATATATTAAGATAAGTACGCTTATAACCTTTTTCAAGCGACCTCTAATTCTTTCCAACACGAACAGAAGTAATAAAGACGTATTAATATTAATTATATAATTAATACGTCTTTATATTAATACGTATTCATATTTATTATGTAATTAATATTAATTCGTCTATATATAAATAAATTGTAGCAGCTTTCTCAGAATCTAAAAAAACACTTTTCTTGTATAGTTTTGATTATTTTATTTTCCTTTAATATTTTTTGTTAAAGCGGCAATAGATATACATATTCTATGAAAATGTGAAGTCAATAGACACGCTGTACCTATTGAACTGTAGTAGGAAGACCTACTACGGTTCAATAGGTACAGCCCCGTGACAGACGGACATCGGAGGGTCAGTAATATTAATATTTTGGTAAAAATACAATTGATAACCTAAAATACTCTTTGTCACATACTGGCAATTCTACGTATTCGTGGGATAAATAAATAACACTAATAACTAAACTTTATTAAAAACTAAAAACTAATTTACTAGACTACATATAGGTATTTACAAATCGTACAATCTCTTCACATACTCGTCCCTGGGCATCATGCCCAAAAGGCTAGTAGCATTGCAAAAGCAATGATGATGCGCTATGATATGCGAAGCTAGGTAGATTCTTTGGTTAAAGGATATCTCAAAAAACGTTTAAGCCAAGATACTAAAAAGCTTATGAGCAAGTTTTAAATTAAATTACTGACTAAGGTTTTATTACGTTTATTAAACTACTTTTTGCACCTATCATTTCTATAACTGTACAGTTTTTGTACCACCAGCTCGGGATCCTGTCATCGCTAACTCATACTAGTCGCCATCGCGTTAAGGTACTTAGATCCATTAACAAGATTGAAGGCTGTAACGCATTAATATGAAGCAAAACTCTATTACTCTCGTAGAAGCCGGTGCAAAAATTTCTAAACTCAGCACTTGAGTGCGAGGAAGTTCGCGAGACGCGGCCCGATTAAGGCGAGGCCTCAAATGTTTGGTACTTTCGCTCGGCAAAGGACTCATCAAGTGCGTGCAAGGGATAGCGCTTGGCGGTTTAGCCCGTGAATAATGAGATAGGAGATAGTCTCGAGTCGCTCAAAGAAAAAAACGTAAGCGCCAAATTCGTTATTTCTATTTTATATAAAATCAGACCGGTTAATTGTATTTTCATATTTAAATTTTGATGAATTACTAATAACCTATCTTTTAGTCTAAAAATCATTATTTCATTCGTCGCATTTGAGCTACAATAACAAAAACTCTGCGAACGAAGACCATTTTTCAAAAAATATTTCTATCGAGAAAATTTTATCAAAACGTGTTTTCATCTTCAATTTTTGGAGATGAAATAGTCAAAAATCATATTACTTAGATTTGAAACTCCTAATTTACGTATTTTGCGAGATAAATAAGGTTCAGAACGACCTTATTTACAGTGGTATCACCTTAACTGCCAATTACATCACTGTAATAAAAAGTTTAAAAAATGTGCTATGATGAGCTAGATCTAAGATTTTGAACAACTGCTAAAAGAGCGAAAATGAAGTTTTCTTTAATGCTAATACAAGTACCAAGTGGAAATTTTGAAACGTGGGGCCTATTGTCATTTTGACAACAACTGTCAAATTTTCGTCCAGTAACAACTTACATCTGGCGTTCGAGTGCTGCTATCAAGTGTAACATAAAACTCTTATTCTAACCAAAATATTGAATCTCTTCGAAAATTTCAATATCCGCAACCAGTTTGAGTGAGCATGACTTACCCAAACTTGAAAGTTTGTCAATATTCATAGCTAAGTTTTCACCACCTGATCGCATTCATTAAGTGTAAAGGAACCACCAGCAGTCACGTTCTAATCGTATCGATAATTTATGCCATATTCGTTCTATTCAATATGCTCAAATCCTTAATTCTCAAGCGCACACTGGCATCGTGACAGAATTCAAATAGCCGGTGGATAAACTGAGGCAAGCCCGATATGACACGATAACTCTGTGTTCTTGGTTACATTCGAGTTTGAGTAAGTCAAAGATCTACTTTGGAGTAAATACCTTGCAATAACCCGACTTCTGTTATCAAGGGCATTTTCTATAGATTAGTTATTCACGGCAACACGTAATGTAACGAGCTATTTCAAGATCAATATTATGACGTTTTTGGCCTGCGGGCGATTGGATGCTGTTTAAGACAAATACTTGTTGATATTTTATAGGGAATTAAAAAACGACTTGTGACAGAACCTTTTGCTACCTAGCAGAAATTCCCACTTAGGAAATCTTTAGCAAAGTTTTGTAAATAATTTAAACTTGTATAGCGGTACTGTAAAACGCACCGCAGTGGCAATACAACTTAACGTCGGTCAGCTGTTTTACAAAAGAGTATGGTTTTGTACAACAACTACTAGCGGTTCTGTCAATAAATATATGACGTATGACGCAGATCGAGTTTTGCCTTCTGTTGGCAACAGTCGGGGTCGGGGTCACTATGATTGGTGTTGCTACATAAAATAGTATTGTTGGATATTGAAATGTCAAGTTTCGACCTGGGTGAAATCGATTTTGCATAACGGCAACACTGCGAATAAATGTCACTTTTGATTTGAGCGTAAAGCTGAGACTCAGAACAATAGAGCTAAGAGCACATCGCATCCATCACATTCGAATATCCCTTGGAGATCGACTGATCATAGAAATTTATTGTTTCTTGTAATTGAAAACTGTAAATTTAAACCTGTAAATTAATTCGGAGCCAAACCATGGAAAACGAATAATCGCATTGCTAATTGTCCCTGTTTTTCCAATAAAATACACATATATAACACAAGAGTACTGGGAATTAAAACTTAGCTTGTAATAGACACAGGAATACTCACTGAAGAGATCGGACCAAACTTTAGGCACAAACGTGACGTGCGTGTGATAGGAAGACAATTGAATTAAGGAAATAACCAGAGCGGTTTGTAGTGAGCTGAACATAAAGGAAACTACACATATGTAAAACATGTAAAACGCAAGAAATCGATGGCCTCATGGGGCACATTGGTAACATCTAAGTCTGCCATCTTGGGGACCCGGGTTCGATTACTGGCACAACACGTATTTGTCTGCGGTTCTGAGTATATCGTGCAGGTTTATTTGGTTTTGTCTATCAGAGCAACGACAAACTCATGGCTTAGTGACTAATTAGACACGCCTTTTGCTAAGGAATGAAAAGGCGGCATGTTATATATCCAGGAATTCTCATTGCAGAGATTATTCAGCCTTTAGGCATAAACGTGAGGTGCGTGTGAGACGGAGACGATTAAATTAAGGAAATACCTAGAGCGGCTTGTAGTGACTTGCTCATAAAGAAAAATTATTGGGTTACACGCGATCGAGATAGAATAACAATGGCCGTGTATGAGAAAATTGGTATTGAAATTTTTTTCTTCCCTTCCCGAGGTAAACTTGAAATTTTGTCGTTTATGTTCAGAGATTCCACTTTCATACGTAGTTATCATCATCATCATCGTCGTCACCGTCATCATCAACATCATCATCATAACAGCCGTAAAAATTCCACTGCTGTACAAAGGTCTCTCACAAGGAAACTTTGTTCTATGGGAGGACATTGCCATACTCACCACGCTTGACAGGCGGGTTAGCGAGCGCAGTTTCTTAAGCTTTTTATCCTTCCGACTGCTACCCATAGGAAGCATTTTTAAGCTGGGGAAGGATAGAAATTTGTTGGAGCTGAGAAGGGAATGAAGATATTGGGATACTACTCACTCGGATGAATGGGAAAAAGCAAGTAGTAGCTCGGGAAGCTGGGCGCGCGTACCTGATGTCATATCTGCAACCACCGGATAGGCTGTTGAGGACGATACCGCTGACCTTAACGTAGTAATAATACAAGCTTTTTTTTAATTTTCAATGTTAAGTCAGTACCTTTCCTCGGAATAAAACTTGCAATATAATTTTAAAGTAGTAATCGTTCACCTATATTAAGATAAAAATGCGACGTTATTAGAGTATTGACGAAGATAGAGTATTGGAGGTGATCTAATAATTAAGATCTCATTGCTGAATCATTCCATCAATCCCAACCATAAAATTTTATTTGGATCCCAATCATAAATATGTGAAGAAAATAACCTCGGCCACAGGTAGGATTCGAACCACGTTCCTTAGGTTTACGTCCTGAGTGTGATACCATTACACCACCGTGACTTCGAATCACCGCGTCGAATTCTCTCATCAAATGTACCCCGTAGGGTATACGCATTTCTAGCATGTATATATTATTAAAATTGAAAATCACATATTTTCAATTTAAATAATATATTGAAAATATGTGATTTTCCATTTTAATTAAAATTTAAAATCACATATTTTCAATTTTAATAATATACCGAGCATTGTAATGCTATAAAACAATTTCAGTAGAAATATTTTTGTTGGAAACTTACTAGATATTCTCAAGAATACCACACCTGAAACTTTGGCTTATAATTCAGTTTGGAAGGCTTCATAAGGCCTTTGAACATTAAATTAACCTTCTGTACCAGCGCGACATGCATGTGGAATGAAGGTAATTGAATTAACAAATATCTAAGAAGGTCTTGTCCTGTAGCCTGAACATAAAGGAAATTATAGAGTTACACGCGAATGAATTAGAATTCAGAACGCGAATGAATGAATAAGTTGAGAGTAAATTACGTAGGTATTAATGAGCTCTGTTACTCAGTGGTACCGCAATAATCACAGGGCCCTGGGTTCGGTCCGCTGTCAGGTCATGATGGATCACGATCATTTTTCTGAATAGCCTAGGTCTTACATGTTTATATACATATGTATCTATTGTAAAATATGATATCCTTTAGTTAGTTTCCCAAGACACAACTTGACAACTTACCGTGAGGCGAGCTCAATCGTGTGAGTTTTACCTATATGTTTATGTTTAGTGTCTTCTCTTAATCTGCAAAGAAGTATTCCAGCTAGAGATCGGTATCAATCGAGTATACCTAATAAACCCCGATTGAAAACTTTTTCCATACAATTAAGATTATATTTTTTTTTTGTTATAATATCATTTTTTGTTATTTATTTATCTATCATAAGATTAAGAATTTCGTTTTTATCTTTAACAGAGCCTAGAGAGCCCTCACTGCACGACAAAAAAGGCCACGATGTGTTCTTGAGATTACAATAAGGACTTAAATTTTAGGATCATCACCCCATAAAATTTACTTAAAGGTAGTATCTGCCACCAAATCATATCACAGTACGAATGATGTCATAATTGTGGACTTCAGCCTCCAGCGCTCCTCCGCTGAGGACGCTACCGAAAACAAAATACTCCAATGAGGAGGGGTCGGCCATCTTGGATTCCTAGATTGATATAACTTCTGTGATCTCCAAAACATCGCGCAAATATGAGTCGTGTTAAAACGTCAAGCTTTACGTAAAAACTACATACTTAACAAAGAACAGATTGCAGTACATAAGACGGAAACAGAGCCTAGAGAGCCCTCACTGCACGACAAAAAAGGCCACGATGTGTTCTTAAGATTACAATAAGGACTTAAATTTTAGGATCATCACCCCATAAAATTTACTTAAAGGTAGTATCTGCCACCAAATCATATCACAGTACGAATGATGTCATAATTGTGGACTTCAGCCTCCAGCGCTCCTCCGCTGAGGACGCTACCGAAAACAAAATACTCCAATGAGGAGGGGTCGGCCATCTTAGATTCCTAGATTGATATAACTTCTGTGATCTCCAAAACATCGCGCAAATATGAGTCGTGTTAAAACGTCAAGCTTTACGTAAAAACTACATACTTAACAAAGAACAGATTGCAGTACATAAGACGGAAACAGGGATTTATGTGGTCAGAAAGCATGATAAAATGAAGAAACTATCGACACGTCTTATGCCTTACAGTTTAATAAAAACATGATCCTTATGGGTATCTGTATATGGAAAACTAATTAAAGCTTTCAAAATATAATAACGCTCTCATCGAGGCATTTAATTCTAGCTACTGTGGGTTCTGTCTACCCCATAAGGGTAAGAACATATGTAATCCTGTGTAAAAGCGAAGTATTGAGTTAAAAGGAACGGAAAATCGTGACAGGTGACCGCTTATTGACAGGTAGTGACTTTGACGTAAAATCGCCCGTCACCATAGAAACGAGCGATGTAAACCCCTGTAAACCGCTCGCCGCTCGTAACGAGTAATTCGTTTACTAACTATTCAAAATTAAGTCTTTTTTCAAACGCACACTTAAAGCTGACAATATATGTGCGATTTGTTTTCGATCCGTATCCAGTGTTGCCTTTGAAAAATAAGAAACTTCTCAGAGATGCATGAAAAAAATACAAGATTTTAGAGAAATTGCAATTAAAATACTCCATAATTCCTTAAGTTTAATTTAAATATCTAAGTACATAATGAAGAAATAAGATGGGTTTTGTAAAGTCTGCAATTTATTTTCACAACGCTTAAAATCTTGGCGATTGACTTCATCTTCTCCACATTTCACTAGATTTTCTGCGAAAGAAGATTACGAGAGAGAAGTTCCAAGAGACAATTAATTTCCCCTAGATCTTGGAATAACATCCCTAAAACGACAACCCTCTCCGACTGTCGAATGACAAAATCGGACGTGTATTCCCAGCTTAAAACGTCACGAGTCCAAGAATAGTACACCTGGATAAGTTTCCTTTTACTTCTATTTCCTGGTGATGTATTACGTTTCGCCAAGGCCAGCACTAATACTTATTCTGTAGCAAGGCGGAGTTACGTATAATTACGCTCATTATTGATACAGGGCGCTGAATGTTTAGTAAAAGTGGACGAGAATGGAATAACGAAAGCGTTTGATTATGACTCGCGGGTCTCGTGTGAGGTCGGTTACTTATGCTTACCAACACACATTTGTGCAGGTTTAGTTTCTATTTCAGGATAACTCAGATTAGATTAAAACCACCAATGTACAAGATGACATTGCGAGGGGATTAGACTAGTGACGCAGATGGAATAGAATCGCAGATGGATTGAATTAATCACAACTTCTTTATATATAGCATCCGTAAAGAACATATGTAGGTACACAGAATATGTACTAACTCTTTACATAAAATGTTATAGGTAATATTCAGTGAAACGAATTAAAAACCACATGACTAAATAATAATACGTCTTATTTTAAAGAAACTGTAAGTAAGAATTGAATTCGATTGGCTAGTTATTTGCTAAAAGCAGGGTTGATAAGTTTTGGATGTGTTTTTTGAAGTAAAAACTTTGAAGTAAAAAATGTTAAACTCGAATCAGATTATCTTATCTCTATGCGTCAGGCACACGTGGCCTGATCGAAAATTCGTAAGATGATGTCACGAGTAAAAAAGAATTCACTTAAGTAAAATTTCATTACACATGTCAAAACAATGATTGACCTGATGGTCTAAGCGTTGGACTGAGGTTTGAGAGACCCCTGGTTCAATTCACAGTCACGCATATTGTTTTTTAAAGTTTCAAAAGAAGTTTCTACATAATATACTCAAATATGCACAACGTTTATGTTCAAGTTTTCACTTCTGCAAGCACTCCCGGCGTGCAACCCTTCGTGTGAGTTTTATGAGGAAATGATGCTCAGGCCAAGTCTTCGTGATTTTATTTCTTTGTGATAAACCGCGCTATGTTTTATAGACAGAAATATTCATACATTTCAGGCAAGGAATTCTGTATAATTAGCGCTCATTACTGATATTGGGTACAGGCTGTTTACTTATTTAGAGGACATACAGATGTAAATATTTTATTTTGACGGATTGTGTGATGTTGTTTTAACCTTTGAGTGTCAGGATCTATTCCCGTTTAGCTTTCAATGGGGTCATTTTAGATCTAATCATATTGACTTAAGTCAAAGCTGACCATATCTACGTTTTGAATTGGTTCAAATGACTTAAGTCAATATGATAAGATCTAAAATGGAATACAATCGTATTATATATTTTACGTACTTAAGAACTTTAAGTCAATATGATAAGATCTAAAATGGATATTATTGCGCGTAAATGTATGTTTCATACAAAATGGGCGACTCATGCCGCTGTCGCCGAACTTCAAATAGGTTTCTAAACGAGCTAACAACTAGGCGTTAATTTTTGTAGTCGAGAAACTGTTACTAAAACTTATCCTGTTATATCCTGTGAACATATTGTTTGAAGTAGAAACCTAAGTAACTATACTTCTGATTTATTCACTTCGTGTAAGTGACGTGGTTAATCAACCCTGGTGTCAGAGTTCTTCGGAACCGCCTCTCGGCCTCTGACGTGGTTCCTTTAACGACTACCAGATGGCAGCCGGGACCAACGGCTTAACGTGCTTTCCGAAGCACGGAACTTATACTATACTTCTGATGAACCCGATATACTCTAAACTACGTCAAGTTTTACCTAACCACTATTATCTTTTATACAATATATATATTTGTGCATTTCGTTTGTATTATATTCAATTACGCGTGAATCACTGAACGAATAGTCATAAATAGACTATTTATACTTAGAATAAAACTAGCTGTTGCCCGCGGCTCCGCCCGCGTTAGTGTCGATCCCTCGGGAACAGTAGAATTTCCCGGAATCAAACATACCCAATGTCCTTACCATCACACCTCGATACCAAATTTAGCGTAAAAAAACGACAGATAGAATTACTTTCGCATTTATAATATTAGTATAAGTATGGATATTATTTATACTTCTAAGTCCAGAAATGAGAAAATTTCCATAAAACCTTTACCCTCCCATTTTACCCCTTTAGGAGTGAATTCAGTCCATTTCACCCACATATATCTTTTTTAATTGTAATCGAGAACTTACATACCTATTTATTTTCATACTTCATAGTCCAGAAATGAGAAAATTTCCAAACAAACTTTACCCCCCTTCTGGGGGATTTTTTCCAGTTAACCTACACAGATCTTTTTCAATTGTAATCATGAATTTATTTACCTATTTTCGTACTTCTAAGTCTAGAAATGAGTAAATTCCTATACAATTTTCACCCCGCTATTTTACCCCTACAGGGGGAAATATCGTCCATTTTACCTACACAGATATTTTTAATTGTAACCTAGAACTTATATACTTACGTCTAAGTCCAGAAATGAGAAAATTTCCATACAAAGTTTATACCACCCATCCACCCCCATTTTACCCCTTAAGGGGGGAATTTAGCAAATTTCATCTACCTACACACATCTTTTTTAATTTTAATCTAGAACTTATATACCTACTTTCATACTTCTAAGTCCAGATATGAGAAAATTCCATATACATTTTACCCCTTTAGAAGTTAAATTTCTTAAAAATACTTTCTTAGCGCTCACTCACATCATAAAAAGAACCCCTGTACCAAATTTCAAGTTTCTAGGCGCAGCAGTTTAGGTTGATTTGCCGTTTGCCCGCGACTACGCCGCCGCCGTTAGTGTCCATCCCTCAGGAACAGTTTGGACCCTTAAAGGGGTGACTCAGATCATCAATATGATCAACTTTTTCTAAGAGACCAATGCCGGGAACTCAAAAAAAATTCGTAATTTCCATACAAAAGAGTCGCGCCGCCCGGCCGGTTTGTATGGGAATGTCGAATTTTATTTTGAGTTCCCACCATTGTTCCTTTAAGGGTCCACCTTTAAGGGTCCAAAACGATTAAAAAATTCACCGTGTATATTTGCAGGCAAACTTATGCCTTGAGTTCATTCAAATGACGATAACTTTTTTTTTAATGAACCGATTTTGATGAAACAAACTTTAAATGTTTTGCTGGGTTAAAACAAAGCAATTGGTGAAAGTTTGAAGTAAATCGGTTTAGTATTTTCGGAGATAATCGTGATCATACATACAGACATACAGACAGACAGACAGACAAGAAATTCAAAAGAATTTTTTTTGCTTTCTATTATTCTTTTTAAGTGTCCCTCTATCCATTTCAGTCAAAAATTCTAAATGTACAGACAAAATATTTTTACTGTTTTATTATATGTATAGATATAGATGTGGCATACAGTCACAAAACTTTTCAATACGGATTTGATGCAAGTTTGTTCAAACACGAGGGTCATTCACTGAAAAAACTATGGTAGCCAATATGGATTTCATATTGTATCAAACAAAACAATTATAAAAACAATTCATGCCCGCGAACGCTTTCTCGTTTACTTAGAAAGATGATAAAAAATACTCGTATGAAACGCTTTTGGGCTATTTGGCAGTTTTTTGAAACAGATTCTTATCTGAGCGTACCCAAGATCTATAGGATGGTGTTTCTGTTGTTATAATAGAGTCTGAACTTGGTTGATCGAAGTTATATTATTAACGCTAATGTGTGTTTGTTTCTATTTTTTATATTATAACTAGTCATCCAACCATTTAAAAATTAAAGGGATTTACGGATATAAGACAAGCCTGCGACACGAGGGTTCCCAGGTTCGATCCCCGGCCAGGTCAAGATAGAAAACTATCTTTTCAGATTGACCTGGGTCTTACATGTTTATCTAAATAAGTCTCTATTATAAAATATAGTATCGAGTTGGTAGGTATCCCACAACATCATAGATCAATTTGTGTGATATGTTTCATGTTTCCTATACAGCGTGTAAATGTAGCCTCGACGTTCCCTCAAAGGGTTGAGTCAGACACAATGGGACCAATGCTAGGAACTCAAAAAACAAGCAGCTGGAACTTTGTACGTTTTTTCTTTACTCCCAGACCAGCATGGAAGAACTCCCAGACCAGCATGGAAGAGTAGTAAATAATCAAAGTGGATAAATACTCATAAAATACCGTTTTCTACCAATATTTATCACGGCTAAAAACTTGTTCCATGCAATTAAAACTTATTTGTATTTTTACTTATATTTTTTTTTATTTAGTTCATTATTTAAAGTACAGAAGATATTGCATCATGGTCTTTAAGCTTGCTAAAAAATTCACGTTACGTTTGTTATTTTTAATCTGTTTTTAGCTACACTTGAACAGATAGAAATACATAATTACGTCCTTACTTCTACGGGATAGATAAATGTGTCAAACAGAAAAGGCAATGCCTAACCACTCCATTTTACACTATATTATTATCTATAAGTGAGAACTTATAATTGGTTAATTTAGTTATTACACCTATTACATTATTGTAGTGTTTCTCTTAAGCTGTAAGATCTCTAAATAAAATAAATTAAAAATAAATAAATTTAAGTCGTTGCGATCACGCCCAAATTAGTCATTGTGTTCCTACTTTCCACACTATGAGACTAACAAGAGCCTGGCTCTTAAATATTAATAAAATATGAGTAGCCTACATCATAATTAAATTTATCATTTTAAACACATTATCACATTAAATTATACTTTTATTTTCTGAAACTTGACACTTTTTATTTACTTTTCTACTCAATATTTTACTTATTTTTAATTTATTTTAATCAAAAGCTGTAAATATACAATATATAAAGAAAACCATATCCAATCCTTAAAGAGGTGATTCAGTCCGTCGATATGAACAACTTTTCCTATGGGACAAATGCTGGGAACACAATTTTTTTTAACGTTCCCATACAAGCTGACCGATTTGCCGATGTTTGGAAATGTCATTTTTATTTTAGTTCCCAGCTTTGATACCTTACAAAAAGTTGTTTATATTGACGGGCTGAATCACCCCTTCAAGGATCGGACAGGGTTTTCCTTACATATAGTAAGTCTAAACATTCAAGTCAAACTTAAACTAGACAAATTATCGATCTTTTTTAAAAATAGAAAGTAAGGCTACTAACTGTTAGTAATAGACTAAATTGTCGAACCACCTACAACCCCATTATAAAGGTAATGCACAATCGATGCACATTATCTATGTCATGCAGGCCATAAATAGCTGACAGTTAAATAACTATGAGAAGTTGAAACTGAGCTTCTTTAGGAGGCACATTTAATCTGCATTCATATGCATTTACTTGCATGTGCATTTACACAAGTCACAAGTTAATACAGGTGTTATAAATGCTTTAAAGGTACAAGTGACGCCCTGTAAGGGCACAGCAAACATAAGAAGCGACTAGACGCCCTATAAGGGCACAGCAAACTAAGAGCTATGCTACGTATGATTGCTTCTTGTGAGGTCCGATCTGACCTAAACTATACTGGTATCATGTTGTCTTTGTCTAAGCCTAGCGCAGATTTAGCTATGTCTCTCTCATGGAATGTCTAGCAGCAAAGATGAACTTACAGTACCTACAGGCAAGAAATATGAACTTAGTAAGTGCGCGATGGTACAATTTATCACAAATCAAGCTGTAGAAGTAATCTACGACTCGAAAGAAAAATAAACAAAATAATAACAGAATAGAACCATTGTTCACATCTCAGTAATCATGCCAGCGTGGCACTATTCTAACGCACTATTCGCTAAAGCTGCTCTTTTCGCTCCGTGCTTACTCACGTAAGTGTGCGATGGCAGACTTTATCACAAATCAAGCTGTAGAAGTAATCTACGACTCGAAAGAAAAATAAACAAAATAATAACAGAATAGAACCATTGTTCACATCTCAGTAATCATGCCAGCGTGGCACTATTCTATTCTAACGCACTATTCGCTAAAGCTGCTCTTCTCGCCCGTGCTCACTCACGTAAGTGCGCGATGGCACACTTTATCACAAATCAGATGCGACAATGCGAGCAGAATATGCCGAGAAACATAACTGATGGCTACAGGCTACAGGAATACAAAAGCGAGGTTTTGAAATGAATGTTTAGTAGCTTGTATTTTCTTTAAGTATATTACCAATTAGGCTAAACCTATTTTTGGTTCAAAAAATCAGTGTCTTAAATTATTATCAATAAGAAAAGATGTATGACTATGTTTAAAAATGTGTCTCTGTTATTAAATAATTTTGAGTGTAGCCTTATTAGCCGTCTATTCGTAGTGTCAATTTATTTTTATTACCCTGCTTTTGTGTCCCAGTGCTGGGCAAAGGCCACCCTTTTTTTTGCTGTGGCCCATGACAGAAACACATGGAAACAAAAATAGCTTCAATAACATTGATATCCGCTCTCACTTTTTGTTGATTCCATCCATAGATTTAAAAAAAAATGCGTCTCTCATTCCATCACTTTTTGTTGTACTAATTCAGTCGACTAAACGGGTATGTTAAGCAAAATTAAACATACACAAACACGAAAGTTCAAACAAACGAAAGAAAAACAAGCGTTGATCGCCGGAAGTAGGCAATTATGCGAACTCCTTCCCTGAAACTCAGTTCCGATAAACTTATTTTTCATGTTACATAATGAGGAAGCTTAATTAAAAAGAAACCCTCGTACTTTAAAAAGATAGGCGAAGTTTCGGAGGAAACATCTATGGAATTCGCTGAATCCCGAACTTGCTTTGTTCTTTGGAATTATACGTTCTATAAACATTGAATTTTTATACTGATTACGTATATCAAGACGACTAAGGAAATTGTATTTATTTTTTTTATTTTATTAGGAATAGTTGTTTTAGAATTTGATTCATAAAAGTAAAATAACGTTTTGTAGTAAAATACTCTTATTAAATATCCAATATTTGTTGACTGTATGAGTTAATTTACCTGTCTTTATTTCAATTTTATATATTTACACTAGCTGCCCCGGCGAACTTCGTTTCGCCATAAGTTAAAAACTATCCTATCTCTCAAGTTGGATCGAACTGCACATGGTGTGCGAATTTTATTATAATCGGTTAAGTGGTTTAGGAGTCCATTGAGGACAAACATTGTGACACGAGATTTATATTAAGATTTGCAATATTGTAATCTCTCACTGACTTTTATATTTCGCATGCTTGAAACAGTTAATTGTATGATGTTTATTGTTTTAATTCCATCTTTATTGTACCACTTATGCGAATAAATGATTTGATTACTATTTTTAAAATATATTCTGAAGACAATCCGAGTATAAAAAATGTAAATAGCATTGAACATGAACGTTCAGATCAAATAATATACTCGTAAAATGTGGATAGGAGACTTATTCCCGCCATCCAAATGTAGAATGTCGTACTTATTTCAGTAATTTCACGATGTGGACTTTGACAAATCTATTTTGTTCGTGAAGTTTGAAACTATATGTCTAACTTGAAACGTTCATGCATTTATCATGAATTTAAAATTATGGATCAGGTAATAACTTGTAAGTTGAACCCCGGGAAAAGCTTTGCTGTCGTAATTGTGACAGAATCGTGGTATATGCATGTCATGTAACACGATCTATATGCCACTTAACATCGGAGTTGGTATAAAACCGAATATCAAATTTTTCCTTAATGAAAGCATTTTCATCTGAAATTATTTATTTTGCACATTTATTTAAAAATAGAACTGCCTTTTATTTATTAATAATAGTATTAAAACTTTCACGAGATAAACTCATTATAAAATTACGGTTTTACTCATGTTTATTTATTCTGAATCTGCGATTCAGTCGGAAAAAGGTCTACACCTCACACATTATAAATTAATCCAGGCATTAAGAAGTTATAGTGGAATAAAGAAAGTCACATAAATAAATAAATAAATAAATATATACGGACAAATCACACAGATTGAGCTAGCCCCAAGGTAAGTTCGAGACTTGTGTTATGGGATACTAACTCAACGATACTATACTTTATAACAAATACATATATAGATAAACATCCAAGACCCAGGCCAATCTGAAAAAGATCATTTTCCATCTTGACCTGGCCGGGGATCGAACCTGGTCACTCCGTGTCGCAGGCTGGCGTGTTGACCGCTGCGCCACGGAGCTAGTCAAAATATTTAACTACATATTTCTACCTACTAACATAGAGACCTATATGAATTCTGAAGCCTGTTGCCGATAACCGAATGTATATTTTAATTTTATTATTCTGAAAACATGCTACTCATTTTAGGGCAATCACGTAATAACCAACCTTGAAGTAATAAAGCAGCTTAACAGAGGAATTTATTAAAAATATTCACGCTCACAAAATATAAGTTTTCAATTTATGTTATTATTTTTTACAGGTATATTAGGTCTTAACGTAATAAAAAATTTAATGCACTCTATAAGTACAATGCAGAATAATTGTCAAGGAATTACATATAAATAATAGCAAAATCCGATTAAATTATGATATAATTAATATATTAAGGATTTTTTCAACTTGATATAAAAACAAATATTACTTACCAAAAAATACTTTTTTAATATAAATTACATACTATTTTATACTATATCATTAGAACACTACTTATCTTTATCTATATTTTATTTATTTATATGTTATTTTACTGGAGTTAGAAGTGATTCGGTTTCCTCATATGTATGTTTCTGTAACCATAATATTAAAACTTTGCACTTGTAATGGGTTTTAGTTTCAGTATATATTTCTATTTTTTATTAAATAAATTGTATAGATACGCGGAAAATCTAGTAAAATATTGTAAGTTCCCTGTGATAAAACACTACAGCAAGGTCTACAGCGCAAAGAGCCACAAATATTAAGTTAAAAAAGTAATGCTATTAAATTTTATATTTTTATCTACATTTTTATTGACTAACAACGGACCTTCTGTTATTTAAAGTATAGCATGATTTTTACAAATAGGTACAGAAATAAAAGTCCTAATTAATATTAAGTATTAGCTTTTAAAATTCACACTTTAGCCACAGAACTGCTCCTTAGGTGTTTGGAATGGGAACAGCTTGACGCCCGGGGAAGGACATACACCTTTCATCCCGAAAAAAAGGTAATATCTCAGAGGGATCTACTAACCGCGAACAAAAGCTATTTAAAATAGTTTTAATTTCTGATTCTAATATCCCAAATTTGTTACTAAATAATTGTAACAAGTAATTTAATTAAATAAATCTAAAAAACCCGACTGACCATTGACCCAGCGCCATCTATTTTGCGAATTAGGTACTAAGTTTTTCAATTTACTATTTATTGCATTTATGTCCGTAAAATTTATGTTTTAGCTGACGTCACATTGCATATAAAACTCTTGGGAAGAATACAAATCCAGTGAAGCCTCATTCTCTAAAATTGGTCAAGCCATTGGGGCTACAGGAAGTAACAACTCTTTGCAAGTTTTTCCAGTTAACGTTCTATATACGTATTAATATTTTACTGACATCACATAGCCTATGACACCTATGACACTCCAGGGAAGAATACAAATCATTTAACACCTTACACTTCAAGATCAGTCAAGCCATTTAGTCTACAGGAATGGACAATGGAACAGACATACATACATACGCGCGAAAAACATTACCTTCCTCCTGGGTTGGTCAGTCCGGTAAAAAGACTTACGACTAATGTTAGTAAGTAATTAGCATGGGACCTAAGTACTAATGTTTCACCAGGCAAAGCTAGTGACATGGTCCCACGCACAAAATGCCGCATTATTTGTGATAAAAAGACGTGTTATTAAAAAAGATAGGATTTAAAATTTAATGAACGCATAATATCGCTCATTTCAAATAATGTTACTTACTATAAAATTATCTAAAATTATATGTTACCACTAACGACTGCTTTGAACCCGCATGTTTCCGAGAGTAATGTATGCATGGCGTATTCATATTTTATTAGGGTAACGCTAGGTAACGCTGTGACGCGCACATAAAAACACAACTAATTGGATTACTCAAAATGTGTACATTATGTTTATTACGCGGTGGTACGAGAAAGATTTTTTACCGCTTTTTAACCCTTTGAACGCTGGCGCTGGCTTGAAAAAAAGGCTGACGATCGGACCCTGGCTTGAAACGCCAACGGCTTCTTAAGTTGTCCAAATTAGTATGACATTCAAACTAGCCGCGGCGTAGTAGGCACGCTTGTCAGTTTTTCTTTCGGCGGTCAAAGTGTTCGGTCTTCGTAGATATGATCACATCTCCTCTTTGCGTCCTCAACTTGGTTGGCTACCTATCCCTTTTCTTCGTCAAACTAGAATTTTATCTATGCTCTACACTATACTTCATGACCTTTTTTCACCACATTATCTTAAGTAAAAATTCATTCTACTTAGTTCTACACACTCTCGATCTTTTCGCTCTTCTAATAGCCTTATTCTTGCTACTCCTTCTCACCATTCTAGCTTTCTGTCCAACTCTTTTCAGCTGTAGGCTATACGGCTGTGGAACGCTCTTCCCGAATCGATTAGAATGGCCCCCAACAGATCCGCGTTTAAGGAGGCAGTCCACAAACTTTACCCTGAAAAATCATTTACCTAAAATTACACAGTTTTAGAAATCATTCCTTTTACTGGTATTCTATATTAACTTATTTATATATATAAACATATAGGTACATTTTATATGTACATTTATATATGTATACATTTATGTATGTATTATTCTATTGTTTAATTAATTTCTCATGACACCTAATATATATCTCGGATTGGTCTAAAGGTTTGACTGGCACAGAATGCCTTAAGGCATTAAGTCCACCTATTTGCACGTATTTTGTGCAATAAAGTTTAAATAAATAAATAAAATAAAAATAAAATTAAACGTTCATCATTACAGCCGCAAGAAGTCCACTATTGGATAAGAGCCTCTCGAGGATTTTTCGTTCTATGGGAGGATATCGCCAAGCCCCACTACGCTTGGGAGCTGGGTTGGTAAGCGCCGGTTCTTTGGCTTTTTATGCTTCCGACGCTGCTGCCATCGCCACATTTTTAAGCTACGGTATGATAAGAATTTGTTGGATTTGGGAAGGAAAGGAAAGTTATTGGGATACTACTCACTCCGATGAGTGGGGGAAAACCGGGTGCGCGTACCTAATACCATACCTGCAACCACTGGACAGACAGTTGAGGATGACACCCCTGACCATATGACACCCCTGATCAAACTATAACTAACTAGCTTTCGCCCGCGGCTCCGCCAGCGTCAATGTCGATCCCTCGGGAATAGTCTTTTTCCCGGGATAAAAGGTAGCCTATGTCCTTCTCCGTACTCCAGAGAACTTGTATCCAAAATTTCATGATGATCGGTTCAGTAGTTACGGCGTGAAAGCGTAACAAACAAACTCACTTTCGCATTTATAATATTAGTAAGGATAAGGATTAAACGTTGCTTGCTTTCCGTATAAGTGGCCAACACTGGTGTCAGATTTTTCAAGCTGCCTATAGGAATCTGTCGTAGCTTAATGATGGCTATCTGATGATGATAGCCGAAACCAACGGCTTAAAGTACCTTCCGAAGGACAAGAAATTTTTCTGACATAAGGGCTGGCTCTTCCCTCGCGCAAAGAATTGCAATTGCTATTCAGCGGGGAAATGCAGCTAGAGTTCTTGGCACTATGCCACACGGGCAACACCTTAGTTTAGATTTTTAGATTTTAATTCTTCTATAATTAAGACTTTTGTTTAGTTTTGAGTATGAATATAGTTGGTTTATTTATAAGTAGTCTAATTTAAGTTAATTTATATTATACGTAGACATTTTAATGTGTAAAGATTATATGTAAATATATTAATGCTATGGTTTTGTAAGGATTTTTTTTTTTATTAACCTATATTGTCCCACTGCTGGGCAAAGGTCTCCCCCATTTCCTTCCACTTGATTCTGTCCAATGCAATTTCAATTTGTAAGGATAGTAGGATTAAAATCAAATTCTACTCGGTACATAATATCAAGGATATTTTTGTCTCTGCTTCTCTAATTACTTATCAATGCTATAATATCCTTAGCCCGTAGTCTTTAATATTCTTACGATTGAATTTAATTTTAAAGGTAAAGTCCTTTCCAAGTTACCAATATAATCTATTATAATATTATAAAGCTGAAGAGTTTGATTGTTTGACGCGCTAATCTCAAGAACTACTGGCTCAAATTGGAAAATTATTTTTGTGTTGGATAGTCCGTTTATTGAGGAAGGTTTTAGGCTATAAAACATTACGCTGCGAATAATAGGAGCGCAGCATCAATAAACAATGTTTTAAAAAGGGGGAAAATTATTCATCTTTACAAATAAAAAAACTTATTAAACATAATAACAGAAATTACCGCGGACGAAGTCGTGGGCAACAGCTAGTTTATAATATTTGGCTTGTCGACGCCGCTGATGACAAGAGGGCTGGCTCTTTCCTCGCGTAAAGAATTGCAATTGCTATTCAGCAGGGAAATGCAGCTAGTATTCTTGGCACTATGCCACACGGGCAACACCTTAGTTTAGATTTAAATTCTTTTATATTTAAGTTTTTTACTTTAGTTTTATTTATAAGTAGTTTAATTTATATTATTCGTAGGTATTTCAATGTTTAAAAATTGTATGTAAATATATTTATGCTATTTTGTAAAATAGTAGGATTACACGCTTAAATTCTACTCGGTAGATAGTGTCAAGGATATTTTTGTCCCTGCTTCTCTAATTACTCATCAATGCTATAATATAATTAGCCCGCACTCTTTAATATTCTTACGATTGAATTTAATTTCAAAGTCAAAACCCTTTCCAATTTAACTTAGTTACCAATATAATTACAACTAAAATTATCCAGCTATAAATTAAAATAACTTAATTCTACAATTAAAGTAATATAATATAAATATAGATACTTTTATTTTTTATCCATAAAGTTTTACGACAATTATAACTGCATGATTATTTCATACTCGTAGTTAGTAGGCAATTAGTTTCCACAACCTACCACAACATCAGTAAAAATAAAAAGTCATTACTTACCTCCGCTTTATAACGAAGCATTTAAATAGGTTACCGTGTGCACTACTCAGTCACTGCCCGCCTAATGTCACACATTGTTTCATTCTACAACCACACTAAACTACATTAAACGTACACTAGTTAATCATAATTAATTAATCAAACTATTCGTTAAATCTGATTAACTTTTAATATTCGAACTAAGTTCGTAGCGCGATGCTCGTAGCTCGTAGCCGGCTACGGCGTAGGCGTCCGAGCGCGCGTAGCGACCACAAATAACTGACTAGAGCGGCGACGTTTCAACAACCTAATAGCAGGTTTGAGCAGTTAAGATTTTCCTTTGGGGAATGTAACGAAGGCTTTCGTTATAGGAAATTGTTACTTTTTCCCTCTATGTTTATTTTTACTGCTTAATATAATATACTTATTACGTCATAATCAAATACCGTGAAATGAACAATATTTAATTTGTATGTTCGTCTCACAAATTAAGGGTAAAAATCAAACTAGCTAGATTTGATGTTATTTCGTAAAAAAGTGGGCTATATTTATAAACAACACGGAAGATCATTTTTAGGGTTCCGTACCCGAATGGTAAAAACGGGACCCTATTAATATCGCTCCGCTGTCTGTCTGTCTGTCTGTCTATCCGTCTATCACTAGGCTGTATATTCATGACCCGTGATAGTTAGACAGTTGAAATTTTCACAGATGATGTATTTCTGTTGCCGCTATAATAAAAAATACAAAAAAATATTTAATGGGGCTCCCATACAACAAACTTGATTTTTTGCTTGTGTTTGCTCGATATTAATAACGGCAACAGGTAGAACCTTGAAGTATTCGCAGAATATTTAGTTATATATTCAATTTAAAAATAAATAATTAAATTAAAATAAAATTAATATTAAAGGTGGGCTTCCATACAACAGACATCATTTTTTTACTGTTTTTATAAATAACGGTACGGAACCCTTCGTGCGCGAGTCCAACTCGCACTTGGCCGGTTTTTATTTTTATTTTAGAACTGCAGATGTGTTTACCTTATAGTGTTAACAATATATTTTATTTTTAAACGATTAATTAGTACTTGTGAATATTTACTCGAATAAATACAAAATAATTTCTGCATCAACAATGCGTTCGATTAATTCTGAACGCGAAACAATAAAATTATTAATGGACAGAGTTCCACTGGGCTATGATTAATACAGAAATTATAGATGAACATTACTGTCAGAGGTTTTAAATCATTTTCTTTCATCTACAGATTTTATTTGCTTATTTAAGTATTCTTCAAAGAATAATATAGGCTTCGTACCCAAAGAGAACGTTATTACTAAGCCTCCAATATCCGTCCGTCTCTCACAGTGCTGTATCTATTGAACCGTAATAGGCAGACTTGAAATTTTCATAGAGTATGTATATCTGATGCCACTTTAACGCAAATTAATAAAAAGAGAAGAAAATTAAAAAAGTAACGGTGGGAAGTAAAAAGAAAAAATGTTTTTTGGTGTTATTTATCGGTTCTGTCAAAGTTGCTACTATTTTTGCGTGCCCGTAATCACAGAAGCACATCATCATCATCATCATTAGCAGCCTGCGGCAGTCCACTGTTGGACGTAGGCCTCTCCCAAGGTGCGCCATTTTGCTCGATCCCCAGCTATGCTCATCCAATTGCTGCCAGCCGCCCTACACAGATCGTCGCTCAATCTAGCTGGGGGGCGTCCCACACTTCGCTTACCTAAACGCGGTCTCCACTGCAGAACTCTCTTACTCCAACGATTGTCAGGTCTGCGACAGATGTGGCCAGCCCACTGCCACTTCAGCTTGCTTATTCGAGAAACTATGTCGGTTACTTTGGTTCTCTGATGGATTACTTCCTTACGGATCTTATCCCTCAGAGAGACATGATTTCTCAGATTTTCGCCCATTCCCTCGATCGTCTTTTACGATCTGCGCGAGAAGAGAAGCAGCTGGCACATTCTAAGTATTTTCTTTTCTCCTAGACTAGCATAGAAAAGCAGCACGGCTGATAATGCAACCAGGATGCTGTTTACTCGAGAAAGACGAGTTTTGACTATAAAACTGACTGCAACACCATAATTATTGGCATAGAAAATATCTTCGAGGAAGAAGAGCACAACAACTTAGTTTTCCTTGCTCCTTAGTGTTTTAAGGTGTTTAGATGTCTAACAATTAAACAAGCAGATACAATTTCTATTAAGATATCAATAGATAGCCTTCCGATCGACGATTTGATTAAAATGTCTATCACTCGGCAAAACATTGTTAACAACATCAGTCAAATAAAATCAGAAAGTGCTCCAATGGCGATCACGAACCGGCAAGCGCAGAGTTAGCACCCACCTACCAGCCGGCCTATTTGCTAGTAACTTAGTGTACAACGTTTTGATAGTCACTTAAAAATACATTGCGGCTTTCGCATGAGTGACTATTTTTATTAAAGATACATAAAAACGTAATGTATTTTGAATTATGTATGTTGTACACTGAGTTAGCAAATAGGCCGGCAGGTGGTCAGACGCCCTAACCAAGATTACAGGAAAGCGCTGAATGCAGGCCGCTTCCAACCGGTCATATTGGAAATCCTTTGGAGAGGCCTATGACCAGCAGTGGACTTGCGGCTGAGATGATGATAATGATGATAAATAAAAATAATCTACTTAAAATACAAGTGGCTTAAACTAGTCTTAACTGCTTATAACCGGTAACAAGCAGTGTTTGTCGGCAGCCAGCTAATTACATATTAATTAGTGCAACGCTCGCAGTGCGTGACACGGAGCGGCGGTGCTCACGAAAATGAAAAGCAAGCACAGTGACCCCGCTGGAATATATATGAAGGTCCACACCACTGGTCACGCCATCGATTTTTATAATTCAGCAGTGAGGAAATTATAGTGTTCACTTCATATTGTTGCGGTAGGTACTTTTACTCATCATCATTTCGAGTAGGTGTCACGGTCAATCGACCATGCGCACCCTGGTGTTAGAGTTCATCGGAACCGCCTTTCGGCATCTAACGTGGTTCCTTTAACGACTACCATATGGTAGCCGAGACCATCGGCTTAACGGGCCTTACGAAGCACGGAATCATCTTTATTATCAGACAATCACGTGATTCAAGCTTGCAATGTCCTAACCAAACTGGAAACAACTAAACAAAATATGCTTCCCGTGGGAATCGAACCCACGACCCCCGGGTCTACAGGCAAACGCCTTAACCACTGGACCACGGAGGCAGTTAATTTTACAAAATTTTGTAAATTTATAAACATACATTTTGTATAGTTGATAAGAGATGAACGCTGGTATATAAAACTCGACTTTCAAAAATGAATTAAGACCTTTACTGCTTAATAAGTGTTCCTATAGCGTTGACGATTTTTGACTCAATTCACTCATTGGCTGATAAGTATAATAACACTTTAATATTTGTTTGACAAACATAAATCTCTTTATAAACTGTTTAATATTTGACCCTGATTTCATCATCATCATCATGTCTTTTTAGTCTCCAATGCAGGAGCATGACCCTCTCTGTACTACCGGAGCATACTTGGCCAGAGCAGACAGATTTGGCCTACAGTCTCCTCGCTGGACAGACGGGTTGGAGAGTTCTCACTGATGTTTATGAGCTTTGTTTAGCTTGTATTTCCTAAGTCGCCTCTGACGACCTCCATGGGAAGACTAGGAGTGGTCCTATTCTACTCTGCCGGAAACCACACGGCTACTGCCCTGATTTAATGTTTATTAATTTGTTTTTTATATGTACTTATAATACTCGCATGCAATGTAATATTGTCTCTAAATAAATTGAATTGAATCGAATTTGACAAACGCTTCCAAAACAATGAATGTATGTAATGATTTTATTCTGTGGCAGTTGTTTGCCGAAGTTTTCCTTTCCCTTCATTTGTAACGTTATTTAAGCCTTCATATTACCAAAAGCCTCTTAGGGGTCTTGCAATCTGAAGCTTTATAAATCCCTTTCACTGACAGACGACACATGAGTAGTACTTTTTCTTTCTGGAAATGTCATATTTTCGAATCTCTTTTTGAGTCCATGGATTCAGTTATTGGCCGAGCGAGCGTAAAGCGCGAGCGAAACGTCTTCGTTTTAGGTTGGGCAATAATTCTTTCGTATGTCCGTCGGTCCCGCTGTCCGGCTGTTCTCATCTACATATCGCATATCTCAGCCAATGCTTGTGAAATTTTGTGAGCAGGTTTCATAATAACATAGTTTTTTTTCGATTCTGTTTTGGATTTATTTAAAAATAGCGGCAATTGGAATAAACGGCATAAGTGCCATTGGATATATGGCGCTAAGGTTACCTGATGCTGGCAGGTCTTAAGGAACTTGCCACCTGAAAGCCGGAAAAGCCGAATAACGAGTGCTACGTGCAGCTCACACACATTGTTCTTGTTCATTCCAATTAACATCTCAGGAAAGCTTTTCGAAACACTATAGTACTTGTCCTTATCCTTTAATATTATAAGTGCGAAAGTGAGTTTGTTTATTTATTTGTTTGTTTGTTACTCTTTCACGCCGTAATAACTGAACCGATCATCAAGTTGTTTTGCTTATAAGTTATCTGTAATACGGAGAACGACATTGGCTACCTATCATCCCGGAAAAATGACTGTTCCCTATGGAACGACGTTGACGCGAGCGAAGCTGCGAGCGAAAACTAGTGAACTAAAATCATTAAAGTTATGTATTGTACAGTGTGTAAGGGAATGTCAACGGTAAATTTACACCCATTGTTAGCTTCTATGGCGAGCTCCGTGGCACGCCAGCCTGCGACACGAGGGTGCCCGGGTTCGATCCCCGGTCAGGTGAAGATGGAAAATAATCATTATCAGATCGGCCTGGGTCTTGGATGTTTATCTATATATGTATTTGTTATAAAATATAGTATCGTTCAGTTAGTATATTCCATAACACAAGTCTCGAACTTAATTTGGGGCTAGCTCAATCTGTGTGATTTGTCCGTATATATTTATTTATTTATTATTATTATTATGTCTGTACTAGCCGTGTGGTATCCGGCAGAGTAGAATAGGACCACTCCAAGTCTTCCCGTGGATGTCGTAGAAGGCGACTTAGGAAATACAAGCTAAACAAAGGTTATAAACATATAAGACACCTCTCCAACCCGTCTGGCCAGCGTGGAGAGTGTAGGCCAAGTCCTCTGGCTGCTCTGGCCAAGTATGGCCCTAGTAGTACAGAGAGGGTCGTGCTCCTGTAGTGGAGACTAAAAAGGACCTGATGATGATGATGATGATGATGATTATTATGTCGGTGTGGGTAAAAAGAAGAAACAGAATGTACCAGCTGCTTCTATTCCTTAGAAGACCAAAAAAGCCAATCAAGGGAATAGGTGAAAATCTCAGGAAATGTGCCGTTGTAGCCGAAACGGCTAGCGAGCAACTCGTCAGTATTTGGTTGACTTTTCCACCTGTACAGGAACCAACATACTATATTAAAATACCCGACATGCTCGGTGGTAGGACCTCGTGGGGTCCGACTGGCTGGCGACCACCCTCATGCCGAAATCTGTCGTAAAGCACCGTTGGGTGTGTTTCGACGGTTGCGCGTGAGAGCCATTCCCGATTCCCGTAGTTCCGTCAGTTTATGGTCCCTTAAGGACTGGAGTCTTGCACTGTCTGATTGGGGGTGCGACGTTGGCACGGGGGCCAGGGAGACCCGATGAAACGGTTGTCCGCTGGCCGCCCGCTGGTACGTAGAGGACCCGGACCCTGGCTGTCCCGGCTAGGGAGGCTGTCCTGCCGCCAGTGTCAAAAGCTCGTGATTGGTCATCGTGCCAGCCGGGGAGACCGGAGTGGAACACGGCGGCTGATCATTGTGTTGGATCGGGGGCCCTTCCGTCCCCCGTGCCAGCAGCGCACCTCATTGGTCATTCATTGCGAGCCATCATTCCTTAACTTTGCCTATGTAACTGTTGTAACTACGGCAATCCTCAATTTTTCCCTGTTAACCACCTTTTTTATGGCAAGATCGAAAAATAGAAAACATGTTTCTACAGCGGCATCCCCTTCCACATTAAATGTGGACTTCTTCAACGTCAGAGGAATGCATTCGAACCTCAATGTCGTCCATCATCACTTGGAGACGACTAAGCCGGCTCTATTTTTTCTGACTGAGACACAAATATCCTCTCCGACCGACGTCACATATCTCTTGTATCCCGGTTTCAGCTTGGAGCACAAGTTCATGCCCAATGCTGGGGTGTGTATGTACGTACGGGAGGATGTATGTTGTCGACGTCTCAGCAGCCTAGAAGACAGAAACCTGTCATTGTTATGGGCGCGCGTAGATCACGGTGACCGCATCCGGTTCACCCTATTCCTAAAAAGGGTGACCGCACAGACCCGTCTTACTACAGGCCTATTGCGATAACCTCCCTGCTCTGTAAGGTGATGGAGCGTGTGATAAACATCCAGCTCCTTGGTTACCTTGAAGATCATCAGCTAATTAGTGACCGTCAATACGGGTTCCGCCACGGGCGTAGTGCTGGTGATCTTCTTGTGTACTTAACGCACCGATGGGCAGCCGCCATCGAGAGCAAGGGAGAAGCACTGGCATTTAGTTTAGATATCACAAAGGCTTTTGACCGGGTCTGGCATAAGGCTCTTCTCGCGAAGTTACCATCTTACGGGCTTCCTGAGGGACTATGCTTGTGGGTCGCTAGTTTCTTATCTGGGCGTAGCATTCAGGTCGTTGTAGACGGATTATGCTCCGATATCATGCCCATCAATGCTGGCGTCCCCCAAGGATCTGTTTTATCACCTACGCTGTTTCTTCTGCACATCAATGACATGCTTAACACTAGTAGCATCCATTGCTATGCAGACGACAGTACGGGTGATGCATATTATGCAGGTCGTGCAAATATCCCTCAAACACAGGTGGAGGAGAACAGAAAGAGACTTGTGTCTGACATTGAGACCTCTCTGGAGCAGGTCTCTGAATGGGGTATACTAAACCTAATTCAATTCAACCCTACTAAGACACAAGTCTGCGTGTTTTCCGCTAAGAAGACCCCATTTAACATAGCACCGAAGTTCCGGGACACCTCTCTTACCATTTCTAAGAGTATTGGGATCCTTGGCGTCGATATTACGAAGGAGGTCCAATTCCGGAATCATCTGGAAGGTAAAGCCAAAATGGCTTCTAAAAAACTTGGGGTGCTCAATAGAGCGAGGCAGTACTTCACTCCGGGTCATAGACTTTTGTTATATAAAGCTCAAGTCCGGGCCCACATGGAGTACTGCTCTCATATCTGGTCTGGTGCACCTCAATACCAACTCCTTCCTCTTGATTCCATCCAACGCCGGGCAATTCGTATTATCATTCGTCAGAGCGTCACGTGGTTTTTTTCCTCGTACAGCAAGATTGTGAAATGGACTCCCTCCCGAGGTTTTCCCTGTGTGCTATGACTTGAGGTCCTTCAAAAGGCGTGTTTACAGGTATCTTAAGAGTCGGCAATGCATCAGCAGCTCCTCTGGTGTTGCAGATGTCCATGGGCGACGGTGACCACTTTCCATCAGGTGGCTCGTCTGCTCGTTTGCCGTCGGATATACATAAAAAAAATATATATATATATATATATGGCCTTTGGGTTTTTGACTCTGTCTATATCGTAAGAGATAACAGATAAATATAAAGGTTACAGATAACAGAGAACGTTTGAAAGTGTCATAGGCTACCTTTATCTGGCACTGGCAGCTCTTAAGTAATAACGCGTGTATTTCTCAGCATTCGTCGCCTGAAAGCTGGGAAGCTACGAATGCTACGTGCAACTTACACACGTTGTTCTTCTTAGTTCCAATGGACATTTCAAGGAAGCTTTTTGAAACATTAAATGAGGTTTATGCTCTACATAGAAGATATCTTTATATTATACTAGGTTTTTCTACGACTTCATGTAAATGACAGTCTATATTACTTACCTTTCTTTTAGATGAAAGATTTTTAAATATAATTATTTATTTATGAATATGTGTGTACATTCAGGATGTCAAAAGGTATTTTTTCATCAACATATTCTACCGAGTTTAATCTCAGCATGTAAAGATTTATAAACAAAATAATATTCAATCTACCAAATTATTTATCATATATACATAATAATTATTACTTTCATTGAATAAAAATATGTGAAATTAACATTAATGTAAGTCATTTTTAGTTATTACAATAGTCAATTTATTATTTATGTCACTTTATCATTTAAATAATCAATAACTGAGTCAGCCAACATATCAAAGAGTTCCCTTTTAAATTTATTTAGATTAAGTGTATAAAAACTTTCTGGCAACTTATTATAAATGCGGATAGACATAATATACGCGTTCTTTTGAAATACACTTAGTTTTTCTTTAGGTGCAAACAATTTATTTCTATATCTTGTTCTACTGCTGGATATGTCGCAATACTTTGTAAATAAGTAAGGATTAATTAGGATTAAAATATGTTTATCTATTCAAAACAAATAAGCAATAAAAATTTTATTCATTTTAACGTTAGTATGGATAAGCTTTCGTGCCGCATAGGTTAAAAAACACAAAGAAAATACTGCCTGCTCTCTGCAAATCGTAAAACCCGGTTGGGCTAATATCTGAAGAATCATATCAATAGCCGATGTGGCAACTCATCACTGCTTTAATCCTATTTTTCAACGTACACCTTCACACTAAATTTAACTGGCTCACCGTAGCCTTTCGCTTCTGTACCTTCGTTGGTGCTGGTATACCTCGTTTGGCATAACCATTTGTGCCGTAGGGAATTTTCTTTCTTATGACATTATTGGAATCTCGTTATTTTTCCAGCATTGATTTCTTGTGGACATTTTTCATTCATATCATCAATTCTACGCGTCCCTACCTCAAACTTGAAAGTTGGATCCTACTTTGAAATTTAATAGATACTTTGTGAAGACTTAAACCTACCATGATGTCTCGAAGTCGGTTCATAAGGTATAAGCTTACGGACAAGCAAACATTTTGTATAGGTCACCTTTGAAAAACGGAACCTCGACTGTCAGGTCAGGAAATCAGATCCCCACAAAAAATCATAAAAAGGCCTACAAATGGAGCTACAACAGTTTGTATTTTTAACGCGTCGCAACATAATTCCGTCCGTAGTCGCATACCGCTCATATTCAGTAAGTGTTTGCATGTTATGTTATTTTACTGCACGTGCCTCGGAAACTAATAGCCCGAGTCTGCAAACACTACACTCCGATGCAAACTTTTTGGCGGCTCGGAATATCGCACGAGTCGATGCAGTACACAATTTTAGGTATCTGCGACGGCGGGCGGCGGCCATCATATGCCAAGGTTCTACTTCAATGTCAAAGATTTCTAACTTTGCATTAATAGATACTGGATTATGAAATTTCTATTACATTCTTATCTACTTATGAGTAATCATGCGAGAGATAGATAGGTCATCACATCACTATGGTCACTACACTCGGTACCCACGCACCACCAGGGGTACGGCCAGGGGTACGGTGGGTCTGTAGTGGCCGTGGAGTGGTGTAGAAGTCATACAGACATGAAAAACATCGAATTTTAATAAAAAAATACATATAAACAAGCTTTTTTTATTTTAGCGTTATCTGCATTATCTGCATACTGTTTTTTGTCTATAAAAGTGTCTCCATCTCTTCAAGGGTAGCCTGGAAGAGATTGCTTTAAGCGGTAAGACCGCCGCTTGTACTACTTAATATATCCCTCTCTGTACTACCGGAACCATACTTGGCCAGAGCAGACAGAGGATTTGGCCTACAGTCTCCTCGCTGGCCAGGCGGGTTGGAGAGGTCTCATTGATGTTTATGAGCTTTGTTTAGCTTGTATTTCCTAAGTCGCCTCTTACGATATCCATGGGAAGACTAGGAGTGATCCTATTCTACTCTGCCGACAACCACACGGCTAACTTAATATATAATAGTTTTAAATAATGTATCCTAGTTCTGGTGTAATTAAGAATAATTCATTCATTCATGCATTCATACTGCAGTGAGGGAGTGGTGCGGTACAACGCGTAGAGGTATTCCATCTACGCGTTGTACCCCACCGCTCGCTCACCGGGCGGGGCCGGTGCGGTCGATGATTTTGAATTCCACTCATGTACAGTGATTGTTTGCATGTTACTCGTATGTTAGTTTACTGCGCGTGCCTCGGAAATGAATAGCCCGAATATGCATAGTGATAGTATTTTACAGTCATAAGTAGCGGAACTCTAAACATCATACTATCACTACTTTTCCCCCTACGGGGTAAACAGAGCTCAGGTCCTAAAGGCCACATTAAGCAACGGAATGAGAATGGTGATGGATTGTTAGTAACGCCCTAGATTTTACGGTCTGTCCGGCTTTTACGATCTGCGCGGAAAGAGAAGCAGCTAGCACATTCTTCTTTTTTTCTTTCTCCCAGACCTGCATGGAAGTTATGGGAGGGACTCTAAAAATTTTCCTAAGCCCTTATTCTACAATTTAGGGTGCGTCTCCACTAACGCTGAGTGGAGCGGAGAAGAGCTTAGCGGTGCATGAATTGATCGAAATTAAATTTCGAGTCTTGTGATTGGTTCATGCACCGCTTAGCTCCTCTCCGCTCCACTCCGCGTCAGTGGAGACGCAGCCTTACGTTAGTATAAAGAGGTATTGTTTATCGTGAATACACACTATGTTTCGATAACAATCTAACTAGTGTCTTCCTATCATGGTTCAAATCTTAGAATAACATGGGCACAGTCAGTGTATTGTCAAAAGAAATTAAGTGGAACGCTCCAGTACAAAAATTTATATTAAAATGTTTGAGCAGTTTTTATTTTTAGCGCGTCGCAATATAATTCCGGCGTTCGTAGTTATGTACATTCCTCTCATACTTAACAATTCCATGTTTTGTTAGTTTTACGTGCCTCGGAAAATAATAGCCCGAGACTGCATAACGGCGTAGAGATACTTCCAGAGAAACTCTAAATGTACCAAGCCACCTATTTTACGTTTCTATAAAAAGGAGTGTTTGTTGTGGAAATATCAGTGAACGAAAAGAACATAAAAGCAATCTGTATAACGTATGCCTCCACGCAAAATGACGGGGCAAACAAAGAGTGAAGTAATTATTATTAATATGCAGGGCAAAGTTGTCAATTCCCTGCCTTTAAAAATAGACTGCCACGGCAGACTTTTTATCAAGCCACCTATATTACGTTTCTATAAAAAAGAGTGTTTAGTGTGGAAATATCAGACAAGGAAAAGAACATAGAAGCAATCTGTATAATTTATGCCTCCACACAAAATGACGGAAACAAGATGGAGCAAATAAAGAGTGAGTTTGTGACATTCAATATGCAGGGCAAAGTTGTCAATTCCCTGCCTTTAAAAATAGTCTGCCGCGGCACACCATTCGTGGGGCCAAATCGATAGTTCGAGACGGTTTTCTATGCTTTTTTCGTTTACTGGGAAACACATAACTGTTTCAAAAAACCTACTACTATAGTACCTATGACGGTTCATCAAGCAGAGGATTGGAACCCTTAGAATAATTGTTTTAAGTAAAAAAAAAAGATTCTGTCATAAAGATTAATACATTGCGATGTTAGTTGTTATGATAGTGAGCAGTTTGTATTTTTAACGCGATGCGACATAATTCAGGCGCTCGTAGTTGCATTCCTCTAATATTTAGCAATTCCTTGTTTTTGTAGCTTTACGTGCCTTGGAAAATAATTACCTGATTCAGCCAGGAGAGAAACAAAAAAATTTAAATCCTATATATATTTTTTCAGTATACGTGGGGCGCACTATAAGTTTCCGGAATGAATATGAAAAAATACTATTAAAGGTACAAAATTAATTTATTGTTTTTCAAAATAATCTCCCTTGGCGTCTATGCACTTTTTCATTCGATGAAACCAGTTTTGAAAACTTTTGTGCCACTCCTCTGTGGTGACCTCTGAAACGTGTTTTTTATACTCCTCGACAGCCTCTTCTGGTGATGAAAATCGTTGACCGCGTAATTGGTTCTTAATTTTTGGGAACAGAAAAAAGTCACAAGGTGCCAGGTCGGGACTGTATGCAGGATGACTCATGAGTTCTACATTTTTCGCCTTCAAAAAGTCGTTTGTCTGTCTGGCCGTGAGAGAACTAGCATTGTCGTGGTGCAGGATGATACGGCGTTTACGGTTATTTTTACGGAGTTCGTCAATAACTTCCGGCAAACAAATGGTCGTGTACCAGTCACTATTCACTGTATGACGATTCTCTAAAGCAACAGTAGCCACGTGTCCAGTTTTATTAAAAAAAGAAGCAATCATCCGCTTAGATGCACTTTTCACGCGAGCCACTTTGGTTGGTTTCGGCTCATCTTGAAAGACCCATACGCTCGATTGCTGCTTTGTTTTGGGATCGTAGCAATAAATCCATGTTTCGTCACCTGTTACTATGTCCCACACCAAATTTGACGCACCTTCGTTGAATCTGGTAAGCATGGCACTGCACCAAGTGACGCGGTCCGTTTTTTGAGCCTCGGTCAAGTTGTGTGGGATCCACCGCGAGCACAGCTTTCTCACACCCAAATGTTTGTGTAGGATTAATTGTATTTGACTCATGCCTATTTCTAAGGATGCGCAAATTTCATGGTAGGTCACATGCCTGTCTGTTTCAATCATACGGCGCACAGCATCGATGTTTTTGTTGGTCACAGCGGTGGACGGCCGACCATCGCGAGATTCGTCACTGAGATTGATACGACCACGCTTGAATTCTGCAAACCAGCTATAAACAGTTGTCTTGCATGGTGCTTCATTGCCAAAAGCTGTTTCAAGCCGAGCGATGCTCTGTTGAGCTGTGAAATTACACTTAAAATCGTAGAAAATCATACTACGAAAATTTTCCCGAGTTAAATCCATGTTGATGCAGACACACAATTTTTTAAATGGCGCCACAAGGTAAAAACAAAAGACAGTCAAATGAAACAAACTGCATTCTACAGCCAAAGAGTTCTATTTTCAAATGTTGCAATAAATTTTTAAATATTGTTTATGTAAGTGGCCAGTTCCGGAAACTTACAGTGCGCCCTATGTATGCTCCTACTTTGACGACTTTTGTGGCCAGGCTGCCACACTGGAGGTCTCAGGTTCGATCCCCGGTCAGATCAAGATGGAAAATAATCTGATTTCGGATTGACTTGGGTCTTGGATGTTTATCTGTATATGTATTTGTTATAAAACATAGTATCGTTGAGTTAATAATAAATAAAATAATATAAATATATACGGACAAATCACACAGATTGAGCTAGCCCCAAAGTAAGTTCGAGACTTGTGTTATGGGATACTAACTCAACGATACTATATTTTATAACAAATACATATATAGATACACATCCAAGATCCAGGCCAATCTGAAAAAGATCATTTTACATCTTGACCTGGCCGGGGATCGAACCCGGTCACTCCGTGTCGCAGGCAGGCGTGTTGACCGCTGCGCCACGGAGCTAGTCCCATAACACAAGTCTCGAACTTACTTTGAGGCTAGCTCAATCTGTATGATTTGTCCGTATTCATTCAATTATTGGAGGATTTATTGGTCGATAGATTTGTGAATACACAAATAAATATTTGTGGGAATAACTAATAAAAGATATAGATATGGCAAAAAAAATTTATATTCAAAAAGAATACATATCAAATAATACTCTTTAATTAAATCAGTGGCATTAGTTGTCTTAACAATAAATCAGCTTTTCACATGATAAAATGAAATAGACACATATATTCAGTATTTAATTTATAGACACACAGCCATTAAATCATTATTTTACAATTATCCTTAAAATTAAAATATCATAAATTCAAAATAGCATAAACACAAGATTTTCATAATCATATCATAAATCAGACATAAAATAACGGAACAATTATTTACCTGACTCGGTGCGCAGTCGGAAGCAAAGTGAGCTCCGGTATTTTTTTTTTTTTTTTTTTTTTTGTAATGACTATATAGCTAGCTCCAAGTGAGCTTTCGCTACTTCACCGGGCGTTTGAGGTGAGGGCAGAGTGCCCTCAACCTTTATAGGCATCACCAAAGGGCCCCCAGGAGGGACGGACCTCGGCTTTGGGCGTTGCCTGTGTGCGCAAGGCTTGGAGAGACAGCAAACTCTCATAGTGCCTGATGGGCCGCGTATGCGTGCATGCAAGCCTGAAGGGCCAATCTGAGAATCAATGGCAAAAGCCTTTGGAGAGCAGCAACTCTCATCTTTTGCCTTATGGGCCGAGAGCTCCGGTAAGGCAACTACGCGTATTTATAGTGCTCCGCCGAGTGGTCGTGGTGGGGGAGTGGGGCGCGATAACGAAATAAACAACACGTGTTAATTTAATTTGTTATTATTTATTTAATTGAATTAGAAAATTATTTATATATATTAAAAACGTTTTTTTTTTGTAAATATTTTTCCTCTCTCCCACATATTTTTCATATACAATCCGTTCCAAAATCTAGTATTTTCATCAGTATCACCTATTGGTGATGGTGACACTGATATAAATGCTAGATACTGACACATTGCACTGATACATACTTGTATCAGCAACAAAATTTGTTAGTTTGTTTCACTATCAAAGGTCTACACTACAATATCTAAAGACCATTGTAACGACGCTTTTATTCAGTGGATTTCCAAACAGTTTGTATTCACGCTGCGGTGAGAGCAAACGACGGGCGTCTGAAGACAGGTATGATATACGGCCATTGCAAGTTCTTTGTCTTCGCTACACGAATATTTAAATTCAATTTTACATAGAGCTGTTTTTCATGTTATTGAAGCGAAAGTCCGTTAGTTATATTCCACGTCAGAATTTTCCTCTTGACCAGAAATAATAGGTTTTATTTACACATGTCTGTCTGTACATCTCTCTCTTATGCGCACCCTTTGTACGCCTTAGAGATATGGACGCTAACAGCCAAGACAAGAGACAGAATTATAAATGGTAGGGAATACCGTGGACAGAACGCCGCACTAATTTATCAATTCTGCAACAGCCCAAGATTCGAACCCGTCTTTCAGTAATATGCCTTCAAAGAGCACTATCATTCTTCGGTCACGTGGCATGGCGCGACAGATGCGACACGTGGCAGATAACCTGGGAAAGCTCATACTAATCGGTCGCGTCGCAGGAGTAAGACCTAGAAGCAAGCCACCAATCAGCTGTACTGATCCACTCCTGAATTCCTTGAAGTGCAACACACAGGCTGCCATTCACTTGGCCCAGAACAGATCAGCCTGGAAACAACTTGTGGCTGGGGCAAATTATGGTGGTCACGACCCTCAGTCAAGAGGAAAACGACCAAGACGAAGAGAAGAGTCTGTACATCACACATTTATGTAAGTTAAACGTGACCACTATACCAGTGTTAGATTTTGCAAAAAAATGCTGTTAATCATGTAAAAGATACAAAGATTTATTTAAAAAAAAAATAGGCCTAGTGAAGGTTTTTATGTCAATTCTTAATATTTTACTTATATTTAAATTATTAATTACTAGCAACCCGAACCTCGGCTTCGCACAGGTGCAATCTACATATGAACCTTCCTCTTGAATCGGTCTATCTATTTTAAAAAAACCGCATCAAAACTGTTGCGTAGTTTTAGATATCTTAGCATACATAAGGACAGACAGCGAAAAGCGACTTTATTTTATAGCATTTGCATTATTTATTTAAGCATTTATATTTTAAAAAATGCGTCTCTCTGAAGCATGTATTGCTATGTAGTGATTGTTCGAAGCTACAAACTACTAAGGTTTCAGAACCAACCACTGCATGAGACAACGCTTGCTGCAATAAATAGACTTATTGCTTTAAAAAAATACATTCAAAATAATTAGTCCGTCTTATAGATCGAAAAATATTAGATACGTATTTTTTCTTTTTTCAATCAAACAAAAATTGATAAAGATATAGCCCTTTAAAGTTCCGCGTGACGGCGCTATCTGGTACACTTTTTACCGGCCTGTTGCGTCACTAGCCCCCACTCCTTAACTTTGATGCGGTTTATCTTTATCACCTTTTACTTAATTGAAAAAAGAAAAATACGTATAAGACGGACTAATTAATTTAAATGTTATTTTTTTTAGGGAACAATCCTATTACTTATCCTTATACAGATATGACTGATTACAAAGTAAAAGCTAAGCTCTGTCTACTCCATTAGGACTAAAAACATGATTTCGATTGCTGTATATACTCATAGGTGACTGACTGACATAGTGACCTACCAACGCACAGCCCAAACCACTGGACGGATCGGGCTGAAATTTGGCATGCAGGTAGATGTTATGATGTAGGCATCCGCTAAGAAAGGATTTTGATCAATTCTACCCCCAAGGGGATAAAATAGGGGACGAAAATTTGTATGAAACTATACTTCTTATATATGATATACATCTTATCCTTATCCTTACTAATATTATATCGTTACTAATATTATAAATGCGAAAGTAAGTTTGTTTGTTTGTTTGTTTCTTTGTTTGTTTGTTACGCTTTCACGCCGTAACTACTGAACCGATCATCATGAAATTTTGCATACAGGTTCTCTGGCGTACGGAGAAGGACATAGGCTACCTTTTATCCCGGGAAAAAGTACTATTCCCGAGGGATCGACATTGACGCGGGCGGAGCCGCGGGCGAAAGCTAGTATATTATAAATAGAGAAAGTTCGTATGTTTGTAGGCTTGGATGTTTAGATGTTTGATATACAATTGGTGACAATGGTTGACAGCCCCGTGGCGTAGTGGTTAACACGCCAGCCTGCGACACGGAGTGCCCGGGTTCGATCCCCGGCCAGGTCAAGATGGAAAATGATCTTTTTCAGATTGGCCTGGGTCTTGGATGTTTATCTATATATGTATTTGTTATAAAATATAGTATCGTTGAGTTAGTATCCCATAACACAAGTCTCGAACTTACCTTGGGGCTAGCTCAATCTGTGTGATTTGTCCGTATATATTTATATTTATTTATTTAATCACGCCAAAATGGCTTAAAAAAGTACTGTTCCCAAAAGATCAGTATTAACGTGAGCGGATCCGCGGATGAAAGCTAGTAAACATATACCTACTAACTTCTCAAACAAAAGGCTGAATTATAAACGCGGAGTGGGGCGATGGCGTGAGAGCGGGAATTAGTGCGAAATAATTGCAGTTCACGTAGCCATGAGCGAAGTAAGGTTATTTTGCGTCACTATATTTGCAATTATGCAGGTGGTCATACCGCTGCGGTGAACACTAAGTAGACAGTAAAAGTACTTACTTCATATAATACTTAGATGTTTATGAATGAATGAATATATTCTTTTAAACAACCCAATGTATCGATATCAAAATTTAAAGTAACCTAAACAGTATTTTTCAGCTGGATGCATACATAAGTTTTTTTCTACTTTTCATCCATTGTTGCGCGCCCAGAGCTTTCTGTTTTTTCCCTGCTGTAAGCTCGGACGTCACGAAACTCAACAAGTTATTTTTTTAATAATTGCACATACATACCATTGTAAATCTTAATATATATAAATCTCGTGTCACAATGTTTGTCCTCAATGGACTCCTAAACCACTTAACCGATTATAATAAAATTCGCACACCATGTGCAGTTCGATCCAACTTGAGAGATAGGATAGTTTAAATCTCAAATTATAGTCGCAATTTTAATTCATAATAACAGAAATTGCCGCGGACGAAGTCGCGGGCAACAGCTAGTATAAAATAAAGTCTTAACAACGTAAGGCCTATCTCTACCGCTATAGTCTTCCAGTGACCACGGTCAGTGTAACCCTCTTGCTAAAGGAAAATACCCTTTGATTTTAAACTCACATAGTATAGCTAGAGTATAATGACTTTATCTCTTACGTAGACAGGGCAAGGCCAAATGCTTTAATAAAACTGCAAGCTTCAAGACCTAACTATCCATCAAACTAATTTAAACTACTTAAAAAGCCTTTATCATCCTTATAAATTACCTGTTTATTTTCAAAGGTTTTTTTCACTTGTTAAAACAATGGACAGACAAATGATATCAGGATCGCTGCTCTTGTCGTAATAACAGGCAAAATTGTGTGAAATTAAATTTCGGCGAGAGTTCTTCAATGAATGGATTTCGAATATTTAAATTGGCAATTATCTTGACGACTCTCTGTCGTACGTATTTTTAATGTAAAATGAAATATTAATATTTTTATTAGATTTCCATTGCAGTCATATGGAAATTAATTTGATGAAATGAAATTACATTTTTCAATTGCTATTCTTAATTTTGATTGTAATTACTTTTGATTGGAATATAACAAGTTTTAGGAAAAAACGGACTAAATATTTCAGTCAGTAAATATATATTTGTCTTATTTTTAGGGTTCCGTACCTCAAAAGATAAGAAACGATGTAGGGCAAAGTCAAGAATGTTTTACGAGCAAATCAAAAATAAGTTAAACGTTAAAACATTTAAGGAAATAACACAATTAGGGAGGATAGGAAAAATTGGAAAACACTCTAGAGCCAGAGTCAGGCTTTTAAATAAGAGAAGCAGTACTTCAAAATTTAAAAAGGAGACATATGATTGCTCAGTTGTCCGCCTGTCTGGACGTCTGTCAGACGAATAATCTGTCAAGACTTCTAAAGAGCGCGTAAACTTATAAGTTGGAATTCATATATAAGAGGGAATTAGTCTCCTGAAGGTATAAAAAAACTCAAATTTCCAAGTCGACGCAATCATAAGATAGTGCCGTTTATGGCACATATTTTGCATATTCGCTAGGGAATTAAAACCTACTGGGTACTTACCGTTAAGCAAGGGCATAATAGTATTAATATAATTTAGAGAGAAACGGATTGAAATCCGTAAAGTCATCATCATCATCATATCAGCCGCAAGAAGACCCAGCTGGACATAGGCCTCCCCACAAGGATTTCCAATACGACCGGTGGGAAGCGGCCTGCATCCAGCGTCTTCCTGCAACCTTAGTGAAGTCATACGACCATCTGGACGGTGGGTGTCCGACGCTGCGCTTGCTGGTACGTGGTCGCCATTCGAGAACACTTCTGCCCCATCGGCCATCGGTTTACTATGTGCCCCGCCCACTGCCACTTCAAAGAGGTAATCCACTGAGCTATGTCTGTGACCTTTGTTCTCTTACGAATCTCCTAGTTTCTGATTCGAACACACCGAGCATAGCCCTCTCCATAGCTCTTAAGCGACTTTGAGCTTTCTTATGAGGCCCATAGTAAAGGACCACGTTTCGGACCCGTAAGTCATCACTGACCTCCATATATACTCTTGTATATATGAAGGTCAGTGCTGGTAACACACATTGACTTGTGCCTAGGCACTGAGGTATTTTAGACGAGAAGACACTACGGAGCTTCCCGAACCGTAAATTGTATCTTATTTTATTACTATTTATTATTAATTACTAAAAACAACTTATTCTTCTATATAAGATCGCTAAAAATGATATATTTTTATTAGACCTTGTTTCATCCGTTTAAACAGACATATTAATGGATACACAATATTATTAAAAATAGGATTAAATTTATAAGTAATTGCTTCTTAACAGCAGTTGATTTAATGGGCGAGCTAATGTTTCTGGCTTCAGGGATTTTATTAAAGAAGCGTAGCGCAGAGTCCCAAAAATTAATTCATAGTTTCCTGTAATCGCAAACTTAATTTATTCTTAAAATTGAATATATGTTATGAAAAAGAACTCGGCCACAGAACACTTCAAATCCTACCTGTGGCTGAGTTCTTTTTCATCGCATATTTTCAATTTTAATAATATACTGAGCATTGTAATGCTATTTAAAAAAAACTTATTTGTCGTATTACTGTTATGAATAACACTATTTTTCATGTATGATGAAGATGAATACAAACATAAATGGTTTCTGATGTTTTGGCGATTGTTACACATATAAGCGGGTGCCACGCAAACGAAAAAAGTCGCTACTGCGCAAGCCATTAAGGCTGCACAGAACCATTGGGCGATTAGGAAAAAATAGGAAGTCTTAATATTTGATATATTTATATTTTTATAAAAAAAATAGGAAAGGGGGCGACCTCCGAGACGTACTTATAAATATTGTCATGTGAGAATTATTGTTTTAGACGTACATAGTGCATAGTACTAGTGATTTAAAAACACGTCAATTTTCACAATTTCGTGCAGTACCGTCTGATTTTATTTAAACAAACATAATATTTGGAAATAAGTATTGCGAGGGGTGAGGCATTTATATTTTTAAACAATTTTCGAAGAGATTCTTTAGCACCTAGTTTAGGTTTAAATCTGATAGCGCGTTTTTGAATTACGAATACGGTATTAAGAAGAGAAAATCGAACACATACGAGTAGAATGTGTTTTTCCTTCTCGTAGCCTTTATTCTAGCAACCTTCAGATTCATCTATCTCGTTAGGATTAAGGACGTAACACTATCTGTATCTCTTTCAATCGCTCAACATCCCCGCAGCGATGATAAATGAAATTATTTAATCCGTCATCTTGGAACAATCGCCGCGAAGTTCCAAGACAGCAAACAACCACTCATAAGTTTATTCATCACAACTGACAAAACAACACGACTCTTTGAATACCTACTTATTATAAACCCCGGGCCAAGAAGTTGAGTTTTATATTCCACACGTTAGATTCAAAGATTTATTTAGAAAATAGGCCTTTCAGGCACTTTTTCACGTCAATTCACATTTTAAATAATACTTATTAAATAAAATTCTAATTATTAATTATTGTTAAAAAGCTACAAACTACTAGCGTTTCAGAACCGACCACTGCAGAGAAGAAGACGCCGAAAGAAACTCTTTTCAGCAGTATTGGTCGCCTACTTGCCTGAAGGGCTGTGTATGATATTTTATATTTTTTCTTTCCTTTTTTCCTGATATCATGTTATATACAATTTCAATTTGGGTCAAAGAAATTTAAAAAAGAAGACTTCTTTTATTTATAAAATAGAACGGCAAACGAGCAAGCGAGTCACCTGATGGTGAGCGATCACCGCTGCCTAGGGAGAACTGAAACACCAGGATGTGACAGAAGCGTTGTCGGCCTTTCAAGAAGTTATAAGAGCACCAAAGGGGAAGGAAATGACAGAAAGGATTGGTTTTCCACCTTGTACGAATTAACCACTTTTCCACCTTATTCTCACCAACACGCTAAACTAACTTTTGAAAACATTTTCATACAGCAAAATTAAGCCGGCTGACAATAACGCCACCTAGCAACAAATAGCAAAATCATAAATTACATTTCCAAGTTAGGTACGTCACGTCAATTTACTTTTTCAGATACGAATGCTAGTGTTAGTTAGGCCAAGGTTAGGCCAGTCAATATTGACATAAAAAATTAAAACATTGCAAATACGCATATAAAGGCGATTTTTAAATACGTTGTAGAGGCCCTAAGTAGTCTACACTCAAGTTTGCAACTTTCTTACCCTGTGCTACTTGGGGGGCCGAAAGTAAGGGACATTTTTAATTTTTTTCGAAAAATATTACGTAAGCCTTTTTCAGCTAAGTCTGATGGTTTCAGGCCACCTTCCATGCTGGCCTGGGCAAAAAAAGGAAAAACGTAGAATGTACCAGCTGCTTCTCTTCCCGCGCAATGAATTTCCAGTGAAAATCTGATGAACCATGCTATGTAGTATAGGCAAGGCGACTGGCAACTCATCACTATTTTAATTCAGTTATCCACATAGATAACACCCACCAATATGCTTAACATGGCTTTAGGTCTGAAAGACCAGGCTCTGTCTACCCTGCAAGGGAAAAATGCACGATAGTATGTATGTGTATGATACAGTTAAAAAAATAAACGCGGCCTAGGCTTCTTATCTTTAGTACTTTGATGAAAATTATAAACCAAGCACTTAAAGCCGCAGCTCAATCTATAGGGAAGAATCTACAAGGCGTTGTTTTAATGGCCCGGGGCACTTCGCCGTCACCCATCTTAATCATTAATCATTATAATTCTAAATTAAAAAGTTGGCAGCAATTTTTCACAAAATAGTTTTGATAAATTGTAACTTATCAAAACTATTAATTTGAGAAAAGCTCAATGGCAGTGGACATACGCATTATTAACCGTTACTCATGTTAACCAACTTCGAGCGTGGCTGGCGATTGGATTAGTGACCATTATTGGCAAAAAAACCATGAATATCATGCGCAAGCGCTAATTATGTATACTTAAGGCACGTTAAGCGGTTGATCCCGGCTGCTATCTGGTAGTCGTTAAAGAAACACGTCAGAGGCCGAGAGGCGGTTCCGAAGAACTCTGGCACCAGGGTGTGCATGGTCGATTGACCGTGTCATCTACACGAAATAATGACGATGAAATATGTCATACAACCCATACATATACAACCTTTTCCTCTACAGTGCTAGCGTTTTTATGCTCACTAGTTGTGCCACTGTTGAGTAAGATGCCGTACTGTTACTGAACGGGAATAGTGCTAATGAGTAAGTGTTACTTATAGAGAAAAAGATTGTTGCAATGTGTAACACTAAACAACGGGATTTTTTCCCATAGAGTAGCAGTGTTACTCATCGCGGTGTGACATAATGGGAACAAACCCATATTTTCGATTTTAGTATAGCGTGAGTTCTTCCGAAATAGAATGCAGCTTAGATTGTGTAAAACCGTTGTTATAGTATTCATTGTCTCGCGCATGGTTTATCTCTAACGTCCAGAGTTATATTATTGAAGCTTAGATAGTTTAAAACATTTACGTTAACCCTGAATGCTAAAAACATGGACCGCAGTTTTCTAATATACATTTTTGCAACTATGCATTTGCGTTCGCCGCTTCGTGCAGGAAGTTGCCGGGAAAAGTTCTGTTTGTACGAAATTAAAACAATTATTGCAGTTGTACTTGTTTAATGTGCCGAGTTTTTACGGGAGCAAGTCCCACTTGTGATCATTATAATGAGTCATTGTTAGTAACATCAGCTTTAATTTAACTTGCATTGTTAGTAAGCCTATAAGGAAGGTTTTTATATCGAGTAGTCCGGGCCGGAGAGTCTACGCATTACTTTCCGTTTAATCGCGTAATGCTTAATTCGCAAATTGACACCTTATCACAAAGAGCTAATAAGCGAAAGGACTAGTTCTTAAAAGGACTTATCACGAGAAGGATGGCTTAGTGAAAGGACTACTACTTGATCTGTGATTGTTTTAATTTCAATAAAAATCTGTTTGCATTTCGTATGAAAAAGGTCATAACCTAAAAACTTACTTATTCATGTCATTTAACTCGGTTTATGTTTATAAAAAAGCCATTGCGCGAATTATTTCTTTTGAGGATTAGCTATTTTACTATTTAACTCTTTTGAAAATTAGCCTTTTCGCGAACGCGCTTTCCGAAAGAACTCATGAGACTCGAATGTCATTTTGCGAATCAGGCATAATGAGACTAAACGTTATTTTCTGTACCAAATAAAAAACAAATATATGGATAAAATTGTAGTTTCATTTATGCACTCCATAAAATCTCTATATAAAAATCTCATACTTTCCTTCATAATTAAAATTCGGGCTCTGGCCGCTACGAGTGATTTTAACAATATAAAAAGGTTTACGATCTCATAAAACCTTCTTCGACTCATTAAGGCAAGGTGAAGCAAGCAAACAGCCGGAGTTAAATTCAATTAACTTTATTGCATTAGTCATCACACAAATTTGCAAACAAATTGCCAACTATGAACACAGAAATCCAAAGTATACATGTAGAAAGTATGTATGAAGACTATTTTTTTTTAATTTTCTGTTATGTACTAAAAACGGGTCACTCACGTGCTATTTCGTCGGGATTGCCGACTATAGTTTCGGACTCGTCACTACCTCCGTGACTATTCATCACCAGGGTTCTGCCACCGACCTGCTGGTTCCCACTCAAGTTGCGTCGAGAGCAGTTAGTTCGGGACCCTCCGTCGCGCGTCCCGCACTCGCCTTGAAAATGGGCTCCTGACGAGTCCGAAACTATAGTCGGCAATCGCGACGAAATAGCACGTGAGTGACCCGTTTTTAATTTTCTATTAGTGTAAATTTCCTAAATACGCTTTGAGCTAGGCTGCTACGCTACGCTCTAGAGATAGTATAATCGAAGTCGTGCACTCAATAGTCGATACTTATTGTATATTTTTTTAAAAGACCTAATGATATGTAAACACCGTATTTTTAATGTAATATTCAGTGTAAATGCCATATATTTAGGACTAAAATATTTACATTGAATTACAGATTTCCAATACTTTTTGTACCTCTATATGGTGCACGACTTTTAGCGATGAACGTGAGCCTTTTTTGATCTTCGTGCACAAAAAATACAGTTCGATCAGTACATTTCACAAAAACAAACTGATCGCGTTAGAGCAGTAACGTTGTGACCGACGAATGTGTAGCTATACTTGATGACTTTTTCTAAATCATTCATACCGGATTGTTTATGCCATTCATGCCATAGGGAGCCGCCATGTGCAATCAAGCAGGTGGATTTTGCGTGAACACTGAAAATGATAAGACGGGCTGCAAAATACAATTAAATAAGATGAGTTAATCGATTACAAACCAATGATCAAATCCTTCTCTTTATATTATAAGTAAGTTGATATAAATAATGTATCCTTATTTTATTGTGATAACAATTAAATCAGTGATATTATTCTATAAAATGTAAAGTAGCACTTGCATCCCCAGTTGGTACACCATCATAATTTAAAGAACATGAAGTCAAATATACCTACGTCCAGAAAGCGTCTAAATGGTTATACTATTCTCACGGTACTAAATAACTAAAATAACACTTACAAGTGTTGATTGTATTACGATCTGTTAAATCTTAATAAATAAGTAGTAATATATTTGTTTATGTAGGCAATTTCTTCTTTTTTATGGGTCTGAAAAAAAGCAAAATATATACATTTAAGTCATAGCGCTCTATACCACATCAACCTCTGTTGGATGGCCACCGCCAAATTGTGCATGCTAAATCTTTTGATGGTCGTGATTTTATCCACAGAAATATATCAAGATAGAACGGTGACACGAGGATATTGCTAAGAAAACGCGCCTATCAGTTTTTGCATAAGCCACGTCCTAACCTAATGTTACGTCATTACTAGCGAAATAGTAATGTGACATGCACAAATAAATTGCGTCATATCGATAAACGGTCACCGAAATCAGTATCTTTTTATCCTACTATTTAAATAGAATAAAAAAATATCATAATACTTTTATTTTTAAATACTCAAGCTTGTAATTAATGAGAGTACATTTTGTTGTAAAACAAATTGTTAGTGACTTGAATTGATAGGTACTGATAATGAGAATGCTTTACAACGATGATATTGAGCTTTTAAATCAATTAAAATTCTAACGATAAACTATATTTATTTTACATTTTCAAACTGTCATTACCGGGAAAATATACGCCTTGAAACATTTTGAATAATAATTAACTGTGTCGATTGGCTTATCTTTAATTCATGTTCACCAAACCGCGACTTTTGATGTATTGCAACTTTAGGTATGCCAGGTTGCCAGGCAGACTCCATACCAAAAAAAAAGAAATTCGTTTCGTAACATGCATTCCATAATCGTTAGTAATATTTTAATCAACACATAAATGCAAATTAAAAAATCTGAGATGACAATATTAACTATTAAATATTATCGACAATCTCAGTTCGAGTGCAACGGCGCAATGCTAATAGTACTTTCGTGTTGAATACTATCATACAATTTCAATCACATTGCGCGTTTTCCTTGAACGAGCTCTATAAAATGTTGTTAGAACGCGTATGGGACGTGAACATCGTACTGTCGTTTTACACTGAAAATCGCGGTTTTGTTTTAACGATTTTTGTTATATATATATATATGTATAGTAGTAATACCTCCTATTGACCTTTTCACAAGATTAGAGAGACGCGTGTACCACCCACTTGGCCGTTCTATCTTGATTTAATTCAATATTATTTCAAAAAACTGATTTCGTTATTTCAACGATTTACTTAAGTTAGGTATAAACTTAATATGTAGGCCTCAGACCATGGCACACCTGTCTTGCCCTGCGTGTCCTACCTCCTGCACACGCGAGGACCTTTACAAAACCACTGATAACGCTGTGTCAGTGGCAGAGTTCTGGTCAACACAAATTTAATTCGCCGGAGTCGACACGATAAGAAGAAGAACTTAATATGTACATTTTCTAAAAGTGACGTAATTTTCAAGGCCGCTTTTTAATTTATTAGAATAATACAGAGTAAATGAGCGTAAGTAGATGCACTGCTAGGGTGTAAACTTTTAGATTTAAACAATATCTACAACCTGTTCTAAACACTGTTTCAAACTAAAGACCCAACTTACGCGAAGCTCTTTGCAATCTCTTCGTACGTCTTAACAGGAACTGGTGGATCCACTTTAGGATAGTCATAGAAGGGAGGCAGAATGGTGTCGTACTCCAGAGAGTAAATGTGCATTTGCACAAATTCTTTGAAATCCTTTGGTTTTGGATATATGGTGGCTATGTCTGTAATAAGTGCGTTTTGAATTTTCACGGGAGAATAGTAAAAAATGTATACATAATCATTTTTGGATTATTCTAAAAAATACCTTTCATTTCTCAGCAAACGGTATATTACAAAAAAAATCTGTTTGAAGTTCCAGACTTTACACTTTCTATCGGGCGCCATATTGAAATTAATGTGATGTCACATAGCCTCTAACAGCGGATCAAGACGCTTCAAACAATATTTTAATTATCAAATTATATTGGATAGATTCTGACATATTATGACATAAACGGACATTCATACAAGTGGGCTAAAATCGTCTCCCTATTTTTGGATTCGCCGTTAGTCGAACAAAAAAGACAGTTTCATCTAGAACTATTGAAAACTTGACAGGGAAACATGTCCCTGTCATGGGTATTTTCGCCCGTGCGCGAATTAGGTCCGCTTGCAGGCTGATCGCATCCTACCATTTCATACATGTTTTTCCTATCATGCGATCGGTGCGCCATGCTGTATCGAACTTGCCACATTTTCAAGAGTAATCGGTTATTATCTAATCAACCTGTAAATAGTTGCTAAATTATTGTGATATCCAAATACAAATTGTGATCGATAATTTGTGCGTATTATTTCAAGTATCCACCATGTCAAGTTCGGATAGCATCGAAGATTTAATGACCGTCCCGGACACCCCAGCGGCATATAAAAAAATAAAGCAATTATACCTTTTGCGTATGCATATTCTGCGATTGCAATAGATATATCAATAGACACGCTTTTCACCTGGCTCAAAGGTGGATAAATACGGCCGACGTCAAGGTCAGATTCCTTGACCAAAGCTGCAACCGTCTGAAAAAATTGTGATAGTTGTAACTTTTCGTTAAAAACACCGGCCAAGTAACAGGATAAAGGCAGAGTCAAACTGGATGAGTCGATCGCACAATACACGTGCTACATGCACCTGCACTGTGCAGTCTACGCATCCATCGTGCGGACGTGACGCCAGCGTTGCGTAAACTCTGCGTTTGCCAGCCGCTCAGCGACGGCGACAGCTGCGACGCTGCGCAGACGCTGGCAAGACGCTCGGGAAACGCTATGTGGGGGTCCGATCGTATGTTTTCGTGACGTCCCTCGGGCGGTACCACAGCAGCGTTGCGTAAACTCTGCGTTTGCCAGCCGCTCAGCGACGGCGACAGCTGCGACGCTGCGCAGACACTGGCAAGACGCTCGGGAGACGCTATGTACGTTTACGTAGACGTACGTTTTCGTGACGTCACTCGGGCGGTACCACATACTTTATACTAGGTTTACAGGTGACACTTCCGCTTTTGAATTGACACGCACGGCGACAATGAGCAAGTATACATTTAGTTACCCCGAAATCATGAGATAAAAATAATGTAACTTACCCGTGCAGCAATTAGAAACATTTCGTCGGTAACAGTATGACAAGCCATGGCTATGACTCCTAGAGCGACTCCAGGAAAGATGTAAGAGTTATTCCCCTGCCCCGTCGTGTACGTTTTGCCGCCATGTTGCACTGGAGGGAAGGGAGAGCCGGACGCGAACACACATTTACCCTGTAAAATTACATATGCCTGTACGATAAGATATATCGGTCCGAGGCGTAAGAAAAGGCAGTATCGTTACATAAAATATGACGCTGCTGTGGTGGTACAGGTATTTCGCATGCTCGTTATAGCACAGATTACCTACAAAATGTTATACAGCGATTTCAAAAAAATACATTGTCATCTTATTCACCTAATTATACATGATGCTAATCCTATACTAATATTATAAAGCTGAAGAGTTTGTTTGTATGTTTGTTTGTTTGAACGCGCTAATCTCAGGAACTACTGGTTCAAATTGGAAAACTCTTTTTGTGTTCGATATTCCATTTATTGAGGAAGACTTTAGGCTATAAAACATCACGCTTCGAACAACAGGAGCGAAGCAGCAATAAAAAATGTTTTGAAAACGGGGAAAAATTATACATCTATAGGTACTAATTAATCATAATAACAGAAATTGCCGCGGACAAAGTCGCGGGCAACAACTAGTCTAATATACAACATCTCCGCTCCATGGAACGTCAGACAGTAGTTTGAATATAGTATTTTACAACGTGAGGAGTGTCATTGGCTTGGCAGGTACGCGCGCCCGGCTATCCGAGCTACAACTTGCTTTTCCCCCATTCATCCAAGTGAGTACCTTTCCAGAATCCAACAAATATAGGAATTTGTTGGATTCTGGAAAGAAATGAAGGTATTATGGGCAGTAGCGTCGGAAACAAAAGAATCCAAAGATAGTGCCCTCGCCAATCCGCCTGCACAGCGTGGTGAGAACGACGAATCGTTGGGAGAGGTCTTTGTCCAACAGTGGACATCTAACAGCTAAAATTATGATATAGGTTTATGTTACAAGCAAAATAAAACTTGTAAAAAAGCTAAACATTAAAAAGTCCTAATGTCTATAACCAAAATCATGCAAGTACTTACATTAGTGTTATCATAAGCAGCTTGTGCAGTGCATTCGGCTTTACTGGTTGGATTCGAAAGCGCGAAGATGACAGGCCTTTCGGTGTTTTGAGCCATTTGTTTCAGAATTTCTGGAGTGAACAAGCCCCCGACGGTTGAACATCCTGTAATGACCCTTTTTTATTTTAAAATTCAGCTGTATATTTTGCATCCATAATATATTCACATTTCAGTAATTAGTGAAGTTTTTGTTCCCGGAAGATCCGAAACCATTATTTTATACCTATTATATATAAAGAACTCTGTTTTTAAATCAAAATAAAACAAAGAATTTAACAAATTATTTAGGTTATAGTGATTCAATTCTTTATTGTATTAGAAAAAATAAGATTTGGCAATTATGACGTTAGTACTATTACATATTCTGTGATTATGATTGAAAAATATATCGGATAAAATAAGACCACGGTTAGAGATATCGATTATCACTTTTTGACAAAATGGCATGTCTATTCCATCACGAAAAACGGCCTGCAAAAAAAACGGCCTTTCACGCCTCCAGACAGCGCAAAGGCTTCTCAACAAACTTTCTTGAATTTTCAAAAGCCCGAATGCTGTAATTTTAAGCATCAGAATTCGTGATGAGATTTACAAAATAGACCAAAAACTGATAAATAGTTTGATGAAAGAATGATATCTGTAACCATGGTCGTTGTGAATTGATTTTTTGAATTATTTGATTTGATTGAACTTTTATACTTTTTATTGCTTCTAATTTTGTAAAAATATGCATAATTCTGGCTGTATTGTATACTTACATTGGTATATATTGATTTTGAGATTATAACTTTTGGCGACGCACGTACACCCAGACCTCGGCGGTAGCTGAAAATCAGTGCTTTGCTCACCCCTGGGCAATTCCCCGCACTGAGCTACAGCCAATTGTAATACTGTAGTACACACATACTTTATATTAAGTCTATGTTTTAATGTAAGTGTTAATATTAGTTGCATTTTTGTATGTTTTATGTGCTATAGTTTCAATAAATTACTTACTACTTACTGGTGGATATTTATCAATTTTCATACACCATAAATAAATTAATTAATATACAGTGTGTAAATGTACCCTCGGCGTTCCCTAAAAGGGGTGATTCAGACCATCAATATGAATAACTTTTCCTATGGGAAATTTGTCCCTGGGAACTCAAATAAAATTTTGCCATTTCCATACAAAAGAGTTCTGTCACCCGGCCAGTTTGTATAGGATGTCGAATTTTTTTTGAGTTCCCAGCATTATTTCCGCCAGCATGGAAACTATGTATGTAATATGTATGTATTTTTTTAACTTACCTATAATACACGTTGCCTTCAACTTTGTAACAACGGCTTGAAAATTCTTCTCTGGCTCGCAGTCCTTTCCAAAAGCCGTCGCATGGGCAGGTACGCCTTGAGGCCGTTTGGTCGTGAGCAAGCCGTCCACGTCATGCAAGAATATTCTATCCCGCGCTTCCTTTTGAGATAGACCCTCTTCCATCATCGCCATTACCACTAAATGAGCTATCCCAGTTGCTGCCTTTAACACAAGTAAGTTATTTAAAAATATTCAGAAATATATTTCTAATGACGTAAGCACACTTAATTTGATATCAATATGTTCAGTTTGGTTAAAACTTATTGACAGCATGAATAAATTAACCCTTTGACCACGAACGTCGGATAAATCCGACAAACATTTTCATAGAAAACATATGGCGGATTTATCCGACGCTTGCGGTCAAAGGTTTAAAAATAATATTACTTATATATCTTATTATTATAGGATGTCTCACGAATGTCCCTTAAAATTTTTGTCAACTTTTGAAATGAGGTCATTCCTATAAACGTAATAGTTTTCATAGCTGCCGAAAAGATTCTCAAAAAGAAGCTACATATGTGACTCTCAGCTTTCTACTGTAGTATTTTTATACAGATGGTTTAGAAGAACTCGCCCAAAAAATGTGTCTGTAATTCAAAAAACCTGCGCAGTATATGCGTGGCTTGGTCGCGCAGGTAGATGGCCTGTCAACGCAAGTAATTTTTCTTAGCATATAGAGCTGCGCATAATCCCGTGTGTGGTGTGCTGTACACCTTTCTACCACCGCACCGCCCGCCACAGGAGTAAAGTCTATCCCTACATCCTTGACACTTGGGTCTCCAAAAATGCCAGAGCGTCACGTGGTTTTGTTCCTCGTATCAGCAGAATTATGGAATGGACTCCCTCACGAGGTTTTCCCTGTGTGCTATTTGAAGGACCCCAAGGGTTCTTGAAAAGTCCTTCTTCAAAAGGCGTGTTTACAGGTATCTTAAGAGTCGGCAACGCATCAGCACCTCCTAAAAAGGTGGTGGTGTTAAAGATATACATGGGCGACGGTGACCACTTTCCATCAGGTGGCTCGTCTGCTCTTTTGCCGTCAAATATATATAAAAAAAAAGAATATCCCGTTCAGAAATGGCACTCATAAACTTGTGCACGCCAGCTTTTTTTTAAGCTTACTTCACCCCCGACGACAGGCTACTAATAATTGTAAAACTTTAGCTGTCACTCAGTCATGCGACCTTTTGCAATGAAAGTGGTCAATGACTCTCAATTCTCGAGCCACTATAACCACGCTCGCGACTAGTGTCGAAACACGAATCAGGTGACATGGTCAATCGTTGGATCATCCAGAATAAAAAAAGCCAATTTGTATTTACCGATCCAGCTCCAAGAAAAATGATGATATTTTCACTGATCTTTTTCTTAGTAATCCTAGTGGCAGCGAGCAAACCAGCAACCGCTACACTCGCAGTTCCTTGTATGTCATCATTGAAAACGCAGAACTTATTTTTGAATTGATCAAGCAGTCGAGTAGCATTTTCGAGTGCAAAGTCTTCAAACTGTAAAAGAAGTTTATGAACTGAACGATAAAATACGGTTTTCTTTGAAAGATCAAGTGCTAGTGCGACCGACACGTGCAACGAGTATTTCGTACTTCGCCTGTCTTAAAAAATCGTGCTTCAGGTAAAATTTTTTTTAATTTCGTTTTTCGGGCAATCTTATTATAAGCTATTTATACTGTGCATTGCTTTTCAAGACAAAATTTAATGAATCAGCTATTGACAATGATCGGTGAAACCCGGCTAACACGTCTGGAGAAAAACGGTATGTTCGCGTTGGTTCTCGATTTTACATTTAGTAAATATCAACGCGAAAGTTTAAAAGTAGTTACAATTTAATGAGCCCCATTACTATAGGTTTATCCTAATCCTAATCCTAACTAATATTATGAATGCGAAAGTGAGTTTGTTTGTTACGCTTTCACGCCGTAACCACTAAACCGATCATCATGAAATTTTGCATACAAGTTCTCAGGAATACGGAGAAGGACATAGGTTACCTTTTATCCCGGGAAAAAGTACTATTCCCGAGGGATCGACATTGACGCGGGCGGAGCCGCGGGCGTATGCTAGTATTCTTTATTTACAAGTTCCTATGCCCGCTTTCCGACTCACGAACATCATCAGACCAGCTCTTTGCTACCATAATATTGCATTCTCATCCATCTCATATCCTTACTAATATTATAAATGCGAAAGTAAGTTTTTAGTGAGTGATGGATGTAGACGAAGCGAGAGAGGTTTGTAAAGATCGTAGCAAGTGGAGCTCCCTAGTCTCTGCCTACCCCCATGGGAAACAGGCGTGATAGTATGTATGTGTGAAAGTGAGTTTGTGTGTTTGTTTGTTACGCTTTCACGTCGTAACTACTGAACCGATCATCATAAAATTTTGCATACAAGTTTTCTGGAGTACGGATATGGACATAGGCTACCTTTTATCCCGGGAAAAAGTACTATTCCCGAGGGATCGACATTGACGTGGGCAGAGCCGCGGGCGAAAGCTAGTACGTAAATACACCGAATTTTACTTCAATCGGATACGAATAAGTGTAACAGAATTTTGTTGCAGGAAATGAACTGAACAACATACTCGTACATACATAAAATATACATTGTAAGCTTGGACTAAAAAGGATTTGAACTCTTGACAGAAAAGGCAGGATCATGTTATGGGTTTCTCTTTTTATCTTTTAGGTAAGAATAGCATAGTGGTAACATACTAATAAAAGAAGAAAACGTTGAAACCTAACTATTCAAAAGCAATCTGGTCGTAAACAAAGCTCCAATTTAAACAATTTACTTATTATGATGATGTTTAAAGGGTCCTAATAAACCGATCCCTTGGAGGAGGCTTGTTAAAAAAATAGACGAACTCCGGGAGTGGCGACAGAAGATAAAACTTGAACAATTACATGTGTATTTTTTGAAGGATCGGTTCGGTTACTTATATACAGAGATGTCGTCTACGGTAACGTCTAACAGTGTCACGAGTACAATGGTTTTTACCATTTTAATCAAACATCAAATCATCTCTAAATAAATAAATAAAAAAGTCATATTTCTTCGGCTCATAAGGCAAAAGATGAGAGTTGCTGCTCTTCAAAGGCTTTTGCCATTGATTCTCAGATTGGCCCTTCAGGCTTGCATGTACGTATACGCGGCCCATCAGGCAATATGAGAGGTTGCTGTCTCTCCAAGCCTTGCGCACACAGGCAACGCCCAAAGCCAAGGTCCGTCCCTCCTGGGGGCCTTTGGTGATGTTGTCTATAAAGGTTGAGGGCACTCTGTCCTCGCCTCAAACGCCCGATGAAGTAGCGAAAGCTCACTTGGAGCTAGCAACATAGTTATTTAAAAAAATATATATAATAGGTACACATCATTCACAATGCAACTATAAGGGTTCCTTGTGTACTACATAACCCTAAAAGCATATTGCTAAGTACTTAATTATAGGTAAGTACTTTATAAATAAAGTTCTACAGTAGTTCGCAATACGTTAGGATTGGGATATCTTCAGCTGGTTATCATTTTAAGGTGTAATTTACAATATCACACTAAGTGCTTTATGTAGTTTTATCTTATCTATACTGTTTCTATACCCAACAAGAAAAAAAAAAACCACATAGTGTTTTTGTTTCAGGTTTAGAATAAGAACCCAACAATTTTGTGGTAGCACCCCCAAAACAAACTATATATCTTCAACTATCTTACTTGCAAGAGAGTGTTCCGTCCATATCGGCGTACACAAGCTTCCATGAATTCCCAGAGCAATTCGTCGTATTCTTTCCCTCTGATTCTTTTATGTCGGAGGCCGATGTAGAGTGGGTCTGCAAGCAGGGCCTGGAATGAAAAAAATGATTAATCGACTATTCTTATAAGGATACCTTCCACGCTGACTTGGGCACAGAAATATCTTCACCTGGGTCCTAGTAGGCGCCGAGAAGGTCGAACAGAGATCGGGCATGGGGAGTCTATCAAAGATTGTGAAGAGAGGGTCACAACAGAAGAATGTTAGTGGCACCGGAATGTTTCTACGTCTATATCTCGATTCAAAGGTAGAAGCGCAAAGAAGTAACAGGCAGACAGACGGTAACTTTCGCATTTACAATATTAAAGTGTGAATGCACATCAATCATATGCGAAACAAAACGTTAAGGGCCCGTACTACCTCACACTGCTTTGCATGATTGACTGTAATATCAGTAATAATAAAATAAACAAGTTGAAATAAAAATGCAGCAAAGTTCAGGACTAACTCTAGTAACTATCTGACTCAAAAACACGATTGCGTTAAATTTTCTCGACGGAAAAAATTGCAAAGTTGCCTCCAAATCACGTCTAATTTACTCGGTATATAGCATTATTCACCAAATACATTAAAATTAACCTTGAAACTTTTGATTATTATTGCATTACAGATAAGGCAGCCATCATATGTTTTTCTTTTTCGAATAACCCTTGAATATTCCTAAAAAACGAAAATATCCAAAGTAGCCAACGCGTTTAGACCATCCGCGTTTGTACCGCCACGCCGCCTGGCATATGGCGGGCTCTTAAACGTATCTTGTGGGGCTAACGGCATGAGTATTGTTTTTCATAATATTTGTGTTATTATCATTTGCCTAAATGATCCTCATTGTGGCAAATGATAATACACACACAGAAATATCGAACTGTTCGTCATAATTCTCACTTGCCTTTATAACAAATATTATAGTAATTATTTTCTATAAAATTTCATTTTACATAATCAATACTTGACATAATATACACATATCTAAAAATACTAAATGCTTCGCTATAAAGACAACCTATTAATGGGTGGTTTATACTTTAGATAGAGCGAGTGACCCCAAATTTAGGGCGACAGCAACAAATATACAAATAAAACTTTGTTACAGAGGATAGGGTAGGTTCTTAGATATATTTGTGACCAAAGCACGAGCGAGCGAGCGAAGTGACAAAGATGCAAATAAAACCCGGCCACAGAGAATATTATGGTGAACAATTATTATGGATAATGAAATTATTGAACATATTATATATGCCAAATATTATTATGTATTAAAAGTATTAAGACACTTAACTGCTTATGCTCAATGAAATTAGTGAAAATAGAGTAATTCTATAATTATGGCAAATGAAACTTTATTTGCAATGAAACTATGTCAAATAAAAATATGGTATTTTATATTGTTTGTTGCATTGTGAGTGAGCACCCTAATTCAATATATTTTTTAAGAATTGTTTCGAATGAGATTTCTTACCGACTATTGCGATTTGTTAACTGAGCTCTTATAACTGGGCAGTTATAAGTGCTCAGTTAACAAATCGAGCGGTGATGTGACTGAATGCCCAATTTGGGTGCTCGCTCGCTTAGTTCCTGTTTCGGTCACAAAAAACTAACAAACCTAACCTTCCCTCTATGGCCAAGTTGGTATTATTATATTGGGCAAGGGCATTACGCATTGCCATAAAAGTGATGATCGAACCACTCACCGTGAACTGCCGATCTATTTATCTAACTGATCGGACCACTCACCGTGAACTGCCGATCTATTTATCTAACTGATTGGACCAGTCACCGTGAACTGCCGATCTATTTATCTAACTGATCGAACCACTCACCGTGAACTGCCGATCTATTTATCTAACTGATCGGACCACTCACCGTAAATTGCCGATCTAATTATCTAACTATCCATTCCATCATTTTTTTGGCCATTCATTATATGTTATACCTACACTGATTGAATAATTTTGAACCGGACTTGTAGGATGAAATAACCGGTAAAATTATTTTACATATTTACTGCTATAATCATTATCCAACGACTAGAAAAAAACTTCCTATTGTTTTTTTAATATAATAGTAATAAATAACATCCGTAACGTTGAAATAACAGTTATAAATAATAAAAGAGTTTAAAAATCAGAAAAATATTAGCAAGCCGGGATAAAGATTTATTCGTATATTTGTCTATACGTTGTAGGCAAGCAAATATAGGGCCCTCCTGATGGAAAGCGGTGACTGTAAATTCAAATCGTTTATTCAATATAGGTTTCTTTGAACACTAATTAATTGTCATATTTCACTTCTCAACAACTGCTGACGTCAAAAATTTACTTATGGCTAAGTTTAATGCCGCTTCCAAAGCGGAGTGCAGAAGAAGCGGCAACAAACTGCACAGCGCATTTTCTCCAAGGACGACAACTCACAATTTTTGAAAACCTTAGAAATTAGGTATGTGGACTAAGTATACATTGGTTTATTTAAATGTAATGTTCGAATTGAATTTAAAAAATAATGTCATATTATTGAAATTAATATTACAGAAATAAAAAAAATAAAAAAATTTCAAATTAAGTACCTACTAAAATTAAAATAAAAAGAGTCATATTCAAAAATATTACGTACAGAATGTACCACACATTAGTCATATAAATACAGAATTACGAGGCGTCCGTTGAGCTTGGCGCCAAGCTCAAGCCAAACATTCCTATCATTAATAAAATCTTCGGTCCTATAATATGCCTTTTTACAAAGTAATTGTTTATTTAAGTTTTGAATATTCTATCAGGCATATCAAGGACCGATTTTGCCAATTTGTTGTAGTAGCGTATACAGTTTCCCATGAACGACTCGCTAACTCTGCTTAGCCGATATCGCGGAAGAAATAATTTATGATTGTTACGCAAGGGTCTATTTATTAAGAGCCCGACATATGCCAGGCGGCGTGGTCATACAAACGCGGATGGTCTAAACGCGTTGGCTACTTTGGATATTTTCGTTTTTTAGGAATATTCAAGGGTTATTCGAAAAAGAAAAACATATGATGGCTGCCTTATCTGTAATGCAATAATAATCAAAAGTTTCAAGGTTAATTTTAATGTATTTGGTGAATAATACTATATACCGAGTAAATTAGACGTGATTTGGAGGCAACTTTGCAATTTTTTTCTATCGAGAAAATTTAACGCAATCGTGTTTTTGAGTCATATAGTTACCAGAGTTAGTCCTGAACTTTCCTGCATTTTTATTTCAACTTGAGTATTGAATTATTATTGATATAACAGTCAATCATGCAAAGCAGTGTGAGGTAGTATGGACCCTTAAATCACTAACTTTTTTGAACGACAAAATATTTTTTCTTGCATACATTATATTCTCGAATATATACTGTGCAGCTACAGTTAAGATATTAATTTCTTTAAACAATTGTCTGAGTGAGTCCCTCGCGCCCAGACCGTAGATGGCACGAATTGCTCTTTTTTGTAGAATAAAGATAGTCTGGATGTCGGCTGCATCGCCCCACAGAAGTAATCCGTACGACATTAAACAATGAAAATAACTAAAGTATACAAGCCTAGCAGTGGACTTATCTGTCAGTTGTCTAATCCTTCTAACAGCGTATGCTGCGGAACTAAGCCTATTAAAAAGTTTAGAAATATGGGCGCCCCATTGTAGTTTTGAGTCGATTGTGATCCCTAGGAAAGTAGTATCATTGACGAAACCTAGTTTTTGACCATCTATTAAAATGTCAACATCGGTCTGCCTCACGTTCGGGAGAGTAAATTTAACGCATTGGGTCTTTTGGGCATTTAGCAATTGGTTGTTGGCTGAAAACCAGTTTGAAATTTTTGCTAAATGCTATTTACCGCGGTAACGTCATCACTTTGACGGTCCATCTTGAATATGAGAGTCGTGTTATCGGCAAACAGCACTATGCCCGCTTCATTTTCAACCATATAGGGCAGGTCATTGACGTACGCTAGGAAAAGAAACGGGCCTAAGATTGAGCCTTGAGGCACGCCAATTTTTGAATTAGTACCATTTGATTTGACACCGTTAATATCTACTGTCTGAAGCCAATTTGTCAAGTACGATTCTATTAATTCTAATGACTTATTTTCAAACCCGTATTGTCGGAGTTTGAGCAAAAGTGTTTGATGATCAACGCAATCAAATGCTTTAGAGAGATCACAAAACACTCCAATGGAATCCTTTGAATCCTCCCAAGCGTTGTAAATATGAGTAATCAGAGCTACTCCCGCATCGGTGGTCGATTTTCCACCAGTAAAGCAAAATTGTTGCTTATGGAAAAGGTTGTTAGTCTTAAAATGGAATTGCATCTGGTTCAGCATTATCTTTTCAAACACCTTGCTCAAAACCGGCAAGATAGAAATAGGCCTATAATTAACAGGGTCTGATTTTTCTCTTTTTTTAAATAGTGGTATTAACTTACTGTAGCCTACGGACGCCGCCCTGGTGATGTACCAAGCTGCCACTCACGCGTAGGTAAGTATGTACAAAACTTACGTACTTCGTTATTTGTCCCCACATCGAGCGTAATCGGTAGACACTGATGAGGTTGGATGCCTGCTAATGCTGTGTACAAGGCCAGTTTTCCTATAGAAATACCCATTCCATATGCACCAAGATCGCCCAGACCAAGTATACGTTCGCCATCCGTGAAAACTATGGCTCTTACATGGTTTTCAGGCCTGAAAATTGATATTAAAAAACTCAAATATACTTAAAGTTTTAGGAACCGACTCTCGGGTCAAAATGCTTATAGAACAATCACAGTCACACACCGAACCCATATTATGATACAAAACTCCATATATACGCCGCGTGATTTTGAACCTCTGAACTATACTGAAATCCTGGAATCATCAAAATCATTAAAAAAAATTAAGCTTCCCATACAAAGTCGCCGATCGGCTGGGCGACTTTCTATGGAAGGTCAATATTATACATACATACATACATATTATCACGCCTCTTTCCCATGGGGGTAGGCAGAGACTATAGATCTCCACTTGCTACGATCCTTACAAACCTCTTTTGCTTCATCTACATCCATCACTCTTTTCATGCATGCTCGCCGGTTTCGGGTACTCCTTATTTTTCCTTTTGCAAGAACCTTTGCAATTTGGTCACTATACGTTCGTCGAGGCCGGCCCTGACCGACTGTCCCAACCACATGTGCCGTATATATACCTTTCGTAAGTCTCTTTTCATCCATCCTCTCTACATGTCCAAACCATCTCAACATTCCTTTCTCAATTTTTGTCACTATATCGTCTTTCACTCCACACCGATCCCTTATTACATCATTTCGTAAACGATCTTTCATACTTACTCCACATATACTTCTTAACGCTCGCATTTCAACTGCATTTATTCTGCTTTCATTCTTTTTCTGCCATACCCAACTTTCACTACCATACATCAGAGTTGGCAGCAACACTCCATCATGGACAGCCAGACGCGCCTTCTCGGACATTTTTCTGCTATTCATAAAGGAATGTAGTGCCCCATTCACTCGATTACCTGCAGCCACCCTGTTCTCAATATCACTTTCGTGTCTTCCATCTCTCGAAAATACACAACCTAAGTATACGAAATCTTTCACTTGTTCCACTCTTTCTCCATTTATAAAAATATTACATCCTGTCATACTTTCATCCCGTTCAAAAACAATGACTTTCGTCTTACTTACATTCATTTTCATGCCTTTCTTCTTTAACTCATCATTCATAACTGTTACCATCTTCTGTAAGTCCTCCTCTGACGACGCAAGTATTACTTGGTCGTCGGCATACAGGAGGCATTTGATAAGTAACTCATTCATTCTTATACCACATTCACTTTCTTTCAAACCTTTCAAGCAACTGTCTATGTACAGGTTAAATAGCCAGGGTGAAGCTACACATCCTTGCCTAACCCCTTTCTCGATGCTAAACGAGTCTGTGTAGTCCGCGTTTATTCTAACGCAAGCGCTGGAATCCTTATATAGGGATTTCAGTGCTCGTATCAGACGACCCTTCACCCCATACGCAGACAGCGTTGACCACAATTCATTCCTCACTACTCTGTCATAGGCCTTTTCCAGGTCCACGAAAACGCAATACACTTTTTGTTCTTTGGCCAAAAATTTCTCTAGTATGCATCGCAAGGAAAAGACCTGATCCATACATCCCATCCCTTTTCTGAAACCCGCCTGTACATCCCATATCTTGCTCTCTGTATCTTTCATAACCCTTTCACTCAACACCTTAGCATACAATTTGCCGACCACGCTGAGAAGACTAATGCCTCGATAGTTTTTACAATCTTGCTGTGACCCTTTCCCTTTATATAGTGGCACAATGACTGCCTTGCACCAATCTGCGGGTACAACGCTTTTATTAAAACATAAATTGAAAAGGTGACACAGTTGACTCACCACAACGCCCTGTCCAGCCTTCAGCATTTCGACAGTTATTCTGTCAAACCCACCACTCTTTCCCATTTTCATTTCATTTAATCCTTTTACAACTTCTTCGATACTTATTTCATTATCATTCTCTCTACTATCACTTTCTTGCATTCCGTTGTCAGACATATTCATTCTTACTTCATCTTTTTCATACAAACTTTCAAAATACTCTCTCCATCTATTTAAAATACCCGTATCATCATTTATAATGTTTCCACTCATGTCCCTGATCTTAGTTAGCTCAGAGGTCGAAGCTTTCCCTCTAGCCCTTCTTATTGACTTCCAGAAATATTTTATATTTGTTCTGAAATCTTGGGACAGCCTGGCGTCAAATTCATCCTGTTCTTGGTCTTTCTTCTTCTTTACAATTTCTTTCACACTTACATTCAACTTCTTGTATACATCCTTAGCCGCTTTCACATCCTCACCCGTTACTTTTTGCTTTTTCAGGTCAGCTCGTATAGCTAACCAATCCTTCCATGCTTTCTTCTTTGCACTCACAACTTTCTGAACTTCTGCATCCCACCAAACATTCTTAGTTTCCTTACAGTTTCTCCTTTTCGTAATTCCACATACTGCTGTTGCTGCACTAACAATTCCTTCCTTTAAAATATTCCATACTTTTTCTACTTCACTCTCGTCATCTATTCCGTCAAATCTTTTAACTAATATTCTTTGATACTCCTCTTTCACACTTTCTTCTTGCAAGTTTTCAACTTTTATCCTTTCTAACCTTTTGGAGGGTTCATATTTTCGATGTCGCCATCTTTTAAATAGGTTTCTGATCTTACATATGACCAAATAATGGTCTGTGTGTATACCCGCTCCACGGTATGACCTTGTATCGAATATATTTTTTCTCAGTCTTTCATCCACTATTACAAAATCAATCATACTCTTCATTCCATTCTCTTCCCTTGTATACATGTGAATCTTTTTGTGCTTAAACATAGTGTTCATCACACAAAGATTATTTTCCATACACATTTCTAACAAACTTTTTCCATTCTCATTCTGTCTTTCATCCCCAAACGGACCCAACACCTTTTCATAACCATGACGCTTAACTCCCACCCAGCTATTAAAATCACCTAACATGACTAATTTCTCGTTATCCTTGCATCCACGTACTACATCCCTAACATTATCCCAAAACTCCTGTCGCTCTTCTTTGTTTCTTCTACTCGTTCCTTCCGTAGGTGCATACACTCCTAACACAAACAATCGAATTAATCCTATTTTCATCCTCACCCAGACAAGCCTCGAGCTCACAAAATCATACCCATTCACATATTCTACCATTCTTTTGGAAAGGATGAGGCCAACTCCTTGACGGCCTTGGGCGGTTTCTGGTACTCCAGACCAGTATGCTGTAAAAGAACCACAATTTGTGATTTCACACCCTTTCCGCTTTGTCTCGTTCACACACAAAATATCGATCTTTCTTTCATTCATCACCTGATATACCTCATCTAATTTACCATCCATCCCTCCTCTAACATTCAAAGTAGCGAAGCGACTCTCCATAGCCCGCTTTTCGCCCCCACGGGAAACGAGACGTGATGAGTTGCGAACCGCATCGCCGCCATTTAGATTTTTTGTATTTCTGAAAATCATTGCGTTCCCACGAGTATAGGGGATAAACCGTCGCACCCGGCAGTGCCCCTTGTACCGGGTGAAGGCTAGCCTTGTTCTGGGGTCGCCCGGTCCCAGGGCAAAATGGCACGCTTCTTATTAGGCTCGCCCCTAATCACGCATCCTTCAGCACGGCAGACCTTGGATTGGCGGAGTGGGAAAACAAAAGGAAATAATATATATAGGATTATAAAATAAATATGGATAGGATAACTTGTATTTTGGACAGGATGAAGGTAAAGGATGCTACTAACTCAGAAGACATAAGGAAAGAGTTAGTAACAGCTCGGGTAGCCGGGAACGCATATCCCGAATGCCACAACCATATACCACCGGGCAGGCAGTATAGGATGACACCCCTGGCCATATTATAATATTGTTTTTTACCTTTTTTCTTGCAATTCTGTAGGTATTCCATTAGGGATTCTGATTCCAGGATTTCAATATAGTTCAGAGGTACAAAATCATGCGGTATACTATATTTAAAAAAAACCCTGTCCGATCCTTGAAGGAGTGCTTCAGCCCGTCGATATGAATAACTTTTTTCTGTGGGATCAAAGCTGGGAACTCATTCTTTTTTAATCGGACTGCCGAACATTTATGTTTGGAAATGTTTTTTTGAGTTTCCACCTTTGATCGCGAAGGAAAAGTTGTTCATATCGATGAACTGAATCTCTCCTTCACGGATCAGACAGGACAGGGTTTTCTTTTACATATTGTATATCTATATGGAGTTTATTCCAGTATCCCATGATCAATTAACGGGAAGAAAACACCCACCAAATAACAATTTGGATGGGAGTTATTTAAAAGGCGTTATTTTCTACAATTCTTTGATTCCCGCTTATCTAACCAGTGTGTCCTACCCACTATGAGCTATGGTGCCGAAACTTGGAAGCTCACGAAGTAGGCTAACTTGGAAGCTCACGAAGTAGGCTGTGCACAAATTTAAGAGTCGCGCAGACATCTATGGAACGTGCCATGCTCAACACATAAGATATGAATCCTAATCTGACGCGCTCGTGCTAATCCCACAATCCCTTCTTGGGCTCCCCTACTCTATGTCTATTGGTCGTGTTATATCTTGATAGCAATGATGTTTGACATATCCAAGGCTGACTGTGTCTGATTTCACAACGACCTGCTCTGATGGTAAGCCGAGGTGGGCTAGTGAGATTGAAAAGTAAAGGATGTATTCTCATAGGTGCGTGCGAGTGAAGACCGGGCCTTACCATCAGAGAAACCACTTTTAATAATTACTTTTAATGATTTGACACATTTTATTGGCCTTGCACGGCCTCACCCTTAATAGAGCCTATGGCTTCAAGTAATTACCATCTCCTACTTTTTCCTTCTGACATATTAATTTTAGTTATTTTCCTCGCGAATTCATCCTCATTCTATGTGCTATACCAATGTGTCAACTATAACATTGTGTAAATTCATCAAAATCCATCTTGTATTTTTTTGCGTAAAGCAGAAATAAATATTCTCACTTTAAAACAAACTAAAAATACACAACGAACGAATTGAGAATAGCTTTTTAGAGATCTGTTAAAAGTCTACTCACCAATTCCTCATGATATTAAACACGTTTCCTCTATCATGTATAGTTATGTACAAGCCTCTTGCTCTTTTGTAGGCGATGCCGTACTTTTGGCAAGCTAAGCCAACGGTTGGAGTGTACACAACCGGGAGAAACTTCTCAACGTCTTCCGATAAAAGTCGGAAGAATACCTTCTCATTAGTATCCTTGAAAAAATGCAAAGGTATCTGTTATTTTGTTCCTTATGAAAAATATACCTCTTAATTTAATTTCTCGAAGTATCCCTAACACTAAATTTGTCCTTCCTTCTTTGTTCCGGTCATAATTTCTTAAATCAACGGACCATATCTTTCGGAGCTTTTCTCTTTATTTTGCCATCTGTCGGAAACCACATAATAACGACATGAGCCCATCTTTCTGGGAACATAAGCAAATGTGACCCACCTTATCCCGCTTCAGCTAATTAATGAAAAATAAAATAATTTCCTTCCGTGAGTCAGACAGTACAAGTTCTAAAACTATGTGTCAGATGTTTTTAGCAGCCTTCTTTTTTTGCAATATTTATTTGCACCTGACATAAATATATAACAAATCACATTGAGCTAGCCCCAAAGTAAGTTCGAAACTGGAGTTATGGGATACTGACTCAACGATACTATATTTTATAACAAATACATATATAGATACACATCCAAGACCCAGGCCAATTAGAAAAAGATCATTTTCTATCTTGACCTGGCCTCTCGTGTCGCAGGTTGGCGTGTTGAACGCTGCGCCGCGGAGCTAGTCATAACACATAAAACATAAGCCTGACTTGGTGGTCGCTGATTACACAACCACAGTGGCAAGCGGAAACGTGAGGTATTTACTAACGGTACATTGGTTATATGTGATCGGAGCCCCGTTAAAATGCTTTCAACAGTACGAAGATATTTTATTAGACCTGCATCCAATACTTACCCGCAAATCAACAAGATACATGTATTTGTTTAGATCATCTAGATATCTATCAATGGAAATCTTGGCAATGGCTACTTGATCTTCCAGGGTGATGATTTTTGCAGCCAATAGACCTTGCAGGCCGAGCGCTTGGCGCTCCTTTAAAGAGAACGCCAGACCCTGTAACAAATACCAGTACCACGGTAAATATCTAACAGTATTGTAACTCTAACTCGGGCCTGTCCTCGAATTAAATGCCTACCTACCGCCGCGCGGTACATAAACACGCGAAAGTGCTACCCAGTGTTTTTCCTTTTCTCCAAGACTAGCATGGAAGTCATCACATTTAATGTAAATATCTTACTAGGTAGGTAACTAGCAATAATTACTATTATAACCATTTCATAATGATATTTCGCCTTTTTTGAGGTACGGACCCCTAAAAATATTTAGTCCATATTTACCTTATTCAACCTTGGATCCCTCAGATAATCAATGCCTCGGACGCTGTTTGGAATAATTACACCAGCCTGAATGTCATGACTTTCCCGTTTGAAATATTTGTAATTCCAAAATATTTTTTTCTTGCCTTGTTGTTTAAATGTATATCTGAAAAATATATTGATTTGCATTACTACCACAGAACTTCTAATATATCGGAAATGAAATGGCATGGCAGCCGGCAGCACGTGCCACCACTCTGGCTCAAAAGCCAGAAGCTATATTTATGTAGGTATACCTAAGTGTAATTTACAACAGACGATTTTAAAAACTCTATCTCAACGTGGTAAAGAGAATTGTCCCTCTCTGAGGGTCATGCTCCTACAGTGGAGACTAAAAATAAATAAAATAAAATAAATAAATAAATATATACGGACAAATCACACAGATTGAGCTAGCCCCAAAGTAAGTTCAAGACTTGTGTTATGGGATACTAACTCAACGATACTATATTTTATAACAAATACATATATAGATACACATCCAAGACCCAGGCCAATCTGAAAAAGATCATTTTCCATTTTGACCTGGCCGGGGATCGAACCCGGTCACTCCGTGTCGCAGGCAGGCGTGTTGACCGCTGCGCCACGGAGCTAGACAAGACCTGATGAAGAAAAGAGATGATGATGAAAGATAATTAATTATAACTATTAAATGTGCAAGGATATGTATGAGTGATTTGCAATTACGGTTCGAATTTGTGCGTTATTTTACGCACAATTTCAAACCATTATAAGAAGTGCTTGTCGGCGCTCGTGGGACTGTAAGTAATTTCAAGCGAAGGCATTTCTATTCCGATATACTGATTAGAAGTTTCGTGGTTACTAACTATCACAAACCACAAATGTTGTGAGTTGTGAGAATACTGCATAAGTATTTTTTGTAGCTACCTATAGGGAATATACTTACTCTATACAAAAATCCTTATGATTGGTTAATTGTTTAATTAATTCAGTTTAGTTAGTCATAGTGATTTATAATTGTACCCTAGGCTAAGCAAATTGAGTAAACTAGCTCCGCCCGCGTTAATGTCGTTCCCTTGGGAACAGTAGAAATTATAAAAATTCCATTCAAACACCTCCCCCTCTGCTTTTTCCTCTGAAGGGGGAATTTAATACATTTCACCTGCATAGATCTTTAGCCCTTAAGGAAGGGATTTTGCCCATTTCACCTACACAGATATTTTTTTATTGTAATGGAGAACTTATATACTTATTGTCATATTACTAAGTCTAAAAATAAAAAAAATCCATACAAACTTTACCCCACCTATTTTACCCCTTCAAGGGGAAATTTCGTCCATTTTATCTACACATATCTTTTTAATTGTAATGTAAACATATGTACTTATTTTCATACGTCTAAGTACAGAAATAAGAAAAATCACATACAACCCCCCCCCCCCCCCCCTCTGCTTTTACCCCTTAAGGGGGAATTTTATACATTTCACCTGCATAGATCTTTTTAATTGTCACCGTGGACTTCTATACCTATTCGCATACTTCTAAGTCTAGAAATAGAAAAATTCCATACAACTTTATAATTTGCCCCTTCAAGGGAGAATGTTGTCTGGTTTACCTAAACAGATCTTTTTTAATTTTAATTGAGAACTTGATTAGAAAATTCCATATAAACTCCACCCCCCCTTAATTTTCTAAAAATCCTTTCTTAGTGCTCATTTACAAAAACAAAAGAATCCCTGTGCCAAATTTCAAGTTTCTGGGCACAGTAGTTTCGGCTGTACGTTGATATATTAGTCAGGTTTGCCTTAGGCCCGCAGCTACGCCTGCGTAAGTGTCGATTTCTCAGGAACAGTAGAATTACCCGGAATACATTAGTTCATAACTTTCAATAAAACACCTTAATATTGAATTTCAATTGAATAACTTCTAAAACGGAAAGTTTCATACTAACTTTGCGTCCCCGTTATACCCCCTTAAGGGATGATGAGAAAAGTATTTCACTCGTGTTTCATGCCTTTCAGTAAAGAATCTTCATGCTGAATTTCATTCGACTAACTTCAAAAATGACAAAGTTTCATGCTTACTTTGCACCCCTATTTTACCACCTTAAGGGGTGATTTTTGAGTAAAATATTTTATTCGTGTTTCATACCTTTCAGTAAAGAACCTTCATGCTGAATTTCATTCGAATAACTTCAAAAACGGCAAAGTTTCATACTAACTTTGCAACCCGTTTTACCCCCTTAGGAGATGAAGTTCCAAAAATCCTTACTTGGTGTTCCCCTACGTTATAAAAGGAACCTCTGTGCAAAATTTCAAGTTTCTAACCCTTATAGTTTAGGCCCTGCGTTGATATGTCAGTCAGTCAGTCAGCTTCTCCTTTTTTATTAGTATGGATTACTATGGATATGGCTAGGTATAATGCTGTCGACGCTGTCGTATAATGATTATGAATTGACTTTGGATTTTGATTTTCTTATGTCACTTATTATTTTATTTTATTTTTTTGCAATATATTTGTTGGCAAACTCATGCCTTGAGTTCATTCAAATGACGATAACTTTTTTTTTAATGAACCGATTTTGATGAAACAAACTTTAAATGTTTTGTTGAGTTAAAACAAAGCAATTGGTGAAAGTTTGAAGTAAATCGGTTCAGTATTTTCGGAGATAATCGTGATCATACATACAGACAGACAGACAGACAGACAGACAGACAGACAGACAGACAGACAGACAGACAAGAAATTCGAAAAAAAATTTTTTGCTTTCTATTATCCCTTTTAAGTGTCCCTCTATCCATTTCAGTCAAAAATTCTAAATGTACAGACAAAATATTTTTACTTTATTATATGTATATATAAACGATTTAATTGATTGTATCACGGTGTAACGTGTTCAATGGAATTGATACAACGCCAATTACGCCTCATCCACACTCGTTCTCGCATGTTTGTACACGGAATTTTTCCGTCATGCTGAGAGCCACATTCTCTGTAGTATTCTCTCATTTCGAAACCAAAACTAAAGAAACCAAAAAGTATTCTGGAAAAAAACAAACCGGCCAAGTGTGGGTTAGAATCGCACACCAAGTGTTCCTTACCACCATACAATATTTAGACTACAAAAAAAAGCTCAAAATACTAGTTTCTTGAATGCCTCTCCCACACCCCTTAGGTAATTTTAAATTTTATTTGAAAACGTTTTATTAGGTATTGTAGTTATAGCGGCAATAGAATATAAACACTCCGTGAAAAATTTAAGCCTCTACACATTACGGGTAAATAGATACAGCGCCGTGACAGTAAACTCTCTGGCAATATTTCAATGACGAAATCAGAACCCCTAATGGAATATACACCCGCAAGAAAGAAACCGGCCAAGTGCGAATCAGACTTCGCACAAAGGATTCCGTGCCGTTATATATAAAAAATTTTTTTTTTTAAATATTTTGATAACTATAAATATGATGTAACTAAAAATGTATGTTTTTCGCAATTTTTCCTTTATCTGTGCTATAATTTAAAACGTTGCTTTGTACCAAATTTTAAAATTTTACCCTGTAGGTTTTGAATGTCGAAAGTTTTAAACGGCTGTATCCAGAGAGACGCAATTTTTTTAAAATCTATGGCTGTATTTATTGATTGCGTTGGTTTACAAGTTTGATTTTTTCACTACTTCAAGGGATAGTAGAAGGGACAGTATTTGATATGAATTTCAGCTTGATACCTCCACGCGTTCCTGAGAAAAAGGTCTTGACAAACAGACAAACAGACGTAAAGACGGGCAACAAAGTGATCTTATAAGGGTTCGATTTTTCCTTTCGAGGTATGGATCCCTAAAAGGGTAATAAATTAGAAGAAAAAAATCCCATTGAAAGTTGACTTCACCGGTCAACTGGACCGGTGAATTTGTAGGGTTTATATTAGGTGTTTGCGGGTTTATATTCATATCTGTACATGATGATTTTCATTCGTTTTGACCCTTAGAGGGACGATTCAGCCCGTTGATATGAACAACTTTTCCTATGGGACCAATGCTGGAAACTCAAAAACAAAATTAAAGAGTTCCGTCGCCCGGCAATTTCTATGGGAATGTCAAAAAAATAATAAATGAGATAAAATGTCTCAAAAATATTCTAATGCACTGCAAAAAAGTCGATAGTGACCAGAACTCACAACGCCAACCAGCGGCCGTTTGGCAGGTTTAATTGTTAGACTATTTTTACTTTATAGTTAAGTTGCTGTATTTTATAACAAACTAATGTTTTTTTTTTCGAAAATGTGTATGTTCTGTTGTATGAATTATTTCACAATAAAATTTAAAAACAAATAAAACATTTAATTTCAAGTTTAAGCTCTAAAATGCCTGAAAGCATCCAATATTATGGTACTTACTTATGGTAGGTGATACCATGATGTTTCAGGCTCTTATCGGAACTTGTATCTTTGTACACAATTACTGTACCACACGGAATTTTAGAATAAAATCCAAACGTGTTACGCGAATGCACATACACTCCTGACTGACTGCGTTTTAGAGAAATATGATCAGTTCGATCATATCGAGTTCTCTCCTGCCACGCCCCGTACCCACTAGTGGTCTCGAACTAGAATTTTCGTGGAAAGATAGAAAATAATATTTATAACTGTGTACTTACAAAAGACTTTTACTAAATATAGAAGAAAACATATTTAAAATTATAACATTAGAAAATTAAAATCATACTATAGCAATATTGTGTACGTTCTTCTAAAACTATGTTACTATTCGCAAGACGGATAAAAGTCTAGATGACATTGCCGTCAAGAAAATAAAAGCTAAGGATTTTGCAATACTTCTTTGAGTTAAAAGCTAAAAGTCTCTGATATAAAATACAATAAACCTCTTCCAAGTGACCTCTTCTGTGAAGTTTACCACACTATTTTGAAAAGAAACATTATTGTCCACCACCTGGCCACCTCTGCAGAATCCTGACGGAACACTGGCTCACACCGCGGTGGAGAAAGCCAACTTACTTGCCTCTCAGTTTGCGAGCAATTCACGGCTTGCAACAGGCTCTAGAATCCCCATCTACCTATACCTCACTGCAACACATCTATGCAGAAATTGCCATATACCAGAAAGAGTATGTCTCCTGTACTGACACGCCTGTACCGCCTCTCTCTCTCCAAACTAAAACGGTGCTAAAAAAGCTGAAAGCTTGCAAATGTGCAGCCAGTGCCCAAGAAGGGTAACCGAGCCGATCCCTGTAACTGACCCATCGGCATCACATCTAAACGCTGCAAGGACATGGAAAAAGTTCTTAACTGTAAGGTGCTGGTATGCTTTGAAGGAAACGACCTACTCAGTGCCCGTCAGTATGGCTTTCGCCGTGGGCGGTCTACTGGAGATCTTCTAGTAAATATCACGCACTGCTGTGACGAAATCATTGAAAAAAACCGAGAAGCGCTTACAGTTTCCCTCGACATCTCAAAGGCATTCGACAGGCTTTGGCACGCAAGTCTCCTTGGCAGGCTCTCAGCAGGAATGCCTGCTAGTTCTTGTAGCTGGATTTCAGACTTTCTGATAGAACCATCGATCAGGGTGATCATTACCGGCTGCTTTTCGGACTACATGGCCATTGACGCCGGTGTTTCTCAGGGGTCTGTTCTCTCTGCAACCCTTTTCGTGCTCCACATCAATGACATGCTACAACCTGGCGTTGTCGGTTACGCAGATAAGAGTACGTTTGTTGAAAGGTATTCGACCAGCGTAGAAAGAAGCAGTGATGATATACGTTCAAAGAGGGAAGCCACGTTTGAACGTACAGACTTGTTGAGTATCACTATGGGAAGAGGCCAACTTGGTCACATTCAATACCACAAAAACGCAGGCTTGTTTACGGCTAAACGAAATTTATTTGACCGAACACTCCTAAAACTCCTACTTTCCGGGGTGAACGTGTATCTGTTATTGGTTGCCTGGAGCGTCTTGGCATGGAGCTGAGTTCAAACCTCAACTTGGGCACCTTTATTGAGTCTAGACCACAAACTGCGTCTAAAAAACTGGGCATCCTAAGATTGTGGTATTTTACATCTGGATAGCTTAACACTATACAAAGCTCAAGTCCGATCTTGTATGGAGTATTGTAGCCACTTTTGGGATGGCTCAGCTAAATACCAACTTCTAACATCCGATTAGAAAGCGAGTAGTAGTTAATCAAATTTTGAACTTAAGTTAAAAAAGTTCAAAATTTGATAAAAATAATTATATGAATGATAGTGTTTAAAATCCTTGATACGCACGGTCGGCAATATTGTTCCGAGCCGTTTAGACCAATCTGCAGTTCAGAAATTACAAACATGTTTAGTGGCCAAGCCAGGAAGCACACTTTCTGGCGCAGCCATCTCCGAATTTCCGTAACTAATTTCGACTAAAATAACGGATTCTCAAGATTTTTTAATGTTACCAGCGAGCCTGTTTGCTAACACAGTGTACAACGTTTTGATAGTCACTTCAACATCCATTGCGGCTTTCTTAAGACTGGCTTTTTACTGGCTTCAACATCCATTACGGATATGTAATCCGTAATGGATGTTGAAGTGACCATCAAAATACCGTAGTTCTCAAGTTAGCGAGAAGGCCTCCTGACTGTAGCCTGTGATTAAGTAGCTAAAATTAAACCACGATTATGTTTGGAACATGTTTAATTAGTAACATCTATAATTCATGTAACAATTCAACTAACTAAACATACAACTCTCGTACACCTAGAAGCAGGTTTGCAGTTGTAGGGAAAAAGACAATTGTCCTAACAGTAAAATAAATAAGACCCTCATTTGTCAAAACACCATAAACATATTGCGTGATAATTGACAATAAAGACCCGCGCTAACCAAACCGCATGGCAAAAGATTTTTCTAAGCTAAAGTTCAACCCATTTTGAATCTTACTGCCATATCGATACACTGCAGTTTCAAAAGAAACGACCGCATACCAGACCTTTACTCATATGATGTTAAATTAGCTTAGAAAATGTTCTTACCGCGCCTGGTAATGAGCATCGGCTGCAACAATCAAACGATTCAAGAAGAATACAGTTATGAAAACATATACTATATTTGTACAGTTGGTTATAATAACCCATAATTAAAATACACATTGTCACAGCAACACAAATCACTAGTATCAATAAGATACTTTGTTAATTAAAATAAATAAAACTTGCAATACAATACCTAAATAAGTTTATCGCTCAGCGAAAGTCGTTTCGATTTTGAAACAACTGATGTTTATAATACTTCATTATTTATTTATACTGTGTGTAACATCGAACTTTTATATCTAGCCAGAGTCTGGTATTTTAACCAATTTGGCCTCGTTCAGATAGGGCGTTTATCCGTGTTTCATTAAAACGCGATATTCTTTTTTATCGCCACATCTGAAAACGGTCTTATTTTAAAAAGAATCATACTTAACATATTTTTTATTCGTTTTCTACGAATTTTGTGAGAATATCTTAAATATACCAATTCATATAGTTAATAGTATAATATTTGAGGCATTTTGCCTTAATTACTCATTTCGATCGATACACATTTTTCTATGAATACAGTATTTTAAAAATAATTAGACTGAGCTCTTTGTGGAAGTAAAATCCAAGGCTGTTTCGTTTTTGCTAGTCTGTTGATCTAGCTGTGTTTGTCTTTTGAACTATGTCGGTTACATTTAAATATTAATTTTAATGTCTTAATTACATTATCAGAAAAACCTTTGTAATACGGTGGCACTTAAGTTTCTGAAGATGTATAAATTTCTAGTCATACTAATCACTACATCTTTATTTCCCAAATTATTGTATTTTTCTTAATATTAATGTAAAATGCATAATATATAACCTGCATTGTATTTCATAGTATAGTAGTATCATATAATGCTGTGGTGACTAGAGTTATTTTTACATACAGTTGTTACTTAACATGTTAATATTAAAAATAATACTCACAACATAATAGGTACCGTTCGTTCTTAACGAATCCATTTATCTTAAAAAGTAATTAAAAATAATGTAAGTCAGTATTTGATTCTACCTAAAAGTGAGATGATAATCATATGAAGATTGCGAATTTTGTCAGTTAGTAATTACGAAAAATTAAAAAGAAGATTACGTCACATTTTAGTAGGAAGTTAATTGGCAAATTAAAACAAATTTTCTATATATAGGTATATCACACAAATATTGTACCGAACAATCTCAAACCGCGCTGCGTTTCGTTTCAAGGACGATAAATACACACATTCAAAGGCCATACTTATACCGACCGAGACAAACTAAAAATATTATAAGCCTAAATTGCATCTACTCTCTACCTTGCACACCAACGTAGACAGTGAAACACTACATACGAATACAATTACGTGATTGAACATCTCAATTTTGGTGTTATATATTGAAAGTACAAAATGTATAATAATTTAGAAAATATTACCTTTCAGTACTAAATAAATAAATAAATAGTTTTACATTGACATCATAGAACGAAATATAATGAATACTTTGTAATACTATTGCTACAATAAATACGTGATTCTGTGATTATTGAACACTCCAATTATTGTAATAGTTACCATCTTATTCATCGCTAAATTTAACACAGATTATACAGAAAATGAAAACTAATTATTAAATTAGTATTTAGAATAACAAGTCAGTAGGACCTACTGTTTCTGAACTCAGATCGCTTGTATGCTGAAAGATTTTTAAAATCTTACTGTGACATAAATTACAGTTTATGATGGTTATTTAGCGTCATATCTAAAACGGTACCTACGTTGACAAAACACCGTCGTTTTGGTCAAAATATAAGGTCCATTTAAATTAAGTTCAAATATTTTAAGGGGCCAGCTCTCATGGATCAAAGTAATGCTTTCGTAGCAAATTTTAAGAAATCGACACTCTGGTTATTTTTTTTAATCGATAATTCAATGTTGTCGTCAGTAACTTCGTATTCATAGAAAGTAAGAAGTTGTTTGTCAAAAAGTATTTTTTGTACACAGGGTGTTTTTTCGTCTGCTGTTCTAAATGTTCAGGTGCAGTTATCTCGAAAACTAGCGTGTCGATTCTTTTTTATTGTGCTTCTAAAGCATTTTTCTAGCTTATGGCTTAATTTGCGCTAAATTTAAATTGGCCTTATATAGCCTAGACAGTGACATAGTAAAAATAAATAATAATGAATACTGTTTAAATGTTCTTCGGCACTGGTTGGATCGGTCGCACGTTGAACTTCTCCTCGGGCTTCCAGTCCCACACGACGGGCATGGCGCTCTCGTAGTGGTAGTTGTACATCTGGTTCTCGATGTGTTTCGCTAAGTCCTTCGGTTCGGGGTACACGGACGCTAGGCCTGCAATCGAGTGATATTTTGTGTTATTATTTAATGTAATATGCTATAACTTGGAACTTGTCTGAGGTATGCGAGGGAAGCGGGGAGAAAAACGCGGCGAGTGTGCGTTTGCGCATCTCTTATCACACTTTGCTTTTTTCTTGCAAGATTACAAGTGGTGTAGATAAAAGATACAGTGCCATAAATGTTTCTTGTACCATAATAGTGACGCCACTGTATCTATCTCTGCTCAGTTGTCCATAGACATGAGAACAGAGAACTTTATGGCGCGTCGAAGCATTATAATGGAACGGTTAAGGCGCCATTTTGTGGTATAAATTAAAATTGCGTTTTGTTCAGAGTTTGCTTAAATACAAATATGCGTTAATACAAATAATTACCATCATTTAAAAGATTAAAGTGCATAGATCAAATCGACATCGTGTATCGCATGAATCGTTAGAAATTATTTTGTTAAAAAATTAGAACACAAATATGAGTAGGTAGGACTAACTACATACAACAGGAAACGTTTCGTCAACTTAGCCATAAATCTAGATATACAGAACTTACTCATATCTAAATCAAGAATTTAGGTACATATTGTCTAATCTAAAAATGAACTCCACCAGTTATAAACCGGCGGCCGGTGGCAGGACTTCCTACCTCATAAGATACCTGAATGAGACTAGTATGTAGTGAAAGTAGGTGCTTTGGAGGTGGGGGCCATGTAGGGTTGCCACCCCGTAACCTGGAAGAACCATAAAAAAAAGGTGTCGAAAACGTCAATTTTGGCCAAAAATTATCTCATCAGATACTCGAACGGGAGTTTGACGTAGTGAAAGATATCCTTATGGAGAGGTGAACCAGCTAAGGTTGCCTGCGGCAACCCTGGAAGAAGTCCAATTTCAGCCACCCTGAAGGGGGCGATTTTTCATGGTATTTTATCTCATAAGATACCTCAATGAAGCCGAGTGCCCGATGTTAGTTCTGAGGGTCGGAACTGCGAATAAAATAGCTTGCCTGCGGCAACCCTGGAAGAACCCATGTTCAGACACATTTAAGACGTGGAATTTGAAAATTAAAGTAAAAAAAAATCTCGGAACCATATCCAAAAGTACTGCAGGATTACGATCGGTATATTATTTTTAACCGACTTCAAAAAAAAATAGGTTTTCAACCCAATGTTCAATATATTCTCTATAACTTTTAATTGCATTGTAACGAATATTAATTGATGTTTCATATTACATTTGATTTAGTGTAAGTTCCATCAAAATCGGTTCAGTAGTTTTCGAGATATAGGTTAAAACGTATAACTGTGCCATTTTTTTAAATCTCATATAGTACATGAATGAAACTAGTGCCTAATGTTAGCACTGACGATCTTGTATATGAATAAAATAGGTTGCCAATCCGTAACCTGGAACAATCCAAGTTCGGGGATGAACTTGGATTGTTCCGGGTTACGGATTTGTACGTGGAATTTGAAAATTAATCATTTAAAAAAGAAGTTGGAACCATATTTAAAAGCAAGGCGAGCTTACGATTGCGATGGTTCTTAACCGACTTCAAAAAAGTGAGGTTTTCTTTTCCATAACCTATTGGTTATGTTAATTATTTAATTATTTATATATAAACATTAAATATTTTTCCCGGTTCGCCCGGGCCACACATCGTATGACTCGTCTACAGTAGTCCAACAGCGTTTCCCTTAGTTGGTTGTCTGCAATTGCTCACAATGTATTTTCATGTGTCAACTCCATACCCAGTCCCAATCTTCTTCTTTTCGAATCAAAATGGTTATGTTTGCCTTCTTTTATAGTTTTTAGCCGTGTGGTTTCCGATAGCCGTGTAGTTTCCGGCAGAGTAGAATAGGACCACTCCAAATCTTCCCATGGATGTCGTAAAAGGCGACTTAGGCAATACAAGATAAAAACAAAACTCATAAACATCAATGAGACCTCTCCAACCCGTCTGGCCAGCGAGGAGAGTGTAGGCCAAATCCTCTGTCTGCTCTGGCCCAAGTATGGCTCCAGTAGTACAGAGAGAGTCATGCTCCTGCAGTGGAGACTAAAAAGACCTGTTGATGATGATGATACAGTTTTTGACCAGTAGGTAGCCACAGGGACGCCTTTGTCGCTTGCTTTATTAAGGTCTTCGATTGAGCAGGTAGAGGGACAGTTGGGGCACATCATGAGGTGAGACATCGATTGCGAGTCCCAATTCGCAACCCAGTTTTAGGATCCCAAAGCGTGGACATTCAAGTTGAGTGTTCTTCTGGGACTGATCATCACAAATACAGAATAGGGACGGAGACCGGCCTGTTTTAAAGAGATAAGCTCAGAATCCCCCATGGCCAGTGAACATTTATGCTTCTAAGTTCGTGAATCAAGTTCCTCGGAAAATCCGTTGAGCCTGTCTGACATCTATTACAAATAGCTTGAGGGATGCTTCGGTTGTTGTCTCTGTGTATCGAGTTTGCTATATGTCAAGTATGGAGCTTTTTATGAGGCGCTTCGCGTAGGAAAGAGGCACTGAATCGTAAAATGGAGCTCTTTTATCTGCAAGAGCACACTTTTTGGCTAATTCGTCAGCTCCATCAGTATCGAGGGGAATGAAATTCCCCTCGATACTGATGTGGGTTTTTACCCAAAATAAATCAATTTGTTCATTTATATCTTTTAGCTCCCTGATCTTGCTTTGTATTTTGCGGACTATAGGGTGCAGAGAGCCACCGTCAGCCACCGCTTCCAGAACTGATCTTGAGTCACTGAGAATTGCAGCCTTGTCATAAGTTCTCTTTGTAGCTATTTCAAGGGATTTTAGTATGGCGGCCAGCTCTGCTTTAAAGACGGTGCAGTAGTCTGCTAATTTAAAAGATGTTTTTAATATTTCCTTCCAAGCTTCCAGAAGGATGCACCTGCTCCCACTGTGCCCTCAGTTTTCCTCCCATACATATAGATCCGAATACTCTCCGCATCCAACTTATTGAGATCACTATAATAACTTATAAGTGAGAATGGGGTTCTTGTTCTATTATCTGGTCCAGCTCCAGATCCGGTCAGAAAGACTCAGAGGTCTTTTAGTTTAAAAGGGCGTCCTGGAAGACTGGGTATCGGTTTTCCTCTTTTCATTACATAGAGCTCTTTAAGTTCTCTGGCTCTAAGATCTAAGGGAAGCGTTCCGGCCATTACAGACGTAGCATTTAATGAGACTGTTCGGTGTGACTTGGTGATCATTATTGTGAATCGTCTCGTGAGGCGATCGAGAGTCGCTTTCACCCACCTGTTTTGCACTGCATCACCCCACACACTTGCGGCATAGAGTACTGTGGGCTCTATTACCCGCTGTGAATAGCATTTTTATAATTTGTGCTCTTGACGCTCTCATTACCATTTTATGGAGGTTCACGGCTTCCTTGGCCACCTCATTTATGTGGGCGTTAACGTTTAGATTTCTATCTTTGATCTTAATCGATTCGCTCAATGCGATTGGCGCTCCCTACAGATACACCCTAGGCTCGGAGAACTTTAGCTTGTGTATGACCAGCATTGCTTAAGTTTTGTGCGCCGCAAATCTCATCTTTACATTCCTTCCCCAAGCCGTAATAAGCTTAAGGGCGGCATTCGCTTTAGATTCAACCTGGTATTGGTCTTTTCCCGATGCTATGATTAAAATATCGTCAGAGAACGCTTCTACATGAGCCTCGATTTTCTCAGCTTCCCTCAGGAGCGGGTCAAGCTATACGTTCCAAAGTAGCGGGCCACATGTCGAACCTGGTTGTACCCCTTTGTGGTGTTCCTCTCAACTGTGGCTCCTGCGTACTGAAACACTATTTTCCTGTCTTTTAAGTTGCTTGCCATGAGCCGCATCAGCACCGGATCTGTTCTCTTTTCTGCCAATCCCTTTATTACACCGGGCCACCAGGCATTAACGCATGCCCCTTCAATGTCCAGTGATATGACTAATGCCATCTGTTTCCCGTTTTGGGCTTCCTTTACGATTGTGAGTGCGAAGTAGTCCTCCTTACCGGGTTTGGGTATTGTTTTTATAACAGCTCTTTTCCAGGTTTTGGGGAAATATCCGAGGCGTAAGGATGCGTTATATAGGGCAAGCATAACCTCGGTACAAGTCATAAGTGCATGGGTGCAGATATTAGCTGTGAAGCCATCATGTCCCGGGGCCTCTCTTGGGCTCATTCCATTTAGCACTGTAAGAAGCTCGTACATACGAAACGGTTACATTGCATCGAGATGAGCGTTTCGGTATCCAGGGCCCGTACAATGTTTTCGGCTTCTTCTCGTATCGCTGCGAGGCTTCTTGAGTCATTCTAAGCAATGACTCAAGAAGCCTCGCCTATGTGTCGGTTGGATAAAAGGTTTCAGCCAGTTCTGCGGACTTTTCTGGACACAAAAGGCCGCTTCCGTCTGGATTTCTCATCAGTCTGTCCTTCTCCACCAGTCCACACGCTTTCACAATCCTATAAGCCGTTCCCAGATGTCTCTTTCTTTTAACAGCTTTCATCTCAGCCAGTAGCGGGTTCCACCACTTTATTAATTTACACTTCATTTTAGGCTTAAGTTTGGGAATCGATGCTTCGCAAGCCCTTGTAACAATCTCCGAGTATCTGGCCACCAGCTCATCAAGGCCTTCCCTATTTTTAATACGGCTGATTGAGTACTGGGTTATTTGATCTGCTAGGAGTTTTCCTCTAACATTCTTTTCAAATATAGTCCAGTTAGCTTTCGCTGTTTGGTATTTCCTTGTACTAGTATTTTGGGGGGATTGTTGTTGTATCATTTAATTCACATATACTAGTTCCATGGACATGGCTCTATGATCAGGCAAAGGTAGCATCATCTGCTTCTACTCGCCAGTTGTTAAACTTATTCGCCACACCGGGTGTGGCAAGAATAATGTCTGAAATGATCTTATATCGTTTATTGCCTCTGTAGACATAGAAAGTTGGTGTGTTTCACTGATTTATCACGGAGACAAATATTCCGTATAAGCTAAAAGGTTACAGTAAGACGTATTTGTTTATAACTCGTAAACTACTAACCTAGTTTAATGCAACTGGCAACAAGTAAAACCAAAATAATATAAAATAAGTAAAATTAACATAACCAATAGGTTATGGAAAAGATAACCTCACTTTTTTGAAGTCGGTTGAAAAGCATCGCAATCTTAATCTCGCATTGCTTTTGAATATGATTCCAACTTCCTTTTTAACTGATTAATTTTCAAATTCCACGTATAAATCCGTAACCCGGAACAATCCAAGTTCATCCTAGAACTTGGATTGTTCCAGGTTACGGATTGGCAACCTATTTTATTCATATACAAGATCGTCAGTGCTAACAACCTGCACTAGTTTCATTCATGTACTATATGAGATAAAAAAATGGCACAGTTATAGGTATTAGCCTATATCTAGAGAACTAATGAACCGATTTTGATGAATCTTACACTAAATCAAATGTAATTTGAATTTAATTCAATGCATTTATTTCATAACAAAAAACAATTGTGTTGAAATGTTTATCCTAGATTATAGACATATTTATTATAATTATTATGTGGGTAATTAAATATAATTTATCTAATACAAAATGAAACATCAATTAATATTAGTTGCAATGCAATTAGGAGTTTTAGAGAATAAATTAAACATTAAATTGAAAACCTATTTTTTTGAAGTCGGTTAAAAATAACATTACGATCGTAATCCTGCACTGCTTTTGGATATGGTTCCGAGATTTTTTTTATTACTTTAATTTTCAAATTCCACGTATTAAATGTGCCTGAACTTGGGTGCTTCCAAGGTTGTCGCAGGCAACTTATTTTATTCGCAGTTCGGACTCTCAGAACTAACATCGAGCACTAGTTTCATTCATGTACTAATGAGATTTAAAGTAATGGCACAGTTATACGTATTAGCCTATATCTCGAAAACTACTGAACCGATTTCGATGGAACTTACACTAAATCAAATGTAATATGAAACATCAGTTAATATTAGTTACAATGCAATAAAAGGTTTTAGAGAATATATTGAACATTGGATTGAAAACCTATTTTTTTTGAGTCGGTTTAAAAATAACATTACGATTGTAATCCTTCAGTGCTTTTGGAAATGGTTCCGAGATTGTTTTTTATTACCTTAATTTTCAAATTCCACGTCTTAAACGTGCCTGAACATGGGTTCTTCCAGGGTTGCCGCAGGCAACCTATTTTATTCGCAGTGCCGACCCTCAGAACTAACATCGAAGACTAGTTTCATTGAGGTATCTTATGAGATAAAATACCATGAAAAATCGCCCCATTCAGGGTGGCTAAAATTGGGCTTCTTCCAGGGTTGCCGCAGGCAACCTTGGCTGGTTCACCTCTCCATAAGGATATCTTTCACTACGTCAAACTCCCGTTCGAGTATCTGATGAGATAATTTTTGGCCAAAATTGACGTTTTCGACACCTTTTTTTTATGGTTCTTCCAGCTTAGGGAGTGGCAACCCTACCTTGCCCCCACCTACAAAGCACCTACTTTCACTACATACTAGTCTAATTCGGGTATCTTATGAGGTAGGAAGTCCTGCCACCGGCCCCCGGTCTATTATAATCATTCCAACGTGTGAGAGAATATTACATAATGCAACACTTTACTCGTGTGTGTGTGACAGTTACATTATAAATTCGGATTATTTCGCAAATTTAAATGTAACTTAATGAGACATCAATCTGTGTAATGATAAAGTATGGCGGCATGCGCGCCATTTCTTTGTGATGATACGTCCGCTCTGTAGATCTTTCGTGTCCAGCAATATAAGAATTTGACACACTTTTTGAAAAACCAATGGCGAAGATCAATTTAATGTGCATTACATACCGCGTGATTTTGAACCCCTAAACTATATTGAAATCCTGGATTCAGAATCCCTAATGAAGTATAGAATTACAAGAAAAAGCTGAAAATAGAAAAAAATATTAGGCTTCCCAGACAACGTCGACAAAGTTCCATGGAAGGTTATTTTTTTTTGTTTTTTTACCTTTTTGTCTTGCAATTTTGTATTCCATATTGGCGTTCAAGAGCGTGAATGTACTGGAGATCATTCAGTTTTAGATTAGGCAATGCTTTAATAATTATTTCAATAACGTACAATACAATACACATAACGTACAATACAGTACGTAGTACAATTCTAACCTTACAGTAAAAATAACTAAACCTTTTATCTTTTAAAATACTTTCGTAACTGTCTACTTTTTACAAATTCACGTTATGACAACAATAAGAACAAAAAAAAGAAATTGAAAAGAAAAATGTTATTACAAGCCATTACATTCGTAGCTTTTCTTGTTGTATTTAAAATTTCTAAATTCTCCTCGCTTTCGTCAGTTTTGTCAACAAAATATGACATTTTATACATAGCCGACATGCCTGTAGGAAAAAATATAAGTTATGATTTGCAGATAAAAAATATTTACTAAAAAAAGGAATTTCCCAAAACTTGGAATGAAAAGGAAAACAAAACCAAGTCACTTATAAAAAAAAAAAACAACAGGTCGCACTCCGGGAGTGCCGACAGAGGTGAAAACTTTACTTCCACGACTGAGGTCTCCGGTCACGTGTCCTAAGAATTTTCGATCAGGTCACGTGTCCTGACGTAGTTTAACATTTTTTACCCATCCCAAAAAGTGCACGACGCAGCTAAAGAGGTTTTTAATTAAACAATCGTTTGTCGATATTTTGTGTGACTTTAACTACCAACTGAACATCTACAGTAGATAAAATAATCTAAACCTAATAATATTAAAAAGGCAGGTACTGTATTTTCCGAAATATGATTTCGACTCTTCTTGCAACTCGTCTGGATAACTTTCTTTAGACAAAAAAGTTACTTTAGTAGCGATCTTAGAATAATATCGTTAAAAATAAAAAATATTAGTTTCAAAAATTTCAATTTTGTGACAAGGAACACTTACGAAGAGCATATTTATGCTTTTCAAGACAAGTCAAACAAGACTAAATATTTAATTGCTCCTAAGAATATGTACCCGCTAACCTGCTCCGTCATCAGAACAGCTCATCATCATCAGGTCTTTTTTAGTCTCCACTACAGGAGCACGAACCTCTCTGTACTACTAAAGCCATACTTGGCCAGAGCAGTCAGAGGACTTGGCCTACACTCTCCACGCTGGCCAGACGGGTTGGAGAGGTCTCACAGATGTTTATAAGCTTTGTTTAACTTGTATTTCCTAAGTCGCCTTCTACGACATCCACGGGAAGGATTGGAGTGGTCCTATTCTACTCTGCCGGATACCACACGGCAGAACAGCTCATTTGTTGTTTTTCGTGTCTGTAAATGGGCAACACTGTTGTCAGATTTGTCAAGCTGCTTAAGAGCATCTGACGTAGCTTAACGACTGCCATCAATGATGACGGGAACAACGGCTTATCGTGCCTTGCGAAGCATGGAGGTCGTTTTTTTTTTATGCTACTTGCAGTTACCAATCTCTGTGGGGACTGCGCCCGGGAAGTAACACAATCATCATCATTTCGAGTAGGTGACACGGTCAATCGACCATGCACACCCTGGTGTCAGAGTTCTTCGAAACCGCCTCTCGGCCTCTGACGTGGTTCTTTTGACGACTACCAGCTGGCAGCCGGGACCACCGGCTTAAGGTGCCTTCCGAAGCACGGAATCATCTTTATTATCAGACAATCAGGTGATTCAAGCCTGCAATGTCCTAACCAGACTGGAAACAACTAAACAAGGTATGCTTCCGCTGGGAACCGAACCCACGACCCCCGGGTCAACAGGCATACGCCTTAACCACTGGACCACGGAGGCTGTCATACACAATGACCCAGTGGCAATCGGACTGCTCAACAGTTCATTGACTCCATCATATTTTATTGTCATCAGACATACACCATCATCAAATTTAAAAGTTGGGCTCTTGTCGGAGCTTTCAATTTCTCTCTTTCTTCCGCCTTTTACTTCACTTCTGAAACAACTATTCTACAAGTGCGAAAGAAAAGTGTTTTTCAGCGTTGCTAGCATATATGGAACTCTAAGGGTATATACAACAGTACATATTCTATATGAAGGTAATAGGCTTTCTATTAGGTAGTTTCTATATTTAAAATAAAATCTCTTATTTCCCTTGGTCACGGCATCACGTGTGAACGGCTGGACCATTCTGCCTAATTCTTTTTTTGTCGTGTTTTTCTTTCTCAGGAGATGGTTCTTATGAAAGAAAATATTTAGAAAGTTGCACAGATCATTTAAAAAAAATTGTCTATTCCTAGATAAGACAGAAAACATCTGTCAGGTCAGCTAGTCACATACATACTATCACGTCTTTTTCCCTAGCGGGGTAGACAGAGCCGAGGTCTTCAAGACCTAAAAGCCACGTTCAGCACAGAATCAAAATAGTGATGGGTTGCTAGCCACATCGCCTACTAATATGATTCCTCAGATTTTCGCCCATTCCCTCGACTTTTACGATCTGCACGGGGAGAGAAGCAGCCGGTACATTCTTCGTTTCTTTTTCTTCCAGACCAGTATGGAAGCAGCTAATCACAGATGAAATAATAGTTCTAACGTACAAAAAGGAAGCTCGCAGTGCCCCGCGATATAGCATACCAGTACCACACCCCCTTTCCTTTGTAGTAGTAATATGCATTGATATTTCACTCTATGGACATCGCTCCACGCGGGACGCCTATGGACGCTTAAAAGCGATGTATGCAATAGCAGTGTCTTGACACCTTAACGATACATGCTTTCCATTGCTGTTTAATAATCAAATGCACTTTAGAAAATACGATGGATGGATGTCCACGGCAATGTATGAAAGTCAGAGACAAAGTGGCGTGAGGTATTTTTGACAGCTTAGATGTCAAAAATACCTTTCACCGTCACAGTGCCGCCACCTGGGAAAAATATTATTCCGAATACTGTGTGATTTGTCAATACATAGTGAAATTTCATTAAGTAGCAAAGTGTTAGTATGGCCCCGCTAGTATGAAACGCCAGTGTAACTGTGCCTATGTAGGCACCAATGTATGCCTAGTAGGATAAAAAAACTCACCTTCATCGTAAGCCATCTTGGCGACTTCGATAGCGATTAACACCGATACCTCCTTCAACTCTGCCAACGAGGGGTATATGCGACCGATGGATAGGTCGTGTTCACTCACATAGTTAGCTAGAGTCTGGAAAAGAAAAACATGATATGAAAAAGATATAACTTATAATATTATTATGATGCGTATTTCTGCATTTACAATGCTTTTCTGATAAGCTCTTATTAAATTTTTATTTTATCATCATCATCATCAGGTCTTTTTAGTCTCCACTGCAGGAGCATGACCCTCTCTGTACTACCGGAGCCGTACTTGCCTAAGCAGACAGAGGATTTGGCCTACACTCTCCTCGCTGGGTTCAATTTTTATTCACACAAGTTACAAGCTGTTGCCCGCGGCTCCGCCCGCGTTAGTGTCAATCCCTTGAGAACAGTAGAATTTCCCGGAATAAAAGGTACCCTATTTCCTTACCCGGGTCTCAAGCTGCCCCCATACCAAATTTCATCCAAATTGGTTCAATGGATAGGTTTAATGCTGTCGTATAATGATGATGAATTGACTTTGGATTTTAATAATTTTCCTATGTCACTTATTTATTTATTCTTATTTAATATAAGTGCTATATATTTGCAGGCAAACTCATTCAATTGACGATAACTTTTTTTTAATAGACCTATTTTGATGAAACAAACTTTAAATGTTTTGCTAAGTTAAACAAAAGCAATTGGTGAAAGTTTGAAGTAAATCGGTTCAGTATTTTCGGAGATATTCGTGATCATACATACATGCAGACAGACAGACAGACAAAAAATCCAAAAATTGTTTTTTGCTTTCTATCATTCTTTTTAAGTGTCCCTCTATCAATTTCAGTCAAAAATTCTAAATGTACAGACAAAATATTTTTACTGTTTTATTGTATGATTACTTTAATAATTGTGATACGTGTATCTGTATATATAGCGAAGTACGCCGTAAACGATAGGTAACAGTAAGTCTCCAAATAAGGAAGTCATAGAAACACCCTCCTAATAAGTAGAAAGTTACTTCTTCCTTCTTTATCTTTGCCTAGGCAGATCATTTTTATTTGTAATCAACACCCTATATACCAATTTTCATACTGCTAAGTCTAAATATAAAAAATAGTAAAAACTTTCCAATTTTACCCCTATAGGGGGAAATTTTTCAAATTCACCTACACAGATAAATTTAAATTGTAATCAAGAACTTATAATTACCTATTTTCATGGTCCTAAGTCCAGAAATAAGAAAATTCCATATAAACTCCACCCTATTTCACCCCCTTAGGGGTTAAAAATCATCACTTACATCATGAAAGGAACCCCTGTAGGAAACGTTGCATATAAGTCAGTGGAGTCCCGTAAACCATTTTATCAACTAATAGATCCCATAGAAACTACACTTATATAATTTTCCTCGAACGAACTACGGACCAATTAACGTTTGACCAACAGATCGTTTTGAGTACTGAACATTTTTTCCAAAACTATTTTGCCAACTAATAGGACCCATAGAAACTTTACACTCTTATAATTCTCATCGAATGAACTTAATCACAAGGCAATGTATCACTTTTTCACCAAATCAATGTATACTTGATTCTTGTTTAAATACCACGACCTGACAACAGTTGACACATGACGTGAGATCCGTTCTGAGGTATACCGTAGGGTATACCGCATATGGCCACACACCTACGAAGCCTAGCTAAGGATTAAACACATATTTTAATCCGAAAATACTCACTCTAGCGGCAGTCAAGAACATAGTCTCGGGAATATGATGCGTGGCAGTGGCAATGACTCCCAGAGCGATTCCCGGGAAGATGTAGGAGTTGTTTCCTTGTCCAGTTTTGTATTCCTTCCCGTTGTATACCACGGGCGGGAAGGGCGAGCCGGAAGCGAAGACACAGCGACCCTGTATAAAAATTACATCATTGATTTACACTAATGCTGTTTAATCGCCAGTACGTACATTGTATCATCAGGTGAGATGGGAAACAAATGCCTAATCCAACATAAAGTAAAAATAAAAAGTTGTTTTGAAAAGGAGTCTTATGGATATAGGTACTTTATAATCTTTCAGATGAAAAAAATTTACTTCGATCAAACTACTGACTGAACGAATAGAAATTTAAATGGTGGTCCCATGTAAATATCAATTAGTTCAGCAGTTTGATCGAAGTATTTTTTTTTCATCTGAAAGATTATATAGTACCACCTATGTATGGGCCACCGTAAAAAAATTGTTTTAAGATTTAATATTACCACTTTTTTGCCATGATTAATATACATATCCTTATCTATACCAAATTACAGCTTTCTAGTACTTATTCTCCGTGTAAAACCGCCGACGGACAGACATACAGACATGGTATGGTGAAACTATAAGGGGTCCTTGTTTACTACGGAACCCTAAAATGTACCTTTCTACAATGTATAAAGTCCAAATTTCTTTGATTCATTGTAAATCTGTTGCATTAGCATTGACGCACGAAAAGAGTGCCCGTGGCGAAATCAAGGTAATACATCACTTGAGTCTTGTATATGACAAATAATGCGCGGATATTTAAACAAAGTAGTGGAACTAATCGCCGACATCGTACCTGTATTATTTACTTACAAAACTAATAGACGAGCGCCAAAATGTTATTTTTATGTTTTTTTTTTTTATTTGTAAGCCAGTTCCAATTTTAAATAATACCGTCTGTCACCAGGCTGTATATCATGAACCGTTATAGTTAGACAGTTGAAATTTTCAGTTTCAGATGATGTATTTCTGTTGCCGCTAAAATAACAAGTAAGTTCTAAAAATCAGAATAAAATAAATATTGAAGGGGGCTTCCATACAATAAACGTGATTGTTTTGCTTGTTTTTGCTCGATATTGATAACGGCAACAGGTAGACGCTTGAAATATTCATATAATATTTAGTGATATATTCTTTTTTAAAATAAATAATACAATTACAATAAAATCAATATTTAAGGGGGGCTCCCATTCAACAGACATGTTTTTTTGTAGTTTCTATAGATAATAGGCACGGAACCATACGTGCGCGAGTCCGACTCACACTTGGCCGGTTTTTAGATTACACGAAAGACATAAGTTTTCATAGTAATTTTGCTGGCGTGTATTTACCTAGTACAGCAATGTCGATTTAACTCAGACAAGTTTGTCAAAATAATATTCGAAATCGAATTTCCAAGTAAGTTTGAGAAAAATTATAATTACAAACCTCAGTATAGTTGTAAGCATCCTGCGCGGTGCACTCGGCTTTGCTGGTGGGATTAGACAACGCGAAGATGACGGGGCGGTCGGTATTTTTGGCCATCTGCTGCAACACGTTGGGTGTGAACGCGCCCCCTACAGTCGAACAGCCTAAAACAAGATATATTATTAGATTATTATTGTCAAAATCGGCAACATACAACGGCCCACACTTAGCAAGCAAGCTTGTTCCGTGAGTCAGACTGATGTACAACATAAACAGCGCACATAAACCCGCAGCACACCAAAATCAAAGACATAATAATTTTTATGTATAAATCCCAGTGACTATCACACTGTCTTTTCGACTATATGAACTGTCTGAACTATATAGTCGAAAAGACAGTGCTTACCATGTCAATACATGGTAAAAACTTTCGGCAATATACTTCGAATCCCTCGATTCACTCCGGAGTCTAAACTAGACTCATGAGTATGCTAGTCTCTTTCGTTTCGCTCTGAATTAAAAAAAGCATTATGTTAGGCCCTCGCGTCACAATCTACTATTTTACTTCCTATCCTATTTGGAATAACGGGCGACACTGACATTTCTGGAGCTGACACAAACAGAGTGATATGTGTATTTACATTAACACACACATTTGCTCGTCCAGGTTCACGAAAAAAAATACTGTTCACCAGCGAAATACTTTAAAATTTTATTTGAATATACTTCTGTCAGTTATGTTTATGATATGACGAACTTATAGGGCCATCTAATGTGTGAAATTGTCACAGATGATGTTTTTCTGCTGCCGTATATTTAAAGAGGGCTCCTATACAACAAACGTGATTTTCTTTGCTTGTTTTTGTTCGATATTGATAACAATGAAAACAAACAATCAAATCTTTCCTCTTTGTAATATTAATGTAGATATCTACAGCTTTCATCTCGATCTCGGTTGAACATTAAGAAAAAGTATATATATGTTTGACGGCAACGAGCAGACGAGCCACCTGATGGAAAGTGGTCACCGTCACCCACCAGAGAAGGTGCTGATGCGTTGCCGACTCTTAAGATTCCTGTAAACACGCCTTTTGAAGGACCCCAAGTCATAGCACGCAGGGAAAACCTCGGGAGGAAGCCCATTCCACAAAATTATGATTTAGGACGACGAACGAGCAAGCGAGTCACCTGTTGGTAAGCGATCACCGCTGCCCAGGGACTACTGAAACACCAGGGAGTGTCAGGAGCGTTGCCGGCCTTTGTCCAGCCGGAGTTGGGGAAGAACATGAGGAGGAAATGGAGGAAGGATGGGCCTCCAGCTCACCAAAACCGCGTTTCACCAAACAAAACATGGAAGCGGTGAAGGATAAGCCTACTACTAGCAATAATGATAGCCAGAAGCGTGGCTCTACCCACAACTAAATTGTAGTAAAGTAATTAAATTCTAGTTTTACTAGACTTCCAGTCAGGAAAACCGTTTCAAAAATTATTTGAGATAAAGTAATTTTTAGTAAGAAGTCAACGTAATCCATAAAGATAAATAGAATTAATCATGACAGAATATTTATATAATCTTATCTCGATCTGTCTACCTGACTGTTATGGTGATAAGGAAAAAATCACAATTTTTACTATTCCGATGCAGATCCTACCGGTTCGACCACGTGCCGCATACTTATCTCGTACGTAATACCTGCTAAGCAGTATTACACTTATGACGAAAAGTGCTTGATAAGATACACTTAGTAAATAAATATATTGTTACTAACGGACTGCGTTAATCTGACAATAGATTGGCCATACCAACTTTATTTCTAACTACATACATCTTGTTATATCTCTAACAATTTTTCAATTTTCAATAGCCTCATTTATTCCTTAATAAAATTAATTAAAGTTTACATTATTGTAATTTTATAAATTCAATCTATTCATAGTCATGTTGTTATCTTTTAAGTTTCACATTACAATAAATTAATTTAATTATATATTAGTATATTATTATTAGAATTAGTTATGTATAATTTAGTATATGTAAAGTTGTCCATAATATGAAATTATATATTAAATTATGTCATATTTTATAATGTAAATATAAAATATGACATAAAGGTAATGATTACGCATGCATTTTATATATTTCTATTAATAATCGATCATCAATTTTTATTAAGGACCTCACAGTGAGTCTCAAGGCCTCCTCCATTTTTTTTTCCATTCTTTTCTATCTTTTGCCTTTTCTGTCCAATTTTTCCCAGCCATCTTGTCGATTTCGTCTATCCATCTCTCTAGTAGTTTGCCCCTTCTTCTTTTGCCTAGAGGCCCATTCCAAGTTGTTCCTGTTTTTGTCCACCTTTTGTCGGTGCTACGTTCTCTTCCAATATCTTGATCAAATGTATTCAGAATTGCAAAGGCGACTAACAGGATATCAAACTCAAGAACAAAATAACGTAAGCTACAGCGCCCTCACGAACCTTGTTTATTATTGTGGTACGACAAAATCGCATTGTTACTTCCTACGATCATTGCCAATTAGAACGACGCCTAAGGAGCCATTAAAATATTACGAATCCCCACCCCTAGGTGGGGGGTTTGTGCTAGGCTTATTTTTGCTGACAAAGGGGGTGGAAAGGTCTGCACGGTGATGACGTCAGCAAGATTTTGCAAAATAAACAAACATATTTTGTAAAAAATATAGCATTGTTTTACGTAAGCTTGGGGAGAGGAGGGAAGAGCTTTTCTTGCTTTTGCTGACAAGGGGGAGGAGGGGGGTTGAAAATAACTAATATAGTGCTTACGTAATAGGTACTTGAACGGTCCGTAATACAGTAGCGCTAAATCTTCAGCGTGCTCTAACTGCACAGCTATCGTGTGCTGCACAGCTATCGTGTGCTGCACAGCTATCGTTCGTAGTAGTAAAAGGGAAAAATGTAACCATAAATACATACCAATAAGTCAGCTAGATTCAAGCTTCACAACACACGGCCCATTAACGATTCAATGTCCTTTACCCTTGACATTATTTACGTAATTGCTCACTTCTCAAAATGGAACCTTAAACGCAAACGATTCAATGCCCTTTCCAAAAATTTTGGAAAGGACATTTAATCATCATGCGTCCTTCACGTCTCATGAATAGAAGACCGTCGACATTAAAAAATTACGTACTATTGCTGGAATGGCTTAGATCTCAAAATTTAATCTTAAATATATACCAATAAGACAGCTAAGTTTAAGCTTCGCATCGCTCGTTGACCATTTCAGGCGTTCTTTTAGTTTCATCGACAGATGACCATCAATATCGAACATGTACCCGCAATCAGATTTGGGCTACTTGACTCTTAAAATTGAACCTTAAATACATACCAATAAGGCAGCTTGGCTTGATCTTCGCAACGCACGCCTCGAAGTCCTTTTCTGGCTCGACGTCCTTTCCAAAGTTTTTGGCGTGTTCAGGCACTCCTCCTTCACGTCGCGTGGACAGAAGACCATCGACATCGAACATGTAGACGCGTTCTCTGGCCTGGCGTTCTGAGAGACCTTCGGCGACCATAGCCGCGACGGTCAAGTTGGCAATGCCATTGGCGGCCTGGAAAAAACTTTATGATTAATTCAGATCCCGTATAAATGCATTTGAATTGTGAGTATATGTAACTAATTAAAGGAGTGCTTTTATTTTTGGCTCAGAAATTCATAAGACCTTTACGCAAAATCCCATTTGACACGTAATGTGAAAAACCTCTGACATCAACATTGGAGTTTATTTCATAGATCATCAGACCTTTAGGGGAATAATTCATAATTCATTTATTCATAATTCATTTATTTATCGCTTCACACACATATACAATAAAACACAATGGATTACAATACATGCACGCGTACCCTGCTTGGGTGTTGCGATACTTTACATTTTTTTTTTTTTTTAAACACTTTTTACATTATGAAACGTTACTTAATGGAGAATACATGTCAAGAATAAAATATTAAAATAAATGTCAAAATTATACACATAAATTTATTCCAAATCGATGAAAAATAATAATTTAATTATAGTCACAATACAATTATAACTTTAACGTAGATTCTAGGTAATTCTCTCCTCTAAATATTCATTAACAGAATAATAACATTTTTTTGTTAAAAAGGCCTTCATTCTATTTTTGAAAGTTATGTCATTTTCTATACATTGTATGTCTTTTGGTATTTTGTTATACACCTTAATAAATAGACAATAGGGACTCTTATGATATAAATTTAAATTAGATTTCGGCAGCAGCAATCTATTCTTATGACGAGTGTTTCTGGTGTGTGTATTACAAATTTTTGTAAATAGCTGCTTATGCTTTCTAACAAATAATGCTACCTCCAAAATATAAATACATGGTTGTGTCAATATATTTTTGTTTACAAAATGTGGCCTACAGCTGTCGCGCTGCTTTATATTTGTCAGAATGCGTACACACCTTTTCTGCAAGATGAAAATGCTCTGTGCTTCAGTGCTGTTGCCCCAAAGAATAGCTCCATACTTAAGCCAGGCATAAGCATAGGCATAATAAGCCGACAACGCTGTTTCAAAATTCGTATTGGTTTTTATCACTTTCAATGCATACACAAATCTACATAACTTAGTTTTTACATTTGCGACATGGATTTTCCACGTAAAATGGGAATCTATAGTAATGCCTAACAATTTAAAATTAGAGACCTCTTCAATTTTAACATTTTTGGCTTCTAGTTTCAAGTTTAGTGCTAACTTTTGGTATGGTCTAAATTGAATAATTTTCGTCTTATTTAAATTTATTTCTAAGTTTTGATGTTGTAGCCATGAGTCAATAGTCGTTAAGTAATTCGATAACATTTGATTTGCGTCCTTAGAGTTGTCAGATTTGAATAATATTGAGATGTCATCCGCAAATATAACGCAGAGGTTTTCGTCAAACAGCTTGGGCAAGTCATTAATGTATACTAAAAATAATATACAACCGATAACACTTCCCTGTGGGATAGAACAGGATATGTTCCTGGGGTCGGATGAGATGTCCTGCATCTCTCCAGAGTCCTCGCAGCAGTGTTCTAACTGCACGTACTGTTTGCGGTCGCTTAAATAGGATTTTAACCATTGATATGCCTGGCCACGTATGCCACAGTTATGAAGTTTCTCTAATAGTAACCTGTGGGATACTTTTTCGTATGCTTTTTTCATGTCAAGTAATAAACCGATAGCATATTTTTTATCTTTTATGTAATTGAGGGCTTCTTGAATATAAGTATAGACGGCATACGCTGTTGAGTGCTTTTTCCTAAACGCAAATTGATTCTTATCTAGTATTTTATATTTTTCTAAAAAATTATATATTCTGTCTGTCATAGCCTTTTCAAAAATATGTGAGAATTTTGATAAAAGTGCAATTGGTCGGAGATTACCCGGTTCCATTAAAGTGCATTTCTTTTTTGGTATGGGTCTTATTTTAGCTATTTTCAATTTGGAGGGAAAGCATCCCTCTACAAAAGATTGATTTATTAATTTTGTTAGTGGTGGTGTTAATTCCGCAGCACAAGCTTTTATGAGAACAGGAGGGATTTCGTCCATACCATAACTATGTTTATTTTTAAGTTTCCTCATCACACTAAATATCTCGCATTCGGAGACTGGCGCTAAGTACAGCGAGTTTATTATATCACCGCCACGCGATGTATTCATCGAAGGGACGTGACCGTTTGATACGTGCATAGTGCAGTGTCGCTGTGGAGGCACTGAATGTGCGCTGGCAGCTGCGGGCGCCTCGCCTACCGATGCAAAATATTCATTTAATGTATTTGCAATCAACTGGGGTGATTCTATAATTGTGTCTCCGAATTTTAACTGTATATTTTTGTTGCTTTTACTCCGATTTTCTGTGAGGTCCTTTATTATTGCCCACATTGTTTTTACTTTATTTTTAGACTTTTTCATAATATTTGAGAAATTTATTCTTTTGCTTTTATTGACACATTTTTTTAAAATACTGGAATATTTTTTATAGTGAGATCTTAGTGTGTTATCATTTGATTGGTTTATTAATATCTTTAATACTCTTTTATGCTTACACGATTTTTTAAGTCCTACTGTTAACCATGTTTTTCTCTTAATTTTATTTATTACTCTACGCGGGGCGATGTATGTATTGAGATACAATTGTATGATATTATAAAATATGTCAAAATTTGTATTAATGTCATTTTCTCTTATTAATAAACTATTCCAGTCAATTGTTTTTATCGCTTGTTTAAATAATGTCATATTATTATCACTGAATGTCCTTTTATAGCTATAAGTCATTGGTTTTATTTTATATATGTCATTTACGCCAAAATTATTAATACAAAATAATAAATATTATACCATAACTTCTACCCCTCTTAACACTATAGTCATACAAATTGTAAACTACTATATGGGGAAAATGTTAATGTACTAAACACCTGAGAAAATCCCCTTTAAAAATTATGGACACTGAGCATTTTATTGCCATTAATGCCTAACCATTGTTAAAAGACAAACATATCCATAATTTCTCTAACATAATCTACCTAAACAATCACAAACAATAATTAGTTACGTATTTCTAGTTGACTGACGAAGCGTTAGTTACGAGAATAGCTTAATAAATCGCTGGAAATGTTTGACAAAATAAATGGAAATATATCATTTTCTTTGTGTAACAATTTTTCCTGAGTTACTGTATTGTCAGAGACACAATTAAATGTCTTATTTCATTGATATTTTAACGGAAGAAAGCTTAAATATATATAATCCGACAGAAACCTTAGATCCTACATGCACAATGCGAGGGGAAGCAGAGAGTAATAAATGCGAGGAACACATGACGGGACAACGCATCTGTCACCAGTGCACTCCGGGCGTTTGCCCCCCACTTCACCCCGCACTCTTCAGACAGGTTCTCAGTTTAATTGTCGCGATATTTATACGAAAGCTACATTGCTTTAACAATCACAAGGACAACGACCTAAAAGCGTTTTTCCAAGAACAAATACCCAATTGGTCGCGTGATTTCCGTTCTGAAACAAAAACATACGTGTGCGCAAAATGAACGATGTCACTTTATATGGTACTTCAAAATTTTATGTCTAGATACAATGTTATATTCACGATTACACGTTTGTTAAGTCACGTTTCGAACGATAAGCACTCCAAAACCTACGTCTATTGAAATTGAATCTATTCTGCTATTTCTATTTCTTTCTATTCTTTTACTAACTAATTCTCTTATAATACGAAATTGTAATTCAAATTCGAAATTGTCAATTGTCAATCATACATGACGTTTCTTTCAGTTTACTTTTTGAGCCGCACAATTGTCTCTGTTTTATCCTTATGGGAGTAGGACTGGGAGACAACGCTCATAGCAGTTAGTCCGCCTTGTTACAATATTACTTTGGTACAATAAAGATTTAATAAGTAAACAATTCATAGTCTTCCTAGAATGAAGTATTTCGCAAAACCGACATTTAAGTAAACGTTATATCAAATAATAAATAAATATTAAGTATCAACTCACAGAACCAGCTCCAAGGAACAGGTAAATGTTCTCGCTGAGTTTCCTCTTGGTGACCCTGACGGCTGCCATCAGACCTGCGACGGCGACACTGGCAGTTCCTTGGATGTCATCGTTGAATGTGCAATACTTGTTACGGTACTTCTTGAGCAGACGACCAGCGTTTGCTAGAGCGAAGTCTTCGAACTGAAATTATAAAGAAGTTTGTAGAGATGGGTACATTAATATTATCTTGTCCTTTACGGGATAGAAAGATTCTAACGCCATAACATTGAAGATCTAGTTTAGTGTTGGTGAGTGTATTAGACCGTAGATAGTGTTTGTAGGCATTACATTACATAGATAGCAATGGTGAACATAAATATCAAATTGGTAAATCATCCTCACTAAATTCCAAAGCTATCCCAAATTCACACATCCAAATCCATTTTCTCTAAGATCTATCACTAATACTTTATTTTTGATTTCAGTCAGTTCAGTATAAGTATACCTACAATTCGTCATAATAAAGCTCTCATTGTCTTTGGGGATTAAAAAGGAAATTAAGAGGTCTGTTCGACTTCCCCTGGGTATCCACCTAGGGGGAGCCGAAAGTAATATTGAGTTCTGTTGAATTCGCGAGTATTCAAATCGGGAATCGCAGTGAAATGACAGATTTTTTTTACATTTGAATAGGAAGCATATAGGAGAAATGGCAATTAAAAATATGTAAAAAATCAAATAGATTGTTTGAATTGATTGTGTTAAAAAAAATTAAGCATTGTGCTTAATTTTTTTTAGTCAACAGTGTATTTTTGAGTAGTTTAGACCATTTATGTGTGAAAGATATTGTAAAAGAAGATGAGTAGTAAAGCATTATGGAGATCCTTTAAAACTAACCAAAGTCCGTTTATTTTTATGCTAAAACCAACCTTATTCCTGAGGAATTAGGACTTGTTAGCGAAGTTGTATAAAATAAAAACGATAGTCAGTCGTGGTTCTTAATCTATATATCTCGTTAAAGCAGTGTTTTCATAACACATTTATTATATTAAAAAAATCTTATCATTTAATATATGTACCATACATATGTACATTAAGAAACGTACAACAATATTATAAAAGCTAACTGTAATCAACATAAATAAATAAAAACAGTAAATGGTATCGAATTTGTGATAAAAAAATAAGCAATCCGATTTATTACATATAAATCGGATTAAACCTATATGACTAGTCATATCACAGATAACAGTTATGTATGACACAAGAGTAGAATATCTACATACATACATTGTTTGTTTTATTTCCTACTGTATCAGTGGCCAACACTAGTGTCAGATTATTTCAAGCTGCCTAAAGGCATCTGACTTAACTAACTAACTAACGACTGCCATCAATAACGGCAGCCGGGGCCAAAGACTTAACGTGCCGTCCGAACGCGGAGTCTCCAGATATACATCGAAATACAATTAAAAATAATAAATAGTCAATACCTAAAGTCAATCTCAGTCCTAAAGTCCAGTTCAGTTAGTAAAATAGGCTTATTTATTGCATTGTGGATTATATAATTGATAATAAAATGCTTGGTATTTAATATAAATTTATTATATGTAAACAATGTAATCAAGAGTCCTTCAGACACATAGGGACAAGTCTGGATTGAATTTCTTTCGGCGTATTCTTCTCATCAGTGGTCGTTCCGAAACGCTAGTAGTATTTCGATGTAGCTCTCTCTCTCTCTCATCCGAGCGTGTTCCCGGTTGCATCCGCAGCTGGTGTGCTTTGGAGCCCGGGGTCCGCTTTCCGGCTCTTTCTTCTCCACTTCGCACGGTCTGCGGCATCCTTAATTGTGAGACCATTGGCTCGCATATCGTCCCCAACGACATCCAGCCAGCACTTCTTGGGTTTCCCCCTTCTGCCGGGGCCCGGCGGAGGTGGCATAGCCAGACATTTCTTTCCTACATAATTTGCCGGTTTTCGCAAAACGTGGCCGTACCAGCGTAGGCGGCTCTCTTGAAGCTTGTCCGCTATGTCTCGGACATGGAGACTGCCGCGAATGCGGGAGTTTCTCACGCGGTCTTGCCGCGAAACTCCACACATCCAGCGCAGCATTTTCATCTCCGTGACACGCAGCTCCCTCTTGTGCCGCTCAAGTACAGCCCACGCTTCACTTCCATATAAAAGGACAGGTCTGATGATGGATTTATGTCCCTTCAATCTAACCGGCATTTTTGGGTCACAAATGACACCAGTCACCTCACGCCACTTTGCCCACGCCGCCGTTATACGAGCTTTGATGTCGCTGTCGATGTCCCCGGTTGCGCTAAGGACAGATCCCAGGTATTTACAATGATCAGAGTGGTCGACCACGTCCTCGCCTATGCGTACTGGCAGGGGATCTGTGACATTACAAGCCATGTACTCAGTCTTCGCCACGTTTAGTTTCAGACCACCGTTTTCAAGCGACTCCTTCCACGCATTCACGCGTCGCACCAGTCTTCCCCTGTCCGCATCTGCCAGTGCGATATCGTCAGCATACATGAGAAGCCACGGGGGTTGCTCATGTGCATTTCTAATACTGTGTGACACTTCGTCTAATATCGCACTGAACAAGAAGGGGCTAAGGACCGAGCCTTGATGGACTCCGACTGTGACGGGGAAGGGTTTAGTGTCACCAACAGCAGTACATATCGCGGATAATGTCAATATAGATCTCGGACACCCCTTTGGACCTCAATGCCCACCAGATCATCTCCCGTGGAACACAGTCAAAGGCCTTCTCCATATCCAAAAACAGGAAATGAAGAGGCGTGTTCTTTCTCCTGTATTTCTCCATGACGATCCTTAGGGCAAAAATAGGGTCCATGGTCCCTAGTCCTGGCCGAAATCCATATTGACACCCCGAAACAGCACTCTCCTGTCGGATCCGAGAGTCTATTATCCGCTCAAAGAGCTTCATGGTGTGAGACATGACCTTTATAGCGCGGTAGTTGCTACACTCTTGCACCGATCCCTTTCCCTTGAAGACTGGTGTAATAATACTCAGTCTCCACTGGTCAGGTATTTTACTGGCGAAGAGTGCGCGGTTGAATAGGTTGGTTAAAATGCCCACACCACGAGGACCCAACGCCTTCCAGACTTCGATGGGGACTTCATCGGCTCCGACAGCTTTCCGATTTTTCATGCGACGAAGAGCTGAGTAGACTTCATCGGGCGTTATGGGTGGCACTAGTCCCTGATTTGGAAGGAGGTCTGGTGGCTGAACCTCTTTATGCTGCTGGTTGAGTAACTTGTGAAAATACAAGCGCCATCTCTCCTTAACCGCGAGGTCCTCGCACAAAAGGTTACCGTTAGAGTCTTTAACACAGCGGCACTTGGTTATATCCTGTGCCACTATGGCCCTTGAACTAGTATTTCGATGTAGCATATATTAAAAAATATAAGAAATAAAAATATGACGTTCAAAAAGAGATACATGTATCCAATTTTGAATAAAAATCTTAGATTTCTTTTATGATCAGCTATTTGCTCATTTTGTATGAGAGGTCGATTTTTTACGTACTTTATGTTCATTTACTATGATTTACTTTGCGTTCCGCCATGCAAAGTAAATTGTCCGGAAGCACGCAAAGTAAATGCAGCTTTGACTTCCGCAAAGTAACACCTGAATCTAGTAAGTATTTTATGTTCGTCTCCTGAAGAAAGACGTTCAATATGTTGGGCTGATCATACACCCCTTAAGTATTAATACCGCCTTTCCTTACATCATGTATAGGGTACCTAGCCATCCCGAAAAACGCACCATTATATACATAAATTTATCCACAAGTTTCGTTCAAAAATCAAAAAGTCCACCCCGCATCGTACCCGGCCCAAAAGTTCCACTTATGCTGGCTGCATTACCTCGTTAAATCGCTATGGAAAGAATTGATTGTATGTTTGTTTGTAATGGATATAGGAATAAACATCTAAACATATTTCTTTCACCGAAAGCTACATTTTTAGCGGGTAACATAGGCTATAACTGACACAGTCGAAGTGACGGAAAAACAGCAAATATTCTTTCAATTAAAAGACAATCCACATGTTTAAACTATTGGAGCTACAGACATAAGTAAAACAAAAGTAGTCCTCTTTTCTTCTTCCTTCCTTTCTTCTATTCTTAGTAAACAAAGTATTATTCAAGTAAAGAAAAGTAGTTTTTAGGGTTCCGTACCCAAAGGGTAAAAACGGGACCCTATTTATTTCGCTCCGCTGTCCGTCCGTCTGTCTGTCTGCCTGTCTGCCAATCTGTCACCAGGCTGTATCTCATGAACCGTGATAGCTAGACAGTTGAAATGTTCACAGATGATGTATTTCTGTTGCCGCTATAACAATAAATACCAAAAAATAAAATAAATATTTAAGGGGCCTCCCATACAACAAACGTGATTTTTTTGCTTCTTTTTGCTCGATATTGATAACGGCAACAGGTAGACGCTTGAAATATTTACAGAATATTTAGTTATATATTCACTTTCAAAAATTAAATTAATATTAAAGGGGGCTCCCATACAATAGATATGATTTTTTGCTGTTTTTATAGATAACGGTACGGAACCCTTCATGCGCGAGTCTGGCTCGCACTTGGCCTTTTTTTACTTTTACTTACTAGTAAACAAAGTATTATTGAGATACCTGTAACAGCGTATTTTGACCATATCTCTGCACACACGCCTCCATGAATTCGTCAATGAACTCGTCGTACTCCTTGCCGCGGACACGTTTCTGACGCAAACCGATGTAGAGCGGATCCTCCAACAGGTCCTGCGAAAGAAGACATTATATCGTTGGTATATGAGTCAATTTCGGGTGGGGGGGCAAATCGCTGCGATGCTCTGACACTGACTTGAGGTGACAGGATGGATCAAATCGTTTCTGTGGCAGGCGCAAGCTGTTCTTAATAGTCAGATTGTTTCTTTGTAAATTGGTAATTGAACATCACAGATATTAACGACGACCTGACCTAAGGTCGAAATAATGAATACAGGCTGCTTCTAACATGTCACGACCATCCTTAGACTAATAGAGATCAAAAATACTAAAAAGGAGTTGTGTAACAAGGAACCGATCTAGTTTCCCAAATTCAAAGTATAAGAAACTCTATGGCCTAGTGGTCATCATGCCAGGCTGCTGCCAGGAGGAGGATTCGATCCCCGGTCAGATCAAGATGGAAAATTATATTTTTCAGATTGGCCTGGGCCTTGGATGTTTATCTATATATGTATTTGTTATAAAATATAGTATCGTTGAGTTAGTATCCCATAACACAAGCCTCGAACTTACTATGGGGCTAGCTCAATTTATGGTGATTTGTCCATATATATATATATCTGGATAAAGACGTGATAATATATATATATATATATATATATATATATATATATATATATATATATATATATGTATATATATATATATATTATCACGTCTTTATCCAGACAGAACCTAAGGTCATAAGTCCAAAAGGCCACGTTTAGCGGGTTGGTGGGTTAAAGGTGGAAAACGGAATCAAAATAGTGATGGGTTGCTAGCCGCATCGCTTATTGTCATGATTCTTTAGATTTCCGCCCATTCCCTTGACCGGCTTCTACGGTCTGCGAGGGAAGAAAAGCAGCGGGCACATTCTACGTCTTTTCTTTTCTCCCAGACCAGCTTGGAAGGGAATTTGTCCATATAGGTATATTTATTTATTAAGTTATCTTATGATAAACACAGTAAGCCTAACATCAAGTGAATACCTCTTAGTCTGTTATTAGGGTATTCTGAAATGCTTACCTTCAAATGTTAACACTAAATCGTAGGGTCCAATAAGCCGCTGTCATTGGACAAACATTTCAGAAACAGCAATAAGTAACATACAACAGTATGTTACTTATTGCTGTTTCTGAAATGTAAAAGAAACAGCAATAAGTAACATACAATAGTATGTTACTTATTGCTGTTTCTGAAATGTTTGTCCAATAACTGCTTAAGCTTACCGGACCCTCGCCGCTGTGGTTACTAATTTCAGAAAATCCTCTTTTTCTAGATAGTATTCTATCTAGAAAGAGAGGATGAAGAGAAACGCATTTTGTTTTGTAGATAGAATAAAACGCATTTTACTCTCACATAGTGATAACAAAAATAGTTGTAAGGGAAGTAATTAAAACCATAATAGTTGTAACAAAGTATTTGACGAGTTTTATTGTTACTCGTAAATTTACTATTGAATTTTTAATTAAAACCATAAGTAAACAGAATAAACGAATAAAATTAGCATTTCAATTCAGTAGAAATATTTCCAAAAGCACGTAACGATGACGTAGCTATATCTTTTGTTACGGAAATACAAGAGAGGCAGCTGTTTCGCAAAATTGAAGTACAATTGAACGAATAATTGGTAAATTCTTTTGTAAGACATTTAATCAACCAACCAATACAAATCAACTAAGGAAGGTTGTTGTCAGGCAGACGGCTGGCGGTAAAAACACTTAATTGCTCGTGGTACTGTTGATTAACCTACCAGAAGCTCTATAGCAAAAAAGTACGGTGTTACTACCGTAGTCTGGTACGAATTTACTACCGTAGGGGCTAGAAAAGCTTCCGTTTTATAGTTTTTTAGTGATAGTATCGTAGTTTTTGATGAAAAGGAAATCGCAGGAAACAAAAGAAAATCGAAATAATCGAGAGAAAATCGCATGATACAAAGGAAATCGCAGGAATGTGAATGTAATCACATAAAAAAAAGGAAGGACATTATTTTGTTAAAATTTCGTGTCTATTGTTAATGTTGAAGTGCGGCAAACTCTCTCTGTATAAAATGTAAGCTTACAAAATAATTCTTTAAATAAGTTACAAGGAATGCTACAAGGCTATTTTTTAATTTTAACACATGGCGAGTAAAGTAATACTTGCGAAGACAATCTTTAAATTAAAAAAAAAATTGGAGCTAAGCACATAGCGCGTAGAACCGATGGCCGATGGGGCAGAAGGGTTCTCGAATGGCGACCACGTATCGGCAAGCGCAGCGTCGGACATCCACCAACCAGATGGTCGGATGACCTGACTAAGGTCGCAGGAAGACGCTGGATGCAGGCCGCTTCCAACCGGTCATATTGGAAATCCTTGGGGGAGGCCTATGTCCAGCAGTGGACTTCTTGCGGCTGATATGATGAATAATAGTTTTATAGAGTTCTTGGCGGGAATTTCGTCAGACTGCACGGCTTTTGTATTGATTGTTAAGCTAATTGTTTCTAGTGGACTTTATAATGTGAAATCGGTGTAATTTGGTGTTATAAATACCCAGAAAGTGTGGAATAACTAAAATAAAGTGTCATGATGCGGCTATAGTGAGATTTACTTAACGGGCTGGTGTTTGCTCGCCTCATTGCGTCGTTTATGATCAAGCCAGTGGATTCGTAGGAATTGTCGCCAGGGGCTCCGTCGAAATCGGCGAAATGAATTACACCATCATTCCGTTGATACCCAAGCAAAAATAACTCTGCTCTAAAATAAGCTTCTGAATGAAGTTTGAGGGCCAAATAGAAGAAAAGATAAAAAAAAATAGTTTTATAGTATCATGCCATGCATGACATGGAGTGTTTAGTTTTTATATGATTTCACCTTCTTTTGCGCAATTTCTTTTATTTCATGCGATTTTTATTTGTTTCTTGCGACTTTTATTGATGTGAAACATCTAAAGCGGCGGGTTAGACCGTGCGTCGACACGCTATATGATAGTATGCATTTAGTAGTATGTATGCACAAAATAGTTTTCGATGTTTTACATCTGCCAGCCGTAATGTTGTTTTTTTTTTATTTTATAAGATTTGATACGATTTTACGATTTTCACTAGTTTTACTTTATTGTCGTTTGTATTCTCAATTTGGGAATAGTGTAATAAATTTTTAAGACACATTGCGATAGAACCACAGGTCATTCTTGCCTGTATCAGTACCACTGGTAAGTCAAAAACCACTGGCAACAACCGTTAGAAACTTAATTAAAATCATTTTCGCCACAGCTGAGTAGTTTGGATGAGAGCGAGACAAATCCATCAACATACAAACTTGAAATAGCTACTGTCAAGGCTCCGTTCCAACTATTTTCTAGATTGTTTTGTTTTTCGTTTTTTTTTTTTTTTTTTTCTAGTGATAAGTATAAACTCCTCGTGTGAGTCTAAATGAAGTATGTGTAGTGAGCAGAAAAACAGAAAGAACTATCCTTATAAAGAAGGGAAAATTATTTGGTTTCATTGTACTAAATGCAAAACTTGAACATAGCCTTTATAATATCAATGAAAAATGCGAATGCTTGAACCCAGGCATCGTTACTTATATTCTATCATCGCACGTTGTATTTTTGAAGGCATACCTATACTGAGAAGCTAAAACTAAGCAGCAAATTATACAAAAAAGATGATTTTTATTACACAGTTTTGTTACATGTACTACCTGATTGTCAGTTCCCACGTCTAATGTAATGGGCAGACGGACACTGGTGAGGCTTGATGCCGGCGAGAGCGGTGTAAAAAGACAGTTTACCGTCGGGGATACCCATACTATATGCGCCGAGATCGCCAAAACCAAAGTTCGCTCTTCGTAAGTAAAAATTACTACACGAACTGGGATTCTACATTTCCCCTAAATATTTTGCCTTAATTTTACGAATTTTTCTTTTCTTACCTGATTGTCAGTTCCAACGTCTAATGTGATGGGTAGACACTGGTGAGGCTTGATGCCGGCGAGAGCGGTGTACAGAGACAGCTTGCCGACGGGAATGCCCATGCCGTAAGCCCCAAGATCACCTAGACCAAGGATTCGCTCTCCGTCAGTGAAAACGATCGCTCGCACATCGGGTTCGGGCCTGTGTAATAAAATTGTACTTATAGTTACTAGGTCTTACGCAATTTTTAATTCTGGATAAGTAAAAGTTTAGTTACAACATAATTCCACCTTTTGTAATTTTGTTTTAAACTGTGCAATTAAGTTTAAATAAATCTATACTAATATTATAAAGCCGAAGAGTTTGTTTGTTTGTTTGAACGCGCTAATCTCAGGAACTACTGGTTCAAATTGTGAAATTCTTTTTGTATTGGATAGTCCATTTATTGAGGAAGGCTTTAGGCTATAACACATCACGCTGCGGTGTATTAATCATCTATACTAATTAATCATAATAACAGAAATTACCGCGGACGAAGTCCTAGTAGCTAGTAAATAATTATACATACAAACGAGACTTGGGACAAACCTTTTATTTGTTTGTGTACATCCGAGAATGAGGTCTCGTTACAACCACGATAGATGTAACTCCATTCAAACATCAACGGAAACAATTATATAAAAGTTTCGATCACTCAATTATGTAAAAGTCAAATAATTATACATATAAACAGGACTTAGCTGTTTATATGTATAATTATTTGACTAATATCAAAGTTTAAATCAATTATTAAAGGACGAGATTAATTACTAAGTTTTCAGTAACTAATCTCGTCCCTTAATAACTGAAACCAGACAAATTAAAGACTATATTTACTAATAATAATTCCGCCCATAGCAAATTCATTGTTACATTTTGAGGCCACACATTAAAAACCATCTTGAATAATAACTAATTATATATTATAAAAAAACAAAATTCGATAGACAACTAAACGAACAATACTATCTCACTCCATGCCATCCAAACAAAAAAACTATTGGCCAGTAATAAAAGCAAGTTTTTCGTCATCACGTCATAATTAAAAATAGTAAAAATACATTGAAAGAGTCGAAGTACCGTAAAATCTCTGGTCATAAGCCAAAGCCGACCAAAAGATCTGGTTACGCACTTACATATATTTTCAATTCTTTGTCCCCCTTACGGGGTAGACAGAGCCTAAAGTCATAAGACCGAAAGGCCATTTAGCGTGTTGGTGCATAACGGTGGAAAACTGAATCAAAATAGTGATGGGTTTCTAGCAAAATAGTTGCTTACGCACGGGTAAAACAAATACATAAAAGTACTCACCAATTCTTAAGAATGTTAAACACATGTCCCTTATCGTTGATCGTGATGAATAGACCCCTAGGTCTTCTGTAGATGAGCCCGAATCTCTGGCAAGCGAGGCCGACGGTGGGAGTATAAACGATGGGCAGGTACTTTTCAATGTTCTCCGAGAGCAGTCTGAAGAACAGCTTCTCATTTCTGTCCTGCAATAATCCAAGATCGCTGTAGATATATTTTATCATACAGTGAAAAATATTTAAGGACTATAAAGAAAATAAGTTTGTGAAATAGCTCAATGGAAGCGTGGGCCCATAACCTGTCGGGATTCATGTGTCCATGATTTAAACTGTATTTACATATAAGTATATCGTTCAACTTATCATATTAAGTACAGAAAAGGATAAATAAGCACTAGTCATTGCCTTTCCTGTACCCATTCTAAGAAGACGAAATATCACCACAGATATAAAAAATATTGTTTATAATTTCCAACAAAATCTTTCCAACTAAAGTTTTTTCATGTAAAGAAAGTGCATTGATATTGATTTTGAGATAGTGCTATGGTTATTATAGAAAACCACTTTAAACTTTAAGTAAGTACTATGAATTGATAATGGTTGATAACAAACTGTAATCATATGAAAGTGTTAAAGCAGTAAAATAGAGGTAATTCTACTGTACATATAATGCATGCGTTGCTGTGCTATATATAAATATACATTGATGATATTGAACAACTTTCAGACAAGTAACAAAATACGAAAAATAAAACTTTCATATAAATTCCAAGACATCTCGTTGTAAAAATATCCACACTTTTCATATTTTATCACTAAAACAAACCATATAAATACTTTTAGTAAAAGCAAAAAAAAAAACGCATTTTACTCCGGGAGTGCCGGCAGAAGTTAAAACTCGCCTTTGTTGTGGCCTCAGGTCACGTGTCCGTCTTACGAATTTTCGATCAGGTCACGTGTCCTGACGCGAGTTTAAAATTTTTAACCATCCCAAAAAGTTCACAACGCCGCTTAACAAGATTTCAGGTCACGTGTCTGTCTTTCGAATTTTCAATCAGGTCACGTGTCCTGACGCGAGTCTAATTCGACATTTTTATCCATTTCAAAAAGTGCACAACGCCGCTAAAGTTTTCACTTAAAAAAACATAATACTGCCACCTGCCAGTGTTATGTATATGAACCTTCATATAAAGTGTATACAGAAATGGTCTTATAACTAGTAAAGCACTTTACATATTAGTTACCTTCGACAGGTATTGCGAGTTTATATCGTAAACGAAATGGCCAATCAAAATCAATTCCAAGCAGCGGCATTTTCAAAGTCAATAAAAGTCGCATTCATCGGACCTAATTAATGGAATTACAGTCAACGGCCGTTTACACGGCCTTGCATTTCAGTTAATCACATAATGGCTAAATTGCCTGAAACCAGCTGTGACCAGACCCGACCCCGATTCAAAGCTAAGTTAGGTAACTACATTGTAAAAGCTCCTACAAACGCCCGCGGCGGCACTCTGTCACTCATCAATACTAATAATAAATTTGTAAGGGTTGGTCATGGAGTAAGTTACTTTGTTTTCAAAGATATCGTGTTTATAATACAAATAAATAAATATTAATGTAGAATAATATCTATGCTGTAGAGGGATTAAATTATATGGAAGGTTTTTTATTAGCGGTCGTATTCCTGATACCAACTCTCCATGGATATGCTCTTGTTCACGAGATATTCGTAGGTAACTATGTAAAATCTTTAAACCGACGACCACTATCAATTTATACAGTCGAACGGAAGAGAAGACAGTAAACTTCTAAAAATGATACACTAACACGGTGTTTTTGAACGAATATCGAGCATTCGATATTTCATAATCCGCGTTTAGTGGAATATTCCTCAGTATTGCTATTAATGAGCGGTCTTGAATGTTTAAAAATAGCGTACTGCCATTGCTACTTGACGCCGAAATCCTATATTCTGAACCGATAAAAACATAATTATTGCCAACGCCGTCATTAGCAGTTTAGACCTACCGATCAAATAAAATCAATCCAAAAGGGGTACTACACACGACAATACGAACATCTTTAACTCGTATATAGTGTTTGCATCACGAACAAAACCGTATTCGCGAAAAAACAAAGCTTCTCCCTACAAAATGTTTGGAATAGCATTTTTATCGTTGCTTTATTGTGTTTGGTCCCATACCAATATGTACTCTTTACAATGGTAGCATTGACATAATTCCGGCTAGAATATCCCTTACTGTGAACGTTATATACACTATTACAGATCTAGAATTCTGAATATAATACTGGACATCGTTTTATGGGACTTGGCAACGCATACTGGTTTCTAATGTTTTATTATTGTTTTCTTTGTGGATTCAAATAACTAGCTCATTTATTAATCACAGCATAACTATCCATTATGATGTCAAAACTTTACTGCTACAAGCGAAATTCACAAACTTTATGAAATGTCAAACATTTCATAAAGTTTGTGAATTTCGCTAATATTTTAACAGCGAAGATTTTCAATGCCACACACATTTCCGTTTCAAAATTATAATCAGTAAAATATATACATATAAAATTACTTAGTTTCATGAATAAAATATTATATACTTATAATATGAAACAAAAAATAAATAAAGCATCAAAAACTTAAAAACCTAACCATAAACTACATGTGAATTTGATACGCGTTCATTAATAAATTAAAATAAAGGCGATGCTTTATACGTTCCTATAGAATACATTCGTAAGCTAGACGCTACCTTCGTTAAAGTAAAGCATGCATAACTTAAATAGCTAATACAGTCGACTCTCGTTAATTCGAAACTCGAGGGACTCTTAAATTATTACGAATTATCGAGTGTTTGAAATATTAAATAGTTCGAAATTTGTAAGAGAAAATAAATAAAACTTCGAATTATTAAGTGTTGATCAATTATTATTTATTAACTACTATTCTATAACAATTTCAAAAGTTTAGAGGTACATCCGTGTACATAGGACATGTATTCACAATGTGAATTAATTAATCTTTCGAAAGAACTCTGTTATACTGGTTTGCTTCAAAGCACATTGCTGCTGCTCAGACTGCTCAATAACTTTTTTTAAGAGAAAAAGTGCCTGAAATGCTTTTTCATCACTTTCGTTTTGTAGACATAAGCTTTGTAAGGTATCGAATGAGGATCTTGCTTCCTTAACTGACACTTCTGCCAAAGGTTCTGATATATCGTCCTCATCTTCATCGTTACTTTTTTCATGCGTATCTGTCGCAGATAAAATTTCGCTATCGGTTAGTGAACCTGAGACAGCAACATCTTCATCCACTTGAACAAAGTCGGAAAAACTCACACCGCTGATTTCAACTAATGGTTCTATTGCTGGTTCTTCATCATCCATAAGTATTGGAAGATCTTCTTTTAAGAAACCAGATTTTATGAAGCAGTTGAGAATCGTTAGGGGTGTTATAGCTCTCCATGCCTTGTCAATCAGTAAAATAGCTGTCAGAACCGTGATATTTGCAGTTAGCTGCTTGTCGAGAGATTCTAAAACGAGCTTAACAATTTCTTTGCGATAGAACGTCTTAAAATTATGGATGATCCCTTGGTCCAATGGTTGCAATTTGGAAATTGTATTTGGCGGAAAGAAGTAGAGTTCCACGTTGGACAATGTAGGAGGACTGTTGTGGACAGTGCAATTGTCTAAAAATAGTCAAATTTTCCGCTTTTGTCGTTTCATATGCCCATTAACTGTTAAAAGCCAATTGTTAAAAAGTTCTGTCGTCATCCAAGCTTTTTTGTTAGCACGATAATCAGTAGGAAACGATTTCACTCCTTTGAAACATCGCGGTTTCATTGCTTTTCCTATCACTAAGGGTTTAAGTTTTTCCGATCCGTCCATATTTACTGCAAGTAAAACTGTCAACCTCTCTTTACTATGTTTTCCCCCATGACATTTTTCATCTTTAAAAGTAAGCGTCTTGTCCGGTAAACATTTGAAAAATAGGCCAGTTTCATCAGTATTAAAAATGTCTCGGGCATCATAGTTTTCAATCAAGGTCTTCAATTTACCGTGCCAATCTAAGCAAACTGCATCATCAACACTTCCACTTTCCCCACAAACTTTTTTAAACTTACAAATTTCAAAAAGGGAAGCCTTTAGTAGCCTCTTAGCCAAATGACCAGGCTTTCTTCCAGCCGAGGAAATTCACCTTTAGTAGTTCTTTTCCGTACTCCAGCAGTTTGAGCAGCATTAATTTTCTCCTTGTTCTTTATTATGGTTGAGAGAGTACTCAGAGGAATCTTAAATTCTTTTGCAACATCACTTTTCTTCTCACCTTCCTCTACTTTTTCGATTAACTTCTTCTTTTCAGCAATCGTCAAACATTTATACTTTCTAGGGCTCATAACTAAGACAAACTTTTAATCTGTATACCAACGACAGAGTAACAGTAACTGAATGATAACTAAACAAACTGTGTGAGAAGTGTGTGTCAAATAGTCAAACTAATCATAACAAAAACAAAGGCTCGTGTACGTTGATACAAGTTTGAACTTGACGCAAAATGTACTTACAATCTTTCCGCCTCTTTCTCTCTGCAACTTTGAATTGTCGAGTGTTGGACGCCTATGAGTTCGAATTAACGCGTCGTTTTGTTATATAGCAATGATTTTTTCGTTCGAATTACCAAGTGCATGAAAATGTATTGATTTAGTACGAAATATAAAGAGATTTTGTGGGGAACTCGTTATAACTTTGAATTATAGAGAGGTTTGAATTATCGCAGGTTTTAATTAACGAGAGTCGACTGTATATATTTTGAGGACTTTCTGCTGATGTTGCAGCTCTAAACAATAAGTCTAACTGAATGAAACAAAATTACTAATAGGACTGTATGATGCTAACCTTCTTTCACAAAATATTGACTCGAAAACAAACCGGTTTAAGTCCATACCCAATATAAACTAGCAATCAAACATATTGATAGACAACTATACCTTTATCGTGGTTAGTCAGTCACCTGTAACTCTACGAGGTAGAGGTATTTGTTCAGATTGTCCTCGTATCTGTCAATGGATATCCGGCAGATATCCAGCTGTTCCTCTTGGCTTTTGAACTTGGCTGCCAAAAGACCATGGATGCCGAGGGCTTGGCGTTCCTCAAGGGTGAATGCTAGACCCTACAAACAAAATAAAAAAATTTGAAACTATGAAACTACTTACAAAAATTAAACTGAACTAAGGATTTCACATCAGCCATCTTTATAACTGACTTAAAAAATGGAGGAGGTTATCAATTCGGTTGCATATTTTTTTTATTTTTTTTTTTAATGTTTGTTATCTATGAAGTCCGTCATTTAAAAACCGATTTTAAAAATTCATTTTTGTTTGAAAGGGTATGCTTTCAAGTTGATCCCATTTAAATATTATCACAATCGGTTCAGTAGTTTGTTTAGCATTTAGTCTTTTATCTTAAGACGAATTAGATCTCATTCGTAAATGTATCTCAAAATATTTTTATCTCACTGCACAGCTAGTTAACATAAATTAATCAAACCAAAAACAGCAAATATCTTGATTGCCAACAATGCAATAGTCTAACCTGTGCAAAGTTATATGAATATGACGTAACAATTACGTATGTAAACAAACATGACAAACGCAGAAATTGAGTCATCTTGACTACAAATCATTTTCTTACTCGTCCTTTACCTTGTTCAGCCGGGGATCCCGCAAATGGTCGATCCCTCGGACGACGTTGGAACAGATAATGTTCCCTGTGACCTCGTGGTACTCACGGCATTGAAGACTGGGGTTCTCCAACACCGGACATTTTGTTAATACAAACGCTAGCGCCCGATTCGGGACTATAACGTTTGTACAAGATCTGAAACAAAGAACATAGATGGATGTCCAAATTTAACTCAAAAGCGTTTATGAATAAATGCAATTTATTTCAGACTGCAGTTTATAATACAAATATGATGTAAGAAGGAATCTTATACAAATATGTATGTAAGTAAAATTGGAAATTTGGGTTGTTATCTTGGACATGTAAGGAAAACCAAAGTCTCAGAATTGGGCTGTCTACTCTTTCTTACACCACCTTCATGTGCGTGGTGTTAAGTGGTGTTGCTCTACCCGTGACCACAAGGGATGTAGCTCTCTTAGAAGCTGTGTGTTTAACAATGACCTATACAGTTTTCTTTATGAAAATCATAAAACTAAATATTCCATTCTTATTAAATATGTAAAGAAATAAGGTATGTGTTACCTATTTAAAAAGACTAAGGGTTTTGAACAGTGCTACACTATGCACTGTGAATGTTTCAAAACCCTTATATTCTACATAATTATATACCATATGCCGAAAATTAGACCATAGGCATAAGCGTGTGATATGATATGAAAAATCAAAGCCCCCCGCTTCTCTTTTTTATAGGGATTTCATCTATTTTAATATGGCACTATATTTTGCTGCGTCTTGGCATTACTACTAAATATATATCCATATTTTAGCAATCAGCTTCTTATGTTAACTTTTTATCTGCGAAATGATACAAATGAACATAATGAATGGCCAAATCTGTGTAAAAATATCATAACAAAACGAATGTATAAAATATCATTAAAATGCAGATATATCAGACAACGAATGACTTGCACTTAATAATAACGATAATTAGTTTTCATAATTCAATAATTATATGATGACAAGTAAATTCTTGTATATAAGTATGTGTTTGTCCTTCGTAAATAAATGTAAACAAGAAGCAAATTTACTATGTGACTTGGTCTCAATGAGCGAATAATATTAAGATACACTTATTTTTTAATTCTTAGTTTAGGTTGCAGTTATGAATAAAAAAATCTAAACCAAACCACTGCATAGGTAAAGACAAAATTAAAGATAAACATACAATCACGAATCAGTAATCTTGTACAGCAAGATACTACAGAAATCCGAAACATTTTTAATTAATCAGCTACTCTAACAAGTGTTTAAGTGAATATCAAAAAGATAGCTTAGATTAGCAAATATCAGCAGTATGACTAATAGCTCAATTAAAGGCCAGTGACTAGCAACCAAGACTGCATGACACAACAAACTGACGCGACGTCATACAAATAAGAAAAACCAAACGGCACCAGTATTTAAATAAAATCTCTTTATTACGGTATTATCGCGTATATTACATTAATTTTACACCTAACGTTTCGAAAACTTTACAGTTTTCATGGTCACAGGTAAACTAAGTTGACATTTTTCTTTGTGTTATAAGAACTATACAAAACTACCGCCTCCAATATTTATTGATAACGTTCCGGATGTACGCAGTATTAGCTCACGGTGTCTGAAGGTCTTGCAGTCTTGTGATGAGCTTTAGTAAAATTTTATAAAATCTCAAGCTCATCACAATACTGCAAGACCTTCTGACACTACTTATGTAATACACGCGATAATACCGTATTAAAGTGATGTTATTTAAATGTGAAAACTTTAGACACCATTAGGCAACAGTATTGATAAATTTAGGTATGCGAAGTCATGATTATGTAGGCAATGTCTTCCTGTGCGAAGAGGAAAATTCATTCAACTTTCTTCTTTTATGTGCACGTGTATATACCCGTTCTAGTCATAATAAGTACGTATCACATGTATTCCGACTCACGAAGTCCGACTATAATAGAATTACCTACTTTATCAGTTTTGTTTCCTTCATGAGATTAAATGGATATTACCAGCATTCGTATTACTAAGAGGATGGATTTTATTATTAATCATCGTGTGGCGGTCTTACCGAGAAAATAATTTTTAATTTAAAAGTTATCTTTTAAATTAAAACTGTTTCATCACTCCTATAGTGATAACAGTATATTTATGATTCATACAGCTTAGACTTTACGTTTACTAGACACGAATTCGTCTGTTCACTATTCATTGATGTATCTCTTTCGAAGAAACTAGTTACATCAATATACCCTAAAATAAACATTTAGGATTAAATAAAAAATACCATTTCACTATAGGCATCTTTGATCTTAGTTTATCCTTTGTGCAAATAATCTATCGTATAAAGAACTGATTTCAATTCAAGTACAGAACCGCTTTTTTAAAAAATTTCAATGGAAATTTTTTGGAGCCAACTCCTTTGTTGAAGTCGATTGCAACTTGAGGTGATTCTGCCTGCCACACACCAACCTCCTCTGGATAAAGAAGCTAGCATACAGTGTGATAAAATGAAATATCCGTAGTTACAACTCAATACTTTTTTGCCACGAAGGAGTTACTATAATCCTCAAATCTTAAGTATGCAGGTTTAAAATTTTCAAACGTATTCAACTGGAAAGTGGAATCAAGCCATCTGAATATTGTGGTATGGAAAATAACGTTGGATAACTTCCGTCACGAAAGAAAGACCTAACCTAACGTGTTATCGGAAAATAAAATTATATATTGACCCCCAGACTGTGCAGTATATCAGCTACGATCAACCGGTTTCCTCTCTTATTTTGTACATATAAAATCAGTAAGATGAATTCAAATGAGTATGTATATTGAGTAGTTATTGCCAGCGATTTTGACTAGAATATAAGGTCTATTTCAATTCAGCGCAAATATTTTAAGGTCTAGCTCTCAGTTGAGAGTGCTTTAATACTAAATTTTAAGAAATCGACAGGCTAGTTTTCATTTTGGTTTTTTGAACAATAAATAAGATTTTTTTTTATAAAATTCAATAATTCTGCCGTTTTGATTGCCGATGTCAGTAAAATAGTATCCATAATAGGTAATAGTAAAAAGTACAGAACCGCTTTTTTAACGCGAAGAAGTGCTTTCTTGCGCACTAGGTTATTTTGTGTGTCTAAATCCTAAACTCAAAATATCTCTAGAAATAGCAGTGCCGATATTGTTAATTTTGTTTCCAGAACATTTTTTTAGCTAATGGATGCCAGCCCTTAAAATATTTGCGCTTAAAGTCAATTGTCCCTATACATATACATATGTACAACATCAATGAGGCCTCTCCAACCCGTCTGGCCAGCAAGGAGAGTGTAGGCCAAATCCTCTGTCTGCTCTAGCCAAGTATGGATCCGGTAGTACAGAGAGGGTCATGCTCCTGCAGTGGAGACTAAAAAGGTCTGATGATGATGATGATAAACATATGTATACCGCGTGAAAATTTACCACCAACATTCCTTTGGGGGTGTTGACGGCCGCCAACACAACAAACTGTCTGCACTTTTCGACTACAAACAAATACGTCAATGAAACCATTTGTTCACTAAAAAAATATTATCTCGTATTAGTTTCAATATCATTCATTAGAAAAATATCTACATTTAGCAGTCAGCGATTAGGTGATAATAAGAAACAGCTTCTATTTCACATACAAAATTTGTTTAAAAAATTTTCCATACGAATCGTTACGTGACGACAAAGCATAATATTTTTTACAAACAGCTTGGCTCGTCATACCCTTGGCATCACATCACGTTTCACGGACAAAGGTGTGTGTTTGCGGTGAGGGGCGGCGCCCGATACGTAGGATGAACGACACAATGATAAAGACATGTTACGCAATTACATTTGCTTTCATTTACACTGGGAATGTACAAATTCGTCTGCAAGGTGACGAAGTAAGTCTGTAAACAAACGATAGGACTGAAATAGTATCAATGAAAGGTTAATGGGAAAATTTTCAACAAATAGGTACCTTCATTCCCTTCCCAAATCAACAAATTCCTATCCTTCCCCAGGATTATACTTAAAGGCTTCCGATGGCAGCAGCGTTGGAAGCACAAGAAGCAATAAAAACTGCGACCGCGAACCTGTCTGCCCGTGGTGAGTATGGCAATATCCTCCCATGGAAAAAAGAATCCTTCAGAGAGGCCTAGACTTTGCCTAGGAGTGGACTTTTGACGGCTGAAATAATGATTAAAGAAGACAATGTGAACCCTTACCAATCCTCACACTGACTCTTTAAAGCTCATTAAAATGCCATCTTGATTCAGGCCTAGACTTGATCTGATTCCGATCGCATTTTTCCGTTTTCCATCAGCCTTTTGACATGCGACAACTTGTGATTAACGACACTAGCCGAAAATATTATATCCATCCATCTTTACTTATCCCGAGTTCCATTCAGTTTCAATTTTCTAGGCACAATAGTTCCAGCTGTGCGTTGATATATAAGTCAGGCTTGTGCCCGCGGCTCCGCCCGTGTTAGTATCGATCCCTCGGAACAGTAGAATTTTCCGGAAAGAAAGGTACCCTATGTCCAATTTATATTGAACCAATTTAGTATGAAGGTAGTTTGAGGCCTGGGGAAGGCCCCAGGCCTCAAACTACCTTCATACTTAATTGGTTCAATGGTTGAAGCGTGAAAAGAAGACAGAGTTACTTTCACATTTATAATATTAGTATAGAAGTATGGATATATAAACTTTGTATGTGTTTATGTTTACGAGGAGACTTAAGTGCAAACGCATCTTGAATAAAAGGAAGAGGGCTAATGTCAGGCCGGTCGTAAAACCTCTCTCAAAGCATTTTACAGCATGAAGATCTAAGTTTATAACAGACTTTGAAATTACCCTAAAGGCTGCAAAAGGAGCACGGTCATGTTGCGACCATGCCTCTTGAGGGACAAAGAACAATCAACGCCCTGTGGTATTCAACCATTTTTTTGCCTAAACTCATTGCTGAACTGCCACCGTCACATCATCCTACAGCACGACAATGCAAGTTCTCCCCCAAATAACGAGCTTTTGGAGAAGCAAAACTTTGACTTGTTCGACTATCCGCCGTAAAGCACTGACCTAAGCTCCAATAATAATTATTATTTTTAACTTCCTCAGAATAAAAACTGAATTGCGTGGTCAACACTTTTCAATACCGGAGGAAGCCAACGACACGGTACCATTGACGCTTTTAAACTGCAATTTTAATTACCACGACTAATAAATGCAACGGGTACTATCAAATGGCAAAGTGCGTGAAATATTGCGGCGAGTACTTCGAAAAGCAATAAAAATATTATACTAATTATTCTCTATCACTTTCTCGATTCCCGAAATTTGCAGTGCACTCGTGTTGTAAGATATGATGATATTATTGGAAGTACCTGACAATTGAATTTTTATATAAAATTGTATATCCATTGTAATTACGTACGGTACGCTTGATGATATAATTTATTAGCACTAGGTGTGCTAATAAATTAGTGATTGAACATATCTACTCGTGTAGTAAAGAACATTGTAATAACATTATGTATGGTGGTACACCATGTGTTTTACGTTTGACCTAGTTTCATTTACTTAACTGCAAATTGAACTATAAACTTTATGATTCACTACAACAGCAAAAAACCAATCTCATTTCACACAGGTAGGAAGTTGGCGGTAACTGTTGCTCTCAGACTTTGCAACAAAATAACTGAAGTAGAACGACCTAACCCACCTATTTTTTTTTTTTTAATTATTCGACTATGTAGCTAGCTCCAAGTGAACTTTTGCTGCTTTACAGGGCATTTGAGCGCAGGATTCCCTCAGCCTATATAGACAACATCACTAAAGGGCCCCCAGGAGGAACGGACCTCTGTGTGCGCTAGGCTTGGAAAGACGGCAAACTCATCTTGCTTGAAGGGTCGTGACTACATGCATGCATGCATAGCCTGAAGGGCATTCTATGGCAAAAACCTTTGGAGAGCAGCAACTCTTTTATCTTTTGCCTTATGGGCCACCTAGAGTCAGAGACCGCACCGTAGTGTGTAAAATGGAGATGGTGGCAAACCATTCCCTAATTTTTTACCCACTTAAAAAAAAAGGAGGAAGTTATTAATATGGTTGCAGTTTTTTAAATGTTTGTTACCGCATAACCCCCTTTTTTATGAATCTTCCTCAATTTAAAGGGTTTGCTTTCAGATTGGTCCCATTTAAATTTAAGCGAAATTGGATCAGTAGTTTGTTTGAAGTCGGTTTTTTATATGAAAGATTATTTTCAAATATTTTCGCGATTGTGACACATTTAAATTAAGTCACTTAATACCTACTATGGTATGGTCAAGTAACACCTAATGTTTCTAAAACTTTACAGCTTGTTAGTGAAAAGAAACTCCCGCTATTTTTTCAAAATATGTACCTACATTTTTGAGACTTGCAGAAATCAGGGAATATTTAAATTAACTCATTCACGGCCACTGGACCAGACACAATAGATATAACAATAAAAGTCTACGTCTACAGGCGGGACGTCCGGAAAGTGTTAAATCGCTAAAGCGATAGGCACCTATTCTGAGAAAATAGCGAGAATTTCTTTCCACAAAATGACACCGAATAGACTAATAAATATGAGTCTTACTTACAATAGATGAGATGCTCAGTAACGTAAATATGGATGTCAACGTCAAGGTGCGCGTCATCCAAGAATAGCTTTGTATTTCCTCAAAACTTTTTCGTAAAACATGATAATTGTGTACATTTTTATCAGCTGATGCCAGTCACGATCGATTTGACTGATAAGCTTTATCTGCCATAAAGTTAACTTCTTGTTTGATAAATAAAGATGGATATCTCACTGGAGTACCGAATTTTCCCTATAATCAGTGCCAGCTCTAGGGTTGTGCGATTTCTCTGGGCGCTGCATTAGCAGGGGTCGCAAAATACTATTAGTTCGTATCGTTAGGTTAAATCGAGGAAATTAAGAATTCTCTGATATACCAATGATGCCAGCCTACAGAATATTTTATCTGAGTCTTCATTTCCTGCGCAAGAGAAGGAAGTATAGGAGACTCTTTATTTCTGAGTCCCGTTTCCATCTGTTAGCCCACATTTTCGATAATCGTGCCTCTTGGTGCAAACACCATCTATGGTTAATCCCACGGAGCAAAGCTACTTACTAAGAAAAATTTGGAAGTTTAGTTCAAACTGCTGCATTTTTAAATAAAATGAATCAAATAAGTAGAATTTTATTTTATTTGCCTTGGTAACGTAAAGTTTGTAAAACAATAAGATCTTGTAATATGCATGTGTACTTTTTACCAGTTTACCGTAAATTAATTAATTATAATTTCCGTGAATACTTTATCTGTTCCATAGAAGTGACACGGTCGATCAATAGAGATAGGTCGAAAGTAGCAAAGAAACCCATACAGGCTGTCTCTATGTCAGATTGTATATTATTTCCGTGTAGTGACCGATCGCCTAATGGGCGCCGATAGACAATCTCCCTGTACTCTAAACAAAAGTTACGGTGAGATAATAGTAAGGAAATCGATAGTTGCAATGGTATCAGTGTCGCGAGTCAAGTTTAATGTTACAGCGGCCTTCGTGACTAGGCCATCATATGGTTAAATTGCTTTGTAGTGCAGCCATTATCTGCCTACATTGTTTACAACCGTTTTAATTAATTCTTTCCGCGCCTCGCTGTTTTAATGACGCCCCAGTTTAAAATTGGCTAGGTTTATCTACTTTCATTTTAACACATCTAAAGCTAAATGCTAAAAGGCTTGTTGACATAAGTATTTCACATATTTCCAAGGTCAAAAACGTGACAATGTATGAAATGGCTACATTGTTTACAACCGTTTTAATTAATTCTTTTCGCGCCTCGCTGTTTTAATGACGCCCCAGTTTAAAATTGGCTAGGTTTATCTACTTTCATTTTAACACATCTAAAGCTAACTGCTAAAAGGCTTGTTGACGTAAGTATTTCACATATTTCCAAGGTCAAAAACGTGACAATGTATGAGCATTTTGTATGGAAGTTGTAATAATGAACTCAACAAAATTCTCAGGAAGTGGAAAGACACAAATATTAAGATCATGTGATACGAGTATTTTCTCAAAATAATATTCTCATTATTAAACACAAAAGTACTGAGAAAATTATCCACACAATAATCTTTAAAATAAGTAAGTAAACAGTAGAGAAACAGGCTAATCTGTTGAAACTGTAAACATAGCTTCAGTTTGTGTTTTAGTTTCGGTCCAAAACTGATACAATGTGGTAAAATAGCAGTTACTAATAGTATTAGGTACTTACTGCCTCTAGTCTCTAGTTACGCTGGCTTCAAGACTAGTATATTTTATATAAATATTTTTATTATATGTATTTCTTTTAATTATATTCATGTATATTTAAATAAGATTAATTTATGTAATTGTATCACATAATGTTTCAAATTTTATTGTAACTACTAATCTTTTTCACCTTAAATTCTTTGTATAACCTAAAGGTTGACTGTCAAATAATGCTTAGCATTAAGTCCACCTATTGTGTTTCCACTGTATTTGTACAATAAAGATAAAATCCACTATACAGGGTTACTGGTAATGAAATGCTATCCTCCTTAGGAAGATGTAGTGACTGTTATTTGGAATTGATTTGACCATCCAATATTTTATTCAAAAGTGCATCTTTTTTGAGATAATTGACATTTTTCACTTTATTTCTCAAACTCCCGTTCAGAAATGATTAAGTATTTTCATGATTTTATGATTGATTAATATATGTTACAATAATCAAAATGTTACAATAATCAAAAAAAAATAAACAAAATGTTAAATTTTTGAACCGTAAAAATAAATTGAATCTGGTTGTTAAATATGACAATTTTACAGTAAAATAAAATAAACATAATTTAGCTATGCATGTGACAGCACAATTTTTTTTTTAATAACAATAATCAAATCTTTCTCTGATATGAGATAATCAGATAACAGTGTCTAAAGCCTTATTTTCATTGCCTATAGTATTACAGTATTGGGAACAATAATAGCGCAATCTTCAGCAATGGTCAGAATTATGAGCTTACAGACTAACTTTTTATTTACACACAGAACAAGTAAAAGTATTGAACTATTTCTGTTAGCGACATCCATATTTCGAGCATATAATAACTCTGTAGAGCATTCAGTGCTTGTTGCCAACTCTCAATGAGACATACTATAAATAGATAACATTGCAAGCAAATTTTTGCTGGATGATATGTGTAAATAAAGGTTTTTCAACTTCTAAAATTTAGAAGATTTAATAAACCTCTAATCATAATATTTAGAATGTCAATGATCTGAATGTATCCATGACATTATTTTGACAATATCAAAGACAGTAAGTACCTAATAAAATCAATGCACAATTATTTTGTTCTTGTTCCAATATAAAGCTGGGCTTCACTATTATGAAAGCATTTATATCGTAATATGACTTGGCAAAAGTTTTATTTTAATATCTTTTGTTAAGTGAACTTATCTTCAAATATTGGTTTTTCTTATATAAATGTTTGTGAGGATCTTATAATATTTATTTACAAAATCTGTCATATTTTTTTAATTCTCATAACTAAAAACCAAGAAAGCAACAAGATATAAATAAATGGAACCTTTACATCCAAAATCAAGTCAAAAATGTTGTCTGATTTACCCTAGAACTGGCCACCTGCTCTAGCAGGTGGCCAGTCATAAAAAATTTGACAAATAATTTAACAGCATGATTCACAATAATGTCAAATGAACCTGACCCTCTACAGTTAAAGATCCAACTAGCAAAATGCTCAAATAAGAGAGAGAAATGTTTTCTGATTTTGTTATAAAAAAACTCAGTTCCTCTATGTTTCATGTTTACTTCTTTCTATGTGCAGATTAACTTTTATCATAAATTTAATTTAATTTACAATGCTTTTGATTATTTTTTTATTTCAGTTTTTGGTAGTATTACTTACAATTTTGATTGATATCAAAAAGTGTAAGTAAGTATTAGTAAGGATTAGATACTTTGTGATTGATATAAAAAAAGTATAAGTAATCCTACTAGATTCTAACTAGATATAAAGAATGTCAAAAATATTAAAATTATTCAGATATAAATTCGGATTTTATGTGTGTCTGCTAATAATGAAACAAAAACAAAACAAAAAGTCAAACAGTATTTTAGAAGAAAGCAAATAACATGACACAAAACATGTATTTAATATGGTATGCAACTGAGATATTCTTTTTAACAAGATTGTGATAAGTCCACATTTGAACCCATTATTTGTACATACATTTAGACATTTAACATCATTTAGAAATTAGTTTTTTTTGTATGATGGTTATGCCTATATTCTTTATAACAGACATCTTCATAGTCAATATTGGCCTAGATGTGCAATTTGTGCAGCATTTCATCACAATAGAAAAGTAGGCCTAGGTGAACACTTCTCAAGAAAAGCCATACAAACATTAGATAATAAAATAAGATTTACATTAAATCACTAATGCAAGTGTATGATGTGTATAATGTTAAAATGTATTTAGTTTGTCCATCAGAAATAAAAGAGCTAAACTTAAATACTCTTGTTGTTGATGTTAGTGTATAGAAAGGACCACAACAAAAATAACTATACTACACAATGAGTATTTTAGACAGTAATAATGGAGTGATTTTTTTTTAACATTTAATCAATATAATAAAACAGAAAATATAAGTCGTACATTTATAACGCTGAGGTGTCGTGACATAAAGTCACCGAAAACGGCAACGATGGTGACGGAATCATCGCTAAATAAATTAGAACAATACGACGCCCGTAAGACCTTGAATCTAATCACATCAGGTAAAAAGACTCCCTAGAACTATCATAGAATACGATTGATTTCAAATGATCCATGGATCCCAAAATCTTCACGATTTCATACTTCATTACATATGTATCTCGCCAGATTTTTGCTCATATTAGGACATTCTATAAATAGAATACGTTTAAAAATATAATTTCTTCTATTCATCAGAAATTTGTTTTTATTATACGGGTAAAAAACAGCTGTCACGTTATGTAAACTCCGAAAATAAAATAAACTGTACTTACAACAACGATCTGGGGACTGTGGAAAACATTTTAAATAATATGTTTCATCCGCTGAACTGCTTTTAAACACACACTTCTTTCACGTATTTTGGTTTAAATTTAATTTTTTGATATTGTTAAAATTACGCCCTCCATCCAGGTGGCAGTGCTGTGACTGACCAGACCATAAACAAAATATGGATATAAAGCGTCATACAGCATACATCACAGCTTTAATCGATATCGATATTTTTACTATAAAATCGACTGATCAAATCATAATACATGACGTCTTAGGAGACGGCAAATCACATACGGGCGGAGACTGACCGGGAGTGCTATTTTGAAAATGACGCCGTTCGTAAACGATCGATTTTTCCATAGAAAATCGTTTGAAGACGAATGTCACACTTTCGAAAATAGTACCCCGGCTCTTCGCCATACCGGTTAGCGATTTTCTGGTGTATAAGATAGTGTTTGGGGACTCTATATGGATGGGCACTTCATTAGTAAATATAAATATTCAATTTTTTACATCCGGTTAGGAAGCGAAGCGTATATAAGTTATGAAAGTTTGAAAATTCATCATCATTTCGAGTAGGTGTCACGGTCAATCGACCATGCACACCCTGGTATCAGAGTTCTTCGGAACCGCCTCTCGGCCTCTGACGTGGTTCTTTTAACGACTACCAGATGGCAGCCGGGACCACCGGCTTAACGTGCCTTCCGAAGCACGGAATCTTCTTCATTATCAGACAATCAGGTGATTCAAGCCTGCAATGTCCTAACCAAACTGGAAACAACTAAACAAAGTATGCTACCGGTGGGAATTGAACCCACGACCCCCGGGTCAACAGGCAACGCCTTAACCACTGGACCACGGAGGCTGTTTGAAAATTGGGAACATGGGATTCTTTAAAAAGGGCGTGATAATATTCCTTCAGGGTCGGCAACGCGCGAGTGGTACCCCTGGTGTTGCAGGCGTTCATAGGCTACAGTAACCGCTTTCCATCAGGTGGGCCGTATGCCTTTTTGGCTACTAGGTAGTATAAAAAAAAAAATTAAATCATCTGTTTGTCGAAGTCAGTTACTTAGTATTCATAATTGTAACAGTAAAAAATTGGACCAGAATGTAATTTGAAATCAAAAGCATTTTTCTTGCTTATGGGTGCTGCCAGCCCCTAAAATATTTGCGCTTAATTTAAATTGAATTGATATAAAATGCAAACCCGACTCACTGTCTTATACAGTGTGTAACTTAGCTAACGACGTTCCTGTGAAGGGGTGACTCAGACCGTCAAAATGAATAACTTTTTCTATGGGACTAATGCTTAGAACTCAAAATACAATTGACATATTCGTACAAGTATTTGGCCGGCATGGCAATTAGTAAGAAAATGTAAAAAAATTGAGTTCCTTGCATTGGTCCCATAGGACAAGTTGTTCATTATGACGGGCTGAGTCACCCCTTCACAGGAACGTCGTTAGCTATGTTACACGGGAATGTCGTTGGTTATGTTACACGCTGTATAAGACAGTGAGTCGAGTTTGGTCGGAAAATAGGTATGTCAGTCCTCGATTGAAATTAAAAATTATCTGTGTAGGTGAAATGAACAAATTTCACCCCTAAAGGGGTAAAATGGGGGATATAGTTTGTATAGAAGTTTTCTCATTTCTGGACAGTATGAAAATTGGTATGATGATTACAAATAAAAATGAGTTGCGTATTGTGTAAGCAAGGATAAAAAAAAGGAAGAAGTAGCTTTCTACTTACTATGGGGGAGTTTCTTTGGGACTTCCTTATTTCTACTTAAAAATATGACTGGTCACAATCACAATATAAAATGATCCGTATGGGGAAGTAGGCGGTTTCAATATGGGACGTTTTTTATACAAAATGTACAGCTAAAACTTAAGTACACGCGGAGGAAGGCGTGGGCTAAAACATATAACATTAGATTACATAACTGAGGTCTTTTCAAAAGAGCTATATAAGTTGATTTTATGTTATAAAGGTGGCGTTGATAAAAAAGCAAGTGTCAATGTCATGTGTGATAAAATTTCCCAGAACAAGGACTAATTCCAAAAGGCTCCTTCTATGCTTTAGTCCTTGTTCTGGAGTGCTATTTTTGAAATGATGCCGTTCGTATACTAGCATTTTTTCCATACAAAAATCGCTCGAAGACAAGTGTCACACTTTTTAAAATAGTACCCCTGACCTATAAACATAAAAGTTGTAAGCACAAACTACTAAGAGATACTACGTATCAGACTGCCAACTGTGAACAAAAAATTTAAACCATAGCGTTTTTTTTTTTATTTTCCAATCTTAACTGACATTTGTTTTTTTTTTATAATTTAAGGTTTGGAGCAAAAGAATAAACGTGCACGTGCATTTCCATTGCTAATATGTTATCTATAGATAACTACACATATAGATATACAACTAATATACTCATATATATACTTATTGTGCTTTTTAATGCATACTGTATATCATGCATACATTATTTACATGGGAGGGTAAAGGAAAATGAATAATACCATTTATCATTATTATTGTAATTTTTATTAACTCGCAATATTTACAAAACAATTATTTAGTTTATGTTTGGCCGATGTTTAGTCTCACTGAAGAACCTCTTCTCAAAATGTTTTTGACAAACCGCTAAGTTTATCTCTTTCTCTAATGGTATAAAATCGTAACGATTTAGGCACTCTAACCTCTTGAGTCTTTTCTCAGAACTTTTAGGTTAACGGTGTAAATAACTAGAGTCCTTTCGCAAACACTTACACACACAACACTTGTAATACGGCATTTTCCAAAACGCAAGGAGCACTAGGGAAATACAAAGGCTTACTGGTAAAGTGGAGAGGATAAGCACAAGTCTTCACACAATGTCAGTAATGCACAAACTACTACGTTTGCGCCAGCGACGAACGTCAGACCATAACGTCAGCAAGGCATCAACCAATCACAGAAAAGATGTAGGATAGTGGGCAAGATGGCCGCTACGCGTTGCGTTCCGATATTAGCAGATTGTCGGCCGTGGTTGTAAGGCATTGGTTTACATAACTATTTTAAACGATGTCGATACTTACCATAAACAACAGGAATTCACTATAAGTATTGTCCATGGCTGCTCGTATGACTTTGACTTTGACATTTTGACAGTTGTAAAAAACATATGAGCCGAATGTTCCATTCCATTGATACGAATAATTTATTTTGGAATTTAAACAAAATTTAATGCCATGATTCGAGAAGACGATCCTCAGTTTAGAATTACGCCGTTCCAGCAAATGGCTTCAGCATGTACCGGAGCTCTTATAACCTCATTGTTCAGTAAGTCATGATGATATTACCCAAAAAATACTTAACATGAACTTGAATCGTGTTTTCTTCAATAGTATACAAATATTACTGTTTATATTCGCAGTGACACCACTGGATGTAGTAAAGATACGATTGCAAGCTCAGCAGAAGGCCCTCCTATCAAATAAATGTTATTTGTATTGCAATGGTCTTATGGAACATTTGTGTCCTTGTGGAGATTCCGCATGGATACCCAGACGGGTACATTTTCATGGAACTTTTGTAAGTATAAGTTATATTTCGTTTTTCTATTTCTAATACACTTGCTACTAACTTACTACTGTAAGTATATACTAGTTCATACTTGTGTGTAGTGATATGAGTATATATCCTAGTTACTTGAATATACAAACAGCTTTAGCACCTGTAGTTATAAGGAACGAATCACAAATGATAATGCTTACATAGTTGGAATATGCATCAATACAAATTGCTTATGTTAAAAAAGTACAGCGTTAAGGTATGGCAAAACGTAAAGGTAGGAGGCAGTGGGGGAAGCCTCACCTTGAAAATTGAGGTATGATATCCATGAAGAAATAAACATATCTGGGCAATGCGGGCAACCACCATTGAAATTGCAGGGTTGCAGGGTTTTTTATTTTACAATATAAAATTTTTTCACTTTAGAATATTACTTGGTAATAGTTAAACAGCTATAGGAAAGTAATAAAAAAAAATTACAGGTTTGTAATAAGTAGTAAATTAACATCGCCTTGTTTAAATTAACTACTTATTAATTTCAGGATGCATTCTACAAAATAGCAAAAATAGAGGGTGTCCCAGCATTATGGTCTGGATTAAGCCCAACTCTAGTCCTGGCTCTTCCCTGCACTGTGATATACTTTGTTTCATATGAACAATTACGATACAGAATGAAAACCTCTTACAACGCGTTCACTAGTACTAGTAAGTATGCTTAACTCATTGCCTGACACTAATATTACCAGTATAACAATGATTTCATTGTTTGAAATGCACAGGCGTGTCTAGCGGCAGAGAATGCATTAAGAATTTATGATATCAAGCATGACTATCTGTATGGAAAAATACTTTATGTATTTTTATAGTACATGTAGTTAAAGTGAAGTGTAGTCAATCAATACTGTCTTTATTTTCCATAGTATATTGGATTTACGTGGCTTTTACGTTTCATAAACCTAAACTTTGTCTACCCTATAAGGAAATAGACGTGATCATTGTGTATTGGTTTGCCCTTATTTGTGATTTTTATATGTAATATTTTTGTTTCTTATTTTTGCTTTCCACAGGAGGAAGCTTGTACTTAATATTCAAATATTCTCATATTTTACTATTCAAGAAATTAGTCAAGTTGCAATTATAGCTCTTAAATTATACAATGTACACTTAAGATCTACAATATTAACCTATATATATATATATATATATATATATATATACCTAACTATCATGTGGTTTGGTATAAAAGGTATCAATCATCTCATGGTGCCTGAATAAAATCATGTGAATGATGCACTGCGTGTGCATCATTCACATAATTTTATGTATTCAGATTCAGGTACCATGAGGGATACCTTTTATACCAGATCACATGATAGATACAACACATTTACACATTTTGTTGAATAAATATTAATACTAAATATAATATGTTATTAAATCTCTATTTTTATTGACTATTGTGAGCAACATAACAATTGATAAAGTTTACACAAATAAAAGTTTGAATAGACATACCTATATATCTATCTTTACCTTCCTTTCTTGGAATCAAGGCCACTGTTGTATATTAACATCAATTAATTGTCATATTGTTAGTACTATTTGTGGCTATTTCATACGCATTTTTTAAGTATATACAGGTTCAGACAGGCTTCAGACAACTATAAAAACTTTTGCCTATGTTAGACAGTTACAAAACAAATATAGCTAAGAAAATATAGATTTCCATAGGTTAAATAGTTTTTATAATCAGGTTCTTTCATGCTGGTCTGGGAGAAAAGAATAAAACGTAGAATGTGCGCTTCCCGCACAGACCGTAGAAGCCGGTCAAGGGAATGTGCGAAAATCTAAAGAATCATAAGACATGGTGATGCGACTAGCAACCCATCACTATTTTGATTCCGCTTTCCACCTTTACGCCCACCAACTCGCTAAACGTTATGACCTTAGGCTCTGTCTACTCCATAAGGGATAAAGATGTTATAACATGTACATATGTACAATCAGGTTTCTAGTGCTAAAGACCCCCATTTTACCTGTGAAGTAATATAAGATAGACATGTTAAAGTATACATTATATTATAATTTATATGGCCTCCTGTTGCCAGGGAAAGTAACATAGCTACATTAAAAATTAATAACTTGATGGACATGAATGTTATATATTATTATTTACTACTAACCTTTGTCGTTCAAAACTGCTATTAAGTGAATAAGTTAAAAGTAAAAAACTTTTTAAAAACAATTTTTTTGTACATCACATCTTTATCTTTAGAGTTATTTTCAGCGAACCCTTTAATTTGATATCCATATTGTCAGTGCATCAAAAATAACTATCCCGCCATCTTGGGTGTTCCGCCATGTTAAATTTAGACATCATAGAGCTTACCATGCATTGTCATCTAAACTAAAAGTATACAACATTTTAGATTGGTTTAAGATATCTGCTACAAAATTGATTTGCAAGATTTAGAACACATAGTTATACATACATTGCAAGTTAAATAAAAGCTTGTAAAATAGTATCTAGTTAAACATTTTCAAGCAATTTGCCTTTTCGATTATGTGTATGGTACAAATTTAAGTTTTCTACTTTATTTTCAGCCTCACAGCCATTATGGATACCACTGATTGCTGGGGCCACAGCAAGGATTACTGCAGTCACAATAGTTAGCCCGTTAGAGCTAATTAGAACAAAAATGCAGTCTAAAAAATTGACTTATGGAGGTTTGTAAAGAAATACCTATTAGAAATTAGAATATTAGGTCATTGTATGTGAGTTTCTTCATTCCATATAATTCATAACTTTAAACGCCCGTACAGCCGTGCATTAATAAGGTATCATTACATCAACTAGAGTATTTTTTTTTTTAAGAAATTGCAATTTTCTTTATAAAGTTACCTAACTTAACGTTCAATATCGTTAATAATTTCTATTACATATTCGTTAGAATTTCGTCGTCTTTTTATGTTATTTTTTATTTCGTACATTTGTTTACACCACTGCCAAAAATGAGTGTTGTAATGGATATACACGTATAAAATGAAAGTCTCACGTACGTAGGTATATAATTACTATATTTCTGAATCGAACACACGAAACTTTATCTCACACAAAAGAAAAGAACTTATTTAAAATACAAGAGTCCCAGGTCGACTATATCTCTCTAGTCGAAAAAAACATGTCTCTTCGTTAAGAAAAAAATTCTAGCGGGCCGCGCTCCTATTGGCCGAGCGCGGACCACGTGACCTTTTGGTCGTGTTCTCAAAGTTTTAAATTATACCGCCGCGTCGCGTACGGGTGCATTCTGTGACATCCTCCCCCTTTTGATCTAGCGTTAAACAACGCGACGATCAAACCTTCTTAGGCCTACCTCGACCGCGTTTAGGAGCTACGGGCTCAGGACATTCACCCTCGCGAGCGTGGTAACGTCGAAGATCGGAACGATGATACTTACCTATTGTCTCATCGGGCTTATCCGGGAACGCCAAAATAAAGGAAGTAGGACTGACCTTTTTAGATACTACGTAAGGGCCATCCCTTCTAGGTAAGAATTTCTTAGTAATACCTTTGGAAGCGTTGCTAAGAGCGTGCGACTTCAGTAGTACGAGATCACCAGGCTCAAGAGAATTATTGCTGTTTCGAGTAGCGTCTTTATAAGCCTTCCTACGATCTTGCTGCTGCTCAATAGTTTCCTTAGCTTCCTTCAAAGTACTAGCCATCTTAAGTAGATATGGCGTCACTTGCGGTACGTAATTCTCCGCTTCGATGATAGATCGGAGATCGGTACGAGCATCTATGGGAGAGCGAAGCTCTCGTCCAAAAGTCAAATATGCAGGTGTATGCTGAGTGGCTTGCGTTATGGATGTATTCATGGCAAACCGGATAAAAGGCAATGCATCAGGCCACTGCTGGTGATGTCCCTCGACCAGAATTGCCAGTTGCGTCTTCAGATCGCGACTTTTTCGCTCGACTGGATTAGCCTCGGGGTGGTATAACGGCACAAGTGACTGTTTAACTCCTAGAACATACATAGCCTGCTGCATGACGTCAGTCACAAACTGAACACCATTGTCTGATATCACCCGTCGCGGTACGCCATAACGAAGGAACACCTGCTCAATCAGCACCTTAGCACAGCTTTCTGCAGTTGCCTCAACAAGGGCGAACATTTCAACCAACTTACTGGTGGTATCTTCTACGACGAATACCCAACGTTCTCCATTAGGCCCTTTTGGCAACGGGCCGAACAAATCCATGGCCAGGACTTTAAAGTGCTGCGCAGGTACAGGTGACTGCAAAAGACCAGCTGGTTTCGTATTTGCCGGTTTATAACGCTGACACTCGATGCAAGATTTCAAATATTCAGCAACATACCTTCTCATTCCAGGAAAATAATACCTCTGGGAGATCCGATGAAGTGTTCTCTCTACTCCACCATGACCAGCAGTTGCAGCATCATGACACTCAACCATGATTTCTTTTCGCAGATTTACAGGAATGACGAGTTGCGGCTCTTCTGATTCGACACCTTCGACGTAGCGGTACAAGACACCCTGAGAGAGGTGATAGCCTCTCTCAGCCCATCGACTACTATTAACTTCGTCATTGCCTTCTAGGTCCAGTACTATCTTAGATAACTCCGCATCAGTTAATTGGGATTCACGTAAGTAACTAGCTTCCCATCGCGGCGTGTCTACAATCACCGTGCAGACGTCGCATCCAGCCTGAACGTCTTCATTACACGCAGGTCGACTGAGAGTGTCAGCTACGACGTTGCACTTTCCTCCACAATTAAATCAAAAGCCTGGAGTTTCATTGCCCACCTTACCAACCTACCTGTTGGAGATTTAAGTGTTAACAACCACTTCAATGGTTGATGATCGCTGGCAACACGAACTGGATGGCCATCAACATATCCTCGAAACTTTTCTAAAGCCCAGACTACGGCTAGTGCCTCCCTCTCAGTAGTCGAGTAATTTCGCTCAGCTGAGGTAAGCAACCGGCTGGCATACTCTATCGGTCGCTCTTCCTGTGGCGTGGCACCCTGAACTAGTACAGCTCCTAGAGCATAAGCACTGGCGTCTGTCCTAAGGATAAATGGCTCATCATAGTTAGGTTGTTGAAGTATAGAACTCGTGATGAGTCGTGACTTGAGTTCCTCAAAAGACTTTTGTTCCGTCTCCCCCCACTGCCAACGTCGATTCTTCTTCGTTAAATCTGTTAACGAACGGGCTACTTCTGAGAAGTGTGGGATGAACTTCCGGAACCATGAGCATGTCTGTAGGAACGACTTAAGGTGTTTGACGGAAGAAGGAGGTTTCATCCCGACCACGGCGCTGATCTTATCCGGATCAGGTGCAACTCTTTGAGCTGATATGATATGCCCTAGATACTTAACGCTTTCTCGCGCGAATACACACTTAGTACGATTGGCACGGAGTTTAAACTCACGCAAGCGCTCGAATACCACCTGAAGGTCCTGCAGATGCTGCTCAAAGGTCCCAGATAGTACTACAAGGTCATCTATGTACCCTAGCAAGGTCACATGCTTGACAGAGGCTCCAGAGCGGAATCTATCGATTAACCTCTGAAAAGTGGCGGGAGCGTTGCGTAGTCCGAAGGGCATACGTTTAAATCGATGAACGCCAAGGTGCGAGACGAACGAGGTCTTATCCTGGTCTTCCTCCCTGACGCAGACCTGCCAATACCCTGATCGAAGGTCAATAGTACTTATAAAACAGCTCTTACCTGTGTATTGCAATAAATCGTCGATGACGGGTAAAGGATAGGAATAACTGTTGGTGATGGCGTTGAGCTTTCGGTAATCGACACAAAACCTAAATGACCCATCTTTCTTCGGCACTAACAAAGCAGGAGCTGCCCAAGCAGACTCACATTCCTCAATGATGCCTTCAGATAACATTCGGTCTATTTCCGCTTCCATGATAGCTTTCTTAGCCGGCGTGAGCCGATAAGGCGGCACAGCTATAGGAGGATGCTCACCTGTGTCGATCCTATGCTCGGCAAAAGGGGTAGCCTCACCCTGCTCTCGAAAAACATCTTCATACTGCTGTAGTAGCACCGCAAGGTCGTCCTTCTGCGATGGAGACAATATAACACCTTCGTCCGACCTTAAAACATCCGTAGCGGCGCAACTGACATATTTACGCGAGCTTTCGCATTGCAAAGGGTAAATATCCTGAGGCCGATGAGCGCTAAACCACGTGTTATGCGCTAAATCTAAGACCAACTGCGCTTTTCGTAGAAAATCTATACCCAAGAGCGTTTTATTATTATCCGCATCCGGAAAGATTACGAAAGAGATATTTACCTTTAAATCCCTTAATTTTACCTCAACGTCGGTAAATAGAACGGGTAAATCACGAACTACGCCGTCAGCAAGTTTAACAGACATTGTACTGTCGCGCAACGGATGATTAAGACGTTTAAGCAACCCATACAAAGTATAACCCGCAATACTTCGCTTCGCGGCGGTATCTATCAACCCTGTCCCTGTTTTCAGAACCCTAAAATCTCAATATCGAGAATAGGTCGACCGGTGACTCGTACATCAGTAAAATTAAAATTCACATCGTCATCCACGGAATAAAAATCGTTATAAAGGGAACTAAAGTTTACCTTGGTATCAAAGGAATTAAAACTGGCATCAAAAGAATTAAATTTGGTATCAACGGAATAACATGTTACACTGGCATCAAAGGAATCAAAACTGGCATCAACATGCTTTGAATTGGCAACAAAACACTTAATATGGCTCTTTCCGTCTAACAACACGTTGTCATTATCCTGTGATAATTGTTTACGTGACTTTAAACAATGAAAGTTATCAGAGGTATTAAAATGTGAGATATTGCCACTACCCTTCAATACAGATTCAAGTTTATCCTTTGTTAACATTTTACTACACTGTACACAATTAAAATTAGTATGACCGTCAATACAAATAAAATTACACTTATCCTTTGACACAAAATTAACCAATGTCGATGACCTTGACCTACTAACATGGCTATTTTTAGATACATTCGTACGATCGCACGGAACAATAAAATCGCACGCGAAAAACTGATTGTTCTTAGAGTTTTTGTTGCAATTTCCGCAATTCGCACGTATTACATCCCTAGCACCACAACCATAACAAGATATCGACTTTTCGACTTTATCACTGTTATCACTTCTGTTTACTAATTTTAGGCAATCGGATTTAACATGTCCACTCTTTTTACAATAAACACAGAAAAGTTTACCTTGTCTCGACGTAATCACCTGACCAGTAGGTACTGTAGACGCGTGAGGAGACCGCGGGCGAGTCGCAGCGGCTACAGGCGTCGCGGGGGCTCCGGACACGGCGTTAGCGGCGCGCAACAGCTGTGGCGCGGCGGTCGAAGCGCGCGAGTGCGCGGCGGACGTTGACCCCGTTGTAACTACGCTCCGGCCGGCCGCTACCAGCGGCGGCTTCGGCGTAAGCGACGTTGATTCTGCTAACGACTCTTCTATCACCCTGGCTCTTTCCACCAACTCATCAACGCTCGACACGGCATCTGGTTGGATACGTTTTCTGATTCGCCGATCCAATAAACCATATATGATGTCCACTTTGATACGATCCTCTAGTTCGTAAGGTAGCTTTGATATTGTCGCCCTCAGGCGAGCGATGAACACGTCAGCTCGTTCCGTTCCCTGTTCGGCCGCGAAAATATCACGAAACAGTTTATAGGCAGGCCGTGGTGTGCCGTACATGGACCTCAGGCGTTGTAGAGCGTCCTCCCAAGACTTGACGGAACTTGAACTTGATTGGTAGCCCACGTAAAGCGTGTTCGTCGCTCACGCTGGAGCACTCTTTGAATACAAGCACCGCGTCGAGGAACGCCTCCAAGGTTTCGGGGTTTCGGGAGGCTCCGTCAAAACGGGCGATGCACTTGACGAAATTGCCGCCCTGCGGCGTCATCGAGAATGGAACCGGTGACTCTGTGCTGTGAGCATGATGATCTGACGCTCTATAGGACTGCGCGGCGATGCTCTCCAGGAGTTTTCTGTTTGATTCCGAGTTTTCTGTTGAATTCCTAGAAGCCTTCTCCAAAGCCCAGGGCTTTGGAGAAGGCTTCTAGGAATTAAAACAGACGATCATCCGTGGTAGACGGTCCTTGGTGAGCGCTGCCGACAAGCGTATCCTGACGAGTTTCTTCATCGATCTCACGATCACTCGCTCGGCGTGTGCGCGGCATAGTGATAAACGTATGGAAATGAAACTGGAGTACGCACAAACAAAATGTTTTTCACACTATTTAGGTAGGTACACAGTTCACACGACACTACGCGCAACGAAAGTTTTATCGTGGTTCGGCCACAAGTTGGAGCGCCATTTGTAATGGATATACACGTATAAAATGAAAGTCTCACGTACGTAGGTATATAATTACTATATTTCTGAATCGAACACACGAAACTTTATCTCACACAAAAGAAAAGAACTTATTTAAAATACAAGAGTCCCGGGTCGACTATATCTCTCTAGTCGAAAAAAACATGTCTCTTCGTTAAGAAAAATTTTCTAGCGGGCCGCGCTCCTATTGGCCGAGCGCGGACCACGTGACCTTTTGGTCGTGTTCTCAAAGTTTTAAATTATACCGCCGCGTCGCGTACGGGTGCATTCTGTTACAGTGTTCTTTTTTCGAATTTATGTGTATACTTATGTCAGTTTCTTTATTCCACCATAACTTGCAAATTCCTTACGGATTTGCATGTATGCATTGTCGTTACAATCCTTACACCCTAAGTGACATACGCTGATTTTTTGTCAGGACAGTCTTACGTTCGTTTATATTGTTGAAAAAATGCTTTCCAGGTTTAATTTCTAATGTATCATTGAAAACACTTGTGTTTCTCAATGAGTTGCACAAATACTTACTTACTGTCATAATTTTATTGGGTTACTGTTATTATTTTCAGAAATTACAAGTGCATTACGAGACGTGATAAAGTTTGAAGGCTATAGAGGTCTATTTCGCGGTTTAGGATCTACACTTTTAAGAGATGTGCCATTCTCAGGTAAATTTCTTAACTTGCAATCTAGGTTTCTCTTATTTTTTGCCCTGTAAGGATTATGACGTGAATTTGTACGAATTCAGGCGTGTTGAATAGCTTTTTGTAAGAAAATATATTTCTTACTTATTCTAACATGGGCTGGGCACCACACGCCATGCAATCAATGCCCGATCATGGTTGAGCAAGATCATGGTCGTACCAGAACTACGTGGACGACGTTTTGGTCCGACCATGATACGACGACGAAATTAACTGAAAAGAATCGTCAAACAGACATAGGCAAATGAGAAAGAGGCCTATGGGACGTTAATTAACATTTCATCATAATATTTGTGAACAATTAAGAACGGTTTTGTATTGTGTCTGTATAAATGCCGACACGAAAGTGTATTCCAGCCCTCTTGCCTTACGATTCGCATAGAAGAAGAAACAGCTAACAGTAGCTAGATGTTATTATTCAGTACACATATATTATGCAGAACACGTCTTTACTCTGTGCCTGTTCGCACGCGACTAACTACTGACTGTCATAATGGAATTTGTGCTCTCCACTTGTGTGCGTGAGAGCACTGACAGAGTATGTATCTTTTTCAGAGACACAAACACTACATAGGTAATTTACTTTTAATCATAGCTGAGAACACAACAAACCAAGAAAAGTCTGAAGAGAAGTAATGCAAAAATGCTACTAACACTTATTTTATAATTTCAGGCATGTATTGGACAATGTTTGAGTCAACCAAACGCGCATTCAATAGACCAGATTCAGAAAAGAATTCATTCTTATTTAACTTTTTCTGCGGATCTGTAGCTGGCAGTGTAAGTACTCTTTAATGAGTTTATCTGTTAAAAATTTCAGTTTACCACCTTTACGCCCACCAACACACTAAACATGACCTTTTGGCCTTAGGTTTTGTGATGATATATGTGATAGTAACAACTTTATACTTAACAGACTTCAAAAAAAGGAGGTTATCAATTCAGTTGTTTTTTTTTTAAATGTTTGTTACCTCAGGACTCCGTAATTTATGAACAGATTTTTTTTTAATAGGTATACTGTCAAATTGGTCCCATTTAAATTTCTCCAAAATTAGTTCAGTAAGTCTGTGTTTTATATGAAAATATTTTTGGCCTATACCAGCATATACATATAACTGTTATTCGATTACAGATCTCTAGAGCGAACTATTCTTGAATAAGGGCTCCACTATACACGCTATTTTTTCAAGTACGACTGTTATATTATATACCTATATATGGAAAATCATCTTCAGTTTCATACATAGTACTCCTGGAGAGCTAGAGGCCCGCCATGTTTTATTAAACTCGAACGAATAAAAATGCACAATTATTTAAATCGAGGTCAGGCATAATGAAGTTAGACAATTATAATACAGTTAGCACACGATTTCGCTCGCTAGAAACTTGAATGAAAATGGCGGAAGGTTTTCTATTCGACAATACTACTAGTCCGCTCTGGATTCGCCTGGTTATTAGTTATTACTTATATGGAATCCCTGCTTAAAAAGTAAAGGCTTCTCGAAAAGGAGTGTGAATAGTGTTACATAATTAGGGTTCGGGATTTGGAGTAAAATACCAAAGTTTTCAGAGGTAATTTATTCACTACGGAATCCCAACACTGTCACCTGACTTCCAACACGTCGAATATCCAAAACGCAAAGCACTCGTAGTCCTGGTCCATTGCTGTGGTCGTAGAAATATCAGTTATCACTCGCACACAAATCACTCGTATTAGTATCGTTCACTAAGAACACTCGCGTTCAACTGATCGACGATCGTCCAGTCCGTTCTCTTATATAAAGTCTTATGGGTCTCTTAGAAAATTCCATATGCTTCCGGTCCCGACAGCCGACAACCAAAACATTCCAGAATTTTGAAGTATGTGAGTGGGCGGAATAACGTTTCGTTATAATCATTGTCTTAGTAACATGGGCTATATTTTTTGGCCGGTCGTCAAAATACGCATTGACATTTTTGTTTGGAGTCTAGAAAGATCAAAAAACATCGGGTTGCACTGCGGGAGTGCCGGCAGAAGTAAAAACTCCGCGCAGTAGAAAGATATATTACTTTCACTTTTACGCCGCACCGGCGGTCTCAGGTCACGTGTCCGTATTACGAATTTTCGATCAGATCGCGTATCCTGACGCGAGTTTTACAATTTTTACCCATCCCAATAAGCAAATAAGACCGCTAAAGGAGTTTTCACTTTAAAAATCTGGATCTTTCTAATCATCATAAGAATAGAAGTGTTATTCTTCACATATTCATATGTTTCACCTCGCCTATGTTTTACCTTTTAGGTTGCCGCATTCGTGACCTTGCCGTTTGACGTTGTCAAAACACATCAACAAATAGAATTGGGTGAGAAGGAGATTTACATAGGTATTTATTTATGTTGCTATTTATTTGTTTTGTTTTAAATTAGTCGCCTAAAATATATTTCACAGTACATTGGACTGTGGTGAATTTGAAAATGCACAATCAAATTAGGTTGTATTTATCAGCAGTCGATAGATCGATATCCGCGCGGCTCGTACGCCCGACCGGTCCCGTTGTTGCTCCCCTCGCTGTTCTCCGCTTGCTCGCCCGTCCATTCTCTTTTCTCTGTGAACTTAATTTTCGCTGTGAACCCACACCGTCTTATTATAAAACGCGGACTAACTTTACTACCTGGTTTAAACCATTATCCGTCCAAATCAAATTGACAATGACAGTTGACCAAATGTCAAAGTTATAAGTGTCGTCTTATTTTGGTCGGATAATGGTTTAAACCAGGTACTAAAGTTAGTCCTCGTTTTATAACTGCGAGCTTGCTTGATGCTTGGTTTAGTTTGTATCGTTTCCCTCGCCTCACTTCGCCCGCCAACTCGCTCGCTAGCTCGTGGTGTGTCCTTAAAGAGGATATATTTCATTGTGTTTGTAATGGATAAACTAAAAAACTACTAAAACTATTTTATATTATTTTGCTTACCCTTAGAAAGCTACATCAGCGGGTACATAGGCTACTATTTACACGGAGGAAAATAGCTTATCTAGAATACATTTTAGAGATAGAATTAAAATTTTGTAAAAAGGGCTTTATTTTTACGTAGTAAGGATTATAACAGAACACATGCTCTTGATACATTCTCCAGTTTAGTTTTTTTTTTCCTATCTAGTGCCTAGTGATAGGTTAGCAAAAATGCGATTTTATTAGTTTTATTTGTTTAATAACCATTGCCTTTTAATCGTTGTATTTATATCCGGCACTAGTTTACAATTTACTGTGGAGTAGCTTAATTGTGTGATTTGTTCCTTTATATTTATTTATTCTACTCAGATCTGCAGTGCCTACAGGTCTCTAAGACTTTTAGAAAGAATATTAATGATACCCCAAAGTCGCAATATCTGTAATATGCCTAACTTTTCATTTTCAGATGGAAAAGTCCAACAGAGGGCCTCGAATATGAAGGATATTGCCAAAAACATCTACAAAAACCATGGCTTCAAGGGTCTGTTCACTGGTTTGTTGCCTCGAATATTCAAAGTGGCGCCGGCGTGCGCCATCATGATTGCTACATTCGAATACGGGAAACAGTTCTTCCAGAAATACAACACACAGAAGTACAAAGAGAAAATGCAACGGTAAATTGTGTTATTTGTAGTCGTTCTTTAACCCCATTTATTTATTTAATCTTTATTGTACAAGTCGTAAACTATGCGTTTACGACTTGTACAATAAAGATTAAATAGGAGGACTTAATGCTAAAAGCATTATCTGATAGTCAACCATTGAATTAGAAAATCTATAGAAGCGTAACTCTCATACAACTAACGATTCAATATCAGTCCGATTTACGCAAACAAACTTAACTCAAATCACAAAGAAAAACTTACGCACTCATAGACGAAGTTAGCTTGCGATTGGCCACGTCAAGGGGGCGGTGTCAAGATATCTAATGAACGCTATGGTGTCAACATAGCGGAGATAAATAAATAATACTCTAATTACTCCAGTGTCACTTTTCCGTTTTTCCTTGCGTTTCCTGCACCACTTTACTACACAAGAAGTCATTTTTTCTTTAATTCGTTAAGATTTTTCCGATGTTCACAAAAAATATGTCGTGAAATGCTTTTATCGACGCGTCCTTCCGTCACGGAGCGCGTGGCAGACTAGTTCGCGAAAAGATATACTTTTTAAGCCCCGCTCGCTTTGATCTATTTTGCGTGGTGTCAGTTTTTGAGCGCAATGCTGTTTCCATAGTTTTTCTAATTCAATGCAGTCAACCTTTGGGTTAAACAGAGAAATTAATGTGGTGTAAAATAAAAGATTCTTACGTAGTAACATTAATACAGTTACATACATAAATACAAATTATGCATATTAATATACATAAATATATATATAAAAACAATACATACATTTCATATATAAAAACAAACAACAACCTTGAAATTTAGGCTAATATACTCCGTTCTTGCCGGTCAATGCTCGTGTATCAACATCATCCTTTTTATTTAAATCGTAGAAAACATTTCCCATTGTTTTATTGACATCCAGCTTTATTCATATCCTGGAATCAGAATCCCTAATAGAATACAGAATCGCAAGAAAAAAATTACACGAAAAAATTTAGCTTTCCATAGAAATTTGTCCAGCTGATCGGCGATTTCTTATGGGAGATTTTCTTTTAACTTTTCTTGCAATTGCTGCATTCTATTAGAGATTTTGATTCTGAGTTTTTAATATAGCTCAGAGGTTAAAAATCGCGTGGTATTTGCGATGAATAAATTGGATTTATTTAATATTATCAACATTACATAGCGCGCAGAACCGATGGCCGATGGGGCAGAAAGGTTTTCGAATGGCGACCACGTACCGGCAAGCGCAGCGTCGGACACCCACCGACCAGATGGTCGGACGACCTGACTAAGGTCGCAGGAGGACGCTGGATGCAGGCCGCTTCCAACCGATCGTATTGGAAATCCTTGGGGGAGGCCTATGTCCAGCAGTGGACTTCTTGCGGCTGATATGATGATGATGAATATTATCAAACTCGTAAACAACTGTTTACTCACGTATTAATAGTAGGTATCACAGACAAGTTTCAGCCTATACAGAAGGCCATCTTCAGGGCGAGTGTGAAGGTCGTCACGGCCCGGCCGACCTTCGATCACTCAACACCTTCACACTTACCCTGAAGATGGATTTATAATCGTCGTTGCTGGCTATTCTCTCAAAAACAAACTTATCATATTTCAGTGAAGGCATTGACATACAAATAATCAAAAGTGAATAAATGGACCAATGTTGCTTAAATATCTGAAGGTATCTATCTGTTCTGAATTTGTGTATCTATTATAAATATTACAATATAAATAAAAAAAAGTATAAAATAATTGCCTACCAATTATTATCATATATATTAGCAATTGTATTTCCATAACTTAGGAACTTAATAGTTAGCATATCACTTACTAGGTAAGTAGATCAGAATTCGTTACAGTAAGTTTAAAGGTAAAACTATAACCTTTTTATTATAAAACGAGGACTAACTTTAGTACCTGGTTTAAACCATTATCCGACCTAAATAAGTCAACACTTATACGATTATTATATCATTTTGACGATTATTGAGCTGTCATTGTTTATTTGTTTTGGGCGAATAATGGATTAAACCTGGTACTAAAGTTAGTCCACGTTTTATAATAAAAGGGATGGTATTTAAACAACATGTCAAAGAAATAAATGTCAATAACGGTGAAGAGCGTTATCTCCTTTTTTTACATACATATATAACCAAGTATTCTATCGTTAAAAAGGTTATATAGTGTACTGTATAAGTTATTGTGTTATAATGACAGCTTGTTCAGTCAGTAGAGTATTTTAGAATTACTATAAGTATCAAATTTAGTTAACTAGCGTAGGTACAACGTCCTAACTAGAATAGCGTAGGATTTGTTTTAAAAAGGGTCATAGATGGCGCCCGCCATGGGTTTCGTCTTATTTCATCACAAATATTTATCGACTATAATGTAAGAAAATAAAAGCAATATTCATGAAATATAATCTTATATGAAATGAAAAAAAATCGCAAATCATCGCGGCTCACTGTTTCTTTGACTCGCAAAACGGACTCACTTTCAACAAATTTATTTTTATGTGATTTATTATTACTTTTTACAGGCATCAAGAAATCGTTCTGATGGGCCAGGCTAACAATAATGATTACTCCTAGGTGGAATCAACAGACAAAGTGACAATGATAACGCGTTGTTGTAAAATATGTGATAAATACTGTAATTGCTTACAGTGACGTAGTTTTAATAGTAGGATATGATAATAACGGTGAACATTATAGTATTCGCCAGGTGACGAGTCAATAACCGTTTCCGGCACTTGTGCGTATTTCGAAATGTAAAATATACGGTTCCACAATCTGAGCGTCATGTGACGTGCACCTTTTGACACGCAATCTGGCGTTTATTATAGTAAAAAACGTATACAAAGATACAATTGTTTAAAATGTCGCCTCAAGTCAACTCTTGTAAAGTTTTTCTGTGTCTGTAACTCGTGCTTTGGCAGAAGTTTAAAGGTATAAAAATCGTAATGGCGGAGTCTTTGTTAAATTCAATCCAGATGCGCTGAGGTTACTTAAAAACTGAACCAGTATTATCCACCTACACGTAGGAAAATAAGAACTCTCATCTGATTGCTTAATCTCCGCCCGTTACGATAGGCATGAAAATAACTTATGTTACAGATTTATGTATGTTTAAAAATAATATTATTGCAGTTGAGACACGTAGTACATATTATCAAATAATTATTTAAATTTATTGCAAGATAGGCGATAGAATCTGTCTTGAGTGAAATAACTTTGATTGTTTAATAAAACAACTTACTTTGAGGTTTATGTGCACTAAGTGTTCATCAAACAGTGAAAAACATGAAGATTTCATAAATAATAATAAATTGTATTTAATATTAGTTAGATATATTAACATTAGAGTAGACTTCGGGTAGATTTCATACAATAGACAAAGTTCAACAAACAGGCTTCTACAGAATAACGTGGTTATTCCAATGGATTGGAAAAAAAGTGGGACCAATGATCGGGATGAGCAGAGTAGGTATATTATCCTAAACTTGAAGTAATAAATAGCAAGAGTAAATAACGTAAGATACAGAGAGAGTGAGTTACATTTCTATACCTAGAATTATTATTCGTAGCTTTCTAACCTGAAGATTGAAGCGGAAGAGGCTATTAAAAACGCTACTCATAAACGAAACTTACCGTGTTCCAACCGAACCTGACCCGACCTGTACCTCTGATTGTAGTTGAATTTGAATCAAGTACGGTAATTTTCATCGACCACTACCTGTACATAGTGGATTGTTCACTAGTGTGTGATGGGCAATTGCAAATCATCCCATTATTCCCTGCCAAAAAAGTCATTGAGTTTGCTTCTTTCAACACCATGACACCAACAAGAGCCTCGCTCTAGGATATCGCAGTTTAGATAGACATACTCCCATCCTACTCCCATCATTCCAATCACTGGTCATTAAGGGCCCGTAATCGTTAATGTATTCTAGATTTGCCCTTAATTTCCCAAAGATATTAACTTCAATTATTATTGTAGAGTTAATTAACCTAATATCCTGATCAATTTCATATACTTATTACAATATATCTATCGTAAGATATATCAAACTGGATGTTAAATATTAAACTTACACCCATAGTTTTTCTTTATACATTTTGTTTTGTTAATATTTTTGTTTTGTTAATATGTTTTATTGCAGTTGACAGCGAAACTAAAATTTGTTTAAATACTTATTTAGAAAAAATGTGGTTGTGGTTTGTGTAGTGAAGATTTATTACCAAACAATGTAAGTACATGGCCGTTATGTCTGTATGAAAAAAAAGTATGAAGTTACACATGAAAATGTATTGTTTTATTTCTTTCCCAATTCCTAGGGTCAAAATATAACGGGATCTGCCGGCCTTCTCGCTAACTTTTGACAATTACGGTGTACAACGATGGTTACTTCAACATCCATAATGGTAATTAAACATTTTTTTTTTATTTATTTAGGTACACCAACAGTGATTACATAAGACATTATTAATGACAGTGAATTCCTAGTTCTAATGTAAGCACCGATTACAGATATACACAACATTCATATTAACAAAGAAGATTCTATCAGTCCAACTAACCCTTAACAAATTTCAGCACTTTATTTTTAAAAGAGTGGAAACTATCTGAAAATATGTCCAAGTCTTTTTTGCAGTTATTTCGTATTGCTTTTATTCAGATAAGTAGTAACATTATCAGAATTATAATATTATAAAACATAAAATAAGATTTAACTAAAAAGTACTTAAATGACTCACTATTTTTATATAGAAAACAATGCCTCTATGGGCTAGCTCGAGGTAACGCGCGTCGCCACGAGGCGGCTCGATCACACGCGCGATTGCGGGCGGCTAGTCATCTTATACCACTAGACATAAAGGTTATAATAGCATGTTTGAAATGACGCGTCGCTTCCGATGCCTGCCTTCCCATGCCAATTCATTGTAGCGCGGCCCTATCACCACCGCAAGCTGCTGTAAAATGAGGCCTAGTGACTTGAGAGATGAGAGCCACCGCATACTTACTACATAGCAGCCACGCGCGTTTTTGCGAGAAAATCTGCATGATTATGCAGATTTGCACTCCGGCAACGATGCGCGTGGCTCTGTCGCCAGTCGCCACGCACCCCGTACCGTAGAGCGGGGCCGTGTGTGAAAAAGTACTATTCCCGAGGGATCGACATTGACGCGGGCGGAGCCGCGAGCGAAAGCTAGTCTATAATAAGTTAAAAATTATTAAAAATATTTTTATTAGTACATGATGTAACAAAAAATTTATACTTTTCGCAATTTTTCCTTTATATTTGACTAGCTGTTGCCCGCGACTTTGTCCGCGGCAATTTCTGTTATTATGATTAATTAGTATAGATGAATAATTTTTCTCCGATTTCAAAACATTTTTTATTGATGCTTCGCTCCTATTGGTCGCAGCGTGATGTCTTATAGCCTTACTCAATAAATGCGCTATCCAACACAAAAATAATTTTTCAATTTGATCCAGTAGTTCCTGAGATTAGCGCGTTCAAACAAACAAACAAACTCTTCAGCTTTATAATATTAGTATAGATAAACGACGTGGATTCGCACCAAATTTCAAGATACTGAGTTCACGGGAAGTACCCTGTAGGTTTTGAAGGTTTTGATTCCCTTGCGAATGTCGAAAACACACGAAAATTTGCGACATAAATGGCTGTATCTTTTGATTGCGTTGGCTTAGAAGTTTGATTTTTTCACAGCTCTAAGGGACACCTGAGTATTCGATATGAATTTCAGCTTGATACCTCTACGCGTGTCTGAGAAAAAGAGTCTTGAGAGACCGACAGACAGACGTCCAACCGCTGATCCTATAAACCCTTATAGGATCACTCGGTTCTTCCAATCTCGGCTTCTTTTTACCTTTTGAGGTACGGAACCCTAAAAAACACCCGATTTGATCCTCCTTTTTTTGAAGTCGGTTAAAAATAGATGTCAAACGCCTGTAGTACGGAAAATAGAAAGAGTTCTTGGCGGGAATTTCGGCGGACCGCACGGTTTTTGTTTTGGCCTGTTTTGCAAATTCAATCTATTTGGTATAGTCCAAATAGATTGAATTTGCAAAACTGGCCAAAACAAAAACCGTACTCCCCGAGGCGAAAATACGGAGTACAAAATCAAAAAAATCGAAGGCAAAGTTAATGATGGTGATGTAAGGTAAGGGAAGATTATTTTCGCTTGCTCGGCACGCTCAACTTATTTTCTCAAGTGATGCTCTTGCTCCTGATACGGAAGAAACCTTTTCATCGTGTAAACAAAAGCATCCTCAGCCTAAACGGTCAACTTTTCCAATTACATGATCTTCCGTTACTTTCAGACCCGGCTCTTCAAGTCATATCATAGCAGTACTCATTAAACAAAAACTTTAAACAGTTATTGTTTTAAGAGTGGCTCGGCTAGTGGACTAGATGGTCTATCTATCAGCTCAGCATCTTTAAGACTTGGTGGGCGTGGTTACGGGTGATTCTGGAAGGACTCTCATGCCCTGGGGCACTAAAGCCAAAAAAATCTATAAAGAATTGACAACGCTTCTCATCGAGGTAACTGGTTATCCAAGAGCTGGCAGTTTTTTTGCACAACGTATCGGACTCGCTGAGCGACGCGGAAATGCTGCCAGCATTTTGGGTACTTTGCCTCGATGCGGTGCGTGCGTTGGTTTTTTTTATTTGTAAGTTATTTATATTTTTTTATTTTTATGTTGTTATTAATTATGTTTAATTTGGACTTTATGATGTTCAAGCGGTCTAATTAGGTGTTATAAATGCTCATGATCATGTAAAATGAGTGGAATAACTAAAATAAACTGTCACTCATGGTGCGGTAGTAGTGAGATTCATTTAGTTATCGGACTGGTGGTTTTCGCCTTGCTTTGTCGTCTGTGATCAAACCAGTGGATTCGAGGAAATAGTTGCCAGGGGCTTCGTCGAATCAACGGAATGCTACGAAGTAACTTAATCGTAGACGGAATGGAACCCCTCAACCGCCCAACAGACATCTGCTGTCTGCGGACAAAATGACCGTCAACGGCCCCGCGAACACGACGTGTCTGCTCTCGACCGCGGGTAAAAATCTGCGTATTTGCCGGTTTAAAATTGCTAGGATCGGCCTAAAAAAGGAACAAACCGCTTCTATAATAGCAAAAACCAAAGCTTAAGCAGGTTACCCGACCATAGATTTTTTTTATGTAATTGTTTACTTTCGTGGACTGCGTAAGGGGCGTGTCAAAAGCTTTTTCAAGTGGTGGCAATGGTGTTATTTTTAAAGTGGTTTTTGTGATTGTTAAGGAGTTTGCCTTAAAATAACGATAAACAGATGTGTTCTGAACAGTTTATTATGCGTTGTACAATTTTTAAAAGATTTCGTTATAAAATTTGATACTTAAAGTTGTATGTGCTCCATTTTTTTTTAACTGCCACCATACATGTTATTTTTCTCATTTATTATAAATATTGGCTTAATATTGGTATATATTTATGATAATGCATATAAAAGACGTAAATACATATTCTATTTTTACAGCCGTATATAAAAAAAATACCTAAATAAAAAAATATAAAAAATAAATAATAAATAAATAAATAAAATAAAATAAAATAAAATACGTTTATTTCAGGTTACAAAACCCATATAAGCACAAACAAATACAATAAAATACAATACAATAAAATAAAATACAATAAAATACTTATAATTATAATGTCCTACCCCTACATCTAGCACTGCTGCTTAGGTGTCTATTACAGCAATGCCAGATATAGGGACAGTTTACACTGTCAGCAATCAGCGCCAGGACGGCGTTGGAGCTGGCCCGTGTCCTGCGCACTAGAGATGCGGCCCGCTTGCGCATAGTCGCATGAAAACAGTCAGTGCGCGCTGCTGCGAACATACCCGAGGCGCTGCAAAAACGGGGCAGCCCCAATAACGCCCTAAACGCGTTATTGAACTGAACACGGAGGGCACTGTAGCTTCGTTTCCTGTAATCTGCCCATAGGCTGCATGTATATAAGGAGGTGCAGAAAGCTCGGAAAAGTGTTATTTTTACTGCCTTAGAGCATCTAGCGAACCTACGGGCCAACATATTAGCCCTTCTTGACAGTGCCCTCCGCTCCCGCTCAATATCTGCGTCGTCCGCAAGGTCAGCTGTTACTACATGCCCCAAGTACTTAAATTTATACATTCTCTCCAGAGGAACACCATACAGGTACACGGGTGGCACATTTGTTGGACACGCAGCACTAGCCGCTTCAAAGACCATGATCTGACTTTTGGTCACATTATATTTTAGACCATGCTTACTCGCGTACTCCTCACACGTTGCTATCAGCTTTCGCAAGCCACAGACTGACGCGCTCAGCAAAACCATGTCGTCGGCGTAGCTCAGGTTGTTGACACATACGCCACCAACGTGACACCCAACATGTTGTTTGCTAAGCGCGTCAATCAATGCATTTATGTAAATGTTAAACAAGGTGGGTGAAGTCAGTCCACCCTGCCTGACACCACACTCTAGTCGATACGGCTCTGACATTGTGCTCGCCCACCTGACACTATTTACCTGGTGCGTATACCAATACCTGAAGACACATATAAGTTCCCGCGGTAAGTCAATGCTCTCCAGTTTATCCCACAGTACGTCATACGCAACCAGGTCAAATGCCTTCGATAAGTCGAGGAAACACGCATAAATAGGCGTTTTCCGCTTCAAATAGTATTTCACGGTATGCTTAAGACTCAGAATAGCACATTCTGTAGATAAATGTGGTCTAAAACCAAATTGATTGTCGTGTAAATTGGTGTATTTGTCTAACTGAGTATTAAGCACACCGTCAAACACCTTGGCTACAATAGTGGCAAGGGATATAGGCCTATAGTTGGTTTTATCGGCAAGATCTCCATTTTTATTTTTAACAATAGGCACCACGACAGTCCGCATTAGATCCGGGGGCAGATAAGAGTGGCTAACACACAGCGAATAAAACATAGCCAGAACTCTGTATATGTGAGGTCCAGCATTTTGCAGGTGCTCAATGCTGAGCCCATCGTGGCCCGGGGATTTACCTCAGGGGGGCGATTCTCGCACGCTCGACATGAAGTCGAATTCGATATATATCGAAAAAACATGGCGGATATCGAATTGTGCTATTCTCACTTTATCACATTCGATAAATGTCTACTGCTAGCGTTCGACATACATCGAATGGTCGGTAGCACTCGAGATGAATGTCTAATGCAATAACTTTGAAATTTTCATGATGTTTATGTTAGGTTTCGAAGTAATATGGGGTTGTTTTTAAATAAAATATCTCTTATATAGGTATTTAAACATTTATTTTTAATCCACACTTCACTACATCAGTTATTGCTGATTTCTTGTTGTTCCAAATTGTTTTGCCTTATTTTCAAGTCGTCTTTGCCTGCGGTTTTTGGGTTGAAACTTCGCCGTTACATTCTGAAAATAAAAGGATAATGGTTGATAATAATACCAATCAAATGTTAATAAATAATATAAAGGCTAATTACTGTGTCCCAAAATACAGCTTTTTTATTTAATGTAATACCATTGTTCATATTAACAATGAGACCAAACATAGGACAAATACGAGTAGGACCTTGAAATAATATAAATCTTTAATCAAATACATATGCCGATGTGAGTTTGTAATTTTTGATCATCAAATCCGATATTACTGGGTGCTCGAAGCAATGAGATTAGGTAAATTAAAAACACTTATTTGGGAGGGAGTTGTAAACAGAAATAGATACCTATTAGGATAAATATGCTTACCTTTGGTGACGAAACACATCATTTCAAAGTTCTTTTTATCAAATTAACCGCCAGAGACTGCTATTTTCTTCATGAAAGAAGATGGTGTAGTGTAGATGGGGACTCGTCCCACTTGCACGTTTTTGCACGCTCCATATTTATAAGTTCATAACAAGTAAAACACATTCACACACACTTTTAAGTCAAAAATTAAAATAATTGTTTATTTTGAAGAAAGATTTTACAAATAATTCAATCTTCTAGATATTTTGTCAAAAATACAAAACGCGCGCTTCAATGACCGCACGTTGATACGTTTCATTTCAAGCAAACACCCCATCAAAAATAACAAAACGAGCTATTTATTAATTTTTTTTTTTTTATCTAACCTATATTGTCCCACTGGCTGGCATTTATTAATATGGAAAATAAAATACAATACATTAAAAATGTTATTATTTAACGTAACCTAATGCTATCAGTAAAGATATTTTATCATTTATTACGATATAGCACAGAATAATTTTACTTTAAAGTTATTTAATATTTTCTCGATTATGATTGGTTACAATCGAGCAAAACGGAACGTTTTGCAGTAGAGATGTAAAATGTCATGTCTATTATGCCCCAGAATAACATTAGTGATATTTCAGTGATATTTGCATGCGACATCGTGCCTTCGACATTTTTGTCGAATTCGATAAATCTCTATAGAAACGAGAATTAGGCCCCTGGTCATGTTTTTTATGGTTTTTGCAACATCTTTTGCACTAAAGCTAACCCCACATGGCCCAACCGGCTTACCAGCATCCAGCACCGCACTCATCGATTTTACTGGAGACTGTACGGAAAAATAATCCCTGAATAAATTCGCAATGTCCCCGCAGTCATTTATAGCATCGATAAAATAAAAATATTATTTTTTTTTTTACATTTTTTAGAAGTACCTTAGGAAATATTTTTGTATGAAAGCTATATATTTTTTTAAATTTCTTGTATAGTATATGTGTTCTCAATATGGGATTATTGCAATAATTTGACAGCTTATGCTTTAAATGACTTCTACAATACAAAGTGTGCTACGACCTAAAATGGCACTAGTTTTCGTGTGTCTTAAATATTTGGCTTAAATTTTTTTTATTTAAGGGTTCGAAGATCACAATACTTTGTTTTTAATTAGCTAATAAGTTACTAATCAATAAAAACATATAGTTCAAATACAATTGTGACTTATTTCGGTCTAAATATAGCTCTAAATCTGAACCTATTTCTTGCCCGAAGGCTGCCGCGTACGATTTCGCACGGAATGTTCTCATGCTCCTCATGTAAAAAAAAAATATGAATACCTGCCGTATGACATTTATTTATTGTAAAATTATGTATTGTCTTATGAAATATACAATTATTTCTTTTAAAGATATTTAATATGATATTCAATTGGGTATTAATACAAAAAACCGGAAAAAAAATCAATCAACCAAGTTTAGCTAGCGATTGTAAACATTTCAAAGTATCTATTGTTAATATTATTCAACAAAGAGTTTGCTTATTTAACGGCAATGAGGATCAGTAAAGTTGTAGCAAATTCAATAGGACTAATATCCACATTATGATATATGTTGATGAATGATATATCTTTTTGAATTATTCAAATCGGACCATTACTTACGAAGATATTAATAATAAACATCATGCCGTTCCTGCCGCGAAAAGGCATTGCACGCCGGTGCGTGTGACGTCACTGTGACGGACCGAGCGCGGTCGGCAGTCGGCACTCATAGAGCGATCATTCGACTGAGTGACGACGACGCGGTTCGTCGCTATATTTAACAATTTATTGAAATAAGTCTTGTTAGAGTGCAATTTTTATAATATTTCCGTATAAAACGTACTTATTATGGGGCAGGGGGACTAGAGATGGGCAAAGCACCGGGAACCCGGTGCTTTGGTAAAAACCCAATAAACACCCTTAAACACCCATAAACACCCAAAAAATTGGGTGTTTACTTTATTTGTCAAAAACGTTAGTAATATATGAAAAATATATTTTTATTAAATAGTAATGATCAATTCTACGTTGCTGTACGTTAAAATAATTTAAAGAAATATTAGGTACGTACTTAATAAAATTTTAGGAAACTTTAAAATGTTTACTATTATAAAAACCGAGATGAAAATAATTAGTTCTGTGTTTTCATGTTGCAGTTGACCAACATGTTGGTCTTTTGCTTGCCGTAAATATTTTAAAAGCTTTGCGCCAAAGTAGAAAGAGACGGCATGCTGTGTCAGACCTTATGTTAGAACGAGTGCGGCAATGACTGTGCGGTAGTAGTGAGTCGGTGGATGTAATTAGAAGAATAAATAATTCTAAGGTGTAAAATGATATTATTTTATTTTCTTATGTAGGTATTGAAATTTGAGTTTTTGATAGTTTTCTTTTTACATGACTTCAAAAAAGGAGTGTATTGTTATTTTTAGAGATTATGTTTGTATTAAAATACAGTGTACAGGAGCATCTTATTCCACAATGACTTCAGAATGTCTTGAGGCAATTATCTATCGTTATAATTCTTATACCATTTAACCTAAAAAAATATACCCTTTGTTATCGCTCCACCCGAGCGACGACATTGGTAGTTACAGAAAAAACTTGTCATAAAAAATCGACATGAATGTCGTTTTCCAGGTTTTATGGGGTGTAGATCTCGAAAATGACGTCAATTTTGGAATCTTAGATAGCATACGCGACTTGTCATGAAAAATCGACACTGGTGTCGTTTCCTAGGTTTTTAGGGTGAAAATCTCGAAAATGACGTCAGTTTTGGAATTCAAGATGGCGGACGCGAGTTTTGATGAAAAATCGACATGCGTGTTCTTTTTTACGTTTTTTGGGGTGTAGATCTCGAAAATGATGTCAGTTTTCGAATCCAAGATGGCGGACGTGACTTGTCATGAAAAATTTACATGGATGTTATTTCTAAGGCTTTTTGGGGTGTAGATCTTGAAAATGACGTCAATGTTGGAATCTTAGATAGCATACGCGACTTGTCATGAAAAATCGACACTGGTGTCGTTTCCTAGGTTTTTAGGGTGAAAATTACGAAAATGACGTCAGTTTTGGAATTCAAGATGGCGGACGCGAGTTTTGATGAAAAATCGACATGCGTGTTCTTTTTTACGTTTTTTGGGGTGTAGATCTCGAAAATGATGTCAGTTTTCGAATCCAAGATGGCGGACGTGACTTGTCATGAAAAATTTACATGGATGTTATTTCTAAGGCTTTTTGGGGTGTAGAAATGAAATGAAATGAAATGAAATTAAATAGAATTTTATTCAAATTTGGATATCATGTATCTCTTTCTGAACGTCATATTATTATTTTTAATATTTGCAAAATCGATAAGCTACTAGCGTTTCGAAACGACCACTGCTGAGAAGAATACGCCGAAAGAAACTCAGTCCAGTATTGGTCCCTACGTGCCTGAAGGGCTACACTTTCACATATTTATAACAAATTGAATTATTTTACATTAAGTAATCACCGATGTACAATTTAATGAATATATTACTTCCATGGAGTTTTATCTGATAAATAGTCATTAATACAATAATAGGCATTTTTAAGCAATTGATTTTTAACAGCAGTCTTAAACTTACCTAATGACAGAGCCAATATTTCTTCAGGAATTCTATTATAGAAGCGTATACTAAGTCCCAAAAATGAATTCATTGTTTTCTGTAATCGCAAAGTTGGTGTCGCTAATTTATTTTTATTTCTCGTATTCCTGTTGTGGATATCACTATTTTTCGCGTAAAGATGAAGATTATTACGTACAAACATAATATTTGCAAATATGTATTGCGCGGGGAATGTCAAAATATTTATATTTTTAAACAATTCTCTAAGAGATTCTCTAGCACCTAGTTTATATATAGATCTGATAGCGCGTTTTTGAAGGACGAATATGGTATTAACTTCTGCTGCGTTACCCCATAGTAATATCCCATACGACATGACCCTATGAAAGTAGCTGAAGTATACCAAACGCGCAGTATCAACGTCAGTCAACTGTCTTATTCTTCTAACAGCGTAAGCAGCCGAACTAAGTTTACCCACTAAGGATGTGATATGGGCACCCCATTGAAGTCCCGAGTCAACTGTCATCCCAAGAAATACTGTTTTATCTACCAAATCTATCGTTTCGTTTTCGACCACTATGCGTGTTGGTACTTTTGTAGCATTCGGTAAACAAAATTTAATACACTTCGTCTTTTTAGCGTTCAACAGCAAATTGTTTGCTGTAAACCACTCTAATACTTGAGCTAATGTACTATTGACCTCGTCAAAATTGTCTGTTGTCCTATCAACAGGGAAAATAAGAGAAGTATCATCGGCAAATAGTACAGCTTTACATGTGTGAACATAGTATGGCAGATCATTAATATATATAAGAAACAACAAGGGGCCTAGTATAGAGCCCTGGGGTACGCCCATCTTAACAGATGATCCCGAGGATTGAACCCTATCAACGCTAACTTTTTGAATTCGGCTACTCAAATAAGATGTGATTAATGCAATAGATTTACCTTTAATCCCATAGTGTTTCAATTTGGACAGCAGGGTATCGTAGTCTACACAATCAAATGCTTTGGAGAGATCACAAAAAACACCGTAGATCTTGAAAATGATGTCAATGTTGGAATCTTAGATAGCATACGCGACTTGTCATGAAAAATCGACACTGGAGTGAGTCGTTTCTGTAGTATATTGGTGCGGTATGCTTATTGGTATTATCAAACCATATGTGGGTAGGTAAGATTTTACTTTCAATAAATCAGTGTTTAACCAACTTGCGTGTGTTTCACTACATGGTGGCAGCGGTGGTCCAAATTAATATTGATTTGGCGCAATTCACGTGAATATTATTCCGTGTTGTGTAGAATACTGTGTGTGTATTATTAAAACATGGAACACGCGCGTCCTCCGGCGGAATTAGAACTCGAAGGTGGCCCCGCGGCGCGCGCCGAGGCGTGGCATAAATGGCGGCGGCAGTTCGAGGTGTTTTTGAAGGCGTCTGGAGTGAGCAAAGAGCCTGCAGATGTTCAGGCTAGTCTGTTGGTGAACCTCATAGGACCCGCAGGGTACGAGGTCTATTCGACATTCGCGTTCCTAGAAGCTGGCGATAGTGAGGACGACATCAAATGTTTGTTAAGGAAATTCGAAAAACATTTCGGTACTAAGTCCAATCTCACGGTGCGACGTTTTAAATTTTTCACTCGCAATCAAGACGAACGGGAGACTATAGACGAATACGTAACGGCCTTACGACTGTTGAGTCAACAGTGCGAGTTCGGGGAGTTACAAGAAAGTCTCCTCCGAGATAAGATAGTTTGTGGCATCGTCAATAATAAAGTCAGGGATCGACTGCTTCGTACAGACGAGCTATCGTTAGCAAAGGCTATACAGATATGTCAAGCAGCAGAAATATCTAAAGAGGAAGGCCTCTGCATCGAGGGTGGTTCAGAAGAAGTGCAGGTGAACGCGATGTCCTCGCGAGGAGGAACGGGCAGGCCGCGCGGGGCGGCCGGTGGCCCGCGGGCGTGGCAGCGCGCGCGGCGCGGCCGGGGCGGCCGGGGCGCGGCGGCCGGCGCCTGCAGCAGCTGTGGCGGAGCGCGCTGCGCGGGCGGCGACCGGTGCCCGGCACGAGATGCGTTGTGTTTCGTGTGTGATAGGAAAGGTCATTTTTCGCGCGTGTGCGAGCGTAAAGAAGTGATACGGAAAGTGCTAAATTTAAGTATAGAATCGGGAAGTGAAAGTGAAGAAATGTTGTACGTGAACACGGTAGGAGAGGACAAAAAACTGAGTAAGTCATCGAATGAATGGATTGAACATATTATATGTAACGGTAAACAAATAACCATTAAAATAGATACAGGTTCTATGATTAATGTTATCTCTAAAACTGAATATTTAAAATTAGGATTTTCAGTTCAACAAATTAAACCATTTATGAAACGGGTTCTTTCTTTTACGGGAAACTGTTTGCCTATTATTGGATTAGATAACTTATGTTTTATTTACAAAAATAAAAAATATTGGTTACCGTTCGTGGTGGTTGACATGAACTGTCAAAATGTTTTAGGATTAAAAGCCTGTTTTACATTAGAGTTAATAAATCGTATAGACACGATCAACATTGATAATTATTCTAATTTATTTAAGGGTTTAGGTAAGTTACCAGGTAAATATTCTATTGTTGTAGATAAAAGCGTGCAGCCGGTGATGTGCCCTACTAGAAAAATACCGTTAGGGCTTAAAGATAAGTTACATAAGGAATTACAGAGAATGGAAGGGCTCGGTGTTGTTAGGAAAGTGACCCATCCGACAGACTGGGTTAATGCAATTGTGTTAGTAGCTAAAAAAGACGGCAGCATTCGTGTATGCTTGGATCCGAGACCTTTGAACCGAGCAGTGCGGCGCGCGCAGTACTCGCTGCCGACGGTGCCCGAGCTAGCCGTAAAGCTGCGTGATGCTTGCGTGTTTAGCGTGCTTGATGCTCGCTGTGGATTTTGGATGGTGGAAATTGATGACGCTAGCGCCGACCTTTGTACCTTCTCCACGCCGTTCGGTAGGTATCAGTACCTTCGTCTTCCGTATGGTATTAGTTGTGCGCCGGAAGTTTTTCACGGAAAGCTTCGTCAGCACTTAGAAGACCTAGATGGGGTAGAATCATTTATCGATGATGTCATCGTATGGGGAAGATCACAGATAGAACACGACAATAGATTACAGGCTTTATTACAGCGTGCTCAAATTATAGGTATTAAATTTAATCGTGATAAATGCAAGTTTGGGGTCTCGGAGATAACTTATCTCGGTCACAAATTTGATGCTAGTGGTATGCGGGCTGACGACAGCAAAATAAAGGCCATAGTGGATATGCCTCAACCTACGGACAGGAAGGCCTTGGAAAGATTTTTAGGGATGGTCAATTATTTGTCAAAATTCATACAAAATTACTCGGAATGTGTTAATGTACTGAGAAGTCTCATGAAAAAGAATGTAGAATGGGTGTGGGAGGCACATCATTCTGCAGCGGTCGAGCGGCTGAAGCAGAAGGTGTCGAGTGCGCCGGTGCTGGCGTTGTACTCGGCGGAGGCGCCTGTCGTGCTGTCGGTGGACGCCAGCGGCGTGGCGCTCGGGGCCGTGCTGCTGCAGGACGAGCGACCGGTGGAGTTCGCGTCGCTGACGCTCACAGACACGCAGACCAGGTACGCTCAGATAGAGAAAGAGATGCTGGCTATTGTGTTTGCGGTAGAGCGGTTTAGGCAATACATTTATGGCAGGTCAGATGTCATAGTACATACAGATCACAAGCCGCTTGAGGCTCTTTTTAATAAGCCGTTAGTGTCTGTGCCGGCGCGGCTGCAGCGCATGATGATGAGAGTGCAAGGGTTCGATATTAAGGTGATGTATGTTCCAGGAAAATACATGTATATTGCGGACACGCTGTCGCGAGCCCCGCTGAATGAATCTATGCATGATCGCGTGTCTGAGGAGGTTGAAGTGCAGACTTGTTTTGTGCTTGAAAATGTAAGGTTTAGTGAAATTAAGAGAGAGTTAATTAAAAAAGAGACAGCGGCTGATAGTGATTGTAAACTATTAATTGAGTATATACAGAATGGCTGGCCAAAGTATAGACGAGATGTATATGAAAAGATTAGAGTGTTTTGGCCGTATCGGGAGCTACTTCAATTTATTGATAGCATGATTTTTAAAGGTGAGTGTGTATTTATTCCACGCGCGCTACGTGGTGAAATGTTGAAACGAGTGCACGAAGGTCATTTGGGCATAGAGAGGTGTAAGCGTCGCGCGCGAGAGGTTATGTTTTGGCCGGGACTCGGAGAGGATGTGGAGCGTGAGGTACGTAGATGCGAGGCGTGCGCCCTGCACGCGCCGCGCCCGCGTCGGCAGCCGCTCCAGCAGCACGATGTGCCCCCCCTGCCCTGGCATAAATTAGCTTCTGATTTATTTGAATACCGTAAAAAGAGGTATATAATATTAGTTGATTATTTTTCCAACTTTGTTGAGGTAGGTGAGTTATCAGGTATAGGTAGTAAACAAGTCATTAATTTCATGAAAGCTCAATTTGCACGGCATGGGATACCGGCGGAACTAGTGACAGACAATGGTCCCGCTTATAGTTCCAAGGAGTTTAAAAATTTTGCACGGGACTGGGAATTTCACCACATTACATCATCGCCATTGTACGCGCAATCAAACGGAAAAAGTGAAAAATCAGTCCAAACGGTAAAAAACTTATTAAAAAAATGTTTAGATTCTGGTCAGGATTTTTATTTGAGTTTACTAAATTTTAGAGCTACATCGCGAGATGGTTTGGACTCGCCTGCGCAAATGCTTATGGGTAGACGTCTTAAAACAAAACTGCCGATTACTCCTGAGTTGTTGTGTGAGCCAGTGGATAATAATCGTAATTACATGGCATTGATGGCAAAAAGACGTTCCATCAAACAGCACTACGATAAGACAGCGAGGCCTTTAGGAAAGGTATTAGTAGGCGATAGGGCAACGTTAGTATGCAACGGAAGTAGGAAACCGGTTACGATCGTAGAACGCGCGCCCGAACCGCGTTCATTTATAGTTAAGGATACACATGGAAATGAATTTCGGCGAACGCGCGGTCAGCTCGTGAAACGCTCTGTATCTGGTAGTGGCGTGCATCAACCGTCCTCATCACTGCCTGTGTTGGGATCACGCCGTGCGATTATGATACCTAGCGCAATGACAGTTAGACGTAGGCGAAAAAAATTCGTAGATTCGGGGTATAGTGATGAATCGCAGCGGGAATGCTCATCAGAGGTCGAGAAGGTGTCAGAAACCTTGTCTTCAGTTGACACATCACAAGGAGAACAGGTTGGCTATAATATAAGTGATTCTCCGCAGTCTGCTCGTGGTGAGCTGTCAGTATCACCATCTCCATCGCCGCCAAATGTTCCGATTGAAAGGTCTCGGGAGCGAACGGCACGAATGTTGACGAATTTAATTTTCGGTTCATCCAGTAAGGAATAAGTTATGTCAAATTAACAGCTTGGTTATATCTTGTAATTTTGTCATTATTGTAAATAACTTAGGCCCATTAATGTAAAACAAGGGAAAAGTTAACTTTTAGATTTAAAATATTATATCACAATAAACAGGTTCTGAAATATCTTGTATAACTGTACACCGTATTCATGTAGCACTTACTTTTGTGTTCATATTATAAGTTTAATATTAATTAAACTTCTACGATAAGCGTACATACTTAGTTATATTGTTATATTTAGTTATTTTTTTTTTTTGTTTTGTTTTGTTTGTTTTTATAAGGAAAGAGATGTAGTATATTGGTGCGGTATGCTTATTGGTATTATCAAACCATATGTGGGTAGGTAAGATTTTACTTTCAATAAATCAGTGTTTAACCAACTTGCGTGTGTTTCACTACAGTTTCCTAGGTTTTTAGGGTGAAAATCTCGAAAATGAAGTCAGTTTTGGAATTCAAGATGGCGGACGCGAGTTTTGATGAAAAATCGACATGCGTGTTCTTTTTTACGTTTTTGGGGTGTAGATCTCGAAAATGATGTCAGTTTTCGAATCCAAGATGGCGGACGTGACTTGTCATGAAAAATTTACATGGATGTTATTTCTAAGGCTATTTGGGGTGTAGATCTTGAGAATGACGTCGATTTTGGTATCTAAGAGTGCGGAGGCATTTTCTCATGAAGAATCGACATCGGATTCGTTTTCTACGTTCTTTAGGGTGTAGATGTCGAAAATGATGTCAGTTTTGGAATCTAAGATTCGCCATCTTAGATTCCAAAACTGACATCATTTTCAAGATCTACACCCCAAAAAGCCTTAGGAATAACATCCATGTAAATTTTTCATGACAAGTCACGTCCGCCATCTTGGATTCGAAAACTGACATCATTTTCGAGATCTACACCCCAAAAAGCCTTAGAAATAACATCCATGTAAATTTTTCATGACAAGTTACGTCCGCCATCTTGGATTCGAAAACTGACATCATTTTCGAGATCTACACCCCATGCTTGTCATGAAAAATCGACGCGTGTAATTTTTTAGGTTTTTAGTAGTGTAGATCTAGATTATAAAATCAGTTTTGAAATCAAAGATGACGACAGTTTATGATAAATCATCATGGGTGTTGTTTCCTATTCTTCCTCGAAAATTACGTTATTTACACCCCAAAAAACTAAGGGATCAACACCCATGATGAATTACCATGCAAAGCCCTGCCATCTTACATTACAAAACTGACATTATTTTCAAGATCTTCCCAAGAAACATAGAAACGTCATCCATGTCGATTTTTTATGACAAATCACGTACGCCATCTTGGATTCCTAAACTGACATCATTTTTGAGATCTACACCTAAAAAAACTAGAAAACGAAACCCATGTCGATTTTTATAACAATTCGGGTCCGCCATCTTGGATTCTAAAACTGACGTCATTTTCGAGATCTACACCTCAAAATACCTAGACAACATTCAAACTGTCGAACATCGTTTTCCATTTTTGAAGTCGGTGAAAAAAAAAGCATGTATCATAAATGAAACCTTCAACACGGTCAAAACAATAAGTAATATTCGATAGTGTGTATTCCCGCTAACCTAGAATACATACCTATGTGTGAGCAAGATATAAGATTTATGAGCGCGACAGACGGTGTTCGGATAAGTTCTAGACTATTCCATTCTGGGAGCTTCGCGACAATATTTAAATTATTGAGCTACTAACAATCCAAAATACCCGTTTATTTTATCCTCTGGTCATGTCGCCTCGCTCTATCGCAAAAAAATATTATTTGATGAGGGCATAAAACTAAAACGTAAGTATGGGAGGGAAGTTGACCAATTGGACCTGAAGGGTTGGAACTGTAGTCCACTGCACCAGCTTAGTCAGGTCAAGAAGTAGCATAATTAAAGTAAAAAATCGTAAAAACCCAAAAAATTGGGTGCTTATTGGGTTTAAACCCAAAACACCCAAAACACCCGGTTTTTACCCAACTGTGTTTAAACTCGGGTGGGTGGATTGCCCATCTCTAAGGGGAACTAATAAAGAAAACAAAGCAAAGAAAGAATTATTATTTTTACTCTTGATTGCTATATAGACAATTTTGTAAATTAACTAAATCACATGCTATTGATACAATATTATCAAAAAAAAAATATGAAATATGGACATATGCATGAGGTCCGATCATTTTATAGTCTTTCAACTTCCATATGCTTCTTTCAACGAGAACTCTTATCGCATAAATCAGCGATCGTTTTTGTTTGCAAAACTTCTTTTGCTGTAGGTTTTGGGTTGGAACTGTCCGTACTTAAAACTTATTAAAACTGTTCTATTTCTTATCTTTTCTTAAAATCAGGTCTATATTTTTTAGGGTTCCGTACCTCAAAAGGGAAAAACGGAACCCTATAAGGGTTCCATTTCATCACTTGGTTATCTGTCTGTCTGTCTGTCAAGACCCTTTTTCTCAGGAACGTTGGAGCGTAGAGGTATCAAGCTGAAATTCATATCAAATATTCAGTTTATGCCGCAAATTTTCGAAGCCGACGCAATCTAAAGATACAGCTGGCTGTGCCGTAAATTTTCATGTTTTTTCGTTTTCGCAAGGGAATCATTACCTACCAGGGAACTTCCTTTGAACACAGAATCTTAAAATTTTATACGAAGCAACGTCTTTTAGCACAGATAATGGAAAAATTGCGAAAAACATACATTTTAAGCTACATCATAAAAGAAACATATTTTAATAATCTTTCGACATTCGCAAGGGAATCAAAACTTCAGGGTACTTCCCGTGAAATCAGAATCTTAGATTTTGGTACGAAGCAATGTCTTATAACACAGATAATGAAAAAATTGCGAAATGTATACATTTTTAGTTACATCATATAATAAAGATATTTATAATAACTTCAAACTTATACGTGCGCAAGGCCGACTCGCACTTCGCCGGTTTTTTTGAAAGCTTTTGACATTCTTTTGACTAGCTCCGTGGCGCAGCGGTCAACACGCCTGCCTGCGACACGGAGTGACCGGGTTCGATCCCCGGCCAGGTCAAGATGGAAAATGATCTTTTTCAGATTGGCCTGGGTCTTGGATGTGTATCTATATATGTATTTGTTATAAAATATAGTATCGTTGAGTTAGTATCCCATAACACAAGTCTCGAACTTACTTTGGGGCTAGCTCAATCTGTGTGATTTGTCCGTATATATTTATTTATTTATTTATTCAAACTAATGAGGCAAAACTCCCTTCTTCAGTTAAACTTAACGTTATTTTTCATGTCTTTTACACCTGAAATATATAAATATAAAATAATACCATATTTTAATCGGCCTCACATTTTTGTATGAAAATGTCAATATTGTTTTCTAGTCCAATCCTGGGTCCTATGCGTTGTTCATTAGACGGGCTGATTTAATGGTTTTAGGTACAACGGTGTTCACCCTTACATCCTGTATTAACTTATTTGCTTACAACATTTAGGCATAGCTGGGGCAGATACATATTATATCATTCACTATTTGCTTTTTACTCCAGTACGTCCCTGTGTCATTGTTTTGACCTTGGAATATTACATAGAATTGGAAACGGAAGTATTGGAAGGTAAGTAGGTTTGTCCACCAAACTAGAAAGAAAAAAGTAGGTATGTTTTTATTAATACATCCGCCTTATAAAAAGAGAATACATAGGTACTAACTTATTTCCTTATCAACTTAATAAAAGGTAAGAATAGTTATGTAGGTACTTACCTCGAAATGATATTCACAACATTGTCTACTAGCCGGGGTAGAGGGTGGAGTTTTATAATCATCCCTGTTTACAACGGAATATAATTTTAAATTGTATTCCGTTGTAAAAAGAGATGATATAAAATTAACACAAAACTTCGTGAAAAATTATTAATTTTTCCAGAAGTTTTGTGTCTTTCGGCACGTTAAAAGATAGTTTTTCTGGCGTTTTAAAAGAAGTGTTTATATAGTTCGGCACTATACAATATTTGTACGTAGTTAAAAAGATAAATTAGACATAAATAATTTGTTTTAAAGTCGCAATTACCACGAAAACACTGCGCGCCTTGTCACTGCCAACGGGCAACTAGCGGCGTCCGTCACAGTGACGTCACAGCCACCGCGCCGGCCGGTCAGTGAATTTTTCTAGTAATTTGGTCATAATTTCGTCAATTTTTTTCGTAGAACAATAATTTTTGCACTGTATTTTATGGATTTCTTAGCTCTATAATCCTGCATTCTCAACTAAAAACTTTACGGATCCTCATTGCGGCGGTATGCGTATCATGTATATAAACATCGTAGTTCCCGAGAAGTCCTTCATCGTGTAACCGGAGACGTGACGGCCGCGGCGCGCGCGAAAGCTGTTGGCTGTTCGCGCCATTTTGAATATTTGACGTTGACACTTGAGAGGATAACAACATCATGTTGTTTATTGTTATAAAGCACGCTTAAACCAGCTGAAACGTAAAATATGAAGGTGTCATAAAAACGTAGTGATTATATACTCTTTGGTGTCATAAGAAAGGCGTAGAAAGCCAAATGCCGCACCGTAAAATAATTAGAAAAAAAAAGTTGAAACGTCAATGTCGGCCGTCACTGTCAAATTCACGGCTCTGGCTTGATTTGAACTCGATTTGAAGATTTCGAGCGCATTCACCAAAGAGTATATAATCACTTGGCATTCACTGTTTATTTTAGTTTTTCATTGAAATTATACTATTTTTTAAATGTTTTGTGGTTGTTGACAATAAACTGTGCAGTTCCCATATAAACTATGGCTTCAGGACTTGAAAATTACGTAAACCAAACTGTGTCTGTGATAACATCGGACGGCCGAAATTTCATCGGCACATTGAAGGGATTCGATCAAACAATTAATATTATTTTGGATGAATCTCACGAAAGAGTGTTCTCGTCATCCACCGGCGTAGCTCAAGTGGTACTAGGACTACACATTATAAGAGGAGACAACATCGCAGTTGTCGGCCAAATAGATGAATCAATTGATAGCAGACTGGATCTTGGCAATATAAAAGCTGAACCTTTAGGCCCTATTGTCCACTGACTTGTAATTTTAAGGATATGTAATAAATAAGAGTATTTTTATGACTGCTTTTTTATTGAACATAGAATATATATAGAATAACATAGAATAGAATGTATAGCTATTAGCACACTACAATACTGTGTTTGACACTACATAAAACTGGCCGAAAAGAAAAGTATGTACCAATGTTTTTTCATTGCTTTAGAAATATTACTTTTCCATGGATTTCCATAGAAATAATAAAACCTATTGAGCGCCATTGACCTCATCAGTCAGTTGTAAAACGGCCGTGTGACTGAGACACCATAAAGTTATTACAATTTGTACTAGCCTGGCGTCAGGGGTGAAGTTACGTAAACAAGCGCTGGCGTGCAAAAGGTTAAAGGAAGGATAAAACTACCTATCATTTTTATTTTTGAGTAGTGGATCTATGCAATCTGGAGATGTGACTTCTTATCAGTAAGAGACAGATAAGTAGTAAAAGCAGGTCTTTTTTGACATCAATGATGAATTGACTTTAACAATTAATTACTTTTTATCCCTGATGCAAACAAGAGGTATAATGGGTGGCATTGTATTGCATTCAAATCAGTTCATGTGTTTATAGTTTATAAGCATAAACATATGAACTGATTTGGATGTCGTTTTTTAGGGTCCGTACCCAAAGGCTAAAAACGCGACCCTATTAATATCGCTCCACTGACCATTGTGTATCTGTCCGTCTTGTCACCAGACTGTATCTCAGGAACATAGTTAGACAGTTGAAATTTTCAGATGATGTACTTTACTACTTTTTCTGTTGCTGCTATAACAACAAATACTAAAAAATAGAATACAATAAATATGGAGGCTCCCATACAACAAACGTGATTTTTTGCTTGTTTTTGCTCGATATTGATAACAGCAACCTGTAGACGCTTGAAATATTTACAGAATATTTAGTTATATATTCACTTCAAAAATAAATAATTTAAAGTATTTACTCCTAATATTTAGTACCTCCCATACAACAGACATGATTTTTTGCCGTTTTTTATACGCAACTCGCACTTGGCCGGTTTTATTTATTTTAAGGGGTTGTAAGATTGGATTTACAAAAAATAGGTCCAGCCATTTACAACATAAGGATTTTCATGTCTAGGGTTCCTTTAATTTTTTCATTATATTTTGTTATTATTCTTACAGGGGGGATTATTCTTTAATTAGTCTTATAGCACTGAAGGTTTGTTTTCAGGGCAAAATGGGGGATATCTACCAACTGGACTCTACCTGTTATAGCTAAATTAAACCATCATCATAAAAAAACAATAACTTATATTTCAACTTAACCTCGTAAAGCCCAATGTACTCAGACGAGGCCAAAAAAAAGAAAGCGTTCGGACCCAAGAATTTATATTTTTTATCAACGTTATTACCCACTGTGATCACTTGAGGACAAAATAAAAAAATCCAAGATACTTGAATTTTAGCGCTTAAATGATCTGTCAGTTGTTGTCCTCTGGTTGGTCGAAACATAAACGTCAATTTGATGTAAATGAAATTTCTGACCAATGATGTGAAATTAGTCCTTTTTGACCAAAATGGCAAACATGCAGCGTCCACGTCGAAGAGGTGAGTTATAATCTTAATTTATTTCAGTCATCGACGATTTATTTTTTAATCAGTTTTGATAAATAAGTGACTTATATTTACTAGTTTTCAAATACAATACTATTTGGTTTCAATGTAACTGTAATGCATATTTATGTACTATTGAAAAAATATGTACTCGCCTGATCACAGCGGGCGTTACTTCTATTTTTTTATGTGATTACTTGATCACATTGGGTTTTAATTACATTACAAAAATATATTACTTATTTTTATATTTTGTTGCAGATTTGAAAAATTATGATATCGAGGACTTGTTATATGAATCAGAAATTGAAGATCTAGATTGGTACATTCTTCAGTTTCTGAATCATCAAGGTCTGACCTAGGGGTCGGCAAGATAACGGCTTATATTCTGAGTTCGGGATTACCTAGGACCGAGATAACAGCTGCTCATCAAAATCGGAGCGCGGAGCTGAAATTACTGCATCAGCTTAATGTGGAATTCCTCATGGTAGAAGTAGGGCAGAAGACGCATAGCTAACTCGACTGGGACACAAAATGCAGAATATCCTAGCCACATTATACCTAAATGTTAAGTTTAGTACTTCATGGTCACTACAGCATTGAAATTAAAATACAGCATTTAAATTATAATTATAAGTATCTACCTAGACAAGATTAAAATGTTGCTTAATTCAAAATGGATGTAGAAGATTTATGATTTAGATTTTTTTCATTTGCAGTTTCGTTTATGTTCATTTATTAAATAAAAGTTTTAAAACTAGTTTTTTTTAATTTATTAATTATAAACCATTGTACTCACATGAGAACAAATAAATCAAGGACACGTTTGCAAGTAATACCCAATGTCCTCATGCAAGAACAAAATATATTGAATTTTTAAATATCCCAAAATAATCATACATAGTATTAATGAAGCCATCAATAAGTCCCAATGTAGTATTGCATATATTTTGGGTTCATTTTAATAAAAATCGGCTTGGGTCTGAAGCCTTTCAACTTTTTTGCCCTCGTCTGAGGACACTGGGTCGCACTTCATAAAGGTAAATCTTAAGCTTGGGTTTTACGAGGTTAAATAACAATAATAAAGCTTATGATATGATTGGAGCAGACAAAGTAGCTTTGTACAGTTTAAATTTTCCTACATATTTCTTCACTTGTTCTTTTGGGTAAGGCTTCAATGCTAAACATGTTGGTATGTTTTCTGGTTGTTCTATCCAAAGTTTATGGTCTATGGAATTCTCTTTTAATTTTTCTGCTACTTTTTTTAGAGAATCTTCGTTTGGAACCTGAAATCAGAACAATAATTATAATTAAATATAACATGGAAGAATATAGCCTAATTCTTGTTCTATGTAGGTACTTACAGAAGCATAGTGCATGAAGCACAGAGTGGGCAAACCCAATAGCCAATGAAGAAGAAAGATTGCCACTAGGGACAAGGCTATGCTTTTCAATAGCTTAGCACGAAATTTGTAATTTTTGAGGATTTTGTCTACTAGACTCGCTTTACTTTCACTTTCTGACAGAAAACTTATATCGCTCATTAAATTCATTTTCACATTCTGTACATCTTTTTCAAGTTTGCCTACTTACCTCTAGAACAACTTTGTGCATGTTATCCAAATCATTCAAGTAGTTCATAGTGTTTTCATCTTCTCTGTACAAATGTAGAACTGCACTGGAGGCATGACAGGCCTGCGCTACCAAGGCACCGATGGACCAGCCCAGATCTTTAAGTAAGTCACTACGTAATAAAACATATTGAACGATTGTATTCGACATTGTAAATCTTGAGACTTTTTAGGTTAGGTGGAAAAGAAAAATGAGTACGAAGGTACCAAACGTACCAAATAGCACGAAATATTTTTTAAAGTATAGTCACATTTAGGCAAAGTGATAAAAACACTAGCATTCTTGAAAATAGTTTATGTTTAGTTTGATTACTTAAACTTGATTCCGCCAGTGTTGCCACTGGCCACTCATTGCGATGCCGTACACTGTGACAACCAAAATGACAAAGTTGCCAGTGTAGTGACTAATACAAGTTTTCCCAGAGGTTCCCTTCCCAGCTTCGGCTGCACGTTACCGCCCACTTACCGCCACCTACCACGAGCTATTATTTTGTGTTACCAGCGGGATTATTTGCTTACTCAGTGACCAACGTTTTGGTAGTCACTTCAAATACATTTCGGGTTGCCTATGATTGACTATTTTTATTAAAAATATATAAAACCTAATGTACTTTGAAATGACTATCAAAACGTTGTACACTGAGTTAGCAAATAGGCCGGCAGGAGTGCTATTTTTGAAATGATGCCAATCGTCAATGTGTTAAGAAAAAAATATATTACCTGAAAACGTGGAATAGTTTTCTGGGAAATGAAAATCGATGTTGAAAACTCTATATTTTAATAGACCCCGAGAATTCTTGATGTGTAGAATCATGTTACCATTTACAATTTGAGATGGGCGGCGGGAAAAAATCCGGGTAGGTTAAAATGGGAAAGAAAGGGAAGGAAGGGAAAAAAATAATAAATATCCATTTACTCCTGTACTTTTTTTCCCGTACTATTAGGTTAAAATTTCATACTCCTCCTCTTATTATTAATACAATAACGTATGGATATAAAAAAAACGATGTAATTAAAAATATGTATATTCTTTGATGTGAAAATAAAAGAAATATAGTGAAAATATTCAGATTCGTAGTCGTATTACTAAAAATGATCTATGAAGTGGCCCATTGAAAATTGGTCCGCAATCCGTTAATAACTTTTTAAATTACTAAGAGTTATCTGGCCCGAATGACACGGTTGTGGGTGGGATTTTTTTCAGTAGAGTTTCTATTAAGTTATTAACAACTTAATAGAAACTCTACTGAAAAAAATCCATATAAACTTTACCTTATTTCATCCCATTAGGGGATGAATTTCTCAAAATCCGTTCTTGGTGCATACTTGTGTTATAAAAGGAAATTCAACAACCCCTGTGCCAAATTTCAAGGTTCTAGGTACAGTAGTTTCGGCTGTGCGTTGGCATAATAAGTCCCGCGATTCCGTTCGCGTACATTTGTATGGGGCCACGTCTTATCATAACTGGAGAAAAAAAAATGTGGCCTATCATATGTCCTACACGTCTAAATGTTTATCTATCAAGTTTCAAAAAAATCGACTAGCTCCGTGGCGCAGCGGTCAACACGCCAGCCTGCGACACGGAGTGACCGGGTTCGATCCCCGGCCAGGTCAAGATGGAAAATGATCTTTTTCAGATTGGCCTGGGTCTTGGATGTTTATCTATATATGTATTTGTTATAAAATATAGTATCGTTGAGTTAGTATCCCATAACACAAGTCTCGAACTTACTTTGGGGCTAGCTCAATCTGTGTGATTTGTCCGTATATATTTATATATTTATTATTTATATCAATTTAGTTTCAGTATCCTTATCCTTATCCTTACTAATACTATAAATGCGAAAGTGAGTTTGTTTGTTTGTTTGTTTGTTACGCTTTCACGCCGTAACTACTGAACCGATCATCATGAAATTTTGCATACAAGTTCTTTGGAGTACGGAGAAGGACATAGGCTACCTTTTATCCCGGGAAAAAGTACTAATCCCGAGGGATCGACATTGACGCGGGCGGAGCCGCGGGCGAAAGCTATTCATGTATAAAGCTTATAAACACGATATCTCTGAAAACCGATCCTTACAGATTTATTATTATTGATAGCTTTTATTACACTTTCCATCTACTACATACTTAAAATCATTAATGCCTATTATAATACGCGGGAAAATGAGAATGTTGCCATCATAAATTAATTTTTGAATTTTTAGTGACATTCCTGGTTTTGCACCTGTACTCTTCACTTTAACTTAACGTTTTTGTTCCGCACTGCACTAGTATCAACTAATGAAAATCCTAGATAGGTATACCTAGGTGTTTAACTACGAAATCACTATCACTCGTTGTTTGTTTTTAGGGTTCCGTACCTCAAAAGGTAAAACAGGAACCCTTATAGGATCACTTGGTTGGTTGTCCGTCATTTGCAAGGGAATCAAAACCTACAGGGTACATCCCGTGAACTCAGAATGGTGATTTTGGTACGAAGCAACGTCTTATAGCACAGATAAGGGAAAAATTGCGAAAAGCATACATTTTTTATTATTTTATATACTTAATGTAAATACTTTTGATAATTTTCGGGAATCGCAAGGGAAACAAAACCTAAGGATACTTCCGTTAAACTCAAAATCTTGAAATTTGGTACGAAGCAACGTCATATAGCACAGATAAAATTAAAATATCTTTAATAATTTTTAACTTATTATAAATAACGGTACGGAACCCTTCGTGCGCGAGTCCGACTCGCACTTGACCGGTTTTTTTTATGGATTTCGCTAGCTGTTTTTGATGACCTCTGACCCCGCTGCATGTCGCAATAATTGTGTAAACAAATAACCAAATCTTACCTTTTATTTATTTTTTATCAAAGATAAGCCAATTTACTGCATACGAGTATTTACTCAAAGACAAGATGATAATATTAATTAATTGCATCAAGGCTTATAACTACGGTGTAGCGGTAAAAAAGAAATTGCGGCACGCGTACACAAAGCCTTTGAAAATGACCGCCGCAACGTCCCGGATTTAAATTTGAGCTTTATAGCATTACTAGCTTTCGCCCGCGGCTCCGCCCGCGTCAATGTCGATAACTCGGGAACTTTTTCCCGGGATAAAATGTACCCTATGTCCTTCTCCTTACCCCAGATAACGTGTACAAAATTTCATGATGATCGGTTCAGTAGTTACAACGTGAAAGCGTACCAACAAACAAATAAACAAACAAACAAACTCACTTTCGCATTTATAATATTAGTAAGGATAAGGATACAGCCGAGTTACCAATGATTGTCGGCGTATTTTCAAACGAATCCAAACAGGTGCCGGCACCATACGCGCCTTTGGTAGCGATGTGACACTACGCCAATATAATCTTTAATGATCTGTTTTAAGGCTTATTTCACGTTGAAACAAAAGTTATTGTGTAGAGTAGGACGCAGATTGTGGTGGCGTGGCGCGCCTTGCTTTGTTACCGCGCTCCCGGCATCGGCTGTAAAGCGCCTATTATACCATCCTGAATTTAGGACCCGGAATTCAGCATCCGATAAGGACAAGAAATTCAGTCGTCGGAGCTCCTGATTACACCGTCCGGAACGTGTCCTGAACGGAGACTGCGCGTCCTGAGAGAGCCATCCGTTGGCCATCCTGAATGCGTGAGAGGGACGCCGCTATACGTGCGATGCGATTGGAGATATTATCGTATCGTTTCTAACGTGTAGCGGCGTCCCTCTCATGCGGCGATCCTGAATTCCGGATGGTTTCACTTTATGCTTCCGTTATGCTTCCGATAAGGACGTCGGAAGCCATTCTATCCTGACAACGGATCAGCGATTAAACCATAGAGATAATACTGTCCGTTGACTATCCGTTGACTGAATTCCGGATCCTGAATTCTGGATGTTCTAATTGGCGCTTAACACGGGCGCAGTGCAGTGCAAGGCGCAGGCAGGGTCTTTGAGAGCGCCCGGTGCCGATGCCGCAAGCGAGGTGTCGCATTAATTAAAGGGCGCTCAGCGCCCCCTTAGACCTGGCGCCCGTGTGTCGCATACCCTGCACTACACTACACTCTATAGGTAAAGCCAGCCGCCTGTTTGTAGTGTTGCTTTAATTCTTGATGCGTGCAGTCGTTCAGTCTTTTTTTAATTTACTATTATGGAAAGACTCGATTTAGTTATTCTAGGGGCTACAGGTTTTACTGGTAAATGTACAGCAAAAAAATTGGTGAAGCTATGTAAATTATCGGATTATTCCCATTTAAAATGGGGTATTTGTGGTCGGTCTAAAGAAAAACTGCGCGCTTTGATGACACAACTCAAGGAAATTGGTAAGTTCTTACCTACTTTATTTAACGAGTGGATTATTTCAATAAATAAAAAACCCGACTGCCTTTTTTAATGACACTCCGGGGAAGAATACGATTCTAATGATAACTCACACTTCGAAATCGGTCAAGCCGTTTGGGCCGTTTGAGATGACATATTGACAATGGAACAACCATACTTACATACGCGCGAAAAACATTACCCTCCTTCTGGGTAAGTCAGTCGAGTAAAAATGAATCCCGATTTCTTTTGGTCACATCACAGCATCACGTGTGAGAGGCTGGACCGATTACGCTTATTCTTGTTTTGTCGTGTTCGTTTTTTCAGGTGAAGGTTTTTATGAAAGAAAATATTAATAAAGTTGCACAGAAAATTTAAAAACCGGCCAAGTGTGAGTCGGACTCGCGCACGAAGGGTTCCGTACCATCCTTATCCTTACTAATATTATAAATGCGAAAGTGAGTTTGTTTGTTTGTTTGTTTGTTTGTCCGTCCGTCCGTCCGTCCGTCCGTCCGTCCGTCCGTCCGTCCGTCCGTCCGTCCGTCCGTCCGTTCGTCTGTCTGTCTGTCTGTCTGTCTGTCTGTCCGTTTGTTTGTTTGTTTGTTACGCTTTCACGACGTAAGTACTGAACCGATCGTCATGAAATTTTGCATACAAGTTCTCTGGAGTACGGAGAAGGACATAGGTTACATTTTATCCCGGGAAAAAGTACTGTTCCCGAGGGATCGACATTGACGCGGGCGGAGCCGCGGGCAAAAGCTAGTTATCTATAAAAACGGCAAAAAATCATGTCTGTTGTATGTATTGTATCCCTTCAATATTAATTTTATTTTTATTGGATTATTTATTTTTAGGTAATTATATAACTAAATATTCTGTGAATATTGAATATTTCAAGCATCTACCTGTTGTTTCATCCACTGTTCTTTTCGTCCTTTTTTATCCCGCACTAAAGTTTCCCTGAGTTTCACACAAACTAACTAACAAATACTAAGCGATATACTCGTAATCGTATCTAGGTAGGATATCAATAACACAGATAAAGTCACAAGAAAATCTACTAAAAGAACATTAAAATAATGTTTTATTTTAAAACGCCATCTAAACTTGACCCAGATGAAGGGACAACTTGATCTACCCGACCTGCGCCACAAATTGTTAAAATCTTATATAAAACCAGTTCGTAACTGTGTCCGTGACTGTGGTAATTACTTAAGTACTTATGTTGTTTGCCTCTGTAAGGCTCAAAGTACAAAACCTTTAAAGATTTATGCATTTTTAAATCTTTGGTTGTAGGTAGTATCACATATTATAACACGAAGAAAAATCCATACTAAAATATTATAAAATGCGAAAGTAACTCTGTCCGTCAGCTGTCTGTCTCCTTTTTACGCTTCCACCATTGAATGAAATTTGGTATGGAGGTAGTTTGAGGCCCGAGGAAGGACATAGGGTACCTTTCATTCCGGGAAATTCTTCTGTTCCCGAAGAATCGACAATAACTCGGGCGCTAAAAACAAAATTTTAGGTACATTATTTTACGAGTTACTTTTTTTTGAACTCTTTACTTTAAATATTCATATTGTTGAAATGCATCAACAATAGCTAGTCCGCCATCTTAGGTGTTCCGCCATGTTGGAATTAGAATGACTTCACACAGTTAACCATGCATTGTCAACCAAACTAAACTAGTATACAAAATGCTTCTAAATAATGTTGCGAGATTCCACCCGAACAAACATAGTTACATGTAACCAATAATTTTGTTTGAGTTTACTCTTTTTAGGGTTCAGTACCTCAAAACCTGACCTGCTACCGGAAGTCAAGTTCGCTACTCTCAATTGTTTGTTTAAATAGGTTTCAAATAAAGGTTCATAGCTTAATATATTCATTATTTTTAGGAGAAACTTTAAGTATTTCGGTAATAACCTGCGACATAGTATCTGATGATTTGACAGCTGTGACCAACCAAGCTAAGGTTGTGATAAATTGTACGGGTCCCAACACCCTACTTAGCGAACCTATAGTGAAGGCCTGTATTCAAACCAATACAGATTATGTGGATATTTCAGCAGAATTATATGTGAGTATTCTGGAGCTTTCTACTGCAGCAGACCCCCGGCTTAGCTAAGCATGTAACAGGAAAAACTTTCAGATCAGAGAGAACGTTGGTCCTTCCGCGCTGGTCTGGGAGAAAAGAAAAAAAAAACTGGCCTTGTGCGAGTCGGACTCGCGCGGCCCTTGAGGCATTCTATAAAGGATTTGTGAATTTCTATAGATACACACATGTACATCTGGTAGGGCAGAACAAGCTCCACTTTGAAATATTAATTTTACAATGAAAGACAATTACTTTTTATTAACATTTTTAAATACATACACTTTTTTTATTATTTTTAGACTGGCGGCGGCGCCACTTTCGACGTACTTCGATATTAAGTACATTGGTCGTCTGTGCCTAGCTCACTGCGCACCTTTAATTTACTCTTTTTTTATAGTCTTCTTCTTCGGGTCTTGGATGTTTATCTTATATGTATTTATTATAAAAATATAGTACCGTTGAGTTAGTATCCCATAACACAAGCCTCGAACTTACTTTGGGGCTAGCTAAATCTGTGTGATTTGTCCGTATATATTTATTTATTATATATTTATTATTATAATCATAATTGCTATCGGTTTTTTTAATGGATTAAGTAGTTCAACAGAAATGTATCAAAAGGCGTAATATGACAGATTTTTTCTTCAAATATCTCACCTCCGATACATTTTGGACAGAAACGGCAGTAGAAGAAAATTAATACAATAACATTTCTATCGAATAAGACACCATTTATCGGTGGCCGCAACTTTTGAAAATCATGCCACTTTACCCAAACCCCTAGTGGTTTGAATCGTGAAGAGGTAACAGACAGTTACTTTCGCATTTATAATATTAGTATGTAGTATGGATAGTATGGAATTAAGAATATGATTAAGTATTACAAAGAGTTGAACACTTGCCATGATACTATAATTTAATAATTACTAGCTGATGCCCACGACTCCGTTCGCGTGGACTTTATGACTTTAAAGTCTTAAAATTTAAGACGTCATTTTTATATTTCTAATATTGTTTAGCTGGACCTTATAGTTCTGCATCAGGTGTTCCAGTTTTCAAAATAAATTATACCCTATATGTTGCTTAGGCTTGATAGCTATATAATAATGAAAAAAGTTTCATCCGAATCCGTTAAGTATTTCCAGAGATTAGCGTCGATTAGGAAACAGACAGCCTTTTTTATTCTTACTCTATTAGTATGTCTTTATCGCCCTATATATATTTTTTGTAAATATGTTCAATGTACAGACAATTTTTTTAACTCTTATTATATGTATTGATTATTTTAATTTTCCAGCACATGCTCGATATTTATAAAAAATATCATAAACTAGCTGCAGCGGAAAATGTACTTGTAATACCTGCTTGCGGATTTTCTTCTATACCTGTTGTATCTGGATTAATTTACTTAGAAAAAAAATTTGAAGGTATGTATAATTTTATTAACCGATATAAATAATCTTCTTACTTACTTCGCAACGATGTATATTTATTGTTCGCAATAACAATAACATGCATAAAATAGTTAATAGATTCAGGAGTTACTTTACGGAAGTCAGAACTACATTTACTTTGAGACAATTTACTTTGCGTGCTTCCGCCACCATTTATTTAATGCAAACTATTGCTGGCCAGCGCCCACCCACTACTGTTAGTCCCTTCATGCTCGCCAACAATACATAAAATAAACAAAAAATACAACGGGTTCCACTCCGGGAGTACCGGCAGAAGTGAAAACTCCGCGCGGTAGAAAGAAAGGGGGCTATTACTTCCTCTCCTACGCCGCGTCAGCGGTCTCAGGTCACGTGTTCGCCTAACAAATTTTCGATCAGGTGACGTGTGCTCAAGCGAGTTTAATTTTTTTACCCATCCTAAAAAGTGCACAATGCCGGTAAAGATGTTTTCACTTCAAAAACTTTTTTGTGGGTACCTATTATATTTTTTTTTAAATCTATGGTACCTAAATAGATCTGAGAAATAGATGTACAAGTGCATGACTTCAGTGTGAGTGTGACACTGCTTTGTCTGCTTTCTTTTGCTGCCAGTTGATGCATAACAATGTATTTTCCTCCTTCCCTTCTCCTTGCCGGCTTTCGTCCCTGCCCGCACGTATGCGGGACGCGGCGTTGAAAGGAAGGGTTAACCGAATCTATAGGGTAACTATTTAATAATCTGTGCTATAGGGCCTTCGATGTGATCGACTTACCTTGATCATAGCATAAATATATGAAATATTTATGCTATGATCAAGGTAAGACTTAAAATTATAGACAAGTAATAGATTTTCTAACGTGAATCGTGATGCTTCCTGGCACGACCACGGAGGATTTCCTTAATTTGTTTTTGGTGTCTATTGTTTACAGGAACTCTACAAACCGTACGATGTTATACAAGGATAGATATTCCACTGCGGGCATACTTTCCATGGTTCAACAACTGTTTAATAAATGCCGGGACTTGGAAGTCTATGATTCATGTATTTCATAAACTGCCAGAACATTTACAGCTGAAAAATGAATTGTTTCCAGATAATGTGTATGATCCAGAACCAGCAAAAATTAAAAAGTAAGTGACACACTTATCTCCCGCTCCCGCGTATAACTAGAGACTGACTAAAACAGGATATTCTACTTTGGTCTCGGTTTATATTAATATTTTATACTAAAATCAGTTAAGTATATGGGATGTTAGGGTAAACACCGTTGTTCTTTAAAAGATCAAATCAGCTTTTCAAAATTAACAACTCACTACTAGACTGGACTTACTTTGACGCGCCTGTTGCGAGAGTGAGACCAATTATCGTGAACACACTAGTTTCGGTAAGGCCAATCAGGCAATTTTATGCTGAAACCGAAACTGAAACCTCTATCTTTGTGCCGAAATCAAAACAGAATCTTCATTCGGCCTCTAGTTATAACTTTATAGGTAACCCGAAACGTGAAACTAATATTTACCTATTTATACTACTTTCTAGATCCATGTTCCACATGCACAAACGCAAAGTCTGGTTCACATATCCAGGACCGGACGCAGATGTTGTAGACATGTCTGAGAGGTACATTCAAAAGTCAAAAGGAATCAAGCCATACCATTTCAGAATGTATGCAACAATGCCTTGTTTCCTACAGCTCATAATAGTCACAGCAGCAATCTTCGGCTATTACTATCTCTCGAGGATGAAGTGCTTTAGAAACCTATTGATGAACCACCCACGATTGTTTTCTGCCGGATATGCTAGTCGTAAAGGTCCATCAGAGAAAAATGCTCTAGAAACCAATTTCAGTATGACGTTTATTGGCCAAGGATTGGATAAAAATGGAGTAGAGAAAACAATAACGACAAAGGTAACGTGTTATTGAAAAAAATATATATTAAAATGTATTTTATAATCTTCGAATACGTGTGGCATTGTTAATTTCTCAGGTCCATCAACATACATATGATACCTACTTACTATATCATAACAGACATAAAATGAAATTATAATGGATTTATCATTTTAACCGCCTTCAGTTTTAGGGTTCGTAGGTCCTAAGGGTAATAACGGTACCCTATTAATATGGCTTAGTTGTCCGTCTGTCTGGCTGTCCGTTCGTCTGTCACCAGTCTGTATCTCATGAATCGTGATAGTTAGACAGTTGAAACTTTCACAGAGGATGTGTTTCTGTTGCTGCTATGGCAACAAATATAAACAGAATAAATTAAATATTTAAAAGGACTCCCATACAACCAACGTGATTTTTTTGCTCGTTTTTGCTCGCTATTGATAACAGCAACAAGTAGACGCTTGAAATATTCACAGAATATTTAATTATAATAATTATTATAGAAATGTAAATACCTACTTCAAAAATAAATAATTAAATTAAAATTAAATTTATATTTAACGGGCGCTCCTATATAACAAACATGCCGTTTGTATAGATAATAAATAAATAAATATAATAAATATATACGGACAAATCACACAGATTGAGCTAGCCCCAAAGCAAGATCGAGACTTGTGTTATGACTGTTATGAGATTAAGATACTAACTCAACGATACAAAATTTTATAACAAATACATATATAGATAAACATCCAAGACCCAGGCCATTCTGAAAAAGATCATTTTCCATCTTGACCTGACCGGGAATCGAACCCGGGGCCCTCGTGTCGCAGGATGGCGTGTTAAGGTGATACCACTGTAAATAAGGTCGTTCTGAACCTTATTTATCTCGCAAAACACTTAAATTAGGAGTTTCAAATCTAAGTAATATGATTTTTGACTATTTCATCTCCAAAAATTGAAGATGAAAACACGTTTTAATAAAATTTTCTCGATAGAAATATTTTTTGAAAAATGGTCTTCGTTCGCAGTGTTTTTGTTATTGTAGCTCAAATGCGACGAATGAAATAATGATTTTTAGACTAAAAGACAGGTTATTAGTAATTCATCAAAATGTAAATATGAAAATACAATTAACCGGTCTGATTTTATATAAAATAGAAATAACGAATTTGGCGCTTACGTTTTTTTCTTTGAGCGACTCGAGACTATCTCCTATCTCATCATTCACGGGCTAAACCGCCAAGCGCTATCCCTTGCGCGCACTTGATCAGTCCTTTGCCGAGCGAAGGTACCAAACATTTGAGGCCTCGCCTTAACCACTGCGCCACGGAGCTCGCCCATGGTACGAAACTCTTCGTGCGCGAGTCCGACTTACACTTGGCCGGTTTTTGTGCTAACTACCGCGTGTGTTCCTTAGCCCTACTAACTATTGAAATATCTTTACAGGTATCAGGATCTGATCCCGGATACGAAACAACAACCACTTTACTTATTATTGCAGCATTAACGGTCCTGAAAGACCGCTCAAAAATACCAAAGTAAGTTTATTCATATATACTCGTATTCATCTATCATCATATCAGCCACAAGAAGTCCACTGGACATAGGCCTCCCCCAAGGATTTCCAATACGACTGGTTGGAAGCGGCTTGCATCCCGCGTCTTCCTGCTACCTTAGTCAGGTCATCCGACCATCTGGTCGGTGGATGTCCAACGCTGCGCTTGCCGGTACGTGGTCGCCATTCGAGAAACCTTCTGCTCCATCGGTTCTACGAGCTATGTGCCCCGCCCACTGCCACTTTCAAGTATTCATCTATAGTTTTGTTATACTATTAATCTGAGATTTTTTTCTCGTGTAGAGCTATTTTTCAAAGGTTTTAGAATAGACTCCCGTCGGAAAAATTAAAAAAAACATTTTCACTCTGTTTTTATGAACTTAGTTACGAAGTAGTTTAGAACAATCAAAGTAGGTTCAAGTTCAAAGTAAACAATCAAGTTTTTTTTTATTTGCAGAGGCGGCGTGGTTGCTGCAGGTGCTGCTTTCCGTGATACGAATATTTTAGATACAATTCAAAATCTTAAATGTTTGGAATATGAAACAGAATCTAGTTGATAATATCAACAAATCAATTGCAAAGTTAATAATTTTGATATGTTTCTCTAAATCGTAAAGAAATGATGTGCGGTTTGAGGTATAAATCGTTAAACACATGGACGGATTTAAATGTAGTTTTTTGTAGGTCTTTTACAATGTTTGGTGGAAGTTGGACTATCCTGAGCAGCCAGGACCTAGGGTATTTAATAAAATATTGTAGCTTAACATTAAATTCGGATCCAAATGATTAGTAGACGGATAACAGGTATAGGAAGGGGTGAGTTTTTTAAATGTCTATTTTTAATTAGGGACGTGTTCTGATAGTGTCTGTATTCTCAGTTATAGTATAAAAGTATCCTCGTAAAAACGTGGACTTATTTAAATGCGGTTTTTGTAGAAACTTGATTAAGCAAGTGGGCTAGGTTTTTTACAATGTTTGATGGAAGTTTCCTGAGCAGCCACGATCGAGGGCATCTCGTAAAATATTGTAGTAAAACAAATAGGTATCCATATGATTCCTATAGACTCCATCCATATTCAGTACGAGTTCAGGGTCAGGCAGGATGGGGTGAGATTATTTTTAAAATGTAGACTTTTTAATAACTATTATGTATGATAGTCATAGCATAGAATACAAGTATCCTCTATTCTCTATTACTTATCTATTGATTTATATGATTATAAGTGCCGTTTTGATATACATTTGAATTTTAAGCAAATCAATAAAATAATTACTTTAGTACTTGTGTGTTATTCTATTTTATTAGGGTTCCGTACCTCAAAAAGAAAAAAAAAACGGGTCTATGTTTTCTTAAAAGGCCGGCAACGCTCTTGTTACACCCCAACCGGCCTATTTGCTAACGTAATGTACAATGTACAACATTTTGATAGTCACATCAAACTACATTAGGTTTTAAAAATTTTAAATAAAAATAGTCAATCATACGAAAGCTGCAATGTATTTTGAAATGACTATTGTACACTGAGTTAGCAAATAGGCCGGCAGGTGTTGCAGTTGTCTATGGGCAGCGGTGATCACTCAGAACAATAAGTATATTATTCTTCTGAGGGTGATCACACCGCAGTGCTATTTTTGAAATGACGCCGTTCGTAACCAAGCGATTTTTCCATACAAAAATCGCTCGAAGACGAGTGTCACACTTTCAAAAATAGTACCCCTGATCACTTACCGTCGGGTGACCCGCTTGCTCGTTTGCCGTCCTAGTATGTCATAAAAATAAAAAATAAAATCTTTGTACAGCGTCATTTTGTACCTATGCTATGACCTATGGCTATGACCTAAGTAAGTATATTAAAATCCTGGAATACAGAATTGTCAGTAAAAAAGGTACCTAAAAAATTAAAAATAAAATGTACCTCCCATACAAAATCGCCGATCAGCTGGGCGAATTTTTTATGTCAAATATTTTTTTTCGTTTTTTTTTACCTTTTTTTTTACTATTCTGTATTCAATTAGGATGATCAGATTCTAGGATTTTAATTTAGTTCATAGGTACAAAATCACGCGGTATATAAAGAAGGTGACTTATACAAAATACAAAGTACGCATGAACGTATTATGCAATATGACATTGTAAATAAAAGCAGCCTAGGCGAATTTAGTTGTTACAAACCAACTCGCCGAGTTACGTGGCTGGTGTATTTTTGATTTGGTCGGGTAAGAGGCACTATAGGGAAAAAGGGCCCGGTAAGCTAACCTTTCCATGGCCACACAACTACGCAGTATGATATGGAGGTTATTCTTTAACTGGATGTACTGGGCTGGGTACATCCATTCTTACTCAATGAACTACTGACATTGAACACTACTACTACATAATTGAATGCTTTAAAACTATTAAATTAACAGCCTCCGTGGTCCAGTGGTTAAGGCGTTAGCCTGTTAACCCGGGGGTCGTGGGTTCGATTCCCACCGGAAGCATACTTTGTTTAATTGTTTCCAGTTTGGTTAGGACATTGCAGGCTTGAATCACCTGATTGTCTAATAATAAAGATGATTCCGTGCTTCAGAAGGCACGTTAAGCCGGTGGTCCCGGCTGCCATCTGGTAGTCGTTAAAGGAATCACGTCAGAGGCCGAGAGGCGGTTCTGAAGAACTCTGACACCAGGGTGTGTATGGTCGATTGACCGTGACACCTACTTGAAATGATGATTAAATATAAATAGAATAGTACTTTTTCCCAGGATAAAAGGTAGCCTATGTCCTTCTCCGTTCTCCAGAGTACTTGTATGCAAAATTTCATGAAGATCGGTTCAGTAGTTACGGCGTGAAAGCGTAACAAACAAACAAACAAACTCACTTTCGCATTTATAATATAAGTAAGGAAAGGATAGTATATATAGTATAGTATATAGTAAGTTAGTATAGTAAGAATATAGTATAGTAAGGATAAGGATGTAAAGAACCCTTCGTGCGCAAGCCCGACTCGCACTTGGCCGGTTTTTAATGAATTAATAAGCGAATATAACGCCTGTCTAATAAAAAAAGCCCATATACGTTCACACAACATGAGCGGATTGCTAATGCAATATTGTAGAATATTCTTTTTAGAAAGTGTATAGAGTACCTACCGCAAGCGAAAGAAAGTTTTGCACACCGTCTAAACTGCCGTAAGGAGTATGCAAGGCTGAATAACGCGACCGTTTAATGAGCCGTAAAGTTTGTATTGCATAGCACTGTCATTTGTTATTTTAATTTTGCTCGTGTGTTGACGTTAGGTTACCGGCTTGATCGGCTTGATTGCATAAAGCATAGTACACCCTTGATTTGCTTTGTTTTGAATGTGTGATATAATACAAAAACACTGTAATGACAGAATTCACGTCGTTCAAGGATTTAGATTCTTATATTGAAGGGTATGAAAAGAAACATTTTATACAGCTGTTGAAGCGTGATGCACGTAACATTGAAACAACGAAAAAAGGATGTCCGTATTCATTGATCAATTGTAATCCAGAACACGCAAACGTTATACTGTAGTACTGAACTACAGTATTACGTTTGCGTGTTCAGGAGGTGGTCGAAAATTTAGGACAAAGAGTTCAGGATTAAGAAACATTTTTACTACTAAAAATGATTTCCCGATGAATATTAAGATTAAGTTTTCATCAGACGGGCAGAAACTACCGATTGCATCTCTCGAAGAAAATCATAATCATACTATTGACAAGGATACTTTTCTTTCATTGCCTAAACAGAGGAAATTACTCTGAAGAAGCAGAAAATTTGTTGCAGTTAAAAAGCAATAATAGACACCTTCAAGCATACCTAAGTATTAAATAAAACTGGTAGCTATACAATTACGCGACATCTACAATTTGAAAAGCTGTAACCAGTGTTATGTAACAAACATAAAGAATATTCTTAAGATATTAGATGTTAATGACACAATAGTTCAAATTCCTGTTGATGAAAACAATACCCTTCTTGGTATATATCATCGACACCCTGGATGCAGTTTCTATGATTAACATTTTTAGGGAATTTAATTAAATATAGTGTTCCGTTGAAACCATATTAACTGATAGAGATTTTGAGAAAAGTCGGTACTTTATTCAGAGTTTCCTGATGCATTCCACTAGCTCTTTTGCCACTAGCTTTCATGTATTGAAACATTTTTGAACTGCAATATCAACTCGATCAATATAAAAACGAAATAAATATTTCAAAAAATTTCCTTTTCAAAAACAGAATCAGATATACGCATCTATATAGTAAGTGTTTTCCTTAATATACGATATTCTGCACCAAAGATTGATGGATCTAAAACATGAAAAAGTTTCCGACTACTACAATGAGAACTGGCATGGTATTAAAGAAGAATGGGTGCAATGTTATAGGAATAAAATCCTTATGTTTGGTGTCAGAACTACTAACCATTTAGAATCTTTCAATCAGAAGATCAAACATGTGAAAAATGTGTAAACCTTTAAAGGTTTATTTCAATATATTACCTAACAGTTTAGCAACGAAATGTAATCAAACTGAAAAATCAATGTTATTAAAAACAAGTTACTACATTTTGAACAAGGATCATCTGAAGACAATGAGGATCAGTAAAGTTGTTGCAAATTTAATAGGACTAATATCTACATTATTCTTCATGACATTACAATGATATATCTTTTTTAATTATCCAAATCGGACAATTACTTACGAAGTTATTAATAATAAACATCATGCCATTCCTGCCGCGAAAAGGCATTGCACGTCGGAGCGTGTGACGTCACTGTGACGATCCGAGCGCGGTCGGCAGTCGGCACTCTTAAAGCGATCATTCGACTGAGAGACGGCGTCGCTATATTTAACAACTTATTGAAATAAAGTGTTGTTAGAGTGTAATTTTTGTAGTATTTACGTATAAAACGTACTTATTATGGGAACTAATAAAAAAAAAAGCAAAGAAAGAATTTTTTTTACTCTTGATTGCTATATAGACAATCTTGTAAATTAACTAAATCACATGCTATTGTTACAATATTATCAAAAAAAAGTATGAAACATGGACATTTGCGTGAGGCCTGATCATTTTATAGTCTTTCAACTTCCGCATATGGAAGTTGAAAGACTATAAAATGATCTTTCAACGAGAACTTATCGCTTATACCAGCGATCGTTTTTGTTTGCAAAACTTCGTCTGCTGTAGGTTTTGGGTTGGAACTATCCGTACTTAAAACTCTTTAAAACTGTTCTATTTCTTATCTTTTCTTAAAAGCAGGTCTATAATGATTAGGGTTCCGTACCTCAAAAGGAAAAAACGGAACCCTATAAGGGTTCCGTTTCATCACTTGATTATCCGTCTGTCTGTCTGTAAAGACCCTTTTTCTCAGGAACTTGGGAGCGTAGAGGTATCAAGCTGAAATTCATATCAAATATTCAGATCTACTGTCCCTTGGAGCTATGAAAAAATCAAACCGTATATGCCGCAAATTTTCGAAGCCAACGCAATCTAAAGAAACAGCTGGTTGTTGGTGCCGCAAATTTTCTTGTTTTTTCGATATTCGCAGGGAATCAATACCTACCAGGGAACTTCTCATGAACTCAGAATCTTAAAATTTAGTTACGAAGCAACGTTTTTTAGCACAGATAATGTAAAAATTGCGAAAGACATACATTTTAAGCTACATCATATGAGAAAGATATTTTTAATAACTTCAAACTTATACGTGCGCAAGGCCAACTCGCACTTCGCCAGTTTTTTTGAAAGCTTTTGACATTCAAAGTAATGAGGCAAGACTCCCTTCTTCAGTTAAACTAACGTAATTTTCCATGTCTTTTTCCACCTGAAATATATAAATATAAAATAATACCATATTTTAATCGGCCTCACATTTTTGTATGAAAATGTCGATATTGTTTTCTAGCCCAATCCTGGGTCCCATACGTTGATCATTTAGACGGGCTGATTTAATGGTTTTAGGTACCACAGTGTTCACCCTTACATCCTGTATTAACTTATTTGCTTACAGCAATCAGGCATAACTGGGGCAGATACATATTATATCATTCACTATTTGCTTTTTACTCCAGTACGTCCCTGTGTCATTGTTTTGACCTTGGAATATTACATAGAAATGGAAACGGAAGTATTGGAAGGTAAGTAGGTTTGTCCACCAAACTAGAAAGAAATGAATAGGCATGATTTTTTTTTTGAAAACATCCGGCTTATAAAAAGAGAATACATAGGTACTAACTTATTTCCATATCAACTTAATAAAAGGTAAGAATAGTTATGTAGGTACTGACTTCGAAATGATATTCACAACAATGTTTACTAGCCTGGGTAGAGGGTGGCGTCTTATAATCATCCCTTTTTACAACGGAATATAATTTTAAATTGTATTCCGTTGTAAAAAGAACAAGTTGCAAAACTTCGTGAAAAAATATAAATTTTTCCAGAAGTTTTGTGTCTTTCGGCACGTTAAAAGATAGTTTTTCTGGCATTTTAAAAGAAGTATTTGTATAGTTCGGCACTATACAATATTTGTACATAGTTAAAAAGATAAATTAGATATAAATAATTTGTTTTAAAGTCGCAATTACCACACAAAACACTGCGCGCCTTGTCACTGTCAACGGGCGACTAGCGGCGTCCGTCACAGTGACGTCACAGCCACCGCGCCGGCCGGCCAGTGAATTTTGCTAGTAATTTGGTCATAACTTCGTCAATTTTTAACGTAGAACAATAATTTTTGCACTGTATGTTATGGATTTCTTGGTTCTATAATCCTGCATTCTCAACTAAAAACTTTACGGATCCTCATTACCTAAAACTCCTGATAAGTTAGATTTTTCCCGGTTGTGATTTCGGATTCATAATGGGCTTATCCATAAATTGTGTAAAATATTATCAATCAAATAATAAAAACAAATAAAATCATTGCATCTTACCTCCTGCGCTACAGTCGGTTAAGAAATAAGTACCATAAATATTTCACATTGTGTACTCTTCGGTATGGCAACATTTTAATTATGTCATAGTTAAATGTCATGTTTGTGACAGACAACAGCGATTTGCTTTGGTTGAGGAAGTTTTCTTGATAAATTCTGTGATTAAAACCAAAATCTCAAAATCTTACTCATTCTACAAGTGTACTGAAGCATTTAATTAATGGTGAGTTCAAAATTTATTTTACATCTGGAAAGTAATTGCCCGCTACCATTATTTTCAATGTTGATTACCTACACTGGAATTTCGTAGTTGTCATTTTATAAGGCGAACATCGTAATGTCGACATATTTACTAATTGTACGTGTAATTTCCCTATCCGTGTCATTGTAATCCCTCAGTAACAATCTTATACACTCATTTCATTATTCATAATATGGCTATCTTGTTATTGGGAAGCTTTCTGTTGCTTTCTTGAGTGTGAGTCATTTGTCTTGTACAACACACCTATGAGGATTAGCCTTCATTATATATGATGTTGACCCCATATAGTCTTATTAGGTTCTAGTTAAGGTCTGTTCTTGCTTAATTGTTGCTTATTGCAATGTCTGTCTGTAGAATTAACTTTTACCTTATTGACACATTAAAAGCCCTTTTGAGATTTATCATCTCCTTGGTACAAAATATAAAAAAAATAGTTGTTTCTATGTGAAATTATAATGATTGTTCGAACTGCGCTCGCACATTTGGGCGATCCGCGACTTACTTTAAATTGCGACTTACATAAAAATGTATTAACTATTAGATACAGTTATAGTTATTTAAATAGAATAGAAAAACCTAACCTTTATTGTAACACTTACATAGACACATAAAATAATATATAATAAAATTATTGAAAAGTATAACAGATCACTGCCATCAGTGTTACAAAAGGTGACAGCTCAGTGTTACACTAGACTAGGGATACCCTAATCTAGCACTGATTTTCAGCTGTCATCTTATGAGGCATCACAAGCTAAATGATAACAAAAAAAAAACAAAACAAATGTACACAAAAAGAAAGATATCAATTAAATGCATACAATAATAAGTAGGTTAGCCGTGTGGTATCCGGCAGAGTAGAATAGGACCACTCCAAGTCTTCCCGTGGATGTCATAGAAGGCGACTTAGGAAATACAAGCTAAACATAGCTTATAAACATCTAAGACACCTCTCCAACCCGTCTGGCCAGCGTGGAGAGTGTAGGCCAAGTCCTCTGGCTGCTCTGGCCAAGTATGGCCCCAGTAGTACAGAGAGGGTCGTGCTCCTGTAGTGGAGACTAAAAAGGACCTGATGATGATGATGAATAATAAGTACAAGAGTAAAACAAGTAGTAAATAATGAACACTTTAAACTAACGAAATACCTGCATTATACTACCAAAACCCCCTTTGACATCATTGCAATCAGTTAATAAATTTGACCATGGAGCAGTCAATAGTCACCTTTCAAATTGTTAAAATAAAATAAATTTAAATTATTCTAATATTTTATTTTTGAAAATTTTCAGGTAAAATCCTAACCTACACGGCAGAATGTCCTCCTCCAATACTTTACAAAAAGCTATAGATCTTGTCACGAAAGCTACTGAAGAAGATAAGAATAAGAACTATGAAGAAGCATTGAGGTTGTATGAACATGGTGTGGAGTATTTCCTTCATGCAGTGAAGTATGAAGCACAAGGTGAGAGGGCCAAGGAAAGTATCAGAGCAAAATGTCTTCAGTACCTTGACCGAGCTGAGAAGTTAAAGGAATACCTCAAGAAGGATCAAAAGAAAAAGCCAGTAAAGGCTGGAGAGTCTGGCAACTCCAAAAGTGAGGACAAAAAGAGTGACAGTGACAGCGATTCTGATAATCCTGAGAAGAAGAAACTACAAGGTCAATTGGAGGGAGCTATAGTGGTTGAAAAACCTCATGTTAAATGGAGTGATGTTGCTGGTCTAGAAGCTGCAAAAGAAGCGTTAAAAGAAGCTGTTATTCTTCCCATCAAGTTTCCTCATCTATTCACTGGTAAGAGGATACCCTGGAAAGGAATTCTCCTCTTTGGACCTCCTGGTACTGGTAAATCTTACTTGGCCAAGGCTGTTGCTACTGAAGCGAATAACTCTACCTTCTTCTCTGTATCATCATCCAATCTTGTTTCGAAATGGCTGGGTGAATCTGAAAAATTAGTTAAGAACTTGTTTGAACTGGCTCGGGAACACAAGCCCAGTATTATTTTCATTGATGAAGTAGACTCTTTGTGTTCTTCTCGTTCGGATAATGAGTCAGAATCTGCTCGAAGGATCAAGACAGAATTTCTCGTACAAATGCAGGGTGTAGGTAATGACATGGATGGTATTCTTGTACTCGGGGCTACAAATATTCCCTGGGTACTTGATGCTGCTATTAGAAGGCGATTTGAAAAGCGTATCTACATTGCACTACCAGAGGAACATGCTCGTTTAGATATGTTTAAGTTGCATTTGGGAAACACTTTCCACATGTTGACAGAACAAGATCTTAAAACACTCGCGGCGAAAACAGATGGATATTCTGGTGCTGACATTAGTATTGTGGTCCGTGATGCGTTAATGCAGCCTGTACGAAAGGTACAATCGGCCACTCATTTCAAAAAAGTGACAGGACGATGCCCGACAAATCCCGATCTTATTGTCAATGACCTACTGACGCCCTGTTCTCCTGGAGACCCAGGTGCTATTGAAATGACCTGGATGGATGTACCAAGTGATAAACTTGGGGAGCCACCAGTAACTATGGCGGACATGTTGCGATCTCTAGCGACGTCTAAACCAACAGTAAATGATGAAGATATGACAAAATTGAAGAAGTTCATGGAAGACTTTGGACAGGAAGGTTAAGCGTAAGCTGTTGTTCTAGCATGAAGATTATCTACAAAGTTATTATTACAACATACGACTTCATTAGCACTGTGCCTATGTATTGCATGTAATTGGTTTAGCAAATGTTTTACTGGTCGCTATGATTATGCTGTTAATTTGAACTGAGTGACTGTCATCTCACTGGCCTTATAATAATTAACATTATACATTAATAATTGATTAGGCTAGTATCTTCTTATGGGTCTAATAATAATTTCAAGGTGATGTTTTATTACTTTCCAAAGTCTCCATCACACCCTGAACTTAATTTTGTAATTTCCATCATTGTGCTTTTTAGCACAGCAGGCTTACAATCATGAGATGTCAAGATTTTGTTTAAGATTTACCACAACGCTAGTCCTTTGAAGAATAATTTACTGTTTATTTCTATGCCCTTACATCTAGCAAATTTACTTTTCTTGAGGAGCCTGGTGGTTCAGCGAGTCTGAGCATTATTATCGCTTAGTATGTTAAGCAACCCCAGGGTGCGTTTCCCACTGGGTGACCACAAGTAGCATAAAAACATCTTGAGCTTCTCCATGGTTCGGAAGGCACGTAAAGCTGTTGGTCCTGGCTATCATCAGCGATGTCAATCGATAAGCTATGTCAGATGCCTCGAGGCAGCATGAAAAATCTAACACTAGTGTACACGCACGAAAAACGCAACAAATTTCCTTTTGACAGTCAGTTCAACACCAATTTGTCCTTAATATTATTAAGATAACTAGAAAATTTATAGATTAGTAAATCAATGTAAACTTGTATCTTTAAAAATTTTGAATATGTCCCAATATTTAGAATTTATTCAGTGTAAAAATGTGTAATAACTTATATAGCAAATATTTTTCGTATTACAAGGAGTGAGTCAATATTCGTAAGTTTAGCCCGCAACAGTAGTGAGACACTAAGCAACACCACAGAATAAGTAGTAGTACTACAAAGGTATTCAAAGAAATTGCAACTCAATGTGGCCAACAATATGGTGTAATTTACCTCACCGTCAGAACTCGGCACCTTTTCGTTTAAATACCTACAGAAATTCATTGCTAGCCAATTTTTCTTCGTATAGCGCTGGACCAACGATTCATAATTCGTTGAAGTCAGTGAACACAGGTTAACAAAACGCGCGTCTTCGTCTCTACTGGATTTGCTCGGTATTACCGCTTCTGTGGTCGCCGCGCGTAGGTAAGTTTTTGATATCGACACGGACAGTGAGACAAGCTTGGCGACACATAACAGCAAATTTTTGTACTGGTGATGAAATGAACTGTTTTTTATGGGGAACTTCCCAATTCAGATAATCAGACAATTGTAGAAGCCCAAAATAAAATGCTTTCGTATAAAATTAACAGAAATTAACGCAGATGTGCGAGACAATGCAGCATCTTGGCAGAACATTGCCACGGCTTAATTATACCGTTTTGTATAGTAGCTATTGTATAATAGGCACCTATAATTAATGAGAAACCTGAGAATGATGTAGGTAACAGGGTTTCATTAGAATAATAATTCGCTTATTAATAAAGCACGCAATACCTAATTATTATTATCCCTCGTCCCGCATTTTGAGATATCCTGTTGGTTACACTGTGATTTTAAATTGTGATATAGATTATTGCAGATTGGCGCACTGATTATAATTTTTGCATTTTTTTAGATTATATTTTTTTATGAGAGTAATTAATTTAGACAGTTCAAATGTCCTACAAAATTAATAACCTTTTAAAATAGTCCTAGATACATATGTTTGTAACTATATTGAATTCTCAACCGATTTGCCTGTAACTTGAAATTGTAAATGTATTTTGTCTATTAAGCTGTTTGTTTATATTTAATAAAAGTGAAAAGTATTTACCAACTTATTAATTTTTAGAATTCTAAGATTTATACCGACTGAGACGCAGAAGGATGGTAATGCTTTTAGCGCGTATGTATGTGTCTGTTCCATTGTCCACTCCTGTAGCCTAACGGTGTCATATGATTTGTATTCTTCCCTGGAGTGTCATAGGCTATGCGACGTCAGTAAAATATTAATATGGCGAATGTAAACTGGCAAGAACTTGCAAGGAGTTGTTACTTTCTGTAGCCAATGGCTTGACCATAGAGATAAGATAATCCAGGCTTGACCAATTTTGAAGAATGAGCCCTCATTAGATTTCTATTCTTCCAAAGAGTCTTATGAGCAATGTGACGTCAGCTAAAACGTCAATTTTGCGGACATAAATGCAACTATTTATGAATAGCAAATTGATAAACTTAGTTCCTAATTCGCAAAATAGATGGCGCTGGCACAATGGTCAGACGGGATTTTTTAGTTATATTGAATTAAATTTCTTGTTTGATATGTGCTTAATAAGACGGACCTTAAAATCATGATTGAGACATCAATTTCTGGGTCCTTTTTTACTACTTTTTCCTTCGATTATCTAGTTACTAGGGACCCGCCTCGGCTTCCCACGAGTGCAATGTAGATACTAATATAAGGCTGTCGATTATACTTATAAACCTTCCTTTTGAATCACTATCTATTGCTGAAAACTGCATTGAAATCTGTTGAGTAGTTACAAAGTTCTTTTTAGTTTAAAACGCGCTTCCGCTGTCTGTTCAGACAGCGAAAGCGCGTTCATTTTATAATAAGAGAAAGTTCATTTTATATCTATTTTTGCCAAATCCAAATTTGGAATTTTTTAGTCAACAATTTAACATTCTAAATATCTAATTTCTTAATTTAAACTAATTTAAAAACTACTTATAAATAAACCTAACTATATTCATACTATAAAAAAACCTTAAATATAAAATAATTAAAAACTAAAAATCTAAACTAAGATGTTGCCCGTGTGGCAAAGTGCTAGTTGCATTCCCCCGCTGAATAGCAATTGCAATTCTTTGCGCGAGGAAAGAGCCAGCCCTCTTGTCACCAGCGGCGTCGATAAGCCTGGGCGCTAATCCCTTTAAAAATTTCTAAGTGCTAGGACCCCATGGACCAAATGTTTCGACACCAAGCGGAACAAACATGTACTCATTAGTAAGATAAGCATATTTGCGCCGCTTGGCGTCCTCTGCAGCTTCCGCCGCGGCTCCAGCCTTTAGAACGGTTCCCCCGAGGGGAGAAGGGGCCACCGTGTCGACGCATGTTGCGTCCCAGACGAGAGCCCTCCCCCGCTCCCAAGGGACCAAGGTCAAGCCGTCGGGGCGCTTGCTATCGTCGCGCGTTAATCCAGCTGGTTCCAAAATGCTTGGAATTTCGGCGGTGGCAAGCGCCCTTTTAATTATATCGTTAAGGGAGCCGTGGCGGGAGAACCTGCCTGCGCTGCGCTGACAGTGTATATCTACTTGTTGCCAGCGGATCCGCCTGCGTTAGTGTCGATCTCTCGGGAACAGTAGAATTTCCCGGAATGAATCGTACCTCCATGGCGAATTTCATTAAATTTTGGTTCAATGGTTTTGACGCGTGAAAAGAAGACAGACAGAGTTACTTTCACATTTATCATATTAGTATGGAAGTATATCCATACTTCCATACTATTATTATAAATGTTAATACTAAGTTTTCATATGGAACCAATGCTGGGAACTCGATTAATGTTTTGCCCCTCCCATACGAATTGACGCATAAGTATGGAAACGTAATTTATTTAGATTTCTCTGCATTGGTCCCATAGGAAAAGGAAAAGTGGTGTTTTATCCAAATGGTATACTTTCCAAACTGTTCGATGTGAGGGTTTTCTGAAATCCTTTACAAGCACTGGCAAAATTTTTGTCGTAGCATAAAAAAAAGGTAAAATTAAAAAAAAATGGCATTAGTTTTGTCCTTGCGGATGTATTTTCTATCAGGGATTCTGATTCCGCCATTAAAATATTGCCAGGGAATTCAAAATCACCTGTATAAGTATGAGTAGGTACTTACACGGTGTATGTATATGTGTGATACAGATGAACAAATACTAAATACTTTATCTATCTATCTATCTATCTATCAGTCAGCACAGTAAATGGGTCCAAAGCAGCCAGACGAATTGGTTGGATCCAAGAGTATCAAAATTTCAACGTGTTCTATTAGCAGTAAGAAAAAAAGCGCAAGTATTGTTGCTTTTGTTTTAAGTTTAATGGCAGAAATGAAACAATTTTAAACAAATTTCAATTTATTTACATTAATATTGACAATGATTGAATTATCACGATATCTTATCATACATAACAACTTTAGAAATGCTTGTGAGAATAATAAGTGTGATTGAAACATATCCGCTTGAGCAGCCAGACGAATTGGTATCTGTAATTAGACGAATTCAATTAGTGTGCGATAGTAAAAGTGTTTTGATTCACACGTAGGTACACGTTATTGCTACGTACATACGATGTAAGTCTCCTGTCTTCTTTTTTAATGTGTAGGTATCCTTACGTACTGATTTCTCAGAATAATTAAGACAGTGTTATTGATAAAACTGAGCGATGACTGTACCTACTAATATAATCATCATTTTGAATAGGTGATATGGTCAATTGACCATGCACATCCTGTGTCAGAGTTCTTCCGCCTTTCGGCCTCTGACGTGGTTCCTTTAACGACTACCAGACGGCAGTCGGGACCAACAGCTTAACGTTCTTTTTCGAAGCACGGAATCATCTTTATTACCAGACAATCAGGCGATTCAAGCCTGCAATGTACTAACCAAACTGGAAACAACTAAACAAAGTGGGAATCGAACCCACACGGCTCACACAACTGATTTCTCGAACTGATTAATACAGTGTTATTGATCAAACTAACTGATGAATGTACCTACTTAATTTAGTAACTAGTGGTTCTGCGAGAACAGTAGACCTCGCTAGCCCTTAAAACCAACATCCACATTTGCCCTCCAGTGCTCTTAAATATATCTGTTACTGTTATCCTTATAGACTAAAGGATGATTTCCTTCAGTTAGGTACTATTTCCCAATCCCCGCTGCTCTTAAGTAGATACCAGAGGAAACGGAAATTTAATCTACATTCCTCTTACCAGAAGACCCGACCAGACCCTTTTTTAAGACGAAACACTAAGCTCGAGAGAATTGAAAAATAGGTATTTATAATATCTATTGCTGTCGCGCCGTATGCCCAAACAAACCCCGCAGAGTGCGATAGAGATAACTACAGCTCGGCCGGAAAATACCTATAAAACGTACACGAAATTAACGCTTCGTAGTCCTCTGATTTCTTCTCCAAAACTTAACCGATCTTATTTCTTTTTACATTAAAAATTTAAAATAAGCTGTGGCTGTGTTTCCGTGTTTTCTTTTTCTTATATAATTGCCCAAATTTGTTTTCTTGATGTTTGACCACAACGGAAATTCGTTTTTAAAAGGTTCATATCTCTTTAAATAATTCAATTGTGAAAAAATTTAAACATACGGATTTTTTTAGTAAAAAAAATCATATCTCTATTAGTACTATCCGGCGAGGAATCAGGGCACTACTCTTGTATGGAAACACGGCCCTTGAACACCATGTTTAGTATGCTTTTGTACACATTAACTAAGTTGGACTGATCCTCATCAAGATCGGAAATATCGAAATAGCGAACTTGGCATGGGTGAATGGGAGGCAAAGTTTAAGTACCCGGTTTCATAGTTGTTACCAATTGGTCAAAATTTTAATAGGATGCTAATTTTCAACTACTATGGCAGACAAACATGCGATCTTTACTTAAAGAAGTGGTGGTATAAGGCCCGGGTTCAAGTCACAGGATAGCATGTGAATCTTTTTTATTTATTTTTAATTTTTATTTCAGGATTCTAAGTTTTTTTTTATTGTTTTCAATCATAAAAATAATTCGTAGTATCATGCTTTAAGCCGAAAAATATTTTTCATATTTTGATATATGTTCCTTAGGGAAAGTTGTTCAATTTCACTCCCTCTCCCACTTCACGTACTTCAACTTCTTTCATTTCAATTTATATTTAACTTTTGTACTACATATAGTCTGTGGGTTTGAGCAATATGGGAGTGAAGTTTATTTCTGTGTGCTGTGTGATCTACTCATAAAGCCCTTTTATTTGATACCGCACATGGTATTTTTATATAAAAACATTTTTTCTCTGTATCGCCGACGTAACAGTTACTACGCACAATTTTCATACTTGTCATACCATAGATTTGTATTTACGACATCATACTGAATGCAAAAAAAATATATTCAATATATTTTTTTTGCATTCAGTATGATGTCGATTTTTCAGTTGATTTTTTTTTCAAATAGCTGTGCTATGAGCTTTTTTAAGCTACGGAACCCCATATTTCCGCCATTTTTTAAAATTTCGAAAAACTGGCACGACAAAAAAAAATTATATAATTACCGAACCTGCTTACAAAATTTCATGAAAATCGGTTGAGAAATGCGACCTGTAGGCGAGAACAGACAGACAGACAGACAGATGGACAAAAGATTTTTGGGCCAGTCGAAACTGAGACGCTTCGCTCGCTCGGTCAATTATGTGGTATTAAATAAAAGTAACCAATGATAATGTAATATCAAACTGAACGCCCACCAGTACGTTTACGTTAACAAAATAAAAAAAGTTTTGTAATAGAAAAAAAAAAACAAATACAAAAAAGTCAAATTCCCAAATATCCCGATCAGCTAGATTTCACACATTTAAATAATCAAGCGTAGTCCCCTTCCTCGCCGGATAAGCTACCAGTAGAGCAATGATTTTTTACCAAAAAATCTATGGATATAGTAGCATGTCCCTATGTTTTAATTTTTTTGTAATCGAACTATTTAAAGTGATATGAACCTTCAAAAACCTGAAAAATTTAGTAAGAATTTCGGTTGTGTTCAAACATCAAGAAAACAAATTCGACGCGATTATATTAAAAAAAGAAAACAAAGAAACACAGCAATAGCTTATTTAAAATTTTTAATGAACAAAGAAATTAAATCGTTTACGTTTTGGAGAAGAAATAGGGGGACTACGTACGCGTTACTTTTGTGTAATTTTCATACATAGATATTTTTGGTCCGAGCTGCAGTTGTTTCTATCACACCCTGCGGGGGTTGTTTGGGCACACAGCGCGACAGCAATAGATTTTACAAATAGGTACCTATTTTTCAATTATCTCGAGCGCAGTGTTTCCTCTTAACTATGTCGTGAACAAGTAATTAACCTATAACAACAGTGTGTTCCCGTTTGTGCGGACCGATAGTCGCAACACAGCGGAGCCTCATACGGTGAGTGACGGGAGCCCTCAGGCCGAGAGTGGATACCAAGAGTCCTTGTGGCGCAGGCTTCGCTCCGTACGCTATCAACCACGCTCGATCTAGGACCTGGAAGAAAATAATCACATACGTAATGGTAATTTGTTTTATTAAGGTTTTAACCCTATGTCTACGGGTGTATCAAAACCAGTCAGCCATCTCATTTTTCATATGTCGCAAATTTTTGATTGACTTTTTTTAAGATATCTTACTTAAATCAAATAATTCGTGAAATCGATATAGACGCAGCCGGAACTAAAAACTGACTTCTAATTCAAAAAAGCAGATTATGTACCTCGCATTAAGTAATTTAATTGCACTCGTGCTGTTAAGAGCCCTCGCTCATGCTCGGGCTCCAAATGATCACTCGGTGCTATAATAAATTACTTATCTGCTTGGTGCAACAATCTACTATTTCTTCGTTCAGAATATGAACAGAAAAGTTTTGAGTAAAGATGTGGTAATTACCTTTTGTCCATCGATGTACCATTTCAGGTCAGGCGCTGGAAAAGATCTGGGGGATGAACAATTGACATCGAGAGGGCCTCCTAGTTCATATTTCTGCTGGTGACCAGTGATGATTGGACTCTCTCGGGGCATATCTGTAAAATAATTTCGATATTGTTAATACCGTGTGATTTTAGACCTCTAAACTTTACTGAAATCCTGGAAGCAGAATCCCTAATGGAATACAGAATTGCATGAAAATAAAAGTAAAAAAAAAAAACAAAAAAAATATGACCATCCCTAGAAATTCGCCCACCTGATCGGCAACTTTGTATACGAAGCCTAAATTTTTACTTCAATTTTTACCTTTTGTTTTGCAATTCTGTATTCCATTAGGGATTCTGATTCCAGGATTTCAGTAAAGTTCAGAGGTTTAAAATCACGCGGTATTAAGTTTGGGTCTTTTGTATCTTTTATCACATTACATTAAGTTTAAATAAATTTGATTTATCCTATTTCCTGTACCTACTACTTTAATTGATCACGCGGCGGATTTAAATGCAAAGTAGGTACTTTTATTTCGGAAATATATGTATGCTCAGAAAAGCATGTCGTAGGAGTGACAGGCAAATGCATGAAATGTGATCGTTAAGTCAACTTAAAAGCTTTCGGTGTCACCGAGCGTAATATGTTTCATAAAATCTCTAAAATTGAGAACATAACTAGGAACAAGCCAGTAATTTGTCGTACTAAAATATGAAAGCACTCACAATAAACTTCCATGAAAGCTTCTGCCTGCGCGGAATGGAACGACGGCGCCTCTTCAGAAACCTCGCAGCGGTACAGCCCTCGGGACCTCAAGGTTAACTCCCGGAGGTACACTCTGCGCGCGCTCGACTTTTCCAACTGAAAATCAAGTATTTATAAGATTTATGAACGTTTCTGAGTGCCAGCTGCCGCTAGATTTATTTTTCAGAACCCAGCAGATATTAAATTGCTCTCGAAATGTCTGTAGGATTTTGAGTTCTGAATCCAGTGCTGAAGATAAAATATTTCTTGACATAGCAGGTCATTTTCGTTTTAGCAAAATTCATATGACTAACTGCACCAATGAATAGTGTGGCAGTATTGTGCTACTGTTAAAGGCAAAATATGAAGAATATTGCTTGCTTGCTGGAACTTAACGTACTATCTAAGATACTCTTTCTGTAGACCACTGCTTATGCTCAATTAGAAATGTTTCTTGAATTGTAGGCGATAATAAGAGAGAACGGAATGGGTCCTATAGACTTGAGGAATACAATCATCAAAAATAGCTTTGATGGCTCAATGGTTGGGCTAGAATAGGCAAAAAAAATCTCGAAAATTCCTGCAGATACTTTTGAAAACAGGGTAAACCCGCTGTTGGCACCAGTAGTTAACTCGTTCGCTGACACTGAACCAGACACAAAAGGAATAAAAATAGAATTACGTCTACAGGCGGGCAGTGTCAGCGAAAGTGTTAAACTATGTCAGACGCCTTTAGGCGGTTTGGAAAATTATAAATCATCCCTGGCCACACATACGACAACCTCGTAAAAGAAGGTAAAACTATTGGTTTGAGTAGAAAAAATGTTCATCATCATCATCAGCTCTTTTTAGTCTCTACTACAGGAGCACAACCCTCTCTGTACTACTAGGGCCATACTTGACCAGAGCAGACAGAGGACTTGGCCTACACTCTCCACGCTGGCCAGACGGGTTGGAGAGGTCTCATAGATGTTTATAAGCTTTGTTTAGCTTGTATTTCCTTAGTCGCATTCTAAGACATCCACGAGAACACTTGGAGTGGTCCTATTCTACTCTGCCGGAAACCACACGGCGCTAAAAAGAAAAATATTAACTCACGTCAACTTTGACACCATCCAACTTATGCGCGTGCTGCGGCGGCCGCAACCTCGGCATGTATCGGTAGAACTCCTCGTTGTCCCGGTACCACTTGACGGAGTACAGTTTACCTCCCTCCAGGTCGTAGTCACATGTGAGGGATGCCGTCTCTCCTTTTTGTTTGAGGGTTGGTACCGCGATACCAACCACACGGAGACATATTGATACTGAAGAAAAAAAGTGTTGACCTGTGTGATTGTGACCATCTATAAAGTATCTATAATATTTTTATTTTGACTACTTAAGTATTAATTGGAAGGAAATAACGCAGGACCGGACTGAATGGAAGAAGTGGAGGGAGGCCTTTGCCCAGCAGTGGGATACATGATGGCTCGAAATAAATAATAAATAATAATAATAAGTATAAATGAAGATTTTTGTTTACTTTACACACAAAAATATTTTTATAAGTATATATTTTTTTATTGAAAATTACATTTATTAATCTGGTAATATCTTAAATAACTAAAAAAAAACCTAACAAAATACCAAAGAACACGAACATAAAAAAATTACAAATCTATAAAGTACTTATATTTTATTTTATTTATTTATTTATTAAAATAACTTAAAAGAATAATATAAATGTCTTAAGTATGTAAATATAACGCCTGTAGCAACCAAACTACTCTTCCTAATTATTTTCCAAGATTGCCTAGACTATGAATCTAGGCAGCAGTTTAATGGTACTGCAACATGTAAGGTTTTGACGACGTGTGGTTCAGTGGTACTGTAAGTACCTTTGAATCATGGGGTCCTGAGTTTGATCCCCGACCAGCCGACCTATTTGCTAACTTGCTAACTCAGTGACCAACGTTTTGGTAGTCATTTCAAAATACATTGCGGGTTTCCTATGATTGACTATTTTTATTAAAGTATATAAAACGCAATGTACTTTGAAATGTCTATCAAAACGATGTACACTGAGTAATGAATTGAAACGAGAGAGGCGTCATTCAAACAAGTAATATGATCTCATTTTATATTCACGGGTAATGGTAATATTGTAAAAAAAATATGTACATGTCATGTCTTGATATTTTTATAAGGGTATGAATTTATCAATTAGCTAATACTTTGATGTATTTTCAATGATCTAATAGATAATATTTCTTCCAAAAATAGTACATCTATCATTTAAATACAACTAACAAAAATACCAAAACGCTAACTATCTAAATAAATATTAGATAAGAATTACCTGGAAATAATATCAGCCGTCAAATAAGTGTATCTAGTTTGAAATAAAACAATTGTCACCAAAATTTAATCACCAAACAATGTAAAGATGTTTACATAAATACATATGTATTTACACCTAACCTTAACCTCTTGTGGCTCTTATGGCCAAGTTGTACTTATTTGGTATATCGGGGGTTTCACTATAAGTTCGAAAGGAGTGAGCGAGCGAAGCGAGTGAGTGTCTCCAAATTTTGGTCACAAGGAAACCTAACGAACCTAACCTGTAGCCAAATTGTTTCTGTTATGGCGGCGGCTTTGCCCTCGAGCGCAATGCGTTGGTCGCTCGTTTACTTGTGTTATGATCTCATGTAACATAAATAATCTAATCAACACTAAAAACAAATCTGTAAGGGTTGGTCATGGAGTAAGTTACTTTGTTTTCAGATATTTCGTGTTTATAACCTCTTTACATGATACTGAAATCAAATTGAGGATTTTTAGGATTATTTTCTGTCTTGAGGATTTTTAGGAAAATTTTGTTAACTCTTAAACGAATTAACAAAATTTTATGAAACTTGGTAGATATACATTTAGGCGTACAGGATATATAGGATAGGCTTTTTTATATTTTTTCTCCTGTCATGATAAAACGTGGTCCCCCGTCAAACATAACATAAAAAATACGCGAACGAAGCCGCGGGCACTGCTAGTGTAACATGAATAATCTAACCTCCAGTCCAAGGCCAAGTTGATATAGTAAGAAAAGCTTTGTTGTACTCCCTGTATGTCCCCCGAGTCCTCTTTCGTTGGATGGAACTTGAATGGAGCTTTGTGTGGTACGGAGACATGTAGTATACCACATGTGTCTCTTTTCCACTTACATTTGTTTTTAATTCACCAAAAAACCCCTGAAGATGCGACTTAACCTCAAATCTGCATAATTCACAATTGAAAAAATATTTTTTTGGTTGCAAAAAATATTTCCAAAATCCACACTATAAAGATCAATTCAATGAGCCCAAACACGATTGGTGTACCTTGTTTAGTTCAAGAGTTTTATGGCCACCTTCCGACCACGGACCGGAAATCCCCTTTATTTAATTAACTCGTTCGATTATCTACATCATAAGCTTACCCTTTTTTTAGGGTAAGCTAATTATTGCGTTACCATAAGGTTATGGTATGTCCTTCAAACTAGTTAACTAATACCACTTGAACTTAGCAGTTACCAATATTCCACTTACCATCAGATTAGTGTTACCCTATCCCCGAGTACTTACCAACTCATCGAAACGATTGTCAACAACGTGTTTTATGACATTGTTAAAAGGAATATTATTGATTGACAAGGCAGACATTCGTCTCAAGGACAACATTGACTTCTTACTCTAGCCGTCATGCGTCAGCTTGCTAAAACCCCTTCAATTGTTTACGAAGAACAGTAATGTTTTGTTTGACATGCGCATAGAGATTAATAGCTTGAAGCTGTTCAATTCACACTTGATAGGATAAGCTAATCATGGGTTTTGAGACATTAGTAAGTGCTTAGTCGAATTAACTACGAGTATATCGTATAAGTAAGCCTTTTGTTAGGGTAAGCAAACGATATGGTTACCGAATCGTTAGGGTTTGGGAAAATCAGTCAATCAAATAACCCAACGAAAACCCTAAAAATGGCATGTGGTTCCGGTCTCTGCTTCCGACTCCATCATCAGATCGACGCAACGATTCCATAATATTGTATTGTCATTCGATTTACACATGCATGCATAATTTCAGCTCAATCGGTAACCGGGAAGTGGATAAAATTTTACTTGCAAGATTTGGTTACAGACAAACATCCGGTCAGGGTGAAACTAAATAAAAGCTTGTAAATAAATATATATAGCCAAATCACACAGATTGAGTTAGACCCAAAGTAAGTTCGAGACTTGTATTATGGAATACTAACTCAATATATTTTATAACAAATACCTACATATAGAGATAAACATCCAAGACCCAGGCCAATCTGAAAAATAACATTTTCCATCATAACCTTTCTGGGATCGAACCCGGGGCCTCTGTTGTGGCAACCTGGTATGATGACCACTATACCACGGAGCTCGTCAAACAGGAAAGTCGGAATGAATCCTATCTAATAATAATATTAGATAGGATTTTGCGTTTTTATAAACGCAAAATTGAGTTTGTTAGTTGGTTTTTTTTTTGGTGTGTCTGTTTGTAAAACTTTCACACCTCAACTACTGAACTGATCATTATGAAATTTTGTAAACGTGTTTTGGGACACGGAGAAGGACATAAGGTACCTTTTATCCAGGAGCAAGTACTGTGTAGGTAAATAATGAGGGCGGGCGTTTTGCCTAGTTCATATAACATAATATATGTTAACGTATTTAAATAAAATCACTTTAATACGGTATTATCGCGTATATTACCGTATTAAAGTGATTTTATTTAAATGTGTAACAATCGCGAAAACATCAGAAACCATTATATGTCAACGTAGTCTACCTGTGAACACGAAAACTAACGTTTTCGTAACGTTAGGTGTAGTAAACGCAATAAAACCGTGATTTAATTAAAATGTGTAAGGTGGTTTAGAAATGTAGAAAGGATGGATGTCAAGACTTACAAAGAAACTTTATACTTTAGATGTGACTTGAAGAGTTGGTCAGGGCCGGCCTCGACGCACACACCGTGAGCAGATTACGGACGTTCTTGCCAAAGGGCAAGTTAGGAGAACCCGAAACCGACGAGCGTGCATGAAGAGAGTGATGGATGTACATGAATCAAGAGAGGTTTGGAAAGATCGTAGCAAATGGAAGTCCCTAGTCTCTGCCTACCCCCGTGGGAAAGAGGCGTGATAATATGTGTATATGTATGTGTAACAATCGCGAAAACATTAGAAAATAAAAGTACTGTTCCCGTGGGATCGAGGTTGATGAGCGGAGCCATCAACCTCGATCCCACGGAATCAAGCTAATAAATAATAAGTTTGCGGGAGGAGGCGGCACGGAGGCAGTTATATAATAAAATAAGTCGAGTCCAGTGGTTAAGGCAATTGCCTGTACCCGACCCGGGGGTCTTGGGTTCGATTCCCACGGGAAGCATACTTTGTTTAGTTGTTTCCAGTTTGGTTAGGACATTGCAGGCTTTGAATCACCTGATTGTCTGAAAATAAAGAAGATTCCGTGCCATCTGGTAGTCGTTAAAGGAACCACGTCAGAGGCCGAGAGGCGGTTCCGAAGAACTCTTGACACTAGGGTGTGCATGGTCGATTGACCGTGACACCTACTTGAAATGATGATGAGTTTGCGGTTCTAGCGCTTAGGCAGGGACCGGCTCTGAATAAGATAAGCCAAATACTACTAAAATAATGGACTTTGGGTTCCAACGCACCATGTCTGAGAGTGCAAATGACCACGTTCAGATGAGGAGGACACTTGATAAAATGTATTGATCCGTAGACGGAAAACTTGATGTGTGCTTGTGTTGTGTGTGTCCACATTTTGATTGATGCAAAAATGGCTGGCTCAAAGGATAAGCATTGCCATCCAACGTGGCAATGCTGCCGGCCTTTTGGGCACGTTGCCGCGGAATTACGGTGTGCAGGGACTATATAATTTGTAAATATTTTTATTTTTAAGTAAGTAGGTTTTATTCTACCAAGAAATCTTTAAACTCTTTTAATAGAAGTTTATGTGTATAAATCAGTCATTTGTTGTTATATCGTCAATGGATATACACATTATGTTAAAATTCCAAATCAGACAGACAGATCGACGGCCCACCATTGGAAGCTTAGTTATTGGGTCCAATTTTGCCCTTTGGGTACGGAACTCTAAAATGATCCTAAAGTAATGTTTGTATCGAATTGGACAACCGATGCGAGAACTCAATACTGAAGTAAAAACTCAATCTCCAAAGCCGCTATAAGAATTAAAATATACAGCGTGTAAATTGACCCTCGACATTCCCTTAAGGGGTAACTCAGTCCGCAAATATGAACAACTTTTCTTATGGGACCAATAAAAAATAGGCCGAGCTGCTGAACACTTTTCACTTCTTGTTTGTTTCCAGCCGTGCTAAAAGTTGGTCATATTGGCTGGCTTAGTCAATCCATTAAAATAATATCGAGGGTAAAATACACTGTATAACCAAATTACAGGAAATCAAGAAATTATGTATAAATTAAGTCCATGCAATCCAATCATAGCTTTTAACGAGTTTCCGCATATAAGAGCGATACTCATTACACGTGGTGTATTGAAATTTCATAAACAATTAATTAAAAAACTTAAATTACCTTTTGCCCACCAGAGAGCACTGCAAATTAGAATGGCAGCTTTCATTATTCAACAACTTGTTATAGTTATTAAAATTAAACAAGATCTAGTTTGGATATCTAAACAATCATTTTATCGAATTAGAATAACGTTTTGTTATCAACTTATTCGTTGACATTGTTACTTTGCATTTTAGTTAATGGGTGCTAAATGGCCGTTAAATAGTAGAAATACATAATAAAATTATCACTTGTCAATTATTAGTAAGTAAAGAATGTTCATAATACACTTTATTTACAAATATCTAATGTTTGTCCTTTTATTCATAAAATATTACTTAATTTGTTATAACTTTTATTCATTTACAATGCTTTTATTCATCTATTTTAAAACTTGCACAAAAATTTAACCTTTTCAACTAATAAGAGATTGAAACTAATCTGTGATAAATCATTAGTTTCGTTATGCAACTTGCAACTTCACGGAAACGTAACTTTATGAAAGCGCGGGCGGGCGTATCGTAGCGCGATCGAAATGCAACTGTTGCTACGAGATCCGGGATCCGCTACGAAACTCGTAGAGCCATGAGTGCAGCGTAGATAGTGCTACAAAACGAACATTTTCATAATCCGACCGAGTTGAAATTATGGTGATTCTTCTCGATGACTTTGTGTTAAGTATTCGTATACATACATGTAAATGTATTAATACAAAAGATTCTCTATAATGGGTAACTATATCTTTAGCAGATACTGGAGGAGGAACTAAAATAAAGAAAATAAATATTTAGACCTCCCATACAAATAGAAATATTCGTTTGATATTTTTTTTTACGGAAGATCACCTTTTCGTAAGGGGGGACTCGCTCACCATAAGGGTAAAAATAAAATCTGTTCAGGAACTATTACTTAGCTTCCAGGGAATGTGTTATCTATTGCCGCTATAACAAAAAAACAATAGAAATAAACATCAAATGGCACCTTATACAAGTTTTTAAGTGAGTTTTGTATTTAAATATTGTATGGTAGTATGAAACACTTTTGAAACAGGTACAGATTCCGACTCGCTTTCGGCTGGCTTTATTTAATTTCACTTTGGGTCCTAAAAGGAAAATTGTTGTGTCATCAACCTCTCCCTCGAGGAATATTGCAACTGTCGTTTATTACCCATTGTTGGGCCAGTGTAAATTTTAATGACTTCTCTACACTTTGGCCAATTCCTCGCCTAACAACACCTACACCTTGGCTAACTGTTCGTAACAGCATCTACATGGTGAATTGGACGTGCGTTCAGTTTGCTTTGGTCCGAGGTAATGTGCGGACGACATGAGGAAGGTTTTCATTAGATTCAGATATTTATTGCAAGTCAAAAGTTTGCTAGGTTTTGGATACATACATGAAGTACAAGTACAGGTGACTCTCTGCACAGCAAACATTGAGGGCAACTAGTTGCCTGTTTTACTTACAAAATATTAATCAATAAATTCATTTAATCATATGTATATCTGGCTGTTAGAGAAATCAAAGTAATTCACAGATTGTCTTCAAAAAAATCAGATAGGTATTTGAGACGACAATGGCTGTTTTGATTAATTTATACTCAGCTTATTCCAATTACATGTGTGTTTATAAGAAAAGGGAAAATGACATTCGTGCGGTTACTTTGGAAGCTCGCAACAAACTCAACGTTGGCCATTGTGGACGCGTTGGCCACAATCACGCTACAACTGAGTGTGGCCAACTCCGTTTGTTTTTGTTCAACACCAAACGGTTCTAGGGCCAATCGATTGGCCCACACCTTACTCAACAGACATACCAATGCCCAACAATCAACCAATCTACATAATTCATATTGCATTGGCCAACGTATAGAGGAGGCTTAAAGCAAGTATTTTTAATACTAGTGAAAGCGTGAAGGATTGAAAGCAAGTGGGAACATCCTGCTCTATGACATTGACCATATACGAAGTAGATAAACATATGAGTAATTTATCGTACCACATACTCATGGCATAGTATAGTTATGGTATATATTTTTAGTTATGTTTTTTACAGAAACTTTTTTTTTTCAATTTGATGAATTATTTTGTATGAAAATACATCTTGGTTGATTTTGGTTTCTTGATCTAGTATAGCATAGTGGTTTGTTTTTTGACGCAAATGATTAAGAAAAGTTTACAGAAACGAGTACCACCATATGGCAACACTGAACCGTTAGGTCCGATAAGCTGTCATTGGATAATAGTTGACATGCAGCAGCAACTGACGCTTTGTTTCCCAATAGCGGTTTACCGGACCCGGCACCTCACTGCTACCGCTACTTATTTAGAAAACCGTCGTTATTGTATCGTAATATACCTATAACAAGAAAGACCGCGAAAGAGATCGATGACTTGCGAGCATTTGACTAGCATTGGGTGGAAAAGACCAAGGATAGAGATAAATGAAAGGCAGGATGAGAGGCCTTTGCCCAGCAGTAGGACTAAAATGGCTAATAATAAAAAAAATATAAAAAAAGTTATGCCACAGTCTTATATCACGAACTAACCTTAGCTAACAAACCTCGTTTTCCGAACAATGTCAAGTGACCGCGCGCGACCTATGCTGAGGACTTTCGTATGCAGGCTTTATATTACCGTTTTGTCGAAAATCAAAACTATTTCTTAAGGAAATATCACATAAAACACATAAATCAATAAAATAATATTAAAGGTGCACGAACAGTATATGATATTGAAGGTTTGTCCGTGGGGAAGTTCCACGGACAAACCTCGATGAAATACGAAACATAATTTTGACTTCATACATGGTGTAATTTTGATCCTTCTGGACGCTTAAAGGGGTGATTCAGTCCGTCGATATGAACAAATTTTCCTATGGGACCAATGCTCTCAGCATCTCGGCACAGCGAATTTTGTATGGCACTGCCTATTGTTTTGTTTGAGTTCACAACTTTGTGTATAATAAAAAACCTTTAAAAAAATAAATGGTGGAGATTTTTGACATCCAGCATTCGCGGTAGTTCAACTGAGGCGGAGCGTAGGTCGTAGGTACATAGACTGGCGGAGCGTAGGTCGTACATAGACCTCATAGACCTAATGTCGCTAGTTCAATCCCTGCCCGCGTGAACTTTTTTCCATAATTTTAATAAGAGATTCAGAATAGCATTGTGAATAAAAAAAACTCTTATAAAACTGTAGAAGTATCCATTATTTCCATACGTACATTTAAGGGAGGTATTACACGTGGAAATAATGGATATCTTCTTGATAAAAACAATGCAGGCATATTAATTTGTTTAAACTTTATTGCACAAAATACGTACTATAATAGGTGGACTTAATATTATAAGACATTCTCTTTCAGTCAAAAACTACCTACATATCAAGCATATCACTACTATTATTATAATTTAAATTTATAACGAGGAAGCTCGTGTGTCTAGATGAAATATTATATATCCTTCAATAGGTCTATGGTCTGAATTCAAATAATTTAGTGACGCTATTCCTCAAAAGCTAAATAAACACAGGGGCTGCAAAAATCTTGTGAAGACACAGGAATTCTCGCAGACATAATTCATAATTATAACTAAATATACTCTAGTACCTCTTCCCCGTTCTTACAACTATGTAGATATCCGCCGGGACTACGAAGTACAAAGGAAATTCCCGCCAATAACCAGCATTAAGTTCTACGGTTCTTTTTAACTAAGTAATGCAGCACTTTTCCATTACCGATGCAGCAAGAAAACGAATGCTATCCGACAAAGTAAAATGTTTCATAGAAAAGAAAAAAATCTAGTTTTAGCCACACTTGATTGCGTGTTTTAAAATACCTATGCTTCAGATTCTAGGGTTCGGTGCCTAAACCGGAGTATAAAGTTACATAAAATTAAATATTTGAAGCGACTCCTAACACAAATACTCTATTCTACCTTTCAAACAAAAACGAACTACAATAAAAATATGTTTAAAATTTTTACGAGAAGTATTCGCGTGTAAGTCGCAGCTGCCATTATTATCAATCGTGACGTCATAAGAACACAAATGAAGAAACTTCAAATGTGCGTAACCTTTATAAATAAATCTTTTGAATCTTATCTGTATTTGAAATAAAGAGTCACAAATTTACTATGTAAGAATATCTCAACATTCTGCTGTAAGTAGTTTATATACAAAAACGTACTTTACATTCACGAGAAAACATGTTTTGGTCACGTGACATACAGCTTGACATAAATAAAAAAATTATGCTATAATTTTACAAAAAATACGAATGCTATAATTTTGTTTTAAAATTATAGCATTCGTAATAAAGCTATAAGTAGCATAATTTCAAAATGTATTATTGATAGACGGAAATAAATTATTATTTTGGTGAATGCTTGGCTTCAGAAAAGCAAACTGCGAATATTCTAACTGCCTGCAGATAAGTCATATCATCATAATCAGGTCTTTTTTGTCTCCACTACAGGAACACGACCCTCTCTGTACTACTAGTGCCACGCCTGGCCAGAGCAGTCAGAGGACTTGGCCTACACTCTACACGCTGGCCACACGGGTTGGAGAGGTCTCACAGATGTTTATAAGCTTTGTTTAGCTTGTATTTCCTAAGTCGCCTTCTACGACATCCACGGGAAGTCTTGGAGTAGTCCTATTCGACTCTGCCGGATACCACACGGCAATGCAGATAAGTACTGCATTACAAACCATTTCTAAATCTTATGTAATATGTCGTATAAAGGTTTATTAATTATAACTCATAATTCCCATACTCATAATAACCCAGCATAAGTCCAGCCATATTTCAATCCTAATTTCTTTTTAAAAATACAATAGCTCCTTCTTTGGTCTGGATCTGTTCAAGGCCAAATCATACATTGGTATTTCCTGGACGGGTATTGGTGATACCTACATGACATCAACTTCTCCAAAGGGCCTCTCCCTGTTGGATCTATATCCCCACGCAAGCCTCCCAAAGGACCAGGGTAATACCCGTGACTTAAATGGAGATACAAAAAATAAATGTTAGATATTTTTTATATAGATAAAATTATGATAGCTAATTTGTAAGTCGCGAAGGATGTTTTTTGTATGTTTATAGCATAATTTTATTCAAGTGTCTACCTCTACATAAGCAGTTCAAAAGATACAGTGACAAACGGAGGGACGACCGAGGCTTAGTATCATCATATAAGCCGCAAAAAGCCACCGCTGGACATAAGCCTTCCCTAAGGATTTCTTATACGACCGGTTGGAAGCGGCCTGCATTCAGCGTTTTCCTACGACCTGAGTCAGGTCGTCTGACTATCTGTTCGGTGGGTGTCTGACACTGGCCTGTACCTGGTCACCATTCAAGAACTAACATTATACACTGACAGTCAAAGTAAAAAACAGAAAATCACAATCCTTCTCTTGACTTTGCCATAGTCGGTTAAAACGACACCATTTAGTACAATGAAATAAACTTAATTTAATAAAATTTATTTAGTTTAATTATTACAGAATAAGTGCGATATTATGGTCAGCAGTAATAATATCAACAAATTATCGAACGGCCTCGTTTTTATCTCGTTTACCGTCGTTTCTCGTTATTCCGGATTATAATTAACCAATATAATTAAGGCGGACTTTAACGGTCGCTCAATTTTCATTATCCATAGATATTATGTTCGTAGGAAATTCGTAAAACAAAATAATTATTCAAAATTTTACTATGGAAAGTAATATTGTTGGAATTTATCGCAATTTATATAAGATCATAAAGATGTTGACCGTTTAACTTTCATTTATACCTAATTTGAAATTCTTAGCTTTATGTTCCATACAAAAAGTAATCGTTATTTGGACCCAATGTTTTTTTTTTTTTTTTTTTTTTTTTTTTTATTTATGTATATCCGACGGCAAACGAGCAGACGAGCCACCTGATGGAAAGTGGTCACCGTCGCCCATGGACATCTGCAACACCAGAGGAGCTGCTGATGCGTTGCCGACTCTTAAGATACCTGTAAACACGCCTTTTGAAGGACCTCAAGTCATAGCACACAGGGAAAACCTCGGGAGGGAGTCCATTCCACAATCCTGCTGTACGAGGAAAAAAACCACGTGACGCTCTGACATTTTTGGAGACCCAAGTGTCAAGGATGTGGGGATGGACTTTACTCCTGTGGCGAGCGGTGCGGTGGTAGAAAGGTGACGGTGGCAACAATTCAAAAAGTTCTTCAGAACACTCCCCATAGTATAGACGGTAAAATACATACAGAGAGCCAACGTCTCTCCGTAGACCGAGGGTGTCTAAATCGTCTGTGAGTGTGGGATCGTCGATAATACGAATTGCCCGGCGTTGGATGGAATCAAGAGGAAGGAGTTGGTATTGAGGTGCACCAGACCAGATATGAGAGCAGTACTCCATGTGGGGCCGGACTTGAGCTTTATATAATAAAAGTCTATGACCCGGAGTGAAGTACTGCCTCGCTCTATTGAGCACCCCAAGTTTTTTAGAAGCCATTTTGGCTTTACCTTCCAGATGACTCCGGAATTGGACCTCCTTCGTAATATCGACGCCAAGGATCCCAATACTCTTAGAAATGGTAAGAGAGGTGTCCCGAAACTTCGGTGCTATGTTAAATGGGGTCTTCTTAGCGGAAAACACGCAGACTTGTGTCTTAGTAGGGTTGAATTGAACTAGGTTTAGATTACCCCATTTAGAGACCTGCTCCAGAGAGGTCTCAATGTCAGACACAAGTCTCTTTCTGTTCTCCTCCACCTTTGTTTGAGGGATATTTGCACGACCTGCATAATATGCATCACCCGTACTGTCGTCTGCATAGCAATGGATGCTACTAGTGTTAAGCATGTCGTTGATGTGCAGAAGAAACAGCGTAGGTGATAAAACAGATCCTTGGGGGACGCCAGCATTGATGGGCATGATATCGGAGCATAATCCGTCTACAACGACCTGAATGCTTCGCCCGGATAAGAAACTAGCGACCCACAAGCATAGTCCCTCAGGAAGTCCGAAAGATGGTAACTTCGCGAGAAGAGCCTTATGCCAGACCCGGTCAAAAGCCTTTGTGACATCTAGACTAAATGCCAGTGCTTCTCCCTTGCTCTCGATGGCGGCTGCCCATCGGTGCGTTAAGTACACAAGAAGATCACCAGCACTACGCCCGTGGCGGAACCCGTATTGACGGTCACTAATTAGCTGATGATCTTCAAGGTAACCAAGGAGCTGGATGTTTATCACACGCTCCATCACCTTAGAGAGCAGGGAGGTTATCGCAATAGGCCGATAGTTAGACGGGTCTGTGCGGTCACCCTTTTTAGGAATAGGGTGAACGTAGGCTACTTTCCACGAAGACGGGACTTTTCTTGAGGTGTAAGACAGCGAGAATAGGCGTGCTAACACCGGAGCCAACTCAGGGGCGCATGTTTTGAGCACAATTGCTGGAATGCCATCAGGCCCGCTGGACTTCCTGACGTCGAGGGAAAACAGAGCACGTCGCACTGCACTTTGAGTGAACCGAATTTCCCGCATTGAGTGCTCGCATCGCGGTAAAAAGGGCGGCGATGCTCCTCCGTCGTCAAGGGTAGAATTTGACGCAAAGAGAGTAGCCAAGAGATCGGCCTTCTCTTTTGCGGAGTGAGCCAGCGAGTCCTGACGATTGTGCAGAGATGGAAGTGAAGGGCGACAGAAATTCCCCTGCGCTGCCTTAGCAAGAGACCAGAATGCTCTACTCCCGGAGGGATAGCCAACCAGTCTCCTACCAATGCGCGCAGTGTGCGCAAACTTTGCTGCAGTGATCTGCTTCTTGTAGGCTCTTGAAGCTGCGTTGAACCGCTTCTTCAAATCAGAAGTATTACGATCCTTGACATTTCGCGCAGCAACCCAGGCTTCGTAGGCTTCGCGCTTGAGGTGGGCGGCATGCAAAGACGAGCAACGTTTTTAGGCGAGTTGATAAAATATATGTAAGTAAGTATGTAAGTACAATTTATGTATCAAATATATAGGTAAAATGGAAGATAACCGTCTTTAAATTTCCCTTACTAGGTGTCATACAAATATGACATGCTTTTCAGAACTTAAAATTTGAGGAATAAAATATTGTACATTTTTATAACCTACAATTTTTTTGATTTCTACTTTGTGTTTAGCAGATTTTGACTATCTATGAACGCAGATTTCCTTAAAAAACGGTGTAATATTTCTTTTGATTCTTTTTATATATGTCATATATCTGCTGAACATAACATCGCGCGAAGACCTCTAGCCACTCCATGAGTTGAATAGGACCACTCCTAGTCTTCCCATGGAGGACATAAGAGGCGACTTAGGAAATACAAGCTAAACAAAGATCATAAACATCAATAAGACCTTTCCAACCCGTCTGGCCAGCGTGAAGAGTGTAGGCCAAATCCTCTGTCTGGTCTGGCCAATTATGGCTCCGGTAGTACAGAGAGGGTCATGCTCCTGCAGTGGAGACTAAAAAGACCTAATGATATAATGGTGATGATTATGATGATGATATCTAGATTAAAAAAATGTCCTACCCGACCCATCTCTATGGGACAACCCGTAAGTTTTACAGGGTGAAATTGAGTTCATTAGCAAATAAAGGGAGTGACTCAGACCATAAATCTGAACAACTTTTACTATGGGACCAACTCCGAAATTGCAAAAAAAAAATCAGCTGTTCCATAGATTTTGGCCAAGTAGATATTCCACTTTTGTATGAAAGAGCAGATAATTTTTTCACGATGTTGAAGTTGGTCCCATATTGAAAGTTGTTCATGATGATCCGCGGCCTGAGTCACTCTTTAAACGTTTGCTAATGAATTAAATTTCACTCTGTATAGGAAGTAAAATTACCTTTGACGTAGCCTTGAAGGTGTGACTCAACCTTTGAATATGAACAACTTTTCCAATAGGATCAATGTTTGGAAGTTGAAAAATTTTACAGCCCCTGGCCGTCTCGCAATTTGTATGTAAATCTCAAATTATTTTCATGTTCCCAGCTTTGGTCCAATAGGAAAAGTTGTTTACATTCACGGCCTGAATAGCTCCTTTAAGGAGTACATGGTATACAGTAAAGGTGATATTTTACTTGTAAAACCTCAATAAAAAAACTGAAAAAATCTTTTCGTTAAATTCAATTATTCTTTTATCAATCATTGGTATTTACTTTCGCGGCTTCCTATGCAAACTTTTACGTGCGCGGAATAGAATGTTTCTCTTTTATTTTAATGAAAATAATTTTAGTGAAATATTGTTCCAGAAACATTTGTTTTGGTGGGTAAGATAAGCTGTTCCATCGTTAATTCAACAGCTCCGTGAAATCTGGCCGCGAATATAATGGAACGAAGCAGATCTAGATCTCCTATGAGGCGAAATTATTATCAATGTGATAATGACGAGCATCATTACTTGTTCATTGGGAACTTGCCAAAGGAATGGCATTATTACTACATAAAGGAGTTCCTTGTGGAACACTATTTAACAGATTTAGATGCAATAGAGTAATCAGTTTTTTAAATACAAATTTTGTGACAATCTCTTCTATCACGAGCGAATTCAGACTGTGATGTGTATGTCAGATAAAAGTTTAGTCCTCGTTTAAGGACTAATTTAGTACCCGGTTTATATATTATTCGGCCAATCTCTTGAGCTTTGATGCGCTTTATCATATGTTGTTTGATTGAAAAAAGAAAGAATACGAATATTTTTGGATAATCTATAAGACAGACTAATCATTTTAAATTATTTTTTTAGGAAACAAGCCTATTGTGATGAGTGACCGCAAGTGGCATAAAATATCTCGAGCTTGTCCGTGCTTCGAAAGGCAGGTTAAGCCGCTGGTCCCGGCTGTTGTCATCTTTGATGGCAAGCTATGGCAGCTTGAAAAATCATACTCCAGTGTTGGCCACTTACACGCACGAAAAACAATCAATAAAAAATAGTTTCGTTAGAAGTGTTTTATTCCAATTTATTAACAGAAACCACAGATCATATAAATGTTATATGAAAAACTAACAGTTAAGTGGTAAAGTTTAAATATAGCTGTGGTTATTTCAATAATGTATATTTGAGTTTATTTCATTCCGCTATAAGCTTTAATGTTTATCCTACAATCACTAATTGCACATATTTACATTACACATTCACCGAGAAATGGATGTACATAAAAACAACCACCAACGATGCGGTTCCAATGATTTTCATTGTTGTTATTGGTAAGGAATACGTGATTTTCAATAAATAAGGTAATAAGGTCCTGTGTGAATAAGATATATTTTTTGCAATTGTTGACTCCGTAAATAATTTATAAAAGTCTTTGACGCTGAAAAGCTCAGTCAAAAATTTTACATATCCTAGATACGGTGCGTTGGAGTACTTGGTACACTATCTTCCTTTTTTTTCTTAAGGCTGTATTAAGATTAGTACTCAGCACAGAAATGTATCAAGATAGAACAACCAAGTGGGCGGTACACGCGTGTCTTAATCTTGCACGATCGTGCAAGATTCTTAAGCGTTCATTCATTCAGCGTGCACGTCCCGACTTGAACACATGGTTTATTCTGCGGTTATTAACTATAGAAACTGTTTATCGTTTCTTTCGTATTTATTTTTGTGCTTCTCACATTACTATTTCGCTAGTAATGTTTAATTGAGAGCGCGGCTTATACAAAAACTGACACGCGCGTTTCCGTAAGATCCTGACATCGCCGTTCTATCTTATTATTTCTTTGGTACTCCGTTTCTCCAGAATCATCTCTTCAATATATTTACAATCAAAGAGGTAAGTATGAAATGTACATACATTTGAATTGTATGAAATGTACATACATCCACTTTTGAACTATCTTAAAAATATTATCCCGTTTATTCTCTCCCAGGTACTCGTATATGTTACTCGACATTCTAGTATCAATTGTCATAAATTTACGATACTTTTATAGCCCCGCTAGGCATCGAGTTCGAATAAAATCCTGTTTTATGTTAAATTTTATGTCTCATATTTTATAAAATAAAATACCTGCGGAATGACAGACAATTTTATACACATATATTTTACATCTTTTGAAGGGGTTCGTTTGTTTTACGACGTGTTAATGTGCAGATCTATTCCGTTTAATGTTCGTGTTAACATTGTACGTCTCGTACGAGGATTTTTATGTATCGCTAATGTTAGCACTTATCGTCATAGTATGTCTGCATATTGTATCGCATACATTTTTGATCCAGACAAAATTTACATAAACAGATTACGCAAAAATGGTTGGCGTCAGCGGTTGGTTATAACTTTGCTGGAATTACGAGTAAGTAGGTATCGAATGGTTGCAAATGTCAATAGCCTACGTTATTGTTCAAAATGCTACTTAAATATGTAAATAGCAATTCTGAGTTGAAAGTAGCCTAAAATGTACGAGTAGTTAACGCGTAATTAGCTACGTCAACGCCAATATAGGGTGTTATCCTCAATTAGTTAATAGATTCAGGTGTTACTTTGCGGAAGTCAAAGCTACATTTACTTTGAGACAATTTACTTTGCGTGCTTCCGCCACCAGTTAGTTCATCCAAACTATTGCTGGCCAGCGCCCACCCACTACTGTTAGTCCCTTCATCAATTGCTTGGCCGGTGGGCACTTGCTTTTCTCCATTCATCCGAGTGAGTAGTATCCCAATACCTTCATTCCCTTTCTCTAGAAAGGGAATGAAAAAGAAGTTTGTTGGATCTATCGAACAAACTTCTATTTTGCCCCAGCTTAAGGGTGCTTTTCCACCAGAGATGTGCTATGCAGCTATGCTGCGAAAATGTGAAATCTACGCTACGAAAATATGTGACCGTTTCCACCAAGCTATGTAGCTGTGCCAATACAAAGCTATGTAGCTGTGCGAGGAAGATACGCTACGAAGCTGTGCCGCCGCAAAGTAGCTGTGCGCGAAAGATGCGCAGCTCGAGCTATGCTATGTATCGACAAACGCGGGCATACTGTAGGACTTTGCTCTGCACATAGCTACACCACTCGCCATGGGCCATCGCGAGTGTATTCGTCATAGTAGGCATTCATAGCACGCATCTATAGCACACATCCATAGCACGCATCTTTCCATATAAAAAAACATATCTTAGTTGAATCCGTTTCCACCAGTGCTAAGCTATGCGTGCCAATGAATATGATTGGCGGATATCAAACGCATCCATAGCATCGTAGCATAGCACATCTCTGGTGGAAAAGCACCCTTAGAATGCTTTCGATGAGCAGCAGTGTAAGAAACACAGGAAGCCAAACTGAGCTCGCCAACCCGCCTGCCAAGCTTGGCGATTATTGCCTTATCCTCCCAAGAAGCAGACAATCAAAGGGAGAGGCCGTTGTCTAGATGTGGACTTCTTATAAATAAATATATCTGGAAAAATCACACAGATTGAGCTAGCCCCGAGTAAGTTTGAGGCTTGTGTTATAGGATACTAACAACGATACTATATTTAATAACAAATACATATATTAAACACCCAAGACCTAGACTGCGGCCGTACTATAATAAGTCTTCGACCACAATATTTGATTGCAATTGCAATTGCAACAACCTCCGTGGTCCAGTGGTTAACAACCTCCGTGGTCCAGTGGTTAAGGCGTTTGCCTATTGACCTGGGGGTTGTGGGTTCGATTTTCACCGGAAGCATACTTTGTTTAGTTGTTTCCAGTTTGGTTAGGACTGTAGGCTCGGCCGTCCCGACGCTCAAGCCGAGTTCCACATATAAAAATGGTAGGGAGAGCACAAGACGAACACACAGAACACAGCTAATAACTTTATTATAATCTTTGCTTTTACAACTTCAATAAATAATTATCAGAGACTTATGCTCCAGGATATGGTAGTAGACTCAATGAGTGATAGACTGAAAGATGTTAACCGATTGAAAGGTGGTAGCAGACTGAAGAATGATCGAAGAATGAGTGATGAGAGAGAGAGAAAGTAATCTAAAAATGGAATGAAATTTGAATTAAAAATGAAATTTGAATTAAAATAAGGAATGAAAAATGGACAGGATGTGAGAAATGAGGTTGGATGAGATGCAGCATGCAGGTGGCATGCTGCAACGTTACAATACCGGGGGGGCCGGGGTAAAAAAAAAAATTTTTTTTTAAATAATAATATAATAAAATATAGTAAATAATAAAAAATAAGTAAATAAAAATAATGATATATGTGTGATAAATTTTGGTGTAAGAATGGAAATGTATAATGAGTATTTACATAAAAACAGTTTCTCCTTTCATTCATCGATCAATTATTCTCCAAACATTCATCTTCTGGCATAGTCTTTATGTCTTTAAGACATAAAAACGCTTACACTAGAGAAAAAATAATAATATACAATTTTTTCTCTAGAAACTGCTTTAAAATAGTATAGGCTTATTTAACGTGTTACTACGACCGCACGATGATGTGAGCATTTGGCTTATTTTACGTGTTACTACGACCGCACGATGATATTATTTACAAGTTTTTAATGTATTCGCGTATTATCGCATACGCGATATAGAGAGCACTTATAAATGCTAAGGATATACGATCAAGGCTTATTTAGAGTGTGATCAACCGCACTTAAGGATATACGATCAAGGCTTATTTAAAGTGTAATCAACCGCACTTAAGGATATACGATCAAGGCTTATTTAGAGTGTAATCAACCGCACTTAAGGATATACGATTAAGGCTTATTTAGAGTGTAATCAACCGCACTTAAGGATATACGATTAAGGCTTATTTAAAGTGTAATCAACCGCACTTAAGGATATGGAAAATAATTGCAGGTCAACATATGATTGCAAAGAATGAAGAGAGAGAAGAAGATAAAATAAAGGAAGAAGATGATCAAAGTTGGAGTTGACGTCCGTCAATAAGTAATGGGACCAAAAAAAATAATGGAGGTGAATAAAAAGAAATTGAGACTTAAATGGTAAAATTATTATCAAATAAGAAGTGTAAAAGAAAAAAAAATTGTAAGTAAAATAAAAATAATAAAGAAAGGATATTTATCAAAATAATAAAGAAAGGATATTTAAAGAAGGGAAAAATAAAATAAATAGAGCCAAATGAGTGCTAAAAGAGAATCAATGAATTATCTTGGGCAAGATAGTTTTTGAATTTAGAAAAAAAATAAGACGGGAAAAAGAACCATGAAAAAAATACAGTGTGCGTATAGCCTTAAAAGTAACGTGTGTAAATAGCCTATTGTCTATTGATATTATAAAAAGGAACTAATTTAAAATTTTGACAGTGTCAATAAAATAAATGTTGACAGTGTCAAAATATAAATCAAGGAACAATGTAAATAAAGAAAATGTTCAAAGGATAGTAATGAAAATATAATAAAATAAATTAAGTAAATATTTATTCCAGATAACGAGAATAATAAAATATAACTACGTAAGTATATAATATTATTGTAGTTGGTGAATGTGAAGTGTGTTTCGATATCCTGAAGTCGGTCTCGAAAGCCTAAGGATATCGGACTAACTACGTGAGGCCAATACTATAGGATATTCTCCTATAGCTAGCTGTATAGTATAGGATTCCAAAACAAAGGATAACCAGTTTGGTTTAAACCCAGAGTTTCAGTCACTTGTGTAACTGCACAAAGGCAGCTTGATTGTATTTATGGCTGTATATGTGTGTTATAATGTGTATGTTAAGTGTACTGTTAGTGTATTTATTGTAAAGAGAATAACGTAAAAGTGTGATAAATTATAATAAATAAACTAAAATAATCTATATATTACAGGAATATCTGGAATAAAATTAAAGATAGAAGAGCTCACCTGGATTGGAGACCGAGAAAGATGAAATGTGGAAATGAAGAGAAGTAGATGAAGTGATGATGGAGCTGTAGGGATATAATTTTTAATAAATTTTATTAAATACAAATGTTTAAAAAATAAATGGTATTTTCTTGAACCGACGCTGGCAGATGGAGACGCTGGCAGATGGAGAGGCTGGCACACGGAGACGCTAGCACAGAGATGCTAGCACGCAGCACTGCAATCCAGGGGCCAGGGTAGTGTAGTAGGCAGGCAGCAGGTAGCACTGGCACGCAGTACTGCAATCCAGTAGCAGTAAGAGGCGGGTACCAGTGTACTCTAGTAGAGTAATCCAGGGCGTAGATGAGTACAACACGTAACGGGCGCCAATGTGAAGGCTCGGCCGTCCCGACGCTCAAGCCGAGTTCCACATATAAAAATGGTAGGGAGAGCACAAGACGAACACACAGAACACAGCTAATAACTTTATTATAATCTTTGCTTTTACAACTTCAATAAATAATTATCAGAGACTTATGCTCCAGGATATGGTAGTAGACTCAATGAGTGATAGACTGAAAGATGTTAACCGATTGAAAGGTGGTAGCAGACTGAAGAATGATCGAAGAATGAGTGATGAGAGAGAGAGAAAGTAATCTAAAAATGGAATGAAATTTGAATTAAAAATGAAATTTGAATTAAAATAAGGAATGAAAAATGGACAGGATGTGAGAAATGAGGTTGGATGAGATGCAGCATGCAGGTGGCATGCTGCAACGTTACAGGACATTGCAGGCTTGAATCACCTGATTGTCTAATAATAAAGATGATTCCGTGCTTCGGAAGGCACGTTAAGCCGGTGGTCCCGGCTGCCATCTGGTAGTCGTTGAAGGAACCACGTCAGAGGCGGAGAGGCGATTCCGAAGAACTCTGACATCAGGGTGTGCATGGTCGATTGACCGTGACACCTACTCGAAATGATGATAATGATGATTGCAATAAATTTCAAAATGGACAGGCCCTACTTGTGTTAAGACCGGTAAAGGCATAACTAGTTAAAAAGTAACACCGTGTTGCGTGTCCCGACACGTGATGTGTGCGCAAACGGGGCAAGTTTAATTGAAGGCTTGTTGTTATAGCCCAGCCGGGGTTTATGGCTCTTGATGTCTTATCATAACATAGATGCTAGTTATGTGATGTACATATACGGCCTTCACTGTGCAGTGGTTATTACGCTTATCTACAGTTTAAGGTTCGATTCTAAGCCCGGCAGATTTATCATGTCACGTTCGTGGACAGATCTCAGACTTTATTTATATTTATTATTTATTTTAAATGATTATCTTTACATGACTTCCCAATAAAGGAACGTTATGTTTTCAGAGTTCATACATCATCATTCATAATTTCAGTCGTAAGAAGTCCACTGCTGGACAAAGGTCCCTTTCAAGGATTCTTCGTTCTATGGGACAATATTGCCATACTCACCACGCTTGACAGGGGGGGTTAGTATTTTCTGCTAACCCCCCAACGCATTTTCTTTGGCTTCTTGTGCTTCCGATGCTGCTGCCCATCGCAAGCATTTTTTAGCTGAAAGAGAATAGGAATTTTATGATTTGAGAAGGGAAGGTATTAGAATGTATGGGGAAAAAGGGGTTCGAGAGGCTGAGATTTTTTTTTAAAGATTTATTTCCTCGCACTTATTCCCATCGAGATAGGTACTTAACGAAACTCCTACTTACTTGGCATATTTCTCAAATTTTACGATGTCTCCGTCGTTCACAAAGACATATAGAGGCCCGGACAACAAACAAATATTCTGGTTCCTGCAGACAACATACTTGGACAGATAACGCTGCAAATAGATGCACTGCCTTTAGCGCATAAAACCTGGTTTGAACGGAATATTTAACCTAAATATTTCTATATCGTGCAGTGTAAAAAATAAAGCTCTATTTTGCAACTAATGACCTACATTTCCTAATAGACAAAGGATATATTATGCTAGACAATTTTCGCGGATAAGTTCCAGAACTAAACTAATATAAAAAGCGAATTGCACTTAATATTGTATGCAAATATAGTGGAACTTTATAATATCACGTGTCTCGGGAACAGGCATAGATTTCCCATACTGTGAATCTCAGTTACGTGTAAGAACCCCTGCTGCAACCATTTACTTTAGTCTACAAATAAGTACTTATTACTTACATATTAGACTTTGGTATTAAAATATGTTATGAATAATATCGGCCGGGCTCGGACGTCGTCAGTAAGTGACGCCAGCTTTTAGCGTTACATGTGTTATTTAACATTTGTTGAAAATTGCATGCTTATTTCTGTCGATGAGCGGGTGAGGTGAATTATTATTTGCGTCACTGTTACGCTCGTGTGGGGCCTATCCTATATTGCCAATTCGTGAATTCTTTGAATTACTTTTGCATTAGTTAACTCAGAGATTTGTGAGAATCGTAATTCAGACATAAGTTAAAGTTTATTTAAACTTGCATTTTCAGCATTTCTGAAATTCATCATGATTTTCATACGATTTTTATAGGCATTGTTGGTAAATAACAATGAGTAAAAATAGTAGACACTGCAAGTTGGTGGACTATCCACTGGACGCAGTGAACGTAAAATACACGCGCTCGGTAAATAGCGGTAAATTATATTTACGCTGATGTTGCAAAGCGAAATATCGCGTAAATTTGTTACGTAGAGCTTTTTGCCTTAATCTGCTTAGCAATATATCAGAGGGCAGCACAATAGCACAGATAGAAAGCCGCGAGCAACAGTTACACTAACTGTCGGCAATTTGGACCCACATGAAATAGGATAAATCGGCTCTCAACATCGCTCCAATCTTCCACACAAAACTCAATCCTATCTCAAAACATTTAGGAATCAAATTGATGTGATTGAATTTTGACAGTTACAACTTTTTAAACCGTAAAAGAATTTAGTAGGCGAACATGTAGAACATTAATTTTGAGCTTTATTTTCAGAGTTTATGGTATGTTTTTGGTTGTTACGCATGCCGAGTGCCTGATGTCTATTGCGGGTGCAGGAGTTAATGGTGCAAGTGTTATTGAAGCCAGATATTACACCTACCCTCGGTTACAGCGAAGTTTACCAATGTTGCATTTGGATCATAACAATTTCACCATGTATTGTTACTTGTGAAACAATTTGAATAACTGTAGCGGGGCCTTCCAATTGCCTTTATTAACATACAAATTATGTACTTAGATATTACTTTGCTATTTAGGTACATATTGTTTATTAATATTTTTAGTATTCAAATTGTTCAACGAACTATGTTGGAATTATCTCATTATCAAATACCTGCGGCACGCCCCGGCTTCGCACCGATCTTAAATCTATATATACTCCATGTTCATTATGGATAATGTAGTATAATAATGATAAAGATTTTTTTAAATCGGTCTTGTAGTTTCGAAGGCCATTAAATCTTTCGTCTTTGTAATATAAGTGTAGACTTACGGATATGAAGGTAAGTTAATATCGTGTGTGTAAATAGTGCAAGTAGCCCTTGGTTTATCAAGTGACTTATTAGTCTCTTCCAAGACTTATTAGTCTCTCTCTCAAGACTTATTAGACTCTCTTCCATGCTGGTCTGGGAGAAAAGAAAAAACGTAGCATATGCTAGCTTCTTCTCTTCCCGCGCAGATCGTAAAAGCCGATCGAGGGATTGTACATTAATGTAAATAAGTAATATTGTCAATAGGCGATGCGGCCAGCAACCCATCACAATTTGATTTCGTTTTCCATCTATACGCCCTCCAACCTGCTAAATGTGGCCATAAGGTCTTATAGACCTAGGCTCTGTCTACCTCGCAAAGGAAAAAGACGTTATACTATGTATGTACTTATTAATCAACTCGCCATGTAGAAATCTCGAGTTGACGAATTTTGTGATATGCGTTAACTCGGTCTGAGTTTCCTAATGCACACACAAGGTCTAAGCAAATCTTACATGAAGTAAAGTTAAAAGATATAAATTGTCATAATAAGCACATTTATGACAATTGTTGCGAAGTCCTTGTTCCAAGCTGTGTCATAGTATACGATACGATACTATATTTTTTCACAGCGCTATACCCGTATACTGACTAATGTCCTACGAGTATTGCGTTGATACAAGGATGTATTTTACAAGAAGTGAGAAAATTGTGACATAATAGAGGCAATTTTCCTTAAGAGCGGGAAAAGTGTTGTAAACTCAGACTGGTGAACCTAGGGAGGCAAATAGGGCTCATTGTTAACTCAGGGGTGGAGGGTATAATAACAACTTGTAGACGCTGCGCGGGCTGCAAAGATATTATATTACAAAAGGTGCTGGAGCAAACAGCGTAGTTGTATGTTGCTCGTGTTTATGGCCAAGCAAACACTTAAATATGTTGAAAATTAAGTTGTTTTAAAAGAGAAAAAGATTTATATAAAGGGATTACGTCTCAGTCACGGAGCAGACAAAGCAGGTTACCAAGGCCCAATTGAGAACGCAGGTTTATGGGTGGACAAAAACATAAAAAACCGGCCAAGTGCGAGTCCGACTCGCGCGCGAAATGTTTCGTACCATCCTTATCCTTACTTAATATTATAAATGCGAAAGTGAGTTTGTTTGTTTGTTTGTTTGTTACGCTTTCACGCCGTAACTACTGAACCGATCATCATGAAATTTTGCATACAAGTTCTCTGGTGAACGGAGAAGGACATAGGCTGCCTTTTATCCCGGGAAAAAGTACTGTTCCCGAGTGATCGACATTGACGCGGGCGGAGCCGCGGGCGAAAGCTAGTCTGTAATAAGTTTAAAAGTATTAAACACATAAATATACTAACTAAAAATGTATGCTTTTCGCAAATTTTCCTTTATCTGTGCTATAAAACGTTGCTTCGTACCAAATTTCAAGATTGAGTTCACGGGAAGTAGGTTCCCTGTAGGTTTTGATTCCCTTGTAAATGTCGAAAATTTGCGGCATAAACGGCTGTATCTTTTTACTCCTTGGGCTTAGAAGTTTGATTTTTTTTACAGCTCCAAGGGACAATAGACATGGGTATTATTATAAATTTCAGTTTGATACCTCCACGTGTTCTTGAGAATGGTCTCGACAGCAGACAGACGGATAACACAGTGATCCTATAAGGGGTTCTGTTTTTTCCTTTTGAGGTGCGGAAACCTAAAACTAGAGAAAGATTTCTAACTTTATGTAATCCAAGTTTATGTCCTATCCCTAGAGCGCCTTTTACGATCTGTGCGGAGGAGAGATATTTTTTGTTTCAAAATGAACATAATCTTTCGGAATAAGGTCTTCGTACAGAAATAAAATATATCATTTTATGTTAGTAGGTTAATTTTTATTTTCAACTCAGGGGAACTGAGTTAATATAAAATTTTATCATTTCCTGAAAACATATTAATATTTAACTCGATTTCATCTTTTAATGTTCCCAATCATATGCTTCAGTGTTCAGCACGGCTTCACAGACATACCTATCTACCTATTCAGCCGAGCGCGCAAACAAAGGGATGCAGAACCGACGTTCTTTTCAAATATTCTGCAGTAGTGGACACAGAGATCAGAGGGTTGAAAAGCAAGGTTGAGTTGAAAGGATTTTCTTCCTTGCTGGTCTAGGAGAAAAGAAAAACGTAGAATTCTTCCCGCGCAATCTGAAGAAGACGGCCGAGAGATTGGGCGAAAGGCTAAGGCTTCAAGTAGATTAGCGGTGCGACTGGCAAATCACTATTCAGATTCGGTTTTCTACCTACACGCTAAACGTGACTTTTGGGTCTTAGACCTTGGGCTCTGTCTACGTTTAAGTAATAAAAACGTGATCAAATGTAGGTATGAATGATTTTTTACTCTAGTGGTCTTATTTTCTTCTTCCTTATCTTTTTAAGTGAGATCGCTGTTGTACTTAGTTTTTTATTTCGCTCGTCACTTACTATCTATTTCGTAACACTTTTTGTACTCGTACTCGTAAGTATACTCTATTCAAGTGCAAATAAATAATTCATTTATTCATTCCCTTCAATACAGTCAATCCATCTCTTCATGCACGGGTCGTACATGGAAATAAAGTATACTTAAATGACTCACTTAAATAAGCTTTTGTTAGATTTCGTATTAATTATGAATTTTCAACTATCTTTGGATCAGTTGTTGTAGTATATTGTGCAGTTGTAGTATTTAATAGTATTCCAATTATAAATTATAATAATAATGCTCCTATATAATATTTCAAGTTTGCACAATAGTACATTGTTGATGTTAAAAAAAGTACTACACTACAATAAATCATTAGCCTAGTAAGTAATTTAATGTTTCCGATTTCACGGAATAACTGCAAAATCGATTGTTTATTCAGGATACGAGACTGAAGGACACATCAAATGCATTTTGAAATATTACACGTTTTCGCGTTTGAAACAAAATACAGTGCGTAAAATAAACCAATAAAATGTGCTTCCCATATTAATTTGACCATTTGATCGATGAATTTTTATGGAAGACTAATTTTTTTCGGTTTTTACATTATCTTGTAGGTCTTCAGGTCTATATTCTATTACGGATGCTGATTCTGACATTATTATAGTGCCAGGGAATTCAAAATCACTCGTTATTTTGCATCAGTCAGGAAAGATCACATTTCTACAATTACTTTTATTAAGATTAATAATAATTAAGAAATAAAATATGGTGAAAAAAATCCATGCAATCTGGGTTTATCACCATTTTTATTTCTTAATTTATGCATTCACAATGCTGCTTTTAATATACTCATATTAAAAGCAGCATTGTGAATGCAAAATAAAACACTTACATACCATACATTTTTGCGATATCGGGACTGATCTTTTAGAATAAACGTTGCTTTTGACTCTGGATTTGTCATTCGTTGGTTTGTAATACTAATAATTTCAGATTAATGTACACGATAAAGTTATTTAACTAGGTACGTTAAACCTGGCTATTAGACTTCCGGGCATGTTTTGAATTTTCACGGGAGAAGTTATAATATTTCCTATATATAAATAATATAATATTGTAAATTACATCAAAATAGGCTAGAAGCTGCGGAATCATGTCAATAGGCGATGCGGCTAGCAACCCATCACTGTTTGATTCCGTTTTCCATCTACACGCCCTCCAACGTGCTAAATGTAGCCATAAGGTTTTATAGACCTAGGCTCCGTCTACCCCGCAAGAGATAAAGACGTGATACTATGTACAGGTATTTTGATGTATACCTACATACATATGTAGGTATACATCAAAATACCTTTCATTATCATCATCACCAGACTCCTTTTGTCTTCGCTATTCCTCTCTATCTCCAACCATCGCAATCCAGTTCTTTCCAATTTGCCTTATGTCAATAACCCACCTAGCTACTGGAAGTCCAACACTACGTTTCTCGTTTCTGGGATACCACACGATAACAGCCTTAATCCTTAAAATACCTTTCAATTGGTATGAAACAGAACATAACTATATTTCAAAAGTGACTGACTGCACATATAAAACTTTCATATCTTGCGAAAGCTTCGTAAGAAACGAGAAAGAAAGGGTTTAAATTACTGTATGAAAGTAGTCTTTGAGTATGACTTCATGACACTATCAAGTACATACATTTTGGACATATACCAACTGTAGCTAAGTTAGGTCAAATGCTTTCTAGAAGCGTGATAGAAATTTCTCTAAACTGCTCAGAACAATACTACCGATATTGCTTTTAAAGAATTTTAACACTTCACAAAAATTTCAAGCTTCCATAAATCCTTTACTCTTCCGGATGTAAGAAATTCGATATTTATGTTCACCAATGAAGTGCCCATCCATATATTTAAGTCCCCAAACACTATCTTGAACGTCAGAAAATGGAGTTGGAACGAACGGTCTAATAATTAAATCCAATTCAATTCAATTCAATTCAATTATATTCAACTCAATTCAATTTAATTCAATTCAATTCAATTCAATTCAATTCATTGCATTAAATTATATTTGCTTAAATGTGGGTATACAGATGTTACATGTTCATTAGTCCCGTCACATTACCTTCTGCAAGTCATGCAAATGTTTACAAGTTATTACTCATCATCATCATCATCATCATCAACCTATACTAGTCCACTGCTGGACATAGGTCTCTCCCATGGCACGCCACTGAGCTCGATCTTGAGCTTTTCTTTTCCAATCACTGCCAGCAACCTTCCGTATATCGTCGCTCCATCTAGCCCACGGGCGTCCTACACTACGTTTGCCAAGACGCGGTCTCCACTCAAGTACTCGTTTTCCCCAGCGGTCATCGGTTCTGCGGCATATATGACCAGCCCATTGCCACTTCAGCTTACTAATTCTCTGGGCTATGTCGGTAACTTTGGTTCTCTGCCGGATCACTTCATTTCTGATTCGATCCTTCAGAGATACTCCGAGCATAGCCCGCTCCATAGCTCGCTGAGCGACTTTGAATTTGTGGACTAGTCGCACCGTGAGTGTCCACGTCTCGGATCCGTACGTCATAACAGGCAGGACGCATTGATTGAAGACTTTAGTCTTCAGACTTTGGGGTATGGGCGACGAAAAGACCCGACGAAGTTTACCAAATGCTGCCCATCCCAGCTGTATTCTCCTACTGGCTTCCCTCTCGAAATTGTTCTTACCCAATTGTATAGTATGTCCAAGGTAAACATACTCCTTAACAATTTCGAGAAGCAATCCATTAACAGCAATCGGTTCCGGAGCGACCAGCTCGTTGAACATAACTTTGGTCTTGTCCAAGTTCATCCGTAAACCGATGCGTTGAGAGGAATCAGCTAGACTGGTCAGCATCTGTTGCAGGTCTTGCAGCGTTTCCGCAACAATTACGATGTCATCCGCAAATCTCAAGTGTGAGATGTGTTCGCCGTTGATGTTAATACCACGACCTCTCCAGTCCAGTGTCTTGAACATATCCTCCAGAGCATTCGAGAACAATTTAGGGGAAATAACGTCCCCTTGTCTCACTCCACGTCTTAGAGGAATAAGCCCAGTCTGCTGGTTCTGGACCTGGACGGTCATTGTGGCGGTGTCGTATAGACATCTCAGCACTTGGATGTATCGCCAGTCGACTTGGCATCGCTGCAAAGACTCCAGAATCGCCCAGGTCTCGATAGAGTCAAAGGCCTTCTCATAGTCCACAAACGCTAAGCACAGGGGCTGATTATACTCTTCGGTCTTCTGTATAATCTGCCGCACTGTGTGTATGTGGTCTATGGTGCCATATCCTCTTCGAAACCCGGCCTGTTCCGGTGGCTGAAACTCGTCGAGTCTTCTTGCGAGACGGTTTGTGATGACTCTTGAAAACAACTTATATACGTGGCTCAAAAGCGAGATGGGGCGATAGTTTTTCAGCAAGGTTTTGTCACCTTTTTTGAAAAACAACACCACCACGCTCTTGCTCCACGCCTTTGGAGTTCTCCCTGAGAAAAGAGCAGAATTAAAAATTCACTGGAGCTCTTTAAGAACTGGAATGCCTCCTGCTCTTAAAAGCTCTGTGGTAATTCCGTCCTCTCCAGGGGCTTTTCCATTTTTAAGCTGTTTAAGAGCCATCACAATCTCGTCTAGGCTGATATCCGGCAGGTCTTCCGTGTAGTGGCGGATCAGAGTGGCTCTTGGGTCTTGTGTGCAGGATTCAGGTTGAGGTGCGTGCGAGGAATACAGCTGGCTGTAAAAGTCTTCTACTTCCGCAAGAATCCCCGGCCTAGAAGTAACGACGTTTCCACCGGATGTTGTCAGCTTCGTCAGATGGCTCCTCCCCAGTTGTTGCATAAAGACTTTTGACCCCCGATTTTTCTCGATCGCTTCCTCTATGGAGCGTGTATTAGAACTTCGGAGGTCTCGTCTTACTGCCTTGGAGATGGTCTTATTAAGAGCCCGCTGTTCTAACGAAGTAGATGGTGGGTTTTCACGTCGCTTCCTCATCAGCTGTACTGATTCCTGTGAAAGTTTATACTTTTTGCCCGTGCGTCGCGTCTCACTTAGTTTGGCACCTTCTTCCCGCATGATTTCTACCACTCGATCAAGGTCCTGGTCTACGTCAATTGTAGTTTCCAAAGCAGTGAACCGATTTTCGAGCTTTAGCTGGAACGTTTCAGATTCAGCAACGGTTTGAAACAAGTTGGGTCGGAGCGTGGACTTCATCAAACGGACACGTTCAAGCTTGCAATTGATATTCAGGGTGCCTCGGACGAGCCGGTGATCACTTCCGGTTTTGAACCTATTGATTACTGAGACATCCCTGAACATTCGCTTTTTGTCCGCTATGATGAAGTCGATCTCATTTTTTGTTTTACCGTCGGGGCTCTGCCAAGTCCACTTCCGTTGGGGCTGTTTCTTGAAAAAGGTGTTCATCACGAACAGTCCCTCTTTCTCCAGGAAGTCGACGAGCATTTGCCCCCTATCGTTTCTACTACCAATACCGTGTGGTCCTACTACTGATTCGCCGCAGATCTGTACTCCCACTTTGGCGTTAAAGTCTCCCATGACAACGTTGAAGTGGGCCTTAGTGGTGTTGTGCAAGGCTTTTGATATTTCCTCGTACATATCTTCAATCAATTCATCCGAGTATGTCGACGTTGGCGCATACACTTGAATAACCTTGAGGCTATACCTCTCAGATATTCTGAGTATAAGATAAGCTACCCTCGTCGACACACTGGAGATTTCAACAACGTTGTCACAGAGGACCTTATTGACCAAGAACCCAACGCCACCCTGGGATGGTTGGTCTCCCTCTCTGAAATACATAAGATGGCCCGACTCTAAGGTAACCGTATCCTCCCCCTCTCTTCGGACTTCGCACAATCCCAAGACGTGCCATCTTATGTTTTCCAGTTCCTGCTCGAGCTGCGCAAGGTGTTCGTCGAGCCGTAGCGTGCGTCCGTTAAATGTTGCCAGAGTCAATTGGTGTTGGCGGCCTACCGTAGCCCGGGGATTCTTAGCACCCCCTGCCTTGCCGTTACCATGGCCGCCGCCGTGGCCAGGAATAGCAAGGCGGCCGGGAACTGGGGGCCGTATATTTGTGTGGCTTGCCATAAAGGTTTATGCCCATAATCGCCACGCTGGGCAAGCGGGTTGGCGATCGCAGGTCGTAGATGCTCGCACCGGTGATGCTGCTGCCCATCACTGGCCAGTGGGATTTAGCTACGCTTGGTCTAGATGGATATCCCGCCATCGGTCGGACAACGTGCCGCCTGATACTCGGCGTTTATATATTTTTTTTTTTTTTTTACGAACTGAATATTGGTTTTCAGTTCAACCCTCCTCTTTTCTCATCCGGGCTTGGGACCGGGAAAGGCAGAGTTCGACCGGCAAAAGTTATTACTAATTTTCTATAATTATTATCCAGTCAATTTAAATTAATTTCTGTATACATACATACATTAAATTCTACATTAATGCGTCATTTGTCACTTAATAATATAAAAAAAAATTATACATGCCAATTATCTTGGTTGCGTCATATTAAACAATTCCGTTACTGAATAAAAATTTATCTCAAGTAACCAAGTTTCAGTTTTTTAATAAATTTGTGTAGTGGCAACGATTGAACATTTCTGGGAATGTCATTATATTTTTGGCCTTTTCGCACATAGCAAAACTATTATTCTGATACAGAGATGTTTTTGGAATTTTAGCTAAAACGATTCTTAGTTTATGAGTTATATTCGAGTTATATATAATATGAGTTTATGGCGTTCACCGTTGTAACAAACAGTGAGTCCGTGGACCGGCCAGGCCAGGCAGGCCGCAGACACCGCCAATTTGTTACGACACCTCACAAAGCACCTCTTTTAATATTATTCCTCTGAGCAGACACGCTTAAATTAAAAGCTGCATAATATTTGTCGTGTTTTGAAACCCTGTTCCGTTTTGCAGCTAATGAATGGAAATAAATAACAACATGTCGTAAGTTTTGAATTGTTGCGTTTTGCAAATTTTACACCTTTTTTTTAAGACATAGGAGGGCAAACGAGCTAGCGGGTCATCTGTTGGTAAGCGATCACCGCTGCCCATAGACTGCTGCAACACCTGGGGTGTGACGAGCGTTGCCGGCCTTTTAAGAAAACATAGACTTGTTTTTTTGATGGTCCAAAGGTTCCAAAAGGTTCCTTATCTTCCTTATATATATAATATATAACAAAGTATAGTGTAATTACAAGCAAGTAAGCTGTGTGATGTTATTCTAAATTCAACATGGCGGAACACCTAAGATGGCGGAATAGCTATTTTTGATGCACTTCGACAATATGGATATCAAATTAAAGGACACAATGAAAATAACTGGAAACAAAATGATGTTCAAGAAGTTTGTTTTTAAAAAAGTTTTTTACTTTTAACTTGTTAGGAGGTCTATGGACGATCAAAGTACAATTCATGGATGTAAGTATAATGAGGTCCGTCATCATTGCAGTAACGGTTTTTCTTTTTATCTCAGAATGTTCTCGAAGCATGGATTAAGATTGGATCATGGAACTTATAATAAGCACTTCAAGATCAGACAGTGTCCTACAAAAGTTGTTAGCAATCGCAAAGCAATCTGAAACTCGATCAAAGTTGCATTCGCGGGAACAATGTTGTGGAAGTGCTGGGATTCTCTGTGATGGCTTCAGCTGTATTCTGCGATTTGTTACATGCGGGATGTGGTTTATTTCGCGTGTAAAGTTCAATTTTACAAAAGAAGCGGAGGAAAACGCACATACACTAATAATTGTGTAGCATATTCAACGCCTTTACAGATCCAAGAAAAAGTTCGATCAAGATTTCAAGATATATTAGAATTAAGGAGTTACAATTGCAATTGTGTTAAACACATGGTGATTTGTACTGTTTGGCAATATTTTAATGCCAGAATGAGAATTTCTAATAGATAGACCCGAAAGAAAAATAGGTGAAACATGCAAAAAACTTGGTCCTCCCATACAAATTTTTATGGGTACAAAGTACAAAATGTCAATATTTAAATTCGTAATTTCGAATTAAGAAATTCATTCACCCTATAGTAAATTAGAGATAAGGAAATGAATTTTTATCTAAATCTTAGTGATTTTTCAAAATACGCATAACTTATATAAATACATATTCTCCCACTCTTCATCCTTAGCGTCAACCCTCCTTGTTAATGCTTTCGTTGCACGGGATGTATGTGCTTGTCTCTTTAGTGGCTTCTTACGTCTTCCACATGACAAGGAGTGGTCCTAATCTACTCTGCCGGAATCCACACGGCTAACGGTACATTACTATCATACATTTTTTGTTTGGATAGTTGTGTGTGACTCAATAGCTCATTCGCACGGACCGAATCGCTGGCAAAAGCTTGTAAACTTCTTCAAAAGGAAAAGTCTTTCAAAAATGTGAGATGAGAATCTCCAACGTAGACATTCAGCTCCATATGAAATCTGTAATGAAACCAGAACAAAATCCTTATGATTGATGCAAGTTAAAAGCTCTTATTACGCGTCGCGTGACTTTTCCCTTTCATATCCGGTTCCATTTTTCATTTCTGTTGCGTTTTCTTTGATTGATGTTCGTATTTATTAATATTTTAAACGTTTGCTTATTCAATCGAATATTTTTAGTCTGTCATCTGTTGGCACCAGTTTTCTTTGTTTTGTGTGTACCAATGGATAAACACAGACAGTACTAACTAATTATGTAATGGTTTAATGTCCTAGTACCTGCCCACGAAATCATTTACATTTTTAGATACATCATATAATAAAAATATTTTTAATAATTTTAAACTTATTTTAGACTAGCTTTCGCCCGCGGCTCCGCCCGCGTCAATGTCGATCCCTCGGGAACAGTACTTTTTCCCGGGATAAAAGGTAGCCTATGTCCTTCTCCGTACACCAGAGAACTTGTATGCAAAATTTCATGATGATCGGTTCAGTAGTTACGGCGTGAAAGCGTAACAAACAAACAAACAAACAAACAAACAAACAAACAAACTCACTTTCGCATTTATAATATTAGTAAGGATAAGGATAAGGATAAGTATAATGGTACGGAACCCTTCGTGCGCGAGCCTGACTCGCACTTGGCCAGTTACTTTATATTACTTTGGATTTTCGCAATTTCTCTTTAATATCTGTGCTAAAAATAAAACGATTTCTTCTCCAAAGCCAAAGTACTGAATCACACAAACAAAACGAGCGCAAAATCTCGCACTGAATGAAGCCGCGAATAGTTTCATACGTCGCTAAACTGCGTGAGTACGAAGTCGAATTCACGCGACTCGTGAAAGAGGAATCGTAAAAGGCTTTGGGATTGAAAATGCTGAATCATCGCGGCGAGAGCGGCGTACTGATGACGTGCAATAACGAGCTAGGGATGCGCCGAGACGATTCGGCCTGTCGACACATTAAGGATGCCATAATTTTAGCATATAGCTCTTTTATGTCAAGTAACGTCTATTTTAGTATATCGCGTGATTTTGAACCTCTGAAATATACTGAAATCCTGGAAACAGAATCTTCAATTAAGTATAGAATTACAAGAAAAAAAAGGTGAAAATCGATAAAAAATAGGCTTCCTATAAAAAATCGCCGATCAGCTGTGCGATTTATCTATTTTCCAGGTTTTCAATATAGTTCAAAGGTTAAAATTGGCGCGGTATCTATTGCTGACTGTTTTTTTTTTATGTATGTTTGACGGCAAACGAGCAGACGAGCCACCTGATGGAAAGTCGTCTCTATCGCCCATGGACATCGACAACACCAGAGGAGGTGCTGATGCGTTGCCGGTTCTTAAGCTTCCTGTAAACACGCCTTCCCGGCTACATCATTGACTTTGGACCTTGGGGTCTACACATGTAGGTAGCATGTTAATTTATATTAGTCATGCATTATGTATAAATTGACGTATCAGGTCTTTTTAGTCTCCACTGGGAGCCAGACCAGACCAGACAAATGATTTGGCCTACACTCTCCTCGCTGGCCAGACGGATTGGAGAGGTCTTATTGATGTTTATAAGCTTTGTTTAGCTTGTATTTCCTAAGTCGCCTCTAAAGACCTCCATGGGAAGACTAGGAGTGGTCCTATTAATGTAATAAAATATAAGCAGCCGTGTGGTTTCCGGCAGCTACTCTGCCGGAAACCACACGGCTTATACTTCCATATAATTCCGTCAATTTATACATAAAGGCTTTTGGATTAAAACTGATAAATCATCGCGAACTCACATTCAAATTCATATTATACTAGCGTTCTTCCGTGGCTACATCTGGAAATATATTATAAGTATTAATCTTCCCGGAAAAATGCTCTACACGTCAGTGACAACCCTATCAAAATCGTCCCAGTAGTTTCCAAGATTAGCCTGTACAGACAGACATGTGGTTTTAATTTAGACCATGTATTGATTATGATTAAAGCTACTAAATTAGCAATGAGGATGTGACCCGTGCGGAGGGCGTAGCAAATGAGTAAAGCTAGTCATTAAATTTTATCGATATATGCAAGGAATTAAAAGTATTTTTTGCACCGCTGCAGTCACTCGCCTCCCTAAGGTGACACCATGAGAACTAGTGCCTAATCTTGCGCGGGATCTCAAAAGGAGGGCTGAAAGCCGTGTGTCTGATGAAACCCCGCTCGAGTGTCGCTGGGCCTTTTATATCCACCCCTCGCTTTGTCTTCGGCGATTGACGAAAATCTTCGGTAACCCTAGGCGCTGTAGGACATAAGCTGTTTGCTTAGGACTGAATGTAAGATGATGTTATATTAAGCCGAAAATGGAGTGAAGTTTGGCGTATCTGGCTACGTGATCTTCCGTCTTTTAGGAAAGATAGCGCTAAAGCTACTATTACACATTGTTTAAGTATAAAAATAACTTGTAAACTCGAATGTTCTTACTGTTTTCCAATTTTTGGATATTATAAAATTCAGGAACATGATTTTTTGATTCAATTATTATTTTATAATTGTTTTACTCTTTAGTAGAAAAATGTGCATCTTTGACACTTTGACCTAGTAAAATCATAAATAATATGCGCTTTATAAAAAAAATATTGCATATTTGCTTCAAAACCTTAAAACTGCAAATCTAAAGCCGGTTGAAATTTGGAGGAGTGCCAGGATGAAAATCATTACTTACGGCTTTGATTAACTTGTGATGAGTGGAATCATAAATAATGTCAGACAAAGCTTTTGTGGTACTAAAACAAAAACGTGACCAGTTGGAAGAGAAGAATTTTTACACGACTTACTAAAATAGGAAACTTATGTTTTCAGGGTTCATGAATGTATGAATTAAGTGTATAATGTATTTATTTGTCCATAACTTGTCAAATTCTCGCCTTATTTTGAGTGACTAGGGCCTTTTTTTTGGCAGACTAATGGCGGTTTAATTTTAGTCATAGTAGAGCCATGCTACCGGAAAAATTAATCGCTAGTAGCATGAATGGGCCTGCTCGTCCCGGGAAGTACCACACTCTAACAGAAAATTGACGTCTGAGTAGCTTTACCACTTCTATGCTTTGTTAGTGAGAGAGCCGGAGGCCCATCCTTCCCTCTCCCCTCCCTAACTCTTTGAAAGGCCAACAAAAATTCAATTCAAAATTCAAAACGTTTATTCAATATAGGTTTCTTTGAACACTTATTAATTGTCATATTTCACTTCTCAACAATTGTTGACGTCAAAAATTTACTTATGGCTAAGTTTAACGCCGCTTCCAAAGCGGAGTGCAGAAGAAGCGGCAACAAACTGCACAGCGCATTTTCTCCAAGGACGACAACTCACAATTTATGAAAATCTTAGAAATTAAGTATGTGGACTGAGTATACATTGGTATATTTAATGTCATGTTCGAATTGAATTTAAAAAATAATGTCATATTATTGAAATTAATAACACCGAAATAAAAAAAAAAAAATGTCAAATTATGTACCTACTAAAATAAAAATAAAAAAAGTCATCTTTAAAAATAACACGTACAGAATGTACCACACATTATAGTCATATAAATACAGAATTTCGAGGCGTCCGCGCCAAGCTCAAGCCAAACATTCTTATCATTAATAAAATCTTCGGTCCTATAATATGCCTTTTTACAAAGTAATTGTTTTACATAACTTTTGAATATTCTATCAGGCATATCAAGGACCGATTTTGGCAATTTGTTGTAGTAGCGTATACAGTTTCCCATGAACGACTCGCTAACTCTGCTTAGCCGATATCGCGGAAGAAATAATTTGTGATTGTTACGCAAGGGTCTATTTATTAAATCGCTAACTTTTTTGAACGACAAAATATTTTTCCTTGCATACATTATATTCTCGAATATATACTGTGAAGCTACAGTTAAGATATTAATTTCTTTAAACAACTGTCTGAGTGAGTCCCTCGCGCCCAGGCCGTAGATGGCACGAATTGCTCTTTTTTGCAGAATAAAGATAGTCTGGATGTCGGCTGCATCGCCCCACAGAAGTAATCCGTACGACATTAAACAATGAAAATAACTATAGTATACAAGCCTAGCAGTGGACTCATCTGTCAGTTGTCTAATCCTTCTAACAGCGAATGCTGCGGAACTAAGCCTATTAGAAAGTTTAGAAATATGGGCACCCCATTGTAGTTTTGAGTCGATTGTGATCCCTAGGAAAGTAGTATCATTGACGAAACCTAGTTTTTGACCATCTATTAAAATGTCAACATCGGTCTGCCTCAAGTTCGGGAGAGTAAATTTAACGCATTGGGTCTTTTGGGCATTTAGCAATAGGTTGTTGGCTGAAAACCAGTTTGAAATTTTTGCTAATATGCTATTTACCGCGGTAACGTCATCACTTTGACGGTCCATCTTGAATATGAGAGACGTGTCATCGGCAAACAGCACTATGCCCGCTTCATTTTCAACCATATAGGGCAGGTCATTGACGTACGCTAGGAAAAGAAACGGGCCTAAGATTGAGCCTTGAGGCACGCCAATTTTTGAATTAGTACCATTTGATTTGACACCGTTAATATCTACTGTCTGAAGCCTATTTGTCAAGTACGATTCTATTAATTCTAATGACTTATTTTCAAACCCGTATTGTCGGAGTTTGAGCAAAAGTGTTTGATGATCAACGCAATCAAATGCTTTAGAGAGATCACAAAACTCCAATGGCATCCTGTGAATCCTCCCAAGCGTTGTAAATATGAGTAATCAGAGCTACTCCCGCTTCGGTGGTCGATTTTCCACCAGTAAAGCCAAATGGTTGGTTATGGAAAAGGTTGTTAGTCTTAAAATGGAATTGCATCTGGTTCAGCATTATCTTTTCAAACACCTTAATCAAAACCGGTAAGATAGAAATAGGCCTATAATTACCAGGGTCTGATTTTTCTCCTTTTTTAAATAGTGGTATTAACTTACTACACTTCATTAAATTAGGAAATATGCCTCCATCAATGCATTCATTAAATATATAAGCTAAATCAGCAGCAATAATATTTATAATGTGACTCACTACACTAACAGACATACCCCAGTGGTCCTCCGATTTTTCAAAGTTTAGCTGTTTAAAGGCATCAATAATGTCACTGGGTGACATTATTGACTCATCACACACAATATGATTATATTTAAATTTAGAATTACAAGGAGGAATATTATTTTTTTGTAAGTCCTCGGCTCGATTTAGACTATAGTTAATGTTTGACGTTAGAACTAAAGGAATGTTTGTAAAAAAATCCTCAAATGTATTTACGATTTCTTTAGTTGTGGTATAAGTTTTGTCTCCGCATTTAATTTGAGTAATGTTGTGTCTAGGTTTAATTTTACCAGTTTCTTTATTTATGACATTCCAAGTTTCCTTAATTTTGTTTGGTGCGTCATTTATTTTTCTATTAATGTGATTGGCTTTAGCTTGTTTACAAACTCTCTTAAATATTTTAGAATAATTTCGAACATACTCAATAAAATGTATGTCAAAATTATACTGCTTCTGGGCATACAGATCAAATAACTTTTCTCTACTTTTATAGATACCAGTGGTAGCCCATTCACTAAATGTTAATTTATTACAAACCTTTACTTGTTTTTGTTTTAATGATTTAGCATATTCAGTAGAGACTGCATTGAATAATCTGTCATAGTGGTCACTCGGGTTATTTCCTGAATACACAACCGAACATAGTTTGTTTTCAATATTACTTTTGAGTTTACTTATATTTTTAGAAGTAATAGGCCTGCACATAATTTTTCCCTTATTTAATGGTATTTCTATTTTTTTAACAAAAGATGCAAATTGGCCAGTGTGATCTGAAGGCAATTTGTTAATAATAGCTTTATTTAAGTACCCATTTTCACAAAAAAAAATATCTAAGCAAGTTGCAGATGAGGCAGTGATCCGAGTTGGTTCACAAAATACATTAATTAAGTTGTAACTTTTAAATGCACCTGTCACACCCTGGTGTTGCAGTTGTCCATGGGCAGCGGTAATCACTTACCATCAGGTGACCCTTGACCCGCTTGCTCGTTTGCCGTCCTATAACATAAAAAAAAAAAAAAAAAACAGAAAAAAAACATGTTTCACGTCTGTGGCTAACCGAATCAACCAGTACTTTATCTGTGACATTTATCTTCACTTGAAACAACACGAGTAACAAATAGTATTATTTAAAAAATACGACACACACGACTGTTGTTCTTTTTTCCAAACATACTAAACAAGCGTGTTGACAAATATAGCACAAACTATTTTGCAAGAAATCTAAGATAAGGATAATAGTGATATAAGTAGATATATTTTTGAGATGAACCTAACGATCCAGCCGTTTGGAAGATACGAAGTAATAAAAAACTACAGACTTACAAGATACGCGCGAAACACATAATTCTTCTTGGCAGTTGGGTAAAAAGTGATCCTCATGCATGAATTACGAATTATTTTTTCCTATTTACATGTCGGCCTATTTGCTAACATACGAAAGCCACAGTGTATTTTGAATTTCCTATCAAAACGTTGAACACTGAGTTAGCAAATAGGCCGGCTGTTCGTCTCTAAATGAGATATAGCCCGACATCTAGTGGAGTTCTCCGCAAGTTCTCCCCACACCTCGTTTCATGTTTCACTAGGAACCTTTTTCAGCAAGCCCAACGCCATCTAACGGGGGGTAAATAGTATACTTTGTAGCACAAATTAGGTAGGCCAACAACGCTTCGTTTTCCTCCTCTACCTTGAAAAGGTTTCATAATAAACGGTAAGATGTCTCTTGGCAAAAAATATATTAGAGCAAATATGTAAAGGTACAATATATTTTTGAGTTTTATTTTGCATTCACAATGCTATTTTGATATACTCTTATTAAATTAAGAAATAAAATATGGTTAAGAAATTCCAAGCGGGCGGGATTTGAACCTGCGACCTTAAGTCTATGTACGAGTACGACTGTTGTAATAAGATGTAAAGTTACAGACACCTACTCTCCATATAGAATTTGCCGAAAAATTTGTGTGTAGCTACTTTACATAAGGTTGGTATTGCTGTAAAATTATAGCAATACCAACCCTATGTTTGTGGCTTAAGGTTCATATTGCTTAATATTTATACCTATATATTACCACACAAGAAAAATATCCTGGAATTACCTTCCTAATCAGTGCAATTTTTACCTTCAGGCTACGTATGGACTTTTACAGGAAGCCTTATTATTTTAGATTTTTTTACTACGCATTTTACTTAACCATAACGGTTATTTTTAAAACAACAACCTTTAAATTTGGTAGGTTTGGTATACGAAATTAAAAAAAATCATCAAAATGCGAGTATGATGTTTGCTCTTATTACAAATTTACGACGATTTTATGTGCGTCAGACATCCACCGACCAGATGGTCGGACGACCTGATTGACAACTGGTAAATTTGGAAATCCTATGGTGGCCTATGTCCAGCTACTGGACTACTTGCAGTTGCTAATGATGATGATAGAATGATCTCTAAAGAAACACTTATAAGAAAATGATGACTGGGTTTAAATTTTCTAGGTATTTTATTCCATCAATAACTTGTAACCACAAACTTGTAGTTTTTGGCAAATAATATTTTCTTTAAAAATGTTTTCAATACTATGTATATCGTACTGAGTGAGTTACATCACAGATGAACGGTTCCTATCCTTACAATATTTAACTCCAAAAAACGCTTAAAACACTTATCTTGTATGTCATTAATATTTAATTTCATTGGGTTTTTATTATTTTACACTACAGTATCACGGTTCAAAAAATAAGCCAAGTCATAGATGTACGGACGAACGAAGTACGAAGGCTTAGTAATAAGGTCCCGTATTTACCATTTGGGAATGGCAACCTTAAACGCTTATCTCGTAAACAATGGAGTCAATCCAAGGAGCGTTGATATCCGGCTAAAATCTTTATCAATGATTCTACAGCATGAATTAAATAGGCTTGTTTTCTAAAAGAATAACTTTTAAAATAATTAGTCCGTCTTACAAATTATAGAAAAATATTAAATCGTATTTGTCCTTTTTTCAATCAATTAAAAGGTAATAAAGACAAAGTGCATCAAAGTTCATGACGCCAACGGGCCGGTAAAAAGTGTACCGGATAGTGACGTCACGCGGAACTTTAACGGGCTATATCTTCATCAATTACTAATATTTTTCGATAATAAGACGGACAAATTATTTTAAATGTAATATTTTTTTAGGAAACATGCCTATAGTGTACACTATAACATGCTTTTTTACAACGGATCCGGGCTTCAAAGCACCATCGCTGAGGTTGCAACCGGGAAAAAGCTTAGTTGTGAGATATTTTGCTAGCAGTTTTCTACGTCACTGTGGAAATGTCGAATTTTTTGATACATACGTTCATACTATCATGTCTTTTCCCCTTGTAGGGTAGACAGAGTCCAGGTCAGACCTAAAGAGACCTCTTAGGAGGTTGGTGAAGTGTACGTGGTGAACAGAATCAAAATAGTGATAGGTTGCTAGACGCATCGCTTATTGACATGATTTTTCATACTTTCGCCCGTTCCCTCGAGCGGCTATTCGGGATGAGAGAGATTTATATAAATTTATTTATTTCTCCCAGACCAGCGTGAAAGAAAATTTTCTAATAGCATCTTGGAAATATTCTTCGTGAACAAAAAATCTTTTATTATATCAGCACTGCGTTGAATATAATAACAAGATGGTAATTATTCACTCAAATTAACGAGAAGTTTGTTTTAGGGTTCTGTAACGATGAGAAGAATAGTTTTTTTTAAACCGTTTACTAATTTTATTTGTAAAAATAACGATCCTACTAAATTCCTAATTTGAAAATGATTTTATTTTCATGTCGATGGCTCAAGGGATTACTTGTAGCTATCGTGGTGAAGATATTGGTTCTCTAGACTCTTTGAATTAGATTTTGTGCAATTTTACAATCTTTTATTTAACTTGTAATGTATGTATGTTACTATGTTTGTTCGGGTGGAATCTTGCAATTTAATTTGGTAGCAGATATCTTCCACCGATTGAGCTGAAATTTTGTACACTCGTTTAGATTGGCCGACATTGCATAGTAAACTGGTGACGTCATTCTAAATCCAACATGGCGGAACACCCAAGATGGTGGATTCACTAGTTTTAATGTACTTCGACAATATGATATAAAATTAAAGGGCTCGCTGAAAATAACTCGAAACATTAAGTGATGTACATGAAAGCTTGTTTGTAAAAAGTTTTTACTTTTGAATTACATAGAAATGTTACATAACATAAATCATCATCATCAGGCTTCTTTACAGGCGTCTCCACTGCAGGAACATGACCCTCTCTGTACTATCGGAGCCATATTTGGCCAGAGCAGACAGAGTATTTGGCCTACACTCTCCTCGCTGACCAGACGGGTTGGAGAGGTCTCATTGATGTTTAGGAGCTTTGTTTAGCTTGTATTTCCTTAGTGGTCCTATTCTACTCCGCCGGAAACCACACGGCAAATAACACAAATAAAATGGTACAAATAATTAATGCAAATCAATTGGTAAAAATTGGTAGTTTACGTGCGACAAGACATTATTAAAACTACGTATAAATACTTATCTAACAGATAAAACTGACGTAACGCATTAACAAAAAGTTAAGTCAATGTACATCATCCACCATCATTATTGTCCTAGCGGTAAAAATTTAGTGGGAGACTATTGCCATACTCACCACGCTTGGTAGGCGGGTTGGAGAGCGCAGCTCCTTTGGCTTTTTTTGCTTTCGACGCTGCAACCCATCAGAAGCGTTTTTAAGTTGGGGAATGAAGGTATTGAGATACTACTGATTCAGATGAATAGAAGAAAAGCATTTAGCAACTCGGCAGGCCAACTGTTCGTACAGTCAGCCGACGCGATACCTGACCCCGCCATCTACTTATATATTGAATTTTCTCTTAAACTAAAATCCTGATTCCATACCCGCAACCACCGGATAGGCAACGCTAGCAGTTTATCGATTTTGCAAATATAAAAAAAATATGACGGCCAAAAAGAGATACATGATATCCAAATTTTATTAAATTAGGATAAGTAAAAGTGCCATGATTAATTATGAAATATCCAAATTTGAATAAAATTTCAGTTTTATATTTGATGACATAGTTTATTTAATGAATACAAATATTTTTCTAGCTTTTTATTTTCTTAAAATTTATTTACATGTTGGTTAAAATACCACGATTCACTTACAGTATAAATACAACTGGTACAGGGAAAAAAATTGTTACGCTACTAGAAATTAGTGCAAAATAACTAAAAGAATAAGCATCACACAAAAAAAAAAAAACGCAAATCCTGTTTGCGCAGATTAAAAAATCTTTTCCTGACTAATTTGCAAATTAAATAAAAACTGTCGCAATGAAGCGGAACAAGTTAACACTACGAACGCCACCCGAAATAGGCGCGCAAAAAACGGCCAAGTCATAATTAAATTACATAGTTTCCTAACCCTCTGCTCCGAACAGAGTTCAACTTGGCGTTTTTTGGTTCGGGATATAATCAACCCTTGAGTGGTTCGTTGTTTATTGATTTAGAACGCCCTAACAATATTGTAATTCGTAATCAGAATTCCTAATAGAGCAGAAAAACGAAAATCAAATATAAAAAAACTGGTACCAAATGGTATTTAAAATATCTTACGATGAATAAAATATTTGACTGTTGACTAGCTATCACCCGCGGCTCTGCTCGCGTCAATGTTGATCCCAAGGGAACCGTACTTTTTCCCGGTATAAAATATACATACCCTATATCCTTCTCTGTACCCCAGACAACGGGTATGCAAAATTTTATAATGATCGGTACTTACGGCTTGAATGCGTAACAAACTTACTTTTACATTTCAAATATTAGTATGGATATGAATACCTCGCATTCAAATTTACCGATAAGCTGGTGGTATTTTTCTTAAAAAAAATTTTTTCGTTTTATTTACTGTCTTCCGCAATGAAAATTTAAGAATTGCTAATTATTTATAACTGTTTGAACTTACATACTTATCGTGTTTGCATGTACCATGAATCATGATTGTAACATAAATAATCTTTCATACACAAAAAAAAAACGAGAAAAAACAAACAAAGAAATAAAAATAAATACCATGTACCCGAATTGATTACATACTCTTTTTTACAGTCGGTTAAAAATATACCAAAATTATTTTGAAAAACGCCAAAACGTATAAATGTTAGTATGAATATATTAATATAGATATAGATTGGAGCAAATTTACGACTTTTAACCTGACCTTCCTAATCATTAGATAAAAGTCAGCACTAGAAAAGGACCCTACGGAACCGCATTGCGCAACTGAAACTCGCCCTTACCCGGACTTTTTATCGCTCACATAAAGCGATGCTAAATGAGGAGCTAAAAATTACGGCGGTAATTATTTTACGGGTCGAATACCTATTTTATTTTAACAGACAGCACCATCTGAAGGAAGACAAAGGAAAAAATATTATAAAAACAGTCTCAAAGGCTCTTAACGTTTTCGGAATTTGGGGAGGCCACGTGAAGAGCTACTGCGGTCACAGAATTTAGTAGATATGGTTACTATAATGTCGCCAAAAGCCATTAGATACAAGTCTTTTCCCGCTTTAATCTTAAAACAGAATGGGAGCTTCATCCTGGCGTTATAACTCTACAACAAAATTGATGGGGCGGTGAAAGCTCGAAGCATTTATACATTTATCTTGTAAAGAGACTTAGCAGAACTTCTCCATCAGCATTTTTTTAGAAATTATCTAAGTTGCTGGAACGTGAACCATAGATTATGATTCAACCATGAACAGGCGAACTGCTAAAATATAAGAAGTATTGGAAAATATTTTGTTTGAGAGTAAGTATAACAAAGTGTTTCATTTTATCATCGTCATTCGTAGCATACAATACTATATCCACCATAAGTACAGGTAACTGTATTATGATGATATATCTGGTAAATGTAAATGTCACTGAATTACATGTTTAAACGCAGTAACAGGCTGTTCAAGTTTTACGTACTCGTAAGCAAGATATAAGTTTTCTTGACAGTAAAAGAAGTCCCCTCTTGACAGTAAAAGAAAGAAAAGCTCTTCTCCATTCCCCGGGCTCACATTGATACCATTTTCACAAACAAATGTGTGTTAATTTTGCGAAATCTTCTTGACGTCATCACCATTCGAATTCCTCCGTTCCCATGTCATTAAGAATAATCCAAGCCTAGACCCCCATCCCCATCGCTGCTTATGTAATACGTACGCGAATTATTCTACATCAAAATTTATACATTTGATTAGGTCCGTGGCGCAGTGTTCAACACGCCAGTCTGCGACACGGAGTGACCAGGTTCGATCCCCGGCCAGGTCAAGATGGAAAATGATCTTTTTCAGATTGGCCTGGGTCTTGGATGTGTATCTATGTGTATATATGTATTTGTTATAAAATATAGTATGGTTGAGTTAGTATTCCATAACACAAGTGTCGAACTTAATTTAGGGCTAGCTCAATCTGTGTGATTTGTCCGTATATATTTATTTATTTTAAAATTTGTCAACAAAATTCGGGCAAGACAATAATATCTCTTCGACTCTGTTATATAGGTAAGGTACGCATTAAAAATAATTTTTCCCTTTGTGATGCGCGATTTTTCCGAGCTCAAGTGTCGCGGGTACTCGTAACAATTCTGTCATTATTTTCAGCCATTGTAGCGACGGCCCCATTGATATAATGGTCATTTGGTATTTCTGAGTATTATTTATTGATAGGGGTTTTATTTTCATTTCTCTTTTGTATTGTTATTGAGATTCTTTGGTTTATTTCTACATCCAATTTTTGAGGGACTAAAGTGCTTTCGGTTTTGCTGTTCCAGTAACTGTTTATTTTTGGCATGTGATGTCGAAAAAAATATGTTGTTTGTTGTCACCGTTGGTCGGCTCAGGAGTTTTGACAGGCTAAAATTTTAAGCATTCACGGAGTTGAAAAAAACTAGATGGTGTTTCGCATCGTATTAGGCGTTATTTTTTGGGGTTATCTTCTGTTTTATCTCTTGTGTGGTATATTATGTAAAAAAAATATGGAAGCCTTAAATTAAATGAACAATTAAATTTATACCTATAGTTCAATTGAGAGCATTAAGCCGTTGGTCCCGGCTGTTATCATTGATGGTAGTCTTAAAGCTATGTCAGATGCCTTAAGGCAGCTTAAAAAATTAGACATCATTGTTAGTCAATTACACACAAGAAAAACTATTGATGGGGAAAACTGTTATCGTAAGTTTATTTATTTTCTCTTTCTAAATCGTTTGATGACCGATCTTTAAAAAGAAATGATGATGATGTTATCCTTGGGTCCGATTTCAGCCGTGGGTAGTCCACTCCTGGAAAAAGTCTTCTCCTAAGGATTCTTCGTTCCATGGGAGAGTATTCCCATACTCACCATGCTTGACAGACGGGTTGGCGAGCGCAGTCTCTTTGGCTTCATGTGCTTCCAGTTACGTCTTACAGTTACGTGTAGCTATTTAATATACCTACCTATATGAAAAGAATAAGAGATGTTACTTCCATGCTGGTCTGGGAGAAAAGAAAAAACTTAAATTGGAGCTGCTTCACTTCCCACGCATATTGTTGAAGCCGATCAAGGATATGGGCCAAAATATATAATGTAGGTGATGCGGCTAGCTACCCACCATTATATACAATATTTTGATCCCTTTTTCCACATATACGCCTACCAACACGGTAAACGAGCTTTTGGATCTTGTGGCCCTGGGCTCTATCTACCCCGTAAGAGATAAAGACGTGATAATATGTATGTATGTGTAAATGAAACAACTCGAATTTCGTTCACACGTATATCTACCTCTTTCATGCGTCATCTGTCAAACATAATCTAGTCGACTCTTTCACTCAAGGGTAATTCATCAATCGTTCTGTTTCTCTCCCACACAATACGTTTCTTTCTACACAAAACACTTATTAACCTTACATGCCCTTTGAAATTTACATTTTTTTTTAATACCACTCAATAAAATTTTAATTTCACATTCATATCTTCCTTACACATGTTTAAGAGAAGTTACAAAATGATCATGCTGCAGTAGTTTACACAAACAACAAATCCCGACGTTTATACCATCAAAATGCAATACACAATTGAAACCCAACATCAAGTTGCTGTTGCAAGTTGCAAACTTGCACATAAACTGATCGCAGCGGCCGCCAATTAACGTTGTTGACTTAACTACGATGCTCGGCTTCCGTCGAGATCCATTGTTGTATCAATTAGTCTAGACTCGCAAATATACTTTGATTTTATCATCCAGAGGTGTTATAACTAAGTTTGGGTATATAAATAAATTAATTTAATTCCTGTCATGTGACTCGAAAGATTGAGACAAATGGTTGACTTGTAAATATTCCAAATCGGCTCACGTGTTTGTTTAAGGGGCGAAAAAGATATATAGTGATATAATGCTTAAACACATTATTGTCCTTTGCGTCATACGGTCGGGTATAAATAAAATAATTTTCGTGATAAGCTTCAGTTACATAACAGTATTTACATCATTATGGGAATAGACAATTTCTCCTTAATTGTAAACTTTCTAGACAAGAACTATTACTTGCAAAGATATACAGTTTAATAGTAGATCTTTGATTAATTGTGTTTCTATGATTTCTGATCAATCGAAAGTACCGGTATTTCCATTCTGTTATAATTTTAATGGTAATTATGGGTATCGGTAATATAACAATATAATATTGTTAAAAATTAACGTTAAATTTACCGGTACTTACGCGTTGATGCCGTTACGCACGAAACTCGACTTCGAAATAACTTTTTTGGCCTTCAATTTTTCAAGCTGCCTAAAGGCATCTGACATAGCTTAACGAATACCATCAACGATGACAACAACAAATGATAAAAACAATAATTTTCGATTCTACCAAAAACGGTACCAAATACCGGTAAAATAGTATAATACCGAAAGTACTGGTACTAAATACCAGTTATATTGTATCAAATATTCGTTACCACACATAACGATACTTCTATTATTAATGTTACCAAAATTATCGGTACCAATATAATTACCGGTACAATAGTTTCATAAAGGTACCGGTACTGGATTTTACCGATATTCCAACCCCTTATCGAAAGTACAGTTGATTGTAGGCAGTTATAAAGGTCAACAACGTTAATTGGAGGCCGCTGCGATCGACATATCTGCAAGTTGGTAACAGCGACAACAACTTGATGTTGGATTCCAATTGTGTAATGAATTTGTCCAGCTGTTTAAAAACGCAACTATAACACAACTATAACGCAGTGCATCAGGGATGTTTGAAGGCAGGGTTGACGGGTTTCATGCCGTGATACGCAAAAAGGCGGCCTTCTTATTGCAGTGTGTGCGGAACAGCAACAACATTATGGATGGATGGATGTTAGCCTCACGCCCTGACTGTACCATATTGAGGCGCTGCATGCTGGTGGCTATAGGAGGTCGGATATAAAATAAAATAATAAATTTGTACTAATATAGGTGTTTAAGTCAAACTGTTACTAACACTATATGGGAAACCGAAATAAATGAATTATTATTATTATTATTATAACAGAAAGGTATAAGGGCACTACCACTTTAGAACTGTAGCTCAAGATATTGTAATGGTACTTGTGGTCACCAATCCAATAGGTAATAACAGGCGAGTTTGCTCAACATGAGTAAATGTGAATAATGCGTTTGCCCATGGAGCCTTCGAGTTCCTCCATCATCAGGCCTTTAATCTCCACTGCAGGAGCATGATCCACTCTATACAGGATTTGGCCAACACTCTCCTCGCTGGCCAGACTGGTAGGAAAGTTTTAAGTATATTAATTATAACGTAAAACACGACTAAATAATCAACTTTTCCCTAAACGCCTTTCTTATCTTGTCCGACACACACAAGTGGAGGATACAAATGCCCGGTAAGATACACTGCAAGGCTTAACGCCAAATCAAGATAAAACTAGTTGTGACTAATGAAGCCTCCAGGGCGCCTTGTTAGGTCTCACACCCGTATCGCTTTCAATTCTGCATTTCAACCAAAGATGTGCTGGGTAGCGGCCCCGTGAGTGACCACAGTGAAGAATGTGTTGTGAGGTTGTGAAAAAGAGCGAGAATGTTCATCAGAGCTGTAGTTTGTGAAAAAGTATGGACATAACGTCATTTTCAAAGTATTATAGTGTCATTAAAAAATCTTAGTCAACCGAAAGGCTCACTCAAATATTTTTTAATAAACAATGTTGTAGGTTTTGAAAAAGTATGGACGTAATGACGTAACGTCATTTTCAAAGTATCATAGTGTCATTAAAAAATCTTAGTCAACCGAAAGGCGCACTCAAATATTTTTTTATAAACAATGTTACTCGTAAAAATAAAAGCATCAAATGGCTTTTGCGTAAATGCTTTTATGCAAAAGCCATTTATACGAGATAAATACATTTAAACGAGATGTTAAATAATACTTTTTTTTTGTTAATGTATTATAATTAAATTATGCTAGATTTATTACATGATGAGATTTAATCATGTTAATGGTGGGTTGCAAGCCGCTATGACGAGAAAAGGGCTCGAGGATTAGTCTCTTGAGATGAGTGGGTGCAAGGTCCTCTTTCTACTAGCATTTCCTACTCCGTAGATAGTTTGCTAAGATAACCGAGGGTTCGTCCATTCAGACTGTTTTTCCGTTAATTCATTAGTGAGAGGATGAATATACACAGAAGATGCAAAGAAAATTAGCGAAACGAGTTGATGAAAGAGACAGCGTTTAATTACGACGTCTCTTTCAACATCGCAAGAGGTTTTCGTTTAAGAATTACGTTACAATGTTTGACCGTAACACGGCAATAAACTGGAAAAAGGCCTCTCCTAAGGAAAAAAGGAATTCACTGGATTTGGAAAAGAAAGTAGTGCCTCGGATAATGAGGAAGAATCAAGCAGCAACTCGGAAGGCCGGGGCGGGCGTACTCAATACCATACTTGCAACTTACTTTGGGGCTAGTTCAATCTGCATGATTTGTAAAAAAAAAAACTTGCAACCACTGGCCTAGCAGTTGAGGATGTCACCCCTGAACCTGTATTCGGGTATTTATAGTGTCTCAAAAGGTATACATCTACTTGCTTAATGTTTTAGACTTGATATTTATGCCGTGTGGTTTCCGGCAGAGTAGAATAGGACCACTCCTAGTCTTCCCATGGAGGTCGTAAGAGGCGACTTAGGAAATACAAGCTAAACAAAGCTCATAAACATCATTGATGTTTATGTGCTTATAAGCAGACCTCTCCAACCCGTCTGACCAGCGAGGAGAGTGTAGGCCAAATCCTCTGTCTGCTTTGGCCAAGTATGGTATATCCGGTAGTACAGAGAGGGTCATGCTCCTGCAGTGGAGACTAAAAAGACCTGGTGATGATGATATTTATGCAAATTTTTAATCCGGTAGATGTCGGGCGATTATAGGAACAAACACAGGGAACAAAGAACATAAAACTCTTGCAATACAGGAAGGATGACGTTAGGTAAGCAGCCATTCTTAAAAATACTTTTTTATTTGTCTTCTCGTAAATCTTTCCGGAAGTATATTCTACACGGTAGTGAGACCTCAACAAAATCACCCCAGTAGTTTACAAGATTAGCCTTTTCAGGCAGACAAATGATTTAAATTCATACCATCAATACATGGTATGTTTCATTGCTGAGTATGTAACCTAGATCGTATGCGATTTTTTTTCTCCAATACTTCTAGTTGCCTCAACAAATTTATGTAGAATTTCTTAGTGTTGTCTTTGTTGTACAACGGAACGCTAAAAAACAATATGCTAATATTGACCTACTCATATCGCGAGTTAGAAAGAAGAAGAAAACTTGTGTCGTTTCGAAACTAATCCTCACAACATAGGAAAAGTTTTAATAGATAACATGAGCTGTAAATTTCTCGAGCATGCTCTAAAGGATTACCTTGAACATGAACTTTATATTAGTATGTTGGAGGTAAACATAATTATCTTTGAAATAACTTCAATGCTTTTACACATAAACTAATATCCAAAGTGATAACTAGGTACTGTTTTGAGGGTTATTATTGCTTTTGAAGGTACGCATAATTATAGTTGCAAATAACTTAACTTAATAGTAAGAAAAGGAGTAGGTATTTAAAATAGACAATAATTAATAATCAGGGTTTTCTTTCTGCTATCGACAGTTTTTTTCTCTAAAAAAAAAACGTATTTGTATTTTTTTATTTCATATAATTTAAATACTACCCGTATTTAAATTATATGAAATTAAAATACATATACGTTTTTTTTTCAATGACACTCAGTAGGGTTTTTATTTATTAGATTTAGTATTTCAACCTTTAAAATACATTTAAAATAAATACTATAAGCGATCTTACAAATGAGTCGATTTTAGAGAAAAAAGCTGTCGATAGCTTACTCAAGCGAAATGAGTTTTATTTGTGGACTTCTTCGAGGGCGACGGATTATAGGTACCGAAAGCAACGAAAAAATTTATTAAAAATATAGACAGAAAAGCAAAATTTTTTTAGTGTAAATTTTGGATTTACATTCCCTTTAAATTAGAAGAACAACACCTACATGTATGAAAGAAATTGTTATACTAATCAGTATTTTTGCAGTCGAGTAATAAGCTTAATAACTGTGCAGTTCTGCTAAAATTCCGCATAAACAAACAAATCCTCATTATTTGTGTTGTATGAAAACCTTCCGCGATGGCCGGCGAGCCCGCTTTTATTAACTGTTACTGCCATTATTATGAAATATCAGCCGCTTTTAAAATGACGTTACGGTGTTATGAGATCTGTTGACTAATGGCCACTATTAATTATTGTACGTAGTATTTTTTCCTTTGTGCAAAAATCATCCATCGCGGAAAACATGTGAAATGAAATGGATTAGTGAATACCTCTCCAACCCGTCTGGTCAGCGTGGAGAGTGTAGGCCAAGTCTTCTGGCTGCTCTGGTCAAGTATGGCTCTAGTAGTATAGAGAGGGTTGTGCTCCTGTAGTGGAGTTTAAAAAGACCTGATGATGATGAGTGAATAAGCGTATTTGTTGCTTAGTAGAGCGATAAGCTTTGTCTTTTTAGGGTATATTTCTAAACGGCCGAGTGACAAAACTAAACCCTTATAGGTTCACTCGTGAATAGTGATTCTGTTTGTCCGTCTGTCAGAGCCAATACGCTCCAATTCGACTGGACCGATTAAGTTGATATTTGGTACACTAATAAATTTATGCAAACGAAACTCAAACATACCTATAGAGTAAATAAAAAAAAAGTAAGGGGGCATTTTGAGTGCGTGTTCGACTCGCACTTCACTGTTTAAAGAGCTTCCTTTGCAACCGAGAGTGGTGGTAAATTTTCATTAACTCGAGACAAACTTTATTCCTTCTAGCCATCGACACGAAGGAAATAAGTTTTCCAGTGATATTGTCATAGTGCGGCGTAGTTCTAAAAAGTGAGTCAGAAAGCAAATCAACTAACACATAAAAATAAGAAACGAAACTCAACATTATCCATTATTTTGTAAAATTAATTGCACTTAGCTGATAATTGTTTATTATAGAATATGTATATCTTATAAATATGTATCATTACATAGTATAAAACAAAGTCGCTTCTCGCTGTCTGTCCGTCTCTATGTATGCTTTTAGATCTTTAGATCTACGCAACGGATTTTGATGCAGTTTTTTAAAATAGATAGAGTGATTCAAGAGGAAGGTTTATGTAAGTATACATTGCACCCGTGCGAAGCCGGGGTCCGGGTCGCTAGTATTTAATATAATAAATAAAATATGTATATTTAATAATAAATACAACAAGAACAGCATGGAACAATTTGCTTATTGAACAAAATTTTTCCATGCTGGTCTTGGAGAGAAAACGTAGAATGTACCAGCAACTTCTTTTTCTGCGCAGATTGTAAAAGCTGATCGAGAGACGAAAATCTGAGAAACTGACATATCTGGAATCACAACAGCCGGGACCAATGGCTTAGCGTGCCTTCCGAAGCACGGAGGAGCTCGAGATATTTTTATGCCACTTGCGGTCATCTATCCTAGTGGGGACTGCGCCCGGGATTTGACTAGGCCATCAGGCTCCTCGAGGGCTGCTGTGACTGTCGACCCCTTTTATTTACTGTTTCCTATGACAGAGGAAACATAACTCTATTATCTCCTGACCATTACAATGAATTATTAATTGCTTGGAGTTTTTAAAATGTAAAATACTTAAGTGAATAAATAAGTTAATTTAAAAAAATTTAATAATTATCATGGCTATTGTTTCTGGGATATCATCCTTAACTGCCTGCCCGGCCTCCCGAGCCGCTACTTGCTTTTCCATTCGTCCGAGTGAGTAGTACCTTCGTTCCCTTCCCAGGTCCAACAAATTCCTATTCTTTCACAGCTTAACATGCTTCCGATGGCCAGCAGCTGAAAGTTAAAGAAACTGCGCTGGCCAAAGCGCCTTGGGAGAGGCCTTAGTCCAGCCGTGGACTTAGAGGCGTAATAAGATCTGTTGGCGAATCGTCACTAATTTACGCAGAAAAAAAGTAATATAAAATCAAACGAATCTTCATCATGAGCTTGTACTAATGAAAAGCTTCCGCGGTCTCCAGCGAACCCGATTTTATACACTATGATCTCAAAAGAAGAAATACTTGCCTGTTCCTGGCCATTACAAAGAATTATTAGCCGCATCATGCTGAGGTGGCGAGCTATTATGAGGCTTAATATGAGACCTGCTGATAAATTATCACTATTATGCGGCGTGGACAGAAAATAATAAAATGACCGAGCTATGATTAAGTATGATTAAAAATCTGGTAATGCCTGACGCCTTGATTTCTCCCGCATCCGAGTAGTACAGACCTAGATACGTAAAAGAGAAACCCTTACAACTTTTTCTTTTACATTTTCCTTTACGTTTCCTTAAAAATTATGTACCGTCCGACAGTCCGTATTTTTTTTACGTTTATCGCACACATACATACATAGTAACACGTCTTTTTCCCTTGCGGGGTAGACAGAGCCTAGGTCTATAAGACCTTATGGCCACATTTAGCATGTTGGAGGGCGTGTAGATGAAAAACGGAATCAAATAGTGATGGGTTGCTAACCGCATCGCCTATTGACATGATTCCGCAGATTTTAGCCCAAACCCTCAATCGGCTTTTACGATCTGCGCGGAAAGAGAAGCAGCTGGCACACGTCTTAAGCATTAAAAGTTTATTTGGTTCATCAGATATGGAGAATCTACAAGGTTGTTGGTGGTTTAATACAGGGTGATTTTTAATTACCTGGCAACATTTCAATTTTCGAATCAGAATCCCTCATAGAATATACATCCGCAAGAAAAATGTGAGGCTCAATTTTTTTTATCATTTTTACCTTTATTTTCCTGCAGGTCTATACAGGTAAAATTGAATTTATTAGCAAACGTTTAAGAAGCGTCTCAGACCACGGATCTGAACAACTTATTACATTATAGGACCAACTCCGAAATAGCAAAAAAAATTTGCTGTTCCATAGATTTTGGTCAAGTAGATATTCCACTTTTGTATGAAAAAGCAGATCATTTTTTCACGATGTCGAAGTTGGTCCCATAATGAAAGTTGTTGAGATCCGTGGTCTGAGTAACTCCTTAAACGTTTGCTAATGAATTCAATTTCACCCTGTATTCTATTAGGGTCTCCGATTACAAGACCAAAACACTGCCAGGTTTAATTAAAAATCAAAATTTGATTTGATATGATCTCTTCTATTTTCTAGTGATGTAAATTGGTATGAATATTTTTTTTTATATTTGTAATCAAGAAGTTTAAGAAATTTGTTTTGTATATTTTCCATAAAGTGTATATACTGTAAATTCATGTGGTTCCAACCGGTAGAGGCGTATTCTTTAGATCTAACAAAGGCATTGTAAAGTTGAAAACTAAACATTGACGGAAAATTAATCCTAAAAGTTTATAGGCCTTAGCTTTTATTTTATTTATCTGTGATCAAAGTATATGATATGTCTAGCTACGTGGCGCAACGGTCAACACGCCAGCCTGCAACACGGAGTGACCGGGTTCGATCCCCGGCCAGGTCAAGATGGAAAATAATCTTTTTCAGATTGGCCTGGGTCTTGGATGTTTATCTATATATGTATTTGTTATAAAATATAGTATCGTTGTGTTAGTATCCCATAACACATGTCTCGAACTTACTTTGGGGCTAGCTCAATCTGTGTGATTTGTCCGTATATATTTATTTATTTATAGGCCACTATTAAGAAGCACTCCCAGATCTCTCACCTCAGTCACTTTTTTAAGTTTATCATTTAAAAGGTTATACTAAAAATTAATAGGTACCTTTTTCCTTGAAAATGTAATAGCGTATCATTTTTCGACATATAAATATAGGTTTTTATTACTACAATATGGGCACAGCCGATTAAGATCTAACTGTAGATTTTTACAGTCAGTTTGAGACTTTATGACGGAAAATATTTTTGAATTATTGACGTAAAGTTTCAGTATTTGAGAATATTGAAAACATTCCATAACGTCATTAATACATTGAAAAGTAAGGGACCAAGGTGAGAGCCCTGGGGCACTCCAGATGTGATGGGGACAAAACTGGACGTGAAAACCACGTAACGGCTTGGGAGCGATTTTTAAATAAGATATGATCTACCGAAGCAGATCACCATGTACACCGATTGCGTTTTGCTTAGAAATCAGCATAAAATGATTAATTTTATCTTTTTTTGTAATCGCTGTTCACGGCATCCACCTGATAACCATCATTCATAGTCTCGAGAACGACATCCAGAAATTTAAATAGTTTTTATTAATGTAAATTAAAATAAAATTAATGTCTAAGCTACGGGGACTCCCATACAACAGACATGTACGGAACACTTCGTGCGCGAGTCCGACTTGCACTTGGCCGGTTTTTTATTTCATTTTACGGCACTACCTAACAGTTTGAGAATAAAAATGTTTTTGTTTTGCTGTAGGTACTCCAATCCCGAATACAATAAAAATTCAATCAGTCGGTGCTTCAAAAATAACAATTGATTGTTTCTGCATATATCAGCCGAATAGATTGCCCACACAATCAGTCACTCTCAAATACACACACATGTACCGGTGACGTATAACGCCCATTCCGTAAAAAGTCATAGATATTTGCTCTTATATACATTATATTCGCAAAATGTCCAATAACGAAATGTAAACTCGGACTTATGACATTTGCCGTTATTTTATTAAATATATATACTTATATAAATATATACTACATACCATACAATTCGAAACAATATTTTCTTTATTAATTTTATATTGTGATAACATATTTTATTTATTTAATTTTATTTTATTTTCTTCGGAGAACATACAGTCATAATAACAAACTTAAAAAAAACTACATTACATACTAAAGACCATTTACATATTCTCGCAAATGTGTTTCTAAAGTGCTTGCCTATTAGAAAACCTAAACTATTTAACGAACCTTAAAATATTATGTCTATAATAAATACAAGTCATAAAATTCGGCCTATATACATGTGTAAAAAAATCAGCCTATGATATTGAACAACTTTACCTAGGGGACCTACATCGTGGTAAGAATAAATACTTCACATAGAGAGTCGATAAGTTGATTGTTTATTTTTAATGCAAAGTGTTTTTTTTTCCTATTTCGATGTATGTAGTAGGCTGATCATGCCCTTTTAAGTTTTGTTACAACCATTTTACTAAATGTTGTATAGTACTAGCTTTCGCGTGAAAGTGGAAATGGACGGGTCACATTGTTAGAGGCATAGATAAATGGAGCAAAATTATTAACTACTGGTATCCCAGAGGAAAGATAAGGAAACGTGGCAGACTATACAAACGATGGGCAGATGAGATAGTGGCAGTGGCGGACAGACTGTGGACCAGGGTAGTTCAAAAAAGAGAGACATGGAGAGAGCTTGGCTCTCCAAGCTCTCTCCATGTCTCTTTATGCGCCTATATACGCCTTATGGCAAAGGCCTTTGCCATAAGGCAAACAGATAATAACACTTAAAAATCAAAACTGTATAAAATCTAAGTATATTTATATCTGAATAAAAGGCTATTATTATTATTATTACTAGCTTTCGCAATTGGTTGTGATGGCGTGGATGTAGATCACTCATGAACAGTATATTTTCGGTGATGACTTCCCCTGTCTTTTCCCGGGCCTTAAATTGTCTACTTACCACATGTAACTTAGTTCAGTGGCTAAAGCGTGAAGAGGCACACAGAAACAGACAAAGTAGCTTTCGCATTTATTATATTAATAATATAGTATGTATCGTGTGATTATGACCTCGTGTTACTAAATAAATTATGAAAACTATCATTTATCAACGTTTTAAAAATAAAAAATGATGATAAAATGCGGAAACTCGAGTATGCCTCAAATCCTACTTTTCTCAAATGTAATGGTATGCGTACACACAATGTTTAGATGACATTTTATGAAACAGACATTCTGCGCCCAACCCATGTATCGTTGTTTTCCTTCATTTTGATCGAGTCCCTTGTTCCAAAAGCCATCAAGCGGGTCAATCAAGTAAGAAATTGGTGATCCCGTTCAGTATCCCTGAACCTTTTGTACGGAGCTGTTACCGAAGATAAGCTCCTTTGGTTCTGATGAGAATGTTACTTGGAGCAGAAAATACACCAGAAAATGGCTTATTAGGGGTTCTATATGGGGAAAAATCATGTGAACATTTACTCAAAACATATTGCTGTTTATGAGGGTTGCAGATTACTGAATAGATAACGTTTCCTCATACATATAAATGAATGAAGTATTTTTATGTGAAACATAAATTTGCACTATTTTATGGACGCACACATACATTTTTACGTTAACCTTAATATACAGCTATTACAATACAACTAATGCTAAGTGTTATTATCGCCATGGCGAAGGCACTACCGGACGCGTTGCGAATGCGCTGTTGAAGAGAGACATTAGGTCAAACGTATAACGATTAGGAAAAACAGCGATTAGATAGTTTCATTTATTTTCTTGTAGGCTGTGTAGTCTTGGGTTTGGTCCCCAGCCAGGTCATGGAAAACGACTTTTTCAGATTTGCCTGGGTCTTTGATGATCATCTATGTAAAAATCTATTAAAAACTATAGTATCCCACAACAAAAACTCACATTTACTGTGTAGCTATTCTGTGTGATTTTTCCCTATATACTTATACTAGCTGTTGCCCACGGCTTCGCCCGCCTTTATGTCGGTTCCTCGGGAACAGTAGAATTTCTCGGAATTAAAGGTAACCTATGTACTTCCCAGAGCCTCCATACTAAATTTCATCCAAATTGGTTCAATGCTTGAAGTGTAAAAAGACGACAGACTGACAGACTTTCACCTACACAGATCTTTTTTAATTGCTATCGTGAACTTAGTCCTTATTTATCACTAACAATCATTCCAAATCTATGCATAGAAAAAAAAGGGCTAGTGATGATAATTTCACCCAGTAAAATATATGCCGTAGGGTTCACTGCAGGAACTGATTGTCAAAAAAAATATTGAAAAGAATTCGTATTTTTCGACAAGCTCGCGCTGAACCTAATAAAAATGTTTACAAGCCTTCCAATTAGAGTAAAAGTCGAAAATGTGGCGTCAAATAAGCAAGTCATTGTAAATAACAAGTATTACTGTGGCACCCTTTGAAAAATAAAGTTAATTGACGGCTTTCACTTTTATGAAAAGCGGAGTGATTAAGCGTGGAATTCTTTTGTCTGTGCAAAGGGGCGATTTTAATGTTATCATTTTCATTTCAGAAATTGATGAAATGAAAATTGAAATCTGCCTCTTCGGTTCCTCTCGTCTTTGGATTCGCTCGCCCACGGATCGCTTACCTTAGTGAAGATCTCTCGGGAATACTTTTTCTGGATAAAAGGAACCTTGGTAAGATACTTCGTAAGTAATCCGAACTGACTGAGAATTCGATGTAGGGGATAATTGGTCAAACGAGAAAATTTTATCAACTGGTTAAGCGTTTTTAACCGCTCCTAAAATGGTTTATTCTTTAAGCGGTCCATCTTCGCATTCTGTTATATCACTACATAGAATAAAACAAAGTCGCTTCGCACTGTCTGTCCCTAGGTATGTAGATCTTTAAAACTACGTAACGGATTTTGATGCGGTTTTTTAATAGATAAAGTCATTCAAAAGGAAGATTTATAAGTATGTATAATTTATCGCACACATGCGAAGCCACGGCAGATCGCTTGTCTATATATAAAAATGAAAACCTTTTTCCCTTGGTCAAGGCATCACGTGTGAACGGCTGGACCGATATGGCTTTTTCTTTTTTGTCTTGTTTGTGTTTCTCGGGAGAGGGTTTTTATGAAAGACAATATTAGGTAAGTTGCGCAGAAAATTAAAAAAAAGAGAAAACTTAACGACCTTATTAACTTTTTAAATGTAACCCTAGCATCGTATTGCCAGGCCTTTATAGTTGGCGTCTATTCATAAATAAGACAGAACAACGTCGGTGGGGTCAGGTAGTATTCTATATTTTTTTTAAGTTCAAAATAAACTTATAATATGAAATGATACGTAAGTACAGTCGGCCAAGCAGATACCTGACCCCCTGACTTTTAAAACGTAAATTCACACTTTGCTGTGAAGCGCCACCTACCGTGATTTTTGGCAAGTAGACAGACAACTGCTGGTATAAACTTGTTTATGATAACCTGCTCAGTTGCAAATTTTGTGTTTCTAATAATCTCAGCTAATAATTCAAGTAATCATCAATGGTAAGAACAAGAAAGAATCAAAAACAATCCTACGTAAAGTTCGATTCGAACCATGGACCCACGACTTGAGAAGCTAGCGCTCATCTCAATACGCCAACCGACGATATGACGTCTCGGGCGAAATTGGCTATCTATTTCTACTGCTATGACATCATTGTCACCAACTGCAACGCATTGCTTTAACAAATAAATTGAGGGTAATCTATCAGATTTATTTATACCTGATACCAACTAATCAAAAATATTGTTCACTCGCGTCACAAATAAGATACTGCGATTACTGTGTAGTGATCCAAAACCCCACCAGTTATTAGGCATCCCGTTTCATTGTAACGGAACACTTATGTTCTCGTTCATGATTCTCAAATATTAACTGGAAAACTGAAATTCAATCATAAATACAGTCCTTTGTAAATTGTTCCACAATAATTCATTATATCCATCTTATTTTGTTTGTTGTGAAGCAGAATGACATTGACAGTTTGTCTTATCTATAATTGACGCGAGGAAGAAAATTGATCTATGATCTATGAAAAGTAGAACTTAAATTAAAAATATGAAATTAAAAGTATAGTTTGACTGACTTTATATCTTTAAGTAAGAACAAGGAAATAAATAATCATGATGATAACAAAAATTTGATCAAATAATTGATAATTAGTTTATTCTTTTGTCTAGTTGAAAAAAAGTAAGCATTTTACGGATAATCGAGAGAATCGATTCAATCAAAATTAAATAAATATTAAAATAAATTAATACTCAGCGTAAAAGAAATTTAAATGGTAAAATTTATTATAATATCTCGTGATACCAGATTATGCTAATAGGTCGATTCAAGGGATTCTATAGATAGCACAGGGAACACTAATAATTAAAAGAAAGCTATGAGATTGTCTATGGAATTAAATTTGTTACAAGGCACGCTGACCTTTATTTCGTTACTATTAGGGGTGAAGAAAGAGACAGGTAGTCTTGGAATGTTTTAGAAAGTTTTGGAACTAACCAATGGAAAAACTTTATTCAATTGAGAATTTAATGAAAAAGGTCTTATCGACAGGAATGAGCAAGGCAGATTAGTTATTAAATGTAGAGATATTAGTTAGATATTTGCATGAGGTTTTTAAAAAAAATATTGGCCAACAGTTTTTCAGTCGAAGTGGTGTGATTTCTGAGAACCGCACGGTAGCGAGTATAAAAGGCTACGGCGCCATTAGTCTGGGGGATTACGCATCGGGGAATTTGAAGAGTCAAGAGGAATTGCTGCCAGAACGCCACTGCAAGTTTTATTTTAAATCAAGAAAGAAGTAGTTTAAAGTGTGGGTTATCGCGTTATCTTGGCAAATTAGGATCGAAAAGTCCCGCGAAGTCCCTTGCAAAAATATTTTAGCTAAGAAGCACATTGGTATCGTGTTCTGAAGTTAAAATATTGTAGATTCTTTTGAAATATATGAATATTAGCTTGTCCAGAGTAAATTCACCATAATAGTTTCATATACTGTAAAGTTTTGAATGATATTGAGGAAATGATGTTGGGGAGATCTTTGATTCTTCGAAATCTTCTCCGTGTCAAATCTGAGATATCTAGTTTCTATTTGTTTGATTTTAATGTAAGTTTAATAGAGTTTTGTGTCGAATTGGGGAATACATGGCCAAGATCAACGCTGGACCTCTATTCCTTCTGAGAGCGATTGTTCTTTATGAGGGTAGCGGCCAAGTAGGAGTAAAAATAATTCGACATTGTAGCTGGTCGAATGGGCTGAAATTCCCAGCCTAGCTATGCTACTTGGGGCGTCCAGACGGCCTCTGTGCCTACGGAAACCTACGGTCCGAACGGTGCGCTAGTTTTCAGCTCCCTAGCCACTTGGGGACACGTCTGGGACCTCAAACCTTTGTTAGGGCGTGGAAGTCTCGATCCTGACCACAAGAGATGACCACAACCCAAGAGTGATAGGAATAATAGGTTCGTGGGCCCAAACTCTGGCTCCCTTTTACAGCTTAGAGATGACGGATCCTTGCTAGGAACCTAATCTATTTACCAGAGTAGGAAATCTGATTTTAGGAGCAGTCAGGCAGGTAGAATCATTAAAATAGGGCGAGGGAAGCTTCCTCAAATCTTTTTAGCTAGATTAGGGAGCGATCTCTTACACCGGAGTTCGTTCTACACACACACACACTTTGGGGATGGGGGGACAGTAACTTAACACCTTTAGACTAGAAATTAGGGACTGATAGGGACTAGATTAGGCCCATTAACGGTTGCGTCAGGATAAGGAAAAGAGGGGTATAGGAGATAAAATTCCATTCGTTTTCACGGTAAATCCGGTGGTAGCAATATAACCATCCAAGCTGCTGGTGGGTAGGACGTTACTCAAACAATTAATTTTCGACCGTAATTTTAAGGTAAATAGTGGTATCTAATATGAAAGTGGAGTTGAATGTGAAAATATGATAACAAAATGGCATAAGCTGGTTCTGTGATTGTGACAAGTGATAATGCTGAAAAAATATGCGTATTCTAATTGTGAAAGATTCAGGGAATCTGTTTCTAACAAAGGTATGAAATTCCTAACCTTAAATCTTTATGTACAAGGCCCTGAGACTATAATAGTGTGTAGAGTATCTACCTGAATGATTTGGGGATTTTCATATTGTAAAATCACATAGATTGGCCATGAACAACTAATATCATAACTTGTGGCATAATCTCATAGCTACTTGACAATGGATTGAGTCGGAGTTGTCTATTTAATTACTAAATAAATACCTTCTTGATCTACCTATTTTGTTGAAAAATTCAGATTTGTTTAGTCCAGTGAGATCTCATAACTCTCTGACAATATATTATCATGATAATCATTCTCTGAAGGGGATGGTCTGTTGGTTCCATGGAAGTCATGTAAATTCTGTAAGGTTGAGATATTGACAATCCACATATATACCATATGATTCATCTAATTCTGGAATAAATAATGAATTCTGGGAGAGTAATGTTCCTTATATACTACCAAGGGCGAGTGTAAGATTGACTCAAACCCCTACATATTGAAATATAGGAATATTACAATCCTCACACTTAAATTTGGTTGAATCACTGAGACAAATAAGTCTGATGTAAATGTGCTTAAATACTAATAGACATTTCATCTCAATCTATCTCTAAGTTCTAGAGTTAGTGCATAATAGTGCTTATACATAACAGCATGGTATAACATTTACATGCTTACATACATAGCTACATAATTCCTGAAAATAAAAGGATAATGAGTAACAATTGATACAGGAAGTATTATCATGTAAGGATGCCTTTTCTACAGTGAAGGTTGAGGTATAGTTTGACTGACAAACAAACCCTTGCTATAAAACTCCATCTGAGTACCTAGTACTACCTGCTTGTTGTAAATTCATAATTTGAGTTCTTTGCTTTTACACCTCCGTGGTGTTAATTCAAAGTAAATAAGTCTGAACTCATCCCAGCGAACACAATGAGAGCATAATGCTTGTGTAGCAGGTAATACGCTTGAAGACATTTAGTCTACCCTCTTGTCTCTGAATTAATAGTCAAACATAATTTTACTGACAAATTGCCTATCCTACTATTAGGTGGGAACAGGTACTATTTACTCTTTAATGGGTATCCCTATTGCTTTCCAAAAGAAATTAGCATACGGAGGAATCACGTCCAAGTCTGGATGACGAGTGGTACTCTGGCGGGCGGAAGGCGGGGCTCGACAGTAAACCGTAACACCAAAATGCTGGGTACATTCACTATAATGTATATCTACCACCACTGACTAATACATACAATGACAATATTAAACTATTACCTTAGACTTCTATCCAATATCTACAGTTGTGGACATCTATAACTCATTATAGATCAATATGGATACTTACATTCTAATACTTACTATACATATCCGAAATTCAATACTATATCTATAAGCCGCTGGTAGAGGAACAATTTCTGTAGAATGAACCATGCTAGATAAGCAATATGCTCCTTAATGAAAATAATTAACCAACTCTTCATAAAATAAGGCAATTATATTAATGTGAAATAGCAGGCAACAGAAAATAACACAAAGTGCAATTTGAACAATATTTATTAGGAAAAACATAAGCGTACCTTACGATAAGGTTATTCTTATTTATAAGTAAAAATTAGTCATACACAAGGCCGATAGCAACCTTAGGCATAGCATAAGATAGGACTAGGCTTCCTCACCATAGGTTAAGGTCAAAATCACTTCATTTAAGAAGGTCCAGGGGTTACTATGATAAAACAAGGGTTACTTCCGCTAGATATGATCATGCCATATAGATTTGAACAAAGAAACAAAACATTAATAGGGTATGTAGGTTGATAAAGTAGATTAAGAGTAATACAGCTAGTATTTGGTGCAGTTAGGAATTCATAAGTAAGGGTAGGCTAGAGAAGAAAAAAAATATACACATAGGTAGGGTACAATTTTAGTGTCCCGTGACCAGGATATCTGGTGTGATAGCTGTATTACTAGTAATAGTATTTTGATTGATTACGGCCCCAATAATCCAAAGTGTTAGCATAGCAGTGTATACATACATAGGTTAATTTGATAGTAGAAATGTTCGATTTATTGTTTTGTTTCACTGTTCAAACCCGCTTAGTGACTGGACAGGCGATTCTCCATAAGGATGGCTTCGTTTGGTCACATTTTGATGCCGAGACATGGAAAAGATGTTGTGATTTTGTTGAAATGGTTTCATGTTTTTCAATCGTGTTGGATTAAGCCACATTTCACATCACTCGAAACCGTAAGCAAAGTAGTAGGGTCGTATTTTCTGTGAGTTGTATTATATGTCAATTTAGATACCTGAAACAAATAAAATAGCTTAATAAAAAGGAAATAAATGCTTAATTTTGCTACTACGCATTTTGATATTGTGAATCTGTCATTATCTTCACGTTTGACAGTTGTCGTTGTCGTTGGTATATTAAGCAAAGATAAGTAGTGTTATGCAGCCATACGAGTGAGGCTCTACACTATGCGAGAATATTTTAAGCAGATTCTTATCTCTATAGAATTAATGTTGATTTGTTTTCTGTTTGCTGGATTATGTTAACATAATTTAACAATAACAATTAGAATTTACTTAGAAATAAAAACGATTTCGTAATTATGGTAACTTTGCATAGCTACTAAACAAAATAATAGTATGAAATTATTAAGACATTATCTACGGCTATGAAAATGTTTTATATCACCGGCGTCATCTAGTGATCACTAGTTGAACTATTGATAGTACGGTTTGATATTAGTTCTAAGCATCGCGTTATTTAAATTACCTTAATATTTAAATAGATATTCCTAAATATTTATTTTTCAAAAAAAAATTTTGCATATTGAGCTAGGTAGAAAACTACATAAAACTAAAGAAAAAATACGTAATATGTAATGTTAAAAACATTAACTTAGAAAAACCTAAATTCGGAGAGGTGGCAACCCATCCAGTTACTTTTATAGAAGACTTGGAAACTTATTTAAAAAAGGCAGGGAAATCTGAGAATCAGTTAGATTTAATCCAAGAGTGTCTTGTAGGTCATGCCAGAGACTGGGCAAGAATCTATAAGGGACGATGGAATACATTAGAAGATTTTAAGAGGGATTTCCTCAAGGCTTATTGGGGGGAAAACGAGCAAAATGAGTTGCGTAGAAAGATTGTCCAGGGAACGTGGGATAGGACTAGTACTCCTAGCATGACTCAACACTTCCTTCATCTAACCGGTAGAGCGCGGATGCTTAGTTTCAATATGCCTGAAAAACAATTAGTTGGGGATATAATGCGGCATTATCCTAGATATGTACAGCAAGGTTGGATTACGTCCAATATTGAAACCATTATAGGAACTGCAGAATTTTTGAGGAAGATGGATGATGTACAGAAACAGGAGTTTCAGGGAAATAATGCAGTACCTAAACACACTAAAACTTGGGAATCTAAGAGAAAAACGCAACAACAAGCATATCGTCATTGGCAGAAACCTCAACAGGAGTCGCAGTCGAAACAAAATCAAACTGTAAATTCAGTCGAAAATGTAAACAGTGCGGATGCTGTAGTGTTAAACTAGAGAGGGTTGATAAAGTCTCCGGATCAACTCCGACATCAGGGGACAGGGGATATCATATGATGGTTCGAATGAATTGGAGGCCGGGTCAAGCGTTAGGGAAATTTAGTACTGGGTCAAAATATCCCATATGTCTTAAATTAAGAGCTAACTATGACGGACAAGGATTAGGATATGGGAAATTAGACTTTGAAACGCAAGATATAGCTGGTCAAATAGTAGAGGTTTTAAAATTAAATAGTCAACACTCATTATTTGATATACATGAGGGCAGTTTAGTGTCAGCGGTTTTCGATGAAAGGGTCGAAAAATCACAGGGCAGTCGTAAATTTAAATCTGAGTTACTAGTGAACATCTTTGACGAAAAGATAGTTGCTCTCTTAGATACAGGTAGCGATATAACGTGTGTGTCAGAAGAATTTTGGAATCTTTTACTTTCTAAAAATCCTAATATACCTTCCTTACCTATTAAACCTTTCTTTATTAAAATAGCAGTAGGACAAAAAAATATAGAAATTCGTAAAATAGCTTTAGTTAAATTAGGGATAGGCCCATTTGAAAGTGACCTTTCTGTATTAATAATTCCAGGGCTTACCTCCAGCCTTATTCTTGGTTTCGACTGGATGAAGGAAAATAAAGTTTCTATTAAGTTAGACGAACATGAAAAAGGGATCGAAATATTAATAGGTCAGGAAAAGCGTCTGTTTAAGTTCCATGAGAGTCGGCAAATTAACAGTGTGGTATGTCCGGAACAGGCGTTGGAAGTGAACGAAGTAGTCGAGAGTTCGTATAAGAACATACAAAATTTAATAACTCAGTTAAAATTAAGTAATTATCAGAAAGTAGAGCTTAAAAGGGTATTATTAAAACATGCCAAGTTATTTTCATCAAAATTGGGACGTAGTAATTGTTATGAACATGTTATAACCATGGAACCTCATGCACCAATAGTGAGGAAAACTTATCCAATCCCATATGCTTATAGGGAAAAGATAGAAAATAAATTAAAAGAAATGCTAGAGCAGGGAATTATTAGTCGTGAATCCACTCCTTATTGTAGCCCATTAACATTTACTTTGAAAAAGGATGGTACAATTCGTGTTCTATTAGACGCTCGAGAAATAAATAAACATATGGTACCGGAAACCGAGAAACCTCCTTTACAGTTAGATGTAATAAATTCATTTCAGGGAGCCAGATTTATTAGTATTTTAGATTTAAATAACGCATATTTTCAGATCCCTATTTCGAGAGATAGTAAGAAGTACACAGGGTTTTCATTTAACGGAAAGTCATATGTATACAATGTTCTACCTCAAGGATTAAAACGTCAGTCGGAAGTTTTAGTAGGGCTATGGATTTTATATTGGGACACGAAGTTAGTGATTTTTGTGTTAATTATTTAGATGACTTAGCTATAATAACTACTGGAAGTTTAGAAGACCATCTAGAGCATTTAGATATAGTATTGGGAAAGTTAGCAAAAGCTGGGCTAACTTGTAACCTAGAAAAGTGTAAGTTTTTGTGTAGTGAAGTGAAAATGTTAGGATACATAATTTCCACTTCTGGACTTAAAACAGATCCAGACAAAATAGAATCAATTCAAAAATTCCCAGTTCCAAAAAAGTTAAAACAAGTTAGAGCCTTTTTAGGCTTGTGTAATTTCTATCGAAGGTTTATACCAAATTATAGTTTCCATATTCAACCATTGTGTGATTTACTGAAGAAAGCGAGCGCCTGGAAGTGGGGAGAAAACCAACAGGCTGCATTTGAAAAGGTAAAATCATTATTTATTAAAACTGTAGAACTAAACCACCCAGACTTCAGTAAACCATATTATTTGCAAACAGATAGCTCAGGAATAGGCTTAGCTGGGGTTTTGTATCAATTAGATAACTTAGGGCAAATAAAGATATTAGGATTTCATAGTAAACTTTTGAAAGGAGCGCAGTTAAATTGGACTGTTACAGAACAGGAATTCTATTCAATTATTTGTTGCTTAGAAAAATTTGAAACTTACCTAAGAGGATCTAAAGTAATAATTAAAACTGATCATAAAGCCTTAACCTTCGTGAAAAACTGTAAATTATATAATGCAAGGTTAGCTAGATGGATTAACTATTTGGAACAGTTTCAGTATGAGGTACAGCATGTTAAGGGGAGAGATAATATAGTAGCGGATATTTTATCCAGGTATCCACCTGTAAATGATATTTTGCAGGAAGATAAACATGATTTGCCCAAAATATCTTATACTGAGGTTAGGCCAAATAGGGAATTACTAAGTAAATTGAAAGAAATGTCTAAATTGCAACAGGATGACTTAGAGATCAGTAAAATAATTTCAGAATTAAGAAAACAGGGGGTAAATAGTCAGTCTAATTCAACGCTTAAAAGATATATGTTGAAAGATGGGTTGTTATATTTTTTACCAGATGGAATAGTAAATCAAGTCCTTTATTTACCTCAAATGCTAAGGGAGGAGATTATCTGGCAAGTTCATATAGAAATGGGACATCAAGGGGCATATAAAATTATTAAATATATTAGAGATAGATTTTATTGGAGGGGACTTACTAGGCAGGTCAAAAGTGTGTTGAAGGGTTGTCATGATTGTCAGATTTCAAAGAGCGATACGGTTAAGCTTGTAGGGCCCTGTCAATCAATAATATCTAAAAATATAGGAGATTTAGTGATGATAGATTTATATGGCCCTTTACCCAGTGGGAAATTTGGAATGAACTATATCTTAGTGATTCAGGATTCATTTAGTAAATTTGTAAAATTATTTGACCTTAAGAAAGCAACAGCGGTTTCAGTTATTAATAAGACTAAACAATTCTTTAAAATAATTAAGCCTAAGGCTATTATGTCAGACAATGGGTCTCAGTTTGCTAGCAGGTTGTGGAAGGAAACTATGAGTCAGTATGGTGTTAGGGTTATTTATACAACAGTTAGAAACCCACGTCCAAACACAACGGAGCGAGTGAATAAGGAGTTAGGCAGACTGTTCAGAACCTATTGTAGTGCAAGACATCAAAGTTGGGTGACTGTGTTGCCAAAAATAGAAATATTATATAATAACACACTTCATGAGAGTACTGGGTTTACACCTTGTGAGATTTTGTATGGTGAATCTACAAAACTAACTTTTGATGAGGAAATTGGTGTTGACTTAAGAACTCAGACTGTGGATTCTATTAGGGAAAAGGTTAGAGAGAACTTGCAGAAGGCAAGTCGGGTACGGATTGACAAGTTTAATAGAAGATACAGAATTATACAATACCAGATAGGAGATTTAGTTAAATTAAGAAGGTTAAATAGATCAGATGCTAAGATGAAAATAACAAAGAAGTTTGAGCCGTTATATGAAGGACCATATGTGATTGCAGCCAACCCTTATAAAAATGTCTATCTGTTGGTTGATCCGGTGACAAATAAAGAAAGAGGAAAGTTTAACACTATACATCTGTCGAGGTATTATAAGTGATCATAGATGAAAATTAAAATTGTAGACAAAAGTTTAGGAGAATGTGAGGAACATACAGTTATAATTTAATTAGTTGAAATGTCTAAAAGTTATCAAATATAAGTTTTCCCTCACATTAGTATACATGTACATGAGAAATTTATTATAAAAAAGTTATGTTTTGGTTTAATTTTGATCTTTATATTTTTGTATTAGCTAATTAAGGTTGAATATTGTAATTTGAATAAGAATCATTTAATAAGAATTAATAAATAAAGTTCAGGGGTAGATTTGTGTAGAATCTGGTGGACTTAGGGAAAAGCCTATCTGACATTATGGGAATTAGCTCGCTTGAGTAAAAAGAAAAATTGCCATGCGCAAGAGGAAATTCAAAACGCTCTTGGCTAGCTGAAAAGATACTCTCATACATGCATATTTTCTATAGGAAAACCTGGAATATACTATTGTTTAAATTAAATTTAAATTAACGAACATAACATAAAGTAAATAAACTCTGTTAAGTTGAATTTTTAAGGTCAGGGTAAAGTAAAAATACTCAGAGTTAATCGTAAGGTCAGATAGAGGGGAGTTGTGGCGGCTTTTCTGGGGGGGAATTTTAATATAAAATAGTTATATACATAAAATAATTAGATTGAATAAGGAATATGTAGTGAAAGTGTGAACGTTAAAGTGATAGTGTTCAAAGTAAAGTGATAGTGTTCAAATTAAAGTGAAGTGTTCGGTTTAGGTGCTGTACACTGACGGTTATGTAATAGTACCACTCATTACAAGAAGGGTTAGGATGTGATAACTAAAGCGAACCATTTACTTGTATCATGTGCTGATGTTTGTTTTCTTTAATATAAATTTAGTACTATGAGTCCAACTACAGTAATTTAATCCAAGTATTCGAATTTGTCTCAAAACAACTAAGATATCTTTAGGCAATACATTATGTAGTAAAAGGTCATACATAATGGTCCTCATACTTACATGATAGGTACCTTAAATGTTTACAAGGTATGGCATAGTAAATCTTTTAGACAGAGTAAAACATATTTTTATTCAAATAGATTCACTAATTATAAATAAGGCTATAACATTTATGTCACAGTTCACACTTAGGTCACATTCCGACGATGACTTCTTATAGGCTCTTCAGATCTTTCAATATATGTAGGACTTGATTAGATTTCTCGTAGCATTACATAGATCTGCACAGATAGATGCTTATTCAGGTTATCTGAAACAATAGAAGTAGGGTTATGTTTATATATTTTTACAACAATTTGATCAAGAAGTTAATGTAAATCATTAAAGGAGTCGCATTATTGAAGGATGTATCTTTATGACGAGTCATTGGGTAGTTTTATGTACTTTTATATAGAGGTTAGGTTGAATAGATAGTATGAATAAGTTATTTCTAGGTTAGTATCACAATAGTATTGTAAACTGTTACTTTCATGAGTTTATAGATAGGAAGGCATTTATATGCTCAACATAGCTCTCTTACTACTATTCCTACTGTGTTATTGAAAAGATTTAACGATAAAAGGGTCCATAAATACTTACGATTGTTAAAGCGTATTGTCCTGAATACATTGATATTGGTTATCCATTTGTACCGTTTGATGCGGCGAGGTATATTATATTAACACATTATAGGTTGGTTAGAGATCGTACATGCGTTAATTCCTTGAATAATCGGGTATTTACTATGATTTGTTGATTAGTTTCATTTGACCACAAACTAAATAGGGATCCAAGTTTCATTTGACGACGGCCATGTTGAAAATGACATAGGATGTTTAGATAGTCTGTTCAGAAATCAGAAATCAATCGATGCGATGCAAAGTCAAAGTCAAAGTCAAAGTCAAAGATTTTTATTCAAAATTGGATACATGTATCTCTTTTTGAACGTCATATTTTTATTTCTTATATATTTTTTTATATATGCAAAATTGAAATACTACTAGCGTTTCGGAACGACCACTGGTGAGAAGAATACGCCGAAAGAAACTCAATCCAGCCTTGGTCCCTACGTGCCTGAAGGGCTCTGAATACATTGTTAACATTAAATACAATTTTTCATACTATAGATTAATTTTAACATTTAATAATTGTTAACATTAAATAAATTTATATAAATTTCCACGCATTTTTATCAGTAATATAATCATCAATGCAGTAATAAGCCTTTTTTATTAACTGGTTTTTTACAATCGTTTTGAACTTAAGTAAAGGCAGACCTAATATTTCTGCAGGAATTTTATTATAGAAGCGTACTCCTAAACCCAAAAATGAATTCATAGTTTTCTGCAATCGCAATACTGGTGTAGCTAATTTATTTTTATTTCTCGTGTTTCGGTCATGGACATCACTATTTTTCTTATATAAATCAAGATTATAGCGCACAAACATAATATTCGCAAATATGTACTGAGAAGGTAAAGTTAAAATATTTATATCTTTAAACAATTCTCTAAGAGATTCTCTAGCACCAAGTTTATATATAGATCTAATAGCGCGTTTCTGCAGGACAAATATGGTGTTTACTTCTGCAGCGTTACCCCATAGTAAAATCGCATAAGACATAACACTATGAAAGTAACTGAAATATACCAAACGCGCAGTATCAACATCAGTCAGTTGTCTAATTCTCCTGACAGCATAAGCTGCAGAACTAAGTTTACCCGCTAACGTAGTAATATGGGCACCCCATTGAAGCCCGGCATCAAGAGTTATTCCAAGAAATGTTGTTTTATCAGTTAAATCTAGTGGTTCATTATCCATTACTATTTGTGTTGGAATTTTTGTAACATTTGGTAAGCAAAATTTAATACATTTCGTTTTCTTAGCGTTCAACAATAGATTGTTCGCTGTGAACCAATCCAACACTTGAGCTAAAGTACTATTAACCACGTCAAAAGAATTAGTTTGTCTATCAATTTTGAAGACAAGAGAAGTGTCATCGGCAAATAGTACAGCCTTACATGTATTGACACAGTAAGGTAGGTCATTGATGTAAATGAGGAATAACAGAGGCCCTAGGATAGAGCCCTGGGGTACGCCCATCTTAACCGATGATCCGGAGGATTGTACCCTATCTAAACTAACTTTTTGAGTTCGGCCACTTAAATAAGATTCAAGTAAATCGCGAGATTTACCTTTTATTCCATAGTGCTCCAGCTTGGAGAGAATGGTATTGTGGTCTACGCAATCAAAGGCTTTGGAAAGATCACAAAAAACACCAATAGCATTTTGTTTTCCCTCCCAAGCATCATATATGTATTTCAACAGAGCTACACCCGCGTCTGTAGTTGACCGACCCTTTGTAAATCCATACTGTTCACGATGGAAAAGGCTATTTATGTTAAAAAAAGCTAATAACTGATTAAAAATCATTTTTTCAAATATTTTACTAAGAGCTGGCAGAATAGAAATGGGACGGTAATTAGTGGGATCATTTTTATCGCCAGATTTGTACAAAGGAATGACTTTACTTAACTTCATCAAGTCAGGAAATGTCCCAGTATCAACACACTTATTAAATATAGAAGCTAAATATGGTGCAATTACTTCAATGATGTTACTAATGACAGCTACAGAGATATCCCACAAATCTCCAGTTTTCTTATTGTTCAAACTCTTAAATGTATCAATTATTATTTGAGGTGTTACATGTTGAAATATTAAATGATTGTTACATTCTGGTATACAGCTTGTTAATAGTTTTTTAGATTCCTCAGATGATGAACGTAAGGAGGCAGTAGTATTTACGGGAATGTTAGTAAAGAAATCTTCGAAATATTTTGCGACGTCTTCATTAGTACTGAGGATCTTGTTATCTACTTTTAATTCTATTTTGTTGTCACGATTTTTAGTTTTCCCGGTTTCCATGTTAATAATTTTCCAAGTGGTCTTTATCTTATCATGAGAATCTAGAATAGCTTTTCTTGTATATAAAGATTTTGCGCACAGGCACGCCTTTTTAAAAACCTTAGAGTAAGTTCTAACATAATTAATAAATTCAGTATTTTTATTGTAAGCTTTCATAGCTAATAATTCGTATAACCTGTTTCTACTAACGTAAATACCAGTTGTAGCCCATTCACTAAATTTTTTACCGATACGTTTAGTACATTTTTTAATTTTGAATGTATTGTTGAATTCCGATTCAATAATACCAAACATTTTATTATATAGAGCATCCGGATCATCTCTAGTTTCTTCAATTAGGGGCATTTTTTGAGATATTTTTTTCTTAAATACATTTATTTTAGCTTTGGTTATAGATCTAAAGGTTAATTTTGGTAAGTCTACTTCTACATCATTTATAAGTTTTACAAACTGACCGTAGTGATCCGAGGTTAGATTTTTAGTTATATATTTGTCAACAGCAGTGCAATTGCAGAAAACATTATCTATGCACGTTGCAGAATCTTCAGTAACTCTAGTTGGTTCCAAAAACAAATTAACCAAATCAAATGATTTAAAGACATTTAAAAATCGAACACTTTCAGTTGTTGTAACTAACAAATCAACATTAAAGTCACCGCACACTATAATATTTTTGCGACAACAACATAATTTTCTCAAGACATCTTCAATAACTGATTCTAAAGTATTATAATCTGATCTTGGGGGTCTGTATACACATACTATAATATAATTCCCTAGTTCGATACATGACAGCTCAACATTACAATCTACCGAAAGACTAACAATATCCTTACGTTCTTTACATTTTACGTCACTTCGAGTTAGAATTAAGCTACCGCCTTTCTCTTTAGTCTCTCGGGTGTAAGAGCTTGTCAATAAATAATTTTCTACATTGAACTGTTGCTGGTGCGACTGCATAAAATGTTCAGTCACACAAACTACATGCAAATCTTTACTGTTTATAAACAACTCTAATTCTAACAATTTGCTAGTCAGGCCTTGGACATTCTGATGAAAAATATTTAATTCTTTAGCCTCGACTGTTGTCTTATTAATTAGTTTAAATCAGACTGAGGATTTTGTATTTTAGGTATATCATTAGTTGCAATACCTGTGTCAAATTTAAAATTATTTGCAGTTGTACTACATACAACAGAAGTTTGTAAATTAAAAGCTACTACTGTAGCTATTTGTCTTTTAAAATTAAAAGGAAGATACATAGTATCGTTAGTCAACTTAAATTTACTTATAAACTTATTTATATCTAAATAAAAAATAAAATCGCCATGACGATACGTCATGTTGTACATATGTACATTTAAATTGTGTATGTGCTCGTTTCTTTTCCTATCTAAAGATTCCGAATACGGAAAGGCACATATCATAAATTTACATTGTGTTCTTTCATTTATATTAATTAATTTGTCCATACTTTGTTTAATATTCCTTTTTGATACAGAGGAACTGTCACCACATAATATTAATATTGTACAGTTTTCATCAAGACTGTCACAAGTAATACTGTTTACCAGGTCTAAATAAGAAGCGCCGGGTGTACATGTGTTGTAGACAGAACAGTTATGGTTGAGGTGACTCAAAATTATGCTACTAAGACCTTGACCTAATTTATCAGAGTATATAAATAATTTGTTACAAAACCTTTTTTTATTAAAACTATTTTCTATCGTACCTATCCTTGTTTCTAAGTTACATTTACCAGTATCACATTCTCTAGACTCGGGAACAATGGCTATTACAGGTGACATTGTAATTGCCGTTTCAGGAGTACTATAGCACTGCTGTTTTTGTAAGAGAGCATCATACCGCTCTTTATTATAGTGAGCTTCAGCCACAAATTCTTTGGCCTCTAAAATATATTTACTTATATCTTTTTGGGACAATTCATACATTTTTGATAAATTATTTAAGGACTGTTGCAATTCCGAGACCTGTGACTGCAACTCATGAATCTCGGTGTCATATATACGGCTAGCCATATATAGGTCATCTTCACATGATCTAAGTTCCTTAGACAAACACAGTTTTTCCCTACTTAACTGCGCTAAAGATTTACATTTTTTTTGTTTAGATAATACTTTCTTAGTGCGTTTTATTATTCTATTAATTTTTACATACTTTTTAATTTTATTATGACTATTTAAAATAAAATACTGTGACTGCGGAGTACTCGCAGGTATTTCCATGACCGGTCCCGAGCCACACTCCATGAGTTCGCTGTACAAATGAAGCGTTTTGTTACATATTTCGGCATCTTTTTGATCTTGTATCTCTAATGCAGATTTTTGTGCATCGTATAAGCTATGTTCTAACTCATTTATGCGACATAGGGCCCGTTCATGTACCATACGGCACTCGTTAGCTTGCTCTAAACATTCTTTCAACCTAAGGTTTTCTTCCAACAATTCTGTACTGTTATTGTGAAGACTTATACATTCATTTTTTAATTGACTATGGCGATCATTTATTTGCTGAAATTCTTCTTCAGATTCCTCCCGTTCCAGTAACAGTTGTGCCTTATCCTCACGACACGCTTTAAGGTCAAACAGGGCTTGCCTCAGCTTCATGGTTAGGTCTTTGATAGTGGCCTTCCGTGTCATCATAGTGAATGAGGTGGTCAGTAACTGAAAATATATTTAATTATGTAAGTAAAGGTAAACTATACTTTAAGAACTCGGAGGGCAATTTTTTGTACTTAATAAGACAATTTTATTATATTATTGAGAATAACTACATAGATATTTAAAGCATAAATGAAATAAATTAGCTGTATTCTTGCTATAACTATTGTTTTATAGTCATCAACTCAGCTTTCACAAGCTTAGCGAGACCTCAAAAACAGAGTGAGTTTATGTTATATTAAAGGGGTCAGTAAGTAGAAATTAGAGTTTTATTGTATATCAAAATATATAAAAAATTATGCAAAAGTTAAAAGTTAACTTCACCAATTTATATTTTTTTTTGAAGTAAGTAGGTAGTTTACATTTCACAATCTGCCATAAAAGAAACAAAAGGGATACAGCAGATTTTGCGTTGCAGTGTATAAAGTATTATTTGTTACTGAATATATAAGCCTATAGCTGTAGTTTTAGGTCGTCATCACCGATTGCACTAGGTAAACGGTGCGAGATTCAAACTGAGCTTCGTAGGCAAAATATAGTTCACTGCTATTGCTACTTTAAAATTAAGTTTATACTGATTATTGTTTTTGAAGATACACTGCCTATCATGAAATTATGAAACAATATACTCTCCCGGTTTAAATTGATGATGATCCACGAATTTCCTTTGTTTGGTTTGACAGCTGAACAAATCCAACCGCCGGCGCCGATCTTCTAGTTTTTAACGTTGATTTAAGTTACTATTTCACGATAACTTGTTGCTTCCATATAACTATTGCCTTATTTTACGTAATTAATTTAGTTTTACATACAATTGTTCACAAATAATACACAACAATTATTTAAATTACGGAACAGATGATTTTGACCCGATCTCGACTAAATCGGATCCCAAATGCTTTTAGGGGGACTATTTTTGTGACACTTGTCTTCGGGTACATTTGATATAGATGAATCGCTCGTTTGCGGACAGCATCATTTCGAGAATAGCACTTCTGTATACTTCGCGAGCATAACTATTCTAAAAGGCGGGATATTTAAATTTTCGGAAACACGGTAATAGACGTAGGTACTCTGTAGTAATATTATAGCAGATAGTAGGTAGTCCAGCGTATATGAATTAGAGGTATCCAACCACAGAGATAATTTTCAACCGACTTTAAAGAAAAAAAAGGAGGAGGTTCTATGTTTGACTGAATGTTTTATTATAAATGATAGCTCGAAACGGCTGTACAAATTTTGATGGAATTTGGTGTAATGGTGGTTGGCGCTCTAAAATTGGCCTAATATTTTACCCGGCTACTTAAGGGGGCGGTGGTATGAGATTCGCCAGGTTTATTATTAGTTATAAAAAAAAATCAAATAAATTAAAATAAATTAAAATAATTTAAAATTAATTCAAATAAATTCTAATAAATTCAAATAAATTCAAAAAAATTAAAATAAATTCAAATAAATTAAAATAAATTCAAATTAATTCAAATAAATTCAAATAAATTCAAATAAATTCGAATAAGTCCAAAAAAAAAAAAAAATTAAAATAAATTCAAATAAATTTAAAATAAATTAAAATAAATGAAAAAAAAAAATTCAAATAAATTCAAATAAATTCAAATAAATTAAAATAAATTAAAATTAATTCAAATAAATTTAAATAAAAAAAAAAAAATATATACAGATTAGTCCAAAAATATTTAGTTAAAATGTTATAAATTCAAATAATTATTTTTTCATTTAAGTAGATTTGATTTAAATTCATTCAATTCATGTCTAGTCACGTAGATCTTGCAGTCTACGCGGCTCACGCAGTTCCTAAGGTTTACGCGCTCATGCAGTTCGTGCGGATTATGCGGGTCATGCAAATTATGCGGATTACGCGGATCACGCGGTTCATGCGGATGACGAGGAACTTGTGGTTCATGCGGAGCATGCGGGTCATGCGGGTCAACATGAGTGAAATGATATACTTATTTATTGATTATTTTACATATTTAATGGAAATATATTATATTGTTGCAAGTGATCTGGTGAAGCGCTGATGTATTCTTGGCAAGAATGATTGAGTATGAAGGAATGAACTTGGTGGTTAGAACAGGGATGGGGAAAAGGGAAGGGGGAATAACGTCTAGGAAGGGCCTTGGTATACCAGATGTGAAGCCAGATTACCAATGTTATTTGCCCAAGACCTTGAATATACACATCACAAACGAGTTTTATACGGGGGGAATATTGGTGTTAGGGTAAATTTTAAATTTTCAGAGACATTTCTCTTGGAAATAATCCCAAGTGTTATAACACCCGTATGAAACTCCACACTCTACAAGAAGCTGAGAGCTACTACAAATTCACACTACACACTCTCCAAGGCGATGTTAAGATTTGCTTGAGCGAAAGTTTTGAATATGACTTTTAGGTATGGCTTACAAAGGTCATTCTCCTTAAAGGCAGATCAGATTCTTGGAAGGATACTTATGGCGGATATAGTTTTGATTGTAAGGTAGAATCAATTCATATGCCCATAATAGGACCACTAGGGTCAGTAGCCTCACAACCTACTCCATCCTGGACGTTGATCTATAACTTGAGAAGGGTAATTGTCGGTTATAAATAAAGGTATTAGTTCAAATCCGTAGCTTTGGTGATGAAAAACATGTCCTTGGTTTAAATACACTATACACTAGCTTAAGGACACACATACACAGATGAGGGCTACACCATTTGAAGGTTTTGGGAGAATAATATTTTGGAAAAGGGGGGGAATTGAAAAAAAAGGGGTTGTTTTGCTTATATTTAAATAATTAACATATATAGTAATATTTGAGAATTTAATTTAAAATTTAAATTTGGTAAAATTTAAACTCCAGGTCCTTTGAGAAAGTCGCTTTCGTCTAAATTTGAAGGGTCGGCTGTAACGGAACACTTATGTTCTCGTTCATGATTCTCAAATATTAACTGGAAAACTGAAATTCAATCATAAATACAGTCCTTTGTAAATTGTTCCACAATAATTCATTATATCCATCTTATTTTGTTTGTTGTGAAGCAGAATGACATTGACAGTTTGTCTTATCTATAATTGACGCGAGGAAGAAAATTGATCTATGATCTATGAAAAGTAGAACTTAAATTAAAAATATGAAATTAAAAGTATAGTTTGACTGACTTTATATCTTTAAGTAAGAACAAGGAAATAAATAATCATGATGATAACAAAAATTTGATCAAATAATTGATAATTAGTTTATTCTTTTGTCTAGTTGAAAAAAAGTAAGCATTTTACGGATAATCGAGAGAATCGATTCAATCAAAATTAAATAAATATTAAAATAAATTAATACTCAGCGTAAAAGAAATTTAAATGGTAAAATTTATTATAATATCTCGTGATACCAGATTATGCTAATAGGTCGATTCAAGGGATTCTATAGATAGCACAGGGAACACTAATAATTAAAAGAAAGCTATGAGATTGTCTATGGAATTAAATTTGTTACAAGGCACGCTGACCTTTATTTCGTTACTATTAGGGGTGAAGAAAGAGACAGGTAGTCTTGGAATGTTTTAGAAAGTTTTGGAACTAACCAATGGAAAAACTTTATTCAATTGAGAATTTAATGAAAAAGGTCTTATCGACAGGAATGAGCAAGGCAGATTAGTTATTAAATGTAGAGATATTAGTTAGATATTTGCATGAGGTTTTTAAAAAAAATATTGGCCAACGGTTTTTCAGTCGAAGTGGTGTGATTTCTGAGAACCGCACGGTAGCGAGTATAAAAGGCTACGGCGCCATTAGTCTGGGGGATTACGCATCGGGGAATTTGAAGAGTCAAGAGGAATTGCTGCCAGAACGCCACTGCAAGTTTTATTTTAAATCAAGAAAGAAGTAGTTTAAAGTGTGGGTTATCGCGTTATCTTGGCAAATTAGGATCGAAAAGTCCCGCGAAGTCCCTTGCAAAAATATTTTAGCTAAGAAGCACATTGGTATCGTGTTCTGAAGTTAAAATATTGTAGATTCTTTTGAAATATATGAATATTAGCTTGTCCAGAGTAAATTCACCATAATAGTTTCATATACTGTAAAGTTTTGAATGATATTGAGGAAATGATGTTGGGGAGATCTTTGATTCTTCGAAATCTTCTCCGTGTCAAATCTGAGATATCTAGTTTCTATTTGTTTGATTTTAATGTAAGTTTAATAGAGTTTTGTGTCGAATTGGGGAATACATGGCCAAGATCAACGCTGGACCTCTATTCCTTATGAGAGCGATTGTTCTTTATGAGGGTAGCGGCCAAGTAGGAGTAAAAATAATTCGACATTGTAGCTGGTCGAATGGGCTGAAATTCCCAGCCTAGCTATGCTACTTGGGGCGTCCAGACGGCCTCTGTGCCTACGGAAACCTACGGTCCGAACGGTGCGCTAGTTTTCAGCTCCCTAGCCACTTGGGGACACGTCTGGGACCTCAAACCTTTGTTAGGGCGTGGAAGTCTCGATCCTGACCACAAGAGATGACCACAACCCAAGAGTGATAGGAATAATAGGTTCGTGGGCCCAAACTCTGGCTCCCTTTTACAGCTTAGAGATGACGGATCCTTGCTAGGAACCTAATCTATTTACCAGAGTAGGAAATCTGATTTTAGGAGCAGTCAGGCAGGTAGAATCATTAAAATAGGGCGAGGGAAGCTTCCTCAAATCTTTTTAGCTAGATTAGGGAGCGATCTCTTACACCGGAGTTCGTTCTACACACACACACACTTTGGGGATGGGGGGACAGTAACTTAACACCTTTAGACTAGAAATTAGGGACTGATAGGGACTAGATTAGGCCCATTAACGGTTGCGTCAGGATAAGGAAAAGAGGGGTATAGGAGATAAAATTCCATTCGTTTTCACGGTAAATCCGGTGGTAGCAATATAACCATCCAAGCTGCTGGTGGGTAGGACGTTACTCAAACAATTAATTTTCGACCGTAATTTTAAGGTAAATAGTGGTATCTAATATGAAAGTGGAGTTGAATGTGAAAATATGATAACAAAATGGCATAAGCTGGTTCTGTGATTGTGACAAGTGATAATGCTGAAAAAATATGCGTATTCTAATTGTGAAAGATTCAGGGAATCTGTTTCTAACAAAGGTATGAAATTCCTAACCTTAAATCTTTATGTACAAGGCCCTGAGACTATAATAGTGTGTAGAGTATCTACCTGAATGATTTGGGGATTTTCATATTGTAAAATCACATAGATTGGCCATGAACAACTAATATCATAACTTGTGGCATAATCTCATAGCTACTTGACAATGGATTGAGTCGGAGTTGTCTATTTAATTACTAAATAAATACCTTCTTGATCTACCTATTTTGTTGAAAAATTCAGATTTGTTTAGTCCAGTGAGATCTCATAACTCTCTGACAATATATTATCATGATAATCATTCTCTGAAGGGGATGGTCTGTTGGTTCCATGGAAGTCATGTAAATTCTGTAAGGTTGAGATATTGACAATCCACATATATACCATATGATTCATCTAATTCTGGAATAAATAATGAATTCTGGGAGAGTAATGTTCCTTATATACTACCAAGGGCGAGTGTAAGATTGACTCAAACCCCTACATATTGAAATATAGGAATATTACAATCCTCACACTTAAATTTGGTTGAATCACTGAGACAAATAAGTCTGATGTAAATGTGCTTAAATACTAATAGACATTTCATCTCAATCTATCTCTAAGTTCTAGAGTTAGTGCATAATAGTGCTTATACATAACAGCATGGTATAACATTTACATGCTTACATACATAGCTACATAATTCCTGAAAATAAAAGGATAATGAGTAACAATTGATACAGGAAGTATTATCATGTAAGGATGCCTTTTCTACAGTGAAGGTTGAGGTATAGTTTGACTGACAAACAAACCCTTGCTATAAAACTCCATCTGAGTACCTAGTACTACCTGCTTGTTGTAAATTCATAATTTGAGTTCTTTGCTTTTACACCTCCGTGGTGTTAATTCAAAGTAAATAAGTCTGAACTCATCCCAGCGAACACAATGAGAGCATAATGCTTGTGTAGCAGGTAATACGCTTGAAGACATTTAGTCTACCCTCTTGTCTCTGAATTAATAGTCAAACATAATTTTACTGACAAATTGCCTATCCTACTATTAGGTGGGAACAGGTACTATTTACTCTTTAATGGGTATCCCTATTGCTTTCCAAAAGAAATTAGCATACGGAGGAATCACGTCCAAGTCTGGATGACGAGTGGTACTCTGGCGGGCGGAAGGCGGGGCTCGACAGTAAACCGTAACACCAAAATGCTGGGTACATTCACTATAATGTATATCTACCACCACTGACTAATACATACAATGACAATATTAAACTATTACCTTAGACTTCTATCCAATATCTACAGTTGTGGACATCTATAACTCATTATAGATCAATATGGATACTTACATTCTAATACTTACTATACATATCCGAAATTCAATACTATATCTATAAGCCGCTGGTAGAGGAACAATTTCTGTAGAATGAACCATGCTAGATAAGCAATATGCTCCTTAATGAAAATAATTAACCAACTCTTCATAAAATAAGGCAATTATATTAATGTGAAATAGCAGGCAACAGAAAATAACACAAAGTGCAATTTGAACAATATTTATTAGGAAAAACATAAGCGTACCTTACGATAAGGTTATTCTTATTTATAAGTAAAAATTAGTCATACACAAGGCCGATAGCAACCTTAGGCATAGCATAAGATAGGACTAGGCTTCCTCACCATAGGTTAAGGTCAAAATCACTTCATTTAAGAAGGTCCAGGGGTTACTATGATAAAACAAGGGTTACTTCCGCTAGATATGATCATGCCATATAGATTTGAACAAAGAAACAAAACATTAATAGGGTATGTAGGTTGATAAAGTAGATTAAGAGTAATACAGCTAGTATTTGGTGCAGTTAGGAATTCATAAGTAAGGGTAGGCTAGAGAAGAAAAAAAATATACACATAGGTAGGGTACATCATCTTATATAGCAGATTTTGTGAAAGCTAATATTGTATTGTAAAGACAACCACAGTATTTAAAATATCTATATCTAGAGAGTTAGGTATCGCGGTAAGTAGAAATTATAAGTATTTAATATACTTACTTAATTGTCACACTATTTTTTGTTCCGTAAAACATAGGGTTTGTGATAAATGTCTAAGATAAATATATCTCTTACAGAGAAACACCGTCCGTTTGTGGATTCGGAGTCAACTGGCGTAACATATACACTACAATATTTCAATTGAAACAGTGAGGAAACATTCAACAAGAACGAGATCGTATTTTATTCTGATGAAAAAAGTTTTAAGTCTGATGATGATGGCAGAAAAATATTGCGGAGAAGACATGGCCAGCGTATAGCCATCAAAATAATTTGCCTTTGAGAACAGTGGCAGGATAACATTAGGTAAAAATATTCATTAAATAGTGAAGTAAAATAATAATAATATTTAATACCTAGTGTATTACGCAGTGTAGAATAATAGGTAACTGATCGTATTATTGTTTTGCAGGTTATTGGGGACAGATGTCTTCAATGGGCCCAGGGGAGCTGGTAGAATTCGGCGGCCGGATGAATAAAGAAAAATACTTGGAAAATTTATGAGATGTGGTGATTCCAACAGTTTGCAATGTAGAATATATTTTATTTAAGACAATTGTTCTGTGATCTAACTGTTATTGAGTGACCAATTAAAATCCCAGATTGTAGGGTCAAATAGTGCTTAACTGGGACACGAGGCACGAGTAAAGTTTGATTTAAATCAATTTAGACAAAAAGGTTATACTAAATTAATAAATATGCGCATAAGTGATATGTGATCTGATCTAACATGGTAAGTGAAATGACAAATAGACTTGAACAAAAGCTTCAAAATGGGGGTCACCCTCTCCCATATTAAAATTCATTTAATGCCATAGGTTTATATTCATTCTTATACTATTATCGAAGCAAAGTTATTCACATAGCACTATTTGACCCTACACATTTAAAAAAATATAATACTATGATTAAAAAGAAGTTGAGAGATGTAAATTGTTACTTATTAAGTAACATGTTGGTTCTCTCTACAGAAGATTAATCATAGTTTGAATTAAGTAGGCAGGTATTTATTTCACTGTTACATTTTTTTGATGTAATAAAGTAATTAAAAATTTAAAATGCTTTTTATTCACAGTAATTAGCTCGGTAACATTATGTTAAAACAACCAAAATTACACCAACATCACAATACGAAGTTGGTGATATTTGTAAAAAATAAAAAGCTTTGGAGGATTTGACCCTGTTCATTCATAATCACATTAACTATTAAACCGTAGTGCCTACCACTTGCGCCACATCTAACTATTGAAGTATCTTTGAAATAAGCGTATCGTATGCTAGGGCTTGTTTTATTTATCAAAAATCGAATAGATGGCATTAGTCGTCAAGGGTATCAGATTTCTGCTTATTAACCTTATTTGTTCATTCACAATTCAATAGATGGCACTAGTCGCAAAGGATATTACACTTGTATATTTTTATCTTTGGGTTTAAACCACGGATGTTTCTTTAGTTTGCGAAAAATGGCGCTGTTGTAGGGGGTCAGATATCTCATTGGCTGACTGTACTATTCAACATGTCAAGCACCTAACTTATCAGAGTGAAAAGTGATAGCCATACATACCTACTCGTATATTTCAATTGCTGGAGTGAAACAATTAAAATACTACTTTGGCGAGCTCCGTGGCGCAGTGGTTAATACGCCAGCCTGCGACACGAGGGTACCCGGGTTCGATACCCGATCAAATGATATTTTTCAGATTAGCATGGATCTTGAATGTTTATCTATATATGTATTTGTTATAAAATATAGTATCGTTGAGTTAGTACTTAGTACCTCATACACAAGTCTCGAACTTATTTTGGGGCTAGCTCAATCTATGTGATTTGTCCGTATTAATTTATTTAAAGAGAAGAAATAGAATAAAACATTTTGACGTGATAACGTCTTACAAATCGATGAACACCGGCTGCATGTACGAAAAATGTCACGTTCCGAAGCAGTAGCACCAGCAGCAGCAGTGGCAGCAGTAGTGTATCATTCATGCATCTATCTCTCACCGTTATCATGTAAAATTGTCGTTCTTAAACCGACTTTACAAACAACCTATTTTTTTTTTCGCCATTATGAAACGGTGTCAGATGCCTTTAGACATCTTGCAAAAACTGATACCAGTGTTGATCTCTTATACATGAAAAACAAACAAACAATATGTCTTTCCATGGCAGATAGAAAGAAATACGAAAAATATAGATTTTCATGATTACCGGATCAGATCATTGCTAAAATAATTGGAGATCAATAGTAGATTATGATGTGACGAGTATTTGGGACTTACATATGTGTACCTCGGCTTCGCCTCGGCGCACATGATCATGTTCGTCCATCAATGTATTTTTTGCCGTCCACTACAGTAATGTTCTATTGTAATAACATATCCCCGCCGCGTTTAAATTACCAGTGCTATCCAACTCAACGATCTGGATACATAAACATGAGATATTCCACTGTCTTTATTGCCATACAAAATATCAGCGGATACGCCATACAAAATATATCTGCCATGAATTACAGCTAAGCTTACCGCAATGGATATAATATAAACAGTGCCGGATGAATACAACGCGGGACCTTTAGCAAATGTGAACAAGGGGCCCCTGATTCATTCAGCTACTGATTGGATATAAAATAGAATACAAGTTGATAAAAATCATTATTTTCTAGTTCACAATTTGGCCAGCCTTACATTTAAAATACCCACTAGCATAATACGTATAAATCACGTTTTTATCCTTTACAGGGTAGACGAAGCCTTATGCAATTAAACCCAAAGGCGATATAGGTGATAAATGGATTCAAAATAGTGATGGAAAACACCTATAAACACTTTCTTGGAGTACAACTTTTTTCTATAGATACTAATTCACTTCTTTTTGAAGTGAAAACTTTAGTGGCGTTGTGTACTTTTTGGAAAAAGAAAGACTGAAAGACGATACTGCTTAAGACACGTTGCACAGAATACTAATAATCAAGATTTAATTGATAGATGTATCATGGACGCTATTCCAAAGGTCATGCACTTGTACATCTATTTAGGTACCCACAGTAAAGTTTTTGAAGTGAAAACTTGTTTAGCGGCGTTGTGCACTTTTTGGGATAGGTAAAAAATGTTGACACGTGACCTAGTCGAAAATTCGTAAGACGGACATATGACCTGAGACCGCCGGCGTGGCGTAGGAGAGGAAGTAATATCCCTCTCTCTTTCTACTAGTGCAAACCGTTGTATTTTTCATTGAAAAAGCTTATGGCTTTTAAAGAAAAAGGTAGTGTGTCGACTTTAAATTTACTCATAAGCATTTTTTTGACCTATGGATATTAGCCCTTAAAACCTTATTTCAAAACCTAGGCAGATAAATAGCAGTAGAAATTTACTTTTGCCTTTGTTCTACAGTTAACCCTATTTTATTAACATGTTAACCTGTCAAGAAAAACCTCCAAAAGCGCGGGCCCATAGAATTTTTTATTCCAGCTACACATCAAATTGGGGCCTGAGTATAAATGAAATATCGCTTAATTTATATGGGCCTTCTATATTCAATAACTAGCCAGGTAATGAAAGGAAGTAAAAAGTGTTACTTTTTTCCTTGTTTTAGTTAACCAATTCTATTAACACATGTTAATAAAAGTACATTGGATTCGTTTGAGTGCAGGCTTGTGGGTTAACCTGTCAAGAAAAGCCCCCAAAAGCGCGGGGCCCTTGGCATTGCCTATTCCAGCTATACATCTAATCCGGGCCTTAGTATAAATGAAATATCGATTAATTTAAATAGGCCTTATATAAATATATAAGGCCTATTTAAATTAATCGATATTTCATTTAAATTCAGAAGAATTAAATAATAACTAATCAGATAATGGAGGGAAAGTAACCAATTCTATTAACACATGTTAATAAAAGTACATTGGATTCGTTTGAATGCAGGCTTGTGGGTTAACATGTCCCGAAAAGCCCCCCCATAAGCGCGGGCCCATAGAATTTCTTATTCTAGCTATACATCTAATCCGGGCCTGAGTATAAATGAAATATCGGTACTTTTTATCGCATCGTCGAACATTGGTCTCCCTCACGGATCGTTTGCATTCGGTATTACCCATGACTAACTGGGATGACGAAGCGTTATTCCCTGATATAAATTCACCAATGAGGGAATATGAAATTCGCCTTTTTTCCCCATCGCGGTAATTTTGTATGCGGTATCAGTCTGTCAGATGTTATATTAGTAATGGTGTGTCGACGTCGACGTGTTTGAATAATTTTCGATATTGGATAGGCTTTTTGAGGTAACTCCTATCAGAAAAGATAGATAATGTTATCGCCAAATATCTGGAACATGTCAGATTGATTATAATTCGAGATAATGAATTTTATTATTTATATCATTGAACAAGTTCCCAACTTTTTCCAAGTCGTCTCACCTTTCTGGGTCTACCATTACTTCAGCGGGCATTGGGTAGACAAAAATATCCAGCTATAGCCCATCTTTCTGGCGACATGCGGCAGACTTGTGTCACCCAATTCCATTTCAAACTAGTCGTTGTTGCACCAACATATATACTAGAGCCACGTTCTTGGGCTCGTTGTAATCAGCGAAAGAAATGCCATCATTTGGCCCCGGCAGTTTCCTTCCCCTCAAGATACCTCACCCCCCGGGACCACTTCTGCTAATGAGCGTCTTGGAACGAAGTTCGGTATTTTTCGCACTTTATCTATGCGATATATTTATATTTTTTTAAATCTCTCTCATTTGTTCTAGTGTTTATTAAATTACAGATTCAAATTTTTCATCACTTAACATTTCCATCTGAAACGCAATCCAGAATATGCAAATATTTTTGTTTTGCAAGAGAAAAACCAAATCTGCATTGTTATTTCTCTTCCATTCATCCTCTAGTTACAAAGAGTAACAAAACGAGGGTCGTTTCAGCGGAATCGTATTTCTCGGTTATTGCGGTACATTGTACAAGAAATAATAACAGTTTGTATTCATAACGCGATGAGGTTTCACATGGGATCAATGTCTGCTGTATTGCTGAACCTCAAAATAGAGAAAAACAGAAGGATAGTTTATGTGGTAGAAGAAGTTTAAACCCCTCTTAATGTCCATTAAATCATAAGATATTTGTCACATAAAAAGTTTAATGGAGGAGTTATAATGGCGGCGATTAGCAATTCATATTTTTGTTCTCTTTGCTGTCGAGGCTTCTTTTGTGGAGGTTTTGTTCTTTTTTTGTGGCGTCTTTGATTTTATGATAAATAAGCTGCCCACCCGGTTGGGCCCGAGTATTACACAAATAAATCTTCGCAGAAAAATGCTTTGCATGCTAGTGCAAATCGATTTAAAATTAACCAAGTAGTTTCCAAGACACATAGGACAGACGCCAAAGAGGACTTCAATTTGTACGTATATACGTGTATAGAGATCGATATTAATAAATAAATATATACGGACAAATCACACAGATTGAGCTAGCCCCAAAGTAAGTTCGAGACTTGTGTTATGAGATACTAACTCAACGATACTATATTTTATAACAAATACATATTTAGATACACATCCAAAACCCAGGCCAATTTGAAAAAGATCATATTACATCTTGACCTGGCCGGGGATCGAACCCGGTCACTCCGTGTCGCAGGCTGGCGTGTTGACCGCTGCGCCACGGAGCTTGTAAAATATTGATCAAGAGTCCTTATTTTAGAAGTATACTAGCGACCACCCTGGCTTCGCATGGGTAGTAGAGTATACCTACATGTTTTGTCGTAAAAAAGATCGCATCAATTTGATGTCTAAAAAAATCGGCTCAAGAAAAAAAAATCCAGCTAGTTTATCTTGCTGGATTTTTTTTCTTGCGCGTTGATTTTTACTTTATTAGGGTCAGGTGCTATATGGACAGGCCGGTGTTTGCAGGTATGGCATCGGGTTCATGCGCCCGGCCTCCCGAGCTACTTGCTTTTCACCCATTCACCCGAGTCCGGAGGATGCCAATCTTCATTCCCTTCCCAAATCCAACAAATTCCTATCCTTCCCCAGCTTAAGTATGCTTTCGATGGGCAGCAGCGACAATTTGCATGCCAAGCGTGGTAAGTATAACAATATCAATTGAACGAAGAATCCGCGGGACACGCCTTTGTTCAGCAGGAGACTTCTGGCTGAAATGATGATGACGAAATGCATGCATAATAGACATGCGGCGTTCTATACAGAAACGGGGCATACGTTCTATTAATAAATCAGAATTTATAAAATAAAAAAAATCGCTCTCAGTGGTCTTTCCAAGAGAAAAGCACATGTTTTTTGAAGTCTCATTTCTCTGCCTTACATATTTTTGTTCGGGCCTAGACTGTATTGTGAGGGTTCTCTGTATGAGTCCTTTGTTTTGTGAATATGCAAATAAGTGTAACTAATGTTACTATTATATTGCAATGTATGACATTACTATGGCGAGTATGTGCTCTGCAATTTTTTTTTAAATTGAGAACTTCTTTAGAGCTTTGTGAAATTTTTGGGATGAATAAAAAATGTTAAACTCGCGTTAGGACACGTACATAAGACGGACATGTTGACCTGAACCGCCGGCGCGGCGTAGGAGAGGAAGTGAAATCCCCCGTGAGTTTTCACTTCTGCTGGCACTCCCGAAGTGCAACCCGTTGTTTTTTTTATTTATTTTATTAGTCAGGTAACAAATATCCATTGATGTTAGTATTACTCAGATTAGATTAACTTTAAACAATTAATTTATAAACAATCGAGTATTATTTGCTACTAATGCTATATACGAGTATATAACGAATACAGAATTACCTTCTTGATATATAATTTTATGCTGCCATATTATTTACACTTCATGATCAATGAGAAAAGCAAGTAGCAGCTCGAGATGCCGATGCCATCTTTGCAACCACCGGACAGACAGTTGAGGATGACATCCCTGACCGTATCATTTAATACTTATCCTTACTAATATTATTAATGCGAAATAGAGTTTGTTTGTTTGTTACGCTTTCACGCCGTTACTACCATCATCATTTCGAGTAGGTGTCACGGTCAATCGATCATGCACACCCTGGTGTCAGAGTTCTTCGGAACCGCCTCTCGGCCTCTGACGTGGTTCCTTTAACGACTGCCAGATGGCAGCCGAGACCACCGGCTTAACGTGCCTTCCGAAGCACGGAATCATCTTTATTATCAGACAATCAGGTGATTCAAGCCTGCAATGTCCTAACCAAACTGGAAACAACTAAACAAAGTATGCTTCCGGTGGGAATCGAACCCACGACCCCCGGGTCAACAGGCAAACGCCTTAACCACTGGACCACGGAGGCTGTTTCTACCGAACAGCCGTAACTACCGAACAGATCATAATGAAATTTTGCGTACAGTTGTCTGTTCCCAAGGTAATGACGTTGACGCCAGAGCGAAGCTGCGGGCGAAAGATTATTACCTAACTTGTCATATAACTTATCCTGTGATATAAAGTGTATTAAACGTTCTGTAGTGTACTAATCATCATCATCATCATCAGGTCCTTTTAAGTCTCCACTACAGGAGCACGACCCTCTCTGTACTACTAGTGTACTCGATAGGTGTCTAATTTGTTACATAGCTCTATTCTAGCTTATTGGGGATATATCGCCTCAGAGACTCCTCTTTACATTCCATTCACGCCTCAAAGCCTTGATAGATGTGTGTGCGCTGGTGTAAGGTGGATATCCATTGTGGATCATTGTCAGGCTATAATTTTCCGATTGCATTGCAAACTCAGCATTGTACTGTATCCAATGCAGTGAAAGGCGTGATTTGCTGTTACGAAATGCTGTTTCATTGTTCTACTATTGAAACATTATGTTATGCATTCGTGTAACTAACGAGCGTCTGTCCAAATTTTTGGAGATAATTTCGATACTTATTTCCTCTTTACAGCGTGTAAATTGACCCTCGACGTTCCCTTAGCGGGGTGACTCAGCCCATCAATATGAACAACTTTTCCTAAGGGAACAATGCTGGGAACTCAAATCGATATTCCCATACAAACTGGCCGGGCAGCAGAACTTTTTTGTATGGAAATGCCGAATTTTTTTGAGTTCCCACCTTTGTCCCATAAGAATAAGAAATGAAGTAGTACGGAAGCGACGTGGACTGAAAGATGATGTTGTGACCAAGATTGAGAAAGGAATGTTAAGATGGATGAAAGAAGAACAACAGAGAACATATATGAAGCCAGTGTGAATGGGAATAATGTGATCATTTTGCAGACGTTCTAAATAAAGGAGCTGTTAGAAGTATCCGAAACCGTAGAGCATGTATGAGGAGAGTAATGAGTGTAGACGAGGCTAGAAATATATGTCAGGATCGTAGCAAGTGGAGATCCATAGTCTCTGCCTGCCCCCATGGGTAACAGGCGTGATAATATATACGATTAAGAGCTACGATGACACAGACAGAATAAATAAATAAATATATACGGACGAATCACACAGATTGAGCTAGCCCCAAAGTAAGTTCGAGGCTTGTGTTATGGGATACTAACTCAACGATACTATATTTTATAACAAATACATATACAGACACATACATACACAGACATCGAAGTCAAACTAATAACACCCATCTTTTTGCATCGGGGGTTAAGAAGCTAATGATCATCTATATCATTATAGTGCTTAAATTCTAAAGATGTAAACGAAATACACTTCAACAATTTGTTTTGTCCACTATTTTAGTGTACTTATTCTTTTATAAGTGTGTGTAGCTTATTTACATGCAAGGCAGTATATTTATTAAAGATAAATTTTCTTAGAATAAAACAAGATTGAGTATTTTTCTCTCGCGAAGGTTGAGATAAGGTAAACCGTTAAAATATCTTATTTTTGCGCAGTTTCAATGCAAAATACATTTAAGAAGTTCATTTAACTTAAACCTAGACATCTCTCTTTATGTTCCAGGTATTAAAACTTTCATGCGGTTTTCATAGCTACTCGTACTCGTGAAAGTTCAAAATAAAACACAGATATAAAAGCTTATCTAAGCTTTCATACGAGTACCTTTTTATATAATTTAATTTTAGTTTTTACTTAATTTTTAAGTATAAGTAATTTTAGATTATAGTTTTAATGTATACTTATATAATAATATTATATTAGAAAATAAAGAATTTCTAAGCTCTACCTCAAGTTCATACAAAATATACTGGATTTCAGATGAAACACAATTGATTATATATAATGTAAACGGAATTTTCATTATTTGTTTCCGTTGATATTTCAATAGAATTACATCCAGTCTCGTTGCGATCACAATAGATGACTCTCCAATGAAACGTTAACGGAAGCAAATAATAAAAAGGTAAGTGCTTTGTCTCATTTACATTCATAATTAAATAAATATATAGGGATATATCACACAATTTGAGCTAGCCCCACAGTAAGTTGTAAACTTGTGTCGTAGGATACAAATATCTGGCGAGCTCCGTGGCGCCAGCCTGCAACACGAGGGCCCCGGGTTCGAACCCCGGTCAGGTCAAGATGGAAAATGATCTTTTTCAGATTGGCCTGGGTCTTGGACGTTTATCTATATATGTATTTGTTATAAAATATAGTATCGTTGAGTTAGTATCACATTACACAAGTCTCGAACTTACTTTGGGGCTAGCTCAATCTGTGTGATTTGTCCATATATATTTACTTATTTATAATCTTGTATCAATAAATATTGTAGGCGGTAGTTTTGTAGTTCTTTTATCACGATAGACAAATATCAACTTAGTCTACCTCTGCGAACATGAAAACTGTAAAATTTTCGAAATGTTAAGTGTAAAAATAATGTAATAAACGGATAAAAACCGTATTTAAATGTGTAACAATCGCAAAACATTACAAAACATTAAGCGTTTACTGATAAATTTGTTTAATAATAAATAACTTTCACACTTCACTTACGAAGAGAGGAGGCGGCCACTCTAACTTTAGAACTATGTGACCGCTACGAAACTCGCAGCTGTGAGGGCGAACAACCTAAGTTGTGGCCGTAACTTTAGAAGACTTGGCATCTTATGGATATTATAGATTAACGTGGTTTTCATAAACGTGTGTGTTTTCTCCACAAAGGATATGCTCGTATGATCGATAAAGGAAGGAGAAGCAACTAATTTTAGCGAATATAACGGCCGATATCATACGACCTCAACGGATGCAAGCGATGCTGCAGTATAAGGTTGCATGCATCAACTATTGGTGGCGGACATGAAGAAACTAACTGTAGTGGGTGGGCGCTGGCCAGTTTGCATGCTGGTGGCGGAAGCACGCAAAGTAAATGTAGTTATTTTTTCATAAACATTATTTATTACTAACAAAGCCAGAAAATAAAAAATAAAGTTGAACAGTTTTATGTAACCCCCGAAACAACTACCCATAACTTTCAGACAATTTGACTGATTTTTATGTAACATATGTAACAACTTGATAGCGCATTCTTCTTTTTTACCTTTGATACCGTACTTGGGTATATTTGAGAATATTTGATTGTTCATTCTATAGTTCACCCTTCCCATCCAACTTTCTACCAAAAAAAAACTGCAGCAAAGTCTGTTCCGCTTGGTAGCTGTCTAGTACAAGTAAAACATATAACCCCTTTTTTAAAGTCAAGGGCTAAGATGCAAATCAAAGAAGTTTGAAAAAAAAAGCAACGGTTTGCATTTCGGGAGCGCTGGCAGAAGTGAAAACTTGGCGCGAAGAGAGGGAGACATTACTCCTCTTCTACACCGCGCCGGCGGTCTCAAGGGACGTGTCCGTCTTACAAATTTTCGATCAGGTCACGTGTCCTGACGCGAGTTTAATATTTACCCACCCCAAAAAGTGCACAACGACGCTAATGAAATTTTACTTCGAAAAAATCAGGACCAGAAACAAAAGCGGTAACAGTTAGTCTCAGAGCCAGTGATTAATTTGTAAAAATCATAAATATTTAAAGTTGTATTAGGTTAATAAAGCAGTGATGATTTAGTTTGTTATATGAATAAAAGAGTATTAGTTTTGATGACTTATGTTTTAATTTTAGCTTAATACTTCAAATAAAAAAAACCATTTCAAAAAGAAATACGAATTTCCACCTTAATACCAGAATACCGGTATTAATGCCAGTTTTGAAATATTTTCCGGTTACAACCCTAGTTACAACATTATCTCTGACCACGTAAACAAGGTTTGGAAGAAAGCGAAAACTGGAACTCATTTCAGGTAACGGCAAAAGTTAGGTTCCCAAACTAGCGAGCAAACCTGGTAATAAAGGCAGCCTATAAAATTATATGGCGCGCTTATTATGTCTACCTGGATACTAAAACTTGTAAAAAAGGAACAAGTAAATAATATAATGTTTACTTATTTGGAGAAAATTGTATGTTTAGATTCTTTAAAGGATAAAAACGGGACCCTAATATCGTTCCGCTGTTTGTCTGCCCGTCTGTCATGAGGCTGTATCTCATGAACCGAGATAGTTAGACAGTTGCAACTTTCACAGATGATGTATTTTTGTTGCCGCTATAACAATAAATACTTAAAAATGGAATAAAAATTTAAAAGATTGTTGAAAGATGAATTTTTGCTTGATTTTGCTTAATATTGATAACGGCAACAGACGCTTGAAATATTCACAGAATAGTTATATATTCACTTTTAAAATTAATAATTAAAGGGATACATACAACACATAAAAACGGCAAAAAAACAGACATGTGTTTTTTTTACCGTTTTTATAGATAACGGTACGGAACCCTTCGTGCGCGAGTCCGACTCGCACATGGCCGGTTTTTTTTCTGTAGGTGCTCTAAACATAAATATTTAAAACTAAGTAATTTATCATACTCATACTGGTGGGGTATCTAATCTTGTAGATTTATAAAAGGCATTATTAAAGATGAGAAAACAACTAGGTACTCCTTCATACAAAATCTTTGCAACGGGCCAAATACAGGTTTTGCATGCCATTTGGTTTGGTTTTTTTATACAAACCTATCCTATCCAATCCCAAAAACACAGATCTAAGCAAGCGACATATATATCGTATTTATCGTACTTCCAATCCGTGTTGTGTTCCATACATTAGATTAATAGATTTACAAAAATATTAATATCATATTTATAATTTACTAAACCAATGAGGTTTTCAGTAATGCCCATCACTAGATGGCAGCACTGTGACGTAGAGTATGATGAGTGTATCATTGGATAATAATCAGTGTTCGGAATAGATACCTAGTGCAATTTTGCCGGATTTCGTGACGCTGTCTAAATATGGATATGTCTATAAATCCCACTTGATAGAGATTTAATACGAAATATTTTCATTTTGTATACCTAAATATTTTTTCTTTAATACACCTCTAGTATATAACAGTATATAAAGCTACCTAGTAATGAAATAAAAACAGATTTTGTTAGAAGAAGAACATTGGATCATCACAGCGCATATGCATATTAATATAACATTTAAGGTAATTCACTCTTAATTGCACTACCTATTCCGATCACTGTTAATAATTGACAAGTAGTGACAACTGGTACATTGCTGACCAATAACAACTAACCAAATCCGGCGCCTCAGTCCTGTCTCCGCAAAATTCAGAAAACCCTCATTGGTACTCACTTTACTAAGATATGAAGGCAGCTCAAAGCAAAGATAAAATACTCAGTAGAATGCATATCGGCTAAGTGCATACCTTACTTTATCTAAAATGCAGAAAGCCGATAGACTTCAGCCTAATAGCACAGGCAGGAAGTCTCTTTGTAGAAGCGCCTAGAGAGAATCCAATATGCCATGTGCTTCTGCCTCACCGTCTATAAATATTCTTATATTATTGGAATTACGAGTATAGATATTATAGATATAGAGATAGAAATATAGAGAGTATAGAATTACGAGTACATTACGAGTACAAGACTTAAGGTCGCAGGTTCAAATCCCGCCCGCGAATTTTTTCACCATATTTTATTTCTTAATTTAATAAGAGTATTACGAGTATAAGTATGTTTTAGAAGAATAAATTTAGAATTGTAATACCAACTAGTCTGATGTTGATCATTGATAAACTAGTTCTCTTTCCTTCCTGGAATTAATACATACATAGTATTACATCTTTTTCCCTTGCAGGATTGATAGAGCCTTGGTTTATAAGACCTGAAGACATGTTGGCGGGCATTAGGTAGAAAACCGAATCAAAATAGTGATAGTAATTGAAAATATCGCTAAACTAACTACAAATGTTTAAGTAGTTATACTGCTCCAAATGGTGTCCTATAGAGTTGTTTGCAAGGTCTTTTCTTTGTTTATTAAATCCTTGTTTTTAATTCTGTTCTTAAGAATTTAAATTTGTTCTTGAGATTAATTTCTTTAATACTTAATAATGTTTCATTGGAATTAACATCTAACTTAATTTCTATTGAAAACTCAAATATAAATGATTAGGGGAAAATACTATTTGTGAACGGTCATTCTCACACAAAACGATTTAGGTACTTAAACTTCCAGATTGATAGATTAACAATTAATTACACAATTACTATTCGATAAATTGAGTTATCCATTTTAGTTTACCAATAAATAAATAAACTAAGTTTTAATAACTTATAAAAGTTGCAAAGTTACATGTTATTCACTTACAAGCTTACTCCAGCGTCAGAGTGACTCATGAATGATTCCCTAACTATTATTGGAGCATCAATGATGCTGCTTAAATAATAAAAAAAATGCCCTGAGTCTAGAACATTTTGTTCCTTTTGGTAGGAGCATGAAGTTACACTTGCTTTGTGGCGAAATAAATATTCAGTTGTTTTACTATCAAAACAAACCCAAGGAAGGTTGGTGTCTGCAAGGCTCGCTGTAAAAAGTTTCGCCAAATCATATCACAGTATGAATGCTGTCATAATAGCGGACCGGGCTCCGAAGCACCACGCTGAAAAAGCAACCGGAACAGCGCTCGGATGAAGAAGAGGAGTACATAATAAAACAACCAGTGGCATTGATAGTATGGCATGCTGGCAAGCCTCGGCCAGGACTAGTCAAAGTCGCTCGCTGAACTCAAACTCTCATGCGCCACTTTGTATGAGTTTGCGTCGGGCCCCTGATGGTCTAGTTCCACCACAGAAAACACCTAATCTAAAGCTTACTAATTTAGGCTGGGTCCGTGGCGCAGTGGTTAACATGCCAGCCTGCGACACGTGCGTGCTCGGGTTCGATCCCCGGTCTGGTCAAGATGGAAAATTATATTTTTCAGATTGACCTGGGTCTTGGATGTTTATCTGTATTGTGTTTATTATGAAATATAATATCGTTGAGCTAGTATCACATAACACAAGTCTCGAACTCACTTTATATTTAACTAGCTTTCGCCCGCGGCTCCGCCCACGTCAATGTGGATCTCTCGGGAATAGTACTTTTCCCGGGATAAAAGGTAGCCTATGTCCTTATCCATACTCCAGAGAACTTATATGCAATTTCATGATGATCGGTTCAGTAGTTACGGCGTGAAAGCGTAACAAACAAACAAATAAACAAACTCACTTTCGCATTTATAATATTAGTAAGGATAAGGATTTCAACCCTGAGATTATAAAATGCCATTTCTTTAAAATTTGTGCTTATAGCATACGTTTTTACACTAAATACGTTCATAAAGTACTCTTATTAAATTACAAAATAAAAATTGTGGAAAAATAATCCATGCGGGTGGGATTTGAACCAGCCACCTAGGTTTATGTACGACCTACGCTCTGCCAACTAAGCTACCGCATGATTTAAAATCGGCGCCGAAATTCTCCACCATATCCCATTCCCCTTAAATGTATTAAGGCTTAGGTCACCTAACACAACTACCTGAATTTACAAGTGAGGTATTTGATTTAACTCATTTTACAATGAATTTGAAAATCAAGTAATTATTAATTATGTTTAAAATCAAGTAATTATGTAGGAGTAACTCCCACCTGCCCCGGTGGTTCTGCCCCGGTGACGGAATGGTTTAAAAATTTGATTCATCGACCGGTAAAACGGCCTGTCGACCAACGGGGCAGATGGCACAGATCAAGTATTATACACCCCGTTGTGTGTTTTAAATGGGAGAAGAATGGTCAAGTGCTAGTCGAAGTAATTAAGAAAGGGCTCAGAGCGAGATAGGAAGCCATGCAATATTTGTTGTAAGTTTTTTATTTTGCCATCACAATACTTTTTTTGATACCTTTCTTAGATAACCATTTTTAAAAACGAAACGACAAAAATATATTCATCATCATCATTTCGAGTAGGTGTCACGGTCAATCGACCATGCACACCCTGGTGTCAGAGTTCTTCGGAACCGCCTCTCGGCCTCTGACGTGGTTCCTTTAACGACTACCAGATGGCAGCCGGGACCACCGGCTTAACGTGCCTTCCGAAGCACGGAATCATCTTTATAATCAGACAATCAGGTGATTCAAGCCTGCAATGTCCTAACCAAACTGGAAGCAACTAAACAAAGTATGCTTCCGGTGGGAATCGAACCCACGATCCCCGGGTCAACAGACAAACGCCTTAATCACTGTACCACGGAGGCTACAAAAAAAAAAATATATATATATTAAAGTACCCTGATCACACCACGGAAGCCGCATAATAATAAACCGCTATAGAAAAAAATAATTATAAGTTGCCGTTGAATAAAGTTTTTAAATTAAACGCAAATAAATATGAAACGCAAATTAAGTTTTTCATTACGAGCAGCGAGTTTTATCCGGAACTCATCACGGAATTTAATATCTCGAAAATTAAATTACATTTCCAATTAATATTGCCACTGGCTCAGAATGTACTTTACTTTCACATTAATTTACGTGAGTGAAGTTAGATAAACCAGCGGCGAATTAAAATTTCATTATGTTTTTCCAGAGTGGCTTCTACGTTTACTTTGAAATTGGTTTCATTTTAATGAAACATTCGTTTTAGGATTTAATTACCAATATTTTAACAGATGAAATTGTTTTCATTCAGGTGTAATGTAGGTACTTTATCCGAAATCTGGATAAAAATATATATCGTGTGATTTTGAACCTCTGAACTATACTGAAATCCTGGAATCTGAATCTCTAACGGAATACAGAATTGCAAGAAAAAAAGGTAAAACTCGAAAAAAATTTAGGTTTCCCATACAAAATCGCCGATCAGCTAGGCGAATTTCTATGGAAAGTCAATTTTTTTTTGTTCGTTTTTACCTTTTTTTCTTCTGTATTCCATTAGGGATTTAGATTCCAGGATTTCAGTATAGTTCAGACGTTCAAAATCACGCGGTATGTTGCATCAAGAAATTTAATAACTTACAACAAAGATATCACATAATAATGAATTCATCATCATAATTGCAGCCGTAATAAGTCTACGGCTGGACAAAAATCACTTGCCAGAATTGTCCATTGCCTGCTGGAAAAAGACAAGAATTTGTTAGATTTGGGAAGGGAATGAAGGTCGGCTACTACTCACTCGGATGAATTAGGCAAAAACAATTAGCAGCTCGGGAGGCCAAGCCGTAATTTTATTGATATACTTTCAAAAATATCTATTATGTAGTTTTGTTTATTTTATACAAGTATTGTAAAAAAGAGTGCATGTTTTAATCCTCATATATACATACTATCACGTTTTTTTTGCGGGGTAGACATACTCTAGTTCTTTAGGACTTAACAGCTACGTTTACCATGTTGGTGGGCATTAGGTCAAAAACGGAATCAAAAATAGTGCTGGGTTGCAAACCGACTACTATGATTTCTCAGATCTTCGCTCATTCCCTCGATAGGATTTATGATCTGCGCGGGAGGAGAAGCATCTGGTGCATTCTACCTATTTTTCTTTTCTCCCAGCAGCATGGAAAGGAATATCTCAAACTAGAACAAAGGTCACAAGATACTAATTAATAACAATAATACAATCAATTTTATAACAAAACTTTTTTTTTAAAGTAGAAATCAACTTCGTATCCAAATAAAGTTAAAAGCAATTTAGAGTAATGCAATAAACGGCGATACAGCACAGCCCCTGGAGGAAATATTGCCGTGTTGTCTGAAATTTTAATTCGGCATTTCATTCCAGCCGTATCAAGAGCAATGAAGAAATCTTTTCAGCATTTTCTACACTTCTGCTCCAGAGGATTTTAATTCAGACACCATTACTTTTGTAAAAGATGCGAAATTTTGTAATAAAAGACATATTTTTTCTTTTTAGGATTTCGTACGACTGAGTGATAAAACGGAACCCTTACAGCATCATTCGTGTGTATATGTCTTTTCGTTAGTCACAGCCGGTTAGTTCTGACCGATTAAGTTGAAATTTAGCTTCCTTATAGATTTGTGACCGGAAAGGGCACATATTGCTGCATAAGCTGCGGTTTATTTATTACATCCTTACTTCCTTATCCTTACTAATATTATAAATGCGAAAGTGAGTTTGTTTGTTTGTTTATTTGTTTGTTTGTTTGTTACGCTTTCACGCCGTAACTACTGAACCGATCATCATGAAATTTTGCATATAAGTTCTCTGGAGGAGCGGACCTTTTATCCCGGAAAAAAGTACTATTCCCGAGGGATCGACATTGACGCGGGCGGAGCCGCGGGCGAAAGCTAGTTAATAAATATAATTATTAATGTAATAAATATATTTTTAACTAGCTATCGCCCGCAGCTTCGCTGGCGTCAGTGTCGTTCCCTCGAACTGTACTTTTTCCAGGATAAAAGGTAGCGTATGTTCTTTTCCGTACTCCAGAGAACTAGTATGCAAAATTTCATGACGATGGGTTCAGTAGTTACGGCGTGAAAGCGTAACAAACAAACTCTCGCATTTATATTATTAAGGTTTGGATAATATAAGTATGGATATTGAGCCGTAAAAAAATAGCTACCCTACTTACGCAATATTTGCATTAGTAACGAGTATCGTAACAAAACCACACAAAATATTATTCAGACCCATTTGTCAAAGGAACAAGAATTACGGCTTTAGTGGCTTGTATATTTCAGAAAGTGGTAATAAAAATGTTAAACCTCTTATAAAATCCATTAATTTCACAATCTCGTGCATTTTTTAGTCTTAATTTTAACATTTTATGCATCTCTAGCGTGCTTTAGATGCTAAATAATAAATAATAGCGGCCATTACAAGTTAATAGAGCTTCAGACTTAACGGAGCTTAATGAAAGGCTCTTAACCTCCATAATAAACTTACCTTTATGGTTCATTGATTAGATAGTAAAGAGGAGTTAGTATACCTAAAATATTAACGAGAATTGTAAGTGTTAAATTAAAGTTAAATTCAATTTGAATAAGGCTTATAAAGTTGCAGAAGCTAAAAGGCCTAATGACTTTTACAGGCTTTTTAATCTGGTTGGAGAATTTACTAACAACGTCATAAATAATCGGTGGTTGCAGGTAGGGTATGGTACGCGCGCCTGGCCTCCCGAACTGCTACTTGCTTTTCATCATTTATCCGAGTGAGAAGTATCCCAAAATCTTCAATTACCTTTCCAAACCCGACAAAGACCTATCCTTCCCTAGCTTAAAACATTTACCGATGGGCAGTAACGTTGGAAGCACAAGAAGCCAAAGAAATTGCGCTCGCCAACCCGCCTGCCAAGCGTGGTGAGTATGGCAACATCCTTTTGTGGAACGAAAAATCCTTGGGAGAGACCTATAACCAACAGTATAATACTTACGGCTGAAACGATGATGATGTTATTAGTAGTGGTATGAACGCGTGGAGTATATTTATCTAAAATTCAAGGAAGCGGATAATAACAGTGCTGATAATACCTATATACATACATGTGTTGCTTACATGTATGATCGCGCGCTTTTCGACGATGGTATTATTCAGTCTTGCGATTTATTTCTCAAAGTTTTGGTAAACATATTCAATGCTTTGAGATTTGATGACCAAAATTTTGAGATATAAATCACAAAAGTAAATAATACCATCGCCGAGAAACGTCTTAGTAGTCACTGATTGTTATCACTCAGGCACAAAGTTCGTCTTGGGAAACTAAACTAGTTATAAGTCATACTCTTTTACTTATGATTCATCCATGATCCACCTATTCAGATATCCTTTTTGAACTAGGGAATTTGATATTCTGATACTCGCGATAACTGACGAGCAAAGCAAGGTAACTTAGCGTTCCCCCGGCAATAAAGTTGAACTCGGTCGGATAGGAAAGTAAGTTGTCAGCCCTAAGTCACACGCGAGTTGCTGAGAGCACCTAAAATTGGAGACCTCTCTAAATCTAAACTTTTGCTCGTTGACAGCAGGAGACATTACTTGAAGAGTTATAGTATTCTTTGAAACGTGTTCGGAAATTGTTGAACACTTTTTTTACCCGGCTGCTGCTGCATGAGGGTAATGTTTTCGCGCGTATCTATTTATATGAAATTCGTTTTTTTTTTAACTCTTATTATTCAAAATTTAAGTCGATCGTTAAATCCGTCTTGGCAACCCAAGTATTTTAGAATAGAGAATAAATAATCTTTCATATAAAAAACCGATATCAACTGGGATAAAAAGCTTTTCAAATAAAAAAAAAAAAACGGAGTTATGAGGTAATAAACAGTAAGCAAACATACAACCGTATTGAGAACGTCATCCTTTTTGAAGTCGGTTTAAAATAAAAGCATATTGATAGATGTTGAAATTAAATTGGAGTATTTCAAAAACTTTTATTGTATTTTCACCTATCCCGACGTTTGTCTGTCAGATCTTGCGAATTAAATATAATCCGATTGAGCTGAAAAGCTCATAAACATCAATGAGACCTCTACAACCCGTCTGGCCAGCGAGGAGAGTGTAGGCCAAATTTTCTGTCTGCTCTAGCCAAGTATGGCTCCGGTAGTACACAGAGGGTCATGCTTCTGCAGTGGAGACTAAAAAGACCTAGAAGAAGAATAAAAAGAAGAAGATGAAGAAGAAGATGAGCTGAAATCGGATGACAATACAATATTATGGAATGGTTGCGCTGATCAGATGACGGAGTCGGAAGGTGTCCATAGGAATTCTTAAACTAAACAAGAGACACCAATCGTGTTTGGGCTCATTTGATTTGTCTTGGAAAGCACTTTACGATTCGTTTATAATACATGTAGCTTATCACAAAATTGTAATTCAATTCTGAAGGGTATCAACATAGAGGGATTTAAAGTCATGACAAATATATATGCATCTTATGTATGATTTCAAGATTGTAATTGTAAAGTGTTTTTGTTATGAGATTTTGGGATTGGCAGAAATAATTGAATTTTAAAAGAAAACAATAATGGTTGCGCTATTCCATCAGGGAAATGAATGCGGGATTTTATGTCCATTGTATGTGTTGTATTTTTAGGGTTCCGTAATAAACGAGGAACCCTTATAGTTTTGCTATGTTTGTCCGTCTTTCCGTCCGCGGTTTTACTCAGAGACTATTAGTACTAGAGAACTGTAATTTATTATAGATATGTATCATCATGCCGAAAAATTGGTCAAATAAAATTATGAAGAAAACTTTTTTTAGGGTAGCTCCCATGGAAGTAATTTTTTTTTCGATTTACCCAACGTGTGGGGTGTTGTTGAATAGGTCTTTTAATAGGGACAGAAACAGAGATACCTGACCACGCCCTTTGCCTATATTTTGATTTTTCTCTTAAACTATAAATAATATTGACATGAAAATGTATAATAAGAAAGACTTCATTAAAATCTTTCAATATATACATTTTCATGTTATTATTATTTTTAGTTTAAGAGAAAATTTAAGATATAAGCAGAGGGCCTGGTCAGGCCTCTCTGTCCTTAGACTGTACCTCCTCTATTTACTAATGGTTGTATATAAACACGTGAAAAAACATGACACTAAAAAAATCCGTTCGGTCACGATTCCCACTCAACACGTAAAATCGCTGCAAACCGGAGCATTAATTGCTTTTTCATACGTGTTTCTAAACCATAACCTGTGAAGTACCTGCAGCTATCAACTATGTGTATGTGTATAAACCGTTCGTTTACGAGTACCGAGTTAACACGAGTTTAAACATAAAGTTTGTTAGGCATTGATCGTACTTAGTTCTTTATTTTTATGTGTAATGGACGACGGTCAACATTTTTGCGATAATGGTTAGTTCACTCTGATCTTACTCCATAAGAGAGATTGCGTACTGCTTCCGTGGTCCAGTGGTTAAACCGTTTGTCTGTAGAGCCGGGTGTCATGGGTTTTATTCACACGGGATGCATACTTTGTTCAGTTGTTTCCAGTTTGGTTAGGACATTGCAGGCTTGAATCACCTGATTGTCTGTTAATAAAGATGATTTCGTACTTTGGAATGCACGTTAAGCCGTTGGTCCCGGCTGTCATCTGGTAATCGTGAAAGGAACCACATCAGAGGCCAAGAGGCGCGATCTCTGATACCAGGGTGTGCATGGTCGATTGACCGTGTCACCTACACAAAATGATGATGATGATAACATGTTGGTGGACGTGTAGTAGGAAAAACAAATAATACTGATTCGCCCATTCCCTCAATCGATCTGCGCGGGAAGAGAAGCAACTGTTAAGATTCTATTCTGTTTTTTATTTCATCCCAGCCACCTGGAAGAGCTTACCTTAACCAATAAATAATACTTTATATTACATATAATAAAATATTATAATAAAATACATAATACTTTATATTATATTGTTACTAGCTTTCGCCCGCGGCTCCGCCCGTATCAATGTCGATTCCTCGGGAAAGTACTTTTTCCCAGGGTAAAATCTAGCTTATATGTCCTTCTCTGTACTCCAGAAAACGTGTGTGCAATATTTCATGATGATCGGTTCAGTAGTAACGGCGTGAAAGCGTAACAAACAAACTCACTTTCGCTTTTATAATATTAATAAGAATAAGGATTCAGGTGTCCAAGGAGTCAAATCTATTGTGATGGATTGTTTTAGTACTGGACTGGAGATAGTATATAGCTATAATTTATCTCAAACACGGGGATAACCTAAATTAAAAATAGAAAAAATACAATCATATTCAATGAACAAAATCCGTGGATTAGATGAAACTCGTCGATGGCGGGCAATTAATTTATTACTTGCTAGTAATCCATTAATCTCGTTAAGAGCTTCGAGTAAAAACAAATTGTAAAGCAGATTCGATGATTGGGAAAAATATACATTGCTTTTTCACGAGAAAGAATTATGGTTTTAGCATGAAATTTAACATTTCGCTTTTGTTTGCATTAAACTCTTCGGTTTAAAAAGTTTGTAATAAAGAGTATGTATCAGATGTGTCTGTGTATGCATTATAATATTATGTACCTTATGTAGATTACATATATATATAACTGTGAACTTGGAGGTGTGACAAAGGATACGGTAGGCGATAGAACAAAATTGGGAGAACTGATATACTGTGTCAACCCACAAGAAAAAGTAAAGGAATGAGAAGCGAAAGGCAAGGTATAAGGCAAAGGATTAAGAATAATATACACATAAGGTATACAGCGTGTAAACCTAAGTAAGTTATTGACGTCAACAATAATAATGTCGTAAAAAATAATGTGTCATTTAAGTTAATGTTCACCAAATACATACATACATACATACATAGTGTCACGTCTTTTTCCCTTACGGAATAGACAGAGCCCAGGTCCATAAGACTCAAAGGCCACGCTTAGCATTTTGATGGGCATATAGGTGGATAGAGAAATCAAATGATTTTTAAAATATAGATATTTTTAAAATATACGATGAATAAAATAACTGACTATTGACTATTGACCATGGTTCGATCCCTAGCCAGGTCATGATGGAAAAACATCTATTTTATATTGGCCTGGGCGGAGGTATGAAAGTATCTATTATAAATATTTTATCCTTGAGTGAGCATCCTACGCAGGATTTAACAACTTATTCTGCTCAATCTGTGTGATTTGTTTTTACTTATTTATATATTTTAGAATCAAATTAAATACACGGTGAAATTTCGAACGTTCTGGACCCTTGAAGGGGTGATTCGCCCGTCGATATGAACAACTTTTCCTATGGGACCAACGGGAACTCAAAAAAATAAAAATGGGCAGTTCCATACAAAAAATTTCGGCCGCCCGGTCAATTTGTATGGGAACGTAAAAAAATGTTTTAGTTCCCAGCATTGGTCCCATAGGAAAAGTTGTTTAAATCAACGGGCTGAAACATCCCTTTAAGGGTCTAGAACGATCAAAATTTCACCATGTATAGACAAGGCCATTTCACATTGTAATAGATTATAATATATAATATAATAATAAATAAATTAGATAGAAAAATTTAAATTAGCCCCCAGCTAATTAAAATTCTGACTTAGTTTCTAAATGATGGTGTAGCAATTTTAATAATTATAAGTCACTTATAAATTTCATCTTTAAGAGGGATTGGCTTCTGGCCGGCAAAACGTTCATATGAGAAAAACTATGTGACTATTATAATAAAAAAGTTTAAACTACTAGGTTAACACCTAGCGAGACCACATTATACATTTGAAACACAAATGTTAATTTCAATAGGTTACTCAACACTTACTTTATACGCGGGAAAGTCGTTAACTAAATAACCTCAAACACACACACGCTCACAGCTTACAAGATCAATACGAGCTGATAGCTCCGATGCTCAGCTTAACTACTTATAGTTAAGCTGAGCGTCGAAGCTATCAGCATTAGCTGAATCAGTAACCAGCAGTTGTACTGAGCAGTTTGCATAAGGACTAGTGTGCATGGTGGAGGATATTATTAAATGTCCGTTGCTATACGGGATTTTGAGAATCACCCATTAGGTAGAATACTGCATCTGGGTTGAATATTGCAGCTAGAACATACAGTTTGGGTTCAAATTGTTGATATGTAAATTCGCATTTGGATGGCTCGCCAACCCGCCTGCCAAGCGTGGTAAGTATGGCAATATCCTCCCATGCCATGCTACAAAGAATCCTTGGGAGAGGCCTTTGTCCTGCAGTGGACTTCTTACGGCTGCAATGATGATGATGATGATTATATGTAAATTCCATTACCATTATTAGCATTACGATGCAATTAAAATCGTCGTCTTTTTCATGAAAATGTAGTACAGTGATATGTCACTAATAAAAACTAGCATATTTGTTTCTTCAAAAAATTGTAATCTCCTAAAATTATAAAGAGGAGAAATGTTTGTTTTTTTTTCATGAAATGGTTCCGAAACTTCTAGACCGATTAAAAAAATTATTTTACCATTAGAATTCTACATTATTCCTGATGAATATAACTTGAATATCTATATTTACCCACGCGAAACAGGGGTAGGTCACTGGTATTGTCGCGGAGAACCGCGAGCTCTAAATAAAATAGGTAAGTTTCATGTTGATATGATAAGGTTCAATCCCTTATTTTGCTTACTGGTAACACACTAAAACTCAATCTTCCATAGATGGAGACATAGAGTAAAAAATTAAATATGCTGTCATGGAGGGGATGACGTTTCATGGCGGCGGGAAAGGAAATGGAGGACCAACGGTTCTGGTGAGTTTATATTCTTATATAAAATTGAGTTAAATTCCGACTACCAAACAGATCTGAATCCACAACAGCAGGTTGGGGGATATAGCAAGTATGGCATCCATGGATGTACATGAAATCAAGAGTCGGAGTTTCGTACGGAACCGATGCGAGGCATGGGTAAGACTATCGGGGGAAGGCAATGGAGGTCTTACATGGGGACCTAGGTCCCGTTCAATTCAAGGTGGATCGTATACAGGCAGAAGCTCAGTGTTATAGTTTCATGCTCCACAGCAATAAGGTTGTGGCGATCAATGTGATGGCATGAGCTCGTTCTTACGAGGCTAGACCGTCGCCGTGCTGAAGCCACGGGTCACAAGAGAATGGTAATGTGATGTCATGAGCTCGTTTCTACGAGGCTAGACCGTAGCCGTGCAGAAGCCACGGGTCACAAGAGTCAGTTTGTATAACGGGTCCGTAGTCTCTCCATAAGACTCACTAAACCAGTCTGAAGTACATTCGTTGCTGTGTCTCCTAAACCTATTTGTGGACATGCTTCGATTAACGTTAAGTTATTTTTGTCGTTAGTTACATCCCTTTATTAAATCTCGGCGACAAAAATAAAATGGTGGAGATGTTAAAAGTTGCGTTAGGAAACTGTATTTCGTTTATTTGGTTTATATTTGTGCCTACTTGATTGAGTATCACTACTCGATTGAGTAGGTAAGGGACCGTCAGAGGCCTATATGTATCTGTCCGGTACTACTAGAATAGCAGATATCGGCGCCTCGGCTGTTACTTTTATTTCAGTTCGTCACTCGTTTTGCCATTGCGGAGGAAAAATGGTAAGCGTATGAATATTTTGCTTTCATATTTTCTCTGTCTCAATAAAATATTTAGTCATTTATCATATTTTTTATTTGTGTTGGGTGGTTTGGTCAGTAACTTTTAATCACTGACGATAACTACCACAGATAATTAATTTTCTGTAAAATCGAGTGTATACACGCACTAATCTAGAATCGGTAGAGAATCGGTATATCTTTGACTAACGTTCGTTCCACATCACTATGTGTCAAAGTGAAAAAATTTTGAGCGGCATTTTATTTCGTGTGGGTATTTTGTTTTGAAAGTTATTATTCTGAGGTTTTGAACTTGTTTTGGCCGAATTTTATGTGAAGTTAGTGTCTTCAAGTAAATGAAGTGCAGTGCGAACGAAATCTATTCGTTTATCGTCATAAAAACAGCGAGGTAAATACAATTGTGAATATCGGAGAAACATTACGGTCGTTAGACCGGTATTGTAAATCTGTTTTGCTATTTTCTATAATTTGGTTTAGATTCGTTCCTCATAGACTACATTTATGCTTTTCCAGTTGACATCCCTTTGAGAAAACTGTCGATCTACAAGATGGATAACTTACTTTTAAACCGACTTGAAGCTCGACATTTAAAATTAAAAAAGGAGGTCGAGAAAGCCAAGGATCTACTGATAGCTCATGAGGCCGGAGATATTCTCACCTTAAAAACTTTTATTGAATCAAAACTGATTCTAAAACAAGATATTGAGGCATTAGACAAGGATATTTACTATACAATAAATAAAATGAATGGAAACCAAGATTTAGAGGATAAGATCAATGAATATACTAAGCATCAAATGGAAGCAGAGGATATCCACGCTTCCATGGAGGCCATTGTCAGCTGCCCTGAAGCGGCAACCAGTGAAGTGAAGAAGACAATGGAATCTTCTGTCAAATTACCAAAATTAGAAATAGTTACATTTAACGGAGATCCTTTAGAGTGGTCCCAATTTTGGGATTCCTTTGAAGCCAACATCCATTCGAAAAAACTAAGAGACGTCGAGAAGATGGCTTACCTGATGACGGCACTACAAGGACAGGCCAAACAGTCAGTGTGGCGGTAAACACTCTTAAGGAAAGGTTTGGCCAAAAGGAAAAGGTAATTGACGCTCATTTCAAAAATGTATTCAACATAAAAAAATGCATTAATGTTGCCCTACAGTGTAGAAATACACTAAATACAATAGAGAAACACCTCAGAGTCTTAAACAATCTTGGTGAGAACATCAATAGCAGCCATCTGAGAGTTGTCATAGCGGAAAAGTTCCCGGAGAGTGTCATGTATCAAGTGCACCTGCTCTCTCCGGGTGACCAAAGTGTAGAAAAACTGAGACATAATCTGGATCAGGTTATTTCGGCTATGGAGCGTTCTGAACCCAAAAGCACAGTCACAGAAGAGATGTCTCAGCCTCTAGCAACGACTGCTTCCCTACATACTAAGGTATCAGAACACAGGGGAACTAAGCGAAAGATGCACCAGAAAAGAGAAGGGATGGCATCCAAAAAATCAAAAACACAATGCATCTTTTGTTCTTCTGACCATTACAGCAGTGACTGTGAAAAGGTATTGAGTTTAAAGGACCGAAAGGCAAGGCTTAAGGGAAGATGCTTCATTTGTTTTAGAAAGGGCCATAATGCTGCTGCATGCCGCACCAAGAAAACTTGTTTTTTCTGTAAGGGCAATCACAACTCTGCACTATGCCCCAAACGCAACCAGAAGTCTATACCTCAGCCAGCAGCACATGTAGATAAATCAGGTAAAGCACTTGACATGAAAAACATAGAGATTAACACCCAAGTTTTTTATAATGATGATGGGAAAATATTTTTGCAGACAGCGGTAGCAACACTATGCAACAATAATAAAGAAGTTCCTTGCAGACTCATCATGGACAGCGGCAGCCAACGAAGCTACATGTCAACACAGATAGCCAACAGGTTAGATTTAACTCCTGACAGAGATAATAATAATAATAATAATAAACATCAGAATTATCCACCAGCAACTTGCTCTTCGTTATGAGCTTGTGGATTCCGAAGTGCCGTACTATAAGTACACACCAATGCCGGTTCTCGAAAATGGTCGTGCCACGCTCTATTGGGATCGATCTGTTATCACGGATAGGACTATTGTTGCCAATAAGCCTGACATCGTGCTGACAGATCGATCGACGCGCCAGGCAATGCTCATCGATATCACCATCCCGCATGACGAGAACCTTGTGAAGGCCGAGAAGGATAAACTTAGTAAGTACCTAGACTTGGCCCACGAGGTGACCGCTATGTGGGATGTGGATTCGACGATCATTGTCCCGATAGTCGTTTCAGCGAACGGTCTTATAGCGAAGAGCCTCGATCAACACCTCAAGAGGCTCTCGCTAGATGGCTGGATCAAGGGTCAGATACAGAAGGCAGTACTCCTGGACACTGCGCGCATCGTTAGGAGGTTTCTCTCTCTGTAGCCTTAACTGTCGGTAGCTTGAGCCCTGCTCCGCTGCTGGCAGCCCTCTAGGATTAGGTTTTTATAAAGGTTGTATTTTTTGTATGATATTTTTTTATTTTTTACTTTTTATATAAGTTTTATAAAAACCTAGACCTAAGAAATTAAATAAATAAAGAGAATAATAATAATGTTTATTTATTTTTCTCATCACAAAAGCATTACAGAGGTACATAATTTTTGGCGAGATGATTACCTTATGATGTTTACTTTTGGTTCAAAGTCAGCAAAGACCATACACAGTCCTTCAGTTGAAATCAATATCCAAACAAAGAGCGGCGTCCATAGGGACATACGGGTTAATTTAGTCCGTCACATAACAAATAAAATACCTGTTGTATGTTTTGACACAAATGGAGCTGTCGACCTGTTAGCTGATGATGAGTCTGTTGGAGAGTCTGTAGATTTGTTAATAGGAAATGATTATTATTTTTCATTTATAAGAGATGAATGAATTCATATCAAGGATGATTTAATTTTAATAAATACTGATTTTGGCTGGATTACATCAGGAAATATTGAGTTAAAGAATGAAAATACCACGTCTGTCATAACTTATTATTGTCAATGCCATGATTCAAATTGTTATTCCTTCACGGAGCCTGATCTCCCGTTGAGGAACATAGATATGAAATTCCTTTGGAATCTAGAAAGTATAGGCATTACGGAGTCTCCTAAAACCATTAGAGAGGAAGAAGCAGTCAAACACTTCAATGAGACCGTGGCCTATAATAACGATAGATATGAGGTTATATGGCCGTGGATACAATACCCACCACACTTACCGACCAATTATAGTCTAGCATACGGCAGATTAAAAAGCTTGTTACGACGATCAGACGGAGAGGCTATAAATGAATATAATAGGATCTTGGAAGAACAATTAAATGCAAATATTATAGAAGAAATTGAAACGCAAACCATTCCAATCTACCAAGTTAGCCCCCCAGTCCATTATCTCCCTCATCACATGATAAAGCAAGAGGGTAAGAATGGCCGTATTGTATATGATGCATCTGCCAAAATAAAGGATCGTAATAGTCTTAATGAATGTATGTACCGAGGACCGTCATTATTAGAGGATTTAACAGCACTACTCCTTAAATTTCGAACTGGGAAAGTGGGTATCACTGAAGATGTTGAGAAAGCTTTTCTTCAAGTGGGCCTGCAGGAAGAAGATAGAGATGTCACCAGATTCCTGTGGGTCAAAGATGCTACAAAAGAGTTGACTGAAGATAATATTCGTCTTTTCCGTTTCTGCAGAGTTCCATTTGGAATAATATCAAGCCCGTTCCTCTTGACAGCAACCATCCGATAACACATATCTAAAACAAACAAATCATTGTTACAAAAAATTGCAGACAAATGTTATGTTGATAACTTAGTCATCTCTGTTGAGTCCAGCGATCAAGCTGGGCAACTATATGATGAAACAACAAAAATATTTAATGAACTCTCTATGAACATTAGAGATTGGGTGTCTAACGATACAGACTTTATGAAGATCATTCCAGAGAACAAGATTGGAAAACAGGAAGGCCAAATAAAAATCTTGGGATTAAATTGGAATTTAAAAGAAGATACGTTACAGCTGAAGGTAGATAACAAAGCATTAGAAGTTCAAAATGAAGATGGTCCCACCAAGAAAGATGTACTCAGAGCTCTTGCCCGGGTTTATGATCCATGCGGCTTCGTGTCACCTCTTATCCTGCCAGCTAAACTATTATTTCAAGAACTATGTGTTAAGAAACTCAAATGGGATACTCAGTTAGATGCCGAAATTGTAAGTAGGTGGGAGAAAATTTTAGAAAAGCTAAAAATTGCAAAAAACATTGAAATACCGAGATATGTAGCGAGAAATATGCCAGAGGAATCAGCCAAGTTTGAACTACATGTTTTTACTGATGCATCAAAACTCGCATACTCGGCAGTAGCTTACCTACGTGTTATCTGCGCTCAGCAGGTTAGTACTGCATTTCTGATGTCTAAATCTAGAGTAACGCCTATTGAAGACAAGGACGATTTAAAAATTCCCCGATTAGAACTGTTAGGTTGTCTAATTGGTAGTAGACTGTTGAAGTATTTGATAAATTGCCTAGACTTGTCGATCGATAAGCAGTATTTATGGACAGATAGTCAAGTTGTATTATATTGTCTTAAAACAAACAACTTACTACCACCATTCGTGAAGAGACGCATTGACGAAATCAAACAGCTGAAAGATGTCGAATTTTGCTATATAAATACTAACGAAAATCCAGCAGACTTGGGTACACGTCCAGAATTATGGGAAGAAAAGAATTCTCTATGGTTTGCAGGCCCTCCATTTCTTAAAAAAGATACAAAACTTTGGCCTAGCACCAGACATATAGGACAAAAGACTCTTTTTTCGGCTGGGGAGCTCCTGGACATGATAGATGGTCCAGAGATGGTCACGAAAGGATATGAACTGAACCCACCTGACTACTTGGTGGAAGAGGATATAGAAACTGAAAGCCAAGTCACACCTGAACCAAGTGAAGACCTGGAAACTGTAACCAGTAGCACAGAAATCTTAAAAAGGCTGCAAAGAGAACATTTTCCTAACGAAGTTGAGGGAAAGAAGACACATCTTACAAGGAACTTAGACCTTTTCTTAGATGTAGACGGAGTTCTTAGGTGCGGTGGTCGTATGAAGAATACCAATTGGTCTTACGATAAAAAACATCCCATACTTATTCCAAAAGTATCTAAATTCACGAACAAGATCATACAAGAAACTCATGAAAGAAATTACCATGTAGGACCACCACACACATTGAATATAATTCGGGAGAAATACTGGATTCCACAGGACAGAGCTTAAGTATCAAAAGTTATCAAGAACTGTGCACAATGCAAAAAGCAAGGTGGAGGACCATACAATTTGCCTCGGACTCCAGCATTACCACCTGAACGTGTCAATTATAGCACCGCATTTACTTTCACAGGCATTGACTATTTCGGGCCAATGTATGTATCTGCCACAAACGCCAACAAAGAAAAGCGATGGGTTTACCTCTTCACATGCTTGGCAGTTCGAGCGGTTCATCTAGAAATTGTGAAAGATTTGTCTGCAGAGGAATGTCTCCTCGCGATAAGAAGATTTGTAGCGGACAGAACTGTACCAACCTTAATAATATCAGATAATGCGCTGCAATTTAAACTGACTTCAGAGGTGTTAGTAAATCAATACTGCGCGGAAAATGATATAAAATGGAAGTTTATTCCGCAATTAGCACCCTGGCATGGCGGGTTTTATGAGCGTTTGGTGGGCCTAGTAAAACACTGCTTGAAACGAACACTTGACAAGCATTTGCTAAATGATAGCCAGTTAGCAACAGTAATAAAAGAAGTTGGAGCAGTTGTTAATACAAGACCTTTAACAAGCGTTGGAGCCGACATGGAACACATCTTCTGACCAGTGGATTTCCTCACCTTAGGGAAATGCCTGGAAATGACTCCGTCCGAAGGCTTGCCGTGTATCCAGGGCACAACCGTAAAGGTTGATCTCATACAAGGTTGGAAAAGAGGGCAAGACATCTTAACCGAGTTCAAAAGAATGTTCCAGAACCAATACCTGCCCAGTCTACGAGAAAAGCACAGACTTTCTCCGAAGCAACCTCGCGTGACTTCTGATAGAATTCCCCAAATAGGTGATCTGGTACAAATAAAAGAAGACTTAAAAAACACAAGCAACTGGAAGGTAGGCAAGATAACATCCTTAATGAGGGGTCAAGATGGACAATTTCGTGTAGCTAAAGTGAAAGTTGGAGGTTCAGAATTCACTCGCTCTATTGGACATCTTTATCCACTTGAATTAGCAGAACACTTGCAAACGTCGCAAACGCCTGAGTTAGTATCCACAGAAACTCCAAGTACATCGAATCATCAAAGCACGATTGATCAAGTGGATGAAGCCCATAAACAAATCACAGTATACATGGATGTTGACCCTCCTGAAGCTGGTGATGGTCCCAATAATGACAATTATCAACAGAAACAACCCGAAACCCAATTACCGGTTCGATGCGGAGCCCAGGTAGAAGAGGCTACAAAAGAATCGGATATCGAAGACTTCGTATCAGATTACGAAGTAGAAGTAACGCCAATTCCTCCAAACACCCTAACAGAGGAAATGACTTACCCGCACAGGTCAAGGCCTGTGAGGGAGGCGGCCGTTCGAGCAAAGGAGTTGATTGCTGAATGGACGCGTAACATGGCAATCTTATTGCTGTGAATCCTTTGCCGGCGGGAGTGTCGCGGAGAACAGCGAGCTCTAAATAAAATAGGTAAGTTTCATGTTGATATGATAAGGTTCAATCCCTTATTTTGCTTACTGGTAACACACTTAAACTCAATCTTCCATAGATGGAGACATAGAGTAAAAAATAAAATATGCTGTCATGGAGGGGATGACGTTTCATGGCGGCGGGAAAGGAAATGGAGGACCAACGGTTCTGGTGAGTTTATAATCTTATATAAAATTGAGTTGAATTCCGACTAACAAACAGATCTGAATCCACAACAGCAGGTTGGGGGACATAGCAAGTATGGCATCCATGGATGTACATGAAATCAAGAGTCGGAGTTTCGTACGGAACCGATGCGAGGCATGGGTAAGACTATCGGGGGAAGGCAATGGAGGTCTTACATGGGGACCTAGGTCCCGTTCAATTCAAGGTGGATCGTATACAGGCAGAAGCTCAGTGTTATAGTTTCATGCTCCACAGTATTGCTGTGGCGTGGTTGTGGCGATCAATGTGATGGCATGAGCTCGTTCTTACGAGGCTAGACCGTAGCCGTGCTAAAGCCACGGGTCACAAGAGAATGGTAATGTGATGTCATGAGCTCGTTTCTACGAGGCTAGACCGTAGCCGTGCAGAAGCCACGGGTCACAAGAGTCAGTTTGTATAACGGGTCCGTAGTCTCTCCATAAGACTCACTAAACCAGTCTGAAGTACATTCGTTGCTGTGTCTCCTAAACCTATTTGTGGACATGCTTCGATTAACGTTAAGTTATTTTTGTCGTTAGTTACATCCCTTTATTAAATCTCGGCGACAGGTATATAGATAACAAAATATCTCCATGTATTTATATTACGAGCACTTATTTGAATTTCGATAAGACCTCGCTTAACTCGAATAACAGTAGGGAAAGGGAAGAAGGATATATTCAAGGATAAATTCTTTTGGATATATTCAACGTTTTTGAATCTCTTTTAACATCGTTTATCATAAAGAAGTATTAGTTCCATGCAAGAATAAAAAAGTTCTTAATAAGGTATGAATACAACAGTATAAGCAATATTTTTTTACTATATTGGCCTCGCGGCGGCGGGCTCATAGTTTCTACGGAGTTGCAAGTGGGCACTACACGAGGCTTGGCGAGCTGCCAGCCTCCGTGTTTTCTAAGAGATATATAGGTACACAAGATATATATATATATCGACCTGTATTACAGCTTCTGTAGTAACAAGCGCATTTCTTAGAGTCAAATTGACCTCGTGGCGCTCGCATAGCTTTTTCATGTTTTACAAAAGATAAAAACGAAAAATTATGTTAAATAGTATTATAACTTCTATAATAACAAGCATATTTCTAAAGAGTAGCATCGGTGTCGCGGTCGCATAGTTTCTGCAAAGTTGCAAAAGGGAGGCTTGGCGAGCTGCCAGCCTGCATATTTATACATACGAAAAATTAATATGTAAATTTACGTAACACGTCATAGTTACGTAGTTATTACGTGTTTCTAATATACATGTACTCGTATATGCGTTATGTTTGTTATATTAAACAGCTTACTTCTTAGATTTGTACTGGCCTCGCGGCGTTCGCATTGTTTCTGCGGAGTTGCAAGTGGGAAGTACAAGAGCTCTGGCAAGTTGCCAGCCTCCTTGTTTCCTATAAATACCTACCTACCTACCACACAACAAGGCCTAGCTGTTACAGCTTCATATAACAAGCATATTTCTTAGAGTGGTACCTTGCGGCGGTCGTATTGTTTCTGTGGGCAATACACGAGCACTGGGTACATAATGCTACTATTACACATTCAATCACTGCGCCACGGAGGCCGTCATATTATCCAAACAGTGCATAAATAATATTTGGTGCATAATAATAAAATCATTGTGACCAAATCAAAATTATTATTATCACCGGAAAATTACGCACAGATCGCACTGGAAACCTCATAATGACCCGCATATATCTGTAATTCAGGTCGCATGAAAATACTGTATTTAAACTACGCAAATACGAATAATTAATGGTGAATAAATTTCATTTGGATTCTTCTTAATGCAAATTCTTACTAATATTATAAATGCTAAAGTGAGTTTGTTACTCCTCAACGCCGTAACTACTAACGCAGTTCTCTAGAGTACCTACGGAGAAGGACATAGGCTACCTTTTATCCCGGAAAAAAGTACTGTACAGTTTAAATGTCAAGTTCTCACATTTATTTAATTTATTTAATTTCAGCCTCGCATAATTTCATTAATGATTTTATTATGTCAAGAAGGTAAGGATCATAGTACCTAGGTATTTACTTCTAGCATTTTGTATAGGTAGGTTTAATAAGCGCGTGTTCAATGTTTCGATAAAATGTGGTTAGTCCTAAGTCGATGGAATTTTTAGGACCCACAATATCGTTTACTTTTGAGATTGTTTTATTATAATTAAATTTAAGGAATTGTTGAGCATTCGAATGCTGCTATTTTGGAGAAACCAATATATCCAGTTTAATATCAATTTCCGTTAGCCACCTACCGATCATTTTCCGTTAGCCACCACATGAAAAATTCGGTTATTCTATTTGCTGGATAGGGCTGTCAAATTTAATTACAGTTATCCGATATCTAGCAGATTATAACGTAACGCTATAATCGGGTTTTAACATGCATTTCCATGGATAACGTCTTTACAACATGTTGAATTTCGAGCACGCGTACTTTAATGCTGGTTTTAGCATTACCTGTGTCCTGGGCAAGATTTCTACGGGCGCCCCTACCAATGTCGGTTTTAGTGCCTTCCTCGTGTGAATATTAAAACACGCGATCTTCTCTTCCCGATTTGTTGGCGCCCCTTCCGTGTGTAAATTCACTACTGTTAGCGCCCTTTGATCCAACGCCCTGAGCAGTTGCCTAGCTCGCCCGGCCGCCAATTAATTTTTATAGTTAATGGATACCTGTATTTATGAGTTGGTATTTGAGTTGAGTACGTTTTTGTGGAAATTATGTTACATAAACAGTCGGACAGTGGAGCGATATTAATAGGGTCCCGTTTCTACCCTTTGGGTACGGAACCCTAAAAACCACCCCAGAAATTGTGGAAGAAATGTTATCGGTTTACGCGGACTCTTGCCCTGGGGAAACCGTGGTATACAAGTGGAACTTACCCGTCCAAAGTTACGTAACATAATTTCCACAAAAACGTACTCACGAGCTCTGTGGCCTGGTATAATGCCGGGTTCGATCTTCGGTCAGGTCAAGATGGGAAATGATCTTTTTCAGATTTACCTGGGTCTTTGATATTTATCAATATGTATTTTGTATGTATATGTATTTTTTTTGTCTTAATGTATTATGTATTTGTTATAAAATATAGTATCGTTGAGTTAGTATTCAATAACACAAGTCTCGAATTTACTTTGGGGTTAGCTCAATTTGCGTGATTTGTCCATATATATTTATTTATTATCGAACCATTCCCTAAAACGCATAAGTGCCATTGACAAGGCAATTGACTTAAACACTCTGTGTTATTATAGCACAACTTTTGGTTTAATAAATGAGTGTAAGAATGGCAACATCAAATAGCCCAAACATTTAAAAATAGATAAAATCCGTTTTTCCATTAACTGTTTCCACGCAAAATTTTCTGAATGGCTCAATTTAATTACCGTTTTCCGTTATTTAGATTATAACGTTTTGCTGTAATCCGAACTTTAAGTGGCAGTTTACATGCAACTTATTTCATTTGAAGCTAGATGACCAAAGGGCGTAAGTACTTTTAGAGCTTACGCATGTTAAGCAACCTTGAGCGCGGTCGTCACTTTCTTTAGGCGCGTTGAGACTTTTTTGAGATGGGAATAAATAATACTATATTTTATATACTATATTTTATAACAAATACTATATATATATATAGATAAACATCCAAGACCCAGGCCAATCTGGAAAAGATCATTTTCCATCTTGACCTGGCCGGCGATCGAACCCGGGCACTCCGTGTTGCAGGCTGGCGTGTTAACCACTGCGCCACGGAGCTGTCACTATGTTATTATACTATGTTACCGTTATAGAAATAAAACTATTACTATGTTATTATACTATGTTACCGTTATCGTAACAGACATCTCTGTGTGTGAGTAACCCACGGAGTGTACTCCGTGGAGTAACCGAATGCTCTAGTTTTCACTTCTGCCGATAGTCTCGGTGCGCTACTGCTTTTTTTCGGCCCTTCCATTGTATTTTCTCATGCATTTAAAAACCAATTGGTTGAAGGTTAATTTTATAGTATACGTTTATTTAGTTTCACCTGTCCCGATGTTTGCTGTAATCATATCATCATCATCAGGTCTTTTTAGTCTCCACTGCAGAAGCATGACTCCCTCTGTACTACCGGAGCCATACTTGGCCAGATCAGACACAGGATTTTGCCTACACTCTCCTTGCTGGCTAGACGGGTTGGAGAGTAGCTTGTGTTTCCTAAGTCGCCTCTTACATCATCCATGGAAAGACTTGCAGTGGTCCTATTCTACTCTTCCGGAAACCAAACAGCTATCATATATTTGGAATCATATCTTGCGAGTTAAATTTAATCCACTTCCAGGTTACCGGTTGAGATGAAATTTTGCATGTATAAATCGGATGACAATACAATATTATGGAATTGTTGCGCTGGTCTGATGAGAGTCAGAAGGTGGCCATAGGAACTCTTAAAGTAAACAAGATACACCAATCGTGTTTGGGCTCATTTAATTTGTCTTCGAAAGCACTTTACAGTGTGGATTCGTTTATAATTAAAGTTGGCCACAAAAATGTATTTTTTGCAACAAAAAAAAAATCTTGTTCAGATAAACATGTCTTATCTAGGTATGTTTTGATATGTAACTTATGACAAATACTTGATGATTTTTATTGCTAAAAATAGTCATCACTGTCCAGCAGGGCTATTGGCTTACATTGACTCGTCACTACAAAAAACATTGCGGCTTTCGTATAATTGTCTTTTTTATTTAAGACTAGCTTTCGCCCGCGGCTCCGCCCGCGTTAATGTCGCTCCCTCGGGAATAGTACTTTTTCCCGGGATAAAAGGTACCCTATGTCCTTGTCCGTACTCCAGAGAACTTGTATGCAAAATTTCATGATGATCGGTTTAGTAGTTACGGCGTGATAGCGTAACAAACAAACAAACAAACAAACTCACTTTCGCATTTATAATATTAGTAAGGATAAGGATATATGCATGGTAATGGGTGTCAAAATGTACACCTACTTTATCAAAAGTTACTGAGTAGAATGCTCTGTGATTAATGTGATTATTTAACCTAGGATAGGTGATAATGAATATTTTCAATACAAAACGGCTTAAATGTTAAAAAATAAATACAATTTAATCTTACTGATGTGTGCGCATATGCAAAATCTTCATACTGCAGGGCATTGGCCTCTGTGGCCGGCACTTGGAAGTCTAAGGACTAGTACTTAGACGCAGACGGCAAGCTGAGCTGATCCTCGCAATATCAAGAGACCAATTTAAGAAAACCTCTTTTCCTAAATTGTACTGAATTCTGTGGTAATTTGTGTGTTTGTTGTTGTTTTTCGAGTGTGTAAGTGGCTAACACTGGGTGTCGGATTTTTTAAGCTGCCTTAAATTATATGACATAGGTTAACGACTGCCATTAATGGTGATAGCTGGGACCAAATGCTAAACGGCATCCGAAGCTCGGAGGAGCTCGAGATATTTTTATGTCCCGCGCCTATGAGGTTCCCTAGACAGGTTGTTTAACATGTATGCTTTTTAGGCCATCGAGCTTCAAAAGGAATGAGTTGCATGTAAACTGCCGATTAAAGTTCGAATAAACGCAAAACATTATAATCTAAATAGCAGTTATTAAATTGAGCCATTCAGCAAGTTAATTTCCACTTCCTGAAAGAATTTTGCGTGGAAACAGCTAATGAATAAATATAATATCCATTTTTTTACAAAATAGGACGGCAAAAAGGTACCGGGTCACCTGATGGTTAGTGATCACCGCTGCCCACCGGTGCTTTTATGTTGAGACGAGCCACTTATTTTTAGAGCTGCTCTGATTACGTGAACAGTAGCAGTCCGACTGAGGAATATCCTCCACCCGACAGAAAACGGCAGACAAAAAGTTGTAACATTTCCGTCTTCATCGTCACTTACCATCAGGTGATATGGGAGACAAATGCCTACATAATATTTATTAAAAAAAAAACTGACAGCAGTAGCATGCACGGTGGCGGGTTGGGGCGGCGGTCAAGGAGATCCGGTGAAACGGCTGACCGCCTGCAGACTGAAGAGCTTCAAAGCCCGGATATAACAATCTCCACCCCAAGAGGTTATACCACCAATCCATACTAATATTTTAAATGCGAAAGTAAATCTGTCTGTCTGTCAATCGCTTTTCACGCTTCAACCACTGACTCGATTTAGATGAAATTTGGTATGGAGGCCGAGGAAGCACATAGGGTACCTTTAATTTTCGAGGGATCGACATTACGGCGGGCGAAGCCGCAGGCAACATGTAATATAATAATAATATAATAAGCCTTGTTATTTCAAATAACCTTGCAAAATAGTTCATACATATTTTATACTACGACTTCGTCTATTATTGGAACCTCGCTGCAGCAGTTGTGCCGAAAAGGAGACCGGAGTTGGAGCTGGTTATAAATTTTTGGTATTACCAAACACGCTGTATAAAAGGAAACATTGATTGTATTGGGCTCCGAAGCACCCTAGCTAAGGATGCAACCGGGTACACGCTCAGATGAGAGAGTGAGAGATTGATTGATTTATGACTGACTAGGAATATTTTGTACTTTGTACTTTTACTTGCTGCTCTTCTTTTCTTCCTCTTTGTACTTGCTACGTGGGTTAAACAGAGGAAATAAGTAGGGAAGTGAGTTTTAAGATAGAAACGTGAAATGTTGCACTATGCTTGTTAATGAAAATAAATAAGAAATCGCATGAATTTGTTCGAAATTCATCTCTTATTATTTCAAGTTGCAGGAAAATATAAAAAAAAATCTAGTCATCAGCATGAGTCAGTATTAATAATCTCGAGGACTTAAATGAACCTTGGTACAGGTTTTCAAAAATAGATCACCTAAATCTAGTTATTTATTATCTTGCGTAAATACTCAAATTAACTTATTTACAGGTTTTTGCAAATTTATTCCATAAAGAAGTCAAATTGTGTTAATAGTAAGTAGGGTTTTTTAAATTTATTTTCTTAAGTAAATACTTAAATTTATGTGACTAAGGATTGTGAAAATTCACAAAAAGTAACCTATTTATTTTATCCTGTTTTTACTATTGCCTCAAAATAGGGCTAGGAATCAAAATTAGGTCATTTCTATGAAAGTGTTTTTTTTTTGGGTTACTGAACATAACTTAAATAATAATTTACTAAAATTAGTCTCTGAAATTAAATTATAATACGGATTTTATAGTTCTTATTCTTAGTGCAGTAGCTATTCTTCAACATTTTTTTTTATTCATTTCATATTCGGTTGAAATAGAGGTTGTAAGTTGATATGGAAAAAATACTAAGTTATCGCCATAATAAAAGAAAAGCAGTCATATAAGAAGGTAATCATACGGTACATTTGTTTTTGAAAACCAAGTGCGAGTCGGACTCGCGCACGAAGGGTTCCGTACCGTTCTCTCTCTATCTACAAAAATGGCAAAAAAATCTTGTGCTGTGTGATGTATGGGAGCACCCCTTTAATATTTTAAAGTGAATATATAACTGAGACAGATAGACAGACAGACGGATAGCGGAGCGAAATTAATAGGGTCTCGTTTTTACCCTTTGGGTACGGAACCCTAAAAAAGTGATCCTGAGGAATCTTCATAAACACAAACGAAACTGGGGGCAAACGTTAATTGTAGTAGTACCTCAACGTAGTGCTCAGGTTAAGCACCGCTTGTGACCGAAAGGTCAAAGGTTCAAATAGTTCAAGTAAAAGGCGCGATATTTTTCGTTAATGAAACAGAATTTTACATCAGAAGTTTAAAGAGAGATTCATCTTAATCAAACTGTAGCTTAGCACTTCATCAGATTAAAAAAAAAACATTATTCGAACATTTTATTTTGGCAGAGCTATAGAATAAAATACAGTTTATCTTTTAGACCATACTTTGGTTGGTGTGTCCAGATTGGTGTGTGATAGTCACTTCAAAATACATTGCGACTGTCGTTTGATTGACTATTTTTATTTAAGATATTTAAAACGTAATGTATTTTGAAGTGATTATCAAAATGTTGTACACTAAGTTAGCAAATAGGCCGGCAGTTATTACATAAAATATCTAAAGCTAACGTATAGACTGTCAACCTCATATAGAAATATTAGCCCAACTTTTGGCCTGCTATAAGCACTTACAAGGTTAAGTTAGTACCACTAGCAGCTACGGCTGTTACTATGTGCGGTGGCGACGGAGCTGCAGAACATAGCGACATTATTTTCCACCCGTCACTAGATATATCCGTGGTAAAACCGAGAAATACTTTTTTAAATATAAGCAAACAATTAGGTAGTATAATACTAACGTATAGAATGGAAACTCGCAGCGTTCCCCGCAATATGGCAGTCCTACACCTCTCCCCTGTTCTCGGGTGTTTTTGTTTGCTTTGAAAATCAGGGTTAGCTGTTAGGTACTGTTGCTAGCCGTACGTTCCGCGACGTCTCTTATACGTACGTTTGTAATTGAAATAATTGTGCGGTAGGGATATTGTGAGCTCCTTCATAGACACATGCATGGATGTAAAGTTTCGTTTGTCGTAGTATTAGGGATAAATATTACTTCCCTTGTAAGAATAATAAAAAAAAAAAAATTCAGTAAAGACGTCGATGTAGGGGAAGACCAAAGAAACGCTGGGTGAGTGCGTCAAACAGGACATAGATAGGAAGGGCATAACAGAAAACTGGACAAGCGACAGAGCAAAATGGAAAAGATTGACGTGCTGTGCCGACCCCACATAATAGTGGGAGAAGGGTAAAGACGAAAAAGAAGATATTTTGTAAATACTGCTTTTAGTTTTTTCACAATATGGTGGATACATAGTTTGTGAAGAAACCTATGACGCCATCAATGTACTATTGTTGAAACAAATAGTACCGTTAAGGAGTTGGGACTACATGGTAATACTAAGTGAGGCACTAAAACCTGTAGCCGTTGATTCCCAGTTTGCAACTGTGTTTACAACAACATAATTAATGCTGGTTGATATTTCTATATGAATTCATAAATGATAAAGATAGATAATAAAATTAAAAAGCCCTTAATGCGAGTGGACGACCAATACTGTTGCAAAGAGTTTATTTTGGCCTTTCTTCTCTGTTCCGAAACGCTAGTAGTCTGTAGCTTTTGCAAATTAATTAATAATATAAATATGACTAAATTAGATCCTGGTAAGGTCTATTTTCTGAATAAACGTTTTGATTTTGATTTAATTATACGGTAGAGTTTTGATCTACGTGAGATTTATTTACGCTCATTTATTAAATCTTATCAAAGTTTATTTATTAAAATCACGAAAAGAGAAACCGGTTTAAAAAGAAAACCTCGAGCGTGGTCCCTACTGGAATAGGTCACCAGAAGTGGCACAAAAATTTCTTAAGCCGTTGGTCCTGTCTGTCATCAACAGATGGCGGTCGTTAAGCTATGTCAGATGCCTATACGCAGCTTGAAAAATCTGACAACAGTCTTACCCACTATTACACATGAAAAGCAAGCAACGAAAATATAAAATAGTAGCTTCGTAAACATAATTAGGTATGAAAACAAACTACATTCCAATCTATTTACGTACAAGCACGAATCAAAAATACAAAACTATTGTAACAATAATGACCATGAAATATTGCGCTGCTCTCTTGTTATGATAGAAGGTCAATACAATTTGTTATTGAAATTGAAATGGCAACAGGACTTCGAGCACTCAGAAAGGCTGAAAAAGTCCATCGCATTCTGTTTACTTAGGACAAAGGTCTTATTTGCGGTCCCCATCGAAAATTCTCGAATGTTTATCTCCATTAAAAACAGAGTGAAGCGTTTTGTTCAATGTTTAAGAAGTTTATTAGGTAAAGGAGGAGAAAACCACAGAGACACAAGAAATGATTGTCGAAAATTAGATGAGTGTCGTTTCTTAGGCATTTTAAGATAATCGAACCTTGTAGAATTGAAGCTGATAAAATTCAATTTGAACTTTATCCAATTGAAGTCTTGATTTTATAAATTTCGGTCCGTTAAAGTTTATAAAGCATCTTTACTGGCGTTGGTATAAGTAAATTAACACATATAAAGTAAAAAACATAATCTTACATATAAAAAAAAAACTTCAATCAAACTACGGAACCGATGAGATTTAAACGAGACCTAGTTAAAGGCATATCCATTCAAACAACAAAAGAATTTACAAAATCGGTTCACAAATGACGGAGTTTCGAGGTAACAAACATTAAAAAATAAATCCAACCGTGTTGATAACCCCCTCTTTTTCTCTGAAGTCGGTTAAAACAAGCTTACCCATAAAGATATACTTATCTGTATATGTCGTTATATATTTATCACAATCGCGCCTCAGCTCTTCGCACCTCAGTTCATTCGCACCAGAGCTGTTCGCACCTGGGTTTATTCGCGCCTTAGCTCTTCACACCTCAGTGCATTCGCGCCTCAGCTCTTCGCACCTTAGTTCATTCGCGCCTTAGCTCTTCGCGCATGAGTTCGCTCGCACCTTAGCACTTCGCACCTTCGTCTTTCGCACCTAAATTACACACTCACATAATACACCGCAAGCGTTTTTCATTAAAAAAATATAATATAAACAAACTTTAAGTCACGAAAAAGCACTTTCGTAATTTTGTTTACGTCGCACTTCTAAAGTTAATTTAGCAAGCACACGATAACATTTTATTACGTTTTAAAACTCACATTCTTCTCATAACGGGCTTGTCTGAATAAAAAGGCGTGCAAAAACCACCCTCAACAAGTAGCACACATCACAAAAGTTGTCGACGCTCCATGAATTTAGAGGCAACATTTTCACAATTTAAAGCGCGCCCGACTCAACAAAAAGTTGACTTACGTCTAAAATTTTCCACAAATTGTAAACAAAATAAACGACAACAACAAAAGAGAAAGAATTTAATATCCACCGCGGTATGCGGCGAGCTTGCAACAATTTGTTTTCTTCCTAACATTCTTCTTTAGGGTTTCACATATCTACTTACTGTTTCCTCATTTGTTTGTCTGTCAAACGTCTGGGAGAGCAGCTGAACAATTACATAAGTTAGATAATCTCCGCGCCAAAATATGTTTCTCTTTTCATTCCTTTCTATATTATAGCCGCTTTAACTAATATCTCTGACCTTCTTGTCCCTAAATGGGTAAAACTTACACTCATAGAAGTGCACGTTATCAATCAATACTAATAATAAATCTGAAAGGTTTGGCAATGGAGTAAGTTACTTTGTTTTCAGAGATATCTTGTTTATAAGCAATCATGATACAAAACTTTTTCTGTTTGAATGTATGTTCCTCCATAACTCTTAAACGAATTAACTTAATTTTATGAAACTTGGTAAATAAACATTTAGACACAGGATAGGCTATTTACGTTTTTCAGTTATGATACGACGTGGCCTCCACACAAATGTACGCGAACGCAGTCGCGGGCACAACTAGTGTGTGATAAAGTAAAATAAAATGGAAGGCATTATTGAAATATGTAACAACGGGATACTCACGTACGAAGTCAGCTAGCCTAGCTAGTCAATGTGAATGGCCCTGAGAAAGACCTTAGATTATATTGGAAGATTAGACTATCATAAGAAGGAACTTAGTTTTTGTTCATTAGAATCACGGTTGTACTCACTTTTTACTGTCGGATTTTCCGACTTGTTCAAAACTAGTCGGCGTAGAATTTATATCACGTAAGTTTCAATATTATAATTTGATGTTCTGAGATTAGAAATGGCTCCAGAACCACAGAAAAATACCTTTGTGTAAAAATGAAGCAAAAGTATTTGCTCACATCGGGAGTCAAACCCACGAGTCGCAGGCTAGAGTTTTAACCACTGGGCCACGGAGGCCGTCGAATATTATCGCCACGCAACTAACTTCATATATTTTTTCAATAATAATAGTTGCTTACTTATAATTATAATCTACCATGTTGGTCTGAGAGAAAAGAAAGAGCGTAGAATGTGCCAGCTGATTTTCTTCCCGCGCAGATCGTTAAAACCGATCGAGGGAATGGGCAAAAATCTGCGGAATGACATTAATAGGTGATGCGGCTAGCACCCCATCACTATTTTGATTCCGTTGTCCATCTACACCCACGAAAATGCTAAATGTGGCTATAAGGTCTTATAGATCTAGGCTCTGTCTATCCCGCAAGGGAAAAAGACGTGATATGTATGTATGTACTTATAATCAATTTGGTCAGGGGTGTCGCCCTAAACTGCTTGGACGGTGGTGGCAGGTATGTTATCGGGTCCGTGCGCCCAGTCTTCATCCGAGTAAGTACTTTCCCAATACCTTCATTCCCTTACCAAATCCAACAAATTCCTATCCTTCCCTAGCTTAATATTGCTTCCGATGGGCAACAGCGTTTGAAGCACGAGAAGACAGAAACTACGCTCGCCAACTCGCCTGCCAAGCGTTGTGAGTATGGCAATATCCTAACGAAGAATCCTAACTAATAATAATAATATAATATATATATATATTATTATTATTAGTTAGGATTCTTCGTTAGGATAACTCTCCTTTTGTCCGGCAGTGGATTACTTAAAACATTATCTATCTATATCAGGTCTTTTTAGTCTCCACTACAGGAGCACGTCTCTCTCTGTACTACTAGAGCCATACTTGGCCAGAGCAGCCAGAGGACTTGGCCTACACTCTCCACGCTGGCCAGACGGGTTAGAGAGGTCTCTTAGATGTTTATAAGCTTTGTTTAGCTTGTATTTCCTAAGTCGCCTTCTACGACATCCACGGGAAGACTTGGAGTGGTCCTATTCTACTCTGCCGGGTACCACACGGCGTTAAAACATTATAAAATGATTAATATCCCGGTCTCTCTAGGATAAAATTATGCTTTCAGTGCTAAAAAATCATAAAATAAAATGATTATTTTTCAATTTGTGATATTAAAGAACAAACTTAAATTGTATATACACGGTGAAATTTTGATCGTTCTGGACCCTAAAAGAGGTGATTCAGTCCGTCGATATGAACAACTTTTCCTGTGGGACCAATGCTGGGAACACAAAAAAAAATGGGTAGTTCCATAGAAAAAAATTCGGCCCCCCGGTCAAGTTGTACGAGGACGTCAAAAAAACTTTTGAGTTCCCAGCATTGGTTCCATAGGAAAAGTTGTTTATATCAACGGGCTCCAGAACGATCAAAATTTCACCGCGTATATTTGGATCCTTATCCTTACTAATATTATAAATGCGTAACAGAGTTTGTTTGTATGTTTGTTTGTTTGTTTGTGTTACGCTTTCACGCCGTAACTACTGGACCGATCATCATGAAATTGCATACAAGTTCTCTGGAGTGCGAAGAAGGAAATAGGCTACCTTTTATCCCGGGAAAAGGTACTATTCCCGAGGGATCGACATTGACGCGGGCGGAGCCGCGGGCGAAAGCTAGTAATAATATAAATGTATGAATAAATAATTGGAATATATCATTATTGCATGCTCAAAAAAATATTGTTTGTTGCTACCTCTATATCGAAATAAAATTCCCCAATTTCCATACACGCCACATTCATTTGTCCATATCAAGCCCTTGGGAGTTGGGAGTAAACTGGCCAGCTTCATTTGATATACGAAATGATATTGTATGCTGATAAATTCTCCAAAATATGCGGTCTTTTCTACTTGAAAAATAAACCTTTATAATAAGAGATATTTTGTGATACGGTAAACTTCAATTATTATTCATGGCAGCATAGATACATCGAAATTCCTATCAAATAATCTCAAATAATTGTTCATTTAAGTTTAATGTAAGAATAATAAAACATACATGGACAAACAAACTTCCAACATTTTAAAATATAGAAGGATTTTGGTCCAAAGTGTCACTTTGGACAATCAAATAAAAAAATGGTCAAAGGAAATTTGAACTTTAAACTTTAAAGTTCAAATATCCTTTGACCTTTGACACTCTGGATGTCACAGGGAACAAATTTTTTTTTTGAAGATCCCGCTTATGTTGATCGGGCGACTGAACACTTTTGTTTGGAAATCCATTTTTTGTTGAGTTCCCAGCTTTGATCCCGTAGGAAAAGCTGTTCATATCGACGAGCTGAATCACCCCTGCAAGGATCGGACAGGGTTTTCTTTACATCATCATCATCATCATCATCTCAGCCGCAAGAAGTCCACTGCTGGACATAGGCCTCCCCCAAGGATTTCCAATATGACCGGTTGGAAGTGGCCTGCATGACATTTTCTTTACATGATTGTATATAATTTACGAGGACTAAGTCGCAGGGAAAAGTTAGTTGCTTGCAAAATTCCTCGAAGCCAATAACTAGAACGGCTTCGAGAAATTTCTCTAGAGCCCACCGAGCCAGCTATAAATCAAGCTAAAGAGAACAATATTCCCGGCAAACATTAATATTCTGAGGCATTTGTTGTATTGATCAGGTGTTATTGGCCGGCCAATTAATGATCTCGTCGTCCAATGAGTGGTAGCTTACTCAAAAGTGCGGCTAGGAAATAAGAGTTTTGTACAAGCGTTAAAATTATAACCAAATCCGATAAATGTTATTTTGATTTCTTTACATCAGTACATTATTAAACAACTTAATGTTTTCGTGGAACGAAATTCGCGAAAACACAAAGAATTTTTGTTAGAAAATAGGGGAACGCGTTTATATGTATCTAAAATCTATCACATGAAATTAAGAAATAACAATATTAAATAGTTTTTCCGCTATTATTGGTAAAAGAAAAGTTTTTAAAAACCATAGATTTAAATATCTAAAAAATCATGACAATAGGCGATGCGGCTAGCAAACCATCACTATTTTGATTCCGTTTTCCACCTTTAGGCCGACCAACATGCTAAACGTGGCCTTTGAGTCTTATGACCTTAGGCTCTGTCTACCCCGTAAGGGATAAAGACGTGATAATATGTATGTATATATATGTATGCATAGAATTAAAAAAAAATTGCGTCAGACTTCATACTTCTATGTTAAAACCTTATTTCTAATATGGGTTTCTAGAAATTGCCATTGTATTATGTGTATTATTGAAGCAGCTAAAGAAATTAAAAATTATTTAAATGAGCTTTTGGAAAATGCTTAAATAATTCTGATTCTCCGCCTTGATCGACCTATCTCCTGAAAATTAGTTCTTTCCATCATAGATAGATATTTTTTCACGTTCCAACATCTTTTGCTAGTTGCAAAGGATCTTCTACTTCGTAAAATAAATATTGGATATATTAATGAACAATTCAATATAAAATAATATTTTTTGTTTACGAAACTAAACTCTCCTTTTCGCGGTTTCCGTATGAAACCGCGAAAAGGAGAGTTTACTGTATATTTCATTAATAGTGATCTTGATTTCAAAATGAAGAAATGAAAACTTCGAGCAAATTTTTATATTGGAGGAAGGTAAAACTTTGTATTTAAGGTAAGTATAAACCCCATAGATGTTCCTACATCTATGTTTAATGACATACTTTCTTCTCTTTTAACGGGGAAACCAAGGTCACTTAATAAAATTGTGCAAGTTGCAATTAACCGTAGATGGAACTAAGTGTTACTGCATCTATGAGGGTGACATATGTGTACAAAACCCTATTTACAAAAAAAAATACAAAAAAAGTAGGACAGTTTAATTCCCCTAAATTGGCCTATGTCCACCAGCGGATTTCTTGATGAATTCCCCTAAACGTGGGATATATGTACGTCGCATTAATTGAGTAAACTGACTTCCGGCCACCAAGACATTACAATATAATTATCATCATGACATATACGTATACAGCGTGATTTTGAACCTCCTAGCTATTTTGAAATCTGGGAATCGGAATCCCTAATAGAATACAGAATTGTAAGAAAAAAAGGTAAAAAACGAAAAAAAAAATTTAACCTTTCATAGAAATTCGTCCAGCTGATCGGCGACTTTGTATGGGAAACCTAATTTTCTTTTTCGTTTTTTACCTTTTTTTCTTGCAATTCTGTGTTCAATTAGGGATTCTGATTCCCATATTTCAATAAAGCTAGGGGGTTCAAAATCACGTTGTATAGTAGCGATTTTTAAACCAAAGAAAAGCTGAAAAACACAAGTGAACTGCACCATCCTAAATACGCCATACTTTTTCCATATTTCGTGGCCCACAACTCGAAATCCACTTTGTCTGATAGGTACATCTTGAGAAATGGAACTTGCAAAGGATTCTGTCGCAAATAGATCTATTCTAATGGAAAGGATTAGGTATATAATAGGAATTGGGACCTGAATATGCTCGGTCTTGGGATCAAAGAGGACCACTCCATGGGTTATGACTCCATTAGTGGGAGGATCGTAACAGTATTGAAAGTGTATTGGATTGTGCGTCGGATCAAAGTAACTTATGGAAATGCGGATTCTTGACTTTCTGAGATGTATGTGTGTTTAGAATGGTTGTGTTTTTATACCGAAATTCTTTTGTGCGTATGCATTGAACTATTAACTTTAACTACAGATTATTTTCGTCATACTTATTGTTCTAAAATATAGGTAACGTTACTACTTACTTAAGAATAGAAATGCTCTCAATATCGTACCTAATCGTTGCTGCTTGTAAATATGTCCTCATTATCATCATTACAGCCGCAAAAGTCCACTGCTGGACAAGGGCCTCTCCCGAGATTCTTCTTTTCATGGGAGGATATTGCCATACTCGCCACGCTTGACAGGCGGGCTGGCGAGCGTGTAAATATGTAATTTACAACAATAACTGAACAAAAGCATATTTTAAACCATATTTAGTAAACATAAAAAATAGCTCTGGAGATTTACAAACAAAAATTTTGTAGTTTTTGAAAGTTTGAGTATTAAATTCTTAAGGTGTCCCGATATATGATTAACATATCAAAATTTCCTGTGGTGGGGAGATTAGGTGAGCCAGCGTGAGGAAAGGCGTTGCAAAGTCCCTTTTACGATTTTTTGCTAATATCTCAAAAACCTTTTAAAATATCGACATAAAAGCTTTTACAAATCGTTATTTCTGGCAAAAAAATGCATGCATTGCCTATACGTCTCGGCGGTAGCTGCAGCCATGCCAGCGTTTAAATTTGTGCCACGGAGATGGGAATGCGCGAGTGTCGACGCATGTCGCGACTTACACCAGCGGGCATCAAAATCTCCAAGGTAGTGTCATCCCATCCGGTCACTTGCCATCATCCTGGGCCAAACCACGTACGTCTAATTTTATCAAGCTCCAAAATAACTTATCAAACTCATCTAAAAGAGAAAATGAAAAGCAATTTTAATTATACTTTCGAGATACGCTCAAAACAAAAGGCTTTTAATTAACTGTTGAACTTTTAATTAAAGTTTGAAAGAAATACGATATGGGATACTTAGAAAAAAATAACAAAAGCCAATATCAGCGTCCGTTATAATTTATTTTCGCAAGGCACTTTGTTTCCGTTGTCGCTTAGAACGCGATAAGCCGAGTTCTACTTTGGAATATTGCCACAAAAGACCGAACATTGTTGATTATAACTGAGATATGGAGGAAATTCTGGACAGCTTGTGCTTGCTGTCCACTGATAATCTTTTTACTAGAAAATAGTTATTTTCTAAGAGCTGTTACTAATCTAATCGGATTTTTGAAGCGAGTGCCAAGTGTCCTTTAGTTGTAGTTCGTACGCCAATATTTCAGTGATTACTTTAGTTTACTACGTTTAGTTTGTACTTACGACACAGTGGTGTGGTGACACTCTCTGTACGTGAGAGTTCGGGCACTGGTGACCTTGAGCCGGGGCATGTAAGCGCTAGGGCTAGGGTTGATACCATTCACTACTCACTTCAATACATAAAGTCCTGGACCAAGACACTACGTATGACATTTATGTAACGAGTGGTCTAATTTTAAGCCGAAAACATACCACAACTAGATTTAACGCCCAATTCTTCGCAGTCAATAGATCGCTACCCTTACAACCATTACTTCGGCAGGTTTCGTCGACTTGCGTACTTATGTTTTAGTGCTAAAAGCGTTACTTTTATGACTACAATCTGCACTATAATCGCTTTAACGCACTTAATGACTAATGGCTGTAAAAGCTTTATTCAACGACCCTAGTACGGCTCACAATGCTGTAATTTTACTACCGTTAGCATACGACTGGTTGAGATTAATAATTGAATGGAGTTTAATCGGATGGAATATCGTTTCTTCGTGGCGCAGTGATTAACATGCCAGCCTGGTTGGGAGGTACCGGGTTTGATTCCCGATAGAGAAAATACTAAAAATTCCATTTTCACAGGTATTTGTTCGCAGTTCTGGAGCTTTCCAAGAACAGTTGGCATCAGGCAGGTGGTCGGTCGTAAAATTATGCGAAATCATATAACAGAATGAAACGGAATGGTGGATCCTGGGCTCCAATCAAGTAGGTAAATAATGATGATGATGATGACGATGATGACTATGATTGCTTTAGATGTTAAGTGACAATAAGAATCATCATCATTATTATTTCGAGTAGGTGTTACGGTCAATCGACCATGCACACCCTGGTGTCAGAGTTCTTCGGAACCGCCTCTCGGCCTCTGACGTGGTTCCTTTAACGACTACCAGATGGCAGCCGGGACCACCGGCTTAACGTGCCTTCCGAAGCACGGAATCATCTTTATTATCAGACAATCAGGTGATTCAAGCCTGCAATGTCCTAACCAAACTGGAAACAACTAAACAAAGTATGCTTCCGGTGGGAATCGAACCCACGACCCCCGGGTCAACAGGCAAACGCCTTAACCACTGGACCACGGAGGCTGTTACAATAAGAATGGAAGTGATTTACTTTTGAATACCTCGAAGAGACTAAGCAACTAATAGAAATGGTAGCGTCTTCAGCCATGTTTCTTTGGAGCCCGGGGATTACTACCAACAAGTTAGTTTATACTTTATTGTAAAATTATATAAAAACTAGCGTTCACCCACGACTCCGCCCGCGTCAATGTCGACCCCTCGGAAACAGTACTTTTTCCCAGAATACAATGTACCCTATGTCCTTCTTCGTACCCCAGAAAATGGGTATACAAAATTTCATGTCGATCGGTGCAGTAGATAGGGCCTGAAGGCGTCATAAACAAACTCACATTTGCATTTATAATATTAGCTAGGATTAGGATTTTTGCGACCACCACTCACCTAATTATTTTGTACGAATGTGAGAGCGTCGTTGTTCTTGATACATACGACAACTAGAGGTAGAGAGAGAGACGTGTTCTCTTTTTTAGGTATTACTTTTTACTACCCACACGCAAATCGATAAGGCCGTCAGTAGTTCATCATATATCATTTCATCCGTAAGTCCACTGCTGGGCAAATACCTCATTCAAGGATTCTTAGTTCCAGGTAGATTGCCGTACTCACCACGCTTGGCAGGCGAATTGGCTAGCACATTACTTGTGCTTGTAGAATGTTGCTATTCATCAAAAGATTTTAAGCTGAGGGGAGGATATAAATTTGGTGAATTTGGGAAGGGAATAAAGGTATTGGGAACTTACTCGGATGAATGGGGGAAAAGTAAGTATAATTCCATACCTGCCATCACCGGCCAAGCAGTTGAGGGTGACACCCCTGACCATATTATCATATATAATCATACTTATTAAGTAATTGTGTTGCGTCAAATAAGTAATCTTTCAAATTTGTTTAAAATATAAAACGTTATGAAGCAGGTTTAAAAGATACTGCCATCTAACTTTGTTTCACAATAAGTGTTTGAAATACTCTTATTATTTATTAATTTCGAACACTTTATATCGTTATGTTTTATTTTGCATTCACAATGCTATTTTGTTTGATATACTTTTAACCATATTTTATTTCTTAATTTAATAAGAGTATATCAAACAAAATTGCAGTGTGAATGCAAAATAAAACATAAAAATATAAAGTGTACGAAATTAATTAAGTCTAAATTGTCACGGTTATTGTTAAGAAAACAAACAGATGTTTACACGGTTTACACACAAGCCGGGACCTTCAAAACAACAAATACTAGAAAAACAAGTGACCGACATTTTGTTTTTTTTAAGCATAAATTACAGACTTATTTTTAAACATCCTCCTAGCGTGGTTGTCTACTAAAATGCCTGCCTTTCACATGAGAAAATGAGTTTTTGATACACTTAGTTCACAAAAGAGCATATTTTATATTTAAAAATTCAAAATGAGCTCGTATTTTTCCGCGAAAATTTTTCAAAAGTAAATCTGATATGAACTTTTTAATTTTATCTTACTTAAATCTGATATAATTTTTTTAATTTTATTGCAACTCGATAAGTATTGAATGAAGTTTTGGTACAAGCAGACAAGCCGCCTGATGGAAAGGGGTCGCCGTCGCCCATGGACACCTGCAACACCAGAGGTGCTGATGCGTTGCCGACTTTTAAGATTCCTGTAAACACGCCTTTTTTTAGGTACTACTGGGCTCAAACACTTTAAAAAGAGTATATACTTTTTGAGACATGCTCTTACTTGTAAAAAAACAATATTTGTTTTGTAATCTATCATTTTAGAGAATTTGTATCAAACTTATAAAATACTATTTAAGCCAGTATCAGTTCATACCTCAACTGAGGTTTTAAGAAAATCTATATAACAACAAAAAGTCTTAATAACAGCAATTTGTCGCTTAACTTTCAAACAATATTCCAGTTACGATGTATAATCAGCACGCATTCTTCGTGCCGGCGAGCAATACCGCGCTAATGTTTGTTTCTTTCAAATTAACTTAAATATAACACGTATTTTAAGCCTTAATTCCTTTGAACAAATATAAAAATCAACTAGATACACAATCCGCCACAAAATAACATTCACAAAAATGTCATAACATTCACAAAAAATAAACCGTTATATGTAATGCACATTTGAGTGTACTGTCACACCCAAATGTGAAGTTACGTATATTCGTTATGGTTATATTATAACATAAGTTCAAATTCGAACCGTATAAATTAGTTTTTTTTTTAAATTCGGAAGCTTACTTTAAATCATGCACGTAAGATTTAACATAAAAATCTTCTTATTCATACCCTGGTGTCAGAGTTCTTCGGAACCGTCTCTCGGACGTGGTTCCTTTAACGACTACCAGATGGCAGTCGGGATCAACGCCTTAACGTGCCTTCCGAAATCAGGTGTTTTAAGCCTGCAATGCCCTAACCAAACTGGAAACGTTTACTAAAAAAAGTATGCTTCCCGTGGGAATCGAACCACGACCTACAGGCAAACGCCTTAACCACTGGACTACGGAGGCAGTTATACTAATAATAAATACATATTAAGAGTGGGTCAAGGAGTAAGTTACTTTGTTTTCAGAGATGTCGTGTTTATAAGCTGTATACATATATGATACTGAAACAAAATTTTGGATTTTTAGAATTTTTTTCTGTTTGTTTATATGTATGTTTCTCCATAACTCTTAAACGAATCAACTGAATTTTATGAAATTTGGTAGATATACATGTAGGCGTACAGGAGAGGCTACTTATTTTTTTCTCCTGTCATTATAAGAAGTGGCTAAATAAATTTCCCGGTATTTCAGTATTTTCAGTTCGTACAGGGGTGTCATCCTCAACCGATTGCCTGGCGGTTGCAGGTAGCGCGAGCTACTTGCTTGTCCCCCTTTAATCCGAGTGAGTGGTATTCCAATACCTTGATTTCTTTACTAGGTCAAACAAATTCCAATCCTTCCCCAGCTTAAAAAAGCTTCCGATGGGCAGTGGCGTCGGAAGAACACAAAGCCACAGATACTGCGCTCGCCAACCTACCTGTCAATCGTGGCCAATATGGCTATTCACGCCAAAATGCGCTCTTGCGCCTGATCAATGGCAGTATCCTCCCATGGAATGAAGAATTCTTGGGAGAAGCTCTCTGCCATCCAGCAGTAGATATTTTACAGCATGAATAATGAGGATTATGATAATGTTTCAGTAAATCATACATACATAGTATTACGTCTTTTTGCTTTACGGGGTAGACAGAGCCTAGGTCTATAAGACCCGAAGGCCACGTTTAGCATGTTGGTGGGCTTTAGGTGGAAAACGGAATCAAAATAGTGGTGGGTTACTAGCCGCATTGCCTATTAACATGACTCCTCAGAATTTTGCCCCTCGATAGGCTTTTACAATCTGCGCGGGAATAGAAGCAGCTGGTACATTCTACGTCTTTTCTTTTCTCCCAGACAGAGAATTCAGTAAATCATTTTCAGTATAAACTGCGCCACCACATAATTTTTGGCTGCACCATTCAAACCGGAAATATATGGAACCGGAAATGCATATTTTTTAAACCAATAAATACACAACACCAATCGTATTTTCAAGCCGGTTATTTGAGTAATATGTAATTGTTTACAACAAATAAATGTTGCAAATATACATTTCTCGTTTTAAATAATTTACAATTAAGCATTTTCCTTTTTATAGTCCATTAAAATGTAATTATTTCCGGGGATGAAACCCCGACAATTATTACGGCAGGCGTACTTATTTTACAGGGAAAACTAATTAAATCGACGCAATAACACACCAAGTGGCGTATTATGCCATTTAGAGCCCCTGGCTGAATAATTCAACAGTGAGGTGGTTGAATTATTCGACATTATAAAGCTCTATTATTTTTACCTACTTTTACTTAATTTTTTGTGTTCAATGTACGATACATTTAAAGTAAAGTATTTTAAGTAAAGGGAAAACATATTTCATTTCGAAGGGAGAATACATGTATAGATGGTGCTTTTAGTGCAATAATTAATGTTAACAGTTTACCAGACAATCCTGCAAGTATATATAAAAACTATGGTTATTACGATTTGTCTGGTTTAGTGTCCGTTAAAATTTCCATTTGACCAAATTAAAACAGGCTTTATAGGATTTCAGGCCTCTCACTGGCTGAAAGCAGTTATCAATTACGCTTCTATCTAGTATTTATGTATCAATGGAGACGCAAACATTAGACGTAATACTGACGTTCGTGGACGTGACGAAGATTTGTTTCTGTTGGCTTGATATGTATGTATGTGCTTGGTTATCTCTAAAGCACCAGATGGATTAGAATGTGGATATTATTGTTGTAATCTGCATATTCTTCTTCTTAGGATTTACGCTCTTTTTACTTGCTAAAATAAACTAGTCTCACCTTACAGGAGATAGACTGCCCGATAAAACAGTAACTCCCGAAATCGAAAAATTATGAGACTGTGACGTAGAAACTTTTTAACTAGAAGTGAAAATAATAATTTACCGTACCCAAATTTATCGTCAAAATGCATTTTCGAATCATGCTGCAGTTATGGGATGAATGTCTGTATCTTGCTGGGTCCTCTTTTGAGGCCGAGGTGGAGTTAGATATGTCAGCTCGGGTCATGGTCCTTCTGGTCACAGGTAAATACGCCTCTGAATATAGATTGCATTAAAATAAATAAATGGTGCCTATTCTAAACCATATGAAAATGAGGTGAATATTCGGAATTTTGAATATTAATAAGTATTTCGAACACACGCGGATAATGAATGTATTTAATTGTATCGTGTCGGACAAAATTAACTAAAACTCATACGTACTTTCATAACAAGCGTGTTATGAATCTGAATATTTTTGAAGTGAAAACTTATTTAGCGCCTTTGTGCACTTTTTGGGATGGGTAAAAATGTTAAACTTGTGTCAGGCCACGGGACCTGATCGAAAATTCGTAAGACGGACACGTGACCTGATACCGCCGCAAAGGCGAGTTTTCACTTCTGTCAGTACTCCGGAGTGGTGCATGGAGAGACCCTCCCCGAGTGACGATCAGTCGACGTCCGGCGCACTTGGATAGCTAGACTCGGTAACGCACAATCTAGTGAATCAATCTCTACACCACGATGGCTCAATCGACAGGAAAAGAAGAAGACCCATTGTTCTATTTTAGAAAGGTACGCATCTATACGTAATATTAAGTTCGCTCACGTAAGTTTGTGCGTTTATAACTTGAAAACCGCTTGTAACAGGCGTGAAAAAATAGTAAAACGTAACGTTTCAAAAAGAAAGCCGGGATACGAATGATTTTACTTGATAACGGTGGAAGAGAGATAGATGTGTTAGAAGCAAAATGCTTAGGCTGATCGTGCCTCTCTATTGCTTGTTCCACGCTCTCGCTTGCATGCGAAACGTGACTCTTTTTCGTGCGTGCAGCCGGCGTTCATCGGTTTATTAGACGTTATAGCGTCAAAATAAGAATTCTGATTTTTTGTCATGACCTAAACTGTCCTTCATTTGAAACACGAATACTGCGACAGCAACCGCAAGTAACTCTTACCAATTTATCTGAAACCAAATCAAAACTCCGCATACGGGTGACGACGCAATATATGGAAATTTATTTGGAGGCCTGTAAAGTTTTATAACCTCGGGGTTATGAGAAAGTTTATACGGGCTCGAGATTTATTAGTGACCCACCTCGACCCCAAATCGTAATCCGAAACGTTAATTCAACTGTCTGTCACTTTACGACCGTACGGAGACAATGAACGTTCTAACAGATTGCGACCGTGTGGTGCAATGTGATTGTTAGATTGATGAATAAGATCCATACTTATGGTAATAGTTTTGAGAAAAATTGGTTATCTGTTAAGTCGATTTACAGACGACATAACGGTGGAAGAGAATAGATGCGTCACAAGCAGAAGGCTTAGGCCGATCGTTTCTCTCTATCGCTTGTTTACACTTTTATGTACGTGCAGCCGGCGCTCATAGAATTATAAGACGTTATCACGGTTTTTTTTTATTTATGGTTCTACGTTTTATTTGCGACAAAATATTTTTTCCAAGATGTCGGCCGCGGCCGTGACTGTTAGCCGTGTGGTTTCCGGCCGAGTAGAATAGGACCACTCCAAGTCTTCCCGTGGATGTCGTAAGAGGAGTCTTAGGAAATACAAGCTAAACAAAGCTCATAAAAATCAATGAGATCTCTCCAACCGTCTGGCCAGCGAGGAGAGTGTAGGCCAAATTCTCTGTCTGCTATGGCCAAGTATGGCTCCGGTAGTACAGAGAGGGTCATGCTCCTGCAGTAAAAACTAAAATGGCCTAATAATGATGATGATGATGACGGCCGTGGGACAAGGTTGCAACCCCACAAACTTGGATTTTAATTTACACTAACCCAGGGTGGGTTAGTGTAAATTAAATTCATGTAAAAAAACTAACTTACGTCCTCTGTGTAACTTAAGTCCTTGTTTTATAATAACACTGGTAACATACCTTCATGCTCATTGCAATACAGCTGTACCTAATTGGTTTTTGCACAGAAATATCGTAGAGAGAGAGCATATTCGAGTAGATATTAATAAACCCCTTATGCACCTCTCCTTTCATGCAGTTTAGTTCATTTCAAACGAGTTTAAACTAGTGGAAATGTTTCGAAACTAGATTTCAGAACATATTTGACTTCTGAATTACTTTGTAATATCATTTCTGTTACGGTTGGCATGACGTGGACTTCAAAGGGAGGAAAATTGACGGAAATGCCAACGTAATAATACAAAGTACAGCATTGTTGAAATTCTCAAAAAGTTTGTACCGGCAGCGGAGTTCCTTTCCCCGTTAATATAATCACATAAGTTACAGTCATATTTCCCAGTATTCCTGTGATATATTTCGTGCAAAATGAACAGTTAACAAAGATAAGATCGGATGATTGCTTGTTTAAAACTTTGGTACATGAGGAAGTGTTTCCTTCCCCGAGTTTTCAGTTCCTTGCATATTTGCTCTTTCATGTATCTTTCTTAGGAATAAAAGTTAACTTTATTTAAATAATGTGATCTTGCGCTTATAATATTACTTTTATTTCACAAGACGACACTAGTATCGACGACGAACTTAGTGCCGAGGCGTCGGGAATCCCTGGCAATGCGGGGAAGCCCATCATTCTCCGCGGGCCAGGGCAGCCTCGAAACTAACAAATCTTGGTACAGCACGTGTAGATGGAGGGGCAACAACAGCCTCCGCAACAGCCACTGCTTCTTTTATGATATGGGACGGCAAACGAGCAAGTGGGTCACCTGATGGTAAGCGATCACCGCTGCCCATGGACAACTGCAACACCAGGGGTGACAGGTGCGTTCTCGGCCTTTCAAGGAGTTGGGGGAAGGAAATGGGAAGGGGGAGGGTTCCCCTTCTGGCCCCTGGGCTTCCGGCTCTCGAACGAAGCATAGAAGCGGTAAAGCTTCTACTCAGACGTCGATTGTCTGTGAGACTGTGGTACTTACCCGGACGAGTCGGCCCATTCATGCTACTAGCAATTCATTGTGGCTCTACCACGACTGAACCTCGCTTGATTGATCTTATAAATACCAAACGTGTAGTAATTTACAAAGTATATCTTTTAAAAAAATGCTTCCGATTGGCAGCAGCGTTGACGGTACAAAAAGCTAAAGAAATGCGCTTACCAACTTGCCAGCCAAGCGTGGTGGGCATGGCAATATCCTTCTATGCAACGAAAATTCTTGGCGGTAACCTTTGTTCAGCAGTGGACTTCTTACGGCTGAAATTATTTCAGAACATCATTGGAAATTGTGAAACGAATAATAAGTATTTGCGCATCAACCCAGCGCCTAAAGCTCTCGTATATTAACCACTGCAGCAGACAACAACTGCCGCATGCAGTGCGTTAGCTTTTTATTTTTTACTAAGTATTGAAGTAGGCATTTATCTCCCATCTCACCTGATGGTAAGTGACGATAAAGACGAGGATGTTACATGCCTCTTCAAGAGACACCCATATAGTATCCTGCTTTTAATTACAAAATTTGACTTAAAGGTTACATATGAATACCTTATTTTAGTCTTGGTAAGCTGCATCGTCATAACTTAATGTGTATGTCATGATTTATATTATTTGAATTAAATTATAATTGCGAAAGCGAAACAAAACAAGGTTTTATCAAATCGATTTGGAGCGAAAACACATTTTGTATCTATGTATGTTCTGTGATGACTCTAGCACCAGAGGTTCAATTAAGTTGAAATTATAACATATGGTAATATCAGTACAATTATCATATTTGTTGGGCATCAAAATGAGGTCAGCAGCTTTCGCGAGGTCCAAGTTCGCAGAAAAATATTAGTATAATAGTTTTAGTTGGTTTTGTTTGTTTAATAATTTTAGTCGTGCGAAGTAAACAAGCCAACAATCTGTTCCAAACAAAACCTCAATATAAACTCTTATCATAAAAGTTTATGGGTAAAATTCAGTAGAATCATTAAACTTGTTTATAATAAATAGATAAAAACGTCTTGTAGAGGTAGAAGTGTGCATAAAAATTGATGATTGTCTACTTATTTAACAGCGGAGATTAGAAGTTTTAAATGTAATGATATCTATTGAAAACAGTTTACATAATTATATATTTCGTTGAAAACTTAAGTCAACAAAAGTAATGTTTGTCATTACTTTTGTTGACTTAAGCATCAAACTTTTAATTATGTCAAGTAAATATTGAATCAATTTATTGACTGTACCCAATGCGTCTTCTTGTTTGTTACACATCGGAATAAGAAGTAGAGCACAAATATTTGTTCACATAACAAGAAGACATCGAAAAAGTGTAAAGGCCGACGGTAATGTATTTCGATACAGTCCATCAGGCACGGGAAGACACACATAAATAAACCCTGGGTGTGCCCTTAAGAGAATTTATTTTGTTTTGATGCGCCTATATGATAGGCTCTATAGAGGTTTGCTTGTTTATCTAGTAAAATAAATATATTTATAAAAATAATAAATATATAGTGACAAATGACACAGATTGAACTGTAAGTTGTAAACTTTTATCGTCAGATACTAACTCATCGATATGTGTTTTATAATAGATACGTATAAAGATAAACATACAAGACCCGGACCAAACTGAAAAATATCTATTTCAATCTTGACCGGCTATCGGAACCGGGATCCTGCGATTATAAGGCACTTGCCACTGAGCCACAGAGATCGGCAATTTAATTTAATGTTGAGAATTACTGAAAAGATATGAATGTATGAGAATAAATTGTAAGGGAAAAACCTTTTTCCAGCAGTAGGGCATGAATGGCTTTTTAAGAAGTAAAAGATAATGTAGTAATTGTGGGGTCTCAACTCATCTTGATCTGATAGAGTAGTCCTCACATTAAATAGGTAGGTAGCTCAGCAGGCTGGAATACAAATAGGTATATGTGATAGTTATATTTACTGTATTTTAAGTTCACTAGTCAAGCTTATACAAACTGTTGATTAAAACGTAGGTTTTCTGGTAGCAGAGCGTAGGCTCTGCTACCAGAAAATGTAACTTAAAAACTACGCTCTGCTACCAGATAATGTTGACTAAAAACTATGTTACCCTGTGCAGGGGGTCCGCCCGAAATACGGTTACCCCGGCAAGGGAACAAACAAACATACATACAAACAAACTACGCAGCTATTTTACTAAACTATTACTAAACTAATTATAACCTAACCTAAGTATAACCTAACCTAAAATATATTAAAATTATGACAATTTCTAGTTTTTTCGAACGACCTCGTTCGGCAGGATCCCGAAGCTTTCTTCAAGGTGGGTGACGCCTTGTACCTCTTCAACGGTCTCAAGGCAGGAGTGAACAAATTGGGTCCCTATTAAACCCCCCATGAGCTCATATTTTGTCGCCCCAAACGAATATGACGATAGTTGACACTCCACCAACACAAAACAAAATGATATTTTTGACAAAGTTATCACTTCACTTCATTAAATAGTCAAACTTATGGTCATGACAACCCCACGCCGCGTCTACGCGGTTATCAAACAACTGACAATCACACTGATTTTACGTATATATCGTACTTAATCTATTGCACCACGCCTCACAAACAATAGATCAACTCAAACAAGGAGATTAAACAAACGATAATCACTGAATATTTCACCCGGGCCGCCGTGGTGAAATGACAAAACCAAACGTAATGTGACCGCGCGACAATGAGAATTCAGCCAAAACACTGTCTCGTTCATCTATGAGCGATACCGTTAGCCCACACACACGCTCAGCAGCGCAGGCGGCCGTCGCCTCGCTGCGTGATACAATTTTATACAAACTATGTAGGTAGACATATAAATTTTTTGCGCTTGCGCAGTGAATACGTTTTTCACAGAACACAAACTGTTCTAAAATACAATTTAAAATATAAACAAAACTTGGTAGCTCTCCCGACCGTATGATCAGAAGGATTGTTAGAAATGGAATGTTTGTACATCCTTCGATTCTACAGATAAACTATAAAATAGTTTTGTAGAACAATTGTTAACACCATATTTATGTATATGTTATTGAATAATAGATAATAATAATAAAATAATGGTCAAATGAAATTTGGAATTTGAAAATCTACTGTAAAAAAAAGGTGGACAGGATGCCATGATGGAGAAATGAGGTGAGGATAGCAATATGCAGCGTTGTTTTATAGTATGTCTCACGGAAGATAATTGCTTCAGGAGAATTATTGTATCGAAGCTCTTAATTTCTCGCTTGCATGAACACAAGAACGTGTAAATGTGCGTGTAGCGTGATCTGACTATGCAGATGATTTCATCACTGGTTGATAGCTTATAGCGGAGGGACGTTTACACAATTTATACAATAAAAAAGGTTATTGTATAAAATTCCTCTGTCAAAATTATTTATTATATAGCGAACGTTATTCGTCAGTTTTACTTAGAATAAATACACATTTAGCCTTTGATACCTGGTGTGTTCTCATTGCAAAAGCAATGACGCGAGACTTCGCCACATCAATCATAACCGCCGACTGAAATGATACATCGCTGGTAAACTGACGTACTCCTAAATATCCGGAGCCGACCTACATTATCATTTTGTATTTGGTTCAGTACAAAGAGTAGCGTTGGCTATAAACTTGACCCTTTTCGCTTTTTATAAACGAGGCACAGTATTTAACAATGGAAATATTCACGTAAGTAAAAATTAATACGCTATGAACAGTGATACGTCCTGCTACGCGAAATAACATAGAATAACAAAATATAACATTAGGGACTACGAGATATAAGCTACGATTATTAGTTATAATATAATCATTAAATGCTTGGAAATGATTTATTTTATGTAAGCATTTTAATTAATAGTATGAAAAATAGTAGGTATCTAATGTAAACAATGTAATCAGAGCCCGTTAGGCACGTAGGGACCGAGTATGGATTGAGTTTCTTTCGGAGTATTCTTCTCACCAATGGTCTTTCCGAAACGCTAGTAGTGTTTCGGTTTTGCATTTATTAAAAAAATATAAGCTATAAAAATTGTCGTTCAAAGAAAGTATACATGTATCCAATTTTGAATAAAAATCTTTGTTTTCGATTTTAAATTTGAAAACGTAAGTTGTAGAATGCAGCTTACGTTTTTAAATTACAGTCCTCGTAAGGTGAGATACGATAAAAAGTAACAAAGTAAAGCTACAAGCTCCATACCTGAAGCGATCAGCTAACTTGTAAAGGTATGAGCTATATCGCCACGAGCTATGATGTAAAGCTACAAGTTTGGATTTCTTCCTTGCGGGGTAGACAGATCCCCCCTTAAAGCCACGTTTAGCATATTAGTGGGAATTAGGAAGAAACGGAATCAAAATATTGATGGGTTGCTACCCGCATTGCCTACTTATATGATTCCTCAGATTATCGCCCATTCCCTCGATCGGCTTTTACGATATGTGGTGGAAGCGAAGCAGCTGGGTACATTCTGCGTTTTTTTATTTTCTCTCAGACCAGCATTGCAGAGTTATGAACACGAGTTTTGTTTTTAAAATATGAGCTACGACATAGAGGGAGTTACGAAATATGGCGTAGAGCTTAAGATCTACGACGTAAAGCTACGGCTGCAAGGTAGGGCTACGACGCTGTACTATAAGAGCTACGACATATTAATAAAGTTACAAGCTACGCTCATGCGTATCGTAGAGTAACGAAATACTTCGGCATAACGTACAACTACGAGCAGCTATGACACCTACAAGGAGCTGAGAGCTATTTGTTGCTATAGCTCTTAGCTCCTTGTAGGTTTCATAGCTAGGAGCTACCATATTAAAGTACCTATGTATGTGTAGTATGATGACTTCCTATGCATATCTAATAATTCAAGTATCATCATCATATCAGCCGCAAGAAGTCCACTGCTGGACAAAAGCCTCCACCAGGGATTTCCAATGCGACCGGTTGGAAGCGTATAATTTAAGTATGCATATGACAAAAAAATATGAACAGCAATCAAACAAGCTTTTTTCTTAAAACTATAAGAACTACACGACTCCTATAAGGTTTATGGCCTATGTCACTAAAAATAAAAAAAGCATAATATAAAAACACACTTTTGATTATAAAACTAGCTGTCATAACGAATTTCGTTTTGCAATTAATTTTATTTTCTGCTATTCGGGTTGATAACAAAATGAAAAAGTCAAAAATTATATATACTATAAAGATTATAAAAATCGGTTTACTCGTTCTTAAGTTAAACATGTTCGAACAAACCCGATTTTGTTTATATATATAGATGTTCCCGGAAAGGGGTGACTCAGCCCGACAAAATTAAAAACTTTTCCTATGGGACTAATGCTGGGAACTCATTTTTTTTTACCTTTTATACTCATTGCCGGGTCGGCCGAACACTTTTGTATAAAAATGTAATTTTTTTGAAGTCCCAGCTTTGATCCCATAACAAAAGTTATTCAGTTTGACGGGCCAAGTCACGCCTTCAAGAGAACGTCGTTGTTGAACACGCTGTATACTACTAGCGACCCGGACCTCGGCATCGTCTGGGTGCAATGTACATATAAGTATTTTCCTTGAATCACTCTATCTATCTGAATCAACCGTTTCAAAGTAGTTTTAAAGATCTAAGCATACATAGGGACAGACATACAGCGGGAAGCGACTTTGTTTTATACTATGTAGTGAAGACAAGCTGACCAGGCGAATTTCGTACTTTGTTCTTCATTGTGTTTTATTGGTAGTCGAGTAAAAAGTAACCAATATGTTAATCCAGAGTGTCAGCTAACTCCATACCGAATTTCATTAAAATCAGTCCAGCCGTTCTTGAGTTATAAGTGTTCGAACAAACCCGACTTTGTTTATATATTAAGACAAGCTGACCCGGCGAACATCGTACTTTTTACTTAGTTGTCTTTTATGGGAAGTCTGGTAAAAAGTATCATCATTATCATCATCATCAGGTCTTTTTAGTCTCCACTGCAGGAGCATGACCCTCTCTGTCCTACCGGAGCCATACTTGGCCAGAGCAGACAGAGGATTTGGCCCACACTCTCCTCGCTGGCCAGACGGGGTGGACAGGTCTCATCGATGTTTATGAGCTTTGTTTAGCTTGTATTTCCTAAGTCGCCTCTTACGACATCCATGGGAAGACTTGGAGTGGTCCTATTCTACTCTGGCGGAAACCACACGGCAAAAAGTAACCTGAATGTTAATCCAGAGTGTCAGCTACCTCCATACCAAATTTCATTAAAATCAGTTCAGCCGTTCTCGTGTTATAAGTGTTCGAACAAACCCGACTTTGTTTAATATATTATAATTATTATTGCGCAAAATGCCACAGACAGCAGATAAATCTCTTTTAATTATTCAACCCCAAGTGATTGATCTTCCCGTAAGACTAATTTATCACGATTTTACCAAGTAATCGCAAATACAACTGTTTTGATAGATCAAGGAAATAAGTAAGATGAATTTTCCCCGAAACTCTTTGGGTGATCAATTAAGAGTAAGTCTGTTGTTGTGGGAGAAAAGCCATTGTAGAGTAGAAGTAATCTTGCCCAGGGTTTATTGTAAAATCTATTTTCAGTATTTACTCTTGCGAGTATAACTTTATTCTTATTTTTTTTTACACTTCCATGCTGGTCTGGGAAAAAGAAAAAAACGGTGTCAAGTGCGAGTCGGAGTCGCGCCCGAAGAGTTCCGTACGTTATCTATAAAAACGGCAAAAAATCATGTCTGTTGTATTGGAGCCCCCCTTTAATATTAATCCGAACTAATATTATAAATGAGAAAGTGAGTTTGTTTGATTGTTTGTTTGTTTATTTGTTTGTTTGTTTGTTTGTTTGTTTGTTTCTTTGTTTGTTTGTTTGTTACGCTTTCACGCCGTAACTACTGAACCAATCAAAATGAAATTTTGCATACAAGTTCTTTGGAGTACGGAGAAGGACATAGGCTACCTTTTATCCCGGGAAAAAATACTATTCCCGAGGGATCGAATTTGACGCGGGCGAAACCGCGGGCGAAAGCTAGTTCTAAATATTTATTTCTAAAAATAAATATTCTTTGCATCTACCTGTTGCCGTTGTCAATATCGAGCAAAACAAGCAAAAAATCACGTTTGTTGTATGGGAGCCCCCTTAAATATTTATTTTATTCTATTTTTTAGTATTTGTTGTTATAGCGGCAACTAAAAAACACCATCCGTGAAAATAAATACAACCGAATTCATTATTTCCTCCTTTTGTTAAAGTCGCTTAAAAGTAGCAAGATTTGCCTATTCTAATCAAAAATTTCTTCGTTAGTTTTCCCTACCTTATGTAGGCTCGGAACAGCAAGTAAGTTTCTTCTGCTTCAATATATGGATGGTCATATCCACTGTAAAAAAAATACGACTTGAAATAAATAAATTAAATAAATAAATAGCGACATATCACATAAACTGGGCTTGCACCACAGTAAGTTGTGATCTTATGTCGTAGGATACTAACTTTATATGTAGATACGAGTAAATATCCAAGACCCAGGTCAATCTGAAAAAGATCATTTTCCAACTTGACTTGGCCGGAAACCCTCGTCTCACAGGCTGGCCTATTAACCACTGCGCCACAGAGCTCGCCAATTATACTGTTCTATTTTTACCAAACACGAAATATCGTTAACTATACAAAAGTATTTTTATAAATGTTTTATTTTGCATTCACAATGCTACTTTGATATACTCATAATAAATTAAGAAATAAATATGGTGAATAATTTCATGCGGGTGGGACTTGAACCAGCGACCTAGGTCGTACCTAGGTCGCTGCTTCAAGTCCCACCCGCATGAACTTTTTTTACCGTATTTTATTTCTTAATTTTTTAAGAGTATTCAAAAGATATATCGTATAAAGGCCGTCAAACCACAACATACCTCTGGGCCGTACTTCATCTCCGCGAGCACGGAATCGTAAACCGCCTATGACGCTAACGCGGTTAGCAATCCTAAAACCTCCAGCGCATAAAATATTGCTGCATGTTGCTAGAATGGCCAGGTTTAATCTCGTAAGGGCGGACAGCTTGCGCGGATACCAATGACCAACATTACGGATAGAAGAAACAGATATTTACTGTATATTTTTAAGTTTGTTTAATTATGACAAAGATTTGTAGAATCGTAAACTTCTGAAGTAAACGTGGTTAGTGATCCTTAAACCTTCGCCGCATAAAATATTGCTGCATATTGTTCGAATGACGAGTATTAATCTCGTAAAGGCGGATAGTTTGCGCGTATATCACTGACCAACATTACGGATAGAAAAAACAGATATTCACTGTATATTTTTATTGAGAGGCGGGTTTGTAAAATCGTAAACTTACTATAACGCTATCGAAGCTAACGGCTCATAAAACTTCGCAGCATAAAATATTGCTGCAAGTTGTTAAAATGGCTAGGTTTAATCTTGTTAGGGCGGCAAGCTTACGCGTGAACCACTGACAAACATCTGAGGCCCAACAAAATCAACGACGCGTACTCGTTGTGTAGGTCAATACTGAGCGCAATAGAAGTGACGTGTGTGACATGTGTGAAATTGATATGACATGAAGTTAGCGGCGCCTGCGCCGCACCCCCCACGTCGATGACGATGGTGCGAATATAACCCGCCCATCAGATAGAAAAACAAGCATTTTTATGATATAGTACGGCAAACGAGCAAGCGGATCACCTGATAGTCCATGGGCAGTTATCACCGCTGCCCATGGACAACTAAAACACCAGAGGTATGAAAAGAGTATTGTCGCTATTTAATGTATATTATGAATGGGATTGTACGAGAGGGATCTGAAATCGTAAACCGCTGATGCTAACGCGGTTAGCAATCGCAAAACCTCTGCCGTATAAAATATTGCTGCATGTTGCTAGAATGGCTAATGGCGAAGTTTAATCTTGTAAGCGGCCAGCTTACGCAAACACCACTGACTAGCATAATGGATAGAGCAAACAGCTATTTTTTATTTGACTGATTTTTTGCGTTTTAAATGGGTATGGTCTTATTGCTTGGTTTTATTAGTACCTTTCTTTTCACTAATAATTCTACATTAAATTAAAGAGTGTTCACATCTCATGACTTACTTGCTTTCGTTAAACTTTACTTTTCTGTTAAAATATATTATATTTATATCTAAATATATATAACTCAAAGTGACTGACTGACATAGTGATCTATCAACGCGCAGCCCAAACCACTGGACGGTTCGGGCTGAAATTTGGCATGTAGGTAAATGTCATGACGTAGGCATTCGCTAAGAAAGAATTTTGATCAAATCTACCCCCAAGGGGATAAAATAGGGGATGAAATTTTGTATGAAACTTAACGCGAGCGAAGCCGCGGGCAAAAGCTAGTAGACTATATTTTTAATGTCCCTTTTACCTGACTTATAACAGTTGTACTCGTATAGTCATTACGGTAGAAGTATCATTGACAGACGTTAGATCACCGTAGATTTCATTTATGTCATGCCCACGGAGCCCCAAAGTTAAACAATTCTACATGCTCACTACAAAAAACAGCACGAAAGGCATTTTTAGATACAAAGGCGCTTATTAATTAGAATAACTCTAATATAAATATCATACATTGTATTACCCATTTTTATAATACCTGTTGCCAGAGCGCTCCCAGTTGGCCACATATAGGATTAACGCCAAACCGCCCGCCGTATTACCCGGCCAGTTTACGATTATGACGATGCACTTACAGACTCTCAACGGAGCCTGTCTACTGTACTCGGCTGTTTTATAGCTATTAGACAATATAGGTAAGTACTTGACTGGCTCTGCATGGCGTTTAACTTGTAAATAAACATAAAACTTTAGCATCCTCCCATAGTATGGGCGGACTAAATCACTCTTGGTGTTAAGTTGGGGGTTTTCACGTGCGTGGATACCTATCTGTGTACATATAAATACGTCTCTTTCTCCCTTTCTTTTTTGATTTTTGCTCCCATATATGATATATTGAATATAATACCAAAGATTTACAAAAACGAATTCGTTTCATACATTATAATTAAAGAAGTTTGCATGGTAAAAAATAATTTCTTTGGATTTGATTCTTAAGACTATTTTACTCAACTGATTAAAAGCTCTTTTCAGTAAGAAGCATATATGATGCTATTTTTACGAAACTTGTAGTTACGAGTCCGTCTCCATAACAACATGTCGATGTATTACTACGGATTGACAAAGCGAACTTCTTTCGCATATATCAAATTGACAGGCGATTTATTTTATACACAAAACTGGAATATTTATGGCGGTTATCAGGAGCATGATAAGAAATATGGAAATGGAAAAATCTGTAAGTCGTGCAGAACGGTCTAAGAATAAGCTCCTTTGTATTCTATTATACTTGCGAGCATTCCTAGTTCAGACTTCCTTTCGTATAAGTATTTATGAAGTCGTCTTTATTCGACGAAAGATCTACTCTAGCTACTTCAGAAATTCTCAGTAAGATAAAAAGGCCATCACCTTTTTTTAATCTTACTGATAATTTCTGTCAAATATTAATATCAAAATTAAATCTGCTTAAATTTTTATTTATTATTCATTCATTCATTTTCAGCCCACATCAGCCCACTGCTGGGCATAGGCCTCCATTTTTTTACGCCATTCTCTACGGTCCTGTGCTAGTCTCATACTATATGTTTTTTTGGTTTGGTTTTGTCGGGTACGCGAGATAAAGAAACTGCGCTCGCCAACCTGCCTACCAAGCGTGTTGAGCATGGCAATATCCTCCCATGGAGAATATTGCCATGCTCACTGAGCATACTTGACAGAAGCCATGGTTCAGCACCGGACATCTTTCGGCTGTAATTATAATGATAATGATATTTGATTCGAACATTGAGGAGCTTCCTTGATTATCTCGATGGTATTTGATTTTCATAAGAAAAATATTTTTTCGCTCTCGACCGACAAAGGAATTTGCTAGATATTGTCACACACGCACACACACACGAAACTCACTATATTTCATAATAAACAAGGCATAAAAAAGTATTCCTATAGTGATACCCAAATTACATTTTTAATTCCTCAGAAATAAATTTATTTTGAAATAATTTGAGCATTGTATATGTATAAAGCTATGAAAAATATTCATGTCGATAAGATTTATTCTTTTAGTCGTTATGAATAAATTGCAAACAACAAAAACAAGTTGCATGACAAACCAGAATCTGTTTTCTCAGAAATGAAACACAGGAAAAGTCAATTTGTTTAAATAAATGTAAAAGTACATTTTATTTTCAGATTTGCTTCAATTTATTGCACTTGGGATTTCCAATAAAAACAAGCATCAATCTAGAGAGATTTTTAAAGAGAATAAATACATTTTTCGAACGAAATAAATTTGCGAAAGCAAAATTTGCAAGCTATCTGTAAATATTGACCCGGACCCTTTTACATGTTACGCAAATGTCCGCGCTGCTCGCCAAATCAAATTTTCTTTGAGATACTTTTTCACTATACTCTCACTAGGCCTAGTAGGTATTTATTGGAAGAACGTCTCAACGGAAATCTAAACGAAATAGAATACACATTAGGCCGATACATTTTGTATAGTACTGCTATCATCAGTATTAAAGGAGAAAGTATGTTGTTTTAGTCATACAAATGGGTATTTCCATTTAAGATTTTTATTGATCACTTTTACCAATCTATCTAATATTATAAAGCTGAATAGTTTGTTTGTTTGTTTGAACACACTTATCTCAGGGACTACTGGTTCGTATTGGAAAATTATTTTTGTGTTAGATAGTCCATTTATTGAGAAAGGCTATAAAACATCAAGTTACGATCAATAGGAGCGAAGCATCAATAAAAGAAGTTTTGAAAACGGGGAAAAATTATTCATCTATACTAATTAATCACAATAACAGAAATTGCCGCAGACGAAGTCGCGGGAAACAACTAGTGATAGATAATGTTCTAAAAGTCATTATTTAATTTGTGAAAATTTAATTTAAAGCAACTAATTTCGTTATTTCCGCGATTCATCAAAGTTCATTCATAAACATGAATTTTAATTTTAGAGTGACATAATTTTCACAGTTTAACCTTTTTAACTCAGTACAGTACTAAGATTCGAAATCCAAAGACAACAGCACTCGTGCTGTCTCACTCATAATACTTGTACGGCGCGGCGCTGCAACTAACCCCAGACATGGCTCGTATACATCAGCCCATAGTAAATTTGTATCAAGCGTGAAATTTTTAACACTGGTACAGTTAGCCACCGAGATACCTGACCCCGCCCTCTACCTATATCTTGGATTTGCTGTTAAACCAGAACTGATATCGACATGAAAATGTATATTTAGAGAGATTTTAATGAAGACTTTCTGAATATTTTTCATGTCAATATTATTAGTTTAAGAGAAAATGGCTGACTGTACTAAAGTGCATATTCTTATCAGTATGATACTGACTAGAATCGGAGTTCAATTAAATTGTTTCCATCAGCTCAACAAGCAAAAGCTCCGTGTTTTTTTCTTTTTTCTTAGCAATTTTGGTAAATGTGTTATCTCCCTAATACAGGTATACTAAACACACACAATTTCGCCTTTATTGAATACCCTAGCAATTCCATTTTGGCCAATCAATTTTACCTTACTAAATTGTTTCTTTCGAGTACCTATATATTGGCATCTTATATCCCAATATCATGTAAATAATACACGAGGGTAGTTTGGGTTCAGTTTTATGTAGGGACAATAAATACGGGCCCTGCTTTAATGTGACTTTTATAGGGTCGGGAAGACTATTTCACAGGTATTATGCAGGACCGTAGTATATTATAATGGTAAATCACTTCTCTTAAAGACTTGAATTATACCGGGAAGACGGGAAATATTTTGGGATTTAATCGGGAATCGGGATGTTTGACTAAGGATTTTAGATTTTTGTAAAATTTGGGGATTTTTAAGGCAAGAATGAATTATTTGAGGTTCGTTGTTGATAAGTTGCGTGTACACGCTAGACTTCATCTTTGCGTCCCATGAGGCGCACTCAAATCATCAATAAAGAAACATTTCGTTCTTCTTGATCGCTTTATATCCTCTTCTTGTTGATTCGAACTGTTTTCCTTTCGATGTCTTTACAACATAATGGCAACACTAATCGCTCTGTCGTTAGTTTCATTAAGGTTGTCATGTAGGTCATGAGGGCATGAATTGTTTGGCACTGCAATTATAAAAATTGTCACTAGAAAACCCAACATAGCTCCGTTTTCTCGGCATCGATTTACATAATCATTGAATTTAATCTTACCGTATTTCAAGCTTGTGTCTCGGTGTGTTGACGTATGAGTCGATAAAAGTTAAATTTTCAATATGAAATTGTAATCTACTACTACATACTACGTTGCAATGTATCATACAACTTTAAAACCAGTATCTGGGTGAAAGGGCTACACTCGAAGAAGTTCCCCAGGGATGAGACCTAACAAGATCGATTTTACACTTCAATAAGCCCTACACACTAAAATTTCATCGAAATCGTTGGAGACATTTTCGAGATCTTGATAATAATAATAAATTCATTTATTTCGACCATCTTTGGATCATATTACAATACAGACTTTAGAAATTAATAATTACAATAAATTAAATTAACATACAGTCAGTGCATGAACCATAGCAAAGTCAAAAGTCAAAGTCAAAGATTTTTATTCAAAATTGGATACATGTATCTCTTTTTGAACGTCATATTTTTATTTCTTATATATTTTTTAATATATGCAAAATTGAAATACTACTAGCGTTTCGGAACGACCACTGGTGAGAAGAATACGCCTAAAGAAACTCAATCCAGACTTGGTCCCTACGTGCCTGAAGGGCTCTGAATACATTGTTAACATTAAACACAATTTTTCATACTATAGATTAATTTTAACATTTAATAATTGTTAATATTAAATAAATTTATATAAATTTCCACGCATTTTTATCAGTTATATAATCATCAATGCAGTAATAAGCCTTTTTTATTAACTGGTTTTGTACAATCGTTTTGAAATAAGTAAAGGCAGACCTAATATTTCTGCAGGAATTTTATTATAGAAGCGTACTCCTAGACCCAAAAATGAATTCATAGTTTTCTGCAATCGCAATACTGGTGTAGCTAATTTATTTTTATTTCTCGTGTTTCGGTCATGGATATCACTATTTTTCTTATATAAATCAAGATTATAGCGCACAAACATAATATTCGTAAATATGTTTTTTTTTTTGGTGGGTAGAAGTTAAAACAAGTAGACGTTTTTATGATAGCTCTTGATTTTATTGTGATTTAAAATAATATATATTATATATTCGTCCTAACTACAGTACATAAATGCATTAGGTACCTCTATCCAGCTCGCCAGTTTAAATTCTCACCATTCCTTTCACTATTTTTGGCACTACACAACACTACACATACAATGGATCAACTCGCTCAACTTAGGAAAAATATGGATGACATGACTGCTATGTTCACGGCCAAGATGTCCTCGTTTGAAGAGAGTGTAGCAGATCGCAGCCCTCAGGACATTGCATCTCTCTCGAGTGAGTACCAGTCATTCAAAACTTTTATCTGGAAAACTGTAAAACAGCTCAAACTGCAACTCGAACTAGTTCTTCAAACACTGGATTCATTTGAAATGAGATCAAGAGTTAAACTTCTTCTTTTGCATGGTTTAGCTGAAGATAAGAACGAGCAATTGACTGAGAAAGTTGTAGGCTGTCTCCAAAACGAGCTAGGTTCCCCAGCTTTTGTGCCGGAATACCTCATCTCTTGTATGCGGCTAGGCAGAGTTAGCAGAGCTGACAAACCACGCCCCATTCTAATGCGTTTTAAAGACTGTCTGAGTCGGAACAAAGTTTGGGCTGAAAAGAGAGCGCTTAAAGGGACTGGCCTCACGATATCAGAGTTTTTGACTTCATCGCGACATGCAGTTTTTGTAGAGGCGCGCAAGGAACTGGGAGTTAAAGGTTGCTGGACCAGCGACGGCAAAATTGTCGTGGTATGTGCGAATGGCATGAGGCGTAAGATAACGACCGCACTGGAACTGCGTGAGGTCATGGCGGACTTATCAACAAAGTCAGGCAAAGACGATTCTTCCGGCTCCAGCGCACCGCCTAAAGCAAGCTCTTCCAACTCCAGCGCTCAGCCCGGCCGACTTCCAAACAAATTGCGTCCATGCAGGGCGGCATCCAAAAAGTGAAGTTACGAGTTTCATCCCTGCATCTAACCTCAATGCCCTTTGTTTTTTCTGACTTTCATTTTTCTTTGTAGGTATCTTATGTGTAAACGGTCTTTCCGTTATTGCGAATCCGTTATATGTTATTTATGTCAAGGCGCAGGAGGTACACGTAATATTTTTTATTGTTATCCGTATTAATTTTTGTACTTCAAGCTCAGAACACTTCAAACAGCCGGTTAACCTCAATTTATTTGTAAGTCACTTGACATTGACAGAATCAGGTGACAGATATTAAAAGTGTCGGGGGTGCTATTCTTGAAAGTGTGACGCTTGTCTTCGAGCGATATTTGTATGGAGGAATCGCTTGTTTACTAGTTTTACGAGCGGCGTCATTTCATTTGAATTTCAAAAGAAATGGCACTCATTGTTCATTGTTTTTTATAGTTTCTTGTCAGTGCAACGTTCCGTTCCAAACTTTTTTTTTTTTTTTTTTCTTTCATTGCAACGATACGTTTTATTTTATATTTTGTTTTTGTTATTTTCAATATTATTATTTACGTTTATTCAATGCTGTGATATTAATTTCCTATATTTTATAATGTTATTTGTATTGAGTTACCGCTTAACCAAAGTGTTCTTCATTATCTGTTTATTAATGTTTTACTAATTTTTTTTTTTTCTCTGATCATAATTATTTTCTATGTACTGTCTCTCTCTCTCTCTTTCTCTCTCTCTCTCTGTAATCCTAGATGTTTTATTTTCTCTTTTTTTATAGGGATTGGGGCCCAATTCTGAGGAGAAGTTGAGATAATTTGTACAATTAGATGTACAACTTCTTTGCAGAATTGGACGAATCAACATAATTTTCTAGTGTTCCTCTATTTTTATTTACCTTTCGTTTTTGTATTTTTTTAAAAATTTTTATTTATCTGTTATTATGTATTGTGTTTGGGAACCGGTTTGGTAAAGAGTTTGACAATATTTGTTATTCTAATTAGTGTTTTTATTACATGTTTACCAAATTGGCCCAAATTCGTTTATCTTGTATTTCTTTTTCTTCTTTGGTTTTCTATTTTTGTTTTATCTTTTTCTTTTGTGTTTGAAGTACTTTTACTTAACCCTAGTATTGCTATTTTTATGTGCGTTTATTGATTTATTGCCTATACATACACATTTCAATGTCAACAACTGGCGAATAATATAGAATATTTGTCGATTAATTAGGTATAAGTATTTTAGTTTAAGTAAGTAGTTTATTGGTTATATTATAATATCATACAAGTAGGTATATTTATGTAGTAAAATGTCTGATGTACTTAGCGAAAACTCTGACCTCGAATACTTTTCTTTTTGTTCTTCTTCTTCTGAATGTTTACTCAGTGCCTGTAGTGATGACTCCGATGAGACGTCACTAAATGAAAAACTTAAGGTCACCTTCTCCTCTTTTAAGTCTAATTTTAATGTGGTTCACATTAACGCTCAAAGCTTACCCGGTCACTACGCTGATTTTCTGGCATCCTTTACATCTCTTCAAGTCCATGCTATTCTTATTTCTGAAAGCGCTCTCAAGCCCTCACTTCCTTCAGCACTGTATCCTCTGCCAGGTTATTGTCTCTATAGAAATGATCGTTCATATCTTGTAGCACGTTCTGACGGCGGATCCAGGGTTGTAGGTTTTGGTGGAGTGGCCATATATTTGCGGAGTGATATTCCTGCTCAAATCATCTCGCAATCAGTTTCTGTCCCTCAGTCACCTGAACATTTATTTATTGGCATTAATCTTAATGGCTTGAGAATCCTCCTAGGTGTATATTATAGTCCGTCTCTTCACATAAATTTTTTTAACTCATTTGAATCAATTTTGTCCGATTTGCGATGTCAATTTGATTACTTAATTATTATGGGGGACTTTAACACTTGTCTTATCAAGAACGACTCGCGTTCCAAAACCTTTCTTTCTCTCTTATACTCTCTGGATCTACATATTCTTCCCCTTTCAGCAACTCATTTCCCACACAACGGACCGCCCTCTTTGTTAGACCTCATCATTACCTCTTCTCCTGATTTGACTTCAAAGCATGGCCAATTTAGGGCACCCACTTTTTCTGCCCATGATCTCATTTTTTCCTCTTTTAAACTAAGGACTTCTCGACCTAAACATAAATTTGTATTGCGGAGGAATTTTGGTGCCATTGATTGGCAACTGTTCGAAGCTGATATTTGTGGAGTAGACTGGGATCGTATTATTACAGTACCTGACGTTGACACAAAAGTGGAGGCATTTAATTCCATTTTATTATCCATCTATGATAAATACGCCCCGCTGGAACAAGTCAGAGTTAAACATTTACCTGCTCCATGGCTCACTTCTGACATCAAAAAGCTCATGTCCAAACGGGATAAAGCTAAAATAAAATTTAGGCGTTATCAGACTGAGTCATACCGTGAAAAATACATCCAACTTCGTAATATGTGCAATAAGAAGTGTAGGGAAGCCAAGCGGAAACACATTCATGACAATGTTGACAATTGTACTCCGAGTAAGCTTTGGAAATTTTTGAATGGGATTGGGATTGGCAAACAGTCTTCAGATGCTAGGTCCGGTTTAAATGTCGACGATTTAAATAAATTCTTTTGCGCTTCTCCTTCATTGCTCTCGGATAATGTTAAACAAACAACTCTGCTTGAACTCTCTGTTAAGCCTAAGCCAGATTGTCCTACTTTTCATATGGACTTGGTGACGGTTGATGATGTGGTTGCGATTATTGACAGTCTTAAATCGAATGCAGTCGGCAGCGATGATATCTCCCTTTCTATGTTAAAGCCCATTGCTACGTTGATCGCCCCAATATTGGTTGATATTATCAATTGCTCAATTATATCTGGTGTTTTCCCTGATTCTTGGAAATATGCTCACGTCGTACCTGTACCTAAAAAATCGAATCCCTCCTCTCCTTCCCATTTCCGTCCCATATCAATTCTACCCGTATTGTCCAAAATCATCGAGCACTTTGTCCATAAATGTTTAACAAAGCACCTCAACCAGTACAATTTATTGAATTTGCACCAATCAGGTTTTCGAGCAGGACATAGCACTACTACTGCTCTTGTGAAAATTACAGATGACATTCGCTTAAACATTGAGAATAAAGACCTTACTCTCTTGGTGCTGCTGGATTTCACAAACGCTTTCAATACCGTAGATTTTGATATTCTTCTTGGCATTCTTGAATCCTTAAATTTCTCTGCATCGTCCCTCTCCTGGTTTCATTCGTACCTTGTCGATCGTCATCAGCTGGTAAAAATCGATCAGTGTAAATCTGACTGGTGTGAATTGGCTGCTGGTGTTCCTCAGGGTGGAATATTATCTCCTGTCCTCTTTTCTATTTTCATCGACAGCATAACAACTTCTCTCTTATCTTCATTTCATTTGTATGCTGACGATCTGCAGATTTATTCGGCCGCCCCTCTTAATAATTTCAATCTCGCTGTGCGCACCATCAACTCAGATCTTGCTGCTATAGCAGCTTGGTCTCGTAATTTCGGGCTTAAAATCAATGCAGAAAAATCTCAAGCAATCGTCATAGGCAGTCCATATTTTATAACTAAATTTAAGACTCTCTCCTTTCCTAATGTCGTTCTTGATGGTAATATTATTCCTTTATCTCCTACAGTGAAAAACTTAGGCATTATTTTTGATGAGACTCTTTCCTGGTCGCCTCAAATCAATGAGGTGAGTCGTAAGATGTTTGTGGCTCTTCATTCTTTAAGACGACTGCAAAATTTTCTGCCCACAAAAACGAAAGTGCTCCTTGCTCACTCCTTATTGACTCCTTTGCTAAATTATGCAGACGTAGCATATTTGGACCCAACTGAAATTCTCCTTGACAAGCTGGAACGCCTGCAAAATCAATGCATTAGATTTATTTTTGGACTGCGTAAACATGACCACATCTCAGAATTCCGTAAAAAACTTAGCTGGTTGCCGATTAGGATAAAAAGGAATGTTCATATTCTTTCTCTTCTTTTTAATGTTCTATATAACCCTTCCTTCCCCATCTATCTTCGTTCAAAGTTTTCTTTCAGGCAAATTGACTGTCGGTTGCGGGCATCAGGCATCCCAAAATTAAACATTCCATCGCATGTTTCGCTAACTTACTCCAAGTCGTTTGCAGTTGTAGCTGCTAGACTCTGGAACTCACTGCCAACTGATGTAGTGATAGCATCATCATTAAATTCCTTTAAAAGTAAATTATTAAGAATTTCTCTTGTTACTTCAGACATTTGATTACTAGTAGACTTTTTTTTTTTTTTTCGTTATATATAATTAAATAGTTGTATAAATATGTATTTTTAAATTATGTATTTACTGTATATATATATATTTGGGTATTTATATGTAAATGTATTCTGTTGTTAGATGTATTATTCTTGGCTAGATTTATCCTTATTAATTGTACATGCTTCTGCCCCATAATTGAGTAAATTTCCTCTAACTTATTCGCCGGTTGACTGGAAGAGATCCCATCTTGGGATAAGTCCGCCCTTGTAGACTGATCTTTCTTAACTGTATTTATTATAGCTTATTTCTTGTACAATAAAGATATCACAAACAAACAAACAAACATGTACTGAGAAGGTAAAGTTAAAATATTTATATCTTTAAACAATTCTCTGAGAGATTCTCTAGCACCAAGTTTATATATAGATCTAATAGCGCGTTTCTGCAGGACAAATATGGTGTTTACTTCTGCAGCGTTACCCCATAGTAAAATCGCATAAGACATAACACTATGAAAGTAACTAAAATATACCAAACGCGCAGTATCAACATCAGTCAGTTGTCTAATTCTCCTGACAGCATAAGCTGCAGAACTAAGTTTACCCGCTAACGTAGTAATATGGGCACCCCATTGAAGCCCGGCATCAAGAGTTATTCCAAGAAATGTTGTTTTATCAGTTAAATCTAGTGGTTCATTATTCATTACTATTTGTGTTGGAATTTTTGTAACATTTGGTAAGCAAAATTTGATACATTTCGTTTTCTTAGCGTTCAACAATAGATTGTTCGCTGTGAACCAATCCAACACTTGAGCTAAAGTACTATTAACCACGTCAAAAGAATTAGTTTGTCTATCAATTTTGAAGACAAGAGAAGTGTCATCGGCAAATAGTACAGCCTTACATGTATTGACACAGTAAGGTAGGTCATTGATGTAAATGAGGAATAACAGAGGCCCTAGGATAGAGCCCTGGGGTACGCCCATCTTAACCGATGATCCGGAGGATTGTACCCTATCTAAACTAACTTTTTGAGTTCTGCCACTTAAATAAGATTCAAGTAAATCGCGAGATTTACCTTTTATTCCATAGTGCTCCAGCTTGGAGAGAAGGGTATCGTGGTCTACGCAATCAAAGGCTTTGGAAAGATCACAAAAAACACCAATAGCATTTTGTTTTCCCTCCCAAGCCCCATATATGTATTTCAACAGAGCTACACCCGCGTCTGTAGTTGACCGACCCTTTGTAAATCCATACTGTTTACGATGGAAAAGGCTATTTATGTTAAAAAAAGCTAAAAACTGATTAAAAATCATTTTTTCAAATATTTTACCAAGCGCTGGCAGAATAGAAATGGGACGGTAATTAGTGGGATCATTTTTATCGCCAGATTTGTACAAAGGAATGACTTTACTTAACTTCATCAAGTCAGGAAATGTCCCAGTATCTACACACTTATTAAATATAGAAGCTAAATATGGTGCAATTGCTTCAATGATGTTACTTATGACAGCTACAGAGATATCCCACAAATCTCCAGTTTTCTTATTATTCAAACTCTTAAATGTATCAATGATTATTTGAGGTGTTACATGTTGAAATATTAAATGATTGTTACATTCTAGTATACAGCTTGTTAATAGTTTTTTAGATTCCTCAGATGATGAACGTATGGAGGCAGTAGTATTTACGGGAATGTTAGTAAAGAAATCTTCGAAATATTTTGCGACGTCTTCATTATTACTGAGGATCTTATTATCTAATTTTAATTCTATTTTGTTGTCACGATTTTTAGTTTTCCCGGTTTCCATGTTAATAATTTTCAAAGTGGTCTTTATCTTATCATGAGAATCTAGAATAGCTTTTCTTGTATATAAAGATTTTGCGCACAGGCACGCCTTTTTAAAAACCTTAGAGTAAGTTCTAACATAATTAATAAATTCAGTATTTTTATTGTAAGCTTTCATAGCTAATAATTCGTATAACCTGTTTCTACTAACGTAAATACCAGTTGTAGCCCATTCACAAAATTTTTTACCGATACGTTTAGTACATTTTTTAATTTTGAATGTATTGTTGAATTCCGATCAATAACACCAAACATTGTATTATATAGAGCATCCGGATCATCTCTAGTTTCTTCAATTTCATTTTTTTAGATATTTTTTTCTTAAATACATTTATTTTAGCTTTGGTTATAGATCTAAAGGTTACTTTTGGTAAGTCTACTTCTACATCAGTTATAAGTTTTACAAACTGACCGTAGTGATCCGAGGTTAGATTTTTAGTTATATATTTGTCAACAGCAGTGCAATTGCAGAAAACATTATCTATGCACGTTGCAGAATCTTCAGTAACTCTAGTTGGTTCCAAAAACAAATTAACCAAATCAAATGATTTAAAGACATTTAAAAATCGAACACTTTCAGTTGTTGTAACTAACAGATCAACATTAAAGTCACCGCACACTATAATATTTTTGCGACAACAACATAATTTTCTCAAGACATCTTCAATAACTGGATCTAGGTCATAATATCGTCAGTCACTTCATCGCCGGTCGCTGCATCGCGCCCGTTACATCGACGGTTTAACGTAGCGAAGGTACACAATATCGCTGGTACGCTGCATCGACAGCCCGCTATATCGATGGTAAACTGCATCGAAGGCGCATAGTATCGATGGTACACAGCATCGATAGCGCACTAAATCGATTGTAGCCTGTATCGAAGGTGCATAGTATCGATGGTAAACTGCATCGATAGGGTCCCACATCGATGGTAGACAGTATCGAGGGTGCACTATATCGAAAGTAAACTGCATCGAAGTGCTCCATATCGATGGTAGACAGTATCGACGGCACACCATATCGATAGTAAACTGCATCGACAGTGCACCATATCGATGGTAGACAGTATCGACGGCGCACCATATCGATAGTAAGCTGCACTGCATCGATTATTATGCACCAAAATCATGCACTACTCCCCGGTAATTTTAGAAGGGTCAGGGCACAACATCGCCAGTCACTACATCGCCGGTCGCTGCATCGCGTCCGTTCCATCGAATGGCACGGATGCGCAAACTCAGCGCGGCAGCTTTGCGCCAAAGTAGAAAGAGACAGCATGCTGTGCCAGACCTTATATTAGAACGAGAGGGGTAGTGAGTCAGTGGCGGTGGACGTATTTAGGAGAATAATTCTAGGTAAACAATGATTTTCTTTTCTGATGTAGTGTAGGACGGTACTTGAAATTTAAGTTTTTTATAGTTTTCAACCGACTTAAAAAAAGGTTGTATTTATTCTATATTCAGTGGTTTTTTTTAAATGTTTTATTATCTACCTCAGACCTCCGTCATTTCTGAACCGATTTTTAATATTCTTTTTTTGTTTAAATGGGTATGCTTTAAAGTTAGTTCCAGTCAAATCTCATCACAATCGGTGTTTGATTAGAGCCGATTTTTTTACCTATTTAAAAAATATCTTTTTACACTACTTCCAAAAAAGTGGATGCCTTTTTTGTTGAATCTATGGGTTCAGATCTCGAAAATGACGTCAGTTTTGGAATCCAAGATGGCGGATTCGACATTTCATGTAAAATTTACATGGGTGTCGCTTTCTGGGTTTTTAGGTATGAAGATCTCAAAAATGATGTCAGTTTTGGAATTCAAGATGGCGGCCTCGAGTTTTCATGAAAAATCTACATGGGTGTCATTTTCTAGGTTTTTTCGGGGGTAGGTCTCGAAATTGACTTCAGTTTTGGAATTCAAGATGGCGGATGCAAGTTTTCATGAAAAATCGATATGGGTGTAATTTTTTAGGTTTTTTGGGTGAAGATTTAGAAAATGACGTCAATTTTGAAATTCAAGATGGCGGACGTGACTTTAAAAGAAAATCGATATAATGTCTGTTTTTATTGGATAAAGATCTCGAAAATGACGTCAGTTATGGAATCCAAGATCCTAGAAAACGACACTCATGTCGATTTTTATGGCAACTCGCGTCAGCCATCTTGGAATTCGAAACTGACGTCATTTTTGAGATCCTCCCCCCAAAAAATGTGGGAAACGACACCCATGTCGATTTTTCATGACAAGTCGCGTCCGCCATCATGAAGTAAAAAATTGGCGTCATTTTGAGATCCTTACCCCAAAAAATCTGGGATACGACATCCATCTCGATTTTTCACGACAAGTCGCGTCTGACATCATGAATTAAAAAATTGGCGTCATTTTGAGATCCTCACCCCAAAAAAATGTGGGAAACGACACCCATGTCGATTTTTCATGACAAGTCACGTCCGCCATCATGAAGTAAAAATTTGGCGTCATTTTGAGATCCTTACCCCAAAAAATCTGGGATACGACACCCATGTCGATTTTTCACGACAAGTCGCGTCTGACATCCTGAATTCCAAAACTTACGTCATTTTCGAGATCTGAACCTTAAAAAACCTAGAAAACAAAACCCAAACTTGGGCTCCTTCTAAGGTTGCATAATATTCGATGCAGTTTACTATAGCTATTGTGCACCGTCGATACTGTCTACCATCGATATGGATCACTTTCGATGCAGTTTACTATCGATACAGTGCGCCTTCGATAATGTCTACCATCGATATAGGACACTATCGATGCATTTACTATCGATACAGTGCACTGTCGATATTGTTACAATCGATATGGGACACTGTCGATGCAGTTTACCATCGATACTATGCACCTTCGATACAAGCTACAATCGATTAAGTGCGCCATCGATGCTATGTACCATCGATACTATGCGCCTTCGATGCAGTTTACCATCGATATGGCGGGCTGTCGATGCAGCGTACCAGCGATATTGTGTACCTTCGCTACATTAAACCGTCGATGGAACGGGCGCGATGCAGCGACCGGCGATGTAGTGACTGACGATATTATGACCTAGACCCTCAATAACTGATTCTAAAGTATTATAATCTGATCTTGGGGGTCTGTATACACATACTATAACATAATTCCCTAGTTCGATACATGACAGCTCAACATTACTATTAAAAGGAAGATACATAGTATCGTTAGTCAACTTAAATCTACTTATAAACTTATTTATATCTAAATAAAAAATAAAATCGCCATGACGATACGTCATGTTGTACATATGTACATTTAAATTGTGTATGTGCTCGTTTCTTTTCCTATCTAAAGATTCCGAATACGGAAAGGCACATATCATACATTTACATTGTGTTCTTTCATTTATATTAATTAATTTGTCCATACTTTGTTTAATATTCCTTTTTGATACATAGGAACTGTCACCACATAATATTAATATTGTACAGTTTTCATCAAGACTCACAAGTAATGCTGTTTACCAGGTCTAAATAAGAAGCGCCAAGTGTACATGTGTTGTATACAGAACAGTTATGGTTGAGGTGACTCAAAATTATGCTACTAAGACCTTGACCTAATTTATCAGAGTATATTAATAATTTGTTACAAAAACTTTTTTTATTAAAACTATTATCTATCGTACCTATTCTTGTTTCTAAGTTACATTTTCCAGTATCACATTCTCTAGACTCGGGAACAATGGCTATTACAGGTGACATTGTAATTGCCGTTTCAGGAGCACTATAGCACTGCTGCTTTTGTAAGAGGGCATCATACCGCTCTTTATTATCGTAAGCTTCAGCCACAAATTTTTTGGCCTCTAAAATATATTTACTTATATCTTTTTGGGACAATTCATACATTTTAGATAAATTATTTAAGGACTGTTGCAATTTCGAGACCTGTGACTGCAACTCATGAATCTCAGTGTCATATATACGGCTAGCCATATATAGGTCATCTTCACATGATCTTAGTTCCTTAGACAAACATAGTTTTTCCCTGCTTAACTGCGCTAAAGATTTACATTTTTTTTGTTTAGATAATACTTTCTTAGTGCGTTTTATTATTCTATTAATTTTTACATATTTTTTAATTTTATTATGACTATTTAAAATAAAATACTGTGACTGCGGAGTACTCGCAGGTATTTCCATGACCGGTCCCGAGCCACACTCCATGAGTTCGCTGTACAAATGAAGCGTTTTGTTACATATTTCGGCATCTTTTTGATCTTGTATCTCTAATGCAGATTTTTGTGCATCGTATAAGCTTTGTTCTAACTCATTTATGCGACATAGGGCCCGTTCATGTACCATACGGCACTCGTTAGCTTGCTCTAAACATTTTTTCAACCTAAGGTTTTCTTCCAACAATTCTGTACTGTTATTGTGAAGACTTATACATTCATTTTTTAATTGACTATGGCGATCATTTATTTTTTGAAATTCTTCTTCAGATTCCTCCCGTTCCTGTAACAGTTGTGCCTTATCCTCACGACACGCTTTAAGGTCATACAGGGCTTGCCTCAGCTTCATGGTTAGGTCTTTGATAGTGGCCTTCCGTGTCACTATAGTGAATGAGGTGGTCAGTAACTGAAAATATATTTAATTATGTATGTAATGTATGTAAGTGTAAAGGTAAACTATACTTTAAGAACTCGGAGGGCAATTTTTTGTACTTTTTAAGATATCTAATTGTTCAGTGAAAAACAAACAACATGGGATGTACACAAGTGTTATTAGGTAAATTGCAAATCAGACTTACCTTAAATAAAAGTTAATAAGACAATTTTATTATACTATTGAGAAGTTAATAAGACAATTTTATTATATTATTGAGAATAACTACATAGATATTTAAAGCATAAATGAAATAAATTTGCTGTATTCTTGCTTTAACTATTGTTTTATAGTCATCAACTCAGCTTTCACAAGCTTAGCGAGACCTCAAAAACAGAGTGAGTTTTATGTTAAATTAAAGGAGTAAGTAAGTAGCAATTAGAGTTTTATTGTATATCAAAATATATAAAAAATTATGCAAAAGTTAAAAGTTAACTTCACCAATTTATATTTTTTTTGAAGTAAGTAGGTAGTTTACATTTCACAATCTGCCATAAAAGAAACAAAAGGGATACAGCAGATTTTGCGTTGCAGTGTATAAAGTATTATTTGTTACTGAATATATAAGCCTATAGCTGTAGTTTAAGGTCGTCATCACCGATTGCACTAGGTAAACGGTGCGAGATTCAAACTGAGCTTCGTAGGCAAAATATAGTTCACTGCTATTGCTACTTTAAAATTAAGTTTATACTGATTATTGTTTTTGAAGATGCACTGCCTATCATGAAATTATGAAACAATATACTCTCCCGGTTTAAATTGATGATGATCCACGAATTTTCTTTGTTTGGTTTGACAGCTGAACAAATCCAACCGCCGGCGCCGATCTTCTAGTTTTTAACGTTGATTCACGTTACTATTTCACGATAACTTGTTGCTTCCATATAACTATTGTCTTATTTTACGTAAATAATTTAGTTTTACACACAATTGTTCACAAATAATAGACAAAAATTATTTAAATTACGGAACAGATGATTTTGACATGTCACCCGGGCGCGTTCCGTTTCCGTTCAGTAGCAGCATGGTTCATGTCCTGACAGTCAAAGCTATCCGAAAATACCCTTAAAAGACCGCTAGGGCTGGCATTATATATTTTAATAGACGATTTGCTGGCTTAATAGTATATAAGGAAGAAAAAATACTTAGCATTACACAGTCTGACATAGAACAATAACGCGTCAGTTTAAAGGAGTTCTATTTACTCTGACTTTTCATAGTCACCCATTACTTTTGTGTTTGATCGTGATAAATGTGAAACGCTTGACGTTGTTGGTTCACTTTTGATTAATGTCTTGTAGTTGAGACTACATGTTTTGTGTGCCGACGGTATGTAATTTCGTGGAGCAAGCAAAATATGTGAGGTGTCACGTGGTAACGTACATTAGTTGACAAAAGAACCATCTTTCACAAAAGTGACATCACTTGTGAGAGATGGATAGTCGTTGCAATTTTAGTTATAACTTGTATTAGTAACCTCGAAAATATTTTTATAACTTGAGAATGAGGGTAATTTTCTACTGATGAATACGGGTTGTCAAACCTCCAACTATCAGAATTACTTTGTCTTGTTGATCTGTAGGTTTCCCTGGTGGATGACGAAGAGTAAAGAGATTTTTTTGATCACTTAAATGTACAAAATGTCTATCTAGAGCAGGGCTTGTTACCGGTTGTTGTTACCGGCAAATTGACATTGTAAGTACCGGTAAGTACCGGTATTTCCATCATGTTAATGGTAATTATGGATATCGGTAATTTGGTAACATAACGATATAATAACAATATTATATCGTTATGTTTTTAACAATAAAAAATAACGTTAATTTTACCGGTACCTACGCGTTGTAGCCGTCCCGCACAAAAATCGACTTCGAAACAACATTTTCGGTCCTCACCTAGCGCTACACAACACAAACTGACAGCAGCCCCCGTAGCATGGCTACTATCTACAGCTCACGCCAAAGATAGATAAAAAAGCAGCCTACTTAAAATTTATCGAAGCCCACCAATGAAAACGTAGTATTTATCTCATACGATTCGTAGCACGCATGCAGTCTAGAAACATTATTCACATTTCAAACACGAAACTATAAATAAAAAATAAAAACCTCGTATGATTAAAGAAAACGAACGTATTAGACATAATTTATAAAATACCTAGTGATATTTACTTAAAAACTAAATATATTTGGGTTTATTTTTATTCAATATGGAAATATCGGAATGTAAATCGTGTACCAATCAAACGCAAACAACCACTTTACACTGACAGTACACATCTGTCATTAATCTGTCGGTAAAATGGTTCTTTCCGTTTGAGTTTTCGTTTCTCACGCAAGGTGGCGTACTAGTATCGGGCTTTTATTTTCGTAAAAATCATTCGTTTTTGTACGGTACATTAAAATATTATACTCAATATAGGTGTCTGACAGCTTGTAACTACGCAAAATAAAATATTTTGATTGTTTTATCACTTTAATGTTCGAAATGCGCATGAAACATATTTTATCTAGGCTTTGCTAAACCCCGATAAATTTATGCGATTTCAAGGTACCAACCTCGATTTTGCCTGCATTTGTCTATCGCGAGCTGTCAAACCCATGCTCGCAAGACGCGCACCCCGCGACTTGTAACGTATTTATGAATGAAATTTGACATTATTTAACGCGTGTGCCATGCTCGCTGGGTTAAAAAACGCATAACGCGATATTTTGTCTTTTTATCAACGGAGACAGTGAGCCATGCTACGGGGGCTGATCAGATTTTTTATCATCATTTGACATACATCTGACGTAGCTTAACGACTGCCATCTACGATGACATCAATAAATGATGAAAAAATAAGTATAATACCGGAAGTACCGGTACCAAATACCGGTAAATAGTGTTAAATAAATATAGCTCTTTGAAGTACCAGAAAAATATCCACTATCACGTTTTGTGTATGTGAACCACCTTAAACTCTGATTTTTATTTTGTTTCTATTATTTGTTATCATTACTTACCGTTCTTTTGTCGATTGGCACAACACTAATACTGAGTGACATCACTGTTATTATAGAGGCAATTTGTCTGTGGTGGTATCTCTCTCAAATAAAACACGATAAATTTTTATCTTGCAATTTTATTAAATTATATTTTCAGTTTTAAAAGGTATAGCTTTATGACAGACGGATGGACGGACAGCGGAGGCCTAGTAATAATCTCGTTTGTTCTCTTTGGTTACGGATCCCTAAAACGACACCAGAGTTCTGGTCTATCGTGATAGTCTAGATAGCATCAAACCGTTGTTTCATTATTTTTGTTCATGCACTACACCCGTTAACATGGAAATGTTTACAAACTTGCCCGTTGCAGCCGGAGATAGCAAAAACTGCTAGTCGATTATTATGCAAAAAACTAAATTCCAAACAGTAGGGATGGATACGGGAGTGGGTCGCATAATATCTAGTTTACGTTCGAGAGCAGACGCGCTACTTTACTGAATTCCATTTTTTTTCTCTTTTCTAATGCCATTGTATTTAATACTAGCTGTTGCCACGACTTCGTCCGCAGCAATTTCTGTTATTATGATTAATTAGTATCCAACACAAAAATAATTTTCCAACAAACAAACAAACTCTTCAGCTTTATAATATTTCTTTAACTTAATTTAATATTTGTCAGATGTTTCAAAGGTATCTGACTAAATTTAACGGCTTTCTAATGATAAATTTGGACTATACCGTCATGCAGTAAGCGTGATAGGTCATTGAACTCTAAGAATACGTACATTTGTGCTAGAGATACTTATTAAAGAAATGGACGCTAGCCAAAGAAGGGTCATAGTTATGGATACAGAGGGAGACGAACTTGACCAAAGAGAGACTACATTTGTGTTTTAATTCACCAAATATGTTATCAAATAACAGTCATAAAAATTAGTTAAGCTTAACCACATAAATAAGCATCATTGTTAGATTTACAAACCTATCCATATCAGTAGTGTGTCCTACGAAATTAGTTTCAACCAAAGATATTTCTGATATTGTCAACCCATCTACCTCTCCAATGACACTTCGCTTGTCATTCACGGGGAAGATATGTGGATTAAATGATCGCACAGGACTAACACCGCCCAAAAACTATACGGATTTCCTCTTCAGCTTTACCTGGCAGTAAGACCAACCACTCTACCACCAAAATTTATACAAGTAAACCTAACAGAATGTCTGCACTTATTATCCGAAGTCAATCAGAAAGTAAAAATATACTAAAAATATCGTTGCAAAAATCAATATAAACGAGATAAAAAAAATATCAGAATTAACGGAGCTAAGACTGCAATGCCATTTGCCATTCATATTAATCCAGCGATGATGCAGCAAGCGGCCAGTAAATTGCCAAAAACCGACACTAAAAGTAGCGTGTTTGCTTCGAGTCTAATTAATGTGGTGGGGTAAGCGAGGATATGCATAGCGGTGCACGGTGAGAGCATGAATCATTTTATATGCATTGGTTATTTCAGAGCGGCAAGCCAACAAAAAGTACGCGAGTTTCAAAGATAAAAGGCCCTGGGCGGAGCGAACACGGAAAATGCTTTCGCGCTTCGAAACTGTAGTTTCAAACTACGCGATGTGGGAATTATTGCATCCATTTAACATAAACAGCAATAATATATTTTGTGAAATAAATTCATTGGTAATAAGCATTTGTTCTATAAACTTTATGGTGGTCTAAATAAATATATAAGGACAAATCATACAGATGGAGCCCCAAAGTAAGCTCGAGATTTGTGTTATGGGATACTAACTCAACGATACTATATTTCTCAACAAATACATATATAGATAAACATCCAAGACCCAGGCCAATCTGGAAAATATCATTTTCCATCTTGACCTGACCGGGGATCGAACCCGGGGCCCTCGTGTCGCAGGCTGGCGTGTTAACCACTGCGCTACGGAGCTCGCCAACAGATATATGGCGATTAAATTAAATTTTTAAAATGTTATTATGTATCTTTGTAACTATGCGATGTCTGAATTATTGCACGCATTTTACATAAAGTTAGTGTAGTGTAGTGAGATTTGTTGTATAAACTTTACGCCAATTGGGACCAGCCGGCCGATTTGCTAACTCAGTGACCAATGTTTTGATAGTCACTTCAAAATACATTGCGGGTTTCCTTTGTTTGATTATTTTTATTAAAGATATATAAAACGCAATGTACTTTGAAATGACTATTAAAACGTTGTACACTGAGTTAGCAAATAGGCCAGCAGATGTCGAGCGCTGTGTTTAAATTGCAGTTAATGCTGTGTTTTGAGCAATAATTAGCAAAGTACTTATATTATGTTTCTATACTTTTTGTGGCTTATAGGTATTCAAGACCTGTCCCGTAAGGAAAAAAGACGTAATACTATGTACGTATATTAATTTTCTACAATTTTCTGGCAAAAATGTTATTTTCCGGAACAATTTTCACGAAGCTTAACCCTGCTTGTAAATCCAAAAAGTAATCTCAAGGACGTCAGACGTCAACCTCATAACCGCCCCTTCGTTCCGGACGATTCCACGTATTTTCTCATTTCCTTGCCACACTAAAAAATCAGTGGCATTCACTCCTATAAAAATAAACGGGGCCAATTTTCCCGTATGCGTTCCCAATAAAAACATTAGTGATCGGCGGTGCGTGAAATTTCCTCCCAGCTTGGTATCGGAAGGCCACCGAGTAAATAGTCGTTTAAAACGAAATTAATGTTTGTTTAATGACTTAGGGCAGCGTTTGTACGTAAGATGTTTTAACGAGGAATTTTGATGTTTAGGCATTTTTGTTTGGAGCTACATTTCGCAATTAAAGCCTTTAGGCTTTTTGAAATGTTATTTACCAACACCGTAACTTTGTTACTAGATAAGAGAAATTTCTCACTTAGGGCCGCACTTTTTATCCTTATCCTTACTAATATTATAAATGCGAAAGTGAGTTTGTTTGTTTGTTTGTTTGTTAGTTACGCTTTCAAGCCGTAACTACTGAACCGATCATCATGAAATTTTGCATACAAGTTCCCTGGAGTACGGAGAAGGACATAGGCTACCTTTTATCCCGGGAAAAAGCTGTTCCCGAGGGATCGACATTGACGCGGGCAGAGCCGCGGGCAAAAGCTAGTTTTTAATAAAGCTTTTCTTAGCATCCTAGTCAAAAGTAGCGGATTTGATGGATGTGCCTATTGTTATGTAAAATTATACAAAATATACGTAACATTACATTAAATAATACCTCCCTACAAATAATATATTTAAAATGGAAGCAACACTTAACCCCCCCAGAAATTCAGGTACGGCCTCGACGGTATTAGAAAGATTTCATTAGAATAATAATCTTTCATATAAAAAAAAACCAACTTCAATTACTGAACCTATTGTGATAAGATTAAATTGGGACTAACTTCAAACCATGCCCTTTCAAACAAAAAATATTTTTAACAACAATAATTTTGGAAATCGGTTCATACGAGTATATGACGGAATTCTGAGGTAACGAACATAAAAAAAATACAACCGAATTGATAATACCCTCTTTTTAAGTTGGTTAAAAGCATATAATTGTTTAAAAACATATCCGGAATGCTCTGTTTTATTTTTATTTCAAAAGATCTTGTCAATTGATATAAAACATTTTGTAAACATATACTTCTAGATAATATTTATAATATTTTGTCCGACCCTTACAATATTTATTATTATTATAATTCGTATTTATGTATTTTTCTCCTCAAATGGGGTAAGATTAACAACTACCGCGGGTCGTGGCCATTGATAGGAGTAGAAAAGGAAGCTGAAACGCTGGATGAGGATAGGAACTTCCGGGTGATGAGTCAAGTGATAAGCATTATTATTATTATTATATTTGCGATTTACATTTTGTTATAGAGAATATTTCATCAAAACGCGTAGCGTAATCACAGATTCGTGGCACATGAATGTTGCACAAAGAAAACGCTACAAATGTATTCGGTGCCAAAGCGAGTCCGAAACTGCGAGACTGCGACAGTGACCGGACATCAAAGGATGTTATCTGAGGCGTTAAAGTCTATTTAGACGACGAAATTCGACGTATTTTAGAAAGGACCCAAATTGATTCGCCGATAACATTAAAAACTTCTTTTAGGGTTCCGTAACTCAAAGGAACAAACGGAACCCTTATAGGATCGCTTTGTTGTCTGTATGTCTGTCCAATAAGACCCATTTTCTCAAGAACGCATGGAGGAGATCAACCTGAAATTCATATCGAATACTCGAGTCTACTGTTCCTTGAATCTGTGAAAAAATCAAACTTCTTAGCCAACGCAATCAAAAGATACAGGCGTTTATGTTGCAAATTTTCGACACTCGCAAGGGAATCATAACCTACTGGCCTCGACCTCATCTGGAGGTTTTTCTCGGGGTAAATGTGAATAAGGCAAGCACACGATGTAATCCCGATACAAACTAAAAAAATAACTGTTGTTAAAGTAGGGATAACACGGTTCAAGGTAGAGATTACAGGCGTAAAAAATGCGTTTCCACCAAATGTGAGCTGTGAAGAAAGCGGTTATAATAATAATAAATATATTTATTTACTTCACAAATAAGGTATTACATTGTAAGAGTTTTACAAAAAAAGGCGAACATAACATTCAGTTTACCCAACTTTGTGAGAGCCTGGTGCCTATAGTAATTTTCAAAACTTGTATTAACAGCGATTAACAGGTCACCAGGGCCCCTGTTACGTAAACTATAATACATGCATTTATTCGCAATGGCAGCAAACATACATAGGTGATCACTAAATCAATAAATATTGGATAGAGCACTCACGCCCAAATACTCAAAACCATCTTAAGAGTATCTTAGCTAAAATAGATCTCAAATCTAGCTATCACTGTCTTGACAATTATATACTGTCAAGCAAGACACGAGAATTTGAGTCGTGATTAGTTAAGATTTTCATGAGAATTCGGGGGTAAGACTTAAAAAACAAGAAAATTGAAATAAAAGTAATGATTACTATATACTTACACACTTCCACTACCTAGCTTACCTCGGAAGACTATAATACAATAATTGCTTATTTCATCATCATCAGGTCATTTTAGACTCCACTGCAGGAGCATGACGCTCTCTGTACTACCGGCCATACTTGACCAGAGCAGACAGAGGATTTGGCCTACACTCTCCTTGCTGGCCAGACGGGTTGGAGAGGTCTTATTGATGTTTATGACTCCATCGGAAGACTAGGAGTGGTCCTATTCTACTCTGCCGGAAACCACACGGCTAGTTGCTCATTTACGTTTGTATAAATGGTAGCAGACTCTTAACAGAGTTAGATTGTTTGACTTCAATGTCACAAAGCACATTTCCTGCTCTCATAACACAGAAGTTCCCGGTAGACCTTTTCAACCAGATCTGAAGCAAGGCTAGAAAATGATAAGATTCCTCGCACACTTTTCGCTAGAAACACAAACCTATACCTACGCCCTTGTTATTCATGTGTACATGGCAACAAGCAAGAAATATTTTTGTTATACAAAAATGAATGAATTAATAAAAAAAGATGAAATCAATATCCTATTATAAACGTAAGTATCATAAAAGGTTTCGTAGCAGGCACGTTATTAAATATGTATTCTGAGAAATGACTTGATATAATAAACCTGTTTACGGAGGAAAATATGGAAAATAATTGGATGTTATCCATTTTATTCTTTTGGCAGGTCGTTGACATAGTAATCGAAGTTTTGTAGGTTTCTCTTTTATGCATATAAAGGTAGTCTATCGTGCTCGGACGGACGTTCTAGTGTGGCACCGCAATTGAAGAAACCAGGGTATTAGACGTCTAACAATACAATAAAAAACGTTAGTGCCATATTCTGTTTTCAGGTTTTATCTTCTACTAGCTGTTGCCCGCGACTTCGTCCGCGGCAATTTCTGTTATTATGATTACCCGTAATTAGTTTTTTTATTAGTAAAGATGAATATTTTTCCCCCGTTTTCAAAACATTTTTTATTGATGCTTCGCTCATATTGGTCGCAGCGTGATGTTTTGTAGCCTAAAGCCTTCCTCAATAAATGAACTATCCAACTTAAAAAGAATTTTCCAATTTGTACCAGTAGTTCCTGAGATTAGCGCGTTCAAACAACGGACAAACAAACTCTTCAGCTTTATAATATTAGTATAGATAGTATAGATTTGCAGGTATTTGGCTAACAACTAATCTAAATATGACAACCTTATAAAATTAGCATATCAATCGATCTGGCTATAAACATATTTCCGGATATGTTGTAAAATATAATATAATATTATATTAAATATTATACTTATATCGTCAGCAATTGGAACAATGCTTTCATACATATTGAGCTGAAAATGAGTCGATATCCTATTAGATAAAAGTAGATTTCTGTCACATGTCTAAATAAAAGTGTATTTATTTGCCCATCCATCAAAGCGGAACGAAATACAAGTCAGTATTGGAGAATGACATAGGCTTCATTTATCCCGAATATATTGTGGAATCTCTAGGGATTTTGGAAAGCAACACGTGCGCGAACTTGAAGGCTTAAAGGCTTAAAAGCCTTATCTTACACAAACTTATTTTGCGTGTAAATATAACACTCTTAAGTGTCTTTAAATCTCACGAGGCGGGCATATTTGTTTAGTTGTTTCCAGTTTGATTAGCACATTGCAGGCTTGAATCACCTGATTGTCTGATAATTAAGATGATTCCCTGCTTCGAAAGGCACGTTATGCAGTTGGTCCCGGCTGCCATCTGGTAGTCGTTAAAGGAATCACGTTAGAGGCCGAGAGGCGGTTCCGAAGAACTCTGACGTCAGGGTGTGCATGGTCCATTTTTATTTTTTTTTAATTTATTTAATACGGCACATTAAACAGATCGCAACCAAAACAAGACAACAATAATATTCAATATAATACAGGTCCAGATCGCAATCCTTAATATATGTACACAAAAAGTTAAATAATGAATACAACGCAAACATACATTACTGGCATTAAACTAAAAATTAAAATTACAAATATAACTGATAAAAAAAATTAAACAATTTAAACTAAATACAAATAAAAATTAACATAATAAAATCAATTCATTAAATAATAATAAAAAAAGAAAAGAAAAGAAAAGTGGGGCTGATTATTAAATTACACACAAATGAATATTAAATTGACCGTGACACCTACTCGAAAAGATGATGATGAGGAGGCTGACTACCAAATTTACCGTCGCTTGAACAAGTACCGCGAATCGTTTGCTTCAATGACTCAGTCTAGCCTCTAGTTGTATCTATTGATAGTACGATATACGAACATACGGCCGATACCAAGCTTTTGAAGTATCATATCTACTTTGTGCAAAGGATCACCGCAATCCTATTTTCTTTAACACCCCATTCCATGTTGTAATTAGATAGTGAACACGAAAAAATATGACAAATGACGCGAAAGAGAAAGAACTTTTTAAAATAATAAGAGCGTTCCAAATTTAAAATAAGTAATTAAAAAGTCGAAAATGAAAGAAAACTTTTGTAACAGTATTTCTGGCCAGACTAGTTATACATATATTATCACGTTTTTATCGCTCACGGAATAGACAAAACATAAGACCCCCCAAGGCCTCGTTTAGCACAATGGGTAAAGTTACTTTCCATTATGTAAGTTCTAATAAATATCATATTTACACGTCCATTTATTAACTTAATCTTATTATTTCAGTGATACGAGTAGTTTACTACATATTAAGAATCTTCCTAATATTTATGCCATGGCTTTATATAATTAAAAGAGTGTAATATCTTAATAAGTACTTAATTTAAATTCTCAAGAAAAATCTAACAAAGTAGCAGTCTTCATGGTCGCAGGTAGACTAAGTTGACATTTGTCTGCAGACTCATAACCAAGTCTGCAGTCTGTGAACATGCCTTAGACAAACCCAACCACTACATGCATTTTGATAATCCTCAAGTCCTTGCAAAAGAAAACAGATACATTCAAAGAAGGCTTCGTGAGGCTATTGAAATTATTAATAGAAAGGATGGTTGGCAGTTACCACCAGCTTGGGATCCTGTCATCAATTTAATAAAATCTCAAGCTCATCACAAGACTGCAAGACCTTCAGACACCGTGAGCCAATACTGCGTACATCCGGAACGTTATCAATAAATATTGTAGGCGGTAGTTTTGTATAGTTCTTATAACACAAAGACAAATGTCAACTTAGTCTACCTACGACCATGAAAACTGTAAAAATTTCGAAACGTTAGGTGCAAAAATAATATAATATACACGATAATACCGTATTAAAGTGATTTTATTTAACCGTGTGTCCAGCCCACGGGTCCAGCTGTCGTGAAATGAATGCATTGCTGCTGCCCCGAAGCAGCGATGCATGCTGCAAGATGCCAGGCACGCTTAACCACTACGCCAAGTATTCAGATACTTGGTGCAAGTTTTACGCATGACTGCAGTCTTCGGAGAATCTCTTGTGTCCGGAGTCGTGAGTTTGCAAATATTACCTTACGGCCCCGCCCGTGTGCAATTTTTTCACCATATTTTATTTCTTATTTTAATAAGAGTATATCAAAATAGCATTGTGAATGAAAAATAAACACTCATAAAAATATTCTTGAATTTATTATCAGCTATTAATAAGATTGAAGTACTGTTAGACTGCACTATCAAATTATAAATGCAATAAAAATACGGCAACCAAATTTTTTTTTGACCGTCGAACATATTGTATTTATGCAATCATCAATTGCGACATAGTTTAGCATGTCCTTTCATATGAGCAGAATAGAAGATTGTAATTGGCCTATTCAAACTTGGTTATATTCGCAAGACAAGTTCCGATTATTTCTATATAACACATTTACACTTTTGTTAACAACACATAGCGCGCAGAACCGATGGCCGATGGGGCAGAAGGGTTCTCGAATGGCGACCACGTACTGGCAAGCTCAGCGTCGGACACCCACCGACCAGATGGTCGGATGACTTCACAAAGGTCGCATGAAGACGCTGGATGCAGGCCGCTTCCAACCATCCAAGAATCCAGCAGTGGACTTCTTGCGGCTGATATGATGATGATGATGATGATGACTCATGTTAACAAATATAAAATATTGGTCGATTGGTTTACTATGTCTTCTATCGGCGTTAAATCTTTGACTGCAACTTTGTTCGCATCAAACTTAGCAAGATGCAATGACCCGGGGCGAGTGCATTTCTGCAAGATACCGGTCACGCGTAAAACTTTCCGCCAACTATCTCAGAAGGGACAATGTCTTCAAAGGCGTGAGTTTGCAGTTGTTTGCAAGTTCTTTTATTGATTTCTTAAAACGTAGTAGAATATAGCACAGTCTTACACTATGTCCCAACTAAAAAAAAAAAATTGTAAACAATGCTTTGACAACTTATAGACAATTTGTGCAACTGACAGCTTCTAGTCACGTAACACACTGAATGAATTCATTCAATTATACTATCAAAAACATAATTTCAAGTACCGTACCTACATTAGAAAACAAAATTATTTTTTACCTAGAGTTATTCTCGTAAAGACGTTCACGAAAAAAAATATAGAGCGGCACGGATGCGCGCAAACACAGTTGTTAGTACGAGTATGTTAGACCGAGAGCGGTAGTACTCACCACCGCTCTTGTTCTAACATAAGGTCTGGCACAGCATGCTGTCTCTTTCTACTTTGGCGCAAAGCTGCCACGCTGTAACCTTCGTATGATTGTCGATGAAGTAAAAACGCAGAAACCACTGCGAATTTTTTTAAATAAAATAGTTCACCTATAGAAAGGTACTTTATCATTTAGTTACATAGAAAATTCTTAACGGGCGGGAGATCGAAAAGATTACCTCGGGCCGCAGGCGTGGTCCAGGTCACCTTCAGCGCTAGTCTTCTCCACGCTCGATCACTAGATTTTTGGGGTTAAAGCACTAACGCTTTCACCACCGGGAGAGTGTCCACTATTAGTTATCGTTTTCCATATGTTTTTGGAATTTTTATATTAGCGAGCGCGTGCGCGGGGTTTTTGCGTTATATGAACAGAGCGCTATCTCCGTAAGGTGGGGTAAGTAGCTAGGTGAGAAAGAGAGGGAGAGTGTGCGTGATTTAAGCGGGAAATTACAATATTTATATATATTTACTTTGAGACAATTTACTTTGCGTGCTTCCGCCACCAGTTAGTTCATGCAAACTATTGCTGGCCAGCAATAGTTTGCATGAACTAACTGGTGGCGGAAGCACGCAAAGTAAATTGTCTCAAAGTAAATGTAGCTTTGACTTCCGCAAAGTAACACCTGAGTCTATTAACTATCTTAGAACAGCATGTATAGCTGATCAGGTGAAGTTTTACGTCAAACTGACAAAATTACATCGTATTGCTGTTCAAAACCTTTGGTTTAACCAACAATGTAAACAAAATAAGGTTATTCCAAAATATATTTCTATAAAAACCAATTCAGACTCCCTAGCAGCTCATAAAGCAATCCAGAAAGCCCAGACAACCTGGCTTAATGAAGAGTCACGTCGTTGGTTTACAGTTAGAGATAATTTAAAGTCACATCTTAAAATACTACATACTGAATTGGCTCACCATTTACATCCCATAGAATTCGATTTGATAGATCAAAAGGCTAGAGAACTCGCCTCTAATTCTATTCACTCTAAATACTTGACACAAAACAATAAACTATCGCGCCTTATTTCAGAGCAAAGGTCAATTAAAAATAGTGATAATAATAATACAACTTTAAATTCACATACATTTTATCCTAGAGTTAAAAACCTGTCAAATACTCATTTTACCCAAGAAGAAAACTCTTTATTAGAGAAGGGACTTAAGTATAGTATAACACCAAAATTATCCCAAAAATCTTTAGAAACATTAGCAGTTGACGCGGAAGTTGCAATAATTAGAAATAAAAAAGACAACTTTTTTAAACATGTAATTGCTCAAAACATTAAATCGGCTAATTCTAAATATAATTACATTTCAAATTTGTCAATAAAAGAAAATAAAACATTTGTGTCTGTCCAACAAAAACTTGATACCAACAATATTGTACTTACAAAAGCCGATAAAGGTAATACAATCGTAATTATAGATCGCAATCAGTATATTTCAAAAGTAAACGATATTTTAGAGAAAGAAGAATTCCAAAACATAAGTCACGATCCAACAAACAAATATTTAGCTCAGCTTAAATTAACAGTTAATAGCTCGAAATTTATCTTCCCAGATAATTCATATTTAAAATCAAAAATAATACCGATGAACACTCATGCTCCAATGTTGTATGGACAACCAAAAACACATAAAGATAATGTACCAGTGAGACCAGTAGTTTCCTACATTGGAGCCCCAACATATGAGCTGGCCAAATTCCTCAATTATTATATTCGGGAAAAGATAAATTTTGACCCTAAAAATAGTCTAAAAAATAGTCTGCAATTAATAGATAATATAAAAAACCTTAAAATTCCGATAAATTCAAAATTAGTTTCGTTAGATGTAGAAAGTTTATTTACCAACGTACCATATGAAGATTGTTTAAATATTTTAAAATATGAACTAGAAATGAAAAGAATACACCCCGGAGAGACTGAAGACATCATACGACTGACAAGACTATGTATGACACAAAACTATTTCCAATTTGATAATAAATATTATACCCAAAATAATGGGTTAGCTATGGGTTCCCCTTTAAGTCCACTTATGGCAGATTTATTTATGAATAATTACGAACAACAACATATTATAAGAAAATCTAATAATATATTTTATTACTATAGATATGTCGACGACATACTTATTTGTTGGACAGGTACAAATCGCCAATTAGATTTATTTGTTTCTAATTTAAATAAAATTCATCCTAAAATAAAATTCACCACAGAAATAGAACAAAATAATAGTATAAACTTTCTGGATTTAACGATTGCGAGAAACAAAACAAAACATGAATTTTCAATATATCGTAAACCAACACACACCGATACAACGATCCCCGCGTCATCTAACCACCCATGGCAACATAAACTCGCTGCATATCGATCGATGATACATAGACTTATGACCGTTCCTTTAAATGAGAAAAATTACAAAAAAGAACTGCAAATTATTTATCAAATTGCTATATCGAATGGATATAGTAAGAAAATCGTTGATAAAATAATATTGAAAAGGAAACAGAACACCATTAAAGACCTTTTATATGCGGTCCCACAAGATAAAACGCAAAGATATGCAGCGAGTTTATCTTATTACGGTAAAATTACAGATAAAATAGCTAAGATATTTAGAAAAAACAATATTCATATTGCTCTCAAAACAAACAAAACATTAAAATCACTTTGTAATACTAAAGACAAAATACAATCAGATAAAAAATCCGGTATATATAAATTAACTTGCGATGATTGTCAACAAATTTATATTGGACAAACAGGACGTAATTTTAAAATTCGTTATAACGAACATATCAACGCGTTTAAAAATAATCACCCCGATCGATCACATTTTGCAGAACATCTATTGGAAAATAATCACACATTATTAAATAATCACACATACAAAATATTACATACAGCGGAGAAGGGATTAAAAATGAGTATATGGGAGCAATTAGAAATAAATAAACATAAAAGGTCAAATATTACTTTGATAAATAAACAAATAGATTTGAATAATTCCCCATTATTAAATATATTTTCAATACAAAACCAAAATAACGATCAATCCCCTCCCCCCTCCCAGATAGTATAAAAGGCGGCAATACGGCGTAATTTTTGTCCCCGACCCCTCTTCGGCTCCGAACAGCCAGAGGAATCCCACTATCCGACCCCGTCGCACTCGCCACCGGAATAGAGTGCGTAGAGTAGGATTAGCTCCGATTACTGGTGACCGCCCGGCGGTCCCGGGTGACTTGCACCCAGGATAGGCCCTTCTGGCAACGTAGCTTTCGGCCCATAAGGCAAAAGATGAGAGTTGCTGCTCTCTAAAGGCTTTTGCCATTGTTTCTCAGATTGGCCCTTCAGGCTTGCATGCACGCATACGCGGCCCATCAGGCAATACGAGAGTTTGCTGTCTCTCCAAGCCTTGCGCACACAGGCAACGCCCAAAGCCGAGGTCCGTCCCTCCTGGGGGCCCTTTGGTGATGTTGTCTATAAAGGTTGAGGGCACTCTGCCCTCACCTCAAACGCCCGGTGAAGTAGCGAAAGCTCACTTGGAGCTAGCTACATAGTCCTTTCAAAAAAAAAAAAAAAAAAAAAAAAAAAAAAAGTAATTTTTGTCATTCGTTGCTTGTCATTCGAAGGATCAACATCTAGGGTTCACTGCCTGAAGATGCCTCGTGTAGAGGCGAAACACGTGTCGCGAGCACGACGGCCGACATTGCTGCAGCCTCAACGGATGCAGCAGTATCGACCAGGGTTGCATGCATCAACTATTGGTGGCGGGTATGAAGGGACTAACAGTAGTGGGTGGGCGCTGGCCAGCAATAGTTTGCATGAACTAACTGGTGGCGGAAGCACGCAAAGTAAATTGTCTCAAAGTAAATGTAGCTTTGACTTCCGCAAAGTAACACCTGAGTCTATTAACTATTTATATATATATATTTATATTTTATTATATATATAATTTTATATAAAGTTTAATAATGTGAATGTGGCGTAGACAATATCATTAATCATCATCATCATTTCAGCCGTAAGAACTGTAGGTGGATGGTTATGCCTTAGTTTTAGAAAACTATATGTGTCATAGAGAATGGTGTCAGTGTAAAAATAAAATATACTTCATGTCGCAACCCGATCTTTGTTTATACTTTTACATGGCGCAGCTCGGTAATTTAAATAAAATAAACATGCGAACCGTAGAAAATAAAGCATAAAAAGAAAAGATATGGTACTGTGAAGTGAAATATACATAGAGAGTAAAAAAATATTTGGGACAAAGGTCAATCAAAATGGAGTCAGTTTTGCAACCGCCACAACCGTTTCAATTTGAAAACGATATTGACAACATATCTTCAGGGAATTTAAGTCGACAATGGACAAATTGGAAAAAGGCCTTCCAGATTTATTATGAAGCGTGTGAATTGGCAAAAAGAGATAGTAAGGTGCAAGTCAATATTCTATTGCATGTAATTGGCGAAAAGTGCCGTGAAGTTTATGAACAGTTTAAGGAGGAAAGTAAAAGTATTCAAGACTTGCTGAAACAGTTTGACGAATATTTTATTCCTAAGAAGAATTTAGCAGTTGAAAGACACAAATTTTTTAAAAGAGAACAAAATGAATTTGAATCAATTGAACAGTATATGTTTGAGCTAAACAAAATGGCGGCGGATTTTGAGTTTAAGGAACTTCGTGATGAGTTGGTGTGCAGTAGATTGATTTGTGGAATACGGGACATATCTCTATCAGAGAGATTGTTGCGAGAACCAGACGTAACTTTATCCAAAGCTTTGGACATTTGTCGACTGGCGGAAATGTCTCACAAACAAGCCCAGACTATTAAAAGTGAAAATCAAGATCACCAAGTTCATGAGATGACTAAAAATACTAATAGCGAACAAAGTTTAGACATCATTAATAAAGACTGGCGTTATCATCAACAAAACACGAGACAAAAGTATCCAGGCTATCAGAAACAAGCACGTGGCGATGGAAACGGAAGTGGCTTTAGGCAGAAGTCACATAACGAAATGTATGTTCCGGATTATAACCAAAATAAAGAAAGAAGATGTGGTAAATGTGGTACAGTTCATAGAATGAATAATTGCCCAGCGTATGGTCAAAAATGTAACCGATGCCACCGTATGAATCATTTTGCACGCAGTTGCAGGGGTCGTTTGTATGCAGTGCAAAGAGACATCAACGATCAGGTAATTTTTCAGATTGATAAATCTTGTAGCGATTGGGTTGTTAAATTAAAGCTCAATAATAATTTTTTACATTTTAAGCTTGACACTGGAGCTGATGTTAATGTTATACCGAAAAGGTTTCTGAATATGTTAAATATTAACGATAAGGATTTAATTGATACATCAATGAAATTGAGAGCTTATTCTGGAAATGGTATTTCTGTGATTGGCAAATGCTATTTAAAAGTTGAATATAAAAATAACAATTACTTTTTAAAATTTTTTGTTGCTGATGTGGATTCTACTCCTATTTTAGGGAGGGAATCATGTGAGGAACTGAATCTAATTAAAAGAGTAATGACAGTTAGTGGATTTAGTGATAGTTACAAGTTATTAGAAGAATTCGCAGATATCTTTGAAGGTATAGGTTGTTTACCGGGGGAATTTAAAATTTTATTAAATAATGATGCAAAGCCTGTTATAAATCCTCCAAGGAAATTGCCAGTAGCTATAAGAGAAAAAGTTAAAGAGAAACTAGAAGAAATGCAAAAAGAAGGTATAATTTCTAAAGTAGAAGGACCCACGGATTGGGTTAATAACGTTGTCATAGTAAAAAAACCAAATGGAGATTTACGCATATGTCTAGATCCTCGTGAATTGAATAATGCAATAAAAAGAGAACATTTTAAATTGCCAACATTTGAAGAGATATCAACATACTTATCAGGTGCAAAATACTTTAGTACACTTGATGCAAAATATGGATTCTGGCAGATTAAATTAAATTCAGAGAGCTCAGAGTTGTGTACATTTAATACAATTTTTGGAAGATTCAAATTTTTACGTTTGCCATTTGGAATATCATCAGCTTCAGAAATTTTCCATAAACGGTTATATCAGCAGTTTGATGACCTTGAAGGAGTAGTACTATTTCGTTGATGATTTGTTAGTTTTTGGGCCTACAAAAGAAATTCATGATCAAAGATTAAAAAAGGTTCTAGAAAGATGTCGAAAAATAAATATAAAATTAAATAAAGCCAAATGTAAAATAGGTTTAAAATAAATTAAATACTTAGGACACCAAATAACTGAAAACGGGATATTGCCCGATGATTCTCACTTGACAGCTATAAAAGATATGCCTAGTCCAAAAAATGTAAAAGACTTGGAAAGGTTTTTAGGTCTTGTTACATATGTAAATAATTTCGTTCCTAACTTATCAGATAAAACTTACAAACTTAGAGAATTGTTAAAGAAGGATATACAGTGGGTGTGGGATCCAATTCATGAGAAGAGTTTTAAAGATATAAAGAATGATTTAGTTAATCCACCAGTATTACAATACTATGATATAAATAAACAGGTCGTTATTTCAGTAGATGCAAGTAAAACTGGTTTGGGTGCTTGTCTTATGCAAAATAATTTACCTGTATGCTACGCATCAAAGGCATTAACAAAAACTGAACAGGCATATGCACAAATAGAAAAAGAATTATTTGCATGTGTCTTTGCATGTGAACGTTTTTATATGTATATTTATGGTCGGTCAGATGTAACCATAGAGACAGATCATAAACCATTAGTTAATATAATAACAAAACCGTTAGTGACTGCTCCATCTAGGCTTCAAAGAATGTTGATTCGATTGCAACCATATACATTTAAACTTGTGTACAAACCTGGCAGGTATCTTTACTTGGCTGACACCTTATCACGCGCGGTTGCGGCCGGCCAAGTAGTACATACAACGCCTAGAGATCATCTTAGTGCGCAAGCACAAGTGTGTGCATTGAAAGACTCCATAAACAGACCTAATGTAGACAATTATAGATGTTATGATGATATCTGTCCAAGGTCTGAGTTGAATGAAAATAATGAATCGGTTATCTCTAGTTTACCACCCCAATCAGCTAATACTAATAATTATTATTGTACTCGTTATGGCAGGATAGTTCGTCCTCCTGATCGATGGGGTTTCTCCGCTCCTGCAGAATAAAGCGCAAATCTGGCACCATGTGTATGTATGTAAGTAGTTAGTTTTGTTACTATGGAAATTTGTGATAAGTTATTAAGTATTTTTTATTTCTTTTTTTTATTTGTGTTTGTTTTGGTTTTATTTTTTGACATACACCTAATTTATTTATTTTTTATTGAAAAGGAAATGATTGCCTATATTTTTATTTTATGTTAATTTTATGTTATTTCAAAAAAGGGGAATTGTAGGTGGATGGTTATGCCTTAGTTTTAGAAAACTATATGTGTCATAGAGAATGGTGTCAGTGTAAAAATAAAATATACTTCATGTCGCAACCCGATCTTTGTTTATACTTTTACAAGAACTCCACTGCTGGACAAAAGCGTATCCCAGGGATTCTTCGTTCGATGTTGCCGTACTTACAATGCTTGGCAAGCGGGTTAGCGAGCGTAGTGTCTTTGGTTTCTTGTGCTTTCTACGCTGCTGCTAATCGGATTTTTTTTAAACTGAAGAACGATAAAAAAAAATTGGATTAAGGAAAGGAATTAAGGGATACTACTCCCTCGGGTGAAATTCCAATAATGTTATAATAATTGTTCATCCATTTTTACTTACTTCTTTTGACCTCTCATCACCAAGTGGGTCAATCGGTTCATAAATGACGGATGAGGTAACATTATTTTCTAAGAACGTCTCCTTTTTTGAAATCGCAACAAATTGCTTCTTAACGCAAACGTTCCATTCCATAAACTTAAATATCTAACTTGACTATACTTTTCCAAAATATCAAGTTACCGACTCGCCTTTCTATTCAGAACTATTCTTCCCTTTAAAGCGATTTCTTTTGTCTTTGTTCGTCTGTGATGGCTGAAAGGACTTCGCGTTATATTTGCTGCGACTGCACCGGATGAGCATTGAAGTATTGCAGGATGGGGCCTGCTATTATAAGTTGTGAAGTGCTCGTATAATTTATTAAAACAAATTAGTTTCTTAGCAGCGCTTGGTTGGTTTTAATAATTTTAGTACATTAATTATGCAGTCAATACTATTACACATTGAAAAAAAAGTGCAAGTTTGGAGCTCTGCCATCAGGAACGACGTTGATGACAATTTTTCTTCAACTTCAAATATATTTAAAATAAAATCCGCGCTTTTTTTATTTATTCCAATAGTCAATAAAAAGCATTGTGTATAAATAAAACAGATCGGAATTACATTAAAAAAACAAACTTTCGCTTTCGAGCATACGTTTAGGCATCTAACAACCTGAGCTAAGACTTTCTTTTCGAGTCAAAATGGTTAATTGGTCATTTATGTTTTTTATACAGTTTTTGACCAGTAGATGGTCACAGCGACTCCTACGTCGTCAGCTAACACATTGTTTTCATTGGAAGCGAAATTATCTATCTATATTGCGAATTCCAACGGAGAACTGGTACATGACGTTTTTCGGACATCACTGAAACATTAAGCACATACCTTAACAACTTTGTTCTTAAAACAAAGACATGATTTTTGAAGACAAGATAATTCTTAAATTTAAATAGGAATGAAACCCTCAGAACAAGTGCTTCCCAAAATGTAAAATTACCGACTCGCCTTCTGATGTTCAGAACTCAGACTGTTAAAGTAATTTCGCTCATTTTCTCTTTGTTCCTCTGTGATGGCTGGAAGGACTCTTCGCGTTACATTTGCTGTGACTGCACCGGATGTACTTTGCAGTACTGCAGGACGAGACCCGCTATAATAAGTTTTGAAGTGCTGGAAGCTGGAATATTTTCTGAAGTCTGAAGTCTCTCAACGATTAACTGAATACAAATATTTTCGACATCTCTGGTTTCGGCACTGTTTTTTGGCGGATATTGGATCGTCTTGAACAGTCGTAATCAAGGCATATTATTAAAATTCTTAATGTATGTGGGCATACTTTATAGGTGAAGACAAAAAAATTTCGATTATTAATGGTTGTACGAAATGTACGAACAGTTCGGGTTTGTTATTCTTATTTCTTGTCAATTTTTCTCTTCTTTCAGTACTCGATGGTAAATTAATAATTGTAAATATATTAACACGTAAACTATACCTACGTCAACTTATAAGGGGAACCATGATGAAATAAGGTCTGTTCTTATTTTCAAAGGCTACCTTTCCCTAACAATACTATCATCCTATTCTTTGAAAATTGGCATTTTCTATAGAGTATTTATTTTCAAGTAAATTGTTTTTTTGTACTTACGTTTTTAGTATCATTTAGGGTTTGATAAATTCAACTAAAGTGAAATTTTGCATGTGCTTACGCATTATAAAATTTACAAAAAGTTAGAATATGAATAGAACAATGACGACATTGTTGATCAAAACGAACAACATCAGAAACAAGTTTTTTTCATGAGCATGTTTCTATAATTAAGTAAATTAAAAAAAAAAACAAAAAATATTGCATGCGAGTATTAGTAATATAGTCCACTTTCAAGTTTAAATAAAAAAAAAAAGGTTTCTTCCCTAATGACTGTAAAATCTAAAAGTAAAAACATATTTACTATCTCCAAACAATCTACAGTTATTGATGTATACAAAATAGTAAAATAGTGTAATAGTATTTCATTAAGAACAAAATAGCAAGCGGAAAAAACACTAATTTGATAGGTAAACGCCCATTATATGCAGAATTATTAACTCCTCCATCCCAGTCCATTAAAATTCAAAAGATTATTATTAAAAATCACTACACATAAAACACAGGGAAATAAAGTGCGAGGATGGTAAAGAGGATTATTGCGCATCCTAACTTTCACCTTATCAAAGTTTTAGCATTAGAATGGTGTGTGCCTATTGGATCTACTTACATAGATGATGAAATTGTTTTGTTTTTTTTTCAAGGGGATCATAACATATATATATAATTGAAACTGTTAATACATATTTATACAGAAAAAAACAAATTTACTAGAACAAAGAACCTAAAACTAAAAACCTTAAAAATATAATATAATAAATAAAAATTTACTAAAACGAGTCCCTTTTGGCAAGGTTCCGAAGACACTGGCAGCATTCCCCCTTTGAATAGCTAGACTAATTCTTTGTCCTAGGCGTGGCCTGATCGAAAATTCGTAAGACGGACACGTGAAATTCCAAAATATTCAAAAATGCACAATGTTAATTGTCTTATAACTGTGGCACATTGTGATTACCCCGGCAACGCATCTCCTTGACGACGTTAAGGTAAATAAATAAGTCTATGAATAAAATTGTAAAATAAATGTAAGATTCTGATAGTGCAACCCTTTGCTTTTTTTATTATTTATGTACTTGTGGCCAACGGTCATGTAAGGTCATAACCTTACATATAGTAATGAAGGAGTTGTGGTAGCGTCACACTACATCACCCTTACAGAAAATCGACGTTTAAGTAGAAGCTTTACTACTTCGTTCGGTGAGTGAGAGAGCCGGACAGCCGCCCTTCTTCCCCCCCCCCCCCATGTCCTCCCCCAAATTCCTTGAAAGGCCGGTAACGCTCCTGTCACACTCACAACCTGGTGTTGCAGTTGTACGTGGGCAGTACTTTTATCCTCAAACATGCTTTTGATTTAACAAAAAAATTATTTTCTCAATAATTTACCATAAAATAGTTTGGATTGAAGCGATATGGGACAAAACTTCTATTGTGTATGAAAAATCAGAGAAAAACTCCTTATTTTTACTTCTTTCTATTCTGATCGGCGGCGTATCAAACATACATCATTATAGATACCTATATCACCTTGCAAAAAATATCTCGAGGTCCTCCCAGCTTTGCCAGTTGTCATCAATAGATAGCAGTTAAGCATGCAAGTGTTGATCACTAACAAACACGAAAAAAAAACAAGTCTGATGAATTTAAAGAAACAAGCTGCCAGAACCAAGAGGAACAAAACGATAGAAGGATGGAGTTCGTAACTCTATTCCGAACCCGTCTAAATAAACACGCCGAATCGGTGTTGGAATTTTCTAGAACCGCTAACTTATATTGTACGAGTAACATGATGTTTACATGTCGAGCGAATAGATTCTCCGTACTTCGAATGTGCGAAATATTGGAGTTATTATTTGGGTGACGTAAGAACAGAAGTATAAAATTATAAGTTGGAATTTATTTATTTATTTAAACTTTATTGTACAATAAAAGTACAAACAGGTGGACTTAATGCCATAGGTATTCTCTGCCAGTCCAGCCTTGAGATCAATCCGAGATATAATGTGGGTGGTGCGATAAAGTATTAAAATAGATCGTCAAAGTATAAAGTCTTTAAAAGATATGGTATGGTATGGCATGGTATGGTGTGCATGGTCGATTGACCGTGACACCTACTCGAAATGATGATGAGTAGTAAATATATATTTAGTCGTGGTAGAGCCACGCTACCGGCAAAATGAATTGCTTGTAGCATGAAGCGGCTCGTTCGGGGAAATACCACACTCTCACAGAAAATCGACGTCTGAATAGAAGCTTTACCACTTCTACGCTTAAATCGGTGAGTGAGAGAGGCTCATCCTTTCCTCTCCCCTCCTCATTTCCTTCTCCCAACTCCTTGAAAGGCCGACAACGCACATGTCACACTCTGGTGTTGCAGTTGTCTATGGGCAGCGGTGATCACTTTCCCTCAGGTGTCCCGCTTACTAGTTTGCCGTCCTATATCATAAAAAAATCATATTCGTGGGTTGGAATAACCAGAGAGCGGTTTAGGCTCAATCACTCTTCAATATGAAATGGCACTAAAACAAGTTCTATTTCTATGGCTGCGGATTGCGGTGGCATAAAATTTGCTGTCGTGGTCTGGGAAGGACGAAAAAACAAATTATGTATTAGCTGCTTTCCTTCCTCTGCAATTTGTAAATCGAATATCTCAGCTATATTGATTTCCTTTTTCATGCTTGTAGCTATTTGCCAGAGTAGCCAAATATCCAAAGATAATAAAACCGGCCAAGTGCAAGTCGGAATCACACAGTATGGATTCTGTATCATCATACAATATGTAACTACAAAAAATGCTTCAAAAACACGTTTCTTGTATAACCTTAATTTTGTTTTAATAAAAATTTTGTTACAATAGCGCTAATAGATATAGACATGCTGTAAAAATTCAAGTATCGACCGATTACGGTTTATGAGTTATTACATTGTGATAGACGGACGGATGGTCGGACATCAGAGGCTTAGTAATAGCGTCCCCTTTTAGTACGAAACCCTAAAAACATGAAAGATATTTGTTAATATAACTTAGATTTTATTTTAACGTAATCGATAAACAATGACCTCATGGGTGTACGCTAATAATAAAGAAGGAAGGTAAGTTCCAAAATATTTATAGAACAAATCTTATCCTAATCCTAACTAATATTATAAATGCGAAAGTGAGTTTGTTTGTTTGTTACGCTTTCACGCCGTAACTACTGAACCGATCATCATGAAATTTTGCATACAAGTTCTCTGGAGTACGGAGAAGGATATAACAAAGACAGGCTACCTTTTATCCCGGGAAAAAGTACTATTCCCGAGGGATCGACATTAACGCGGGCGGAGCCGCGGGCGAAAGCTAGTTGAAACATATTTCAGAAATTTACGGTTAAATGATACACACACATTGAAATATATCAAGATAGAACGCCTAAGTGGGCGGTACACGCGTGTATCAATTTTGCACAATCGTGCAAGATTCCTTAAACGTTCATCAGTCAGTGCGCACGTTCCAACATGAACAAATGCTTTATTCTGCAGTTTTTAATAATGTAAAATCTATTTATTGATATGACGTGTTTTCTGTGCATGTCACACTACCGTTTCGCTAGTAAATACGTCAAATTCGGGGCGCAGCTTATGCAAAAACTGACACGCGCGCTTCCTTAGCAAATTCCTGGCATACCCATTCTATCTGGATATATTTCTTTGGTTACACACCGCGTTTGTTTATTGCAAGTAGTTATATTTATCGTTTCATATACACTAACGACCTTTAAGCCCTTTTATGTCCTTCGAATTTCTTTAACGTCACGTCTATTACTGCTCCATCAGTTTTATTGAGAGGTCGTTACACAGCCTCTCTCACTAATTCCCTTCTTATCGCCCCGGGTCCGCCCCGGCTTAAAGAAACTAAGAAACCGTTTTATTTAACGGTAAAACTAAAGCTTACAGTAAGTAGTTAGTAACTACGTACGTGTGCCTGCTCCTAAGTACGGCTTAGCGTCAATTTAGGTAAACTATTTATTCTACGAGTACAAAGGGATTTGCTTCATTAAAACGAGTTTTGTAAGAAAATATATATAAATACTATGATGCCTTTATTGCTGATGGGGTAGACAGCGCCTATGGTTATAAGGCCTCAAGGCCACGTTAAGGGAGTTGGTGGGCATATAGGTGGATAACGGAATGAAAATACTGATGGGTTACTAGCCGCATCGCTTATTGTCATGATTCATGACCCTGACCCATTATTTTGATTCAGATTTCAACCTTTTTGCCTACAAGACACAGAGCGCGTGTGTTTTGGTGGCGAATAGGTTGAAATGTGATATTTAGGTCTTATGACCATTACTTAGATTGGCGTAAGGGGTAAAAGATTTAATAAAAAAAAACACATGAGAAATTGTTTATTATACATACATAATTATGTATATAAACGGGACTTAGCAAGAACCTTTTTATTATTTGTTTTCGTTGACGTTGCGACCACGATGGATGTAACTCCACTGAAACGTCAACGGAAACAAATAATAAAAATATACATAATTATGTGATTAAAGCGCGAAAGTTTAAAAAAGAATACAATATAGTTTAATATATACAAAAATCTAGTCAGATATGTCCGCTCATCCATTTACTCACTAATATATATTTATTTTTATAATTGGAGCGAACCTGTACACGTAAATGTTATATTAATTTGTAATTATAATTATTATTAACTAGCTTTCGCCCGCGGCTCCGCCCGCGTCAATGTCGATCCCACGGGAATAGTACTTTTAGTACTCTGGAGTACGGAGAAGGACATAGGCTACCTTTTATCCCGGGAGTATGCAAAATTTCATGAAGATCGGTTCAGTAGTTACGGCGTGAAAGCGTAACAAACAAACAAACAAACAAACAAACAAACAAACTCACTTTCGCATTTATAATATTAGTAAGGATGTAATTATAATTATTATTAATGAGTAAGATATATCATCATAAATATAAATTAAAGTCTACGACCGACTAATAATACCAGTATTTACGAGTAATAATCGAATATAGACTTAATTAACTTATTTAGAGGCATATTTTTTCTCCCAATATCCAATAACTTATTTACGAAAACTATTTCTCAGAACGTCTAGATACGTTCTGAGAAATAGGTATTTATTGAAAATTACTTCAGAGAATTCCTTGATGATTTCTGCTCTACGGGCTTATTCAATTTATTAGTATAATGTTGCCTTGTTATGGTGAAATTAGAGGCGGTTCCGAAGAACTCTGACACCAGGGGACCACCTGTGCATGGACTATTGATCGTGTCACCCACACGAAATCATGATGATGATTGTAAAAATTCTTGTTATAATATATTATATTTGATGTACTTGTTACCGTAAAATTGTGAGCTAGCTCCGTCGTCAGTTTGTAATACTCATATTTTGCGTGAAATGTTTAAACAAACGGTACTTTACATAATAGAATGACGGAATTTACAATTTCTCAGTGTCATACACAGTACTATTAGTACCTATATCCATCCTTACTAATATTATAAATGCGAAAGTGAGTTTGTTTGTTTGTTTATATGTTTGTTTGTTACGCTTTCACGCCGTAACTACAGAACCGATCATCATGAAATTTTGCATACAAGTTCTCTGGAGTGCGGAGAAGGACATAGGCTACCTTTTATCCCGGGAAAAAGTACTTTTCTCGAGGGATCGACATTGACGCGGGCGGAGCCGCGGGCGAAAGCTAGTAGTTTATAGTATCAGATTAATTACCCATCAAACGCGAGAAACGCAGACACAATGGATTTTCTATTGTTACGTGGCCCGATTGTCCCGTTTGAGGGTTGAGAGGTCAAATGACTGATTTATTTTGAAATTTTAGCTTATAATAGAAAAGTTTAATTTTGAAATGTAAGCCGTGTAGTATCCGGCAGAGTAGAATAGGACCACTCCAAGTCTTCCCGAGGATGTCGTAAAAGGCGACTTAGGAAATACAAGCTAAACAAAGCTTTTAAACATCTGTGACACCTCTCCAACCCGCCTGGCCAGCGTGGAGAGTGTAGGCCAAGTCCTCTGGCTACTCTGGCCAAGTATGGCTCTAGTAGTACAGAGAGGGTCGTGCTCCTGTAGTGGAGACTAAAAAGGACCTGATGATGATTTTGAAATGTTGGCTTTTAAAGTTGTTTCTTTTAATAAAAATAAAGTGTAACAACAGTTTTATTAAATTTAGGAATCAAAATCCATAGGTTTATTTTATATATTAAACCCCATCGCTTTATAATATGGTTTTGGGCACGCGACCTGGCGTCTTTAGGTTTTTGTATCCTTATCCTTATCCTTACTATTCTTATCCTTACTAATATTATAAATGCGAAAGTGAGTTTTTTTGTTTGTTTGTTTGTTTGTTACGCTTTCACGCCGTAACTACTGAACCGATCATCATGAAATTTTGCATACAAGTACTCTGGAGTGCGGAGATGGACATAGGCTACCTTTTATCCCGGGAAAAAGTACTATTCCCGAGGGATCGACATTGACGCGGGCGGAGCCGCGGGCGAAAGCTAGTGGGTTATAATTTTAAGGTCTTATTTTTATACTCTTCCCTTTTCTCCTCTTTAGTACTAATGCCGAGGGCTAAAACTTTATCGTATTAGAAAAACTATTAAATTCCTGCAGTATCAGTCATTAAATTCTTAAAATATATAATAAGTCCTTATTCAACATATCTAAATTAATATTGGCGGCGATGGCGTTGATAACACGGACCATCATGGTCTCTCTTGTCGCATAAGTACTAGTCGTTTCAGGAGTCATGCCGCCCTAAACGATTCAATTCACCGGGCTCTTGCTACCATCAACATGCCATCCGTTTTAGAACCAAATGAATTGGCTAGAGATGATGATCTTGGAGGTTGGGGCGACCTATTGCGTGGGAAGCTACTTGCGTCGACACTGGCGCTGTCTCACATTCCGGTATCATGATCTTAAGCTGCTACTACAGTGGTTGCGACGGAAAACCTCAAACAGCGAAAATATGAATTTCTCGGCAAAAGATATATATTTGAACCGTTTGGGGTTGCAACCCTAGGGACTCTCAGCCCAGAAATTATGCAATGCCATCGCCAAGAAATTAATAGGGATCTGGTGACAGGAGACTATATTTTGGTGGAAAGTTTATAATCGTAAACCGCAATTTACCTTTTACTGAATTAAAGTTATAACAAACTACAAGAACTTTTATATTATGTTACTTGCTGCTATGGAACCCTTCATGGCAATTCCGACTTGCACTTGGCCGTTGTCTTTTTTCTATACAGCCTACAGCCAGGATGTGTATAATATGACACGATTATAATTGTTTGACGGGAATAAGCGAGAAATTTGCTAAAATTTCAACCAAGGACGTACGGTCGCCTGCAAAAGTCCTTTTAGAAACTGCGTACAAGGTCGTGTGTAGCTACGGATACTATTTAAAAGTAACAGCAATTTCAACCTTATACATGTGGCATAAAGTTCACGATATTGTTAAATATATATGCTTTCCTAATCAGTGCAATCTCGATGTTCACTTTAGGGGTACGTATGGACTTTTGCAGGTGACAGTACATATAGAGCGGAAAATTTTAGTGTTGTCAAGTCATCAATTTATTACTTAATATAAAAATAAACATACATATGGGAAAAATTTGGCTAGGGGTGTCATCCTCAACTGCTGGCCTAGTGATTGCAGGTACAGCATCGGGAAAGCGCGCCTGGCCTCCCGAGCTGCTACTTGCTTCTCCCCATTCTACCGAGTGAGGAGTATCCCAATACCTTAATTTCAAATTCCTTTCCTTCCTCAACTTAAAAATGCTTCCAATGGGCAGGAGGGTCGGAAGCACAAGCCAAAGAAACTGCGCTCGTCAACCCACCTGCTGTGGTGAGTATTGCAATATCCTCCAATGGAATGAATAATCCTTGGTAGAGGCCCTTGTTCAGCAGTAGACTTTTGCGGCTGTAAAGCTTATTATGTTGATATGAGAAAAATATAAAATTAACAACCTTAAAAAATTTATTAAAGATGCCATCCCGCATTGTATCCGGCTCAAAGGTACACTTGCTCCGTCACCTCTTTGTATGAGTATGAAAATCCTTAGATCAGATACCTACCATCCGGAACAGTAGACATACCCCCAGTTGTACTGGTCTCGCACGACGGCGCCGGCGTCCGATTTCATTTATGAATTGTTTAGCTTCTGGACACTAAGGACCCGCGGTCTCGAAGGTAAATGGAACAAATTCGTACTGATTAAATAAAATTGAGTATTTAAGACACTTATGTTTACCAGCTGAATAGCAGTCAGCGCAGCGGAATAGAAAAAAAATACGAAATAAATAGGCAAACATCTTCAGTTCTTTATAAAAAAAAACCGTGATCTGTTACGCAAGACCGCCTCTCATGCTCCGTGCTAACTTTTGGCTTAATAATCTTTCATATAAAAAAAACGACTTCTATCAAACTACTGCACCAATTGTAGTAAAATTTAAACGGGTCAATTTGAAAACATAACCTTTCAAACAAAGATAATTTTCAAAATCGGTTCATAAAGGACTGATTTTTGAGTCAGTTGTTACCGGTACCAAATTCACATTAGTACATAATAATTTAAGTACCGGTATTTCCATTATGTTATAATGTTAAAGGTAATTATGGATATCGGTAATCTGGTAACATAACGATATAATATTGTTAAAAATTAACGTTAATTTTACCGGTACCTACGCGTTGTTGCCGTCCCGAACGAAAATCGACTTCGAAACAACATTTTCGGCCCTAGCGCTGTACAGCACAAAACAGCAACGGTGCGTATGTGCTATCACTGTTCTTTTGTTTTTGTGTGTGTAACACTGGTTGCAGATTTTTCAAGCCGCCTAAAGGCATCTGACATAGCTTAACGACTGCCATCAACGATGACATCAATGAATGATGAAAACAATAATTCCCGATTTTACCAAGTACCGGTAAAAATGTATAATACCGGCAGTACCGGTACCAAATACCGGTAAAATATAGTCAAAATTAACGTTACCGGTACTGTAGTTTCCTAGAGATAACGGTACTGGATTTTACCGGTATTCCAACCCCTGTTCTGAGGTACCAAACATTTAAAAAATATACAACCGAATTGCGAACCTCCTCCTTTTTTTTAAGTCGGTTAAAAATGGTTTTAATTTTCTCTTCGTAGGATCTACTTGTATGTATATTATTATCTCTTTGTCTTTTCCGTAAAAAAGTAACAAGCATCCTGATATACATCCATACAACTAGACATCGTCGCAAATTCATTTATACTTTTATTTAACTTCCGCCGTGTCTGTTTCCTTCTGGCTCAAATCTCCTTTTTTAGGGTTCCGTAGTAAACAAGGAACCCTTATAGTTTGCCATGTCTGTCCGTCCGCGGTTTTACTCAAAGATAATAAGTACTAGAACGCTGTAATTTGGTATGGATTTGTATTAATCATGCCAAAAAAGTGGTATAATAAAATCATGGAAAATTTTATTTCGGGTAGCTTCCATACATATAAAGTGGGAGTAATTTTTTTTTCTCTACAAACCCAACGTGTGGTCTATTGTATGTAGTATGAGCTGGTAAACATTATTTTTCGACTTACCAATCCGTTGGGAAGACAATTATGGTATTGGGATACTACTCATTCGGGATGAATGGGAAAAGTCAATAGCAGCTCAGGGCGTGTGTACCCGATGCCATACCTTCAGGTATACCACCGGTAATCGAGGGTGACACCTCTGGCCATATATTATATTCGACGAGGTAAATAACAGCAAAACATGAAAGCAAAGAGATCAGGTGATTGTTATTGATCATATTAACACTAGTTCCTACACTAGACATTGCATGTACACTAACTGTCAATGGAAAACAAAAAAGAACTCTAATTATAAATAAATACTTCTTATAAGATGAGATAATAAACTTTGGAACTCATTGAAGAATATTAAAATAATAGACAAAACATGAGTTTAGGCTTTAATCTGGGCAATATACCTACGTAGGTATATTGCCCAGATTAAAGCCTAAACGCACGTGCGTACCTACATTTTGTCCATCTTTTATTTATTTCCAGTAACATATTTCTCGGCTATTATAATCACTATAAATCAGTGTAAAAATATTTCTGTGGCCGATGAACAGACTCGCATTGCTTTGGGTACGGAACCCCAAAAGTTGGAATTTTTGTTTAAACACAGAGAGATCATTGAATGGTGGTTTCGGTCCATTAGGCTAATAGCTGGCAGTGAGACGGCAAAAGGAGATTAAGCCACGCTCAGTCATCGCTTTGCTTGCAGCTAATTGATAAGTTCAATAGATTTGCTATGGAAACATCTTCCTTTTTATATGTAACTAGCTTTCGCTCGCGGCTCCGCCCGCGTCAATGTCTATCCCTCGGGAACAGTACTTTTTCCCGGGATAAAAGGTAGCCTATGTCCTTCTCTGTACTTCAGAGAACTTGTATACAAATATTCATGATGATCGGTTCAGTATTTACCTCAGGTAGTTACGGCGTGAAAGCGTAACAAACAAACTCACGTTCGCATTTATAATATTAATAAGGATTTACCTCTCTTTACGGTTAAACACACTCCAGTCACACTCACCATAGTTTAAATATCTTCTTTTTGAAATTTCTGTCTACACTTCCGTATTCTATTTAAATTCCTTAGTACAGGCCAACCTACTCTAGAATTGACGTACAAATCTACATATCCTGTCTCTTTATTGACTTTGCCAGAAACGCATTTTTTTTATTAAATCTATGACTTTGTCTTTGTTCCGTTACTTCTCTTTGATGTTAATCGTAATATTAATGCCATAATGATTAGCGTGTACAATACGAGTTTGTATGAACACTCAGACGATGGACTTTAGTAATCGGCTCCCGATCATCGGAGGCATCCCCCTATTAGATACCAAACCCTCAAAATTTGATATTTTTGTTTGAACAAAGTATATTGAATGGTGGAGTTCGGTCCATTAGGCTGATAGCTGGCAGTGAGACGGCAAAAGGATATAAGCCGCGCTCAGTCATCGTTTTGCTTGCAGCTAATTGATTAATTGAGCACCAATAGATTGTATGTATTGTTAGGTATACGTTTTTAAAAACACATGAAAAGACCATAAGTATTGAAGAAGGTATATATTGTATTATCAATATCAAAACTAATAATAAATCTGTAAGGGTTGGTCATGGAGTAAGTTACCTTGGTGTCAGATATATCGAGTTTATGAGCTCTATACATGATACTGAAACTAAATTGAAGATTGATAGTTTTTTTTCTGTATGTTCCTCCATAACTCTTAAACGAAAAAACTGAATTTTATGAAACTTGGTAGATAAACATTTAGACGTACAGGATACAGGATAGCCTACTTATTTTCTTTCTCCAGTTATGATAAGACGTGGGCCCCATACAAATGTACGCGAATGGAGTCGCGGGCACAGCTATTATAACTATAAATATATAGCTGCAATACAAATTTCGCTAGTTTAGCTAGCAATATTTGTATGAACAATACAAAAGTAATATTCATGCGATGTACGTGTACCGTGGTGTACACTTACTGATGATTTCGTACAAGTGGTGATTATTTACTTACTTCGCTGGCTCAGCGACCCGAAGTGGATCTTGGCTTCCGACATTAAAGTGCGCCATTCTTCCCTATTCTGTGCCAACTTTGACCAGTCGGATACTATATATATACTATACCAGCCTATCATGGTCAACCTTCCGGCGTCCAAGATATCGTTGGAAGGATGAAGTCGCCAAAGACCTGAAAGAGTTGGAAGTGGTGATTACTTCTAGTTTAATTAGATTAAAATTGCGGTTTGTCAATATTTCGTAGTGATTTCGTTACCACTACTACTACTACTACTACTACTGCTACTACTGTTACTAGCAGTAGTAGTAGTAGTGGTGGTAACGTACATCATAACAGTAAAAGAAAGAAAGATGCACCACAACCCGAACGCTTAGGCCGATCGTGCCTCTTCTATACCGCTAGTTGCGCGCTCTCACTTGCTCTTTGGTGATGTTGTCTATATAGGCTAAGGGCACTCTGCCCTCGTCTCAAACGCCATTAGAATGGCTCCCTCGGCTGAGTCATTTAAATTTAATTTGAAAAAGTTTTATAAAAACTCTCTTGGGTATTGAGCGTATGTATTTATATATATATTTATTATTATATATATATTTATTATGATATATATTTATATATGTATCGTGTATTATATGTATTTTAATGTAATTATTAGATTTACAGCTTGACACTATTCCCGTTATGCCTCTCGTATATCCTTTCAATAGTCCTTCAAAAAAAAAACACGGAATACATTGTATGTATGTTGAATACGGGTCTAGGTCATAATATCGTCAGTCACTACATCGCCGGCCGCTGCATCCCGCCCGTTACATCGACGGTTTAACGTAGCGAAGGTACACGTCGACTGCACGCACGAAAGAAAAATTGATTTTTCTTTCGTGCGTGCAGTCGGCTTTCATCAATTTATAAGATGATATCACGTCAAAAACGTTGAATGTAAAGACAATCACCGAAATGGTAAAAAAAAAAATTAACGACGAGGCTAACAATCCATTACTATTTTTATTCTGTCTACCACACACCGTTTTATAGACTTAGACTCTGTGTGCTCCGGAAAGGATAAAGACCTGCTTAGTATGTACGAATGTAATACAAATTATAAGTGAATGGTCGCTTTGGGTCCATTAGGCTCATAGCTGGCAGCGAGACGACAGAAGGAAATTAAGCCGGGATCAGTCATCTCTTTGGCTGCTAATTGATAAGTGGGGTTTCAACGGAGTGCTTTGTAGAGATTTGGCGATTAATATTAATTTTGTTATTGTTCTAACTTACATTTGAAGTCTATGTTAGTTTCTTCGCTACAAGTACATAGAAAATTACGCAACGGATTTTGATGCGGTTTTTTTAATAGATAGTACCACCGCGAGTGGAGACAAGTGCTGGTTATAAGATTTCGTATATTACTTGACTCCCGAGTGCAGTAGGCTACGCACCAAACGGTCTCGTATCGTTCCGCCAAGCACCGCGCGCCGTCGAATGTAAACACATTGCTATTAATTTAGGTATTATTATTCATGTCACTTGAATAAATAATTTTTCAGACATTCATTCATTCATTATTAAAGCTGCTATGATTTTATATTTTCTTGCCTGCCAAGCATAGTGAGTTCAGCAGTGGACTTCCAACAGCAGAAATGATGACTTTTATAAGCTTGTAAATCAATGAAAAGAAAAGAAAATATTCAGAAAGGGCAAAATTGGGCTTACACATAAAAATATCGTACGGTGGTACTATGTATATATATTTTAGCATTTTGATCATGGTGTCTATGTATATTCATTTTAGCATTTTGATTCCAACTTGCTCATGGCCAATTCTCCAGATAAAGATCTTTACAATTTGGCTAGATGAGAGGCGAGTATATGGACATCATTCATGCGTGCACCTTTGGTCGAATGTTGCTCACAAAATTATAAAAGGCGCGCCGTGTCTTTTTATAAAGCAAAATATACCTATATAATTTAAGTGGCTAGCGTAACCACTGTTTTTATGGGATGTTGTACATATTCTTTGTGTCCTATTGCAAAAAACAGATCTTTTTTCTAGTTTGGGAATTGTTGTATACATTATTATTTACTACAAAGCTTTCTAATGTTTCTTCTCCTCATAAAAATGTATCTACCTACACCATATCGGTGCCATGGTGCCGACAACATCCTTTGCAAGGCACACCGCCATTTCGAGATACAGGCTTATTCCTAGTTCGGTAGCGCGCTGCTAGACGATGGATGTGTGCTCCATGTACAAATGTAGTTCTATTCAAAGAAATTACAATAAATCTTATTTCATTTTAATGGATCGCCGGTCACGTTATTAAAATAAACGTACGCTGCTACGTACCTACTGATTTTTATCTTTATGAGGGGTTTTGGTTATTTAGTATATTTTAAGCAAAAGCGGGATACATTTTAAGGCATGCACACATGTATGAGACAAATTTCCGTTGCAATTTCCGACATGCATTAAGGCTAGAGGATTATGATTAACCCTCTCATTAAATCCATAAACATTTTGCGTCGGTTTTAAAATATCTAAAGCAGTAGCATCTAACGCCAGTACTCGAACGCGGTTGTTTTTAGTTCAGCCTTGTCAAACCCACAGAACACCGCAATGTCTCACCCGCGACGTTTTCACATTATATCATTTATGCGCGAAGCTTCGACAAAATTGCTTCGCGTGTTTGGGATCAGCGGCAGTGCACGTTCAGAATTCCAAATATCGTCGGCGAAGAACCGTTTTATTGCGGATCCGAGCCAAGAGGCCACAACACTATTGAGTCGTAATTTTTCATGGTAAGTAAGATATTGTTGCTTTGCCCAGATATCGGCTATTTGTATAATAAGGCGATAGATATCGTCATACAAAGCGCAGTAAGGAGTCACAGCGGAATTTGTTTGGGTTCTTCCTGATATTTCATTCTGTCGTAACCCACTCTGAGTTATACGATGTACTATACATAATTTTATCCGAGCAACTCAATATTTCACGAGAAATTATGTTCTTAACGAAATCAAGCGATAATCCAGAAGGGCTTTCTAAGACATAAAACGTGATCCAATTTACAATGCCTTCTAATATTCCAGATTTGTTACGATCAACTTTATTACAAATTGGAATCGTTTCAATGTATCCCCGGAGAATCAGATGCGGACCTTTTCATCTCTGATTCCATCTTGGTTATGATATTTTTAGATGTACGGTCAACTTCACCGATAGATTTAACCCTTTATTCAATTCTGGGTTTTATATCTAGAGTACTAAGAAAAGAGAGTTTTATAAAGTCGTCGCTTAGGCTGTTACTGCCGAGATTGGTACACTCGTTTTTATTAAGTCGTGTGCTTCAATGAAATTTATTTCATTTTACTTAACTGAAATTTGTATTACATTTAATGTTCGAAACATATTTTTATTTTCCTGTCTTTTAATAGATAAGAGTGACGTATAAAAATATTTTTCTAGATAAGATTATATCAGTTTCTCGTGCTTTACGCGGCATTTCTGAAGATTATTTAAGTCTGAGTGTAAAATTATTTTTATAATTGTGTAGGATCAAAATATACGGCTCTAATTTTACTTTTTTGTTAATGCTGGTCTATCTTTTTCCATACTATGATAATGTGGCTTTCCATGCTGGTTTAGGAGGAAATTAATATCGCAGATTGAAAAATCAGATCAGAGAATCAAAATCATCTTCTCTTTCTGCGTAAATCGTAAAAGCCGATCGAGGAATGGGCAAAACCCATCACTATTTTGATTTTGTATGCTAACATGCTAATTGTGGCTTTTAATCGCATATATCTATCACGTATTATGTAGAGTCCAGGACTCTATAAAATACGTAATAGATCTATGTTTGTTTTTCAGAAATAGGCAAATAAATATATATCTCTTTTATATCATGTCAAAAATCGTACTTTAAGAGCATTTAAATCACGTCATAACAATAAAATAACTGTCTCAATCGCGTAGACAAAGTTAATTAATTAACGTAACGGACCACATTTTTGTCGTGGCAGTGGATGGGGCCCGTAGTACGTAGAGCCGATGCTCAATGGGGCAAAGGGTTTCTCGATCTGATGTGGCTGCAGGCAGGTATTGGAAATCCTAGGGGCAGGCCTATGTCCAGTAGTGGACATCTTGCGGCTGATATGATAATAATGATCACTTACCTCAGCATTACTATAGTTTGGAAACCTCTCCATATAACCAGTCCATATTTAGTCGTGGTAGAGCCACGCTACCGGCTGAATTGCTAATAGCGTGAATGGACCGGCTCGTCCGGAAAAGTACTACACACTCACAGAAAATCGACGTCTGGGTAGACGCTTTACCACTTCTATGCTTCGTTCAGTGAGTGAGAGAACTGGAGGCCTATCTTTCCACCCATTTCCTTCCCCCAACTCTTTCAAATGCTGATAACGCACCTGTCATACCCTGGTGTTGCAGTTGATCACTTACATGCAGGTGACCTGATTGCTCGTTTGTCGTCCTGTATCATAAAAAAAAAAACAAACTTACGCGCCAACTAAAAACAGTATCTCGAAATAAATAATTCATTTACATTTTACGACATCACTTTATTACAGAATTTAAATGACGTGCATAATAACATCAAACATGGCGGCGCGCGATTACATAAATAATAAATGAACGCTGTTTACTCTCGTATTAAATTGCGCATTACGAGATTCGTCCGGGGACCATACAACCAGATTCTGACTGAATCTTTCATGACGCGAGCGGAGACTGACAGTCCACGAACAAGGGATTTGCTAAATCCCACCGCAAACAGTTTACTGGATGTAAATTGGACAAATGTTTGCCCCAAACAAACCGTAGGATACTTGTATATGTATATATGACATTTGATAGATATTTGAGCAGTAACCGTACTATATTATTTACATAAGTTAAATACTCCTGTGATATAGCCAACCAAATAGTATAATACCCAAATATGGTAAAAGCGAGGAAGAAGAGACATCCTTATGTGATAATTATGCTTAGAGATTCCATAATTACTTTACTCTATTTTTGTAACTGGGCTAATTAATTTAGCAAAAATAAAAATATCTTTTTATCTAACAGAAATCATTATTCATTCCATTGTCATTTCAGATTTCCAGATTTCCAGATCGTAAAAGCCGATCGAGGGAAGGGGCAAATATCTGAGGAATCATATTGGTAAGCAATGCGGTTAGCAACCCATCTCCAATCAGCCACCCTGGATTTAAAGATATAAAAAAACTGGACACGGGCTGCAATGAAGAAATCACCGATGCTTGATGTGGAGTTCGAAGGCCCTGTGCGTGCGTGCGCATTATACGCCCTTATAAGTTTAAAGCAACCCTGGGCGTAGTCCCCATTGGGTTGGGTGATCACAGGTGGCTACAAAATTTTCTCAAGCTCCTTTCGAGCTTCGGTAAGCACGTTAAGCCATTGGTCCCGGCTGTCATCACTAGATGGCGGTCGTTAAACTATGTCAGATGCCTATCGGCAGCTTGATGACAACAGTGCTGGCCACTAAACACACGAAAATCAAAGCAAGCATCACCGATGCGACCGGGAAAAAGCTCAAATGAGGTAGGTATTAGTAAAATGAACTCAGTAATTTTACCCATTGCCGATTCCAACATATCTTGTGGATGTTGAAAAGGAAAAATGCAATTTTCATTTTATGCACTCATGAGGCGTTCAAAGAAACATACGAACAATTTTTCCGCGTGATGTAAGTTAGCTGTCATTAGATTGTGCGATTCAACAAAAGAATTGCTGCATTTTCACCTCATTGTATGGGAAACGTGGCTTGAAGCCAGACAGTTTTGCGCTCTTATGATGTCGATTGGTCTATACTGAACGCCAAATTGTTTGAAATTATGTATTGTTAGTTTTGAACGATGTTAGAGTGGTAAAAAGTTTCAGCTACTGTACTGTTTTATGTTAGTACAGATCAGTTGATACTTTTAAAGTACCATATCTATAAAAACGAGATCCTATTACTAAGTCATTGATGTCCGTTTGTCCGTCTATCATCTATTGAGTCGTAATTGGTGCTCATAAAGATAAATAATAAAAAAAAATCAACATATAAAAAACCCCTACGCATTATCATTAAAAAAGAAAATAAAATTAAAAGCTGACACTAAAATAACAAGTATGTATAATAGCCATACAAGAAACTTGTTATTTTAGTGTCATTATTAGGTGTTATTTCTTTCAGTTGCTACTCGTTTATAACTGAGACGTCTAACCACAAATGGTGAAGAAAAATAGTGTATATGCATAAAAAAAGTTTGTTGTACCTCACAAGACTTATACATCAGAGTCCACATACAAGAAGCGTGGCTTTTGTAGTTAAATATTGTACGGAACTCTAAGTGTGTGCGACTCGCGCTTGGTTGGTTTTCTTTGTTTTTGGTTAATAATCTTTTTGCCTGTTTATTGATAGATGATTCTATAAATTACTATTTGTTTCGCGAGATAAGCATTGATTGTGAGATATTTTTTTTCTAACCTATATCACTCAACAAGAGTCATTAGTACAAAAACTTTGGGACCATTGGTAGATAATGTAAAAGTTTCTGAATAATTATGATGGCTCTACCTGAATTATTATAAATAAATAAATAATAATATATATAATATCGGGACATACCACACAAATTGAGCTAGCCCCACAGTAAGTTATGAACTTGTATCGTAGGATACTAACTAAACGATACTATATTTTATAATAGATACTTATATAAATAAACATCCAAGACCTAGGTCAATCTCAAAAAGATCATTTCCATCCATCATGACTGACCGGGGATTGAACCCGGGCACTCTCGTGTCGCAGGCTGGCGTGTTAACCACTGCGCCACGGAGCTCGCCTGTTAAGACATGACATATAACATTGTTTCACGTGCCTCTGCTTCAACTTTATAGAACTCAATCAATTACCAATTCAAACGACACCAAACAAATTCAGAGCTTACGATCACTATGAAACCGTATAAAAAGTCGTATAAATCTGCATTTAAATATGTTTCGGAATGTTTTTCTGAGCCGAGAAGTGTCCTCACTTCACCAAAGACATTTAATACTTATACAAATAGAGTGGACATGAAAACCAAAGTATTAAGTTAATATACAAAACGTGGTCTTTGGGTCCCAAGCTCTATCCCTTACTGGGTAGTAAGGGATAGGAACTTGATTTGATTAGTGTATATTAGGTCAATATTTATTACCTACTAGTTAATGCACGCCACTTCGTCTGGACTAATGAATCATGAATGCTAGCAGTTTTTAGACATACATTTTTGATTAAAGTTATAAGAGAAACTACTCGTTTTTGATACCACGTTAAATTCAAATTTCTTCAGCGTTTTTTGTGATTGAGTAACAATCCGAATATGAAAAGAAAAACGTTTATAATTGATAAAATTATATAATAATTACTCAATTCAATGCCACTGATAGACTGAGACGCATTGTTTTATATCTATGCGTAGACTAGACAGGTCTTAAAGAAAAAAATATTCATCAGAAACTCGGTCAACTAACAGAGTTTAGTTCGAAGTATGCTGTAGAATATAAGTTGAGATCATTTGAAAAAATGCTCAGTAAAGTTTGTTGCTATTTCGTGCACTTGCGCTTTGGAAGTGGCTCAAAATTTATCTGTAAGTAAGTTATTGACGTCGGCAGTATTTTGTATAATGAAAATTTATGTCTGCTAAATGCATTTGAAGTATTTTCCGATGAATAAATTATTTTAATTAAACTAACTTATTTTATGCCTCCCAGTACAACATATTTCACATTTGGCTTCAGTGTCAGTTCTATGTGTACTAGCATTATATCTCTTTGATCCCCACTAACCAGTAGTTCGTCCTCTTTCAGATGCAAATAATTTCGGCCCGACTGAAAGTTTCTCGGCTCTTGTGAATAACAAAATGTTTTTGTAACATCATTAGGATCGGTATTATGTTTCTTTCTTGAATCTTCAAACAATTTCGGCCTTTTATCCTGAGAATAAAGAGTAGGAAATAATTGCTTACATTATATATCCCTTTGTTGTATTTCCATAATACTCGTAATTTGTTTGTCAGTAGCCTTATTGTGTCCATTTCTATAGCTTTATTGACTTGCGTCAGGCCGTTACGGGATTTGTCAGATGTAAAATTAATTCAACGAGCGTAATAAACCAAACATTATCTAGAAACGTTATTTGGCAACTGACCTCAATTTTTAGGGTTCTGGAGGCAAGTGGCAAGGACACTCGATATAATTATATGGGCTCGATCATTATGTTTTCAAAATATATAGCATATTTTTATATGGCCCACCTGATGGAAAGCGGCTACCTTTGCCCCGCAATTCCATTTTTGTTTATAAATCAGAAACCTGAAAGTATTCTATGTTATGTTAGTTTGAGCTATGTCTACCATTTAAAGCAAAAAAAAAAGAAAAACATTTTTATCTCTAATGTATTTATTGCATTATTGAGTAGACTAAATTTAAACACCATATTTCCAACTATGTTCCAAATTGAATGCGTAATTTAAGTGTAAACGAAGATGCGAAGTGCTGAGGTGCGGAAAAATTCAAGCGTGTAGACTCAGCCTGGTTACAGACAGATAGACGGACAGTGCAGCTATATTAATAGACTCCCGTTTTTACCTTAAAAAAGCAACTGCGAGAAAAATACATAAAATATATACATCAGCTTTTTTCGTGGGATAACTAATGCATGACTGCGGAACCTCGCCCCGGCTAATTTTATTCTGCCTAAATATAACAAAACGTGTAACGCTGAGCCAGTAAAAAGGTATAACGCCACAATGCTGAATAGGTTATTCTATACACCAAAATGCTATTACAGAGATAAGGCATTATAAATGGCAGTTTAAACTCCGCTTATAGTAAACCCCGCGTTAGCTCATGAAAAGCCTTCCTCCTAAATGACAAACCATGTCATAGCGTTCACGCTTCAAACAAACGGGTATTTCTTATTTTTGGGTTATTATTTTATTTTAAATTTAAAAGATAACTAAGCATAGAGATCAATAGAAAGGAAGAGGAGAAGCCTTTACTTAGAAGTAAGAGAAATGGCCATTAAAATGCTTTGTTAGACCGTACATCATCACATATCATCATCATTCCAGCCGTAAGACGTCCCCTGCTGACAAAGGCCTCTCCCAAGGATTATTCTTTCTATGGGAGAAGATTGCCATACTCACCACGCTTGGCAGGCGGGTTGGCAAGCGCAGTTTCTTCTGCTTTTTGTGCTTCAGACACTGCTGCCCATCGAAAGCATTTTTAAGCTGGATAAGGATAGGAATTTGTTGGATTTGGTGATGGATTGAAGGTATAAGGATACTACTCACACGGATGAATGGGGGTAAAGCAAGTAGTTCGCTCGGGAGTCCGAGCGCGCGTACGTGATGTTATACCTGCTACCACCGGCCAAGCACTTGAGCCCTTATAACATCCCTAACTTTTACCATACAAACCACTACTTTAGACCATACAAATATGAACGAAATAAGAAAGTCTCTAACCTGGATGAATTTTGCAAATGCTTAAACTATTTAATAATTAGTAATGAAATGTTCTGTGTACAGCTAAATAAAACAAAATGAAGCGAAATATATTTTACCAAGTTGTAGTGAAACGAAATAAAAGAGTGAATCATAGATTTAAAAAAAAAAAATTTCGTCTCTCTGGAGTGAATTAATCTTTGATCATATCAAACCGGTTTCTTTTCACAAAATCTTGTGATCAGTAATATTGATTTGGCTTAATTCCTCAGGTAGACCTGTGTGAATAATACTGGGAATGTTTATTGCTACTGTTACAATCTGAAATGTAAATAGAAAGAGTTACTTTTATCTCCAGTTTTCTATATCTCTGAACGCATTACGTGATTGTTTAATACCGATCATATATCTTCAGTTTAGACATTGTCTAGCCGCTTACCCTCATCTTGTAAACAGAGGACATCGTTGTATTCCGGTGGGAATACTATTGTACAATGCTTGACTTTTGAATAGTGTGGTAGATATTTAGTTTTGAATGCCAAACAGATCTAGGTTCTTCATTCATTCGTGTAGGTGCCACGTTCAATCGAACATGCACACCCTGGTGTCAGAGTTCTTCGGAACCGCCTCTCGGCCTCTGACATAGTTAACGGTATACCAGATGGCAGCCGGGACCAACGGCTTAACGTGCCTTCTGAAGCACGGAATCATCTTTATTAACAGACTGATTCAAGTCTGCAATGTCCTAACCAAACTGGAAACTACTAAACAAAGTATGCTTCCCGTGAGAATCGAACCCACGACCCCCAGGTCTACAGGCAAACGCCTTAACCACTGGACCACGGAGGTATCTAGGTTCTGGAAAATTAAGACACTGTGAAGTCGACAATATCTTTCAGAAACGGAAACTAACCACTAGAACGAGGTACATCAGCCGAAATTTGCGACTGTATGCCAATATGCCCCGGCTACTCCGGCTAGTAAACTAATTTCCCTATTGCTGTGTTTATTTCAGTAAGAAGTTAGATGGAATCTTTGACGATTATAATTATACAACTTATTGAAATGAAAATTAAATATACAAGAAAAATGACTTTCGGTATTATTGACGACAGCCGCGAATCTTACAAAATTAGTTTTGCGAGCAGAGCCCAACCAATCACCACGTGCGGTTTTAGCGCAAATTCCTCGCACGTTGCACCGACCGACATGGTGTTTGCTCCGGGCGCTCGCTCCCCCGCTGGCTACCTATGCGTAGCGGAATCCTTTCCCAGGGGCTAACGGTCCCGCACGTGGTGTTTGGTCCGGGCGCTTGCTCCCCGCTGGCTACCTACGCGTAGTGGAATTTAAATAAAAGACGGCCCGACCGGGCCCACATTGTAGTCAACATCGGAAAGCAGCAAGAGCAGCACCTGTGATAGTGTGAAATAAACCAGCGTGAATTCTTCGTGGAGTTTAATTCTTCGACCAGTGTCTACAGTCCATTATCCCAAAACTATTAGCTGATGGGCGGCTGGATATTCGACTCAAAAACTCCAGAAACTTCGTGAAGAAATTTTGCCATGGTGCTAACACGAAGCCAAAGGGGAGAAGACAGCCGTCGCGTATTCGACGAACCGCCGCGATCACCGTCCGCGTCTAATATCACAAGCGCCGCGCTTGCTGATGCACCACCGCCGCCGCCGCCGCAGCCTTCCGCGCCGTACACTGTTGCACGCAATGCACAGGCCGAGGTACGCCCTACCGCCGCGTCGGTACGGGATTCGACTCGCATAAGGCAGGCTACCACGGTGGTACCGACTACCAGTGGAACGCGTCCGCGACCCGCACGATCCACTCGCTCAACCACGAGTATTGCAGCACGTCTTTAGTACGAAGCTGAAGAGCGACTCGCCGTGATTCGCCGGGAGGAACTAGAAATCGAAGCTAGTCTGGTGAAGAGAAAATTAGCGGCCGACCTCGCCGAGCTCGTAGACAATGACAGCTCTCAAGAGGACGTAGAAGAAACAGTCCAGCGAATTGAACGTGTCCACGCATGGCTTGACGACACCACGTCGAGCACCGTCACCATGGTACGGGGGGAGTCGACCGCCCGCCCCGCGCCCACATCGATGCCGGCCGAGCACTCAGACCGAGTGGAAATAGCCGCTATGGAAACGCCCGCCGCCCGAAGGGCGAGATTCGACTGGCCGCTAACACCGATGCCTCAAGCGCACGCAGAAGAACCACGACAGAGGTCACCGACGCCGCGAAGTCGCGGGATCGACGTCAGAGAAAATGATGACGTCACGGCTGCCACCGCGTAAGGCTACAGACCTGCTACAGTTCTTAGGATTGCCGTCGGAATGGATCCAGTTCGCCGCCACGATGAGGGAAACTACAAGTTTTCGGCCACAGAAAACATAGCAAGACTTCGCAACTGCTTGCGAGGTGAAGCCCATGACACCATAGCACCACTGCTGAGCACCGCCACGCACCCAGACGACGTGATGAAGTCACTAAAACAGTGCTTCGGGAGGTCTGAAATGCTAGTTGTCCAGGCCTTCGAACACATACGACGGCTGCCGCGACTGGGGACGACCGCGATGGAATTAAACACATTCGCGGTCAAGGTGCAAAACATCGTCGCCGTGCTCAACAACGTCGAGCGGGGCTACCTTCAGAACTCGCTGCTAGTACGGCAAGTGCTGGAAAAACTCACCAATATCAAAGTGGTGCGACTGTACCCACGCCGAGGAATAGCCGAGCCAACAGGACGCCAACATCGTGAAACTAGCCACGTTCCTAATGAGGGAGGCCGACTGCGCCCTCAAACACGGATTCTGCGGCGCGACCCAGCCAAAGCGAGAGCCACCCCGTACCGCCGCTCGATCCGAAAAAAAGAAAAAACCGGTCTATGCTACGAAGGCGCCGACCGGTACAGCGCATAAGGAAAGTTGCCCAATGTGCGAGTAGCTGCACACACTACCCAGCTGCTAGAAATTTAAAAAGATGCAGCACGGTGACCGATGGGAGGTCGTCAAGAAGAAGGGGGCTATGCTTCAAATGCATCACCAGCCGCCACCGTCGAACCAACTGCAAAAAGAAGACCTGCGGAACCGACGGCTGCATACGAACACACCACAACCGGCTTCACAACTTTAAATTTAAATGAAAAATTTACATATTTTTTTTATATAATGGCGTAGAATTGGAATAAAAAATTATACAAACTGACTCTCGAAATTATTCATTCAAAATTAGGATAAATATAAAATACTAGCATAAAAGAAAGAAAAGAATTTTAAAAAGCTGCAACGATAAGCGGGTAGCTATTTTTATGCTAACGTTGTATGAAATATGCATGAACTATATACGAGTACCTACAAAAATATCCCTTCCTTAATTCAACATGAAACATGACATAATCAAATCAACAAAAATATCTGAATATTTCTCCGTTAGTAATTACATAAATCATGTAATACGTATTCTGATAGCGTTGACAACGCCGCGTGAATGTTCGAGGGGTAGAAATTCCTACCACAATGAACGCAATTTTACCCGAGCGACCTACGACCGGACGTGAGTGCGAATACGTAATGACGTCCGATGGCCACAGTTGTAATTTTATTACCACACGCTATTCTTGTTATGGTAATGCTAATGACCTACAGTCTACCGTTTATAATAGCTAATGAAATTCCGATGTTGCTTAGGCCTACTTAGGTATGTACCCCTGGTTGGGTACCTGCTTTTAAGTGTGTGACTGAATCACGAAAAGTGTTTGTTTACTTTTTTAAATGACTGGAAAAAGTGTCTAGTCGATAAGGGGTTAATAGCTCCAAAACTTTTCGATTTAATTCCTACTATCCTATTTATTTATACATGCGAAAGTTAGTATGTTGACATATTTGTAATGCACACAGAAAGCCGTATTACCTGGATTATATATACACATATAGGCTACCTTTAAGACCCGAAAAAAAAATGTTCCCGCGTGATCGTCATAAAACGCGTGCGGAAAAGCGGGCGACAGCTACGAAAATCATTAGTTATGAGAAATTTAGTTCGTTAAAAAAATATCTACAGTTGAAATGTTGCTTCAATGTTATGAACAAATTGATTAAATTAAATCCCCCTATTTCCCTATTTGCAGTCGACTCTGTGTGCAATACTTACACATCTTTATCTCAGCATTGAAATACAGTTGTGTAGGAAATAGTCGTGGTAGAGCCACGCTACCGGCAAAATGAATTGCTAGTAGCATGAATGGGCCAGCTCGTCCGGGGAAGTACCACACTCTCACAGAAAATGGACATCTGAGTGAGAGAGCCCGGAGGCCCATGCTTCCCCCTCCCGTTCCCATTTCTTTCCCCCAACTCCTTGAAAGGCCGACAACGCACCAGTCATACCCTGGTGTTGCAGTTGTCAATGGGCAGCGGTGATTACTTACAATCAGGTGACCCGCTAGCTCGTTTGTCGTGCTAAAATATAAAAAAAAAAGTTTACAACACGTTACTTGCTTTCTAATATTTCAAATCTCCTTCGAGCCCGTCTATATTTTTATCAAATGGATCATTATTTTCTACTATAGAGCTGGTATCATCAATTTTGATATTCTTTAATATAAAAACTGATTGGATATTTAATATCTGATTTTCTGCCCTCTTTGGGCAGAAAATCAGTGTTTCAAGATCTTGTTATACAAATAACAACTAAATAAAAATGTCTGCTTATTTATTTGGAGACTGTTGTCTAACGACAAAAGGAATTCCAGATTGTTGATAAGACGGTCTGACAAGCACTATTCAAAGTCAAGCACTGTTCACGAGATGAAGGTAGACGGTTAGACAATCCGAAACTGAACAAGTTTATTTGGACAATCTTGTAATGTATTTGTTATCAGATCTCGTCGTCGTTGTAATAAGAATTGTATTTATATATGTTACAGCTAAATGCCGAAGTTCGGGTTTAGCCAGTTAGAAATAAATAAATAAATAAATATATACGGACAAATCACACTGATTGAGCTAGCCCCAAAGTAAGTTCGAGACTTGTGTTATGGGATACTAACTCAACGATACTATATTTTTATAACAAATACATATATAGATAAACATCCAAGACCCAGGCCAATCTGAAAAAGATCATTTTCCATCTTGACCTGGCCGGGGATTGAACCCGGTCACTCCGTGTCACAGTCTGGCGTGTTGACCACTGCGCCACGGAGCTAGTCTAGGTGCTAAATAGGTGCAGCCGGTCTCAGATGGTTACACCTAGATGTATCTTGCTTATTTGTGGCTAGAACTAGGTTTAGCTTTTATCATTCCGACTAGAACGGAGGTATAAGATAAGGTTTGTCATATTCTACATTTTAACGACGATAAAAAAATAAATAAACTAAGATGTTGAAGTGACGTTTACATTGTTCTATTGATACAAAATATATTAAATAGTCAATAAAATAATTATAACAAACTATAAGTAAATATAAAATTCAAGGAATCATACATCCTCTTTTCAGAAGTATAACAACTAGAAGTTATATAATAAACTAGAACTAAAAATAAATAAAATTTAACGTCTTTGCAATTAAACATTAATATATTCTTTGTTCTCTTCTAAATATGTCAATACAAATTAAATTAAGTTCTACTAACTAAACTTCTGTCCTCCCTAGTATCTTTACACTAGTATCTTTATACTAGGCAGTTAGTATATTTAACTGCCTCCGTGGTCCAGTGGTTAAGGCGTCTGCCTATAGACCCGGGGGTCGTGCGTTCGATTCCCACGGGAAGCATACTTTGTTTAGTTGTTTCCAGTTTGGTTAGGACATTGCAGGCTTGAAACACCTGATTGTAATAAAGGAACCACGTCAGAGGCCGAGAGGCGGTTCCGAAGAACTCTGACACCAGGGTGTGCATGGTCGATTGACCGTGGCACCTACTCGAAATGATGAGTAGCTTTACATATTATGTTTATTTTTACAGGTATTACAGGTGGTCTGCATATTATACAAAATCCAGTATACACAATTTAATTTCTGTAAATCATTTTATAAATAATCCATAACATTAAAAATCTTTAAACGGATCATGAATTGATTGGGAAATGCCACAAGCCTACAAACTCATAATGCGCAATTTAACTAAAAACAAGTTTTAACGTAATATATAGGCTTAACTTTGGTTTTAACCATCTGTGATTGGCTGCATCTAGTTGTAGCCGGAATGAGAATGGCTAAACCTAGGCTAAAACTATGCGTACCCGCATTTCGCCTTTTAACTGTAACCGTAACATATAAAATAAAGTTCGATGGGGAAACAATATATTCATCAAAAAAAATATCATTCAGAAAAAAGTCAAAACTTAAAAGAACCAGCTTCTCAAAGGCTTCTCTTCCGGAGCCGATCGTGGAGATGGGCAAAATCTAAGGAATCGTGTCAATAGGCGATGCGGTTAGCAACCTATGACTATTTGATTCTGTTTTCTACCTAATGCCCACCAACATGCTAAACGTGACATTTAGGTCATAAGACCTGGGCTCAGTCTACTCCGCAAGGAAAAAAGACATGATAGTATGTATTTCTATATGCATCCTCTGCTTTGGTTTGTTTGAACCAAGGGTCCGCTATGATGCTAAATAATTAGTTTTTTTATTCATTACTGCTTATGTAACTTCAATCAAAATAGTAAATAATAAGAAAGCCGCAATGTATTTTGAAGTGATGATTAAAACGTTGGATACCGTAACTGTCAAAAGTTAGCGAGTAGACAGGCCTATAGGTACTAAAATCGGCCCCCCTTTTATAATTAGACGGTATAAGCGTAACAATTTAGTAATATTAAAATCTAAATCGGTATAAGTTTCCCGTAGATTCTTTTATAAAAAGGACAAAATGTTTACAAAAAATAATATCCTTTGAAATATTGCAACGTAAAACGGAAAAAGGGTATCAGATATCATGTAACTTATAGCTTTGTATCTTCTGTCGGATACAATAAAAAGCAACGTTCAAAGTTCAAAGGCTATACAATATGCCGATATTATAGGATATTCAGGTTTGGTCGATGTTGTACCTTTTTGTATAATGACACGCAGTGGCAAAATGACTATTAGCAAAATGCCTCATTTCATTAACAGTCTGCTGTTGAATCGGCTTAGGTAATTATATAATGCTTCTTTTAAGATAAATACTTAATCTTCTATATTTAGAAGAATTATTCTTAGGGTGTATTTTTCGGTACTGAAGTCATTATATGTAAAATTTCATGATGATCGGTCCAGAGTCCATTAGTTGTATTTTAAATGCATAACAAACAAGCAAAACAACACTTAATTTACCATTACAATGAAACACATTGAATAAACAATTTAATTATTGCCCGCATTTAGATTTCTTGTTAGCATTAAAAAAAAGTAAAATCAATGACTCGTCATACAATGAAGTAAAAAAATAAATAAAGAAAATACAATTAAATAGAGATCTTTTTGATTAAAACTAGTTCAAACAGGAACCTGAATAAATATTTCCCGAAAAGTCATAGTTCAAAAACATGTAACTCCAAAAATGCTGCATTTGTACTCGTAGTGAGGCCTTTTACGAATATGGCCCATGTCGACTAAACCGATGTTAAATGTTATTATGTTTTTGTTCCATACATTGAAGCTACATCAAAAGCGACAAACCGTCTTTGTTCCTCTGAATAAGGGGTATCATGTTCATTATTATTCTAACTCTTAAAATAGTTCGTGTTTCGTGGTCTTCTGTATTTTCAGGAATGACTACACCTCAGATAATGTGCGTATAGTTGAAATAATGTATGTTGGAGACATTTTAAATGTTTACTTAAGAAACAGTCTCTTTTCGTAAATTGTAATTAATATCTTCGGTGTTTTTGTATCTATCTGGCTAGTTTTTTTGCAATTTGAAATGTACAATCTATAATAAGTATCATCATTATTATCATCACCAGGTCTTTTAATAGGTATATTAAAATTAAAATAAAAATAAATTTTCCCACCATATTTCAATTGTAAAAATTCCAATACATTTAAAAAAATATCTAACTCACAAACAATAAGTATATATCCTGCGGACACAATTGGACGCTTGCTTACGATTTATAATATCTATTTATTTTTATGAAACCGATTTATTTATTCATCCTCGAACGAAGGTTTTAACTAACTTTCTAATAAAGTTTTTATTCTAGAATGTTTCGTTATATATTTATTAAGAATAAATGCAAGGCAGCCATGGTGGTAGGAGTAAATCAAGGAGCTTCTTATTTATTTGAACTTACAAAAACTTGCTGCCTACAAAAAAGCATTAGTACCTACATTTGTCATATCAAATACTGATATTTGATATGACAAATGTAAAAGTTTCGAAACAGTATTGTCCAAATTATGTTATCACAATGTTTTCATAGAAATTTATGTTTAATTTTTTTTTATGTAAATAATAAAAAAAAATTGTATAACTTAACTTTTAAATAACATTTAAAAAATTATAGATAAAAAGTTTTATCGCGCGTGATTTAGGTGGATTTCTAGGTTTAAAAAAAAATCACTTCATTACGGTATTATCGCGTATTTTTACAGTTAAAATTACAGTTACAGTTTTCGAAACGTTAGGTGTAAAAATAATGTAATATACGCGATAATACCGTATTAAAGGTGATTTTATTTAAATGTGTAACAATCGCGAAAATTTCAATTCCCTATATTTCTTATAGTGTGCCTATAAGATACTACTAGTCAGTTATGTAACAAAACCTTTTCCCAATGCGAAATGCGCAGCGAATTAAATTGCGATGTTAACGGACATACTGCACTCTCAGTAATAATGTTGTTAGCTCTAAGAAGTAAAAGCGTTTTCTGTATAATAATTTTGTTATTAAGTTACAGCTCTTTTGTAATAACAGATAAAATATCTACATAAAATACAGAAGACTTTCTCCTCGACCTAATAGATTAATTATAGGATAAGTAATTACAGAAGGTAATAACGGGTCTCCATACCCGTACGGCTCGCGAAAGTCCTCTAAGGAAACTTCTTCACCGGGATTGAATGATCTTTATCTTTGGCTAGCTGAACCGTTCAAGCATGTGGTACCCGTGTGTGGTACCAACGACTCGAATGATTTGTTTCATACTCACCACAATAGGTGGCACCATAAGTTTATTCAGAACTATTTAATTACCATATGGTGAGAAAATTATATCATTTTTCACGAAAAATATCTTACTTATGATTTTAAAAGAGGCCGTTTATATTTAAAAAAACAGTTTTACATACTTTTACCAAGTTTAGGTTAACGCCATCTAGTGACGGTTGAAAAAGTCTGTAACTATATTGCACTGTAGCGCCCTCGTCTCCACCTATAGTGGCAGTTTGTGGAATAACTAATACGACCTGCCGGCATGCTTGCCAGGTACAGTTTGTAAGTGCTTTCACAGGCCTTAAATTGGGCCAATATTTTTGTACGCAGTCTATATACGTTGGTATTATATTTTTTTTGGTTCAAGCAACCAAGTATAAGTCCCAAACTAAAATAACGATAAATAATAATAATAAGAGGATTTTTGAGGAGCTCGATGGCTTTATAAAAGCTACACACGTTAAATATGATTTGGTTACCTCGAATTGGTAACAAGAGATACAAAAATATTTTCAGGTCTTCCGTGCATTGGAATGCACATTTAGCTGTTGGTACAGGCTGCCATTATTACATGGCTATTGTTAATTCATGGTAGATATCTTTCATCATCATCATCATTACAGCCGTAAAAATGGCCTCTAGCCATTGTCCAGCAGTGGACTTTTTACGTACTGTGTCAGCCGAAACACACAAACAGATTCGCGCGATAATTAAAAAGAGAGAGAGCAATAAGTTTATGGCGCGGGCGCCTCTACGACGTAGGTTATCTTTCTAGGGTTAACATCATCACACTTCTAATAACATCATCATCCTTTTAGCCGTAAGAATTATACTGCTGGTTATAGGTCTCTCCCAAGGATACTTCGTTCATGGAAGGATATTGCCATAGCACCACGCTTGGCAGGCGGGTTGGCGAGCGCAGTTTCTTTGATTTCTCGTGGTTACGACGCTGCTGCCCATCGGTAGCATTTTTAAGCTGGGAAGGATAGGATTTTGTTGCATCTGGAAAGGAAATGAAGGTACTGGGTAACTACTTGTGAGTGAGAGGAAGCAAGTAGCAGCACTGGCCAAGGATGACACCCAAAACCATAGAAGATACCTTTATACAGCTTATGCAGCTGAAAAAATATGATGCCAGTAACGCCAACTCATACACAGGAAATAAGCTCGGATCTCAGATAAAAACCCGGATGTAACTTGATATTTTCTTCATATTTCAGATCTTCATATCTTCGAGATCTTCATATTTCAATGCCCATAATGACAGACATCATCGACAAAATTTTAGTTACAAATTTTTCTATGTAACCCGACTCGCACCGCCCCGAGGCTACTCGTCTCAATTTGCCTATGCCTTTAATATGTATCGAAATATTGGGTTTGGTTAGAACAAATACAAACTTTTAGATTTATGGGTCCACTGCGTTGTGTTGTTATTCAAAGTCCAATAGTTGGGTGAAAGCAAATATTATGATTTGTTTTATGTGCAAACCAGAAACTAGCTCGAGGGCGGGAGTCAGACAGGAATATTTATTAAAAAACAAACAGTACAATTTTAGTTGGCTTTGGAGTTGATATGTTTATCAATTTTATGCATGAATCACTTTGTTAATTTGAAGCTTTTATGTTCATGCTAGAAATATTGAGTTGTGTGTTTCTATGAAAGTCTGGAAGCAAATAAAAACATATACCTAATTTGCCGACATACATATATAGTAAAAGTCAGTTGAGTGACGATCATCTCTGTGATTATTATAAATTGTTTATGGACTATTTCCTATTCCGTTTTACTATGTAAATGTGTAATCTTGCTAAACGTCACTTTAATGTACCATTGGCTCTTTCTACTCCGTGAAGGATAAGGACGTGATACGAGTAACGAACACTAGTCAAAATAAAGACGAGATATGTATCACGTTACATCAAACTCCACAGAAAAATAAAGACATTAGAAATGGTAAGGTACCTGGCACGCGCACCGACACTGCGCACGATCTGCTCACTTGAATCACCAAGCAGTTTGTCCCTCGATTGACAAAGGAACAAAAGTGAGAATTACCTGAAAAAAAAAAAATACGAAAAATGCCGAAGTGTTCTATTCTAACGTGTAAAGTGAGAAGTCCTAGTGAAACTTTGACCAAAGGAAGAGTTTATATTTAATTGTGTTGCTTTAGACTACTAATGCAACACAATTGAATTCAAGCATACCTTGAAATGAGGTAAATGGTTTTCACAGAAATCACGCGTGATAACACTTCTAATGTGTTTTTTTTTCTGTGTAACACTCCATGGCCAGTTGCTTCTTCTTCTTCTTAGTTGAGTTAGTATTCTACGACACAAGTTCACTACTTTGTGAGGCTCGCTCAATGTGTGTGATTTGTTCTCATATATATTTATTTATTATTCTGTTTGTAAGTGTACCTACATACCCCCTCCACCCCTTCAATCTTCATCCTTACTAATATTATAAATGCGAAATTGAGTTTGTTTGTTTGTTTGTTTGTTACGCTTTCACGCCGTAACTACTGAACCGATCATCATGAAATTTTGCATACAAGTTCTCTGGAGTGCGGAGAAGGACATAGGCTACCTTTTATCCCGGGAAAAACTACTATTCCCGAGGGATCGACATTGACGCGGGCGGAGCCGCGGGCGAAAGCTAGTATTACATAATTTTAAATATTTTACTTAGTTGTATTATAGATTGTTTCCTGCGATACGACTATTTATACTTTTTTATTTAAAGAATATATTATCTGTATCGTACAAAAAATGTAAAAACGATGATGAGATTTTAATCTAAATACATAAAACGTTGAAGTAGGTCAATGTCTTTTTCCCCCGACAGTAAGGAAGCGCGATGAATGCAAAAAGATCTTTTCGGTCACAATGCTACCTTCGCGTAACGAGCAAAGCGAGTCCCCAGACAAATTTCTGTCGGAAACGCACCCAGGTGAAACATTACACCCATTAACCGAATGGGATCTCTCCGAATTAGGCCGATCGAACTGCCACCGAGTGGAATTAGCCGTGTTCCGATTCGCAAAACCGGCAGAGCACACCTCTTAAAGAATTCCACCGACATTTTCGTGTTTCCAAAACTAAGACTGATGTTATTTGGCCATTTGGTGACGTAACTTTAAATTAAATAACCTCGAACTGAATAAAGTTGACGCCCCAAATAAAATCAACATAATCTCTTTCCAAGCCGAGGTCAGGCATGTTTGGTGTAATATCATCATCATCATCATCAGGTCTTTTTTAGACTCCACTACAGGAGCTCGACCCTCTCTGTACTACTAGAGCCATACATGGCCAGAGCAGTCAGAGGACTTGGCCTACACTCTCCACGCTGGCCAGACGGGTTGGAGAGGTAAGGTGTAATATAGCCGGCCCGAATAGCTATTCTCCCCTGTCTGGCTTCTCAGCGCCTATGTATCGAATTGGCGCTGAGAAAGCACACTCAGGGGAGCCCCTCATTGTGCAGGCCTAAAACACCTTACGAACAAGAAGCGGTTTCATCTTTTAGCTGCTGCGAGGTAGGGTCAGGTTACTGGGAATGCGATTCCATCAGCGAGCGTAAGGACTCTTCTGGAGAGGACTTGATTTAGCTTTGCGTTGAGTCTTCGTCTACAGGCTAGCTTGAATAAAGTGCGAGGAGACTCGTTTTCTTGGGCCATGGCATCGAATGTTAATTTTACTTTAAAGTCAGATTGTTGTGTTTGTTTTGTTTATTAAAATTTATTGAATAAAATAAATAATAAAGATTGTCTTCATAGAGGATATTGTGTTTATCTATACATATAATAAAACAGTAAAAATATTTTGTCTGTACATTTAGAATTTAGAAGAAGGAAGCGGCAACAGTGGTTAGAGAACGCAAAGGAGAAAAAACTAACGGTAAAAGATTTGCAATCTACTATGGCAACAACAGGAGACGCTACAGACAAGATTTATATTAGGGAGGCCTTAACATCATACAACAAGTGGCTGATGTGGAAAGTAAAGTCGGAGTTAAAGGAAAGTTTCAAGTTTATTTGGTGTAAGGACGGGTTAATAAAGGTACGAAAAGACGAAAGATCAAAAATATTAGCTGTCAGAAACGAAACTGATATCAAAAAACTCCTAGCATAAAAAAAAAACGTACTTGCTCTTTTCTATTAATAAAAATAAATAAGGATATGGATTTTGATGTAGCCAATATAGTAACTGAATTAAAAGATTGTACTAACTTAAACTCCTTTTTCGAGTGTGTACCCTCTGTTTCTTTTACCTGCGTGCACATAAACATACGCTCCTTGGTTAAAAGATTCGCTTCTCTTTTACAGTGTATTGAGAATTTAAATCATCGAGTTGATGTAATTATGGTCACAGAAGTAAATATCCCTCAAACTATAAGTTCATTATATGAAATAGATGGATATACAATGTACACTAATTTACGAAAATACCGTAAAGGCGGAGGAATTATTGTATATGTAAATAATAAACACAAATTCAACACAATAAAAATATCCACACTATCTTTTGAATGCTTACTGGGATGTATCACAACGTCAAACAACATCAAATATACACTGTGTACATTGTATAGACCACCAAATAATAATAAACGCAGATTTATACAAGAACTACGCGAAATCATTGAGAAGTATTCGACCATCGAAAATTTAATTCTCATAGGAGATGTAAACATAAACTTAAAAGGCGAATCCACTGTGAGAGACGAATATCCTAACATGTTAAGTGAGCACGGTCTTGCTTGCGGGATAAGTGAGTATACCAGGATTGAAAAAAGATTAAATTTGGTAACTAAATCTTGTATTGATCACGCATTTGTGCGTTCCTGCCAGCAAGACCTTTACTCAGCAGCGCTCGGGACCGTACTGGCGGATCATCGTATGATTGCATTGTCCTGCGTAGCGTCGCCTCATATACAGGCTGAACAAAATTATGTAAACAGAATGAATTATGTAACATTGTACAGTGAGCTGGATGGAATAGATTGGGAGGAAATAAACACTTTAGATTGTCCGAACGCTATGTATGATTCTATAAAAAGTGAATTTAACAAATGTTATGACAAGTCAATGTACCAAGTTAAGCTTACCAATAGTAAAAGAAGCAAATAATCGTGGATAAATAAATACTTAAATAACTGTTGCATAAAACGTGATGAGTTATTTAAACAATGGTCAAAAGACACAAGTAATGCCGTATTACATTTGGAATATAAAAAATATAGAAATAAAGTAAATAAATTGGTAGAAAAAAGTAAAAATAAATACATTAAAAAACAAATTGAAGAGTGTAAGGGCGATATGAAAAAAATGTGGTTATTACTAAATAAAATATCAGGTAAGAAATCTAAAAACGTAGATGAGGTCATAATTAAGTATTTTAGTAAAAATAATATGTCCAACAGCCAAATTGCTGAAAATTTTGCCAAAACCTTTCAGGATAATGTAAATAGTATCGCTCCTAAATGCAATATCCCATTACTTAACCCAAATCAATATGTAAAACCAGCAAACGTATCGATAAGATTCAAGCCAGCTACCGAAGAAAATATAAATAGGATCATAAAAAATATTAACGACAAAAAATCTCCCGGGTATGATAAAATAAGACCATTAGATGTCAAAAGACTATCAAAAAATATTACATTGACCATTGTAAAATTTATTAATAAGTCTATAGAACGCGGTATATATCCTGATGACCTCAAAATAAGCATAGTAAGACCTATTCATAAACAAGGTGATTATAGTGATTATAACAATTTCAGACCTATTTCAATATTATCTATTCTAGACAAAATACTGGAGAAGTATATTTGTCAACAAATTCAACAATTTTATGCCGATAATAATATTCTTTCAACAAATCAATTTGGTTTTCAACCTAAAAAAAGCACAAGCGGATTGCTATCAAAATTCACAAATGAAATTAACACTTGCTTGGATGATAAAAAACACGTTTTAATAGCATTTATTGACTACAGTAAAGCTTTTGATACGCTCAGGCATAATATATTAATAGACAAACTTGATGCAACTGGAGTAAGAGGCCCTCTACTAAAATGGAGTAAAAATTATCTCGACAATAGAAAGTATACAGTAAAGATTGTAGATAGTTTAAGCGAGAGTAGAAACACTCAGGTAGGAACGGCACAAGGATCGGTTTTGGGACCATTGCATTATCTGGCGTATGTTAATGATATTAATAACATTATTAATGACTGTAAAATATATCAGTTTGCAGACGACACTTGCATTGTAGCAGCAGATCGAAATATACAAGTGGCTGAAAATAAGTTGCTAAATAATATAGATCTTCTGAATAAATGGTCACACGATATGGGCTTAGTATTAAATTCAGACAAAACAAAATTAATTCATGTACATTCTAGTCACAATTATGCATCCCATGACCCAAAAATAATAATACATTCTCATAACTGTATGCATAACAGATTAAATTCATGTAATTGTGATCCTATAGACTTAGTAACACGGCAAAGATATTTAGGGTTTATTATTGATAATAGATTAAATTGGGGTCCTCATGTTGAAATGGTATGTAGCAAATTGCGTATATTGCTCGCCAAATTTAAAATAATTTGTCATAAAATAAAATTTTCAGCCCTGTTAATGATGTATAAAGCTCTTGTAGAACCTGTGTATACCTATGGCATCACAAGTTATGGGAGAACTTTTAAAACGTATTTAGATAAAATATATAACCTTCAACGGCGTATTCTTAAAGTAATAGTAGGTAAAAAAACAAAAGAAAAATATAGGGACAACTACGCGGGTGGAGCCGCGGGCAACAGCTAGTAGCAAATAATGTTCGACATGTTTCGAAAGTCATTTAACTAGAGTAAAGTGATGTAATGAAATCGCTGTCAATACTCATTATAACAATCATTATATTTGTTCCCCTATTTTTATTTCTTTGGAACCCTAACTCAGCTTTTTAAGGTCAACTGATGGGGAACAACGGACTGCCACTGCATTTGGCGTTGGACACTACACTACGTCTGCGATAAGTGTCCGCTTTTAACGTTTATCATAACGCAATATATATAAATTTAATAAATATATACGGACAAACCACACAGATTGAGGTAGCCCCAAAGTAAGTTCGAGACTTGTGTTATGGGATACTTACTCAACGATATTATATTTTATAACAAATACATATATAGATAAACATCCAAGACCCAGGCTAATCTGAAAAAGATCATTTTCCATCTTGACCTGACCGGGGATCGAACTCAGGGCGTGTCGCAGGCTGGCGTGTTAACCACTGCGCCACGGAGTTTGCAATAAATATGCTGTGTTTGTAATTTGACGTAAAAATAAGTCTATGATTTCTTATAGCCTGCAACGCTCTTGTCACACCCCAGTGTTGCAGTTTGCCGCCCTATGTCATAAAATTAAAAAAAGACATTTTAATTACCATTTTGACATGAAATTGTTCATTAATATGGTAACGCGGCATAGCCAAGAGCTGTACTGCACATGCTGACCCTCACACATTGCTGCCCCGGGCCAAGCTCTCATATCCATAAGGTAAATATGCCCATGTTGCCTCCCCAACTAAGTTAACTTCTGTTCGGAATTAATGGGGCAGGAGGTCCTAATGTTGCTTAAATTCACCGATTTCCTTTTCTGAAAGGTGAGTTTTGCAGAAACTCCATTATTGGAGCAAGAAGAAAAAGTTTGGGAAATTTTGGGCATGTTTCGAATAATGAAGAGATTCTAAATAAAAAAAGTTTTACATCTCTGATCATAAGTATTTTTATTAAGATTGATGAAGCTTCCAATGAAGAACGTAGCAAGTGAGGTGTGAAATAAAAATATGTAATGGAGTTTTATTTTATAAGTCCGAATATATATTACTTTAAATAAAGTTAGTAATAAGTTTGAATTGTTATAATATAAGATGTTTGTTAATAAAACATTAGAGAGAATATATTGGTGCATGCATTGTTTTATTTGAAGAAGTTCTTAGTGAAAATATTAAAAAAAAAAGATATTTCAATATGAGCAATCGGGTAGTTCTAGTAAAGTTTGTATAAAATCTAATTAATTTCTTGAATCTTTACCACGTTTATTATTAAGTTTACTTTTAGTAAAAGAACTTCAGTTAAAACTCTATTTTTTATGTAATATAGAATTTATTTACGCAATAAAAATACGGGTACCATACGAAGAATTCAAAGGTCAGTCGACATTTTCCTTCAAGTAAAAACAGAAAATAACGAGCATAGAAGCTGAAATCCTAGTTGGAACAATACACAGAGTTGTTCCTACGTACAGAGAGCGGAACTACAGTGATGAGGAAACGGGAAATCGTGTTAAGCAGAACAATGTAGTGTAAAACAAAAAGTTGTTGTTAAAGCGTGAACTATACGCTCTGAAAATTAGTTTTACAATTACAATTAGTTGTGCTTTCCATGTATTTGACAATCGAAATTGAAAATGTTTTTTCATTTGTAAAATTATCTGAACTCCTCATTAACGGAATCTAGTTATTTCTCAAATATCTCTTCTGTTTATTAAAGATTTCAATCATAAAATAGAATTGTAAATTTTCTGATGGTGACGTCATTTTAACGGTCGCTTTTTAATTTACTGAAATAAGTTAGATAAACAATATTCTAACTAACTTAATCATGTTTGATCTCTATAATTAAGACACGAATTATTATTTTCGAATGAAAAAAAAAATATAAACAGCGTTAAATTGGGGTTAGAAAAATGCGTCCACGAATGACGTCATAAAACGTGATTTTTTCTATTACAAGCTTTTATTTTACTTGCAATGTATGTAACTATGTTTGTTCGGGTGGAATCTTAACTCAATTTTCAAGTAGATATCTTCCACCAATTGAGCCGAAATTTTATATTTGTAATTTTTATACTGAATTTTTTTTGATGCACTTCATCAATATGGATATCAAATTAAAAGGAAATAGAAAATAACTCGAAACGTAAAGTAATGTACATAAAAGCTTGTTTTTAATCAGTTTTTACTTTTAATTAATTAAATGTCTAATCTGTCTTTTAAATCTGAAATAAGTATATAAAATATTGTTATATTTCCTCCTTAATTCAAAACCATTTTGAAATACACACTGTATTTCAAAATGGTTTTGAATTAAGGCAGTCAAAGGAAAAGTTAGCTTAGTGAATTTAATTAGTACTCTTCAATTACAGTTAAATTCTGAAAACGGAGATATTATTAAAGGCTTTTGATCTTGAAGAAAAATTAAAACTTAAAATAACGTGGAATTTTTATCTACTCTTTCAATTTCGATATTAATTTGATGGGGAGGAACAATTAGCGATCTTTGACTCAGGTGGACGCTTACAATTTATCGTTTAAATTTCAGTTAACGTTTGAAAGGCGTTATTAAAATCAAAAGGACTTTTCGGGTTAATTGCGTGACAGCTTCATGAAAAAGGTTAAAATGAATATTTTATGTCGTCCATACAGATCATCTTTTCCCGTTAGGGCCCACTGATTGAATCCATTTTTCCAAACATTTCTAAGGTGTATATCTTATTAGGATACCAGTGATGTTCGTATCGTATTGGTATTATAGAGTACAAAAATTCTTTTTTTTTTAAAGGGTTTCTTTGTACACTTTTTAACTAGCATATTTGATTTTATGACTGAAAATTATTGACGTAATCTCCATTAGGATGAGTGTTTTCTTATAGTAGAGGTTTGGTACATAATAGGATAAAAGCTTTTTTAAATAGGTATCTTTGAATACTTTTAGATTGTCATATTTAATTTTATAACTGAAAGTTTTTACGTCAATAATTTTGTTATAACTATGTTTAGTGCCCCTTCCAAAGCGGGGTGCAAAAGAAGCTGTAATAAATTGCACAGCGCATTTTCTCCAATAGACGTTAACTCACAATTTTAGAAAGAACAATATTTATTTATTTAAAGGAATTTCAAAGGTACAAAGCTTTATAAAGCAAGTTTTAATCAATTATGAGATAGACTGTAATATATAAATAAACTAATTACATTACACTTTACTTTTTTATTTATATCATTTCGACTTTTTATCATCGTGCGTCTATTGCTCCTCAGGTCAAGTAAAGAGCTACTAACTCTCTATCTCTCATCACTCTACTAACTATCTACTCATCATCATCATCATCTGAGCGGTTTTGCAGTTGTAACCTCAGCTGGCAACAGAGCTGTAATATGGTTCGGCAAGATTTTACGGTTTGCTGCCTATCTGACGCCAACGCTACCAAGGAAAAAGCTCCAGAACCATTGGCGAATAACAGTCTAAATATTTTTTTTTTGACTAAAACTAACGTGAGTCATAGACATTATTAAAATATGTATGAACTCCGGATGAGGTCGAAATATGTCGGCCAGTAGCTGACTTCGTACGTACTCGTAAGTAACCCGTTGTTACATATTTTAATAGTGTAAATGAAGTACAGGCATTTCTTGTAAGCGTTTTATTTTGCATTCACAATGCTATTTTGATATACTCTTATTAAATTAAGAAAATAGATATGGTGAAAAAATACCATGCGGGCGAGGCTTGAACCAGCGGGTCTATGTACGACCTACGCTCTGCCAACTGAGCCACCGCATGATTCAACCTCGGCACCGAAACTCTCCACCATATCCCATTCCCCTTATACGTAATAAGGCTTACGTCACCTAACACAACTGCCCGACTTTTACAAGTGAAGAATTGGATTTAAGTCATTTTACAATGAATTTGAAAATCAACTATAGGTAGGTACAAAATGTAGGAAGCTATGCAATATTTTTTGTAAGTGTTTTATTTCGCATTCACAGTGCTATTTTGATATACTCTTATAAAATTAAGAGATATTAAGCCCCGCTAGCATGAAATTTTTTCACCATTTACAAGTTTTTGCCTGCGTCGGGAATCAAACTCGGTGTCCCTTGCGCAACAGGCTGGCATATAAACCACTGATCTAAGGAGGCCATAAAAATAAAACTTTAATCTACTAGGTACTAAATATATATAGGCTTAAATGATAGTACCGTTCTGATTTAAAAAAAAAAAAAAATATTTTTATTTTATATAAAAGGCACATAAAACAGATTACAATCATTTTCACATATTTAACAACAACATTACATATAGTTACTAGATCGCAATCCAATACATATGTGCACAGAAAGGTTAATAATACTTATTCCTATAACATAAACATAAAATATAAAATAACATTTCACAAACCCTACCAGATCAAATATATATGTATATAACAATAAATAAACAAACCAAAACACTCAAAAGATATAAAATAAAACAACAAAGATTATAAGTATTTTCAAGATGATTTTAAAATTCCTGGCGATATTTTACTGTCAGAGCCTTCTGGCTCTGAGAAATTCCCTAAGAATAGAGACCTGCAATGAAAACGGGTAAAAAAAAATACAGGGCAAACCATAAAAAATCACCGATCAGGTGGTTAAATTACTATGGGAACACTAATTATTGTTTCATAAATTGTCTTTTTTCTTCCGGATACTATTACAATATTTTAGTGATGGAATATCAGAATATTTCATCACTAAAATATTACCAAGGAGTTCCAATATTGACACATGAAATTTAAACAACTTGTGCTAAGTAACTTAACTTTATTGGGATTTTCTTTGAATCCCATAAATATCGAACACAATAAACATGGGATCAAAAAGTGAGATCCAACAGAACCAAAGTCACAGATAATGCTCAGGTCGACACTGATTTGAGCGATGAAAAATATATTTTCTGTGAGTTTGTTTTTGTTCCTAGCCGGGCGGAAAATGGACAAGTCATCCCTGGGGATTTGTCGGGTGAAAAATATGATAGTGGGCTGCAGAGCCTTTTGGGAAAAAACAATTTCTGTTAAAAATATCAGATTTCATTCTGGCATGCCAGTCACGTAGGTACCTACGTGTTTGTAAGTATGTCGCAGAGTATATAGTATAGTCCGTTTTTTTTGTTCACTATTTTGAAACTAAAGTCTTATTAGGATTTCGTTTTAACAAATGACCAAACAAAATCGTTATAGTGATTGTTCGTCTGTTTGTCCATCTGTCACTGAAACTACTAATCTAGCTTACTTTTATGATTAAGCTACGAAAAAAAATATTTTGGAGTTTGGAAGCTTTTAGGCACACCACACATAAGAAAATTAAAAATGCATTATTTTGCGGCAAACTCGTATATCGTGAGGATTGTCATTCGTATTTGTTTGTTTGTAACGCTCTCACGCCGTAACTACTGAACCGATCATCATGAAATTTTGCATACAAGTTCTCTGGAGTGCGGAGAAGGACATAGGCTACCTTTTATCCCGGGAAAAAGTACTATTCCCGAGGGATCGACATTGACGCGGGCGGAGCCGCGGGCGAAAGCTAGTAAACTAATAAAGGTACAGAAAAACCTATATGAATTATACAGTTTAAATATGGAGGATACAATCGTGATCCAAATAAGACAATCTCATTTTTGTAAATTGATTTACATTCGACCGTCTCCGTGGCTTAGAAGTACAGCTTTGGAATCGCAGATTCTTGGGTTTTATTATTACCCAGTTCTAGGGGAATCTTGATCTAGGATGTTTGTATATAAGTACAGTCAGGGACAGAGATACCTGACCAGGCCCTCTACCTATATCTTGATTTTTTCTTAAACTATAAATAATAATAAGAAAGTCTTCAATTAATTATTTCTGTATATACATTTTCATGTAATTATTATTTATAGTTTATGAGAAACTTCAAGATATAAGTAGAGGGCCTGGTCCTGACCAGGCCCTCTACCTACTTATTATGTATACTCAGGGACAGGGATACCTGTATCCTTGTCCCTGAGTATACATAATAAGTATATTTTTACTCCTCGCCATCCCACATTCGCATAATCATATAACGCTGTTATAATACTTGTAGCAGAGCCTGGACCGATAAGATTCAAGATTCATTTTCAGGCACTTTTTCACGTCAATTCACATTTTAAATAATACTTATTATATTATATTAAAATTATTAATTATTGTTCAAAAGCTACAAACTACTAGCGTTTCGGAACCGACCACTGCAGAGAAGAAGACGCCGAAAGAAACTCTTTTCAACAGTATTGGTCGCCTACTTGCCTGAAAGGCTTTGTATGATATTTAATATTCTTTTCTTTTCTTTTTTTTTCCTGATGTCATGTTATATACAATTTGAATTTACATATTTTTGTGGAACACGTTATGTTAGCGATCGAGCGTGCGACAACAACAGATATGATAGAAGTCTCAAAGAGGCCGAGCAGACCTGTCCCCCCCGGCAGCACCCGTTCACGAGTTGACGCATGGATCAGCCATCGCTGAGCTCAACCATATTAGAGGGAACTCGACGACCCGACACATATAGCTATGTAAACGCTCTGCAATCGGGTAAACGTTCGTTCGACAGAGGGGGAGAGATTACAAATGAACGAACATGTTGTTACTGAGGATGGAAACAAGAAGTTCAAATAAGAACGGGACACGTGCGGTGTTTAGTCTCCGTTCCTTATTTGAACACTGGCCATCTCTATACAAGAAGCCTTATCATCCATGTCCAGTGTATTCCTGGTTTACCTTTTGCAGTGGTACGACAAAGCCAAGACAGAGCCAAGGGCTTGCAATTTTTTTCTGTTCTTTCATTTACATACATATTATCATAACACCAAGATGGAGGGGGTAGATAGAGCCTGAAATGATACCATGCAGACCATATCTGAGGTTCTGGTGGACCATGTACTCGCCGTGTGGTTTCCGGCAGAGTAGAATAGGACCACTCCAAGTCTTCCCGTGGATGTCGTAAGAGGCGACTTAGGAAATACAAGCTAAACAAAGCTCATAAACATCAATGAGACCTCTCCAACCCGTCTGGCCAGCGAGGAGAGTGTAGGCCAAATCCTCTGTCTACTCTGGCAAAGTATGGCTTCGGTAGTACAGAGAGGGTCATGCTCCTGCAGTGGAGACTAAAAAGACCTGCTGACGACGACGACGACAGACCATGTTGTTTTCCACCTATACTTCTACTAACATTAGTAGTGGAAGTAAACGTAGGTCAAAAACATGATTGTTTTTGACCGCGAATTCCTCGCGCGCGATTAGTCGCGTTTTCTTTTGACCTTCCATGCTGGTCTGGGAGAAAAGTAAAAACGTAGAATGTACCAGCTGATTCTCTTTCCCCGCAGATCGTAAAAGCCGATCGAGGGAATGGGTAAAATCTGAAAAATCATGTAAATAGGCGATGCGGCTAGAAACCACTAATTTGGTTCCGTTTTCCACCTAATGCCCACCAACATTCTTTTTTGGCTTTCAAAATGTGGCCTTCAGGTCTTACCTACCTAGGCTCTGTCTACCCCTCAAGGGAAAAAGACGTGATACTATGTATGTATGTCTATTGATATACATATATATGATTTATTAGATTACACAGTCTTACTATTAAGTATTCAGGGATAAATAATTACACTTATAGTGAAGTGTTCCGTACATGAAGCCATTCTGAGCACATCGCATAATAATTCAAGGTAAATTAAGTCTTGAGAGGCTGTTACAGGGACCAAGTAAGTGGAAGGTGGTAATTACTGCTCCTTGCTCTGTTTCATTAAAATTTCACCTTCCTCGGCGAGCAACGGCTCATTAGTACAACTCTTTGACGCGTGCTAATTATATTCCTTTAGCAAATTCTAATTAACTGCATCAGTGTTTGTATCACTTATACATTTAGTGGAAAGGCTCTGAAGCTTTTCAGCTAGGGATGCAATCGGGGACACGCAAAAATAATAGAAAAAGAGAGAGAGAGAGGAAAGACAGTATAAACCTCTCAGGAATGGTAAAAAAATATTTCCTCGAGACCTGAATGGTATTCGAGAATAACATGGGTCTTTAGAGATTAATACATTTAACGATGTATGAAACGATTTACAGATAGGCGTATTATCGAGCATTTGTTTACGTGAACCACGTTGAAGGCTATGCATGCATGCATCGTCGGTGGTGGGAAGGCTTCTTAAATGCTTCTTATTAGTCGTTCATTCTTGTCAAAGTGGTCGTAGTTGCGCAGACGTGGTACATGAAGAGGTGTTGGGCGTACTTTTTTTGAGGATTGCGCTCTCCGCAATGTACTTCCATTTCTGTCGGTTTGTTACGTTTTGCGTACATTGGACCATGGTTGACTCGATAGCTTTTTTAATTAGATTAGACCAGCGAGTTGGTGATCGGCCGCGAGATCTCTTTCCTTCTACCTGACCCTGAACGTTCAGTCTCTCCATCCAGTTTTCATTTCTTGAGATATGGCCAAAACAACATGACAAACTGTACTAAATTTAATTTACCAAATATACCCAAAACAGACCTTACTTAGTAATAAAATTGTTTTTATACTTAACCATGTATGGGTTTTACCATGTGAACGAACCCTTAAGTTAAGTAAAAGCCCTTAGAAATAGTTCCAGCGCCGTGTCTATACAATCTTAAGTTACTTTAACTGCTGTTGTGCACTTAGCTCTGAGCACCTGTAAATTCTGCCACTACGTAGATTGATTAACTTGATACCTTAATTCTGGAGTGCCTAAACTTTGAAGTTGATGTAGCGAAAACGAGTTGGAAATTAATAGTAATTTGTAAAATAGAGATATTTTCATAGTATTTAATTTAAAAAGGCAGTTAATTGTAGTTGTTCTATAAACTTATGTTGATCATGAACCCTCTCTAATCATATATATATTAAAGTCTTAGAAACAGAGTCACAAATAAAAAAAAAATTACAGAAAAAAGGCGAATGATGAAAATGTAGGTCTCAGAAATTTGACTAGCTGATCGGTGATATTGTATCCAACGGAAGGTTTTATACAGGATGTTAGGATAATCACCGATATCTCGCAAACCACCTAAAAATATGACATTTATACAAATTGCCGGGTCAATCAAACGCTTTTGTATGAAAATGTCGAAATTTTTTTGAGCTCCCAGCATTGGTCTAATAGGAAAAGTTGATCATTTTCACGGGCTGATTTGATGGTTTGAAGGAGAAAGGTGTTTATCTTAATATTCTGTATTCACTCCAGAATTACGGTATCAAGTTAATCAGTCTACTTAGAGACAGAATTTACAGGTGCTCAGAGCTAAAAGTGCACGACTGCAGTTAAAGTAACTTTAGAACATTGAACAGTCATGGCGCTGGAACTATTTCTAAGGGCTGTATAGTTTGAAGGGTCATAATTAACCTGTGTACGTTTTTAAAGTAGTATTTCAGATGATGATGTGTCCCATTCTATAGTCCTCCAATCCTAGATTATAAAGTATCAAGCTGAGGATGGAGCAGAGAACACGTTTTAATAAGAGTGAGTACCTTTAGTCTAGTGCACTGTATGATTCTAAAACAAAAAGCTATAAAATAATACATTGAATCTTCGATCAAATGTAATGGTCGAAACACGATTCGCGCCCGAAAAGTGGCACAGGCAAAACAGCGCACTAATCGAGTTTCGGAGCTGTATTGTCCACAGTTTCAATAAACCGCGCTGACACTCACACGTCTCGCGATGACGAAGGTACAGTGAAAAGATGCAAAAACTACGCAACAAAAGTGAAAAAAAAAGATTAGTTTATTATTAGTTATAGTTTATGTTATACTTTGTATAGAGTTATACTTTCAGTATGCACCATTTTTGTCGTTGTTTGTAAGTATGCATGATGTTGTGACTCGGGGACATTATTAAGGCTTAATTTTGTATGAAACTGTGCATCTACTGTTATATTTAATCGAAGTATTGAATTTATAAAACTCGATAAGTAATCGTTTTTATAAGTTTATGGCCATACATAAGCATGTCCAAAGTCACAAACAAGGGTGCTTGCTATCCGATTTTCATGTAGTATCTTACTTATCTATACATATAATAAAACAGTAAAAATATTTTGTCTGTACATTTAGAATTTTTGACTGAAATGGATAGAGGGACACTTAAAAACAATAATAGAAAGAAAAAAAAAAATTTTGGAATTTCTTGTCTGTCTGTCTGTCTGTCTGTCTGTATGTATGATCACGATTATCTCCGAAAATACTGAACCGATTTACTTCAAACTTTCACCAATTGCTTTGTTTTAACTCAGCAAAACATTTAAAGTTTGTTTCATCAAAATCGGTTCATTAAAAAAAAAGTTATCGTCATTTGAATGAACTCAAGGCATGAGTTTGCCTGCAAACATATAGCAAAAATAAAATAAAATAATAAGTGACATAAGAAAATTAAAATCCAAAGTCAATTCATCATCATTATACGACAGCATAGCATAGCCGTGTGGTATCCGGCAGAGTAGAATAGGACCACTCCAAGTCTTCCCGTGGATGTCGTAGAAGGCGACTTAGGAAATACAAGCTAAACAAAGCTTATAAACATCTAAGACACCTCTCCAACCCGTCTGGCCAGCGTGGAGAGTGTAGGCCAAGTCTTCTGGCTGCTCTGGCCAAGTATGGCCCTAGTAGTACAGAGAGGGTCGTGCTCCTGTAGTGGAGACTAAAAAGGACTGATGATGATGATACGACAGCATCATACCTATCCATACTATCCATAGTAATCCATACTAAAAAAAGGAGAAGCTGACTGACTGACTGACATATCAACGCAGGGCCTAAATTATAAGGGTTAGGAAGTTGAAATTTTGCACAGGGGTTCCTTTTATAACGTAGGGGAGCACTAAGAAAAGATTTTTGGAAATCCATCTCCTAAGGGGGTAAAACGGGTTGCAAAGTTAGTATGATACTTTGCCGTTTTTGAAGTAATTCGAATGAAATTCAGCATGAAGGTTCTTTACTGAAAGGTATGAAACACGAGTAAAATATTTTACTCAAAAATCATCCCTTAAGGGGGTAAAATAGGGTGCAAAGTAAGCATGAATCTTTGCCATTTGTGAAGTTAGTCGAATGAAATTCAGCATGAAGGTTCTTTACTAAAGGCATGAAACACGAGTAAAATATTTTTCTCAAAAATCATCCCTTAAGGGGGTATAAGGGGATGCAAAGTTAGTATGAACCTTTCAGTTTTTGAAGTTATTCAATTGAAATTCAATATTAGGGTGTTTCATTGAAAGTCATGAACTAATGTATTCCGGGTAATTCTACTGTTCCTGAGAAATCGACACCAACGCGGGCGGAGCCGCGGGCCAGAAGCAAACCTGACTTATATATCAACGCACAGCCGAAACTACTGTGCCCAGGAACTGACATTTAGCACAGGGATTCTTTTTATGATGTAAAAGAGCACTAAGAAAGGATTTTTAGAAAATCAAAGGGGATGAAGTTTTATGGAATTTTCTCATTTTTTGACTTAGAAATTTGAAAGTAGGCACACAAGTTCTCAATTTAAATTAAAAAAGATCTGTTTAGGTGAACCAGACAACATTCTCCCTTGAAGGGGTAAATAGGGGGTAAAGTTTGTATGGAATTTTTTCATTTCTAGACTTAGAATATAAAAATAGGTATGTAAGTTCTTGATTACAATTAAAAAGCTCTGTGTAGGTAAAATGTATAAAATCCCCCCTTAAGGGATATAGGGGGGGGGGGGGGGGGGGTAGTATGGAATTTTTCTCATTTCTGGACGTTCTGGATTACAATGTATGTAGGTAAAACCGACGAAATTTTCGCCTTAAGGGATAAAATATTGGAGTAAAGTTAGTATGGATTTTTCTGACTCCGTGCGCGCGTCTCGGTTCACATTCATCCTGAGAAAGACCTACGGATGAGGTTGAAACATGTCGGCCTGTAGCTGACTTTGTACGTGAGTAACCCGTAAATCACATATAAATAATTTCATTATCTCGCGTTAGTTTTAGTCAAATAATCATTTGTTATCTAGGATTAGCCTTTGGTTCATTAAAAATCAATCAATAATAGCGTTCTTCGTCTTGCTTGTCATTACTTACTAAAACTGTGAAATATTACGGGCTATCAATTCTCCTTCTGTCTAATTTGTTTGAATTTCCAGTAGTAATTTATTGTGTTGATCTCGCTAGGTTAATGAAAATTCCTTCATTATTTGGTTTAATAAAGGCTGAGTTGTATCTTTTTATTAAAAAAACGCTAATTTTAAACATAGATATAAATCTCTATGGTTCTTGTGAATATTACTCACAGCTTGCTTGCTTTTCTTGTGTGTAAGTGAACAACATTGGTATTAGAATTTTCAAGCTGACGACATAGCATCAATGATGACAGCTTTCCAGCTGCTTAGTGTACATACCTATTAAAGCACGGAGGAGCTAGAGATCCACCAGAGTCACCCATCTCATCACTTACTATTAATATTTTTATATCTATGGAATCAACTCTTTTAAGAAAATTATATACTTCTTTTCCCGGAATATAAACAAAAAATCTACTGTCCCATCTTGCATACATATCTAAATACCTATATTTTGAACCTTTTAAAAAAAATAGTATGGTGTCATCATCATCATTTCGTGTAGGTGACCCGGTCAATCGGCCATGCACACCCAGCTGTCAGAGTTCTTCGGAACCGCCTCTCGGCCTCTGACGTGGTTCCTTTAACGACTACCAGATGGCAGCCGGGACCAACGGCTTAACGTGCCTCCCGAAGCACGGAATCATCTTTATTATCGGACGATCAGGTGATTCAAGCCTGCAATGTCCTAAACAAACTGGAAACAACTAAACAAAGCATGCTTCCCGTGGGAATCGAACCCACAACCCCCGGGTCTACAGGCAAACGCCTTAACCACTGGACCACGGCGGCAGTTATAATATAATATGGTGTGAATTTGAATTAAGTCTATGTCAGCAAAATTTCCAGTTACATCAAGGAGTAATTTATGGCTATATTAGATCTGCGATGATACCAAAAAGGTTAATAAAATGCTTATTAATCTGGACTGAAAGGAGGTAATACATTTGGGATGTTAAAGGCCTACCTTCTTAATTTACGATATTGCGATACGAACGAAACCTTGAGTCAGAGGTTTTCAAACTATTCTATTGGAACGAAAAAAAATGATTAGTCTGTGGGACGAAGACGGATCAATAAAGTTGGTTGTTTGATGTGTCGCTCACTTGAAATATCACCCTGTGAAGCAGAACAGAGCAGGACAGCCAAAAACAATTTTACATTCAAGTAATATGTCCAGAGATGAAACAAAAATATGGAAGATGTACAAAAGAAAATGGAAGATGTAACGAATATATGGACAAAGATTCCCAACAGAAATACAAAAGGGAGGGGATTTTTTTTCGATAAGTTGTCTCTGTTATTATTACAATTGTGAAATTTGTTGATATTAATAGATAGAAAGTGATCTAGGCGACATATAAGTTTAGGAACCATTGCATTGAGTTAATGAAGTTACACGCGTGCAATTTACCACCCCCTGGTACGTCCAATGTTTGCTAATGTTGAAAAGTTGAAAAGATAATTAGGGGAATGAAAATGCAATTTCGTAGGAAACTTTCGTAAAGTTTCTTTCTAATTTGAGCTCGCATCTACGCCTTGCTTTAGAAGTTGTAATTATTTTGTGCAGTGAATTAGATTAAAGTTTCGTACTTCAACTGCATCTTATTTTGGTTTTATATTTTGTGTAGCTTTACCATAAATGGTAAATAAAAATAAATAGATCCCCAGCACATATGAAAATAAGCCGAGATCGTATATGAGATCATATTTTTTATTTCTTTATCAATATACTTACAGTTTCCCAACACGTACTGTGAAGTACGGCAATTCACAAAGATATATGTAACATCTTCATGTAACTACCATATTTTATGCAAAATTAATGATTATGATTCTGAGATTAACACATTAACAAAATAAAACTCTTCAATGAAAAAAATGTCGAGGTTTGGCACATAAGCCATTCGGGAATTTATTGTTTTAAGCTTTTATTTAATTTGCCGTGTTAGTTAGTTTTTTGGTAATGTGGGTCAAATTTACAATACTTTTTTGAAGCACGTACTCTACATAAACTGATTGAACTAAATTTTGTGTACTTATGTGAGTCGGATGACAATACAATATTATGTTGCATATGTACAAGCTGCATTTCGGTGAGTGCCATTCCATCTTCGGACGACATGGCATGGGCAGGGATTCCATCCATATGTGGTCGATGTTCCTGCTCATCGGACCTCTAGATTCGCCTCCTCCTTCGTTATGCGAACCACGAAGGAATGGAATTCTCCCCGCGCGTCGCTGTTTCCTGACTCGTTCAATTAAGGGATTTACAAGACAAGAGTGAATAGGCATTATTTGAGTTCGCGTGTACCACCCTAGACCTCATCGTCGCTTCCCACCAGATAGAGGACTAACGCCCTTAAATTATTCATTAAAAATGTTGCTAAAGAGATGGTTTGATAACGGAGCCGGAATAAATAATAGGAAACTATTATGTTTGGGCTTATAACATTTGTTAGCTTATTACTTTGCAGTAAATATGAATTGCTTAACAAAGGCTGATGAAAAAATATCTGATTCTTTACATATACATATATTCTTTACATATAGTAAATTTACCCTCTAAATTACCTCTAAGGGGCAATTCAGCCTTTCAATATCAACAAAAACAACCAGGGAAAAATTCTTGACATTCTCATACCTATTACCCAGCTGGCTGAACTTTTGTATGGGAATGCTACAAAAAAAGTGCGAGTCGGACTCGCACACTAAGGGTTCCGTACCTTTATATTAGTACATATAATAAGCTTAAAATTATTAAAAATATTTTTATTATACAATGTAACAAAAAATGTATGCCTTTCGGAACTTCAGGACGAACGAAATTTCAAGATTCTGAGTTCACGAGAAGTTCCCTGTAGGTTGAATCCCTTGCGAATGTCAAAAATTTGCGGCATAAACGGCTGTATCTTTTGATTGCGTTGGCTTAGAAGTTTCATATGTTCACAGCTCCAAGGGATAGTAGACCTGAGTATTTGATTTCAGCTTTATACCACCACGCGTTTCTGAGAAAAAGGTCTTGACAGATGACAGACCACAAAGTGATCCTATATGGGTTCGGTTGTTCTCTTTTGAAGTCCGAACCCTAAAAATGGAGCTTCCAGCAACATACCGTGTGTAAATTTACCCTCAACATTTCCTTGACCATGGGACCCATAGGAAAAAATTATCATAGTAACGGGTTCAGTCACCCGTTTTTCCATGTTAAAAAAATGTGTAATGTATAAGAAGTTAACTTAAATAGTTAATGGGTGGTTCCATAGGAAAAATTGATCATATTAACGGGCTGAGTCACCCTTTCAAGGAAATTTTGAGGGTAAATTTACACACGGTATGTTGATATATTTTCTAGTAAATGACTGAAGGAAATGGTGTCGGAAGCGAAGATCCACTTTGGATTCCTGAGCCATCTCAATATGCAAGTTAGTAGGTATATATATGAAGAGAAGAATATTATTTTGTATGAATACAGAAACAAAGCTTTTGAATTTTAATTGCCATTCAAAATGTTTTCATCTTTATTGTAACTTCTTATACATTATACATTTTTTAACATGAAAAAATGGAAAAGTTAGACTACAAGGTAAGTTAACAATATGTAGAGCTTTTAATTATTTTTCAAAAATCAACAAAGCTGCTATATTGTGACTTTTTAACGTACAAACCTCAATAATAATAATAGTCACGCATAGTGAGGAGGTTTCTTTCTCTGCAGCCTTAACCGCCGGTAGCTTGAGCTTTGCCCCGCTGTTGGCGGCGAGCTACGAGTAGGTTTAGGTTTTTTATAATGTTTATATGTTTTGTATATTATATTTTACTTTTTATATTAATATTGTCAAAACTGAATAACGAGAATAATAATAAAAATTAATATTTATTTCAGACAGATCTTACAGCTAATATTAGTTGTCACTTTGATGTCACATTAAAACTTAAATAGAGTTATGTCCAGTGGTGCAAAACCCTCTACCTTGCCAGCAATGACTTTAAGAAGGCTGTTGGAGCTGCCGTCCATCCGGCGCATCAATAAACACTTTATAATATTTGGGAACAACATCTAAAAACAGCAACTTTCGGACACGGAAAACCAATCCTATTTTATGCATCATTGCACAGACCTCCTAGAGAGGCCATAAAAACAAATGGCCAATTAAGCTGAAGCGCTCTTCAAATAGCTCATCAAATATTTATTACGACACGTTGATTGGGAAAGCCAACTCGCAGATTCCCCTCAATTCGTCTGGAAATTATTATCTTAGTCGGACTTCTGTGGTAAGGGTGTATTCATGAGCGGAGCGGGAGTAATCTACAATAGTGTGATGTTGATTAGGAAAACCAATCTGTAGATTCCACTCGGTTTGTCAGACCTGTTGCGGTTTGTGCGTGCGGTTACTACCGATCGTCAGCTGTCAACGGCATTTGACTGCAATGATTAGCATGCATCTCAATGGTTACCGTTTTTTTGGTCACTAGTTGACGCCACTGTTGAGTAAGGTTTCCGAAAAAACTTTCTATTACACGTGTGAAAGCAAAGTTAACATACGACATGTTGATGGGAAAGCCAACCCGCAGATACCCTCAATTTGTCTAAAGATTATTATCTTAGTCGGACTTCTGTGGTAAGTGTGTATTCATGGGCGGAGCGGTAGTTATCCGCAATAGTGTGATGTTGATTAGGAAAACCAATCTGTAGATTCCACTCGGTTTGTCAGATGTGTTGCGGTCTGTGCGTGCGGTTACTACCGATTGCCAGCTGTCGATGGCACTTGACTGCAATGGTTAGCATGCGTCTCAATAGTTATCCTTTTTTGGTCACTACTTGGCGCCACTGTTGAGTAAGGTTCCGAAAAAGCTTCCTATTACACGTGTGAAAGCAAAGTTAACATACACCACGTTGATTGGGAAAGCCAATCCGCAGATTCCCCTCAATTTGTCTGGAGATTATTATCTTAGTTTTACTTCTGTGGTAAGGGTGTATTTATGAGCGGAGCGGTAGTAATCTGCAGTAGTGTGATGTTGATTAGGAAAACCAATCTGTAGAATCCAGTCGGTCTGCAGATCTGTTGCGGTCTGTGCGTGCGGTTACTACCGATTGTCAGCTGTCGACGGTACTTGACTGCAATGTTTAGCATGTCTCAAGGGTTACTGTTTTTTTGGTTGAGTAAGGTTGCGAAAAAGGTTTTTATTACGGAAACAAAGTTAAAATTTCAATCATATTATATGCCTTTGTCTATACTACTTAATATTTTTTTTCTTTATATGGGTAAATAATAAAGAAAAACATCTAAAAATGGTTTTAACGATTTCGGTTAAATTTCGTAGAAATTAGTATTTAGTGGGAATTTTAGTCTAAATATCGATTTCCCAGATAAAAGTCATTTTAAATGTTTAAATGCTTTTACGCACTTTAAAAGGGAGTTTCACTTTAATTTGCGTCGTCTTACCACCACCTGCTGGGGAGCATCACCTCATGTGCTTCGTACGAGCTGCCTAGCTCTGTGTCACTCTGCCGGAGAGTATGCATGCCCTGTCTGGGCACGCTCCACGCACGCTAAAGAGGTAGATGTTTCACTTAAAGCCTCCTGTCGGATTGTCACTGGTGCACAAAAGCCAACACCGCTGTTTCATCTATATACCTTATCCGGCATAGCACCACCCGATGTACGACGCAACATCACCAGTGCAGTAGAGAGACACAAACAGGAGCACGATAAACGTCATCCACTTCATGGACAAATCCCTCCACCCTCACGACTCAAGAGCCGTAATAGTTTCTTACAGCAACCAAATATTAGCCCTAAACAAGCTTCCAAGGCCAGAGTGGAACAATGGTTTAACAAATACCCGCCATCACCAAACCAGATACCGCCTGCTGAGAAACTACCACCGGGTGGCACTCTGCCCAGTCTGGAAGTCTTTAACAGACTGCGGTTTGGTGTTGGCAGATGCCACAAAAATAGAGTCAAGTGGGGTTTCTCCAAAAATAGTGAGTGCCACCTGTGGTGCTATCCAATCTATGAGCCACCTCTTGGTGTGCCCAGAAAGCCCAATTTCTTGCTCTCAACAAGATCTGAATGAGGCAAACGAGCGGGCAAGTGCGGTGGCAATGCACTGGTCGAAACATATTTAATTAAACGCAAAAGCCATTTTACGACTCGACAGAAGAAGAAGAAGAAGACTTTAATTTTTGACCGAATTCTAAACTGTATTAGCATGTTTCAATATTAACGAATAAATTAATGTTTATCAAATTGAACTGTTTAACAGTTAAAGAACCGATAAACAATATTACTAATTCCAGTTGTATTGTTATTCTATGGTAAAATATGATTACTAACCGTCTACCTAAAAAAGCTGATAATACTTAATACACTTTTAATTTGATTAAGGTACGGTTAAAGTTGGATGGGCAAACCCATTTAGAAGTATGAATAAATTCAAAAATGGTATTAAAATACGATATGCCTTAAAATTTATAGCAACTTATCATTTGACCATAGCCATATATGCAATATTTAACATAGCTGCTGAATAAACTTCTAATATCAACAGCACAAAAGAGACATCGTCACATCTGTCTGGTCTTATCACGGCACTGTAATTACTCGCCAAAAAAATTTGACTTTGTTACTTTTATATCAGAAAGAGTATTTGGACTGTAAAGGTATTATTTCACTGATATACTTATTTTGGAAAGGAGTTTATGAAAAAAAATGCATGTTCACTGATGACTATAAATAATTTATTATTTTAATTGAATATATATGGACAAATCATATAGATTGAGCTAGCACCAAGGTAACTTCGAGACTTGTGTTATGAGATACTAACTCAACGATACTATATAGTTACTTCATAACAAATACATATATAGATAAACATCCAACCGAGCCCAAACTGAAAAAGATCATTTTCCATCTTGACCTGACCGAGGATCGAACCCGGCACCTCCGTTGATACTGCTGCAGCCTCAACGGTGCATGCAACCGTTGAGGCTGCAGCAATATCAACTATTGGTGGCACGCATGAAAGGACTAATAGTAGTGGGTGGGCGCTGGCCAGCAATAGTTTGCATGAACTAACTGGTGGCGGAAGCACGCAAAGTAAATTGTCTCAAAGTAAATGTATCTTTGACTTCCGCAAAGTGACACCTGAATCTATTAACTGGTAAATATTGTTTATAGTTTGTTCAAGGGCATATAATCTCATCTTAATCGGTTCAGTGGTTAGCGTTAGAAGGTAAATAGACATTTTTGAAATTAATATTGATTGAATCAACGTTGTGCGGTACTACACTTTTACCTTGTCCAATCTATTAACAGATCAAGACGTCACCCGGAGACCTTTACCCGAAGGAACCCATCCATCTTGTTGTTCAATCTCTTTGAAATGAACTAGGGATAAAGTAGGCAATCACAGTAGAATGGGATTAAAGTGATTCATTGCTCTGTTGCCAAAAGCTGGCGACTAATTGCTGTTTTTATATTGGGCTAATAAATTGATGTCATGTCGTAAATTAAGACGCTTGTATATATATTTGTTGTTGTTTTGTATTATTGGAAAGATAAACTATAAAAAAACTATATAAACTATTTTTTCATATATTTGTTTATTTTATTATTCATTTAAGTGAGTCTCTTGGACAGGCATGTAATATCCTCGTCTTCATCGTCACTTACCATCAGGTGAGATGGGAAACAAACGCCTACTTCAATATTTAGTAAAAAAAAAGATTTGTAGCAAAGCCAGTTCGGCAAGAGAAGATGCCGGAATATTCTATATTTTTTCTTTTAGAATATAGCAAGGATGAGACCAAAACTCAAAACCAGAACAATTAATGTTATCCCCACTTGATAAAAAAAAATCAGTGTCCAGAAAGCACTGAATAGAGTAATGTAGAATTTAATTAGCAATATGATAAAGAAATTAATTTAGAAAGAACACTGCTGCATTCCCAGGCTGAATAGCAATAGCACGAGGATTATTTCTCCCAGCACAGCCCCTTAGGCAATGCAATATACAACATTGCAATAATATTTTGCACATTTTTGCATGACAGCTTGCAGTAGAATAAGCAGATGACACGTCATTCTTTACTAATTATTTGTTTCTGCAGATTTTTTAAACATTTCATTCCTTTAAAAAAAAGCTTCTTTAAATAAAACTATTTCCATTCCCACCAAAAAATTAAACTTACAAATTTTTTTGCTTAAAAACGTTTTGCTTATAACTTTCAAATGTTAATCAAGAACATGTAATAAGACCTCTGCTTTTTGTGATTTTTGTCTTAAATCTAATCTTATTTTTACTCACAAATACATATCTTTGTGATATTATCACGTCTAATAATGAACCTATAATGAACAATTATCGGCTTATTCAGCAATCTTGAGGCATAATGATTAAATTTGCGGTCACCCTCTTTCATTAATCCACGAATTGAGCCAAAATGACATCTTTCAGGGAATCTGTTGGCTAATCAAAAGGTAAATGGAACGTTTTTTTCAATTGGTGTTATCTATCATCAGGTCTCGGAGGCATCCTAAGCTGCTATGCTTCGGAGCCCAGGGTCCACTTTTCGGCTTTTTATTTACCATTTTCACGGTTTTTGATCGTGATTATGACACCACAATAAGAGATTTGAAATATACGTTCGTATTACGTTTTATAAAGTAATTAAAAACGGTTTTTATAATTTTACCGTTTATTTATTTACAAATAATTATGAAACTAGAAATTTATCAATAACACATAATTGGCCCTACAATAAGAAATGTGTCATATGTAACAATATTCAGAACTCTACAGATTCCCCAAATGAATTGTAAAAACATGGTAAGTATATTCAAACAGAACTTTATAGACATCGCTAACATGAAATAAGCATTAGTGGTTCCAAAATACGCAGAATAGAAGCAAAACATGTTGGCAACATTTGGTATAACACGACTATGCAAAACAAACTGCCTGATTCCCGATGGAGCAAAGGTCGGTAGGGACAGTTTTGGATTAATATGGAAATTATATTCAAACCTTGGTTTATTACCGCTCTACTGTGACGTCATTGTCTAGTATATTGTTGAAATAAATTGAACTCTGTCTTGATGATTCGATCTGAATATCGTATCTTATCATTCTATTCAAATATCGTATAATACCGATCCATTAAATTTGAACTGATAAAATGTTAGAAAAGACGATATCCGTGGCGCAGCGTTTAACAGGCGAAACTGTTACACAATGGACACCTAGTTCGAGTCCCGACGCAGGCAAATACTTGTTGACCGAGCGAGCGAAGCAAGCGAGGTCTTCAATTCAAGTTGGGACGAAAAGACATTTTTTGTATGTATGTATGTATGTATGTATGTATGTATGTATGTATGTATGTATGTATGTATGTATGTTTGTTCCACGATAACTTTAGAACCAATGTTCCAATGCTATTAAGATGAAATTTACAATGTATATAGGTCTTATAAATACAATTTTCAAGTTCGCTGGGCATCAAAATCGGTTCAGCCGTTTACGAGATATTTAAATAAATGTGAAAGAATTTCGAGAAATGAAAATTGAAAATGACGTTTAGGCTGAATATGTTACAAGATGGCGCTGAAATAAATTTTAATTTTGACGGTGACCACAGCCGCCGCTAGGTGGCGGCGGTATTTCGTTGAAGCCTGCTTTATCCATGCTCTGTGTATTAAATTTAAATTTACTAACAAACATGAACAATTATAAACTAGAACGGTACTTTCTCCTCTATACTTATCGAATGGTTGGCTCAGTCGCAGTACGGTAGTTACCCGATCGAAAAGATTAGACTTCGAGCCGCGCAAGAAATTTTGATATTTCAATGATTGGAAATATTTCTTTCGCTGTCTGTTCCAAGTTAAATTCCCAGTGGCTTTCTTATTTTTAATTTACAATATTTTGTTCCTTTAGAACAGAAATATACCAGTCCATGAAAATTTCCATAATAAATTCTTGTTAGTTCCAAATTTCTCCAACAGATGGAGACAGAGGTCCAAAAATGCGCAGGGATATTTTAATAAGTTTTTATTCATCTTTAATTTTAAGTGTGTATATGTTTGTTCGGGTTTAAGCCTGCAACCAAAAATTAAAGCAGTTATTTACAACCAATTTAACTGCAATTTCGCATTGTACTTAACTTTATGGTAGAGGAAGATAATTATAAAAAATCACTGATCTGATTTGAAGATGACGAGCAATTTAATGATGAACATCCCGTTTTCAACATTTTACAGTTTCAATCCTTTCACAATAAAAGCTGGTAAAAAAACCGGCCAAGTGCAAGTTGGCTCGCGCACGAAGGTTTCCGTACCGTTATCTATAAAAACGGCAAAAAAATCATGTCTGATGCATGGGAGCCCCACTTTAATATTATTATTTTTTAATTTAATTATTTATTTTTAGGGGATATATATATATATAACTACATATTCTATGAAAATTTCAATCGTCTACCTGTTGCCGTTATCAATATATAATATAATGCAAAAACAAGCAAAAACATCACGTTTTTTGTATAGGAGCCTCCTTAAATATTTATGTTATTCTATTTTTTAGTATTTCCGGTTATAGCGGTAACAGAAATACATCATCTGTGAAAATTTCAGCTGTCTAACTATCACGGTTCATGAGATACATATAGTGGTGAGATACGGACGGAGAGACAAACAAATAGACGGACGGACAGTGGAGCGATTAATAGGGTCCCGTTTTACCCTATACGAAACAATAAAAATGAATGAAAAAGTAGTGTAAGAAGAAACAAATAATTCCGCAAAACAGACACAATAAAGACAAAGAAATGGGGTTCGGTGGGCGAAATATAAGTACAGATGTAGAATCCAAACGTACGAAAACCATATTTGGAAGGTAAAGCCGAAGTATGGGAGTGCAGCACTCTGCGAGAGAAACAAAAACAAAAGCCAAATGAAAAATGAGCTGGGGGCTTGTCCGGACAAAACAAACCAGAAAATTGACACATATGAAAACCAAAAATTTATAAGTATAAAGCTCAAGCGAAGAAACGGGGGTAATATGTCTATCGGGGCTAAAAACAATTAAACATTGACGGGTACACATCAAAACCATATAGGTTTAGAAAGCAAAACACATATGTCTTCATTATCATGCCGACCAAAGTTCAGTCACCCGGATATCTGGCGTTTTATATTTCTATTTCTTGAAGTCGCAGGCCTATTGACATTTTCAAACACTCAAAAACGCCTGTGGAATATTTGGTATGAAAATTATTTTTATAAAATTCCAATGTTGTGATTCCGTTAATAACCATAGTCTTTCAGATATGACGAAACTGTTACATTTATTTGTCACTTAGTGAATTTAAAAATTTTGCTCGATAGTGCAACGCAGCTCTTCATCTACACGTTGCACTATCGAGAGCTAAACGCCTCACAGATGTTGTATTAAAACCCGGTTTTGATTTGGTCATATTTAATTAGATGAAATTCTACTCGTACATTTAGGGATTGCAAGGGAAAAACTATTATAACTATTCTTGCAACAGTAATAAAAAAGGGGTTTAACATTGCTCGTAGTTTATTTGTTTGGATAGAAATGAATGTTAACTATTAGTACAAGAAACATCGTGTTCATTGTATGTTAATTTAAAATAAGTCATGGTGAGTAAAATAAAAAGAGTGCTTTTGAAGTCATCTAAACAATAGCACTATGACAACATGCTTATCAAAATCAGTAAAAAAGTGGCTATCTCACGAAATTATCAGGAAAATTAAATAATCGCGAGGTCCACGTTCGCAGCGAACTACTAGTTATTAATTTTTACTGGTGTTTATCAACACCAGTGAAATAGGTTCCACTCCCAGGAGGGTTGGCGTCAGGAAGGCAGCTACTGGAAAAACTTAAAAAATATAAAATTACAGCATGAACGTTGTCATAATAGCGGACCCAGGGTTCAAACGCATCACTACTGCAAATGCAACTGGAAAACTTTCAGATGAGGTGGAGTAAAATGTTAGAAAATCTAGGTGGGTACTTATTTTTAGGCGCGATAATGTCTTATAAATCGATGAATGCCGGCTGCACGCACGAAAAAGTGTCACGTTCCATTTGCAAGCGAGAGCGCAGAACAAGGACGTCTTTTTACCTTGCGAGGTAGACAGAGCCCAGGTCTTAAAGACCTAAAAGCCACGATTAGCATGTTGATGGGTATAAGGTGGGAAACGAAATCAAAATAGTGATATAAACTTTTTGTTACAGTCCATGCATCCATCCTATTATTTGGTGCAATAAAGTATAATTCATTCATTCATTCATTCATTCATTCATGCAATTTATGACGGCTACTGAGAGGGCATTTATTGCAGTACCTAGTGTGCATCTTTTTAATGTATACACTGCCTTTGTATGCGTACTCGAAGTACAGACAGCATGCCAAAATAGTTTAAAAATAAAAATTCAGTATTTGATTTGAATGAAGCGATGACGATACTAATGATTCTTTTTTATGGTAATTATATCCTTTTTTACTTTCTCGCACTTTCATAATTCCATCCAGTACTTTCTAAGAGAGTGTAACACTTTTATGTATATGTGTATTTATAAGCTTTTATACTTTCCTTTGTGATACTGATAATAAATTTATAGAAAGGCCGTCGCGTGTTCTTTTCGTTTCTACTTTTAAACCTCTACAGAGTCTATGCAGTGTAAATGCTGGTTCCACGTTATTTGAAACATTGTTGATATATGGGCGATCCGCCAAAAGATAGAAGGGTAAGTCCGTATTCAGAGTGGGTAATGGGCCTTCGATCACTCGGCGCCACTCTCGGTATTCAGTGACTTGCCGCGAGGTGAATAGAGGTATTTATCACACACGTATAGTTTACACGACGCGATAAAAGCGTGCCAGTTTGGAATCGAAATGGAGTTCTATATTCAAAAGCCGATACCAATTATTCGTCCCGTTACTCGTGAATTTACTTTGGAAGTTCGTTTCTCTACGATAATACGAGATTATTAATGTATATTGTACAGTAAGTATGTACATGAACTGTTATAAATATACCAATTCGATTTTAACTACTATTAGAGAATAAACTCTACTTAATACACCAACAGTATTTTCAGTTCTATCAGCAAAAATAGACTATTTACATTGTTTAAATATTATAAAGGGCATCTGATGGAAACAACCACCCACGACTGATTGTGACAGAAATATTTTAATGTCGGAATCAGAATTCCTAATGGTATAAAGAATCCGATCAAAAAAATGTCCATAAATATTGATCAGTTGGTTGGTCAATTTGTATAGGAGGTCCAATTTCTTTTTTAGGGTTTCTTACCCAAAGGGTAAAAACCGGGCCCTATTAATATCGCTCCGCTGTCCGTCTGTCTGTCCGTCTGTCCGTCTGTCACCAGACTGTATCTCATGAATCGTGATAGTTACGCAGTTGAAATTTTCACAGATTATGTATTTCTGTTGCCGCTATAACAAAAAATACAAAAAATAGAATATAATAAATATTCAAGGGGGCTTCCATACAACAAACTTTTTGCTTGTTTTTCCTCGATATTGATAACGGCAACAGGTAGACACTTAAAATATTCACAGAATATTATTATATATTCACTTTAAAAATAAATAATGAAATAAAAATAAAATTAATATTAAAGGGGGCTCCCATACAACAGACATGATTTTTGTGCCGTTTTTATAGATAACGGTACGGAGCTCTTCGTGCGTGAGTCTGACTCGCACTTGGCCGGTTTTTTTACCTCTTTTTCATTTTCGACATTCTGATTTGGACATTACAATATTGCTAGGGTTTTCAGAATCACCTTGTACAACCTGCAATCAAACAGACAGTGTCGATTATGATTTGCAAAGTTATTGTCGCTCTGTAGTTATCCTTTGTATTGTAAATGCACCTGTAGATCGTTTGCTGTTGTAAATCGTACTTATGGAGTAAGTTAATACTTACAAAAGATATAGTAGATAATTCATGTTCCTCCAACGCCAAAGTTTGTGGATTAAGACAGCTTTACTGAAGTGTGTAACTGAACAAATAATAGAAGTAAAAGCCGTAGTATCTCAATAAAGAATATAATGAAGTGATTAAAAATGAAAGAGTACATACTTACGTATTTTTGTTAGTTTGCTAAAAATTAGACTAACTGTATTGCTGTTGAACTAAAGATACTCGACATGCATGGTTATGTTTAAGTTTATGAGTATTCGCTACTAATTTCTTCGATACAAAGATGCGTCGTGCTATGAAAATCATAAATGCTACTTTAGCAAATATTTTGAAAACCTAAATCTACACTACACTTGATGGAAATAAGATGAAAGTAGGTATCGCTGTATAAATTCAACACTCGAATTGAAGATACTCGACTAGCACCGTGTAAATCAGGCGTGAATCTGCCGGTATCTACATGCGAGCAAGATGAATCGACTCAATCTACTCGAGTTCTCGCGATCATCATCTCGACGTTGAGTGAAACTTGAGTGGGTGTGTAACATTATTCATTTTCACTGTAGCGGATCGGTATGCTTGTGTTGCGTTTTGTATGAATAGGTTCTCGCTCGGCTGCGTTTTATGAGATACCCGTGTGAGATACCTACGCGTGTTATGAGAGATAGGTTGTTTTTGAAATGTTTTGTGTAAATTGGGACTTTGTCTAAATGTTTGTGTAAATTTTAATCGTGTTTTGATAAATTAGACAAATCATAAGATACATGTTTCTAATTTGTCTAAAAACACTGTTTTAACATGTGGGAAAAATGTAAGCTATGATTCATTATCATCAGGTCTTTTTAGTGTCCACTGCAGGAGCATGACCCTCTCTGTACTCCCGGAGCCATACTTGGTCAGAGCAGACAGAGGATTTGGCCTACACTCTCCTCGCTGGTCAGATGGGTTGGAGAGGTCTCATTGATGTTTGTGAGCTTTGTTTAGCTTATATTTCCTAAGTCGCCTCTTACGATATGCATAGGAAAACTTGGAGTAGTGCTATTCTACTATGCTAACCACACGGCGGTTAGATATGATAATAACAGCTAAATTATCGGTTTTTGTTTCAATTATTATTGTTTCATTTAACATTAAGAATGCCAGGCATTCTTTCAATGGCATTCTCAATGGCCATCTTTCGTGATACTAAGAGGCAATAGTAAAAGGTGATTTTTGTTTTTGTCACCTATGACATTGAATTAAGTCAAGAGTAATACTCATAAATAGCTATTAAGGTTTATTCTAAAGTTCTAAGTATTCCAATAAAAAACTATTAGCAACCGTTATTAAATTAAGGAATAAAATATAGTTTAAAAAATCATGCGGAATTATTTCTTAATTACGTATTGTACCATATTTTATTTCTTAATTTATTAAGAGTATATCAAAATAGCACTGTGAATGCAAAATAATAAAAATATTAGTTACTGACTACATCTATGTAGGTATTTTATATTTATTTCTGCTAACCCAAATTACTGCTTTATATGCCAAAAACGAGCATCTATGTATATTAATCAACTATCCCATTCCAGTAACGAGAATATCCCATCCTAGAATCTATTTACTTAATTAGCCATTACCCGAGATTTCAATTAGGATACTGCACTGCGAAAAACTTTGCTTCCAATGTTATTTATGGGCTGAAACTAACATACGCAGTGCGACAAACTTGCTAAGTGCCGATGGTTATACGACCAATAGTTCGGCAATGGAAAAATATATTTATTTGCAGCCGAAAATTTGAGCCGTTTGATTTTTGATTTAACGGTAGTATATTGGATATTGTTAGCTCACTATCTATAAGCATACAAATTTAAACCATAATGTAACATGGCATACTGTTTTTTGGCATTATGATTTTTAAGCATAACGTTCTTACGCTTAACTGTATACGCATAATTATTTTAAGCATAATGTACCTAAACATAATCAAATTTAGGCATAACATTACTTAAGCATAATTGTATTTAAACAATAATATTTTTAAACATACAAATTATACGCCGCATAATAACTCCTGTTAAAAATAATATTACGCAATTTTATACGTTTCTGATTGGTATCGTTTTCCGGTGGGGTCGCAGTTTAAACCTAACCTAACCTACTTTTCTGGTAGCAAGTCGTTTCTGACGGGGTCGCAGTTCTAACCCAACCTAACTTACTTTTCTGGTACCAAGTGCTTTCTGACGGGGTTGCAGTTCTAACGCTTTTTTTTTTTTACGTATGGAAAGACTCATGTCTCGTCTATCCGGCCACGGGAAGCCGGACAGGTATGTGGGACTCGAACCCACTAAAACCACACGGTGTTATAATCCAGTCCGCATAATGCCAAGGCCGTGTGCTTCCATATGCTCCACAGCTCCGGTACCCTCTCCAATGAGAGGGTTCGGAGCGGCCCGCGGCCAGCCATTCTGGCCGAAACGGGTAGACGTCTTGATACCAGCGACGTCGCAATTCGGAGGGCTGTCTGTCGAGCGAGACGGAATCCCGTTTCCGCCGCTCAACCAGCCCTCAGTATGGCCTCTGTTGATCAAAAAGGTGACAGAGGCCCACCAGTTATCGGCCGCAGAGGACAGGGAGAACGGCGTCCCATACCACCGAACACTCCTCCCCCCCAGCGACCCACCAATTGTCGGCCGCAGAGGACAGGGAGAACGGCGCCTCATATCACCGAACATCCCCCCCCCCCCTGCGGCCCCCCCGACGCCGTGTCAAGCGCCACGGCCGCGCTTGGTCGCGGAGGATAACTCCTTATCCTCCGCGACCGATGGGACGCCGGCTCTCCAGCCAGCGTCCCATACTACCGAACACTCCTCCTTCCCCTGCGACCCACCAGTTGTCGGCCGCAGAGGACAGGGAGAATCTCTTCCCCTGCGGCCCCACCGACGCCGTGCCAAGCGCCACAGCCGCGCTTGGTCGCGGAGGACAGGGAGAGCCGGCGTCCCATACCACCGAACACTCCTCTCCCCCCCGCAACCCACACCACGACTGTGAGTGTGGGGAGATTCCACCCCCCTCACCCACAGCCAGGCCACTCAGAGAGAGAGGCCCCTCCTGTAATTTTTTATAGAGGTTGTCTTCCTCTCCATTAGGCAACTCCGAGGTGGATGCCCTGGATACCCTCCTGGAGCGTGGAAGCGATTTTTAACGTTTTTAAAAAAATCAAGGCTAAAAACATGAGCCTATATAATTTTTCAAAAATAACTTAATTTTGATTCCATTAATCCTAAATGTTATGCCCAAATACTATTAGACTTATATTTACTATACCTATGGAGATTAAGCTAATTAACATAATGCCAAAACAAATTAGCCTAAAAGATAATTATGCCAAAATTACCCATATGCCAAAAACCAATTATGCCTAAGAACTACTATGGCAAAATATTTTATGCCAAAACCGGTATGCCAAAGCATATGAGGAAAAAAAAATTATGCGATAAAAGGGGTCCCTTGACAAACGCTATAGAATTCTAACAAGATTTAATATCTTAAAATAGATAATTGATCATTTTCAAAACAACTATCAACAGCATCTATGGAAGTGTCCAACTTATAAAGAAGCACAATATGATACGGCGCTCCTGTCTTATATTTATAATATACATACAATATACATACATAGTATCACAACTTTTCCTTATGGCCACATATAGCTTGTTGGAGGCGTGTAGATGGAAACCGGAATCAAATAGTGATGGGTTGCTAGCCGCATCGCCTAATGACGTGATTCCCCAGACTTTTGCCTTTTGCCCAATCCCTCGATCGGTTTTTACGATCTGCGCGGGAAGAGAAGAAGCTGGCACATTCTACGTTTTTTCTTTTCTCCCAGACCAGCATGAAAGAGTAATATACCTTTTTTGATTAAAATTTTAACTAAAATAGTAAGAATTCGTTTGACGCTGTTGCATTTGTCTCAACAGAAACTACCATCAGGTGAGATGGGAGACAAATGCCTACTTCAATAATTATTAAAACAAAAATAGGAGAAAATAAATAAGTAACAATATTATGATTTACGTTGATTATTAACGATTAAGTTGACTGCTTCTATATTTTAACGTAGAATCTGCAGTATGTTCATGCAACAAAGATGAATGACGTCTCCGTATTTCATCTCAATGCGCGCGTCGTAGAATATGGCTTCCTTGAGATTTATGTACCGAACATTTCCTAAGCACTATTTAAATTAAATCGCTTAATACAGTATTATTGCGTTTATTACATTATTTTCAACACCTAAGTTGACATTTGTAACAATTTAAATTTATCGCGAATACATTAGAAACCAGTAAGTATTATTTGTTTAAATTTAATGCTAGATTGCGCGTAGACATTTTTTTTCCTACAAGAAGATGGACTCACTGAATTTTCAATTTTCATAAACATCTTATTATCATTATTTTTATTAGTATTATAAATGCGAAAACAAGTTTGTTTGTAACCCCTTCACGCCCAATTTTGCGTAACCCTTAGTCTGGGGTGCGGAGAAGGACGTAGTGATTATATCCCGGGAAATAGTACTGTTCCCGAGAGATCAATATTGACACGGGAACTAGTTTAAAATATATATATGTAATTGATTGTCATATCAAACACAAGTGAAAAATCCCCTAAATGTACCTGACTTAGCTCAACAGCCTCCGTAGTCCAGTGGTTAAGGCGTTTGCCTGTTGACCCGGGGGTCGTGGGTTCGATTCCTACCGGAAGCATACTTTGTTTAGTTGTTTCCTAATTCCTGATTGTCTGATACTAAAGATGATTCCGTGCTTCGGAAGGCACGTTAAGCTGGTGGTCCCGGCTGCCATCTGGGAGTCGTTAAAGGAACCACGTCAGAGGCCGAGAGGCGGTTCTGAAGAACTCTGACACCAGGGTGTGCATGATCGATTGACCGAGACACCTACTCGAAATGATGATGATGAGCTCAACAAAAGCCGTTATACAAGACCTATTAGAAGCATTTTGCACAAATTATTAATAAATCACTAGTAGATACGTGAGTTAAGACTGTGAGAATTTTCTTACATACATCTAAATGATGTCACACGAGAAACTGAAGGATTTCTCACCGGCACACGATCCGTTCAATGCTCGAGTCGTGCACAAAGGAGAGTGCTTTGAATTGGCTGCCCATTTGTCTCAGAACAGGCAGAATTCTGTAGTACTCACTCCCATACCTCTTTGTAGGATAGCAATAGCTGAAAGGAGACGCGCTGTGAAATACTCAGAAATGCTTTTGGGCTTATTTCAGAAAGTGCCTGAGTGGAAATAGATCAAAATATAAAGGGTTCTTCTAGTTATTTTACACAGTTCTGTGATTTTGGCCTAATTTTTATGAATATAATATAATAGTCAGTTTGTCCATTTGTTAATAAAATAAAATAAAAGGAGATATTACACAAATTGAGCTAGCCTCACAGTAAGTTGTAAACTTGTTTCGCATGATACTAACTCAACGATGCTATAATTTATAATAGATAAACATCCTCTGACCCAGGCCAATCTGAAAAAGATGACCTGACCGGGGATCGAATCGGGAACCCTCGTGTCGCAGGCTGACTTGTTAACCACTGCGCCACGGAGCTTGCCTCATAAAATTGAACACAATGAAATTTTTCATACTTATTTTCTAATGAGAAGATTACAGCGTAGGTTTACAAACAGAAGCGGAGCTGCGTAATCCATAATAATACAAACTTCGCGTTCGTAGTTTGTATGTAAGGATGTTTGTTAGTCAATCACGACAAAACGGCCGAACGGATTTTGACACAATTTTGCATAAAGATAGGTTATTACCTAGATTAACACTTAAGCTATCTTTCATCCTGGAAAAAATACTGTACCTGCGGGATCGACTTTAATGTGAGCGGTGCCGCGGGCGACGGCTAGTATTTAATATTTGGAATTTTTTGCTAGTGTTTCCTAAAATCAAGTCACTCTTATTAAGTACTAGCTGTTTTAATTATAGTATACTAGCTTTCGCCTGCGGCTCCGCCCGCGTCAATGTCGATCCCTCGGGAATAGTTCTTTTTCCCGGGATAAAAGGTAGCTTATGTCCTTCTCCGTACTCCAGAGAACTTGTATGCAAAATTTCATGCAGATCGGTTTAGTAGATACGGCGTGAAAGCGTAACAAACAAACAAACTCACTTTCGCATTTATAATATTAGTAAGGATAAGTAACTAACGTATAATAATCATCAGAAACCTAATATAATTCAGAGATAACAACCTATCCTTGAGTAAGTAAACTTAATTTAATTTATTTTATCTATTATAAAATATAGTATCGTTGAGTTAGTATCCTACCCTACGACACATGTTCACAACTTACTCTGGGGCTAGCTTAATTTGTGTGATATGGTCCCTATTTATTTTATTTATTAAGGAGTAAGCCTGTGCCTAAAGAATACATTTAAAATCCCACCAGAACTATCTTTTTCTGTACTTAATAAAAAAATTGCTTCTTTTTTGTCAGAAAAGATTCTTATTTCATTTAATTTTTCAGTATAACTTCTTAAACTCTTTAATAGCCCTGTAAAATTAGTTTGTACAATTACGTGGGCTTTAAACCAATTAGGTTAGTTCAACTTTAATTAAAATAACTTTTTGAACAAGGACGTCTAGGTCGCATTTCACCCAATTAGAAAAAAATCAATGGTATTTAAACGTGGCCGGTGTCAGGATCGCTTCATTAGTGCAGTTTATAAATGACGTTTAATCTTCTACTATTACACGTCCGTACTAGTAGTAAGTAACTTAAGTTTGTTTAATGTTGATCCATTATTGGCTGTATGTACTAGAATTAAGATGTGTTAATTTTAAGGGCTGTGGATTATGTAATAAACAATAATAATAATAAAATCTATAATATGTTATTATCAGAATGTGTGATGTGACGACGCTATTAGAATATAATATTATATGAGAATACTATTGCGGAAATACGAAGCACTACTGCCTAGTACTGAAATTCAAATGCTTAAGTTTGCAGAACTTATAAAGTACACTACAAACATTGTACTTATTTCTCCTCTGCATCTGAGCATATACATACGTGGCCATAGTGCTATTACTTGAAAATTTTGTGGTGTATTTTGGAACAAAGCAAGAGGTGATGTAGTTGATGTAGCTTTATGGGAGTAACATTCATGAAGTCTCTCTACTTAGTCGGTTTTTATACATAAGTAATATAATATTTCGAATTCGTAAAGTTTCATAAAAAACTAGCATAATGGATTTATATAAATTTGTAGGTACGGGAGATCTATTTTTTCGGATTTCAATAACCATGCACTAGAGAAAGTTGATCAATATGGTAAGCTTTATCTTTTTGGAGATATTTCTGTTATGACCTGTATTATAAACTATGTGCGTACATAACCACGAACGGTTCGTTAATTACCATTCCGCGTTGACTGACGGCGTCGACGCATTCGTCAAACGTCGGCTGCACTGCCAAAGGGCGGGACGTTGGTACCTATAATGCTACTCTTTTATTTGCAGCACTACCCGTTTGTGTCTTTATACATACACTAGCTATTGCCCGCGACTTCGTGCGCGGCAATTTCTTTTATTATAGACATATACTGTCGCGGACATTTTTTAGTTCGTTTAAAGAGGAATAATTCTTTAATACACCTTTTTAGGTAACTTGAACCGTTTACGCATGGCAAGCGTCGAATATCCTCAACTATGAATAGTTTTCCCCCGTTTTCATAACATTTTTTATTGATGCTTCGCTCCTATTGGTCGAAGCGTGATGTTTTATAGCCTAAAGCGTTCCACAATAAATGGACTAACCAACACGAAATCAATTTTCCAATCTGAAACAGTATTTCTTGAGATTAGCGCGTTCAAACAAACAAACAAACTCTTCAGCTTTATAATATTAGTATAGATATAGATGGTAGTTAACATAGTCAACCATTTATACAAAATTCATATTGCTAAAACAATGGTAAAGTAGGTATCTAGTTAAACTAAGAATAACTTTTTTATATTTTAGCGTAACAACTCTTATCTTTTAAATTTATATGGATACCTACTATAACACTGTTATAGTGGGTTAAGTTTTGTGAATACAGCAGAATATAAATAATTACTCTTAAGAGTTCTATTTATACAGTGGAGACTTAAAATACCTGTGATGATGACGAAGAGTTCTATTATATTAATGAAAGCATAACAATAGTAGATTGTGACTTAAGGGCCTAACATAAAACATTTTGGTGAGGGCAATATTTTGAAACCAAAACGGAATGAAGGAGTCTTACATAGAATCCCGAGCGTTGCCAGGGAGTCTAAAGTAGACTTATGAGTGAAGCAAGAATAGAGTATTTTGCCCGAAGTAAAAGTATTATGTTAGTCCCGAGATGATACATTTTGCTTTTCATCTCCCTCTATGATAAAAACAATATTTGTGGATTTCATTCCCACAGAACTAAAAAAAGTTTGAATTGTTAATAAAAAAAATTATACTCCCTCGAGAATAACAACGTATTTTACACCCTGCATATGAGCCACGGTGCGTTCTTTTTTGAATAGATAAGATGAAAGCACATTTATTACAATACCATATCTAATTTGTGGTGACGTCACAATAGAGCGATAATAAACCAAGCTTTGAATATAACTTGCATATCAATCCAAAATTGTCCATACCAATCTTCGCTCCATCGGAAGTAAGGCAGTTTGTTTTACATAGTCGTGTTATACCAAATGTTGCCAACATGTTTTGCTTCTATTCTGCGTATTTGGAACCACTAATGTTTATTCCATGTAAGCGATGTCTATAAAGCTATGTTTGAATAAATACGCTTTGTTATTCTTATTCATTTGGAGGCTATTTGGAGGAGACTTGTAGAATTCTAAATATTGTGGTTCTATCCATACATTTGTTATTGTTGACGTAATTAATAATTAGGTTTGGTAGTTATTACCTACTTAGTTAATTATTTTAGACAGAGCTCCGTGGCGTAGGTAAGTTAACACGCCAGCCTGCGACACGGAATGCCCGGGTTCGATCGCCGGCCAGGTCAAGATGGAAAATGATCTTTTTCAGATTGGCCTGGGTCTTGGATGTTTATCTATATATGTATTTGTTATAAAATATAGTATCGTTGAGTTAGTATCCCATAACCCAAGTCTCGAACTTACCTTGGGGCTAGCTCAATCTGTGTGATTTGTCCGTATATATATTTATTTATTTATTATTTTTTATTATTACCTACTTAGTTAATTATTTTAGTAATACATGTGAAACCTACATTTTGCTTAATCCTACGACACGTTTATGTCTAAATATAGGCTGATGCCGGCTTGATCCCAACCAAGGTAACCTTTATCCTTTGGTCGTCTTATCTCTGTCTGATAATTAAGAGCTATGTATTTATGCTATTATTGGTGTGATTCTGTTGTAAATACATACATACAACGTGATTTTGAACCTCCTAGCTATATTGGAATCTCACAATCAGAATCCCAAATGAAATATAGAATTGCAAGAAAAAAGCTGAAAATCGAAAAAAAAAATTAGGGTTTCCCATACAAAGTCGACGATCAGCCGGACGAATTTCTATGGAAGGTTTTTTTTTTGTTTTTACCTTTTTTTGCAATTCTGTATTCCATTAGGGATTCTGAATCCGAGATTACACCGAGATCACGTTGTATATGTATGTCTACCGATAAATAACTTCACTTTAGCTTTAGTTTTACATTTGTATGTTTTTCTCCACTTTTGCTGCAATATCCAAACAATTTATTAACCACCTTTTTAAAATCTTAACTGAGATTGATTTCCCGAGGTATTTCACTAAGAACGGGGTAAGGAGACCGCGAATATCCTGATTAAGAAGTGGTACAAAACACAAGAGGTAGCAGAATGGGAAAAAAATGTGTGCTATTGGTACTTGAGTTTGAGGCTACCTTTATGAATGATGTGCCATGCTATTTTTAATGATGTTACAAATGTTTACATGTGTAGGTACTGGTTTGAGTATAATACTTTAGTTGTGGTAGAGCCACACTACCGGCAAAATTCATTTTAGCTGGTAGCATGAATGGGCCGGCTCGTCCGGGGAAGTACACTCGCACAGAAAGTCGACGTTTGAGTAGAAGCTTTACCGCTTCTATCCTTCGTTCGGTGAGTGAGAGAGCCGGGAGCCCATCCTTCCCCCATTTCCTCCCTCCATGTCCTTACCCCAACTCCTTGTAAGGCCAGCAACGCTCCTGTTACACTCTGGTGTTGCAGTTGTCCATGGGCAGCGCTGATCGTTTACCATCATGTAACTCGATTGCTCGTTTGCCGTTCTATATCATAAAAAATATATACTATCGAATTGGTGCACTGAATTATCGATACTATGCGCCGTTGGTGCAGTGTACCGACGATATGGTGGGTTGTCGATGTAGCGTCGATGGTGTACTTCGCTGCCGTAAAACGTCGATGGAATGGTTTCGATGCAGCGACCGGCGGATGTGGTAATTTGTACAGTTTAATTGTGCACTAGACCCGTTAGTTATACATATAAGCTCTACAAAAAAAAAAACTCGTCGGAGTAGATACGCAATACAACGTGATTTTGAACTCCTTAGCTATATTGAAATCTGGGTATCAGAATCCCTAATGGAACACAGAATGGCAAGAAAAAAAGGTAAAAAACGAAAAAGAAAATTAGGTTTCCCATACAAAGTCGCCGATCAGCTAGACGAATTTCTTTGAAAGGTAAAATTTATTTTTTAGTTTTTTACCTTTTTTTCTTGCAATTCGGTGTTCTATTAGGGATTCTGATTCCCAGATTTGAATATAGCTAGGGAGTTCAAAATCACACTGTATAGGCGTGTAACAGTAGCATGATGTTGTAAAGGCTCAATCACGTTACGACGACGTAGTGGAAATACATGTTACGATCTCGTGACGTGATTTTTGACGTTGAGCGACGTATTCATTCACGTCACGACGACGCAATGTACAACGTTGCCGCATTTTTTAAATTATCCCAGTTATTTTCAGAAAATTGAACGTTCTAGACGTGTATCCTGCATAAACGCGAAACTGAGATATACAAAGAAAATACAGTGATGAATAACGGAAGTCACTTTGAGATAAAGTATGATATGATGTCAATGGACCACAAAAAGTATTTCAGATTTTTTTAGAATGTGAGATTTTGCGTCGCGACGTACGAGTAGCAACGTGTAACGTGAATTTCCACATCACGGCGCCGTGCCGTGGCACGTTACATCGTCGTAACGTGTCTGAGGCTGTGTTAGAGGCCTAACTCGTGTTGAGGTAGCGATTTACTTTAAACTTTACTGTATATCAATTAAAAGAAAATATCCATGTAGTTTATTGAATACAAAATAACCAAACACATAAATCTTTAGAACCATGTAAGTAAAAAAAAAAATATAAATGTCTTTTGTTCTCAAATTGTACCATAGAAAATTGCGGTATAGAGCCATTTCAATTAGTTCTGAATTGAGCCGTAATGTCGCTTTTGTCAACATCAATGGAGGGATTTCTAAAGCAAATAATTATGGTGTACGCATTTAATGAGAACTTCTATTAGCATGTCATGTTTATGATAGTGTGGAGTGAAAATGTTTGTACATAAAATGCAACATTATTTATGTATTTATGTGTGACTAGTGACATATTCGTACTCTATACTTACTCTCGTATGGAACGTATGGAATAATGTCATCATCCGCGAATAAGATCATCCGTATCAAATGGCATTAGGAGGAGTCCAATAATTACGTTAATTTTAGAAAAAAAAAAAAACCACTCTTCCCTCATGATGAGATGTTGGGAGATTTTAACTTCACTCGTCTAACCACCCTCGTGAGATTTTTCGGTACAGAATTTCAACGTAATATATTTATTTTTTATGCAGGATAAAATATTTATATGTGCACAAAAATTAAATTTCTATAAAATATTATCAAATTTTAAAGAAAGAAGACCACAAGACCACAAGACTACTAAACTGTCTATAGGTATTGAGTTAACCACGATATTTTTTTTCTAAATTTTCATACAATTTTTTTTTTGGTTACCGATATTACTCCCACAAGAAATTTGATCATTTTGACCTTGATGTTTACCCTCAAATCCTGTATATATTGACATTAACGGCCTGATACGGCAAGCACGGGTAGATATAAGTATTTAATTTACAGATTAATCAGGGATAATGTGAATACTAATGGTGAAAGATTTTTTCAATAATAAGTAAATGTATAGGTACCTAGCATACAAATTGAGCTTGTGTCGTAGGATACTAACTCAATGATACTATATTTTATAATATATACTTATATAGATAAATATCCAAGACCCAGGTCAATTTGAAAAATATCGTTTTCCATCATGACCTGACCGGGAACCAAATCCGGGCACTCTCGTGTCACAGGCTGGCGTGTTAACCACTGCGCCATGGTCGCAATTTGATTTTTTGTTTGTTTGTTTGCATCTATGGTATGAAACATTTCCTCTTTATATTATAAGTGAAGATGTAGATTAGTGTAGAATATAACATGCATAAAACTAAAACATTCTGAATTTGTTTGTTTATCGTCTGTGTAAGTGACCAACACTGGTGTCAAATTTTTTCAAGCTGCCTAAAGGCATCTGACATAGCTTAACGACTGCCATCAATGATGACAACCGGGACCAACGGCTTAAAGTGCCTGTCGAAGCACGGAAGAGCACGAGAACTGTTTGTACCACTTGCGGTCACCCATTACCGTAAGGACTGCGCCCAGGGTTGCTTAACTTACGCAAGCGCTATTAACATTCTGAATGAAATACGTTATTTATATAGGTAGCATTGGATGCGGGCGTCAATAGGATTCGATATCCAAACAAGGAATTAAATCAAGCCGTAACAAAGGGAACCTTTTCCCATTAGGCGAGAGCAAACCCTAGTAATTGAGTTTGGATAGCTTTAAAGATTTATACTCACTATGGCTATATCGGAACGTCACGTTTAATTGAATTGACAAAGGCAAGGAATATCGTAGAGGAAAAGTTTGTGATTGGGGAAAGTGTTTGTACCATGTTTGGTAGGTTACTCTCCTAATTGCTTACTAATAAAACAATTATTCATACAACTTAACTTCGGGTTATTTTGTCAAACTGTGCTCGTCAAGTGTGGTCGGACTGAATAAGAGATATTAGGGGCCTGAACAATTTTGTTGATCATTTTACAAAATATGAATCAAGAAATCGTACATATATTAATTCATTCCCTGTCCATAATCGAGGCACAATAGTAAAACAATTGAAAGTTTCACATATGATTCACGGGACAGGGAAACCTATTATGTATTCCTTTAAAAATCATATATCGAGCTGTGGGATAATGTAGGTTAAATAAAGAAAGGCAACGTGCGAGTCGAACTCACTCACAAACATTAAGGCCTTAGTGTTATAATATAATTTTATAAACCACATTTCTTGTACGAGGGCAATGTATACACGATGTATAAGCATGACATGACGCTTCTTTCATTCGACCTCACTTGTGAGGTTAACCAAACTCTTTCTAACACGGACACTATTTCTTAACTATCCGCGACTATTTCTTAATTATCCGCGGTTTGACGTCTCAGTCACAAACTCACACAAATATTTATAGAATCTACAAAAAAAAAAATACGCTATAAAATACATTATATCCATGGGATTACCTTTTTATTTTTACCTTTTTTTTATTTATTGTCATAGCAGTGACAAATTCAAATTTCTTTTTATTGCGGTACCTACAAAAGATACATGCATGACCATACCCTGTGACACAGATGGACGGACGTCGAAGACTTAGTAATAGAAATCCGTTTTCATCCTTTGAGTACGGTACCTTAAAAAGGTTCAAGTATAAGGCATCTTATATTATCACTCGAATATATCGTACAAGGTAAACATTCCGCAAATTAGTTGGTCAAACTACAATAACTTTGGCAACAATATGGACGTGGGATTAGATCTGTTATCAGGAAGCGGAACCCGTGCAGAAATCACGTCTACGCATTGATATGAATACTCTGTAGACGCAACATATATTTTTTTAAAGTATAAGGTTCATATGTTGTTTTTTAGGGTTCCGTACCACAAAAGGAAAAGACGGAACCGTTATCACTTTGTTAACTGTCTGTATGTCAAGACACTTTTTCTCAGGAACACGTTGAGGTATCAAGCTGAAATTCATATCAAATATTCAAGTCTACTATTCATTGGAGCTGTACAAAAATCAAACTTCTGAGCCAAGGCAATCAAAAGATACAGCCGTTTATGCCACAAATTTTGATATTCGCAAAGGAATAAAAATCTACAGGGTACTTCCCGTGAACTCAGAATCTTGAAATTTGGTACGAAGCAACGTCTTATAGCACAGATAAAGGAAACAATTGCGAAACAATAATTTTTTTGTTGCATCATATAATAAAAATATTTCTAATAATTTTAAACTTTTTATAGAAAATGACTCGCACTTGGCCGTAGTAAAGGACAGCAAACAAGCAAAGGAGTCACCTGATGGTAAGCAATCAGCGCTGCCCAAGGACAACTGTAACACCAGGGTGTAAAAGGAGCGTTGCCAGCCTTTCAAGGAGTTGGCGTAGGAAATGGGGGAGGAAATAGGGGAAGGATGAGCCTCTGGCTCTCTCACTTACCAAACGAAGCATAAAAGCGGTAAAGCTTCTACTCAAACGTCGATTTGCTGTAAGACGTGGTAGTTCTTCGGACGAGCCGGCCCATTCATGCTACTAACAAAATTGAAGTTCGCCGGTAGCGTGGTTCTACCACAAATAATATATTGTGTTATTCTGTTTTCAGTTTATTGATTCGGTACTTATACTAACAAATGCAGTCAAGGTGGTGGTAGAGTGGTGGTAGCTCCATCCTGCCCATCCTTCCGGTATTGTTGAGAAAAGGTGGACGTGGTTTTAAGGGGGTGGGAATCCTGAATATCATCTTGTGGCTGAGTAGCAATGCTACTCTTCGTGATAATGAATAAAAAAGGTATGATAAAAGGGCTCTATAGAAAAGAATAAGAAGCTACCTTTTAATTAAAATGTTGGGTCTCCTTGGTACTACTTACTTGTTGGTCAAAAATTTGCCTAGTTCAGAGAATTCTCGGAATTATTTTTATAATATTGATAACTTTTTACGATTCTTGTGCGACATATAACAAAATTTTATTCTTAAGTTTCTATTTAACTAGCAGAAAGCGTAGATGCGAAATATTTATTAGTAACTAGCTGACCCAGCGAACATCGTACAACCTTTTTCGGGTAGTTGGTTCTTAGGTCTGTATATAGGTCAGTGCCCTATTTGTCAATTCAGGGTGTCAGCAATCTCCATACCAAATTTAATCAAAATCTGTCCAGCCGTTATTGAGTTATATATATATATATATATATATATATATATATATATATATATGTCAGTGGTGTAACTAATGTTACTTTGTTTTATGTATATAGAAGATAGCTGCATTTCTTTACTATTTGAACGAATAACTAGATCATATTACCAGTAACTAGATTATATGATTACATTAGGCGTTTATGCAATGCTTACCACCAGATGGCAGCACTGAGTTTTAGGGTTCGATAAGCCGCTGCTATTGGATAATAATTGATAAGCAGCAACACCTCATTTTAAAATATCCCGTTGTATACAACGTGATTTTGAACCTCCTAGCTATCTTGGAATCAGAATCCCTGATGAAATACAGAATAGCAAGAAAAAAAAGCTGATTGCAAAAACAAAAATAGGTTTACCATACAAAGTCTTTTCGCTAGTTTTTTATCTTTTTTCATGCAATTCTGTATTCCATTAGGGATTCTGTTTCCCAGATTTCAATATAGCTAGGAGATTCAAAATCACGCTGTATTTATTAAAAGCGAAATCAGGAGTTAATGCTAACTTAACATAAGCAGCAACAACTGAGAACTGCCTCAGTGCTGCTGTCACTTATTTCAGAAACCCTTATTTATTAAATATAAGTTAAAAAATAATACTAACTAACAACTAGAACTAAGTATAACTGTATAATATGTACACTAAATAAAAGTTATCTATAAATAAAAAATGTCACGCAGATCATTGCCTTGCCTAAAAGGCTGGCCGCATGCCACGTTGGATGGCAATGTTAATGCGTTGTGCAAAAAAATTGCCAGCCCTTTGGTCACCAGATACCTCGACCAGTCGCTTATTTATGGTTTTAAATAATTTATGAGCTGAAGGGCCCTACGGACCGATAGTCTCCACCCCAAACGGCTCAAATATGTAGCCATTGCCAAGGCATACATATTTGTGACGTTTGAGGGACTCGGCGGTGGCCGCAGCTGCACCAGCCTTAGAGCTAGTGCCATGCCAAACCCTTATTATACAAAATGTAAAGAAAATCTTGTCCGATCCTTGATGGCAAGATTCAGCCCGTCGATATCAACAACTTTTCCAATTTGACCAATGCTGGGAACTCCAAACATTTTTTGATGTTCCCATACAAAATGACCGGGCTGCCGAACATTTATGTTAGAAAATGTAATTTTTTTGAGTTCCTAGCTTAATCTCATAGGAAAAGTTGTCCATATCGACGGGCTGAATCATCCCTTCAAGGATCGGATAGGGCTTTTTTACATATTGTATAATGAGCATAATTAACCTTTATTTTTTTAATTAACAAGTAGGTAGTTTGATTGCCATGTCTACAGAATAGAATATCACTGTGTCAACGTCACAAACAAGCAATATAAGCGGCCGAAAATTGGCTCGCTTTATTACTTTGACGGCAGATGGTAACCAAATAATGGTTTGTATGGTTTGTTTCTCGGTTATGAGGGATTATGTGGACTATTTCATTGTTTGGATTAACCTAAGAGTTAATACAAACAATGAAATAGTCGACATAATCCCTTATGTGATAGATCTCATCCTTATCTCATCCCATAGATGAGGCCTATCTCAACACATCCATAAGGTATTATTTATATAGAACGCTCACTTGAGTTGTTTCCAGGATACAGAGACTATTCAATAATGTGATTTGCATTATTGTCAAACATGCGCATTTTATCCTTCAAAATTTGATGGAAATGTGCCGGGTTCTAAGGATTATTATGAGATTTGTTTGGTTACTCTTCCATACTGGTCTGGGAGAAAAAAAACGTAGAATGTGCCAGCTGCTTCTCTTCCCACGTAAATGCCGGAATCATGTTAATAGGCAATGAAAATCTTCCTAATACCCAAGCAATGGTGTTAGCCATACCACCGTATATGACAAGATGTTGTTTGTAGTGAAGGTAGTAGATGTTGGTGTTAATACAAGATCACGTCAGGTAAACGAAATTTATTACTCGCGATGGCACAATATGTTGAATTACTAAGTGTAACAAATTCTTTTTCGATGGAAGTCCAACCGTACCTTGACCGCCGGTCGATAATACGTATTAATTTATTAGTGAATTTGATTCTAATTAAGTAAAAACAACTGACACGCGACCTACATCATAGTATTACATTAATTTTGTGCCTACGTGTAGTAGGCCTCGGGTTTGCAAGACTAATAAACATAAACGCGTTCTATTTTAACCTTCATTATATTAATAAAATTATGGAACTTCTGACGTACTTAGACAAATTTGAAGAAAACACTTTTAAAAACAAGCGTTTATGTACATCACCTTATTTTCGAGTTATTTTCGGTGAGCTCTTTAATTTAATATCTATATTGTCGGATGGCATCAAAAATAGCTATATCATTTGAATTTCGCCATGATGGATTTGGAATGACGTCACACAGCTAACCATGCATTGTCATCCAAAATTTCAGCTCAATTAGTAGAAGATATCTGCTTCAAAATTGAATTGCAAGATTCCACCCGAACAATAGATAAATTGCAAGTTAAATCATCATCATCAACATCAGGTCTTTTAAGTCTCCACTGCCGGAGCCATACTTGGCCAGAGCAGACAGAGGATTTAGCCTACACTCTCCTCGCTGGCCAGACGGATTGGAGAGGTCTCATTGATGTTTATGAGCTTTGTTTAGCTTCTATTTCCAAAGTCGCCTCTTACGACATCTATGGGAAGACTTGGAGTGGTCCTATTCTACTCTGCCGGAAACCACACGGCTATGCAAGTTAAATAAAAGCTTATAATTGCTATGAAATTACATCGGCCAATAAAAGCTCAGCTGTATAAGAAAATTTACTTACTTCTTTTGATAAATAGATCAACATTAAAACTTCCATTAAACAATCGTAAGACCAATATAGCCGTTATGATTGTTGACTGAAGTAACGTTAAAGCAATAACAGTTTTATTACTTCAGAAGTCGATCGATTTGGTGAGAAAAATTGATAAACTTCGTCTATTCTCCGACAAATTGCGTTGTTTCTTAAAATGGGGATACTTCAAAAACAACTGCAATTTGTATACTTGATGGGCGTAATATAAAAAAAAAATTTTACCTACTTAAAAAAAATTGTCACATTTTTTTTTTAAAGAATTTTTTGCTCACCAAATTATACTTTTATAAGTGTTTTATTTTGCATTCACAATGCTATTTTGATATCCTCTTGATAAATTAAGAAATAAAATATGAAGACCTAGGTGTCGCTGGTTCAAGTCCCGCCCGCATGAAATTTTATCTCCCAATTTTATTTCTTAATTTATTAAGAGGACATAAAAATGGATATATTTTTGTGTTTGTTTATCAACACTCTCAACTTTGGTTTCTTTTTAACAGACGTTGAAATTATCTATAGTAATAATTTAAAGAGGAATTTGATTGTGTGCGTTTGTAATGAATGAACGTAAAAACTGCTGAATCTATTTAAAATATACTTTCACTCAGTTCATACTATCAGTAGTAACATGTAACATGGGCTTAAATTTAAGAAGTTTGATTTTTTTAAAGCTTCAAGGGACAGTAGATCTGTGTATTTGATATGAGTTTGAGCTTGATACTTCCACGCGTTCCTGAGAAAATGGTCTTGACAGACAGACAAGATAGACAGGCAGACAACAAAGTGATCCTATAAGGGTTCCGTTTTTTCCTTACGTACGGTACGGAACCCTAAAAAAGCCGTTTTTGAATATAACTTCTTATTCATTTTATTCTTTAATTTCATGCTCAACTTTTCGTTTTGATATTTTGGTGACGAAAGGAACGTAGGTAATGTTAGATAAAATTTTCTTAAAATTCTAAAGTCATCTTAAGATTGATGCCGGGTCAGACGTTTTATTATATTTTTCTAGAACCATTTATAAAGTTTGCTTCGTCCCAAACTCGTTTTGGAGAGACCGTGGTTTATCTTTTATCGCTGTAATTGAATTTCCTGAAGGTTGCTCGTTTAATTTCAAACTGCTTTTTCTTAGTTGGTAATGGCGAAAGAACGAAGTTATGTTTTATCAAATTTACTTGCGTTTAGGTTGTTTGATATTTTGCTTCAAAAAAGCCTTGACTACAAAGAAAACTTAATTTGTATTATTTTGCAAAGAATCTTCCATGCTGGTCTAGGAGAAAAAAAAATGTAGAATGTACCTTCTCTCCCCGCGCATATCGTAAAAACCGATCGAGGGAATGGGTAAAATCTGAGGAATCATGTTAATAGGCGATGCGGCTAGCAAGCAACCCATCACTATTTTGATTCCGTTTTCCATCTAATGCCCACCAACATGCTAAACGTGGCCTTCAGGTCTTATAGACCTAGGCTCTGTCTATCCCGCAAGGGAAAAAGACGTGATACTATGTATATATGTATGCAAAGAATAGTCTATTTTGTACATCTAGGTATTTTTAATTATAATTAAAAACACATGGAAACCTCATAAACTTGGACGCTTTTATTTGACAACCTCTGTGGGTCATTGGTACCGCAAGTTTCTTTGAATCGCAGAGTCCCAGGTTCGATCCCCGGCCAAGTCATGCTGGAAAACGATCGTTTGCTGATTGACTTTGGTCTTGAATGTTTATATAAGTATCTATCATATAATATAGTATAATAGACAGTTACTATCCTACGACACAAGTTCACTACTAACAATGTGATACAACTACAACTCTTTGATTTTCAAAATCAATTTTAAATCCGAATTGAATAAAAATATTATAAATAAATCGTATATTTCATGAAACAGAGCAAATCGAAACATTTTCAGCCGCGATCATCGTGTTCAATTGCCATTAAAATTGATTTAAACGAGTTGCTTTGTTTGTGAAATCTAAACAATTTTTATTCTGTAATTGAGTAAAATAGTATTAGCATATTTGAATTGAATATAACTTGTGCGCCTGCATTCTCTTTTTGTTAAAGAAGTAAGTAAATTAAAGTATTTATTTCTGTTTTTGTCTGTTTGTGTATTTATTGAAATGAAAATATATAATTTGTTATTATATCAATCAATACGCACCCCATCAGGATAGTTAGTATAGAACAAAATATAGTTTTGAGTCAAACAAATTCAATGAGAATTTACATTGTTTGACTCAAAACTATATTTTGTCTTTCCAATAGGACGCTATCCTGATGGGGTGCGTATTGATTGATATAATAACAAATTATATATTTTCATTTCAATAAAGTTCATAAGATATAATGTTAACTTGAAATAATCATTACTGATTATATTCTTATAAGCTATAATATTCATAAAATTTTCAATTCGAAATGCATAAACCCATTTTTTATAACGTTTATGAATACTAAATATCACCTGTTATGCAACTTGTGCAGTATACATGCCACAATGTATACCATTCAAAAAGTATAGTATTTAAAATAAATATGAATTAAATTCTATAGAAATCAAAATGTATACGTATTTAAAAATATATAACAGAGAAAATATACCATTTAATTAGTATAAACCCATGTCTATTTTGTGAATTTGAATTATTTCAGTAATACCTACGAAATAATTTAAATTCGCGCAAGCTCATAAAATTCATTTTCTTATAAAAAATTCGGAGTAAATAATAGGTAATCGATTTTATTAGTAAAGCAAACGGAAAGTAATACAAGAAGTCATTAACTTCATAGGATTACAAAAAAACTGTAACAAATAAAAGAAGTTATTACAATAATTTATTGCATGTACATATTAGGACAAAGTATGAAATAAATAAAAAAATTGTGATACATACGAAATGCGCGCGCATTTTTTATGTATCACAATTTTTTTTAAAGTAGTAAGATAATTTTTACTATATTTTATTGTATGTAAATGTTAGGACAAAGTATAAAATAAATTAAAAAATTGTGATACTTACAAAATGCGCGCGCATTTTGTATGTATCACAATTTTTTTTAAAGTAGAAAGATAATTTTTACTATATTTAATTGTATGTGAATATTAGGACAAAGTATAAAATAAATTAAAAAATTGTATGTATCACAATTTTTTTTAAAGTAGAAAAATAACTTTTTCAATATTTTTTTGTATGTAAATATTAGGACAAAGTAAGAAATAAATTTAAAAAATTGTGATACATAAAAAATGCACGCGCATTTTGTATGTATCACATTTTTCTAAGTATTTTTTAGTATACCTACTTTTCTTATTTTTTTTTAACTTATACATATTAGAGCCTCGAAGAAATTCACACTCGTAATATTCAGATTTTCGTTTTAATATATTGTAATCTTATTATATCGTTCTTCTTGTTTTATTAATATTTTTTTGCGTTTACGAGATCGTCAGGTGGATATTAATTTTCGGCTAGGCGTTCTATAAAAAGAAATAAGATAATTTACTAATCGGCTTCAAAAAAGGAGGAGGTTATCAATTCGACTATGTTTTTTATTTTTTTATGTATGTTTGTTACACGATGTCTTCACCAATTGTGAACCGATTTTGATATTTCTTTTTTATTTAAAAGCCTTTACTACCAAGTTGGTCCCATTTTAATTTAGTGAAGATATAATAAAGAACTTTGGACATATGGAAGAAATTCGTAAAATAAAATTTAGTTGTGTTTTTTTTTTTTAATTTAATTCTAGGTATGTATTGAGAATCTTCTACCAAATTATTCGTAGAACCAATGATTATTATCAGTACTAATATGTATATATAAAGTTTATTATACATAACAACTAATCGATTTTTTAACGTTTATAATAATAAAACGGTATAATAAAGGTTCGATATGTTGAATGATTGGCATAAGAAAAGATTTTAGTTTTTTTAAACTTATTTCTTTCGATTTTTATCTTACTTGATAACTAGCTGTTGCCCGCGGCTCCGCCCGCGTTAATGTCGTTCCCTTGGGAACAGTAGAAATGATAAAAATTCCATACAAACCCCTCCACCTCTGCTTTTTCCCCTTAAGGGGGAATTTAATACATTTCACCTGCATAGATCTTTTTTTATTGTAATGGAAAACTTCTTATTATCATATTTCTAAGAAATAAAAAAAATCCATACAAACTTTACCCCGCCTGTTTTACCCCTTCAAGGGGAAATTTCGTCCATTTTAACTACACAGATCTTTTTAATTGTAAACATATATACATATTTTTATACTTCTATGTCCAGAAATGAGAAAATTTCCATACAATCCCCCTCCCCTTTATCCCTTAAGGGGGGAATTTTGTACATTTCACCTACACAGATCTTTTTTAATTGTAATCTAGAACGTATATACTTATTTTCATACTTCTAAGTCCAGAAATGAGAAAATGTCCATACAAATTTAATGACTTTCAATGAAACACCTTAATATTGAATTTCAATTGAATAACTTCAAAAACGTAAAGTTTCATACTAACTTTGCATCCTCGTTATACCCCCTAAAGGGATGATTTTTGAGAAAATATTTTACTCGTGTTTCATGCCTTTCAGTTAAGAACCTTCATGCTGAATTTCATTCGACTAACTTCAAAAATGGCAAAGTTTCATGCTTACTTTGCACTCCTATTTTACCCCCTTAAGGGATGATTTTTGAGTAAAATATTTTACTCGTGTTTCGTACCTTTCAGTAAAGAACCTTCATGCTGAATTTCATTCGAATAACTTCAAAAACGACAAAGTTTCATACTAACTTTGCAACCCGTTTTACCCCCTTAGGAGATGAATTTCCAAAAATCCTTTCTTAGTGCTCCCCTACGTTATAAAAGGAACCCCTGTGCAAAATTTCAAGTTCCTAACCCTTAAAGTTTAGGCCCTGCGTTAATATGTCAGTCAGTCAGTCAGCTTCTCCTTTTTTATTAGTATGGATTACTATGGATAGATGGATAGGTATAATGCTGTCGTATAATGATGATGAATTGACTTTGGATTTTAATTTTCTTAAGTAACTTATTATTTTATTTTATTTTTGCTATGTTTGCAGGCAAACTCATGCCTTGAGTTCATTCAAATGACGATAACTTTTTTTTTAATGAACCAATTTTGATGAAACAAGCTTTAAATGTTTTGCTGAGTTAAAACAAAGCAATTGGTGAAAGTTTGAAGTAAATCGGTTCAGTATTCTCGGAGATAATCGTGATCATACATACAGACAGACAGACAGACAGACAGACAGACAGACAGACAAGAAATTCGAAAAAAAATTTTTTGCTTTCTATTATTCTTTTTAAGTGTCCCTCTATCCATTTCAGTCAAAAATTCTAATTGTACAGACAAAATATTTTTACTGTTTTATTATATGTATAGATTATACTGAACAAAATTATATGTTTCGTTGATATTTATCTTAAATTATATATATTTTGTGTTTATATGTTATATTACTTACCCATCCTGATGCCTTTGAAGCTCCATAGAAGTCAGCTTTTGTGTAGGTTGTGGGATAAGAAAGGCACGAGAAGAGATTTGACATGGTCTGATAATCATAACCACACTGACACTGCGCTTCCGCCAAATCAATGTAGCCCCAGCGTGCCAAATCATACCTGCATCATCTTACCTCAGTACGGAGGCAATTTGAGCACTTCCATGTAGACCATGCAAGCACGTGCCCAGGGGGAAGTTCTACAGAAGGAGGAATAAAGTCTGCAGGAGGTGGATGTAAGGTTTGCCACAACTGAAGCGGGCGGATTTTGGGTGGCCTACAAGTGGTTTCTAAAACTTTAAAGGCTTACTTTAGTCAGCTGGATGGAGATTGGGCTCCGTAGAGTGGGTGTCTGGGGTCGGTTATTTGCTTTTTTCTTTTGACTTATTTGTTTGTTTTATTTTTTAACTTTAATTCACACGATTCATCTATATTTTAATTCATTCTTTTTATTCGTAGGTTATATTGTTTCCAAGAATTACTCTATGCGCCCTACCGAGAAGCTAAAAAAGCCCTTAAACGAGCGATTGCAGTTGCCAAGGTTAAGACCAAAGAAGAAATGTTGGAGTCGCTCAACCGGGATCCATGGGGGAGACCCTACAAGATGGTAAGGAAGAAGCTTCGACCGTGGACTCCTCCACTAACGCAAGTACTCCCAATCCAATTCTTGAACTCGGTCTTGGCGACGCTATTTCCTGCTGGAAAAAATCACGAGCCCCCTTTTACGAGCACGCCACACCTAGGTGATCCAGTTGCTAATGCTGAAATTCCAGTGGTATCACCGGAAGAAATGAGTGGAGCTGTTCAACGACTAAGGTCAAAGAATAGAGCGCCTGGTCTGGATGGGATCCCAGGACGAGTACTGGTTTTGGCCCTGGTTCATCTTGAGCCAAGACTACGAGCATTATTTACAGCGTGTTTAGAGGTAGGTCAGTTTCCGCAACAGTGGAAGAATGGTAAGCTTGTTTTGGTGAGAAAAGAAGGCTGACCAGTCGAATCACCATCGGCGTACAGACCTTTAGTTCTAACCAACGAGGTTGTCAAGCTTTTTGAACGTATTATCGTCGATCGACTAGTTGGACACTTAGAGACTGTTGGCCCTGATTTGTCTGATGGACAGTTTGGTTTTCGGAGAGGCAGATCTACAATTCATGCAATATTACGAGTGAAGGAATCGGTGGACAATGCAATGTCGCAGGGTGAGATGGTGCTGGCTGTGTCGCTTGACATAACCAATGCATTTAATACTCTCCCCTGGACATGCATTATGGCGGGTTTGCAGTATCACCGAGTCCCTGAATACCTGTATCGGATAATAGACTCCTACCTCTCCGAAAGATACGTAGAGTATCCTGGGATGAATGGCTGGAAACGGTGGGAAATGTCGTGCGGTGTTCCGCAAGGATCGGTCCTTGGGCCACTCCTGTGGAATATAGGGTATGATTATGTGTTGCGTGGTGCTTATCTGGAGGGTGTCAGTATCGTCTGCTATGCAGACGATACCCTAGTGACTGCCCGTGGAAAAACTTATCGAGACACTAGCGTTCTTGCCACAGCCGCAGTAGCGCAAGTAGTAGGACGGATTCGCATTCTAGGGCTCAAAGTTGCATTGGAGAAATCAGAAGCTTTATGTTTTCATAAGCCTCGAAATGCACCGCCGGAGGGAATGAGTATTACTGTGGGTGGAGTGAATATTGCTGTCGGAAAGACCATGAATTACCTTGGACTTGTTCTCGACAGTCGGTGGAATTTCAATGCACACTTCCGAGGTTTGGCTCCCAAATTAATAGGGGCCACATCGGCCCTGGGAGGAATTCTTCCAAATTTAGGGGGCCCAAATGCGCCAGTGCGTCGCCTGTATATGGGAGTTGTACGATCGATGGCATTATATGGAGCTCCCGTATGGGCTAATAATATGAATCTTCGTAATATTGCCCTGCTAAGGAGGCCACAACGAGTATTAGCGAACCGAGTAATACGAGGGTATCGCACGGTCTCCAATGAGGCTGCATGTGTGCTTGCTGGGTCTCTGCCTTGGGACCTAGAAGCAAGAGCCCTCGCGAGTACATATTATTGGCGCGAGGAAGAAATGGCTCAAGGCCAGAGACCTGCGCCGAGAGAAGTAGTGGCGTACCGGGAAAACCTACAAACGGAGCTTACAGAAATTTGGGCGGAAAGGCTGACACATCCTAGTGCAGGCCATAGGACAATTGAAGCTATCCAACCAATATTAGATCAATGGCTAAGTAGGCAGCATGGTGTCTTAACCTTTCGGCTGACGCAGATCCTCTCGGGACATGGGTGTTTTGGGAGGTTTCTGCATCGGGTAGCTAGAAGGGAGCCAACCCCTGAGTGCCATCATTGTGGGTATCTAGAGGACACGGCCCAGCATACCCTTGAGGTATGCCCGGCCTTTGACAGAGAACGTCTCAGCTTATGCGCTGAATTGGGCAATGACCTTTCGCTGCCGGCTGTAGTGCAGTCTATGACTAGTAGCGGTAGATGCTGGAAGGCAATGCAGGCTTTTGCTGAAGCCGTCATAGTGCAAAAAGAGATGGCGGAGCGCGAACGGGAAGCACAATCCCTACTACCGATGCGCCGCCGGAGACCTGGCAGAAGGAGGCGGGATTATTACCGTCACCAGCCACCATAACAGTAGCTACCGGGTGGCTGATCCGGGTATTGATCCGCCGCTCACGTAGCTAAAGATAGGGGAAAACATTATATATGTTTAGGATATATTTTGGAATGCTTCAATAGCAGAGAGTCTTAGAAAAGACGTCGCCCCAGCCAGGATGGTGGAAGATTGGTGATAACTCCACCGTTCCCACCTTCCTTGTATAAGCGGAAGCGGATAGATCATGTGGTTTTTTTTAGCGGGTGTGAGTCCCGCATAACCACTTGGCTGTACCCGCGGCCAAGCGGAATGCATAACGCATTTTTCCACATGTTAAAAAAAAAAAAAAAAGGTTATATTGTTTCCGGCAGCGTGGAATAGGACCACTCCTAGTCTTCCCATGGAGGTCGTAGAGGCGACTTAAGAAATACAAGCTAAACAAAGCTCATGAACATCAATGAGACCTCTCCAACCCGCCTGGCCAGCGAGGAGAGTGTAGGCCAAATCCTTTGTCCGCTTTGGCCAAGTATGGCTCCGGTAGTACAGAGAGGGTCATGCTCCTGCAGTGGAGACTAAAAAGACCTGATGATGATGATTCATATTCGTATCGGGTATTAATGGTATTTTTTTTTCATCTTAAAAGTAAATTTTCATTGAATAACATCATCAGCGCAACAGAACTATGATAAAAGCCAGTACTGAGATCCTTTTCTATTTTAACAGTCGAAAGAGCAATTCATGTTACTAAGTATGTATAATGAGGGTTTCGGAAACAGCTCCAACGATTTCGATAAAATTCAGTATTTCGAGGGCGTAAAGCGAAAAATTGATCAAGCAAGATAGGTCACATGCCTGGAAACTTTAATTTTTTACAACTAAAAAGGCAAACAGGCAAACGGCCCAACTGATGGAGATCGGTTACCGTGGCCTATGAACGCCAGCAACGCCAGACATGCCATTCGCGCGTTGCAGACCCTGAAGAAAACTTCTTGAGTCCTTACTTCGTTACTAATATTATAAATGCGAAAGTGAGTTTGTTTATTTGTTTGTTTGTTACGCTTTCACGCCGTAACTACTGAACCGATCATCATGAAGTTTTGCATACAAGTTCTCTGAAGTACGATGAAGAACAAAGGCTAACTTTTATCCCGGAAGAAAATACTATTCCCGAGGGAACAACGTTGACGCAAGCGAAGCTGCGGGCGAAAGCTATTGTTACATAAATTACTGTCTTAATGTCTACAAGTTAGACAAAATTGATTTAGTATCTATGTCCAGAATACTCAAAGCAGCGACAGCTTCTCCCATGTACAAACTTCATCCGTAAAATCAATACTATACGGCCGTCACATAAAACAACTATATAACTAACAGACATAACATCTCGAAGCTATAAAAGATACATTGCCTCGGAATCCTTTGAACCGCTCTAAATACAATTTGGAGGTCGTGAAAGTTTTACACCGGGTCGGAGATATAAATTTCCATAAATATCCACCCATCCGCATACGAATCTGCGATTTTTGCAGCAAACGTCGAGCAACTCTTTTATTGCTGCCCGGATTTCTTACTTTAGACGGAATACTAACTCTGGAGTTGACGGAAATACTAAGCTTTGTTACTTATCTTAGTTAACAAAATTATTAAAAAAAACATACCTATCATCTTTTATCCAGAAACGACTGAACCGATTTTGACAAAACTTGCACTAACTCTAATGTATCATCATCATCAGGTCTTTTTAGTCTCCACTGCGGGAGCATGACCATTTCTGTACTGGCGGATAAACCATATTTGGCCAGAGCAGACGGAGGATTTGGCCTATTCTCTCCTCGCTGGCCAGACGGGTTGAAGAGGTCTCATTGATGTTTGAGCTTTGTTTAGCTTTAACTAACATTTTTTTAAAAGTAAAAACTACTTTAGGCGAATAAACCATTGAACTCACGATACTTATACCGTAACAGCCTCCGTGGTCCAGTGGTTAAGGCGTTTGCCTGTTGACCCGGGGGTCGTGGGTTCGATTCCCACCGGAAGCATACTTTGTTTAGTTGTTTTCAGTTTGGTTAGGACATGGCAGGCTTGAATCACCTGATTATCTGATAATAAAGATGATTCCGTGCTTCGGAAGGCACGTTAAGCCGGTGGTCCCGGCTGCCATCTTGTAGTCGTTATAGGAACCACGTCAGAGGCCGAGAGGCGGTTCCGAAGAACTCTGACACCAGGGTGTGCATGGTCGATTGACCGTGTCACCTACACGAAATGATGATGATGATCACTTCTACCGTCACTAGAACCGACATCCGGTAATTATGTAACCGAATGTTCAAGGTTTTACTTGCTTTTGTACCTGTTATTTTTTTTTTAGTTATTTACGTATTGATTGCTTTTTGTTTTCTCTTTTAATAATGGTGCAATATAGAGTATTTTCTTTCTTTCTTTCTTCTTTCTTACTGCTATCGGCATTCCTGGAGTGGCACTGCTTTTTTTCCAATCCTACTTATAGTTTTTGAGATATACGCGGACATACATACCTCTATTTGTGATAAAACAATATGTGTATTATTATCTTGCCGGCTGGAACCTGTTTTATTACTATCTTTCAAGAATAAAGTTCAAGTAATAATTTATAGTATCATATCAAAACTTTTTCAATACATCTACACTAAGCGTGTCACCGTCAACAGCCCAAAACTTTTTTCATTTCCATTTATTTCCTGAAGCGTGCACAGGACATAACCACAAACTCGGTGTAACAAGTTTATTCTCCTAAACCTTATTCGGTGAATAAACAGAACCTTGTTTCAGTCTAAGACAGAATGCAGATCTTTTATTATCCTTGGCTTGATGACAATCTTCAGTTTTATAGGCTGCTTGGACGATATTATTCTTAGAAAAATGTGTTTTGAAATCGTTTCTAGTTTAAATAAATCTTTATCAAAGTTACTTACTGTTATCTTCATCTACTATAATATTATAAAGAGGAAATACTTGTTTGTTTGCATTGAATAGGGTCCGCAACTACTGGATTTATTTGAAATATTATTTAACTATTATTAGTAAAATAATATTCCTGATGAACATAGGCTATATAATGAAATACCTAGGTATATCTACCTGTGGAAAGCCGGAGCGGCCCGCTTGTGATTAATAATTCTTGGCTTCCTGTCACATACTACTACATGGGCGAGCTCCTTGGCGCAGTGGTCAACACGCCAGCCCGCGACACGAGGGTGCCCGGGTTCGAATCCGATCAGCCGGCCTATTTGCTAACTTAGTGAACAACGTTTTGATAGTCATTGCAAAATACATTACGTTTTATACATCTTAAATAAAAATAGTCAATCATACGAAACCCGCAATGTATTTTGAAGTGACTATCAAAACGATGGTCACTGAGTTAGCAAATACGCCGGCTGGTCATGAAAACGATCTTTTTCAGATTGACCTGGGTCTTGGATGTTTATATATATTTAAGTAACTATTATAAAATGTAGTATCGTTGAGTTAGTATTCTACGACACATGTTCACAACTTACTCTGGGGCTAGCTCAATTTGTGTAATATGTCCCGTGAATATGTCCCTATATATTTATTTATAATTCCGTCTCATTTCACGAAATAGTCTCTCTACTTCCACAGACAGGAAAGTGCAAGAAAAGACGTTACACATCTGAAATGTAATATTACATATTAAGTTGTTATCGTTTATTTTCCACTGCTCAGTCAAATTATGTACTTACAATCTACATGACTAAAGATAAAAACAGACAGTTAATTAGCCATTAGTTACACATTCGACAAGAGACGAACTAATTGAGTAGTTACCTACATTTCGTATTCCGACCCGACAGCTTAAGTAGATAGCTACTTAAGCTGTCGGGGGTACTTAACATATCGTATGTTGTGAATATAATCAAGTGCCTTTATTAATACCAAGGTTACAGGAGCATCGCCGGTCTTTCAAGGAGTAGATGGGAAGGAAATGGGGGAGGGGCGGAGATGGAATGATAGGCCTCCGGCTCTCTCACTCTTCGAACGAAGCATAGAAGCCGTAAAGCGTCTACTCAGACGTCGATTTTCTGTGAGAGTGTGGTATTTCCCCGGACGAGCCGGCCCATTCATGCTACCCATGCGAAGACGGGGCGGCCCGTTAGTGATCAATAATTCTCGGCTTCCTGTCATATATTTTAGTCTCAGGTCACAAAATAACTTCCACAGATTGCAGGAAAGTGAAAGAAAAGACGTAACACATCAGAAATGAGACAGTCAATTAGCCATTAGTTACACAATCGACAAGAGACGATCTAATTAAGTAGTTACATACATTTTGTATTCCGACCCCGACATAATTTCTGCAAATAAACCCTGTATACATAACTCTAAGACCTACACTATCATAATTGAAGGCGCGTAAGCAATCAAGCCGTAATTAAGTAGCTATATGTTGCGAACATAATCAAGTCCCTTCATTAACGGTAGTAATTCTGCTAATGAACGTTTCTGTTTCAAGAAATATATCTGCTATAGATAGTGTTTCGCTCAATTTGCGTTTAGCGTGTGTCGAATTAATTGAATAAGGCAAACATTATTAATATGTGTTTACTTGCGTTCCCTCCTTTGCGTAAATCAGTTAAATTGTTTGTGCATTGATTTCTGAATGGTTGAGAATACGTGTACTATCAAAGAGCTAGATTAAGTCTCCATCTGGCCGTGTGGTTTCACGCCGAGTAGAATAGGACCACTCCAATCTTCCCATGGATGTCGTAATAGGCGACTTAGGAAATGCAAGCTAGACAAAGCTCATAAACATCAATGAGACCTCTCCAACCCGTCTGGCCAGCGAGGAGAGTGTAGGCCAAATCCTCTGTCAGCTCTGGCCAAGTATGGCTCTGGTAGTACAGAGAGGGTCATGCTCCTGCAGTGAAGACTAAAAAGACCTGATTATGAAGTCTCCATCCGTCAAAAACTGCATTGCTCACATAAAAGTGTAGTATGTATGGCACCAATGAATATCAAAACAGTATAGAGAGTTAAACTTGATACTTTTTAAGAAAAAGCTTAAAATATTGTTATCTGACAAATGTTATTAAAGGATTGACGATTTTTTTCTGACAATCTTTAATATTATATTTTGTGACATGGGTTCGACGTAAATCTTAAAAATTGACTATCTGTAAAGTCGGTTTATGAATTTTATGTGATAACGGTGAGAGATAGACCGTAATAGATACTACTACTACAGCTGCTGCTGCTACCTCGGAACGTGACATTTTTCGTGCATGCAGCCGGTGTTCATCTATTTATCATCATCATCATTTCGAGTAGGTGTCACAGTCAATCGACCATGCACACCTTGGTGTCAGAGTTCTTCGGGACCGCCTTTCGGCGATTAGGAAAAAAGATGAAAAGTCTTAATATTTTCATTTTTATATCTTTATAAAAAAATAAGAAAGGGGGCGACCTCCGAGTCGTACATATAAATATTGTCATGTGAGAATTTTTGTTTTAGACGTAAAAATTACAAAGTTTTCTAATAAAAATGCTTTTAGATATCATACCATATATTATATATCATTTTTAAATTTCATATGTATCTGTTTCAATTTCTTGTTAAAGGATTGATCTAAATTATACAAATACTGTTGATGTATTTAATTAATTCAGCGCATAGTAATAGTGATTTAAAAACACGTAAATTTTTATTTCGTGCAGTACCGTCGTACTGTATGGGATCATTAGACGAAAAAATCAAAGAGTGTCAAACGTAATCTATACAAAATCAAGAGCTAAGAGTGTTACTAAAGCAATCAATGCTCAATAAGTCGGGATAGTGGGATTAGCGAATGACCGCCATTTGTCTCCTGGCGTCGCTTGAGCCAGGTCGCCGAGATAGAGGAGCTTCTTAGATTGCCAATTAGTGGAGTTGGTAATTACATGTACGTTCGTAATAAGAAACTTAATTTTTAAAAAGGTTTAAGGTTTAAAGAATTAATTTTCTTAGAAGAATTACACAATTCACTTATCGAGAAAATACATAGACTTAAATTATATCTAATGAACGTCTACCTGTCTATTATCAATATGCTAGTTTCCTAAAAAATATAATTAGTCCGTCAGTTAGATATTCAAAAAATATTGAACACGTATTTTTTCTTTTGTCGATTAAACAAAAAACGATAAAGATATAGTCCTTTGAAGTTCCGTGTGACGTCATAGTTTGCTACAATTTCTAGCAAACTTTGACGTCACGAGCCCCCACTCCTGAACTTTGACGCGCTTTATTTATATTATTTATTGTTCATTTGACAAAAGAAAAAATACGTATCCAATATTTTTTGATTATCTAACAGACGGACTAATTGTTATGTTATTATTACGACCCAGGAAACTAGCCTATTTGTAGACTAAGATTACATCACACTCATTCGTGCACATTTCATCATTACACTATAAGAATAAGAACATACACTGATTACATTTACATGTAATATCTAATAAAATGGCATGTAAGAATTAGGACTATTTAAAATTCATCGATATCTTAATCACATCACATCTCCAAGTAAAACATCAACCAGTAATAACAAAATAAAATTAATTGAGGGTGGATTACATTCATGCTTTAACTAAACTGCTACACTTGTTTACTAATTTTGGTTTGAATAAAGGTAAAAGAAGCATGTCATTTTGGTTAAAGTTAATGTGACATGACAGTTTTGAATTGAAAAATAAAAAAAATGACTTATGTATTATCCTTACTAATATTATAAATGCAAAAGTGAGTTTGTTTGTTTGTTACACTTTCATGTCGTATCTACTGAACTGATTATAATGAAATATTGCATGCAAGTTCTCTGGAGTACGGAGAAGGACATAGGCTACCTTTTATCCTCGGAAAAAGAACTATTCCCGAGGGATCAACATTGATGCGGGCGGAGCCGCGGGTGAAAGCTAGTTCTCTATAATGTATACCTATAGTGTAGGGCACTATTGATGGTCCGTGAGGTACAGCCCTAAGAAATGTGTAGGTATGTGTAGATAAACAGACAGCAAACATACATACGTATTATCATGTCTCTGTCCCTGACGTGGTAGACAAGTCCTTAGTCCATAAAACAAAAAGGCCACACCATACGTTCAATTATTAAGCCTATTTCACCCTTTAGATTGAAACTATTATTATATACTAGCTATTGCCCGCGGCTCGGCCCGCGTTTGTGACGATCCCTCGGGAATAGTAGAATTTTCCTTTGTCTTTCCCCTTCTCAAACTACCTTCATACCAAATTTCATCCAAATTGATTCAATAGTTTCAGCGTGAAAAGAAGACAGACAGAGTTACTTTCGCATTTATAATATGAGTAGGGTAGTATTGATTTAACATTTGTCGATAATTAATGTATAGCTTGAGATAATTATACAAATCAAACAAATATACACGGTGAAATTTTGATCGTTCTGGACCCTCAAAGGGGTGATTCAGCCCGTCTATATGAACAACTTTTCCCATGGGACCAATGTTGCGAACTCAAAAAAAAAAATGGGTATTTCTATACAAAAAATTTCGGCCCGGTCAATTTGTAAGGAAACGTCAAAAAAAATTTTGTAATATAAATATAATGGTATATATACTCGATTCACGCTCGAAAAGTGGCACCGGCAAAACAGCGCCCTCATCGAGTTTCGGAGCTGTTTTGTTCACAGATTCAATAAACCGCGCTAGCACTCACACGTCTTGCGATGACGAAGTTCAGTGAAAAGATGAAAATACTACAAGTCAAAAGTGAAAAAGAAAGATGAGGTGTACTTTCAATATGTACCGTTTTTGTCGTTGTTTGTAAGTATGCATGATGTTTTGGCACATTATTTGGGCTTCATTTTGTCTGAGACTGTGTAATACTGTGTATGTACCATTATATTTGATCGAAGTATACGACTATATTATTTTAACCTCAAGGGCTACCTGCATCAGGAAGTCGGAATATTTATTATTAAATTAGTGTACATCAAATGCAATGATTGCCCCCTTAATATTATGAAAATGTATCTCATATACATTTCAACTACTAAAACCTACGTTTCTGACTAAAAATGGCAGTAAAACTGAGTGATTAAAACGCTGTTTACACATTTTCGACTCAGCTTTTTTTCCGCCCTTGGAGACCTCTAAGGGTGGGGAAAAAAGCTTTCAGACTTTTTGTACTTACGGTCTTGATGGCTGACACGGAAATGTGTGAATATGTTAGTACAAAACGTATGTACTTAATCCGTTTTTCCTCGTCACAGCCAGAATACTGCAGGGATTCTGAAAGGAAATGTGTGAATTCTTATCCTTACTAACTGATCATCATGATTGAAATTTTGCATACACGATGTCTGGAGTACGGAGAAGGACATAGCATAGGGACATATGCAAAGGCCAGTTATCCCGGATAAGGTACCTACTGTTCCCAAAGTATCGACATTGACTCGAGCGGAGACGCGGGCGTAAGATAGTCTATACTAATATTAAAAAGAGGAAAGATTTGACTGTTTGTATTGTTTGCTTGCATCGAATAGGCTCTGAAACTACTGGACCGATTTGCAAAATTCTTTCTCCATTAGAATCCAACATTACCCCTGATGAACATAGGCTATTTAAATACTAAACCTTTCCGTGCGAAGCCGGGACGGGCCGCTAGTAGTTCATAAATTTGAGAATTTTTCTCATGATATTAATATCACTCTGTAGCCTAGTGGTCATCATGTCAGGCTGTCCACTGGAGTTTCCGGGCCCAATCCCTGTTCAGGTCAAGATGGAAAATTATCTTCTTATGATTGACCTGGGTCTTGGATGTTTATACAGCGTGTAAAATAACCAACCACGTCCCCGTGAAGGGGTGACTCAGGACATCAAAATGAATAACTTTTCCATTGCAACAATTTTTCAATGCTGCGAATCCAAAAAAAAACATTTTTATACAAAAGTGTTCGGCCGGCCCGCAATAAGTACGAAAATGTAAAAAACAAATTGAGTTCCCAGTCCCAGCATTGGTCCCATAGGAAAAGTTGTTCATTATCACCCCTTCACGGGAACGTCGTTGTTTATGTTACACGCTGTATATGTACTTCAATCTTTTCATAATAACAATATACTATTTAAACAAATTTATGAGCTCACCTGGTAAATTACTATTTTTAAGTTTTCCCCATAATATGTCGTAGGAAACCAAGTCAAAAGCCCTGGACAGGTCCAGGAAGCAAGTAAATACTGGCGTTTTGCGTTCCGTATAGTAAGTTATAGCCTGCTTAACGCACAGTATAGCACTTTCTGTCGACAACCCTTGCCTGAAACCAAATTGGTTATCGTGCTGCTTAATGTATTTATTTAACTGCGTATTAAGCATGCTATCAAATACTTTCGAAATAACAGTAGCCAACGAGATGGGCCTATAGTTATTTATATCCGCTAAATCTCCTGTTTTATTTTTAACAATTGGTACAACGACTGTACGAATCATATTTACAGGCATATAACTATGACCAAGGCAAAGGTTAAACAACATATACAGCACTCTGGTCAGATGCGGGCCAGCAAACTTAAGGTGTTCAATACTGAGCCCGTCGTGGCCAGGAGATTTACCTCTGGACATGGATTTAATGACACGAGCTATATCTTTGATTGTGAAGGTTATCTCCCTGACCTCTTCGGGCGCGGCCTCCAACACCGAGTGTGAGGGTCCAAGAGGCGATTTAACCGCAAAGTGGTCCACAAAAAGATCAGCTATTTCTTCCGACTCACTCACACCGCAAACGCTCACAGGAAGACTAGGCTTACTTTGCAATTTATTGGTGTACTTCCAAAAGGATTGAAAATCATTATTTGAGTGGTGAGATGCCAGAATATCCATCTTAATTTGATCTTCGTTATTTTGGCACCATTTTAAACGCGACTTAAAAATCCTCCTGGATTCGCACATTTCCTCATAAACACTACCTGTACTAGGTCTACCATACCATATCCACTGGTGAAATTTCAGCCTAGCCTTTCTATATACCTCGGCCACATATTTGTTCCAACCCGCAACTACCTTAGGTTTTGTATTCATACACTCCCGTCCTACTTTTGAGGACGCTATAAGGGCATTCACAATATTCGTGTATAGCGTATCTATAATATTTTTATGTCGAGGATTGCTACACATTTTATCACTACAACTGCGAAGTTCACATGGTAAATCGATCACACTCAATCTTTTATGACATTCCCTTTGAAAGATATCTATTTCTACGGGTGTTCTTTCCCCCCAAAGGACCTGATTGTGACATACATTCTTAGGTAATTTATTAGGTAAAACAACATTTAAATTACACTCTATTATTAAGGGAAAGTGATCCGACCAAAATACATCGTAGCAAACATACACATTATGAATGGACTTCACTGACGCCTTAGTTACTAGACAGTGGTCGAGCCAAGACCCAGTCCCATGTGCATCACTTACAAACGTAACAGTATTCGATGTTTCTCCTAACATTTCGACATCAATACAAGTCCACTCTAGCTCGGTACAAAAATTTATTAATTCTTTGTAAAATGATTTATGAGGATGAGCATTGTAGTCACCTAACATATATACACAGTCTATATTGCAACTGTCAATAATCGCACTCACCGCGCTAAGAACATCCGTGAAATCCACCAGATTGTCTGCCTCGTCGTATGGCATATACACGCACATCACTAAAAATGACTTTGTATGCAGCACTATTTTAATCGCACATATTCGCGGGTTATTGCACTCAATCACGGTCACATTGCTGAAAATGCTATGCCTCCATAGCAGAGCAACACCTCCGTATGGCCGTCCCGACCGCACTCCCGTGCTCGCGTCCATCGCCGACACTCCCGTACAGCTGAAGTCTTGACTTATCGAGTTGAGAAGGGACATTTCTTCTTTATATACCCATGTCTCTTGTAACCCAATAATATCGCACGTCTTACATAAATCACGTATGTTGTCTATAGAACGTTTTACATTCTTACAGTTAAACGTAGCAAATTTATACATGTTTTCATTACTCATCATTACATTTCGGAATGGCCGTTTCTTTCATCAATATTTACAATTTTACGTTTTGTTATACCTTTCAGTAAAGAACCTTCATGCTGAATTTAATTCGAATAACTTCAAAAACAACAAAGTTTCATACTAACTTTGCAACCCGTTTTTCCCCCTAAGGAGATGAATTTCCAAAAATCCTTTCTTAGTGCTCCCCTACGTTATAAAAGGAACCCCTGTGCAAAATTTCAAGTTCCTAACCCTTATAGTTTAGGCCCTGCGTTGATATGTCAGTCAGTCAGTCAGCTTCTCCTTTTTTTTTAGTATGGATTACTATGGATAGTATGGATAGGTATAATGCTGTCGTATAATGATGATGAATTGACTTTGGATTTTAATTTTCTTATGTCACTTATTATTTTATTTTATATTTTTGCTATATGTTTGCAGGCAAACTCATGCCTTGAGTTCATTCAAATGACGATAACTTTTTTTTTAATGAACCGATTTTTATAAAACAAACTTTAAATGTTAAACTGAGTTAAAACAAAGCAATTGGTGAAAGTTTGAAGTAAATCGGTTCAGTATTTTCGGAGATAATCGTGATCATACATACAGACAGACAGACAGACAGACAGACAGACAGACAGACAGACAAGAAATTCCAAAAAATTTTTTTTGCTTTCTATTATTCTTTATAAGTGTCCCTCTATCCATTTCAGTCAAAAATTCGAAATGTACAGACAAAATAATTTTACTCTTTTATTATATGTATAGATTATGCTTCTACATTTCAGATTATTATTGTTGTTGTTCAAAGATGAAATTTCACAACTAGATCTGTCTTCATAATCATTCACTGCCGAATCATTCAAGTGGGACAACCCGATTGGGCCACTATCACAGTACGCGCCTCTTTTCATGTTAATTTTTGCAGCTGAAAAGGGTGGCGATTTGGCACTAAAACGTTCCTTCCTTAAATCTTCCAGCTGTTCAACAGTAGCATACGATGGTTTTATCGTTTTTATGTCCTCCTGTACCAGCACTAAATCCTTTAATAACTTGGATACATCTAAATGGTCAAAGGTTATCGGCGGCAATTTCTCAAGTTCACGAGCTACAAAAACCGGCAGCAAGTCAGGATGTGTGACTTTAAAGAGATTAAATATGTCATACAATAGACGATCCTCTTTGCCTTTTCCTTTTCTGGAAATTTTTCTTAGCTCCATCGAAGGCACCGATTCAAATAATAACGTATGTGACTTTCGTATTTGTTCTGTCAAATACGTCGACTTACATATTTTCGCCAGACTTTCTTCATCACATATCGATATTTTGTTTTGCACATAACACAAAAGTTCGTCAATGACGATATTACAACTTATGCACTTTACAATACACGACATTTTGCGGACATCAAGCACTCGCAATCTGAGACACGCACTGCACGGGTGAATGCGCGCGCGCAACTGAATTCAATAGGTAGTGGGGAATAACAATTCCCCACTGCCCGTCAGGTTGGCATCTCGTAAGAGGCGAGAAAAATACCCGACATGCTCGGTGGTAGGACCTCGTGGGGTCCGACTGGCTGGCGACCACCCTCATGCCGAAATCTATCGTAAAGCACCGTTGGGTGTGTTTCGACGGTTGCGCGTGAGAGCCAATCCCCATTCTCGATTCCCGTAGTTCCGACAGTTTATGGTCCCTTGAGAACTGGAGTCTTGCACTGTCTGATTGGGGGTGCGACGTTGGCGCGGGGGCCAGGGAGACCCGATGAAACGGTTGTCCACTGGCCGCCCGCTGGTACATAGAGGACCCGAACCCTGGCTGTCCCGGCTAGGGAGGCTGTCCTGCCGCCAGTGTCAAAAGCTCGTGATTGGTCGTCGTGCCGGCCTGGGAGACCAGAGTGGAACACGGCGGATGATCGTTGTGTTGGATCGGGGGCCCTTCCGTCCCCCGTGCCAGCAGCGCACCTCACTGGTCATTCATTGCGGGCCATCATTCCTTAACTTTGCCTATGTAACTGTCGTAACTACGGCAATCCTCAATTTTTTCCCTGTAAACCACCTTTTTTATGGCAAGATCGAAAAATAGAAAACATGTTTCTACAGCGGCACCCCCTTCCACATTCAATGTGGACTTCTTCAACGTCAGAGGAATGCATTCCAACCTCAATGTCGTCCATCATCATTTGGAGACGACTAAGCCGGCTCTATTTTTCCTGACTGAGACACAAATATCCTCTCCGACCGACGTCACATATCTCTTGTATCCCGGTTTCAGCTTGGAGCACAAGTTTATGCCCAATGCTGGGGTGTGTATGTACGTACGGGAGGATGTATGTTGTCGACGTCTCAGCAGCCTTGAAGACAGAAACCTGTCATTGTAATGGGCGCGCGTAGATCACGGTGACCGCATCCGGTTCTATGCGTGCCTTTACAGGTCCCATAGCGGTGATGCCGAAACAGACCGACTTCTCGGGCATGTACAGAAGGGCATAGACGAAATTCTCCAGCAGCACCCATCGGCGGAGGTAGTGATCCTAGGGGACTTCAACGCTTACCACTTTGATTGGCTAGGATCACTGAAGAACGACTACGCTGGGAAGGCTGCATACAACTTTGCTGTAACAAATGACCTCAACCAGTTAGTTGATGGTCCTACCAGAATACCTGATATTGAAGGACACAACCCTGCTTTGTTGAATCTTCTGCTGACCTCACATCCAAACGATTACCAGGTATTCCGTGATGCCCCTCTAGGAACCTCGGATCATTGCCTGGTACGTGCTGTGGTTCCATCCGGTCAGACCACGCAATCCAGACCACCTGGTATGCGTCGTGTGTGGCATTATAGGTCAGCAGATTGGGATGGATTGCGAGAGTTTTATGCATCCTACCATTGGAGACGGTTGTGCTTCTCATCAAAAAATCCTGACAATTGTGCGAAAGCTGTCGCCGAGGCGATACTGCTGGGCATGGAGTGCTACATTCCCAGCTCGGCGGTTCGTATCGGAGGGCGGTCTCAACCTTGGTTTCGTTGCTCGTCTTTGCGTGCCGCCCACCTCAAGCGCGAAGCCTACGAAGCCTGGGTTGCTGCGCGGAATGTCAAGGATCGTAATACTTCTGATTTGAAGAAGCGGTTCAACGCAGCTTCAAGAGCCTACAAGAAGCAGATCACTGCAGCAAAGTTTCCGCACACTGCGCGCATTGGTAGCAGATTGGTTGGCTATCCCTCCGGGAGTAGAGCATTCTGGTCTCTTGCTAAGGCAGCGCAGGGGAATTTCTGTCGCCCTTCACTTCCATCTCTGCACAATCGTCAGGACTCGCTGGCCCACTCCGCAAAAGAGAAGGCCGATCTCTTGGCTACTCTCTTTGCGTCAAATTCTACCCTTGACGACGGAGGAGCATCGCCGCCCTTTTTATCGCGATGCGAGCACTCAATGCAGGAAATTCGCTTCACTCAAAGTGCAGTGCGACGTGCTCTGTTTTCCCTCGACGTCAAGAAGTCCAGCGGGCCTGATGGCATTCCAGCAATTGTGCTCAAAACATGCGTCCCTGAGTTGGCTCCGGTGTTAGCACGCCTATTCTCGCTGTCTTACACCTCAAGAAAAGTCCCGTCTTCGTGGAAAGTAGCCTACGTTCACCCTATTCCTAAAAAGGGTGACCGCACAGACCCGTCAAACTATCGGCCTATTGCGATAACCTCCCTGCTCTCTAAGGTGATGGAGCGTGTGATAAACATCCAGCTCCTTGGTTACCTTGAAGATCATCAGCTAATTAGTGACCGTCAATACGGGTTCCGCCACGGGCGTAGTGCTGGTGATCTTCTTGTGTACTTAACGCACCGATGGGCAGCCGCCATTGAGAGCAAGGGAAAAGCACTGGCATTTAGTTTAGATATCACAAAGGCTTTTGACCGGGTCTGGCATAAGGCTCTTCTCGCGAAGTTACCATCTTTTTGGCTTCCTGAGGGACTATGCTTGTGGGTCGCTAGTTTCTTATCTGGGCGTAGCATTCAGGTCGTTGTAATCGGATTATGCTCCGATATCATGCCCATCAATGCTGGCGTCCCCCAAGGATCTGTTTTATCACCTACGCTGTTTCTTCTGCACATCAACGACATGCTTAACACTAGTAGCATCCATTGCTATGCAGACGACAGTACGGGTGATGCATATTATGCAGGTCATGCAAATATCCCTCAAACACAGGTGGAGGAGAACAGAAAGAGACTTGTGTCTGACATTGAGACCTCTCTGGAGCAGGTCTCTGAATGGGGTAAACTAAACCTAGTTCAATTCAACCCTACTAAGACACAAGTCTGCGTGTTTTCCGCTAAGAAGACCCCATTTAACATGGCACCGAAGTTCCGGGACACCTCTCTTACCATTTCTAAGAGTATTGGGATCCTTGGCGTCGATATTACGAAGGAGGTCCAATTCCGGAGTCATCTGGAAGGTAAAGCCAAAATGGCTTCTAAAAAACTTGGGGTGCTCAATAGAGCGAGGCAGTACTTCACTCCGGGTCATAAACTTTTGTTATATAAAGCTCAAGTCCGGCCCCACATGGAGTACTGCTCTCATATCTGGTCTGGTGCACCTCAATACCAACTCCTTCCTCTTGACTCCATCCAACGCCGGGCAATTCGTATTATCGACGATCCCACACTCACAGACGATTTAGACACCCTCGGTCTACGGAGAGACGTTGGCTCTCTGTGTGTATTTTACCGTCTATACTATGGGGAGTATTCTGAAGAACTTTTTGAATTGGTGCCACCGTCACCTTTCTACCACCGCACCGCTCGCCACAAGAGTAAAGTCCATCCCCATATCCTTGACACTTGGGTCTCCAAAAATGTCAGAGCGTCACGTGGTTTTTTCCTCGTACAGCAAGATTGTGGAATGGACTCCCTCCCGTGGTTTTCCCTGTGTGTTATGACTTGAGGTCCTTCAAAAGGCGTGTTTACAGGTATCTTAAGAGTCGGCAACGCATCAGCAGCTCCTCTGGTGTTGCAGATGTCCATGGGCGACGGTGACCACTTTCGATCAGGTGGCTCGTCTGCTCGTTTGCCGTCGGATATACATAAAAAAAAAAAGCGTAACAAACAAACTCACTTTCGCATTTATAATATTAGTAAGGAAAGGATAAGGATAATTCCCAGTATTTTAACTGCATAACACATTGCGATTGGTTTTGAGTTTCGTATAATATTTCGGCAAGATTATAGCTGCCATATTCACAGACTGATTTTGTAATAATAGTACAGACTAACATTTTGGATGTGTTTTTTAGCCTTCTTTTAGCGTGTGGACTGGGGACTGTTCATTAGTTAAAAAGTTTCTCATTATTTTAATGACCAAGGAGAGAGCACGAATAAATGACTGTACTATAACCTACTAAAATTATAGTTATTTATGACTATAATTTTAGCTGTAAGGAGTAAGAGAATACACATAATTTCACGAAGGAATTTATTTCATCTGCGTGAGTTTTGCTTATGGTCTATTTTCATGTAAAATTCATTTTATAGTTTAACTTACATAACTAGGAAGCAAAGCTACCATACAGGTTTGCCGAGAAGTTTATTAAGCGACAGAGCGCTCCTCATTAGTTGGGCACATTTCCAAATTTCTTGATGGAACTGAAAGCAAACAGAAAATGTCGATTGGTTAGAATTTGTACAAACTCAAAATCATTGAGTTAAATATCTCTAAAGACGTATTCGCTCTATATTCCTAGTGACAGTGCCTCGTTGGTTTCCCAACATGCTAGCTTCTAAAGTTCGTTCCATTTATTTAATTAAATCTATCAATTTAAACAAATTAAAAAGAAAACATACTCAAATAATAAGTTAATGTGACATTTTAACAGTAAAATGTAGTCCAGGTCGCGTACAACATACTACCACGTCTTTTCCTCTTACGGGGTAGACAGAGCTGAGGACTATAAGATCTAAAAGCCACGTTTAGCATGTTCGTAGTCATAAAGGTGGAGAAAAGAATCAAAATAGTATTGGGTTGCTAGCCGCATCGCCTAGCAACCCATCACTATTTTAATTAATTTAATAATAATTATTACCAGGTCTCTTAGTATATAATAAATTCAAAAGCTTTTTAAAAAAGGTCACAGTTATTTTAAATCTTAAATCAAAATAAAAAATCGCTTGCTTAAAAATTAGTTATTATTCCTCCACGTAAGTTAACTTAGCATCTGTTGGTAATTTAGGTAAGGTAGGTATAACTACGAACAGACAGTTCTGTGAGTATAATTACGGTCACAATTAGCCATTTCGCTGTAGGGCCATTGCGTAATAAGGACTGCCACGCTTCTAGTAGGGCAACTGTTTTAACCGTTTTCAGAATTGTAATTAGTCTGAACAGTTATTATGCGAGATATTACTGTGGTCACCGCGCTAAATGTGGCCTACGAGGGATCCTGTAAATACAAGAATAAGTAATAATGCCTATGCCTACTTCTTCTTCTCTGATGTAGTGTTTGTGTCTATGAAATAGATACATACGCTGTCTCACGCACACTGGTGGGGAGCACAAATGTCAGTATGACAGTAGTGAGTCTTGCCGGGATCGGCACTGAGTGAAGACGTGTCCCGCCTTAGGTGTGATAGTGACCCAGTGTTATTACGTATAGTAATAGTTACGTACACTACATCTGAAGATTCTTTTATATTATACAGTTTCTTTTCTGATATAACACTTCATTTCTAGTGGTGGCTGGCCATTCAGCTGATAGTTACATACAAATAGACAGTTTTGAGAGAATGGTTAAGGCCATAATATGCCATTTTACTGTAAGGCCATTTCGCAGATATAAACCATGCTTGAGATACACCCAATAAGCGATCGAGTTCATTCATATTTGACAGCAGCACTAAGCATCTGGTGATAATCTAGATGTAGTTTCAGTTCAGGATTGAGAGAACATGCGTATTAATGCATGGGCATGCAAAAGGTTGAACTTCTAAGTTGACACGTGACACGTGTCTACTTAGCATAAATATGAGGTGGTAATTTTCTTGTTCCATGCTGGTCTAGGAGAAAAGAAAACCTGGAAAGTATCAGCTTTTTCATCCCTCGCTGATCGTAAAAGCCAATCAAGGGAATGGACGAAAGTTTAAGGCACCATCTTAGTAGGCGATGTGGCTAGCAATCACTATTTTGATTCCATTTTCCACCAACACGTTCACCAACAAGCTAAACGTGGCTTTCAGGTCTCATAGACCTAGGTTCTGTCTACCTCGCAAGGGAAAAAGACGTGATACTATGTGTGTATAGTAATTTTGCTATGCTAGCTGTACCTACGAGAAGACAGGTCTCAGAGTATAATTACGGCAATTATAAGCCATTCCATTGTAGGGCCAATTTACAGTAGGTAAAGGCTCCAAGTAGCGTCACTCCAAGTGGGTGCCACTTTTACAGAAGAGAGCGTTTTGCAAAATTGTTTTATCTTGCAGTCTTTAGTATGAAAAAGGTTTTATCGATTTAGTCTAGGTACTATATTTGTTTGTTAATTAGATGGTGTCAAATGTTAACATAAGCTAGGTCAGATTTGTTTATTAGCAATTTTAGGCAATAGAGAGTTCTCTAGAGAGGACTCTCGAGAGTTGCGTATTTGCTCGTAATTTAATCCAATGATAACAGTTGGAGCCAAAAGCATAAAATAACATGATTTTAATTCATTGATTTGGCAACTACCTAAATAGATAATTAGTCGCTTATGCTGACAGTGTCTCTATATCCTATGTTCATCTATAGCCTATGTTCATCAGGGATAGTGAAAAAATCTAATGGGTAAATAATTTTAAAAATCGGTCCAGTTGTTTCGGATCCTATTCAATGCAAACAAATACCTAAACGGGTAAGTAATATAACATATAAACACAAAATATATATCTTTTAAGATATATATCAACGAAATACATAATTTTGGTCAGTATAATTATCAAGTAATATATAAATCGAAAGAAATAAGTTTAAAAAACCTAAAATCTTTTATAATAACAATTATTTAACATATCAAACCTTTATTATACCGTTTTATTATTATAAAATTTTAAAAATCGATTAGTTGTTATGTATAATAAACGTTATATATACATATGTCAGCAAATATTATATGATAAAACAAATAATTAACAGCATAAATAAATCAATACATACTACTAATATATAATAATTATAAAATAATTGTTTTAATACTGACCGGTACATCTGTTCGTGCGCTGTTTACAATGCGGCGGGAGTAATATCCCCACCCATCTGCTATATAAAGGCGCGCACGAACAGATGGCAGGCTTTTTTTTTTTTTTTTTTTTTTTTTTGAAAGGACTATGTAGCTAGCTCCTAAAAAAAAAAAAAAAAAAAAAAAAAAAAAAAGCCTGCCATCTGAAAAAAGATGGCAGGCACGATTCCGGTTTGTGCAGTCGAACTGAGCAGACGTGTTGTCGCGGCACGCTCTCTCTGTGAGGCTGTATTTATTGGAACTACTGTCCGTTTGTGTTTTGTTGTTTCGGCCCACTGTCGTCGGAGACTCTGCCCACAAAGTGATTTAATCGCCACGTGGTAATTGTCCCCGTCGGCTCTGTGCGGAAATCGCAGGCTCCAACGCTCAGTGCGATTGCTCGGCCAGGCGTACCCTGGGACCGAGCCCATTAATTCCGATTGTGTTCCAGCTGCAGCTCGTCGACCACTTGGACCCTGTGGGCGGCGAGGTTCCTGTCGACGCTTCGACGCCACACGTGTTCTTTTTAAGAACGCACGTGTTCGTTAGAACGCGCGTGTTCTTTTCTCGAACGCGCTTCGTGGCGTTTACGCGGATCGGTCTGTCCTTTTCAGGGCAAGTACTGACCGTAAGTGTTTCTTGGGAAACTTCTACGCCTTGCCCACCTGCGCACACTGTGCGTCGGTGGAGTAGTCCTCGCTTTTAGCCGAGGCCGTGCTTCGAGTGATCGTGTTGCGGTGTTCTACGCCAATACGGGTTACTCGTAGTTACGTAGTGCTGACCCTGGCGCTAGCCTTTACCCCTTCAGGGTAACGGCAAACTTCAGGACGGGCTCTGGAGCACTTGGCCTTGGGGGCTCCCCTCGTCAAGCCAGAGTATCGGTTAGGTAATTAAGACCTAGGTTCGTCCCGCTAGCACTAACAAGGTCGGCAGCGGTTTATTAGGCAGGTTCCTTTGTAGTTTGTAAGTAGGGCGGTAGGGTTCCCTCTGCGCCACCCAACAGAGGATAGGGCGTTAGGGCTCTGAGTTCACCCCTCAGAGACGTTAGGTTCTTTAGGGCCACGTTTTTACCCCAACGCGAACCCTCCATGCGGCCTTCGTAATGGCTGCCATCCCCTCCGATTACGAACTCCTCAAAGAGTTCGTAATCAACAATCCTTCTCTTAGGAAGGATTATAACGCATACAAGCGCAAGTACCGTGCTCGTATCGCCCGCGGCATCGCTCGCGAGGATCTCATCACCGATGGGTCTTCAGACGTGACGCGTCCCCGATCCCCCGTGGTATTTTCTGCCCCGGGTTCCCCCTCTCCGACCGCGACCGCGACCGCCCTCCCCGGAAATAGATACGACGGCCTCCCCGTGGATGAGACCGATTACTATTATCCCGATGACCCGGCTGAGACCGCCGCTCAGCCCTTCGAACCCCGATACCCATCTGCAACCTTAGAGACTGTCCTCGAGTCCGAAGATATGGAGACGGAGACAGCCTCCCAGCAGACGCCCCCCTCTGGACAGGACCCCGAGCCAGAGCAGTCGCGATGCTCCGACGACGACGATTACACCGTCGTCACCGGAGCAAAGCGCCAGCGTAAGGCGAAGGGCTCCGAGAAAGAGCCTGCCCCTAAGGCACAAAAGACCGCGAACGGCACAGCCGTCGCGAAGACTCCCTCCCAGCCCGCCCCATCTTCCACCGGAAGGAAGCCCCGACCACCTCCGATGGTGGTCCTACGCGACCCCAAGCAGTGGGAACCGCTTTCCCGCTCGCTAAATGCACAAAAGGTGCAATACACACGCGCGTCCACCAACCGCGACGGTAATATCGACATCAACGTCAAGTCCATGGAGGACTACCGTTCCCTCACCCGCCTCCTAAACGAGCGCCAAATCCCTTGGCACTCATTCGGCCTTCCTGAGGACCGCAAACTCAGGGCGGTCATTAAAGGCATCCCCGTCTCGACTTCGGTCGAATACGTAAAAGAGACCCTTGTCTCTCAGTCGCTCCCCGTTAACGAGGTCCACCGCATGTACGGGAAAAAGAAAACCCCGTACCCAATGGTGCTAGTTGTCTTAGACAACACACCGGAAGGTAAGGGGATTTTCCAAATCTCGTCGTGCGCTGGGCTAACCTCGTTTAAAGTCGAGCCCCCCCACAAGCGTGGCATTGTCGGTCAATGCCACCGCTGCCAATGTTACGGGCACTCGGCCCGTAACTGTCATGCCCACCCCAGATGCGTGAAGTGCTTGGGGGATCACGGCACAGCGGACTGTGAAAGAGTCCGCAGTGCGGAGAACGAGACTCAGGCGGCCTGCGTACTTTGTGGACAGGAAGGCCACCCCGCCAACTGGCGGGGGTGCTCAAAAGCCCCCAAAGCGAGCAGGAACGCCTGGGGCTCAAAATCCTCGCAAAACGCTGCCCCCCAAACACGCACAAATCGTGCCCCCCAGGCGCCGGCGCCCACCGCCCCTCAACCCCTTATGAGCAGCCAAGCTGCCTTCCCCCCTCTGAAGCAGAGACAGCCGGTGTCTCACTCAGAAGCCCCAAAGGTTCCAACGTTGAACCGCGCTCCCCCCAGCAGGCCCCCACCTCTGTTGCGCCAAAGCGCTCCTCCGGCTAGCCGGGACCAGGACGCTCTGGCCTTCGGAGTGGTTCTCGACATAGCGCGAGAAACACGTGAGGACCGCGCCGAGATCCTCGAAATGGGTCACGCCATTCTCGCGACCAACGGCGACACTTACGCGATCTTGGACATCGTATTCCAACACCGGTTCCTAATGGAAAGATTAGAAAACGCGCCCTTCCTCGCGCGTTACTTCCCCTCGCGTTAATATGGGTAGTCTCAATAAGAGAACTAAACCCCGCTCCCTCACTATCGCGTACTACAACGCCAACGGCAAATTCACCGATGTGAAACCCCTCATCCAGGAGTTTCTTACAACACATCAGGTGGACATTTTCCTTGCACAAGAGACCTTTTTGAAGCCCCACCATCGCAATCCTCGGATTGCGAATTACAACATCATCCGTAATGACAGATTACGCACCCAAAAGGGCGGAACAGTAATCTACTACAAAAGGTCACTTCACTGCACCCAGCTGGACCCCCCAGCTCTTACAAATATCGAGTGCTCCCTCCTCCGGATAGCCATGACCGGTCATGCGCCTATCAACATCGCCTCGATTTACCTCCCCTGCAAAAAGACGTTGCTCCGTAGCGACCTCGAATCCCTCTTCTCGCTGTCAAACTCTACCATTTTGGCTGGAGATTTTAACAGCAAGTCAGTTCGCTGGCACTCTGTCACGAACTCGCCCAACGGACTAATCCTAGAGAGTCTCCATGACGAACTAGATTTCGACGTTGTGGCCACGTTAGCTCCCACGCGTTACCCCACTCAAGAGGGACAAAACCCCAGCGTTCTTGACATTGCCCTCCTTAAGAACATCACCCTTCAGGTGTGTTCAGTAGAGGTCCACCCTGACATCTCCTCCGACCACCGACCTGTAGTGTTACAACTAGGACCGACAGACAACGGACGTATAGTGCATACAAGGACGGTGACTGACTGGAAGAAACTTGGAAAAGTTATCAACCAGCCAACACCGCACTTGGATGCAATCCCTGACATAATCACCACGACTGACGACACTGACAGCGCAATCTCCTCTCACCAGCCACCTGCAAGCTTCCTACAAGGAATGCTCTCGGGAAGTCCCTTCTGTGGATCCCACCCACAGAATGGAGCTCCCCGAGGATATGCGGCAGCTGTTGACAGAGAAGAATCGCGCTTCACGCTTACATGACAATTATCCCACCGAAGAGGCCCGTGCCCACCTTCGTTTCTTGCAACGGCGAGTCAAGGAACGCATCGCGGAAATTAGGAACGAACGCTGGGGCGATCTCCTTGCCGAGATGACGCCCTCCCACCAGGCATACTGGCGACTAGCCAGAAGCCTCAAGACCGACACGGTTGCGGCCACTCCCCCCCTCACACGTCCAGACGGCTCCATCGCCTTCGATGATGATGAAAAAGCTGAATGCCTAGCAGACAGCCTGGAGAGCCAATGCTCCCCTAGTCGTGAGCCAGTAGACCCCGATCACCTTCGCGAGGTGGAATCGCACGTAGAACGCTTCGTGGCTTCTAAGACGATCCCACCGAATACCCCCCTTGCCCCGACGACACTTGACGAAGTGAAGTCAATCATCCGCGATCTCAAACCCCGGAAAGCGCCCGGCGCTGACGGACTCTCGAACGGAGTGCTCAAATGCCTCCCACAGACCCTCCTCCTCCTGCTCGTAAGCATCTTCAATGCTTGTCTTGCAAATTGCACTTTTCCAGCCGCCTGGAAAGAAGCAATCGTGATCGGGATCCCTAAACCAGGCAAAGACCTGAAGAACCCCTCCTCCTACCGGCCTATCAGTCTTTTGAACTGTATAGGCAAGATCTACGAACGGATCATCCTCAAAAGACTCAAGGACTACGTAGAGTCCAAAAGTCTCATCCCCGACGAACAGTTTGAATTCCGGGCCAAACACGCGTGTCACCACCAACTGCACCGCCTCACGGAGCATATTCTCAAGTTGAGAAATTGGGGACGTCCTACGGGAGCACTCTTCTTCGATGTAGCGAAAGCCTTCGACAAAGTCTGGCATTCGGGCTTGATATCCAAGTTGACCAACTTGGGCCTGCCGGATAGTCTCGTGCACATCATACGAGACTTTTTGTCGAATCGGTCTTTTCGGTACAGAGTAGAGGGATGCCTCTCGAGGCCCCGTCCCATTAGAGCCGGCGTCCCGCAAGGCGCTGTTCTCTCGCCCCTCCTTTATTCGCTGTACACAAGCGATATCCCAAAGACCCCAGATGTAGAAGTGGCACTATTCGCCGACGATACGGCCCTCTACACGTCCCATCACCTTAAAATGGTCATCGTGAATCGTCTTCAGTCCGCCGTGGACGCTCTCGGCGGGTGGTTCAAGAGGTGGCGCATCGAAGTTAATCCGGAGAAAAGCACAGCTGTGTTTTTCTCAAAGGATAACCAAGCTGTGACACGTCGAAAAATCACCATGTCCGGAGCAGAACTCCCCTCGTTAGGATCAGTATCGTTGTACGGAAAGCCCATTCAGTGGGCAGGCAAGGCTAAATACCTTGGAGTCGTACTCGATAGCGCGATGACCTTCGGCCCCCACATCACCAAAGTCCGCAACCATGCCGCCTTCGTATTAGGCCGTCTCCACCCCATGATAGGCAATGCTAAGATGTCACTTAGAAATAAGTTGACACTCTATAAGCTTTGCGTCCGCCCTATCATGACCTACGCCGGCGTAGTCTTCTCCCATATCGCGCCCTCCCACATCGATCGGCTGCAACGATTGCAGAACCGTTTCGTCACCCGTGCCACGAATACGAGTCACCACCGGTACTTGCGCATGACAGACTTACACCGTGACCTAGATCTCCCATCCATTCGCGGCTATCTCAAAAACGCCTCCAAGCGTTACTTTGAGAAAGCCGCACGCCACCCCAACCCGTTAGTAGTGCAAGCTGCTAACTACTCCCCCAACTTACACGATACGACCTTACGTCGTAGACGTCCTAGGAACGTACTAGACGATCCCGATGATCCTATTGACATCGCACAAGCCCGCCCCGACCCCTCTTCGGCTCCGAACAGCCAGAGGAATCCCACTATCCGACCCCGTCGCACTCGCCACCGGAATAGAGTGCGTAGAGTAGGATTAGCTCCGATTACTGGTGACCGCCCGGCGGTCCCGGGTGACTTGCACCCAGGATAGGCCCTTCTGGCAACGTAGCTTTCGGCCCATAAGGCAAAAGATGAGAGTTGCTGCTCTCTAAAGGCTTTTGCCATTGTTTCTCAGATTGGCCCTTCAGGCTTGCATGCACGCATACGCGGCCCATCAGGCAATACGAGAGTTTGCTGTCTCTCCAAGCCTTGCGCACACAGGCAACGCCCAAAGCCGAGGTCCGTCCCTCCTGGGGGCCCTTTGGTGATGTTGTCTATAAAGGTTGAGGGCACTCTGCCCTCACCTCAAACGCCCGGTGAAGTAGCGAAAGCTCACTTGGAGCTAGCTACATAGTCCTTTCAAAAAAAAAAAAAAAAAAAAGATGGCAGGCATTCAATGTTCGAGTGTCGAGTCGAGAGGACCTCTCCGGATAAAATGTGAGTGTTGTTTATTGTTTAACATGTCATTAATTTACTTTAATTATTTATTATAATTTATATGGATTTGTCTTTGCTTTTATTGTGCAGAATTAATTTATTTAATTTGATTGTTTTTTTTTATTAATCAAATTGATGATAAGTTTACGCTGAAATGTCAGCTATTATTTAAAATGCTTATTTGCTATGGTAACCAAATATAATATTCCATTCTATATAAGATATTTTATTTCAATATAACAGCCGTCCTACACATATTATTACGGATAATAATCATTGGTTATACGAATTAATTGGTAGAAGATTCTCAATACATAACTAATAATAAAATTTAAAAAAAAAACAGAATTCAATTTTATTTTAGGAGTTTCTTCCATATTTCTAAAGTTCTTCATCATATCTTCACCAAATTAAAATGGGACCAACTTGGTAGTAAAGGTTTTCATATAAAAAAAGAAACATAAATTCGGTTCACAATTGGCGAAGATATCGTATACTTATTGAACTTAAAATAGTTATAATGTAAAGTGTTAAAATATTATTAAAACAAAACGAAAGCCTGAATATACCGAATGTGAATTTCTTCGACCTATGGCCTCTAATATAAGTTTAAAAAAAAATAAGATAAAATAGGTATTATTAAAAAGAATTGTAAAACATTATTATTATATAAAAAAAAATAGTAAGTTATTTTTCTACTTGAAAAAAATTGTGATACATACAAAATGCGCGCGCATTTTGTATGTATCACAATTTTTTTATTTCTTTAATACGTACTTTGTCTTAATATTTACATACAATAAAATATTTTTTTTGTTAGTTATAGTTTTTTTTTTTTATCCTGTGAGGTTAATTAATTCTTGGTTTGCTTTACTAATAAAATCGATTACCTACATCTAAGTTTAAATGATGCACGTTTTGCTGGCTACTCCGCATTATTTTCAAGAAAATGAAGTGATGAGAAATTATTCAAATTCGCAAAATAGACATGGGTCTAGGTATACTAATTAGCTGGTATATTTCCTCAGTTTTATATTTTTAATACGTATACATTTTGATTTCTATAGATTTTGATTGATATTTATTTTAAATAGTATACTTTTTAAATGGTATACATTTTGGCATGTATACTGCACAAGTTGTATAACAGATGATATTTAGTGTTCATAAACGTTATAAATAATGGGTTTATGCTTTTCAAATTGAAAATGTTATGTTTATTATAGCTTTTAAGAATGTAATCGGTTATGATTATGTCAAGTAATCATTATATCTTTTGAACTTTATTGAAATGAAAATATAGAATTTGTTATTATTTCAAACAATACGCACCCTACCTAAACAAGTATTTCCTCTATTATATTAGTAAACATAAAGCTCAAGGAATATAGGTCTTGTAGACAGTCGAGAAAAGGTTTTCGAGCAGTTTATGATTGACCAAACGGCAAGTAGGAAAAGCCAAGCCCTCACAGTAGGCTTGAGTTTGGGAAGAGCTGGCGAATTCTACGTTTTTTCTTCTCTCCCAGACCAGCATGGAAGTTGTAGGACCTTTCAAAGTTATATCAGCTTCTCACTCTAGAAGAGTTCAACTTTTATAACCGTTAACAGAATTATGTTTTTCCATACCATAATGTATAAATATATATTATAGTCATAGTCTAATGGACATATAGACTATGACCATAACATATATATATATATCTTATGGTCAGATATGGTAACGAGCATTTTTCATCTATTTCTTTTGTATGTAAGTGGCCAGCAGTTGTCTTCGACTTTTTAATAGGAAGATGACAAAACCTTGAGAATTGATGATATGATATGAATTGATCATGCTATTTTATAACATATAACAGGCTCCGTGGTCCAGTGGTTAAGGCGTTTGCCTGTTGACCCGGGGGTCGTGGGTTCGATTCCCACCGGAAGCATACTTTGTTTAGTTGCTTCCAGTTTGGTTAGGACAACGCAGGCTTGTATCACCTGATTGTCTGATAATAAAGATGATTCCGTACTTCGGAAGGCACGTGAAGCCGGTGGTTCCGGCTGCCATCTGGTAGTCGTTAAAGGAACCACGTCAGAGGCCGAGAGGCGGTTCCGAAGAACTCTGACACCAGGGTGTGCATGGTCAATTGACTGTGACACCTACACGAAATGATGATGATGATGAACATGCTATTGCACAAAAGTGTTTGAGATATTTGTTCTGGTCTCGTTTTAGATAGATAGATAAATAAAGTAATTTATGTGTGTTTTGTTTCACACAAATTACTTACATGTAAATAAATAAGAGACTAAACAATATTATTAATGGATGGCTCACTTCTATGCCACAGTGACACAAAAAGGCTACAGCTCAGCCATAGTGTTACTCAAATCAAGTAGCAGCTTTGCTAGTGTGGACCATGCTTAAAGTATTTTACAAGCATGAGGTTTCAGACATGCGTGTTATGTAGCTATGAAGTTCTCCACATACACAAAATTGTCAGTATTTGTTGGCGATTTAGGTGTACCAATTATACCTACGAAAAGACAGGGCTGAGAGTATAATTGTGGTCACAATTAGCCATTTCGCTGTAGGACCATTTTGCAGTAATGACTGCCACTAGCGACACTCGAGCAGGGCGCAACATTTTCAAGCTGAGAACATTTTAAGAATTGTAATTAGTCTGAATAATTCAACGTTTTCTTCTGTTCCTTTTATTATTAATTCATGATAATATTTTTATTTTCTTGTCTATTACTTAGAAAAATAAAGTTATTTACAATTATCATGACTTGCTTGGAAGTGGCCAAATACTGGTGTTAGATTTTTAAGCTGCCTAAAGCTTGGTTAGGACATTTCAGGCTTAAAACACCTGATTGTCTGATAATGAAGATGTTTCCGTGCTTCAGAAGGCACATTAAGCCGTTGGTCCCGGCTGTCATCTGGTAGTCGTTAAAGGAACCACGTCAGAGGCCGAGGGGCGGTTCCGAAGAACTCTGACATCAGGGTGTGCATGGTCGATTGACCGTGACACCTACACGAAATGATGATGATGATCTCAATGCTTCTTGTAAGAAGCTCGATGGCCCAGTTGGCAAGCGCGTAATTGACGCATACGTATGTAAAGCAACCCCGGAAGTAGTCTCGACTGAGATGAGTCACAAGTGGCACAAACATTTCTCGAGCTCCTCCATGCTTTGGATGGCACGTTATGGCGTTGGTCACGGCTGAAATCACAAGACGGCAGTCCTTATTATATATCAAATAGCTATCTGGTAGTCGTTAAAGGAACTACGTCAGAGGCCGAGAGGCGGTTATAGCTATTTCGCAGAATCTACTCCCACTTTCAAAATACGTGCCAGTGGTATTTCAAGCAGCAGACCGTTTTAATAAAATTAATGGTTTGTATAGTTTTTTTCATCGTATTTAGTTCGGAATGTGTCTTTTATGATGTAATTTTTGTAAGATGTTTGGTACCCCCAAACATATTACTTAAGTTGTCTTGTACAAGTTGGTCTTGTAATCGGTATAATCACTACGGTTATTATACCGATTATAAGACCAACTTGTACAAGCCAACTTTAGTTGAATAACCGTAGTGGTTATACCGATTACAAGACCAACTTGTACAAGATTTTACACAATATATTAGAGAAGGTAGTCCTTCTCTAATATATTGTGTCAAAGACTGCGACATGGTAATTACTGCGATTTGCTATCAATTAAGATTATTCATGGTGAAAAATTATTGGACAAAAAGTTACGGTCGCTCGTCTAACAGCAATCCTCCTTAAATAAATACTCGTGTCTATATGAATCTTATGAAGTAGCATATATTATACAACTCACAAAGACTAATGTTTTAGGAATCTTAAACCCGCTAAAGTTGAGAGGTAAGATTAGTTATATTTGAAGATATTGTCATATTTTTTTAATATGAATAGTTTATTAAATTGAAATTTTATAATAAAATACAATGTTATTTAACTACTATACATTTAAATCTTAGTTTCACGTTCCTGTTGATTGTTTAGGTAAAAATATTGTATCCTTTATTTCATACGAATAACGTAAATCTGTTATACAAAAACTTCGTGTCCAGAAAGTTTTGCGTGGCACAGGTGCTGGCCAGAGATTAACAACGTTTATCCGATATTTTTGTTGTCAAAACTTAAACAAAGCGAGTTGTCGGCGAGTTTTGGAACAAAGGCCGAACTTTTTTATGAGACATCTACTTCTTATTTTCCATTTCACCTGTGTTTATATCTTTGCGGTACAATAGTTACTTCAGAATCGTTTCATCATTGCAGCCATACTTAAGTAGTCCACTGCTGGACAAATGCCTCTCCCAAGGATTCTATGGTCCATGGGAGGATATTGCTACTCATCATGCTGGGCAAGCGAGTAGGCAAACGCAGTTTCTTTAGCTTCTTGTGCTTCCGACGCTGCTGCCCATCGAAAAAAAAAAATAAGCTGGGGAACGATTGGAAATTAGGTAGATTTAGGAAGGGAAAGTAGGTATTGGGATACTACTTACTCGGAAAAATGGGAAAAGAGAAAGTGCCAGCTCGTGGAGCCGGGCGCGCGTACCCTAGCCATATCTACAACCGCCGGGTATTCAGTTAAGAATGGTATCCTCTGGCATTCAATTCTGGCAGAATGGCTTACGATTCATTAAACGAGGCAACAAACGTGTAAAGTTGACTAGCTCCGTGGCGCAGCGGTCAACACGCCTGCCTGCGACACGGAGTGACCGGATTCGATCCCCGGCCAGGTCAAGATGGAAAATGATCTTTTTCAGATTGGCCTGGGTCTTGGATGTTTATCTATATATGTATTTGTTATAAAATATAGTATCGTTGAGTTAGTATCCCATAACACAAGTATTGAACTTACTTTGGGGCTAGCTCAATCTGAGTGATTTGTCCGTAAATTAAAAAAAAAAAAATGGTTTTGTAGTGTTTAAGTTTTAGGTATAATGAAAAGTTGATGAATTGCAGATTTAAAGGTACACGTTGAAAGTAAAAATGTAGCCACATCACAGTTACAATTAAGCATTCGCTACATTTCACAAAAGAAAATTTTCTCTCAATTAGCATTTATAAGGCAATATTCCTTTTACTCCTTTTGGAAAACTTCCTCGGGAAGCTTTACTGGATTTAAAATGGTATCCTTGCTTTAAAAATAACATTGATATAGCTATTTTAATAAAAAATGGCGTTACACTTCACATCTGTACAGTTTTATCCCTACTATTTTTTAAGACTCAGCGCACTAAAGCAGGTGCCATTAAAAACGAACAATGTAAGTTACTGGTTGTTTTCCTCAAGAAAGTGCTTTCTATTGTTATGAGGTTAAAAGCATGCAATCTTTTTCAAATTCTTTAGAAGGACTTTACGGAACCGCTTGCAGCTATGCTTTCAGAAATGATTGTACTGTAAGCTGCTGCATTTTTCTTCTCTGTACTACCGGACATGACCCTCTCTGTACTACCGGAGCCATACTTGGCCATGACCAGAGCAGACAGAGGATTTGGCCTACAGTCTTCTCGCTGGCCAGACGGGTTGGAGAGGTCTCATTGATGTTTATGAGCTTTGTTTAGCTTGTATTTCCTAAGTCGCCTCTTACGATATCCATGGAAAGACTTGGAGCGGTTGAACACACTGGGCGTGCGAGTTGACAAACGCAGTTTCTTTGGCTTCTTGTGCTTCCGACGGACAGGATTTTCTTAACTATTGTAAAAAAATGAGGCAAATTGCTGAAGGCATTCAACTAATAAATCAAGAGGCATATGTCCTATCCAATGACACCATATTTTTATTGGACCTTAGAAAAGGATGCGGGCTTTACACGAAGTGAGCGGGGCAAGCATTTGCATCGAACTCTGACGAATCTATAACATTTAAAAATAGCTCACGAAAAATATCCAGTATTTTTGTAGGCAGTCAATACACGAACATTCAACGCGAATCAAAATATTCGTAACTCCATGTTTCTAGTTTGGATAGCAGTATTTCAGAATTTCGACACTTTGAACAAGTCCATTTTGAAACTACGCTGGAAATACTACTGTTGCATAACTCCTGTAGCTTTCAGGTTGTTGGTTGGATCGATACAGGTACTGGCTAAGTTTTGCAAGTTTAAAATAAGAGTAGTGAATTAAGTTTTATTTGTATTTTGGTTATAACCAACATGAAAAAGGTCATTAATTTTGAAGGCTAGTGCAGCAGCCTTCACACACTTAAAAGCGGACTTCTCATTACAATTATATCGTTATGTGTTTTGTGTATAGCCATGTGGTTTCCGGCAGAGTAGAATAGGACGGCTCCAAGTCTTCCCTTGGATGTCGTTAGAGACGACTTAGGAAATACAAGCTTAACAAAGCTCATAAACATCAATGAGACCTCTCCAACCCGTCTGGCCAGCGAGAAGAGGGCCAAATTAGGAGTAGGTCAAATCCTCTGTCTGCCCTGGCCATGGCCAAGTATGGGTCCGGTAGTACAGAGAGGGTCATGCTACTGCAGTGAAGACTAAAAAGAGAGTGCGTGTGAGTCATGAGCAGTATGGATAGAGCATGTGTATATGAATAATTACTAAAAAAAAACGGGTTGCACTCGGTGAGTGCTGGCACAAGTTAAAACTCCACGCGGTAGAAAGAGAGGGAAATATTACTTCCTCTCCTACGCCACGCCGGCGGTCTCAGGTCACGTGTCCATCTTACAAATTTTCGATCAAGTCACGTGTCCTGACGCGAGTTGCACAACTGAAGAAGGTTTTACTTCAATTAATAAAGCGGATAATAACAGCGCGTATATACCACGCAAACGAGGCGCAGTTCAAGGCGATGCATGGTATTACCAACTCTTGCTATTAATTACCCGAAATTTTGGTAAATACGCTCTTTGCGTTCCAACCACTGACTGTTCATGAGTCTTGGAACAAAGGTTTAATTTATTGTTCACTTTGGGGGTTTCTATTTATGCAGCGATATGCTTTTTAGACTTTCGAGTCTGCAGTTTGTAAACATGTTCTAGACCCACCATGATATGCATTTCGATAATCGGCAAGTCTTGCAAAAGAAATAAGATATATTTGAAGAATGCTTCTTGAGGCTATAGAAAATTAAAAAATATCCTAATATTAATAGAGAGCATGGTTTTTAGTTACCACCAGCGTGGGACTAGGTCAAACTGTAAGGTTTTCAAAATTTTATACTCGTAGTACTAATAATAATGTAATAAATGCGATAAAACCGTAATAACCATGTATCTTAACTACTTTTTTACTAACCCCTGCCGCAAAAAAGGGCAGATATAGATTTGACCGCGCCTGTGGCGCCGTTGCTCTCTAACGGGTGAACCGATTTGTATGCTATTTATTTATTTGGAAAACAGGTTTTCAAGCAATAGTTTATATACATGTTTGTACAACTAATACTTAGATAGCTCCGTGGCGCAGCGGTCAACACGCCTGCCTGCGACACGGAGCGACCGGGTTCGATCCCCGGCCAGGTCAAGATGGAAAATGATCTTTTTCAGATTGGCCTGGGTCTTGGATGTGTATCTATATATGTATTTGTTATAAAATATTGTATCGTTGAGTTAGTATCCCATAACACAAGTCTCGATCTTACTTTGGGGCTAGCTCAATCTGTGTGATTCGTCCGTATATATTTATTTATTTAATTTTTTTAATTTTAGATCTTTATTAGAAGAGTTTTTACAATGTCTACGTATTACCCACCGGTATACCGATAATATGGCAAATGATAAGATGACTTAAAATTATTTGTCACATTGCTGGACAGGGTTTTAAACATTAAAATAGACGAAGTCAGGTGTACTATTTTTGAACAAAGGATTTCACTAAACTTGCGAATTTTCCATATAACATATCATCGGTCTCTTTATAATTGTGTCCCCGGAGATTTATCATCATCTTCAGCGGCAGTTTTTCTAGACTCATTGCTGGGTATATGCCTCCTTTTGTCTGCGCCATTGTTTACTTCATACACCTCATTCCTTAACAATTGTGTTAAGTTAAGTGAAAGACTATTTTTTACTCCGAACGACCAAAGCTATCTTAGAAAATTCCTTAAAAAGATACAGGTACAGACAACTGTAAATACCTTGGAACGGTGAAGTTAATTTAGAAAATGGGTACCAAGTGTGCAATGTAGCAAGCCAGATACACTATATCAATATTGGACGACATTTATTGTTTTGGTGCAACGCTAAAATATTTTCTTGTCAATTTCTAGGTACCTATTCTATTTGTGTGATATCTATAATTGCTATAAATAAATATTATTAAAAACTATGAACGAGAACGAGAAAGAGAGTCAATTTAAAATGAAATAGCAAAAAAAGTAATATCTTTCCAAAGTCGAGAACTTCATCGATTTCCAAAATAATAAAAATGTCGTATGGTTTGGAAGAAGTTTTTTATTAATTTGTATTTTATAATAAAAATTTTGACTAATAAAAGTCAGTCAAAGAAGTAATAAAGATTTAAAACAAAGTAACAAATTATACTTACCAAAGTTCGAAGGCACTTGTAGGCACACTAATATCTAATATCTTTAGCTAATGTAGCTTATTACAATTGGCTAGTTTCCTTAAAAAAATATAATAAATCCGTCAGTTAGATATTCAAAATATATTGGACACGGTTTTTTTTCTTTTGTCGATTAAACAAAACATTATAAAGATATCCCTTTGAAGTTCCGTGTGACGTCATAGTTTGCTACAATTTTTAGCAAACTGACGTCACGAGCCCCCACTCCTGAACTTTGACGCTTTTTATCTTTATTATTTATTGTTTATTTGACAAAAGAAAAAATAGGTGTCCAATATTTTTTATTTAGTCCGTCAATTAGACGGACTAATTGTTATGTTATTATTACGACCAAGGAAACTAGCCTATTGAGCAAAAACAAAACACGAGTACCTTTGGGGTTGAGCAATTCACGAAAAACAAACTTTCACAATGTCACATGTTGTAATGGGTACAAGTACGTGATAAATATAGCGCGGTCCACTGGGAATACTCTGAAACAGGGCAGTTAATTTGGGAAATGGCCGGCAAGTCTGCGATGTAGCAAGCTGCATAGAATTCATATCAATATTATCACCCTCATTGTAGCCAGGTTGCATCCTCAGCTCAGATGCTTCGAAATCCGAGGTTCACTTTCCGGCTATCGCACTCTTTATCAAATGAACGATAAGTATCCCTGTCGAGCACCGCTAATAGCGCTTATGTGAATTTCTTAATAGTCTGAATATTAAAAATTCTGATAGGCATTAAAATTATAACCTTACTAGCTTTCGCCCGCGGCTCCGCCCGCGTTAATGTCGATCCCTCGGGAATAGTACTTTTTCCCGGGATAAATGATGATTGGTTCAGTAGTTACGGCGTGAAAGCGTAACAAACAAACAAATAAACAAACAAACTCACTTTCGCATTTATAATATTAGTTAGGAAGGATTAATGTACTATCTTAAATCAGGAGGTTCACACCCATTTATATCTAGTCCAAGTGTGATGTTGCTTACTATGCACTAATAAATTGCGCCACTCACAAGACTTTTAGTCTAAGGAGATACGAGATTTTCTGCAAGTTCACATATTTCTTTTTCTAGCACGTGATAAACATCTAGAATTTTGTTCTTACCATGTCTGTCTTGGAAATTTCCTTGTAAGGTCAGCGCAGGACGGTCCACTGGGAAAACTAGGGACGGGGTACCAAGTGTGCATTGTAGCAAGCCGGATACACTCTATACCAATGTTGGACAACATTGATCGGTTTGGCGCAAGGCTAACTAATTATTTAGAAAATTATAGACAGGTATTCTGTTTGTATGATACCTATTGCACCCACAGATTAACGAGATGAAAAACTATTAGAAAATAAACAAATGTAGCTAAGATTTAAAAATTCTACGATTTACCTAAAAGTCATATCCTATCAAGGTCTCGAACGGTTTCGATATCAAAAACAATAAATATATTGTTTGGCTAAGTAGATGTGGCAAGTTTGGCAGGTTTGGCAAGTAACTTTGAAAATTTTCATATTTTTTTATCTAATACGTCATAAACATTCAGAAATTTGTTCTTACCAACGCTGCTGTCTTAGAAAATTCCTTGTAAGGTCAGCCGTCTACTGGGAATTCTCTGGAACGGGGAAGTTAATTTAGGAAATGGGCACCAAGTGTGCGATGTAGCAAGCCCGAAGCACTCTATATCAATGTTGAATGACATTTATCGCTGTGGCGCAACGCTAACTGATTCTTAAGTGAATTTTGGGCAAATTTGTACTGGTCTGGGAAATAAGAAAAAACGTAGAATGTAAACGTAAAACTAGCTACTTCTTTTTCTACTTAGGTCGTAAAAGGTTATCAAGATAATGCGCTAAAATCAAAGGAATCTTATCAATAGATGTACTTATCAACCCATCGCTATCTTAAATCTGCTTTTCACCCATAATTAACAATACTCCAAACGTGGCCTTTTACGAGTAAATTTGGTCTATTTCTCGGTGTATGATTGAGCTGAAAAATTGCAAAGTCATATATGTGAATTGGATGACTATTCAATATAATCATATCAATAAGGATGTTTCAGAATGGAGAACCTTTATGCTGGATGACTTGTTTCTTTTTAAGTTTTTATCCGCCGTTACGGCCAAGCATACTAAAGTGACTACTCATGCTCTTTTTACAATCTGAAAAGGTTGCTAATTTAACGCTAAACCCATTTCAAACGTCAGCCTGTCTTGTGTTTCCGGGTACAGTGAATTTACTTAAAACAAAATAAGATTGATAGGCTGACTGCAAAACAGTATAAGATTATTTAGACGGGTAATATTTCAAGTACACTGTACAAAGTACATATATTTTAGTCTTGGACGAATTAACCACTGGACGCGAAATTATGACATTTGACTCCTTACCCCTCTATCACGGTACTATGAAATATTTCTATGTTAAACAACAGGCTACGTCAGTGTGACTTCAGAGACTCAAGGCAAAACATTGCGTAAAAAATGGTGAAGTGTGCGGTATTGCAGTGTAAAAATTACAGTAGTCGCACAAACAACATTTCTTTTCACCAGTAAGCACATTTTGTCCAATATTTCTTAGTATTTTCTAGTGAATTTAATTAAATGCGTAATCATCAGACCGAATAATACGTCCACTTAAAAAATCCTTGGTTTAAACTGGAAGTCAACCAGAATGTTGTCATACTCTAACGAGTCGGATTAATTCTGTCATTGTTACATTCGTTCACTAATTCTTCAGTTCTTTCCATTCATTTAGAGCTTGCACCTATCGATGAACGTGTCGATGAATGATATCGATAGGAATGCAATCTTATTACGGGCGGCGGATAAATAGCCAATTTAAGTAAATACTCAAAATGTATAAATATCCATAAATAACCAGTTTCACTTTTCTCATTATTTGTAATTATATTTGTTGAAGAGGTGATTCTGTCTCTTTACTTACTGAAACTAACAACCTTAGTTTCAGTAAGTAAAGAGACAGAATCACCTCTTTATTATTTACGGAGTAGACAAGACCTAGCTTTACGATATTAAAAAGCCACGTTTTGTATGTTTTTCTCATAAAGTATATAAATTTATTTCCATGATGGTTTCTGATTATTTCTATGATCTCGGAATCGGCTCTAACGATTTCGCTGAAATTGGGTATATGAGGGTTTTCGGGGGTAAACAATCGATCTTGATTAGTCTTATGTTTGGGAAAATGCGTGATTTCGATTTTTCATGCGTTTTCAATTTTACGCAGAATATGGTCGCTAATTTCGTCTTGCCTGCCACTGTCCATCTGGTCCAGCGTCTTAAGGCGTGGATGGCAAGAAACGAGTTACGGGTTCGAATCCCGCTCCGCGACTTACTTATTTTTTGTATTTTAAATTTTATTTATAATTTTTAATTTTTATTGTTTTTGGACAAGTATAAAAAAAATGTAGTTAATGTTTGAGATAACAATATATATTTATCATAAATATAGATTCACCTTAACACCACCATATTACAACAAATAGTAATAACCGAGCAAAGTTCGGTCGCCCAGGTACTAGTTCTCTAAGGGCAAATAAATACACATGAAGGTTCATGTATTTATCCATAACAGTGGAGATAGAGCCTGCAAATTCATATCTGATCAAAAGGCCCTATTTATTAACTTTCCATGTTCAAATACATTTAAACTAAAACTTTTTGTTCGTTTTTATGAAAAAGGATCAATTATACATCTGAGTCATCAGTAAGAAAAGAGCCTATCCGTAGCCCGTAAATATTTTAATTTCGATGTTTTAAGGACCATATCAATAGCAAATGTATGAGAAATACAATTTAATTATATTTTTATTATTTTTTTCAATTACATCTAAGGGCTGCTGAAGTCTGATCCAATTTTAAATAAAAACTTCTAAATAATCCGAAATTTTTGTTTGAAAAATATATTCTGAAAAATAGGTTCACCGTTTAATGAACGAATTTTTGTTTTCCAAATAAAGCTTTTATGTACACATTCTCTCTAATATTTAAGAGCTAGGCTCTTGACGGTGTCATTGTATGTAAAGAAATTGACACAGTGACTATTTTGACCAGAAAATAATGGAGTGGTTTGCCTTCTCCATTTTACATGGGTACTAGCAAAAAATCCACTAGTGTTCATGGTGCCTCACGATGTTTTCCTTCATCAAAAGCAAGTATTGGTCCATGAAAATGGCCGTACTTGACTCAGATTTTACTAAAAACTCAGAGGTACAGTTCGGGCCAGGCGGGGTTTGAACCCGGGACCTTTCGGTTTTATTTGTTATGGTTCGAATTTTAAGACAACTGAACCATTAGCGCTTCTACTAGTCCTTAATATGTAATATAATTTTTAACTTGAAACCTAGTGTTCTGTAGATTGTGTGTGTGATTTAAAAGAAGATACATTCTGAAGGCCGGAATCCTAAAAACAGTAGGTGGTTGAAATACGAAAATGACAGTGACTATTGCCATTAAATGTGTCATTGTCAAATTCGTTTTATTTTTCAAATAAAATTTTGATTTGAAACAATCGCCGTATTACGTAAAATGCCCGTTGTAGGGCAAGATATCTTAAAAATCATAATTGTTGTTTTGAGTACCTAAAGAACATTATTTCTTTTAATAAACAGCATAGGTAACTGAGCTGACCATGTTTATAAAAATTGAGCAAGGCTCGTTACATTATTTTGCGATACTTTAAACCGATCATTCATTCAATTTGTCGACTATCGACTTTGTAACAACACTGTCTATGACATCTGACATAACACGAATAAATTTAAAATTTTAAATATAGACGCATGTCGCAGGAGGTAAGTATGTTTCATATTTGTTCGGTTCTATGTTGTCATTACCTCCCGTCCCCCCAGTATTGGTTGAACAAGTTTTCATACATTTTTCTTTAATTTCGCGTCCAGTGGTTAATTCGTCCAAGATTTTAGTTAATGTCATCGATAATTATAAAAAGGAGTTCTTGGCGGGAATTTCGGAGGAGAGCACGGCTTGTGTTTTGGATTGTTTTGTAAATTGTTTCTAGTGGACTTTATAATGTGAAATCGTTGAAATGTAATTTGGTATGTAATTTGGTGTTATAAACGCCCATGTTTATGAACAATGTGTGGAATAACTGAAATAAACTGTGCGGCTGTGGTGAGATTTACTTAGCGGGCTGGTGAACCGCCTCACCTCGTTGCGTCTGTGATCAAGCCAGTGGATTCGTGGGAGTTGTCGCCAGGGGCTCCGTAGAATCAATGAAATGAACTACACCATCGTTTCATTGATAACAAGACTTAGAAAAAGCGCTGGAAAACTAATTTATACTTGATACTGGCTTAATACGTAACGCGTAAAAGCCAGAAAATAAAATAAAAAAAATATAAAATATATCATCTATATGAGTGTTATGCATAGTTGCAATCAAGTTGACCAAAGGGCTGGCAATTTTTTTGCACAACGCATTAGCATTGCCATCCAACGTGGCAATGCGGCCAGCCTTTTAGGCACCCTACCGCAGGCAATGATCTGCGTGACATTTTTTATTTATAGATAACTTTTATTTAGTGTACATATTATACAGTTATACTAGTTCTAGTTGTTAGTTAGTATTATTTTTTAAGTTGATTTAGTGTTAATCTTTATTCTTTTGTAAATTTAAAACGTAATAAAAAAAATGTTGCAATCTGCTTACCTTGCAATATGTTCTTTGACCTAATTTATGCAATAACTATTATTATTTCGTCGGTTCCCAACTTTTTCCGTTTGTTACTTGCACTAACGGTGCCATAATTTTTTTTTGGTCCTTCATATATAACTGCCTCCATGCAGATAAATAATCTTTTATAAATAAAAACCGATATCGAACAAATAACTAAACCGATTTTGATGAAATTTCAATGGAACCAATCTGGATGCATATTCTTTCAAATAAAAAAAGATTTTTTCAAATCGGTTCATTATGTATTACGTATTAAAATAGGGTGACTTATAATAGTATGTGTCATCCTATTTTTAGCAAATATATGTTTTTTGATTTGCGAACCACACAGTTAGTAAACGCTTTATGTTAATAATAATAATTAATAATAAAAATTCGTTTATTTGCATGGAATACAGGTATTATAGTTGTTAAGGTATTACATGTGTCTTAGCCGTATTCTACCGTAATATGGTGTGCAAAATTGTTACATAAATTAACACTGTTAATGCATATAAGTAGTACAAATTATATTTTTACATTTAAATTTAATTTAATCTCTTCTATTGTTTAGAAAGTCTTTTATGTCATAAATATTATTCTGACTCAACCATTCATGCAATTCCGTTTTAAATTTATTAATATGAAAGGTTTTGAACCTATTGGGTAGTTTATTATAAATTCTAACACACATATTTAAACATCCTTTCTCGTATTTCGAAGTCTTAATCATTTCCCTATTGGCAAGTTTATGCGGGTCTCTCTGAAATCGAGGGTTTATGTCACATACTCTTTCATATTTATAAAGATGTTTCCTGACAAACATACAGACTTCAAGTATATACAGGGATGGCAAAGGTAACAGATTGAGTTCTTTAAATAATTTTCGACAAGATGCATACGGTGGGAGTCCATATATTCCCCTTATGCACTTTTTCTGGGCAACAAATGCTCTGTTTAGGTCTGTACTGTTTCCCCACATAACAAGACCGTATCTAAGGATAGATTCAATATATGCACGATATGCTGTTAATGCCGTTGTTATATTTGTAATTGATTTAAGTCTTTTTAATGCAAATACAAATTTATTGATTTTTATAGAAATATTTTTAATTTGTAATTTCCAATTTAAGTCGCGGTCAATAGTAACGCCTAGAAATTTTGTAAATGCTACTTCTTCTATTTTTGAAATATTTAATTTAAAATTGTAGACTGGATGAGTAGATTTATTAAATTGTATATATTTTGATTTGTCTAAATTAATTTTTAAATTATTTATGTCAAGCCAATTCATTATTTTATTAATTGTATTATTTATGTCATTTTCATGGTCATTAATTGTATTAGTTTTTTTGTTAGTTGTGATAATAATAGAAATGTCATCTGCGTATAATAAACATTTATGGTTTGTAGCATCAGTTACGTCATTTATGTATAGAAGGAATAAAATTGGGGCTAAAATGCTGCCCTGGGGAACATAAAACGTTAGACTAGCTTTCGCCTGCGGCGCCGCCCGCGTAAATGTCGATCCCTCGGGAACAGTACTTTTTCCCAGGATAAAATGTACCCTATGTAAGGACATATGGAGAAGGCTCCATACCCCAGATAACGTGTATGCAAAATTTCATGATGATCGGTTCAGTAGTTACGACGTGAAAGCGTAACAAACAAACAAACAATCAAACTCACTTTCACATTTATAATATTAGTTAAGATTTATAGTGTTCCGTATCTTAAAAGGAGAAAAGGGCACCCTTATAGGATCACTTGGTTGTCCGTCTGTCTGCCTGTCTGTCAAAAGCCTTTTTCATAGGAACCCTTTCATAGGAATAAAGGTATCAAGTTGCAATTCATACCAAATACTCAGGTGAACTGTCCCTTAAAGCTGTGAAAAATCAAACTTCTAAGCCAACGTCGTCAAAAGATACAACTGGTTATATCGTACCGTGCTAAGAATCTTGAAATTTGGTACGAAGCAATGTCTTATCGCAGAGCTCAAAGAATAATTGCGAAAAGCATACATTTTTAGTTACATCATATAATAAAAATATTTTAAATAATTTTTCGACACAAGCAAGGGAATCAAAACTTACCTACTTCCCGTGAACTCAGAATCTTGAAATTTGGTACGAAGCAACGTCTTATAACACAAATAAAGGAAAAATTGCGAAAAGCATAAATTTTTAGTTACATCATAGAATAAAAATATTTTTAATAATTTCAAATTTATTATATACTAGCTTTCGCCCGCGGCTCCGCCCGCGTCAATGTCGATCCCTCGGGAATAGTACTTTTTCCCGGGATAAAAGGTAGCCTATGTCCTTCTCCGCACTCCAGAGAACTTGTATGCAAAATTTCATGATGATCGGTTCAGTAGTTACGGCGTGAAAGCGTAACAAACAAACAAACAAATAAACAAACAAACAAACTCACTTTCGCATTTATAATATTAGTAAGGATAATGTACGGAACCGTTCGTGCGCGAGTCCAACTCACACTTGGCCGGTTTTTACTTATAGAAGCTAGAGCATAATTAGTGGCATATTCTTATATGATTGAGCTGGATTGGTCCTTCAATCACCTTTTACGAACTGCAAAGGAAGAATAGAAGTTGGAAAATTCTATAGTTTTTCTTTTACATCAAACTAGCATGCAAGAGAACTTATTGAGCGACCAGCATAAAGAACGGTTTTTACAAATAAATGACTTTGTTACAAAATAAAAGGCATTTGTATGTCCCGAGCATGAGTGGGAATGGTCGGGTCTAATGTATCCGGTTTATTAGGATGAAAGGTCACGCGGATCACGAGTAAGGCAATGGTAATTGGACATGTTAAATTGATTTGTGACCTTCGTTAAAAGATGAAAGCGATTGTTATTTAATCTCTATGAATGATATATGTGTATGAAGCTTGTATATTTTATTTTTAAACATCAGTAAAGTAGTAAGCAAAAAGGAGCTCAAAATCTAACGATTAATTTGTAGTTATTCTGTTTCCAACTTTCGCGCTTTGAACACTTAATTATTAATTTTATCGGGTCTTAGAACGAACCTTTAATTATTATTATATTATTTTTTTATTTATTTATTTCCATTGTCACTTCTGTGCGCAGACCTTAATAAATAAAAGATTCGCGCTAGACCCCGTTTTTGTTATTGGCATTGTGTCATTAAAATTTTTTTTTTTTGGCTCCATAACAACTTCTTGTTATAATAACAAATTCTGTCATTCTGCAATTGACATAACAATTCAAAAGATACAATCGGGCAAAATTGTTCAATCAAGAGTGCGATTGGCGAACCATTTGATTATTGTAATTGTATTTGAATAAATAATGAACTTTAATTTATAAAAAAAAAACGGCCACGTGCGAGTCGGACTCGCGCACGAAGGATTCCGTACCATTAACTACAATAAGTTTAAAATTATTAAAAATATTTTTATTATATGATTTAATCAAAAATGTATACTTTCGCAATTTTTCGTCGTTGCTTTGTACCAAATTGCAAGATTCTGAGTTTACGCGAAGTACCCTGTAGGTTTTGATACCCTTGCGAATGTCGACAAAAACATGAAAATTTGCGGCATGGACGGCTGTATCTTTTGATCGCGTTGGCTTAGAAGTTTGATTTTTCACAGCTCTAAAGAATAGAAGAGTTGAGTAGTTGATTTGAGTTTCAGCTTGATACCTCTCCACGTTCCTGAGAAAAAGAGTCTTTAGCAGACAGACAGACGGACAACAAAGTGGTCCTATAGCAGATGATCCTATAAGGGTTTCGCTTTTGAGGTACGGAACCCAAAAAAACGAAATCAAATAAGACTTTTGTCCTTATGATTTTTATATATCTGCATAAAAAAATCATATCCTATTGCTTACTTCTAGAGATGTTGGAGAATATAATCTTAATTCAAAATACTTTTCTAAGCTTGGGGAAATGTTATAGGTTAGAATATCAGCAGAGCACGGATAGAAGCTTCACTTAGCTTTATCATAACAGAGCCATCTCGCATAATTTCAGTCACCTGCCCGACTGTCAGCCGCTGTATCATCGTTATATAGGGCGACAGTTATTTCAGGCCGGGGAATAGCCCTCCAGTGAATAAGCGGAGACTGAAATGAGCTCCTATGCCAAAACCAATTTCACGTTGTACCCAACAGTATGATTATCAAAACTATGAATTCATAAACCTACTCGTATAAGAGAACAAAAACTTTATCTCAGATGTAGGCTTTTGTTAATATGGCAATAAATGATAGTTTTGTAAAATTATACATTATAAATTGATATAAAACGTTTATAAACATATCTAACACGAGAAGATATCTTGACTGCACTAAAAATTAAACTCAGTTATCGAGAAATTATCACAACTTCTTATAAAATGTCTATTAATGCGGGCGAAGAAATCACGATTGAGCTAAGCCGCGGCCCCGCGGCCAAAATCCTACCGAGCATAAAGTATTTAATTATTATGAATTGCAGTAAATAATATTTTATCTAAAGCACTATAAACACAATTCATTAAATTTTTCGAGGCTGGCAAATGTTGACCACAGATAAAATAGGCGTATTTGCTTTACAAAATGATTGCAGCAGCCTGCTGAATACAAAACAGCTGATAGCCGCATTAATGTGGGCTGGCTGGAAACATTGTTTATTACATGGCCATTTGTAGTGATTGCTTCATTTTGGTAAGTAGATAATAATTGTGAGTAATTTTATTTACTTAGTGCCCTGGTTGGATGATATAAATAAATATAGAGGGACACATCAAAAAAGTTTAGCTAGCCCAACAGTAAGCTGTGAACTTGTCGTAGGAAAACCCTGAATTAACTGACTTAGTCGATGTAAAAACTAATTTCAAATTAAAAGGTGATAAGTTGTTCCGTATTACTACCGATGGCGATAGATGGGTTGTACCAAAGGTACGTAAAGGTACGTAACGATACTATATTTTATGATAGATATATACACAGAAAAATCCAAGACCCAGGTCAATCTGAAAAAGACCGTTTTCCATCTTGACCTGTTTGGGGATCGAACCCAGGAACCCTCGTGTCGCATGCTAGCGTGTTAACCACTGCGTCACTGAGCTCGCCAAGATAATTATGATAGTTCTTAATTCTAGTTTAATCAAGTAAAAAATAAATAAATACCTCTTGAGCGACTTAAGTCCATAATTATTTATAAATAGTCATCCTATCCTAACTAATATTATAAATGCGAAAGTGAGTTTGTTTATTTGTTTGTTACGCTTTCACGTTGTAACTATTGAACTGATCATAATTAAATTTTGCATACACGTTATCTGGGGTAGGGAAAATAATAATAATAATAAGTTCTTTATTTCAGACCATGATCCATAGAGTATTAGTAAAAAACAAACAAAATACTTATCCTAATGTTAGTAAATTGCGAGCCAGAAAACATTTAATTTGTAATGTGGACACCTCTATGCACGAGCAGATCCGCCCAATGCCTCACAAAAGGCCCATCAATTTTGGCTGCTAGGGTATTAAGGATGCTGTTAGAACTCCCACGGAGTCTCTGCAGCGCCGAGGCAGCCCGCTTACGAATTATGGCATAAAAATCGTCATCGGGTACATTTTATCCCAGGAAAAAGTACTGTTCCCGAGGGATTCACAAACGCGGGCGAAGCTGTGGGCGAAAGCTAGTAGAATATAATTAAGTAAAAAAAATCTGTTCAGCTACTAATGGTAACTGAAACTATTTGCTCAACATCTCTCTAAGATATATTGTTTCTTTTCAAATGAATCGTATCTATTGTAATCAAACTTGCACTATATATCCGACAGTCACTAATCCGATAACATCACAAATCAGCAAAGCAGGCAAACATCTGTGCAGAAGAGGACTAAAGTGTCATCGTCATTTCATAATATCCATTGAGATATACGGTTTATTTACGGTTCAAAGCGGTATTATATTTCCATATCAAGGTCACATAAATTTTGGCACCATAGCGAAATCTGCACAGCGACAATTGCCGCCGAGTTACTTTGAATTCGTATGAGAACCTTTACAGTTTAGCGTCGGCGACCGGCAACAGCGACAGATGTCGTTATTATTAGTTATTACCATACAACATGACGACACTCAAAGAGTTATGGAGAGGGCTATGCTCGGTGTTCCTCTGCGAGATCGAATCATAAACGAGGAGATTCGTAGAAGAACAAAGGTCAACAACATAGCTCAGCGGATTAGCTCTTTGAAGTGCCAGAGGGCTTATAGGCGAGGGTGCATAGCGCGCAGAACCGTAAAGCGTAGCAATGCAGGCCGCTTCAATTGGAGTTTGGATTAGGTATTTTCCTTATTGGAGATTGTTGTGTCTGTTTAACAAAATTATTTAAAGCCACCTAGTATTAAAAAGTTATGTATAGAAGTGTGTTGACTATGGATTTAAAAAAATAAAAGTTCTGTTCGTTCCCACCAAATGTCGTTTCATTACTATAGATTATGGGCAGCACGATTTTATTGTGGAAAAAAATTGATTTATTGCGATTATTAGTAAAATATGGCTAGAAGTTTAATAACAAGCATCACGAAATTGAAGGGACGTGAAAATTATGAAGAATGGGCGTTCGCGGTCGAAAATTATCTTGTCTTGGAAGGAATGGAGGCGTGCATTCAAAAAGATGGCGAAGCGGCGGACACCAAAGCTCGTGCAAAAATCATCCTGACGATCGAGCCTGCGCTGTTTGTGCACATCAAGAGTGAGACAACAGCTAAGGGTATTTGGTCTAAGCTGAGAAAGATGTTTGATGATACCGGCTTCACCAGAAGAATCGGATTGCTGAGAAATCTAATTTCGATTCGGCGTGAACATTGCGATTCCATGTCACAGTATGTGACGGCCATTGTGGAAACCAGTCATCGTTTGAACAATACGGGGTTCAAGATTAACGAAGAATGGATTGGATCGCTGCTTCTCGCGGGTTTGCCTGAAAAATTCTCGCCAATGATTATGGCCATCGAACACTCTGGCATCGAAATAACGGCCGATGCTATCAAATCAAAGCTCATAGACATGGATGAATCAAGTGAAGCTAGCGCGGGACAGAGTGCTTTTGTTTCTAAAGGTTGGCAACATCAGAAACAGAGCGGAAACGCAGCTAACGTCAGCACGAGTGAAACGTCAAAATCGAATGTGAAATGCTACAAATGTAAACAGCAAGGGCATTATAAGAATCAATGCAAGTTTTAAGAAAAGAAAAAGCAATCAAATGCTTTTAGTGCTATTTTTCTTACTGGACATTTTAATACTACGGATTGGTATATCGACAGCGGTGCCAGCATGCATATGACAGCGAGGAAACAATGGTTGAAGAATGTGTCCAATCGACCACTTGTTGATGAGATTGTAATAGCTGACAAGTCGAAGGTTTCTGTGGATTGTTGTGTAGTAACCCAGATTACAACAATCGTGAATAACATGGAATATGAAATACCAGTAACAGACATATTGTACGTGTCCAGTCTTGCAACTAATCTCCTGTCAGTTAGCCAGCTTACCAAGAAGGGAAACAGAGTGAAATTTACAAATAATAATTGTTTGATCTACAATAAAGAAAACGAATTAGTTGCGACTGCTAATTTGGTGGATGGTGTTTACAAATTGAATGTCAAGCAAGTTGATTGTTTGTTTACACCGGTTTCTGGGCGTGTGTGGCATAGAAGATTCGCACATGTAAACAGCACTGATCTGAACAAAATGCGTGATGGTGCAGTTACAGGAATGTCATACACAGATAAGGCCCAAGTAAACGAGACAAATTGCATTGTGTGCTGTGAGGGAAAGCAATCACGGTTACCATTCTCCCATATTGGTGACAGAAGTGAAGAATTGCTGCACATTGTACACTCAGATGTATGTGGTCCCATGGAGAACAAATCTATTGGGGGATCTAAGTATTTTCTACTCTTTGTGGATGACAAAAGTAGAATGGCCTTTGTGTATTTTCTGAAGACAAAGGATGAGGTATTTGAAAAGTTCAAAATATTCAGAAACATGGCTGAGAACCAGACAGGAAGGAAAATTAAGATCATGAGGACTGACAATGGCTTGGAGTTTTGCAATAAGCAGTTTGAAACATACCTAGAACAAGCAGGAATATTGCACCAGAAAACAAATGTGTATTCTCCGCAGCAGAACGGACTTTGTGAACGGCTTAACCGCACGGTGGTAGAAAAGGCCAAGTGCTAGCTAAAAGATTTTGGGCTGAAGCAGTGAATACTGCAGTGTATCTGCGTAATCGAACGATTGCTTCAGGATTAAGTGATAAAACACCGTTTGAAGTATGGTCAGGAATGAAGCCCGATGTCAGTCACCTACGAATTTTCGGTAGCAAGGCCATGGTACATGTACCAAAAGAGAAGAGGCTCAAGTGGGATAAGAAAGCCACAGAGTGTATTCTGGTTGGCTATCCAGATAATGTCAAAGGCTATAGAGTATACAATCCCAACAAGAACACCATAAGTACTAGCCGAGATATTGTTGTGATTGAGGAGGGGAATTGTACTGAAGTTCCAGTGAATATAGCTGACTCGAGTCTTGACTTGGAGGTAAAGCAAGAGACACCAGATGTTACACTGGAAACAGAGGGACACACAAGAGATAGTGTATCAGAACAAGACCTAAAACAAGAATACAGTTCCAGTACACCCGAGGATGCAACTAGTGGAAATCTAGAAAGCACCAGTTCTGGGGAGGACGAGTTTCTCGATGTTCCAGAGTCTCAAGTCATTTCTGCAGTTCCAGAGCCCCACGGTGTCAACACAGGCCTGAACTCAGACCCTGCTGTTGGTGAAAGTGAGTCTAGGAAGTGTCGTGTGCGTAAAAAACCTGATTAGTACGATATTGCCAGTATAAGTGCATGTAGTGAAGTAGACAGTAGTGAGATATCAGTCCAGGAAGCTCTAAATGGACATGATAGTGGTCAGTGGAAACTAGCAATGGAAGATGAACTGAAGTCTTTTGCTGAGAATGAAGCTTGGGAAGTGGTGGACTTACCTGTGATTCCTACCCAAGCAGTTCCTTGTAAATGGGTCTTCAGACGTAAGATGGACAGTGACATGACCATAAGGTACCGTGCTAGGTTAGTAGCTAAAGGCTTTGTTCAAAGACCAGGTATTGATTTTGATGAGACATTTTCCCCTGTACTAAGACATTCATCTTTGAGGCTCCTTTTTGCTTTAACAGCTCAGATGAAGCTTGAAGTAACTCATTTAGACGTCAAAACTGCATTTTTGAATGGATTTTTAAAAGAATGTGTTTATATGAAAATGCCAGTAGGTTTTGTGTGTAAAAACGCTAGTAATAAAGTACTCAAGCTAAAAAGAGCTATATATGGCCTAAAGCAATCTTCTAGAGCCTGGTATCAAAGAGTAGACAGTTTTTTGAGGGAAGTAGGTTATAAGAGGTCTCAACATGAACCTTGTCTGTATAGTAAAATTAATGGTCAAAATAAAATTTATATTGCTTTGTATGTCGACGATTTCCTGATATTTTCAAATAATCCCTCAGAGACTCAGAATATTAAGAAGGAATTGTCATCTGTATTTAAAATTAAAGATCTGGGTCGTGTTAAATACTGTCTAGGTATGAGGGTTGATATAGATATAGGAAATGGTATATTAAGTTTAGATCAACAGCAGTACATTGAGAGATTGTCAGTGAAATTTAATATAGAAAATTGTAAAGCTGTATACACACCGATAGAAAATAAAATAAATTTAAGCAAAAGTGAACAATGTAACAGAGATTTACCTTATCAACAATTAATTGGTTGTATGATGTATTTAGCAGTACTTACCCGGCCTGATATTGTTTTTGCTGTTAATTATCTGAGTCAATTCAATAATTGTTATAATGATGAGCATTGGGCCTATGCTAAACGGGTTTTAAAATATTTAAAAACAACCAAAAGTTTATGTTTAACATATACAGCTAGTGGTAATCCTAAATTACAAGCTTATGTAGATGCCGACTGGGCAAGCAATGTTTTAGATAGGCGCTCATATACTGGTTATTTTTTTGTTCTTTCTGGCGGTGCTGTCTCGTGGGAGACAAGGAAGCAGGTCACAGTTGCTTTATCAAGTGCCGAAGCAGAATATATGGGTATTTCTGATTGTGTCAAAGAAGCCATATATTTTAGGAATTTGTTATGTGAGCTTACTAATGAATTGTATGTAATTCCAGTTTATAATGATAACCAATCGGCACAGAAGTTGGCAAATAACAATTGTTTGCATAAACGGTCAAAACATATTGACATTCGTTTTCACTTTGTTAGAGAACATATATCTAATAATGTTGTTACTTTAAAGTATGTACCGACTTCTGATATGCCAGCTGATGTATTCACCAAAGGCCTTGTTGCAAGTAAACATTGTAAGTTCCGTGAGATGCTAGGTTTATATTAGTAATGTTTTGATTTTGTTAAGAGGGAGTGTTGTGTCTGTTTAACAAAATTATTTAAAGCCACCTAGTATTAAAAACTTATGTATAGAAGTGTGTTGACTATGGATTTAAAAAAATAAAAGTTCTGTTCGTTCCCACCAAATGTCGTTTCATTACTATAGAAATCCTTGGGAGAGGTCTATGTCCAGCAGAGACTGTACCTTTTTACCTTTTTAGTCTCCACTACAGGAGCACGACCCTCTCTGCACTACTAGGGCCATACTTGGCCAGAGCAGCCAGAGGACTTGGCCTACACTCTCCACGCTGGCCAGACGGGTTAGAGAGGTCTCTTAGATGTTTATAAGCTTTGTTTAGCTTTGTATTTCCTAAGTCGCCTTCTACGACATCCACTGGGAAGATTTGGAGTGGCCCTGTTCTACTCTGCCGGATACCACACGGCTTAAGAAAAATAAAAACTGTTTATTTTTTGACAGGATATAAATTCTCATATCAGCACTATTATTTTCACTTCAGGACTTACCGCTAGAATAATTCCCGCATAGTCACCGGCAATGATAAAAAACTTGTGTTATAAAAACCAAAGAAAGCCTAGAAAAGTATGTTCCATTGTGAAAATAATAGTGATTATGACCGCGAAGGCTTAAAAACATATCTCACATGAGCAGTAATGTCGGTGGTAAGGATTATATCGAGTGGCAGCTGCGGAATACAGAACAGCAACAGCACAGATAAAAGTGACAATATTATGAAAATCTTTATTAAAATGTGACTTTTTAAGATAATATTTGGCACTGAAAAAAATTGTACTGGAGCTTTAAAGGTTTTGACTATTCAAATTAATGCAAATTAAACAGACGTACAATAATTTTAAATGAACAAAGAAACCGCATTACGAAATTTTATGTTTGGAAACGAAATAAAATGTCTCATAATTTAAATGCAATAGAGAGTTTCTTCTTTCGTTATTTGTGAACTTTGTCAGAAATACCTTTCTAATAAGTTTATAACGTACTTTTCTACAAGAGTAAAGAATATGTATATTCTATTACGACTAAAAAAAAACTCAGCCGAACTCTTTTCATCAAAGAGTATGGTGGTAACTTTATGCTAGATGCATATCGTAAAAGAAGTTAAAGCCAAAATAGTACTATATTGGGAATACCAAGGGCTCGTTAATGAGACACGTGACGTTGCGCGGTGATCGCGGCGCTGCACGCGTACGTCGCACGCTCAATCTTAAACATATGGAGCTGTATACCTTCGTTTACGGAGTTGCGGTGCGACAGGCGGCGCGTTATGAGTAGCATTTGTCATCGCGGAGTCTGCGCTAAGTTTTGCGTGTATGCAGTACCTAGGTTCGTTCGTTTGTTTGATTAGATAAATTTGATTTGGTATCATTTTGTTATACTTTGTTATTTTCTTCACTCCTAAAAACTTGAAATATAAATTGTAATGTGAATGTATACGTGTACATAACCCCCATCTCTATATGATACTAATGTATTTGGCCAGAAATAGACCTGAGTTTTTGGTAAATAAGCTGTGAATGTGTCACAAATATCAAATGTATGTTAAACACATCAAGTGTACGGATGAGGGAGCACTGGAGTACTGTGACACAGGCCCTGCCTACTTCAGGCTCCAGTCGCCTGTAATCTATAGCAAACTTCTCTGTTTTAGATTAGTTTCTTTATTTCTGTTTGAGATTACTGGAAAAAAATAATTATACTTTTTACTTTTTACTCCGCACTCCCTCTGTCCCCGTCGGCGCGCTATGCCGCGTTCAACTTGTTTTCTGTAGTGTCCCTGAAGACGCTTCAGAAGACAAAATATGACATTTCATATTTCAAGCAAACGCAGGATTTTTCCTGTGTTTGCTTTACATGGAAAAACGCCTCTTCATAGTAAAACAACCTATACTTTGCCATATGTTTGAGATTTCGACAGTACGCATCGCTCAACGCGCCACGCAACCCGCTGTCTAACAAGGCTTTACTGAGCGTTTGTTGCTCATTAAACCTTTTTTATTTTTAACTAGCTTTCGCCCGCGGGTCCGCCCGCGTCAATGTCGATCCCTCGGGAATAGTACTTTTTCCCGGAATAAAAGGTAGCCTATGTCCTTCTCCGTACTCCAGAAAACTTGTATGCAAAATTTCATGATGATCGGTTCAGTAGTTACGGCGTGAAAGCGTAACAAACAAACAAACAAACTCACTTTCGCATTTATAATATTAGTAAGGATAAGGATATGTTTTGTCTAGTTCTTTTAACGTCTAACACTGGATGTATAAGACCAAAACATATTTTAACTAAAATGGGTTACATTTTATAGTCTATTTTCTGTAAATATATTGGAACATAAAATCAGTAGTCAAATTCCGAGATATATTTCCTTAAAAAGATATAACTTTTAAGCAAATAATTATTAAGATTGTTTAATTTTAGAAACATTCGTAAGGAGAGCTGTGCGAGCTCTCGTTAGATTTTTCTATAGATACGAATTATAAGAAGCGTGCAAGTCAAATTATACAATTTTGTGAAATGTATAGAAAGATGAATGTTCAAGTCGTAAAGCTGTGAAGATCAAAAGATGCTGCTTATAACAGATTCCTTTTACAGTCGGAATTTAATTGATGTAAGAAATTGAAATTCTTCATTAAATATCAACGTTAAATATAAATTGCGAAGATAAGAGCGAAGCTTATTTCAGATCTATATTTTTTATTTGAATTTATTAAGTAAATGTCTATTTAGCGATCACATTTTATTGAGACATTCTATATTTTTAGGATATTATTGAAAAATTTGAGTAAAAATATTTAAGATAAGACACTGGGTTTAGTATCCTTACTAAAATTATAAATGCGAAAGTGTGTTTCTTTGTTTGTTACGCTGTCACGCCGTAACTACTGAACCGATCATCATGAAATTTTGCAGACAAGTTCTCTAGAGTACGGATAAGGATACGGGAAGGCTACTATTCCCGAGGGATGGACATTGACGCGGGCGGAGCTGCGGACGAAAGCTAGTTGAAAATAATAAAGATTTCAAACGAAAAAGCTTAAAACGCTGGCTCTTAACATTTAGTTTAGCTCTTTTCTCTCAAGGCTAAACCAAGATATATCTACTCTTATTATCTTGAAGTACCACAGTACTATAAAGTACCTATACAACGTGATTTTAAACCTCCTAGCTTTATTGAAATCTCAGAATCAGAATCCCTAATGAAATATATTTCACTTGAAATATATTCGATTTTCTGCTTTTTTTCTCGCAGTTCTATAGAACTGCAAGAAAAAAAGCAGAAAATCGAATTAAAAATTAGGGTTTCCCATACAAAGTCGCCGATCAGCTGGACGAATTTCTATGGAAAGTAATTTTTTTTTTCGGTTTTTACCTTTTTTTCTTGCAATTCTGTATTCCATTAGGGATTATGATTCCCAGATTTCAATATAGCTAGGGGGTTCAAAATCACGCTGTATAAGTTAGTAGCATGTCGTACTAGTCTCTAACTAAATCAGTGGATCATGTTGCAACTTTGTAAAGCTACATTGACGTAATAGCAATAACCGAAGTGTACTTTGACTTTGATATGAACCAAACTACATGAACATCGGACATTGCTGAAAGCGAGGTAGTCTAACACAGCATTACGAATCGATGGGTATTTGAGTGGCTGGCGAAATATTGCTACAAGCATGCTATAGGTCATAACCTATTTACCTAAGTTATAAATAAATAAATATACACGGACAAATCACACAGATTGACCTAGCCCCAAAGTAAGTTCGAGACTTGTGTTATGGGATACTAACTCAACGATACTATATTTTATAACAAATACATATATAGATACACATCTAAGACCCAGGCCAATCTGGAAAAGATCATTTTCCATCTTGACCTGGCCGGGGATCGAACCCGGTCACTCCGTGTCGCAGGCTGGCGTGTTGACCACTGCGCCACGGAGCTAGTCAAAATATACGAAATATACGACGGCCGAAAAAATTGCCTTTGTCATTTAGAAAAGGGCAAAGATTCAAACGACACTTTAAACATCCAAATTTAGTTAGTAATTTACAAGTTACGGTAGAATAAAGCAAGATACATACTTACTTATATACACGAACTGATATTTCTTTTACTGCATCGCTTAATGTGTGTAAAAAGTCATATTTTAGAGGTATTTTTATTGCATTAAAAGTAACTACTTAAATAAAACGTCACTTCTAGCAATAGCAATAATATATCGTGTTATATGCTCTGGGTGCAATGTACATAGTCCATTATAATATAATGGACGCTTGGAGCTTTATATTATAAAGCTGTCATAATGTTGGGGGATTATAAAGGAAATTAAGTGTTATGTAGAATCCTCTGGGGGAGCCGAAAGTAATAGAGAATCCAGTTGAACCCCCACGGGAGATCATCATCATTTCGAGTAGGTGACACGGTCAATCGACCACGCACACCACCACCTCGTCACTGAGCGGGACTCGAACACGTAACACTCGTTTCTTGCCATCCGCTAAACCAGATGGACAGTGGCCGTCAGGACGAAATTTACGAACATATTCTGCGTGGAAAGAGAAACGCATGAAAATTCGAAAACACGCGTTTTCCATACCATAAATCTAATTTAGATCGATTGCTTACCCCCGAAATTCCCCATATACCAAATATCAGCGAAATCGTTAGAGCCGTTTCCGAGATCATAGAAATAAATATATCCTTTCTAATTAATATTATAAATGCGAAAGTGAGTTTGTTTGTTACGCTTTCACGCCGTATCTACTGAGCCGATCATCATGAAATTTTGCATACAAGTTCTCTGGAGTACGGAGAAGGACATAGGCTACCTTTTATCCCGGGAAAAAGAACTATTCCCGAGGGATCGACATTGACGCGGGCGGAGCTGCGGGCGGAGCCGCGGGCGAAAGCTAGTATACATATAAATGTACAAGAATTGCTCGTTTAAAGGTATAATATATATATTATGTATAAAACCAATGGATATTGTATGCAGTATTCTATTAACATAATAGCAATAACAGACGTGTTTGACTGCACTGTGTAGTGTATCAAACATGTGGACATCGGATATTGCTGAAAGCAAGCAGCCTAACACAGCGTGATGAATCGATGGACATTTGAGTGTCTGGCACAATATTGCCCCAGGCAGGGATCTGTAAGCGGAACATTTACCCAGCAGGGGTCAGACTAATAAAAATAGACCACTCAACTGCGATTGGTTGGTTTGGTACTGCTCAAAGGGTTTGTACTTATTTTTATATCATTGATACTGTCATCTAATTCAGCTAGAAACTTACATGATAGTTTTCACAGTGGGCATGTTTTTTAAAATAAATACTTTTCAAAATAATTTGTTCGTCTGGTAGATTATTGAAAAATCTTGGATTTTTTTGGCAAACAAAAATAATTGATAAAAATATTATAAGCTGTTAAAGTTCCACGAAAGTCACTGACATCCCGAGCCCCCACTCCTGAACTGAGCGCTTATCAATTTTTGATTGATTGAAAAAAGAAAAAATACGTTACTAATATTTTTCGATAATCTATAAGAAGGACTAATTATTTTAGATGGTATTTTTTAGGAAACAAGCCTATTGTACATGTGCCTATTGTAACTCATATTTTTGTATTTTATTACATATTCTGCACCATAAATCTTCATATCGTTTAATAGTTTCGTTTTGTCAGAATTTTGTGTATAGAGGCAGAGGTGCGATAATTAGGCATATGGATTATACAGCGTATAATATAACCAACGACGTCTCCGTCAAGGGGTGACTCAGCTCGTCAAAATAAAGAACTTTTCCTATGGAACCAATGCTGGGAACTTTAAAAACATTTGAAATTTTCATACAAAAGTCTTCGGCCGGCCGAACAATAAGGATGAAAATGTCAAAAAAAAAATTGTTCGCTTTATTGGTCCCATAGGAAAAGTTGTTCATTTTGACGGGCTGAGTCACCCCTTCACGGGAATGTCACATTAAATCATATTAAGAACTCTGAGTGTGGTTCATGGTAGGTTACTCGTAAATGTATTCAATGTCAGTCTAAAGCTACTAACTAAAAAAGAAAGAACTGACGGTAAATGGATGCCTTTTTATTTAAGGCAATAAAGAAAACTTTGTACATAAATTGGTTTCTCCTTAATAGAGCAGGTGATTACATTAATTTCGCAAAGACTTGTCTAAAGGTTAATGTCCCAAGTTTCAGTAATATTAGATTATCATTCCATTTGATCCCGAATTCTAGTAGATAATGCTCGAAGGAGACATAAAACAACTATAAACCATCGGTCGTATTATTCGAGTAAATAATTTTACGAGGTGATATACGAAGTTTTCTATGGGGGCCAGAGCCCCATTATTTCGATGATTGTCTATAAAGACATATCGTTTAACGTACTGTTTTTATTTTTAGATTATTAATATAAGAGCTTCCTTATCTAAGTGCTTTTCAACAAAGTTGTGTTACTTTGATAATTTTTGGGACCTAAAACTGGACTGAGTTTCTTTTAGTGAGTTTTTGCCAGCTGAGATGTTTCTAAAACACTTGTAGTTAGTTAATTTGGAAAACTTTTTAAAAATAATAAGAAATAAGATGTCGAAAAAAAAGAGATATATGTGATTCAGTTTTGAATAAGAAGAAACATTTTACAAAATATTAATTTTAATTTGTTTAATTTCTATTTACTTATGTGTTTTTATCAGAAGCTCGAAGAATAAAGCTGTGAAGCGCTCCGTAGCGATTGTTTGATTGACACTGTTATTACATATTTTCAAAGAGGTGTACTAAGCGAGTGGATAGAAACAAAGTAATACCATTTGTGTTTATGACCACGCAATCATGACTCGTTCCATCTGCCCACCTTTGGTGTATACGAAGCCTTAATTAGTCAGACAACAGCAGCTGAAATAATGATGATGACGATTGTGTACTATGTATATATACAGGTATCTTATTATTGCCTTTGTTATATGCTATAGTAAAAACCAGAATGTAGAATGTATCAGCTGCATCTTTTTCAGTGCCGATCGTAAAAGCCAATCGAGGGATTAAGCGGAACCTGAAGAATCATGTCAACACTATTTTGATTCCTTTTGCTACCTACACGCCCACAAATATGCTAAACGTAGATTTTAGATCGACCTAGGCTCTGTATATCTTGCAAGGGAAAAAAACGAGATAGTATGTACTAAACTTTGGATATGGTTATGAAGTATTTTTATCACGATGCTGGGGTGAAAAAGTGAGCCATTTTTAATACCTCGTGAGAAATTACATCACGGATCGCCGCATCGTTGGTTTCTGGGTTAACAAGGTTCGATTGCACGCTCGCCTCGCCTACATGCATTTTATATTAGCGCAGAGAACATATCTTTTTTAGGGCTCCGTGCCTCCAAAGGCAGAAAGGAACCCTTATCGGATCACTCGCTTGTCTGCCTCTCTGTCTGTAATAGCTTATTTGCTTTGAATCTACTGGACTGATTAGGTTCACCTGGTTTCGTGGGCAATTTTCCACATCTAGGCCTCTTGTTTGGGCCCATTGTGTGTGAGCAGAAGATATTCTATTTTTCTGGTCTTCTGCTTAGGAGATACTGCGCTCATTTCTTTTTTTTCTCTTGTTGTTTTACTCGAGCCATCCTCGCTCTTCGCGGGAACGTAGAACTCCAGAGGGTGTGCTGCAGGCTTCACTCATGGTCCCCGGATATTCCAGGAACTCCTCTCTAGTAGATGCTATGCTTGGGCACTCCAATAGGAGATGCTTTTCAGTTTCTTCAGCTAGTAGGCAGCCTCTGCAAAGGGGACTGTCAGTGATTCCTTTAACAAATAGGTGTTTGTTTAAAGAGCAGTGCCCGGTAATTACTCCTATAAGGAGTCGTAGTTTTACCCTTGGTAATGCCAGCATACGCTTTGAGAGCTTGCTGTTTAGGACAGGCCAGGTTTCCCTAGCCTGTCGGCATGTATTCAGGGTAGACCACTGATTAGGTTATAAACTGATATATTTATTGATTTATGGTGATGTCAAAATTAAGTTAATAAATAAATTTTGTGATTGGGGGTCACTTTTAGTGGGTCAGTAACTAGAAAATTGAAAATAATTTTACGAACTGTACTATGTGACACATCAAATAAACGGCCTTATTGCATATGGATGTCAAATATTATTTTTTTCCATATTAACATAATTGTTTTGATTGAAATCCTAATAGAATACAGAAAAACTTATATAAAATATGTGGTCCAAATGAGAAAATTACTTTTATTAAACGGAATCCTCTCCAGGCGACTCTCACTTGACTGGTATCTTACTCGTTGATTATATCATAGCTGTATGTATAGCTAAGTAATTATACAGAACTAAACAAACGCGTCTGTCAATACGTACGATACATTTATACAATTAACTTTCCTACGTGTATTAACTTTCCTATGTACAGGCAATTTTTTAAAATTATTTTTTCAGACGTTTGCAATGTCGTTTTTTGGAGAGTATTTCTTTGAAAAGGTAATGTTCTTACAAAACATGAACGAATGAAATATTCTTTATTGCACCAAAATTAATGAAATGTAAGTAAATAATCTCGGTATAAAGAATACGCATCGTCAAATAATCTTTACTAATATTATAAATGCGAAAGTGAGTTTGTTTGTTAGGGGGTATTATACCATCCTGAATCGCATCCTGAATTGGATCCGATGAGAGGAACGCCGCTATACGTGCGATACGATTGGAGATATCTCGCATCGTTTCTAACGTATAGCGGCGTCTCTCCCATCGGATCCTAAATTCAGGATGGTTTCATAGGCGCTTTACGCTTTCTCGCCCTATCTACAGCACCGATCGTCATGAAAAATATTGCATACCCGTTGTTTGGGGTACGGAGAAGGACATAGTGCACATTTTATCCCAGAAGAAATGTACTGTTCCCAACGGATCGACATTGACGCGGGCGGAGCCACGGATGAAAACTAGTTTAATTATAAGTATAAAAAAGTGAGCCAGCTATTTTAGATACCTCTTGTAAAATACAACACGGTTCGCCGCATTGGTTTCTGTGTTATCGATTTTTTTATTTTTTTTATTTAATTGACTATGTAGCTAGCTCCAAGTGAGCTTTCGCTACTGCACCGGTCGTTTGAGGCGATGGCAGAGTGCCCTCAACCTTTCACCAAAGGGCGACAACATCACCAATCGCCCCCAGGAGGGACGGATCTCGGCTTTGGGCATTGCCTGCGTGCGCAAGGCTTGGAGAGACAGCAAACTCTCATATTGCCTGATGGGCCGCGTCTATACGCGGTGCATGCAAGCCTGAAGGGACAATCTGAGAAACAATGGCAAAAGCCTTTGGAGAGCAGCAACGCTCATCTTTTGCCTTATGGGCCAAAAACTACGTTGCCAGAATGGCCTATCCTGAGTGCAAGTCACCCGGGACCGCCGGGCGGTCACCAGTAATCGGAGCTAATCCTACTCTACGCACTCTATTCCGGTGGCGAGTGCGACGGGGTCGGATAGTGGGATTCCTCTGGCTATTCGGAGCCGAAGAGGGGTCGGGGTGGGCTTTATGGTTCGATTGCTCTTGCATGCATTTTATATTAGCACAGAGTATTTTTACTCTAGTGTATCTGCGGTTGTGGTCTGGGTGATAAGAAATCACGTATTACGCGGTAAGAAAAGAGGTTTTCTTACCGCGTAAACCGTAAATGTCTGTGGAGGGAATTTGCGAAATTCTAAGGAATCATATCAATAGGCCAGCAACCAATAACTATTTTTTATCACATATTTTTGATTTTAATATTAAACCGAACATTGATAAGCTATTAATACAATTAATTGATAAAACTTTCTCCAGTTTAATCAACTTTAAATTCATCTGATATGAATTAAGTTGGATACCAACCTTCTAAATAGTGGGTAGTAATGGAGATGACGCATGCTTCGAATGCGTGTACCTATAATATATGATAAAAATTCGCCACGGTGATTTGAAGCTACAGCAGCTTAGTGGTTAAGATCATCAACGGGCCAGATGTCGAAGATTTGTGGGTCCAAATCCTACCTGGAGCGAAATTTTTCATCACATATTGTCGATTTTAATATTAAAACGAGAATTATAATGCTATTAATATAATTAATATTTGAATTCCGTTTCCACCTATCTTTGCAGTAATTTTTAGCATTTGGGTCTTACGGCCCTGTCTGTCCTGTAGGGATTAAGACGTGATGATATGTATGTATCTGTGCTCACCATCTATCTTATAGTATGTACGTTGGTGTTATCGTATGAAAATATAATTGCTACTACCAATACTTATTGAAAAAGTACAAACTCATAGTTAAACAAATCAATAATACCTACAACCATGAATTATGTAGTTATGTACGTTGGTGTTATCGTATGAAAATATAATTGCTACTACCAATACTTATTGAAAAAGTACAAACTCATAGTTAAACAAATCAATAATACCTACAACCATGAATTATGTATCTATGTACGTTGGTGTTATCGTATGAAAATATAATTGCTACTACCAATACTTATTGAAAAAGTACAAACTCATAGTTACACAAATCAATAATACCTACAACCATGAAATAAGTATGCTTTATACTTACAACCATTCCTACTAGTACGTTAGGTGCTCAGGAAGATACTATGTATATCAAAGAGTCTAAAAAAATCTACTAATATAAAATGCATGCAGTAGGCGTCCCGTGATCCGTGCATCTGCGAACAGCGTGCAATCGAACTTTGTATACCCAGAAACCACCGATGCGGCGAGGCGGGTTGTAGTTTTACTCGAAGTAAAAAAAGCGGTCAAGTGCGAGTCGGACTCGTGCACGAAGGGTTCCATCCATATCCATACTAATATTATAAATGCGAAAGTAATTCTGTATGTCCGTCTTCTTTTCACGCTTCAACCATTGAATCAATTTTGATTTTTCATTTCGGGAAATTCTTCTGTACCCGAGGGATCGACATTAACGCGGACGGAGCCGCGGGCAACAGCTAGTTATCTATAAAAACGGCAAAAAAATCATATTTGTTGTATGGCAGCCCCCTTAAATATTTATTTTATTGCTTTTTAATATTGTGTTGTTACAGCGACGACAGAAATACATCATTTTTGAAATTGTTTAACTGTCTATGTATCACGATTTATGTGATACAGCCTGGTGACAGACGAACAGACAGATGTTTTTACCCTTTGGTTACAGAACCCTAAAAAGTTATCACTACATAGTATAAAACAAAGTCGCTTACCGCTGTCTGTCCCTATGTTGCTTATATTTTTAAAACTACGCAACAGATTTTGATGCAGTTTGTTTAAATACATAGATTGATTCAAGTGAAAGGTATAATTTATCGCACCCGCGCGAAGCCGGGGCGGGTCGCTAGTTTTTAATAAAAGATGAGGCTAGCGTACCAAAAAGGCAAGACATGAAGTAGTTATTGCTTCCTTTTATTTCTCATTTCCAAAACAATAGGCTCTCTTGAATAATATGTAAACTGGTGTATGTAGGAGTTGTTGAATTGTTGAATTGAGTAACGGCTTCCATTTATACTTCGAAGAACTCATTGTGAGGGGAGAATTATTGAGGACTCTGAGCTATTACAATAGGCGTGTTGCAAATGTAAATGGTCTGATCCATTAAGCGCTCAAAAGCCTAACCATACCCTATCTAGAATATTATAAATACGAAAATGAGTTTGAATATTTGTATGTTTATTTATTTAAGTATACATTTTCTGCTCTAACTGCTGAATTTATCATCATGAAGTCTTACTGACACATTACATGCGCCGCGTCCCTGTTCGCAGCAACAGCACCCTAAGGATGATAGCCGGTAGGATGGACTGTTCTTACATCAATAAACTGAATAAACTCGTGACTTACATGTTGTTACTAAACATTAGTTTTTAGGATTTTACTAACCGTTCGAATTTATTTCCAAGTAATCAATTGAATTATCAGGGATACTTGGGGTATGTTTCATAAAAAGAAGTAACCGGGACCGCAGGTGAAAACTCCCTTTAGAAGAAATACAACAATTACAAAAGAAATAGTTGAATCAAATATACTAGTACTCAAACGAACCAAATATAATCCTAAGTAATATTATAAATGTGAAAGAGAGTATGTTTGTTTGTTAAGACTTTACGTCCTATCTACTTAACCGATCGTCATGTAGTTTAGCATCCCTATTGTCTGGGGTACGGAGAAGAACATAGTGGACAGTTTATCCCGGGAAATCGAGATTGACGCGGGTGGAGCCGCGCGGTAAAGCTAGTATACAAATAATTTCGTTAAAATTTGGGATGCAGAGGCTTGTCAGTTGTACAGAGAGATCTCGGCGCGTTTAATCGACGTCTCTGGAGACCCAAGAGCTAGCACACATTTTGGTCAAAGGCTTAGCCTAACCACCCAACGTGGTAAAGTCTCCTGAGAACCTTACCCTGTGACTACAGCGTCCTGGGCTCCGTTTTCTATTTAGTTCAGTTTTATTCCTTTTTACAATACTCAGTACTTTTTTTAAGTTATTTTTATTTTTGTGGTAAATAAATATGTTGAGAAAAGGAAATGTTGAATAATTACATTAACTTGGAAACAATATTTAAGACTTAAAATCGTTAGCTGTACGATCTCTCATTCCAATAAAATAGGTAGGTGAAATGGGCAAAATCCCCAATGGGCTAAAGATCTATGCAGGTTAAATGTATTAAATTCCCCCTTAAGGGGAAAAAACAAAGGGGCAGGGGTTTGTATGGAATTTTTATCATTTCTACTGTTCCCAAGGGAACGACATTAACGCGGGCGGAGCCGTGGGCAACAGCTAGTCTTCTATATGCTTTCTAGCCGGATAAAAAAAAAAAAAATATTTATGTTCCTCAATGAAGTGCCCATCCTTATAATTATATTCTCAAAATACTATTTATACATCAGAATCGCGTTGGGATGATGGTCTAGGAAAACGTGATTATTATAATAGTGTGTAATAATATAAGTGTTCTAAGTAAAATACAGAATAATTCTCCACTGATTATCGACCAATAACAACACGGCTACTGTAGCGAGAAAATATAGGCTATAACCCAGACTGGTATTGCCCCGTCAGCCCAATTTTGCCGGTTTTAATAAAATACGCTAGGTCAGGCCCGGTGAAAAAATATTTTTGAAACGATCGCCATTTGGTGCGCAATACGACTTTAGTTCAAAATGGTTCATTAATATGTACATAGATTGACGGAATATTTATACGAATAAGTGTATTTACCTTCTGGGATATTTTTGTTTGGATTCGTAAAATACTCGTGTCAGACGATCTGTTGTTAAAATATGGTAAACTATTGTATTGCGTTAGTAGTATGCTTGTTTTCATAGAAATCACGCGTGATAACACTTCTAATGTGTTTGTTGTTCTCTGATGGCGCCATTGGCTAAGAAATTGGCTAAAATAAGCTTCTAAATAAAGTTATGCTTCAAGAAAGCAATAAAGGCAATAAAATGATCTACCTATTTGCCGTTATATAGCTTTCTAAAGTGAGATTTGCCAAAAATTTCTACTAAACCAAGGTTTATCATTAAATCGTGTTTAATTTTTTAAATACACGGTGATATTGTGAACGAACAAAATTTCACCGTGTATATTAAAGTTTATGCCAATTGCGTATCCAAACAAATTTTGTATAACACCGTGTAAATATGTTCATCTAAATTTCAATTACAGTGTAAACTGTGTTACCCCGTGTTTGAACGTGTGTTCTAATCAAAATTACAATTATCAAAAACAATATTAAGGAGCGACACATGTGAGATATTATTTAATCGGTCGCACAAAAAATAGTCCCACGTTTGTTGTTCGCTGAAAATATTAACACAACATTGAAATAAATGACAAGAGTTAAATTACACTCATAAAAAAAAAATATTAGTTTTTTTGCAAGTTTGTAGTATGAGCGAGTTCACACAAAGTAATCAGGCTATTCAGCGATGAATTTTTGATCATCAGATGAGAAAGGAAGAAAAAGAAAGAACCAATTTACACAAATGAAGCACCTATGCGAAAATTTAACTAAATTGAAAGGCTTAAAGTGGTTCTAATTTAGCTAAATCTGGGAAGTTAATCATGCATTATAAAATTACTAGCTTTCGCCCGCGGCTCCGCCCGCGTCAATGTCGATCCCTCGGGAACAGTACTTTTTCCCGGGATAAAAGATAGCCTATGTCCGTCTCCGTACTCCAGAGAACTTGTATGGAAAATTTAATGATGATCAGTTCAGTAGTTAGGGCGTGAAAGCGTAACAAACAAACAAAAAAACAAACTCACTTTCGCATTTATAATATTAGTAAGGATAAGGATGTCAATCGTACAAAAATATGTGTTATTGAAATGAAGTATATGCTAAATACATATTTACGTTTTTTTTTGTTAGTTGCTCCATTGACTTCATAATATCAATGAAACTACTGAGAAAAATTCCATGGCACTATTTGCCTATGGAACTAGTGAGAATGATCCAACTTTTTAATTCAGAAAATATTTTACCATGTTATATTTTTGCATAAATGGACACAATATAACTAGAAGTATGAAAATACTACTAAGCTTTTATGTGTCTGTAACTTACGTTTTAGATATCAGTAATTTAACTTCAATCTATATTTTACGACATAAGTTTTGAAAAAAATGTTTTTTACATAAAATGTATAAGCGATTTTAGCAAGCTAATATGATGTTAGGAGCATAAAGATAGATAGTTCTTTTGTGACTATTTTCATTCATTAAATAAAGTTTCTTTTTTTTAAGAATCTTCTATAAAAACAATTATAAATGTCAAGACAAAAAGTTGTTTAGTTTTTTCATTCACAATATCGTCTCTACAACTGTTGGAACTCATGTCGAAGGCTTGTTTATGTTCATGGAAGCGTATTGTTATTTTTACCGGACAAACACCGGTACCGCGGCGCGCAGCCGGAACCGGACGGTCCTTTAATTTCCGGAGCTCAACGACTCTTGTCTTATGTATTTTATCTGTTTTGACCCAATTTTACACGGTCCGACAAATTTAAGGGACTTTAATAAAGTCTTCTGGGTATCAATCATCACACATATTAAATGTTTATTCAGAAATGGGTTTATCTTTCCTTTGTTTATCAACCCTTTTTAAGATAAATAACTTAGTTAAATAAATAATAAATACATAAAAAGCCATCTATTGCCATATTTTAGGTAAAAATCAGTCACAACTTACAAACTTAGAGAAAGATTGTACAACGTAAGTACCCAATTTAATTTAGGCAAAGGAATGCCTCACCTTGTGCTGCCGAAGACAGGTGTCTTAGCTAGCGCTGATTTTCAGGCACCCCCTCTCCCTGAGGAGAAGGTTAAAGCTGCAAACTAAATAAACGCTATTTTGAAAAAAGCTAGTTCTAATATTCTCTGAGTTAAGTGTTGGCAATGAATAAATAAATAAATGTGTAGGAGCATATCACACAAATTGAACTAGCCCCACAGTAAGTTGTGAACTTGTGGATACTAACTCGATGATACTATATTTTATAAAAGATACTTATATAGATAAACATCCAAGACTCAGGTCAATCTGAAAAATATCGTTTTCCATCATGACCTAACCGGAAATCGAACCCGGGCACCCTCATGTCGTAGGCTGGCGTGTTAACCACTGACCCACGGGGCTCGCCCTATCATTATCATCATCATCATCAGTTCTTTTTAGTCTCCACTGCAGGAGCATGACCCTCTTTGTACTACCGGAGCCATATTTGGCCAGAGCAGACAGAGGATTTGGCCTACTGATACTTAGCTCGCCTAATGGTTGAATACCATGATTCTGTTACATGCTAACAATACTACTAGGTATGATATAAAGCCCAAGCTTTCATGTACTTATTACACATGATTGAAAGTGTAGCACTATCTTTAGGACTGAAAGCTTTTGATTTATCTATTATTTGTGTTAAAATACCGGTCTCCCTCTCAGTATTGCCATACAAAAACGCGAAACGAAACTTTTTTATTTATTCCCGACGGAGTATTGTTTTTTATCAAAAAAGCGAGATAAAACGGAATGGAAGGGCCCTTTTAATTTCCGCTCGCTTTTACGACTCGGATCTTTTCTATGTTATTCATCTCTACAGTGGAATACTTATCAAATTGGAACTACCTATTTGATTTTTTCGCAAACAGCAATGGTATTTGCCTGTTTTATATATTACTAGCTGCCCCGGCGAACTTCGTTTCGCCATAAGTTAAAAACTATCCTATCTCTCAAGTTGGATCGAACTGCACATGGTGTGCGAATTTTATTATAATCGGTTAAGTGGTTTAGGAGTCCATTGAGGACAAACATTGTGACACGAGATTTATATATATTAAGATTTAATATTGTTGTTTAACTTTCTCTTCTATTAACCTTTACATAGTCTTTGAAATAAAATCACTTTAATACGGTATTATCGCGTATATTACATAATTTTTTACACCTAACGTTTCGAAAACTTTACAGTTTTCATGGTCGCAGATAGACTAAGTTGACATTTGTCTTTTGTGTTATAAGAACTATACAAAACTATATTGTAGGCGGTAGTTTGTGCAACAATCGTGAAAACATCAGAAACCTTTACATAGTCTGCTAGCATAAGCAGTGTATAATCATCATCTATTTTTTTTATTAAGTTTTGCATTTGGTATTTGTCTGCCATCTCACCTGATGGTAAGTGATGATGAAGACGAGGATGTTACATATCTATCTCAGCCGTAAAAAGTCCATTAGTGGACGTAGGCCTCTCTCAACGATGTTCAATACGACCGCTTGGAAGCAGCCTGTGTACAGCATCTTTTTACTGTCTTGGTCAGATCATCCAACCACCAGGCTGGTGGGTCTCCGACGCTGCGTTTGCCGGTATTTAGTCGCCATTCAAGAATCTTTCTACCCCATCTGCCATCGATTTTACGTGCTATATAAAATCCTACGGCCCTTTTAACTAGCGAATCCACTGAATATGTCGGTGACCTTTGTACTTCTATGAATCTCCTCGGTTCTGTTTCAATCTCGTGGTGAAACGCCGAGTATAAACCTTTCCGTAGCATTTTTTATGAGGCCCGTATGAAATTCATCATTCACACAGTGCTATTATATAACATCCTATCTTTAGCAGACTCTGGATTCTGAATTATTTCTGAGGATGCACTTAACGAAAACACGATGAAATTAAATATTGAGTCTATTATTATAAACTGTGAGCATTAGCTTGAAATATACTTAGTAGGTAATCAAAGTACAAGATATTAGATTCTTCCAGCTCTCTTGGTTTGTTTTAGTGTTTCAGGTCTCCAACAAGCAGCATCGTTTAAACAAAGTCAATAAGTAATTAGGTGCAAGAATGTTACTTGTTCTCATTGTTTACGTGATTAATGCTGTATCTGTAGACACTCACAGCTGACACAAATATTCGGCCGTGTAGTTTCTGACATAGGATTGAAACATTAGTAATAAGATACCACCACGTGTACCACCCTAGACCTCATCGTTGCTTCCCATCAGGCAAGATCAGGCAAACGCACTCAAATTATTCATAAAATAAGATGCAAGATCGTGACTGTTATCTGCTTATGTACAGAAATAGATTATATTTATCTACGTGATTAGTGCTGTGTCGGTAGAGACTCTCGGTTGACACAAATATTCAGCCGTGTGGTTTCTAACATATAATTGAAATATTAGTATTAAGACGAGGCCTGAAATGTTTGGTACCTAGTTATGGGCGGCGCTAAGCAAATGCGCGGGGTGTCTGTCCCCCGGCCCCCGCTATCTCTTTACGCGCGTTCCCGCGCACAGCGATCGCTGCCGTGCCTGCAACTACTACGATTATCACGAGATCTCGACTCGGAGCTTAGAACGCATGGGGTTTGCGTATCATTTTTGTGTTATAATGATATTGATATCTTTTGATATTCGACTATGGAATGGCAAATATTGGCAATAAAAAAAAACATACAATAAACATTCATGTTTTTATTGCAACTTAATAAAAATTACAAAATCACAACACAACATAAACCAATCAATTATCATACATTAAATTAAACGCTGTACAATTTTCCGAAATCAAAATTATGGTTTCGTTAAATCACACATTCATAGTTAGGAATATCATAATAATAACTATGTTATTCTAAAATCAAATTAATGATGGTATCGTTTCTATGGTTTTCATGATGGCCAAATAAAGTCCTTTTATGTCTCTCCCTACTTAATTTACCAGTAACAGTAATTTTACTTAGAGTTTATTTACGGTTTATTAGATATCAATTTCAATATCGTATTTCACACCTAAGCCTAACTAATATACGCACACGAATAAAATAAATACGAAAAAATATCCCATTTGGAATAATCGTTAGATTACAATTACCTATATCAGATACTAAGCGTTTCACATTTTTGTGACGCTGATGATGGAATAATACTTTGCTCATTCAAATCAAAAATTCGTAGCTCCGACTCCATCTTGATTACACCTCCCTGTTCTTGCGTTCGCGGCACAGCGGCGCGGGGCGACTCGGACAAACGGACCTCCGATTCTAAACTCGGAGGCATTTTGTTCGTCCTGAAAACAGTAGGAATTTTTATATTAGCTAATTTATGTTTACGTAATAAGGTACATTGTTATTTCCATACTTATTTACCCGATACTTCATCCGATGGGCTCGATACTATATTACGAGTAAGTATGTATATATGAATAAATTATTAGTATGACTAGGAACACCCCGTCTTTTCCCATGAATGTCGTATGAGGCAGCTAATAGAAAACAAGGCTCTGACATCACGTGCAAAAGCATACCCAAAGAGAATTGACATCGGGTAGGCAGCTGGTGTAAAAAAATGCCGATTTTTTTTATCAAAGTAGTTGCCAACCCACTTCGATTTAAAATAAATATGACTGATAAGTTAAATATGATCTGTAATGATTTAGTCTTTTATTCCCCCACAAAATAAAATTATATATAATATTTTACGAAGGTACACAGGTAGATAGGATAGGTAGGTACTCACGATCTATTTTCCCTCATTAGGCAGGCAGGCTCCTTCCTACTAATATCCGACACGTTCTCGTCGACTAGGTTTTTATTCACTTTGCCCATGATTATTACACGGTAATGCCGAAATTAAAAACTATAATACTTATATAAAATTATTAAACACTAAAATAACGAAGACTCAACGAAATAATAACAAACTAGGTAGGTACATACATTTTATAGATTCAATTTGAATATTTAATTAAAAGCTCGCGAGATTAGAATTTCAACGCAGCGACTTGCACAGACCACCGCTCGGCAAAGGCGTACGCAGACTGATCAAGTGCGCGCAAGGGATAGCGCTTGGCGGTTTAGCTCGTGAATGATGAGATAGGTATAGTCTCGAGTCGCTCAAACAAAAAAACGTAAGCGCCAAATTCGTTATTTCTGTTTTGTATAAAATCAGACCGGTTAATTGTATTTTCATATTTCAATTTTGATGAATTACTAATGACCTATCTTTTAGTCTAAAAATCATTACTTAATTCGTCCTCTTTGAGCTACAATAACGAAAACTCTGCAAACGAAGACCATTTTTCAAAAAATATTTCTATCGAGAAAATTTTTTCAAAACGTGTTTTCATCTTCAATTTTTGGAGATGAAATAGTCAAAAATCATATTACTTACATTTGAAACTCCTAATTTAAGTATTTTGCGAGATAAATAAGGTTCAGAACGACCTTATTTACAGTGGTATCGCCTTAAGATGCAAAATCAGACTCTAGTTATGTATGTGATTAGTGCGGTATCGTTCGAGACTCATGGCTAACTCAAGTATTCGGCTGTGAGGTTTATGACATAGAATTGAAACAATGTTTTTCTATCTGAGGAGGTGTTATAAAGATCGTTAAATGAGATAGTACTACGAGTAATAATTTGTTTAAAAGCCAAGAATGGCTGAACCTTCTTTTGTTATTAAGGCTGTAAATATTTCGTAATATTACACGATTATTAAGAAGTATGACTAGTTAGCTAAAAATGTTCGCCAAAATTATTTTACAGTATAAATATTATAGTTGAAAATGCTGTTTTACTAGCAGACTTCAGGATGCTCAGACTAGAAAAATATTTGAGATAGCTCTCTATCTTCAATAGTACCTATATTGCTAATAATACATGGCCCTCTTTTATACTGTAAAATTATTCGGCACACTTTTCTTCTTCATTTGTAATTAATAGGCTAGTTTCCTGGGTCAAAATATTAACATTACAATTAGTCCGTCAGTTAGATAATCAAAAAATATTAGACACGTATTTTTTCTTTTGTCAATTAAACAATCAATGGAAAAGATAAAGCGCGTCAAAGTTCATAAGTGGGGGTTTGTGACGACAAAGTTTGCTAAAAAGTGTAGCAAACTATGACGTCACACAGAATTACAAAGGGCTATATCTTTATATTTTTTTATTCAATCGACAAAAGAAATAATACGTATCCTATATTTTTTTAATTAATAACTGACCGATTCAATCACTATTTTGTTTAAAAGACTACTAGATAATACATATACTAAACTCTCATATAAAACCGTATCCAAGAAGGATTAGAGTTATAAAACTAGAATCATGTCTTATTGGCGGATCCAGAAGTCGAACGAAAGCATAAATTCTGATAATGCATCTAAAACGCACGCAAATAATAAATTAAAGTTAGTACTCACGTTATTAGATTACCAAAGTAATAACTTATTACACAGGTATTGAATTCTCCAAACTTTGACGTCACAAACTCCCACTCATGAACTTTGACGCGCTTTATCTTTTCCATTGATTGTTTAATTGACAAAAGAAAAAATACGTATCCAATAATTTTTGAATTACTAACTGACGGACTACTTATATTTAGGAAACTAGCCTATTCTCACGTTAACAGATTGCTAAAGTGATTACATAGCTATTGGAATCTCTAAACTCGCTTTGTATTGTTCTAGGATTGCTTTACGTAGCACCGTGTGTACAAACACAGTTAGTCATTAGGTGCAAGACTGTTTCCTGCTAACGACTGGCACAGACTAGTTATTTACGTGATTAGTGCTGTGTCGTGCCTTACAGTTTTCAGTAATAAATAACATAAAATAAAATGCATTTAATTCAAACTTACGAATACCGTCCATAAAGAGTCAGTAAAATACAAAAACAACCTATATTACATATTTATCAAGACTCTACTTACGTATCATAGTGAAAATCTATAGTCCAGGTACCAATTCACCTAAGTAATTAACTAAAATTAGGTTTTCTAAAGGAATTACACAAACATTGGATATTCAAACTCGCTTTGTAGTGTTCCAAGACTCCATGGAGCAGCTTCGTGTGTAAAAACACAATTATTAATTGGCCGCAAGACTGTTACTGCTAACATTAACATTATTTTTAATAAAAATTATAGTGTTAATTAAATCACATAATATGGTTTTATCGCGTTTATAACATTACTTTGCACCTAACATTTCGAAAACTTTACAGTTTTCATGTTCGCATGTAGACTAAGGTAACATTTGTCTATTGTGTTTTTGATAACATAATAGTTCTTCTAGAGGATATATGCATACTAGTGTGTAGGAAACTTGACTTTATCACAGTGCAAAGTGCAAGTGCTATCGACCACGGACAAAACTAAATCCAATGTTTGCGCGAATTAATGAAAAGAGAAACTTCCAAAGGAATTACACAAACCTATACTAATATTACAAAACTGAAGAGTTTGTTTGTTTGTTTGGACGCGCTAATCGCAGGAATTACTGGTTCAAATTGGAAAAATATTTTTTTTTGGATAGCCCATTTATTGAGGAAGGCTTTATAACATAGGCTATAAAACATCACGCTGCGACCAATAGGAGCGAAGCATCAATTAAATGTTTTGAAAACGGGGAAAATTATCCATCTATACTAAGAAAAAAAACTAATTAATCATAATAGAAGACAGAAATTGCCGCGGACGAAGTCCCGGGCAACAGCTAGTATTTGATATTCAAGCTCGCTTTGTGTGTTCTAGGACTCCCAAAAGCAGCATCGAGTGTACAAATGCAATTAGTAATTAGACGCAAGACTGTTACCTGCTAACGACCGGCGCATCCTAGTTATTTACGAGATTAGTGTCGTGTCATTTGCGACTCACGGCTGTATCCAAAGTTGTCTGTGTGGTATCTGACCTATTGATTTAATTGCTACTTTTCTTAGCCTTAATCACAGACTTCCATGCTGGTCTGGGACAAAAGAAAAAAACGTAGAATGTGCCTGCTGCTTCTCTTCCCGCGCAGACCGTAGAAGCCGGTCAAGAGAATGGGCGAAAATCTAAAAGATCATGATAATAGGCGAAGCGGGTAGCAACCCATCACTATTTTGATTTCGTTTTGCATCTTTACGCTCTAAACGTGGCTTTTCGGTCTTAAGGCCTTAGGCTCTGTCTACCCCGTAAGGGATAAAGACGTGATAATATGACGTGATAATATATAAGCCGTGTGGTACCCGTCAAAGTAGAATAGGACCACTCCAAGTCTTCCCGTGGACGTCGTAGAAGGCGACTAAGGAAATACAAGCTAAACAAAGCTTTTAAACATCTATGAGACCTCTCCAACCCGTCCGGCCAGCGTGGAGAGTGTAGGCCAAGCTCTCTGGCTGCTCTGGCCAAGTATGGCTCTAGTAGTACAGAGAGATTCGTGCTCCTGTAGTGGAGACTAAAAAGGACCTTATGATGTTGATGATGAATATGTATGTTAATCACAGTAAACACTTTCAAAGGAATCACACAAATATTGTATACAAAAGCTTGCTTTGTAGTGTTCGAGGATTACTACAAGCTACAAGGTGTGTGCAAACACAATTAGTAATTAAGCGCAAGACTGTCACCTGCTAACGACCGGTACCGCCTCTAGTTGTTGACGTGATTAGTGTCGTATCATTCCCGACACACAGATATCACAAACTTATAAACATTGAACCTTTGTTGAAAACGATTATGTTTCCAGACATAGTTTTGAGAAATCACTAACATACTGTAAATAAGTCACTTGGTATTGCTAGACCTCATCACAGTTACATTATTTGGTTAGGTCTAATAGACAAAAGTAATCACATAAGAATTTGAACTTCGAAAGCATCATTGGCTATGTAGCGTTTCAGAATTTCAATAAGCAGCATCGTGTTTACAAACATCATTATTAATTAGGTGCAAGTCTATCACAAAAATTTATTATTATATTTAAATAATTTAAAACCTTTTAACTACCCAAACTGTAAGCCATGTGGTTTTCGGCAGAGTAGAATAGGACCACTCCTAGTCTTCCCATGGAGGTCGTAAGAGGTGACTTAGGAAATACAAGCCAAACAAAGCTCAAACATCAATGAGATCTATCCGACCCCTCTGGCCAGCGAGGAAAGTGTAGGCCAAATCCTCTATTTGCTCTGGCCAAGTATGGTATATCCGGTAGTACAGATGATGATGATGATGATGACCCAAACTATGGCAATAATCGCATTGATGGATAGTCGAGTTTTATAAATATTAAGGGTAATATAGTCGTTCATATTTATAAAGCTGGACACACGATTTATGGAAAATATGATCTAGGTCAATTTAACTGCAGGAAAAATCAATAGACAGCAATAAAGAGTCATTTATTAGATTACTGAACTATTTATGAAGCTATAGGAGTCTCGAAGCTCGTTTCGTAATACCTGCTAACGATCGGCGCAAACTCTAGTTGTTTACGTGATTAGCACGGTATTGTTCGAGACTCACGGCTATAGCAAATGTTGCTTGAAGCTCCTGATTTTCGGGTTTTAGTGATTAATACGGATGTGTAATCTTTCGAGGTTCTTGCGTATAGCATCTAACGTGATAAGCCAGCTGCTTTATCAGCCTACCTCCGTAGCATGGCACGCGCGACAACGTTTATCGACTATCGCCATCTTGTTTTCCGTAATACCAAAGAGTGAGATGTGGATAGTTTATCGCGCAATACAAACGGCGTCGCGGGCGCAGGTCTTAGAAGCTGTGACTAACAGCTTTAAATGTTTACCAACACACGTACGCACAGTAGTAGTCGCAATACAGTAGTATAGACAACTAGATTGCAGGCTTCCCCACGGTACTACCCTTCACCGATACATTTGTATGCTATTCTTTAATTAACGAATGGTGGTTTTTTTAGCTTTGAAAACGACCTACTTGAGTAAGATTCTTCTTAAAATTAATTGATTCGTGTCACGTTGTAAGGATGTTGTTGTAGGGAACTCATGTCTTTTTCTTGAGCCTTAATTTTCAGAAAAAGGAACTGTTTGCGTTTTAGCCTCACCTATTGATATAGGTGACCTAGATAATACGTTACGATATCTTTTATGATTTATTTTATTTCATTAATTCATTGTTTTCATAGTTACAGAAGAACTAGTAAATAATTAATAAGGTAATCACGGAACCTTGGTAGGGCACTATAATTAATCATCGTTACCTATTATTTTTGGAGGATATTTGCCATTGTTATGGACTGTATGTGTAAAGGAAACCAATCGGGATTACGTACCAGTGTCAATCAGCGGTGGCCTTCGTAATCTTGCTCCGTAATTGTACCAGCCAGTCCAATAATTGAAACCAAAATCAAAATGGTATAAACTTTTAAATGAATAGGTTTAAGTTTATAGAATTTTATTCTCATAAGAAACAACATTTTATTTACAATTAGATAACAACATAAATATTTTGAAAAAAAAAATTCATTTTTTACCAGCGCTCGTTGCGTTGTGTAGGTAAAGTTTCTTTTTAAAGTGACACTCTCACATATTTTCAGCTCATTGGGCAACTTATTATACAGTCAAAGTCAACGTCATGGATTTTTATTCAAAACTGGATTGTCTCTTTTGTGTAATGTATCTCTTTTTGATAATCATATTTTTATTTCTTTTATATTTTTTAATATATGCAAAATCGAAATACTACTAGCGTTTCGGAACGACTACTGGTGAGAAGAATACGCCGAAAGAAACTCAATCCAGACTTGGTCCCTACGTGCCCGAAGGGCTCTGAATACATTGTTAACATTAGACGCAATTTTTCGTACTATTGATTAATTTGTTAACATGAAATCTTAATATATATAAATCTTGTGTCACAATGTTTGTCCTCAATGGACTCCTAAACCACTTAACCGATTATAATAAAATTCGCACACCATGTGCAGTTCGATCCAACTTGAGAGATAGGATAGTTTTTAACTTATGGCGAAACGAAGTTCGCCGGGGCAGCTAGTAAATTTATATGAAGTTCCACACATTTTTATCAGTTATATACCTAATTATTAATGCAGTAATAAGCCTTTCTTGCTAACTGGTTTTTTACAGTCGTTTTGAACTTAAGTAAAGGCAGACCTAATTTTCTGTAGGAATTTTATTATAGAAGCGTACTTCTAGATCCAGGAATGAATCCATAGCTTTCTGCAATCGCAATACTGGTGTAGCTAATTTATTTTTATTTCTCATATTTTGGTCATGAATATCACAATTTTACTTATATAAATCAAGATTATAGCGCATAAACATAATATTATTCGCAAATATGTCCTGAGAAGGTAATGTTAAAATATCTTTACCTTATGGAACCCGATTATATGACTTTATATCATCACACTATGCGCGTGTAATATGTCATTAAGCCCAAAAATGTGCTATTTATATTATTCTCATAACTATTTTTTGGTTTTTTGAATAGTGTAGCTCATATTGAATGGAACCGGCAGAGTAGAATAGGACCACTCCAAGTCCTCCCGTGGATGTCGTAGAAGGCGACTTCGGAAATACAAGCTAAACAAGGCTTATAAACATCTGTGAGATATGATGATGATGATGATGATGATGATGATGATATTGAATGGAAACCAAAGTGTAAACCAAGTCGGGATAATTAGCGGAGAGAGATTACATTTGAGATCACTTACTAATTAGGAAAGGGGCGAGTATTGAACCCCTACGAGTAGGTTTAATTATTTGCTCATAATTACAGCACAAGTCTTCGGTAACCATAAACTAGAACGTTAATAAATGTGATGTTTGTTGTATATACTCATCTGATATTAGAAAAAAATAATATTGGCTCCGGTAGTAAGAGAGGGTCAAGTTCCTGCAGTGGAGACTAAAAAGACCTGATGATGATGAAGATTAGAAAAAGAAATTATAATAAAATCATTGAAAGAGCTTATCTGAATATGATTCTGAAGCTCAAGTTCGCCTAAATAAACGAGGAGATCGTAGCAGAACAAAAGTTATTGACATAGCTTAGCCGATTAGCACCGATGGCCGATGGGGCAGAAAGGTTCCCGAATGGCGACCACCTACCGGCAACCGCAGACGTTGGACACCCACCACCTAGGGAGTCGGACGACCTGACTAAGGTCGCTTCCAACCTGTCGTATAGGAAATCCTTGAGGGAGGCCTATGTCTAGCAGTGGACTTCTTGTGGCTGAGATGATGATCGTTCTGAAAGTTACACAGTAACATTCAAATGCGCATATCCTATAATGAAGGTCTTACAAAATACTTTCGCTTGTCCTACAACGTCCGATCTGAACGCATGTTAACTTAAATTGACCATCAACTGAGTTAAAAGTCAGACAAAAAATCATCGATAAATACGTAATCTAGGCGGGGAAGACAAAGGTACGAAGTGCTAAGGCGCGAAAGAACTGACGAGCGAAAAGCTAAGAAAAGTTATCGAGACGGTCCAATAATGGAATCGAAGCAAATGTATTTCGTTTGAAAGTTTTATGCTGAAAATAAGATCGATTCTGCTTTTTTTAAAATTCAAAGCCAACAAATGATGCATGAAAAATATAGAATTATTGAAAATCCACTAGGCAATGGCGTTATAAAATACTCACACTAAAGCTGCCATTATTTTTCCATTTGCGTTCTAAATAGTCTATGGTATTTAGTTTACCGCAATTAATCGCCTGTTGTGGCAAAATAGTTTTCCATTTTTAAATTGAAGTCTTTCAATAGCTTAGATATTAATATCTATTGTGTGAGTCATGTTTTGGTTTAATATAAACACTCATAAACACCTTTATAATAAAAATAAGCTTATAATAATTAAAGAGTTTATGACCTTTTTTATGGAATTCATCAAATTGAATGAATGATCTTATAGTCTGAACATCATAGTGACACTAACCTTCAAACTTTATTAACATGGCTATGAAGAAAGTATAGTATCATTAAACATTTTCAAGAAATATTTTTTTCTTTAGTGCTTAACATGCTTAAGCGGTAATTATGCTTATGTTAACTAGGTCTTTGGGCTCCTCGGTAAATAAAGTTCGACGGCAGTAGCAATTTTGACTAGCTAGCTTCAAGTAAGCTTTTGCTACTTCACCGGGCGTTTGTAGGCAGTAACAAGTGTCGCATAATTTGTATGGAGATACCGGTCGCTATAAATGCGAAAGTGAGTTTGTATGATTGTTACGCCTTCACGCCCTATCTACTGAACTGATAGTCATGATAATTATTTTACAGACCCATTGTCTGGGGTACCATAAAGGACATAGTTTACATTTTATCCCAGGAAAAAGTACTGTTCCCGATGGATAGACATTCACGCGGGCATAGCCGTATATGAAAGCTAGTTTCATATAAAGTGCGTATTACTTGCCGCTGCTGCCGAACTTCGGTGTTTTTTCTGTGGCTGTCTAGTTTGGGATTGATTCTCAGTTGTTCAGATAAATCAAATAGGAAAACCCGAAGTCGTTAAAAGCGAGGGACCCGACCATTCCGTTACATTCGCATTTTTTTGACAAAAAGCAATACGCTATAGAGAATGAACAAAAAGTTTCATTTCGGGGTTTTGTTCGGCGATATGTCACAGCACTGGCGAGAATATTTTTAAAAGCTAACAACAGGACGCAGCAGTATACAAAAATAACCAACGCCTACCACACATTGAATAATTAGAATCAAACTGATCTTGTTCCATAAATAACTTAAATTTATTCTGCTATTCGGTAAATTCGAAGTTATATTAAGTTTCATCCATTTGGTTTGATTAAACCCTTCCTTATACGGTTAGTAGCTAAATAGATACATTTTTCGCTCCCAAAATCAAGAAACAAACGACGTTAAAATCGTTAGAGCCGTTTTTGAGAGCTCACCCCATTCATTACATTAGAGTGCAGTGCGATGCGAGCTCTGTGACACACGCGCCTCGGTACAACACTGCATACGAATTTTTAATTCGCGTTTCGCGCGGCTTTAGCCGCTGCTCGAACTAGCCACTATGACTTCTAAGCAAGTCATAGTCAACGAGTTGCTGGCATTTATCGATCATGCCAAGGATACGATGGATGAGGTCAGCATCATGCAGATCTGCAAATCAAGTTTCACCGTGGAGGAGATTTGCAGCGGCAAGGTGCTGCTCTACGATGTGCTCGGCAAGACCGCACAGATGCCATCTCGCAGGAGAGATGAGAAAGGCGAAAGAAGTCTCCAGGATATCATCACCTTGATGAAGGAGACCGACCCTGACGACATGCCAGCGCTATGCGCTGCCAACCTGTCAAGACTTCCACCAGTCTCTTTTGACCATGTGGACGTTACCAGGCTTCTCAAGGACATCACGGCCCTGAAGACCAGCCTGGCACAGATGCAGTTTAGGTTAGAAGCCTCGGAAAATACCATCACCGAGCTGCGTACCGAGTTATTATCATTAAAAAGTAGTAAATCGGTATGTAGGTCACCCGTGGCTACTAACGTCAACACTCGTCGCGGAGCGCAAAATGCATCCATCGGCAGTTTTGAGTCGGCGAAATTTGAGAACTCACCGCAGCTCACCCGAGCTGTCGACATCGTTCAAGATGCCCCGCGCCCCGCCCCCCGCTCTTCCCTCCGCGAGGAGCCGACGTCACTGCCGAGCACGTCAACCCCGACACGTGCCTACGCAGCCGTAGCCGCCGCCCCGGCTGCTGCGTCACAGCGACCCGTCACAAAGGGGAAAAAACAGGCAAGCTCTCGCATGCCTGTTGAATCGGGTTCTCGAAGGGACCAGTGCGACAAGGAGGGCTTCGTTAAAGTAGAGCGGAGAAAAAAGAAGCCCACCAGCCGTAACCACCACGGCAATGCACCGCACGAACCGACCCTGCTGTTGCGTCCCGAAGTGAAGACGACGCAGCTGTATGTGTCCCGCTTGCATTGGTCTACGAGGGTAGAGGACGTCATAGACTACGTGCTGAAGAAGTCCAAATTCACATTGAGGGTCGAACAGTTGGCTTCTCGCCATAAAGTGAGCTTTAACTCATTTGTGTTGAGAGTGCCGACCCACCATCTAGAGACCTTCATGAAGGAGGACTTCTGGCCGCAGGGAGTCGTTTATCGGAAGTTCCGAGGAAGGCTGCCTGCTGATATCCCGCGCCTCACGTCGCCGACTCTACGTGAAAACTAGTTTTTTAAGATATATTTTCGTATGTATGTTAGTCTGTAAGGTATATATATTTATGGGCCTATGTAATGTTTTACTCGTTGCCTGAAATAAACGATTATTATTATTTTTATATTTTATTTTCTCAGCTCTAGGCTGGTATTTTTAACATTTACGGGTAGAAACCAAGTAAAATGTTAAATATTTTGTATTAGGTTGTATTATCCGGATTCGTAGTTGAGCTTAACTGTAGTTCACTATGTTCATCTATTTGCAGAAATTTTCTTACAATACGACAGGTGTTTAAAATTGAAGCCTTTTGAATATTTATATACATACTTTTATCGAGTTGTAACAGCTGTAAACTATGGTGTAAGTGTTTTGGAATTACTCCTGTAGTAGAGAGCACAATAGGGACAATATAAACTTTATGTTGTTTCCAGATTCTTAGAATTTCATCTTTCAGTTCCATGTATTTAGTGATTTTTTCTGTAATGGTTTTGGTGACGTTATGTGTATTAGGTACTGCGATATCTATTAGGTAGGTTACTTTATTGATTTTATCCTGTAGTGTTATATCCGGTCGATTGTAATGTATTGTTTGATCCGTTAATATTGCGCGTTCATAGTACATCTTGTAAGTGTGATTTTCTAAGATAGGTGACGGTTTGTAATTATAGTAAGGTGTCTGTGAGTCTTCTGTGAGCGAGTGTTTGAGCGCCAAAGCTTGATGTATGATATTAACTATTTGGTTATGTCTGTGTGTGTAATCTGTTTGTGTGAGTGTGGAACATGCTCCGGTTATATGTTGTATTGTCTCTGATTGTTGTTATTATTATTATTACATAAAATACTCGTACTTTTACATGAATACATGTAAAATATTTTTCCTACTATCCAATAGCGCAAATCTGTGATAAATGTGTCACAATTTCCGGTATTAATTGGAGCGAGTCATTAGTGAATTCAAACGTTGAATGTTATAGGCATCCGGATCACTTGCAGCTAAATGACCTGTATATTAATGCCATACTTATATCATATAAATGTTTGTTTGTGGATCATAATAAACCTATACCTTAAAGGTTTGTGTGTGGATATCCATGGTGGTTTAGGAGAAAAGAAAAATTTTAAATGTATCAGCTGCTTCTCTATAAGTGCAGAATATAGAAGCCAGATGAGGGAACGGGCGCAAATCTGAGGAATTATGTCAAAAGGCGACGCGGGTAGCAATCAATCACTGTTTTGTTCACATTCTCCACCTATTTTGATTTTGGGTCTCATGACAATATTACACACATTGCTTAGTGCTTTTGCAGTTCATAATACATACCACCTGCGGTGTGCTTTCGTGGCATGCATGTCGCATTATAACTGGTGAGTAATGGAAAATCAGACCTCAAAGTAGAAGTTGTATACAACACAGACGCAAACACTTTTTATCTACGTCTAGATACATGTTACAAAACTTTGTAACTCACAAATAGGGTAGAAACTAGTCTAAAAGGTTTGCTAATGGACCTTTTTTAAGGCAGACTTTTTGTTGCTGAATCCTGGAAAGCCAGTCTGATTCAACTTAGCTCTATTAAAACTTTGTACTGATTATTCCTTGAGAGTTCTGTGAATCCGGCGAAAATGGTTGGAAATTTCTCGGAAATCCCATCTAATTTTATCTCGGATACACTTTTTTTTATTTAGTATGAATTAGGCATTTGTCTTTCCATCTCACTCACCTGATGGTAAGTGACAATGAAGACGAAGTGACATGTTACATGCCTATCCAAGAGATACCCATCTTTTCTTTTTATACTTGAATCTCCTATTCTGATCACGGGTGTTACTCCAGTTCGTTACGCAGCTTGCGTGGAGATATACGAGTAGATACAACATGTAGAAGTTTTTTTAGCGCAGACGATATCATGAAGGTCCCTGTCAGAATCCATTCCTAAAAATACGAATGCATGATATGCCTAAACAGGTTTTAGCCAAATGAACTGCCTGCGTCTATATTCCCAGACAAGTACAGTCCCGGGACATTCAAAAGTAGAATAAATGGGTATCTCTTGGATAGGCATGAAACATCCTCGTCTTCATCGTCACTTACCATCAGGTGAGATGGGAGACAAAGGCCTAATCCAATTTTTATATAAAAAAAAGGAGGAACTTTTGCGTTTGAAAAGAGGAATTACTGGATTATGGGACTGAAATGTGGCTGAACATGTGCTGAATTATTGCAAACAGTCGGACACCTTTCATGTGTCACTTGCCCCCAACAACATGAAACTAGTCGTCGATTATTGACGGCTTAACGGACCAACACCGATGCAGTGATTTGCTTTTGTCGATGTATATTATTTAATGTATTTTCCGCACTATACGCCATAACGGTACACAGCGGTAGCGAGTGGTGACTGCACAGTACAGGAGTGCCTCTGCTTTAATCTCCTTATAGAAGCCACGCTCGAGAGATCTGAAATCACTCGGAATAAATTCCAACTATCAGCAAAGCCACAGTATGTGAGTATTACCATTTATTTGTAATTTGTCCATAAACTTTAACAATAATATTTTATTACACTATTATACAGCTAATGATGAGTTGTTACTGCTCCGTTAAAGTGTCTCTGTTTTAATCTCCTTATGAGAGCCGCTTGAGATATCTGCAATCACACTGGAATAAATCCCGACCGTAAGAAAAGCCACAGTATGTGAATGTTACTATACATATAATTGTGTAAACGGCTTTTTACACACATGTATACAGGTAATGGAATGCGGTTACTGCACCGTGCAGGTATCTCTGTTTTAATCTCCTAATGGGGGCTACGCTCGAGACATCTGAAATCACACTGGAAAGGATTGCAACTATAAGAAAAGCCGCAGTACCTATTTGAGTATTTCTATACTAGTGTATTTGTAAATTAAACAGTTTTTCACGTAAAATCTTCGTAAAATGTAATACACTGTAACTATTTTGGTCTTCAAATGTGGGCCACGCTGAGACATCTCAAATCATACTGGAAAGGATTGTAACTTTAAAAACAGGCTAAGTGCGAGTCGGACTCGTGTGGAGAGTGTTCCGTACGATAATTAAAAATTATTTCAATTACATACCCAATAATTAACATATACATTTCTAAAAGATTTTCCTGTTATCCTTATCCTTACTAATATTATAAATGCGAAAGTGAGTTTGTTTGTTTGTTACGCTTTCACGCCGTAACGACTAAACCGATCATCATGAAAATTTGCATACAAGTTCTCTGGAGTACGGAGAAGGACATAGGCTACCTTTTATCCCGGGAACTATAAATATAATATACTATTCCCGAGGGATCGACATTAACACGGGCGGAGCCGCGGGCGAAAGCTAGTATTATATAAATAAAACAGCTTCTCATATAGAATTGCATCATACTTTGTACACTTACACAGTGAGTAGCGGTGGGATGAGAATTCGTGGGATGAGTACGGAATAACCCGGCGCGGCGTGTGGTTATTGCACCCCTCAGGTGCTGTTTTAATCTCTTAATGGAAGCCACGATCTAGACATCTGAAATCACACTAGAAAGGATTACAGGTTAATTGTACTTCTTTTCTTTTATTCCTACAGGTAGAAAATCATGTGTAGAAGGACGTTATTTATTTCGAAAAAACTAAATATTATTTATTTTGAAACCTTTTCTCTTGCACCTTTATAAATGAATTATGTAACATAATATATTAAATTTATAATTATATTAAACTTTAAAATAATTATGACTTACTGTTTAGCGACCAAGCGTTTCACAAATATAATGTTTTAAGACGAAATTAAGTATAAGGATTTTTTGTATAAAAATATTAATCGTTTTCTCATGTCAAGAGCTTTGTGTAATCTTTAAACCAAAAGGTAGAAACGGAACCCTGTTACTAAGGCTCCGATGTCAAACCCTCCGTCTGTCAGAGCTGTATCTATTTGACCCTAAGAGGTACGAATAGTTATTTGAGACTGAAGAATGTGTGTTTAATTGTTTATATTTTTTTGCCGGTACAACAAATGATAAAAATAAAATAAAATATTAATGAACTTTAATAGGCATGGAATATCCTCGTCTTCATCGTCACTTACCATCAGGTGAGATGAGAGACAAATGCCTACTTAAATAATTAGAAAAAAAAAATTTAAGGGGTGTCCCATCTTATCTTATCTTCGGTGGGGCCGACTCAGAATCGGTAGCACGTCTAACCTTTGGGTTATTTTGTACTTACCCCATGCCTTACTCACCCGCACGGTTTATTCTGAAGGAGGACTGCATTTCAGAACATTGCCCAGTGCGTAGTGCCTGTAGTCCTCTAGCTCAGGATAAGGTGATCCTAAGAGGTCCAAACGTTTACCAGCTAACGAGTCACAGATACACAAAATGTGTCTCATTGTCTCCTCCGATTCCTCACATGCCCTACATAGTGGGCTTTCGACAATTTTTAGTTTAAAGAGATGACTGTTATTTTCAAAGTGTCCAGTCAGGGCTTCCACTAGAATTCTTGTCTGTTGCCTGCTGTAGGCAAGGGGTGTCCCATACAAGTAACGTGATTTTTTGGCGATTTACTCGATTTTATCAAAATCTTATTCTATTTCTACCACGACTGCAAGGCCAAAGCCTTCTTTTTGTCATCACAACTATTGCGGTTGAAGGCTATTGAAGTCTTTTCGATACGCGTCTTTCCATCTCTCTTTCAGTTTTCTTTGCTTACATTTTTATTTTTATTTTGTGGGATCCATATTGTGGTCACTTTGGCTTACATCAGGCATGCGGCACATTATGTCCCACATAACTCCACTTAAGACTGGCTGCCTTTTGTTCAACGTCTACGATCTGTGATTTTGAAAGCAGTATTGTATACTTTATGCAGCAAAATTGCTGCTTACCTATTACTGAGACGTCAAACACGAACAAATAGTGTTCGTGCTCAAAAGATCTTAGTCAACCTCATAACAGAGGTTATTTGGCATTGTGTAAGCATTAACTTTAAAACCCAAATAGAATTACCTATCTGTGTCTGCTTCCGCTCCCCCTACATACTTCCTATTCGCCAGGACGGCCTGTGATTGGTCGCCCGAAGACAAGTCAAAAAAATATGGCGAGCGAGTCTAGTTGAACAGCGCCGTGCGCTGATATAATTTCCAATTAAAACGACTCTAAGGGCTTTGCTGGCCGAAAACAACCCTAAATCTTCATCGCGTGTGTGTGATGGTGTACCACTAGTGTAGGCAGTGAGAAATAACACAGTTCAAACAAGAAGATCGCCAGCCGGTCGACACGAAGTCCCGTCGCAGGCGAATCCTTTTCCAGAGTCCTGTCCACCCGTGGATCCAGGTCAGTGTTAACTGTTTTTCCTTGCTGTGATTCTGGGGTTGATCGGAGAATGCAGTAACTCTTCCAGAAAGTCGCAACAGGCATTTATAGTTTTAAACATACTTACTTATACATAGACTTTTGTGGTAGTAGGTGTGGTACGAAACACTAAGTGTGTGTGTGTGTATTAATTCCACACACTTGGAACGTTTAGTTTTTAGTTTACGCTCTTTTCAAGTTAACTGTAGCTAAAGCGGTAGCTGCTCAATGGTCTAAGAGCGCACCCTATGATCGAAAGGTTCCGGGTTTAAACCCCATCCGGCTCAACCTGTATCTTTGATTTTGTAGACCAGATTTAATCATGATCATTTTTATTGACAACTACGTGTTTCGTGTGAAGAAGAACACCACGAGGTAACCTGCACACTAGCAGATTGTTCACTAGTTTGTGAAATAAAGAAGGAAATGGCAAACCACGCCATTATTTTCTGCCTAAATTGACATTGTGTGTTTCTTTCCACACAATGACATCGACAAGAGCATAGTTCTTAAATTTTAAAGAGAAACAAGTCAACCTGTTTAAATATCGAGTAAAAGTTAGGGGAGAAAGGGGTAATGGGAGTCAGCGGGCAATCGGGGTCAGGTGCCTCTAAGCAAAACTAAGCGTTCGATACCTAGGTAAATGACATGTTCAGTTTGCTCTGTACCCGATGCCCATTGTACGAATGACTCGTGCTAGTAGCTCCACGCGTTTTTGAGTGACAATTATGTTTCGTTTTCACGCCTTGCCGGTGTAAATTTTTGTCAAAACAACATTAACGGTGAGTATAGACGTTGTAGCTGTACCAAATTAATGACTATGGATAGATTTATCCTTGATATTCAAAATTTAAATAAACATATTAGATTGCGATTAAATTTACTTTGTGTTATTCAATTTTACAGTTAACATGCAGTATAGATTTTGGGTAATGAGAGCCAAAGAGCCCGCTAGTGATTACCATTACCCGCAAAAAATATTCTTATTTTTTTTCGCTTATAGATGCCGATATTACAAGTCAAAAAAACAAATAGGCTAGCTGATCAACTGGTGATTGCACTGGATCGCATACTGCCGAATGTAATGTATGCGATTGTTTGACTCTGATTTCCCACATGTCTGATTCCCATTGTACTGAGGTTAGTGCAATGGGAGTCAAACTTGTTTTTTTTTTTAAACGCGGAAATATAGCAAAGTTGATTCCTAAAGTGGTAAAAAGTGATAACAACTAGTAGATAAATAAGTAAAGTCTATTATTAAACAATGTTAATAAAGATATTATTTCGAAATAAGCTTTTATTTGATAGTTCGCTTAAGCGACTCCCATTACCCCTTTCTCCCCTAATCCTTGGGCCAGTTTAGGATATTTTTAAAATGAATAAGTGGAAAGTCCGTTAAGGCACAACCTTCCAGCTGCTGAACACCCGCGTCGGTGTTTATTATTATATTATTATTATTATTTATTGCATCGCAAGCAGTGACGTACTGTAAATGATTTTTAAATTGTAGCCGTTGAGAGAGCATTTATTTTTTTTCAAGTATTGATATCCTTTAATATTTATGTAAATTGTCATATGATTATGTTAGTTTTTTATTACGTTTAAGAACTGTCAGACAAATCATCTTTAAATTTTAGTTTAAAAAATCTAGATTAGCATTTTTCAAACATCTTTCCACAGAGACAAAATTATAACTTTTATACTATTAAAACTTGAGCGAAATTAATAATTAAACTCTAAAACAATGATTTACTCACGTAGTTTTAGTTGGAATTATCGACAAGTTTCAGCCTATACAGAAGGCCATCTTCAGGGCGAGTGTGAAGATCATCACGGCCCGGCGGACCTTCGATCACTGAGGATACCAACTAATAATACGTGAGTAGACCGTTGTTTTAGAGTTTAATTATGGCTTTTCGTAAAAGAATAAGTAAGTATTTGAATTATGAAAACTGAATTTATTGGAGTTCATATCAATAGTTGTTTTAAAACATGCTTTGAATCTAGATATAGCAAAACTTTAATGGTATTAAAAATCCATTTAAAGCACATTATTTTAGCCGCTTAATAGTAGCATTCGCGGCACTTGCTTAAACGTTTGTAATTAAAATAGAAAATCCTTCCAACAGCTTAACACCTTGTTGATGCTGCCATTTTCTGAACGTTATTTTAATTCGTTTTACTCGCTCAAACGTATAAAATTAAAACTATGTCTGGGCCGCGCCAATATGATTGAATCGCACTCAGTGTAAGAACGTTGTCTTTTTCAATTTTTGTAGGTACAAACATACATATATACTAAACAAGACTTTATTCCTTACGGTATAAAGAGCCTTATGCCGTAATATTTTAAAGCCTTATTTAACGAGTTAGTTAGAAACATCTCCCGCAAAACCAAAATGAAATTAGTTAAGACCTTGGTATTCTCCATATTCAGCTACGGGGCCGAGACATGGACGTTAAAGAAAGCTGATCGTGACCGCATAAATGCTTTTGAGATTTGATGATGGAGTAAAATGCTTCAGATCCCATGGGTGACCTTCCGTACAAATGCGTCTATTTTGCAACAGCTTAATATAAAGCCCCGACTCTCTTCTATCTGCCTGCAAAGAGTGCTTTAATTCTTTGGTCACATCGCCAGAAAGGAAGGGAACAATCTCGAACAATTCATGGTTACCTGAAAAGTTGACGGCAATATACCAAGAAGGCGTAATCCAATAAGATGGACTGATCAGATCCGACCAACCTTGGACACCGATTTACACATTGCTCTTCATTCGGCCAAGGAGAGGAACAAGTGGCGAGCAATTGTTCGGAACAAGATTACCCCACAACTAGGGAATCATGGTCCTCAGTATTGAGGATAACGACGCGAGGAGGAGGAACGAGTTAGTAATAGTGAGAGAATTTGAGGAAAACGTAATCAGAATAGAGAGAAGTTGCTAGTTGCATCACTGCTGCATAGCTATTGAAGTGATTTCTCAGATTGCCACCTATTAACATGAAGTTCAAGTATATATTCCAGAAAATATGTCTGTGTACTCGTCTATATTAATGCACCCTTAGAATAGTTTAGAATATTGTATGAACGACTAACTGGAAAATCCATTAAGGTCCATTCTTTCTCACCATCTGCGTCGGTGCTGCACTCTGCTGAGCATTGTGAGTCATACTCGCTGCACTCACCAAAACGCTTATAATTAAAACGCTGCCTGCGTCGCTCGATGATGATTGCATCGCACTCAGTGTTACAGTGTGCTGTAGGTGAAACGTTTTTTATCTCAATTTAAGAAACGCTGCATAAAAAGTATATTTTCTTTGTACCATCTTCATCATCATTAGGTCCTTTTTACTCTCCACTACAGGAGCACGACCCTCTCTGTACTACTAGGGCCATAGTAAATGTAAAAAAAATATCAAAAGGTTTAGTGTCAGAGAGTTGTCATCATCATCATCAGGTTTTTTTAGTCTCCACTGTAGGAGCATGACCCTCTCTGTACTACAGGAGCCATACTTGGCCAGTGCAGACAGAGGATTTGGCCTACACTATCGTCGCTGGCCAGACGGGTTAGAGAGGTCTCATTGATGTTTATGAGCTTTGTTTAGCTTGTTATTCCTAATTCACCCCTTACGACATCCGTGGGAAGATTTGGAGTGGTCCTATTCTACTTTGCCGGAAACCACACGGCAGAGAGTTGAAATTAAGCCTTATAATATACATACATTTATTTTCACGTCTTTATCCAGTACGAGGTACGTAGTCTTTGAGTTTTATGGTTTCTTTATAAGACTAGGCCAGGATTAGCGCATATGTGGATGTACAGGTGGAATCGAATTATCAATGGTCACATTGTATATTGGTAATATTTTGCCCACTACCTCGGCCGGCTTCTACGGTCTGCGCGGGAAGAAATGAAGATTATATACATTCTAGTTTTTTTCTTTTCTCCCAGACCAGTACCAAATAATAGCCTTATAATATTATTACGACCTGAAAAAGCAGTGTAGCATATTTTTTAATTCTCCTGAATGTATTATAAAATAGTTATTAATACTCATAGATGTATATTTCATACAATTCGTTATTACGAAGTCAATTTTCAAGCCTACCTATTGTTGGTAATTAATGACAGTGGATTTTTTTTAAATACTACTTCAATAAGTTACCTACGTAAGTTATTAAAATACACTAAAGCTAAGTGTATCAAACTAAATGAAATCCATTAAGAGCTTAACGAAGAGCGTCTCGACACGTGCTTATATATTTGTAACACAAACAGAGGTACTCGTTCGTAAACCAAACATTTGGCGACGCACTCAGACATAAATGGTCTAAAATATATTATATTATTATATTTTAGATAAACCGTTACTTAATATTACAAATGCGAAAGTGAGTTTGTTTGTAACGCTTACACACTGTAACCGATCATCATGAAATTTTGCATACACGATCTCTGGAGTACGACGAAGGACAAAGGGTACCTTTCATCCCAGAATAAGGTCCTGTTCCCGAGGGATCGACATTGACGCGAGCGAAGCCGCGGGCGTAAGCTAGTGTTTTTAATAAACCGTAACAGCTAAAACATTATAACAGTACCAAACTGAGTCAAGTCTGTTTATGGCGTCACGAAGAACGTCTTCATACAAGCTTACATTTGTAACACAAACAGAATACTCGTTCATAAACCAAACATTTGGCGACGTGCTCTGATTTTAATGATCCAAAAAGAAATATATTACTATCTTTTATCCAAATATTCAATTTACTGTGATGACGTTACAGCTACAACATATTATAACAGTGCCAAACTGAATCAAATCCGTTTATGGCGTAACGCAGAACGCCTCGACACAAGCATACATTGGTAACATTGACAAAGGCACTCGTACGTAAACTAAGCATTTAACGACTTTGGTTGATTAAATTGCTGTATGAAGTTATAAATTGTCATCTTTTCATCGAATATTAATTCATTATAAGGACATAAAACTTATAATTAAAGTAAGATTTAACAGTAAAGAAGACATCCTGAATTGCGGTTACATTTATAACAAAAACAGCAGCACTCGTTAATAAACCAAACATTCAGTGTCGTTCGGTTATCAAAATGACAAAAAGGTTATATATTGTTATCATTTAAACAAATATTTATTAATTATGTAGTTATATTGTAAATTATAAATCAAAAGTTTCAAATTAAATCAAGTCCGTTAACAGCGTCACGATCACGAAGAGCGACTTGACTCAAGTTTATATTTGTAACACAAATAGAGGCATCCGTTCGTAAACTAAACGCTGTGCGCTGATTAAAATGATGTAAATATAAGCAATTATCTTTCAATCGAATATTTAATTAATTATTACGACATAACAATGAAACATTATGTATAACAACAGTTCTAAACTAAATCAAGACCATTAACAGCTTAACGAAGAGCGTCTCGAGTAGAACTAGATATTAGGGTGGGTCGAAATTTTTTTTTTCTGAATTTTGATTTGTAATAGTACAGAAAACGTGACCTGGTTAGAGACTAAAAAACTAGTATTTTTATTTTTTTCTAATGTGGCATTTATTACCCGCGCATTAAATTTGAATTTTAATATAAAGGCAAAAATCGGTTCCTATGTTTGAACGTTTATCTATAAAACTAAATGTCATAAAACGATGTTTAATGCTTAGTTAAAAGACACACATCACAAATAACAATACTAAAATCAAAATCTTAGAATAATCTGGTGAGGTGTGCGGGGGGTGAAGAGAAGAGGTGATGCAAAATCGCGGTCACGCGTGTAATTGTTTTGCTACGCCCAATTATTTCAAGGTTCGGTCGAATTTATCAACTGTTTGTGACCGATATGGGATATCCGATAGAACAGCTGCTGCTATCGATTCTGCAGTATTGCAAGATGTTAAAATAGATAACGAAGTAATCGATAAGACAAGATTACGACGGGCCAGACAAAAATTACGACGAGAAACCCTAGTTCAAGACCAATTTGACACTATTCCTGCCTTGTATTTTGATGGGCGAAAAGATAAGTACCTCAAAATTGTTGCTAAAGGGGGAAAACAATATCATTACACACGTTGAAGAACACATCTCAATCATCAAAGAACCGAGATCTCTTTATGTCGGATATGCTGTCCCAAGCCACGGAACCGCCAAAGGGTTGAAGTTGGCTATTTGTCAAACAATCAGCGATCAGCAGAAAAAGTCTTTACAGGATAGGTACTTAAGCTAGGTTAGGTCTAGGTTGTGACGGAACAGTGACAAACACTGGTAAATACGGGACATTATGGCTGTTAGAAAAACGGTTACATCGACCACTTAAATGGAATAGTATATGCCTTTTGGATATGAACGAACTGCCCTTAAGACATTTATTTGCACAACTTGATGGTAACACAACAAGACCTTCTACTTATTCAGGAGCTATCGGAAAATTAATGGATGACTGTGAAAAACACTCTATTGTCATATTTGAAAAGATAGAATGTGTGCTACTAAATATTTCAAAAGTTAAAGACCTAAGCTCTGATCAACGTTACCTTTATGATATTACATCTGCCGTAATGAGTGACACTTGCTCCCCTGATTTGTCCCATCGCTCCCCAGAAAAAATGTCGCATCCCAGGTGGCTAACAAAGGCCAATAAGATCTTGCGCTTATATGTTTCAACAGACAGACCTTCCAACGAACTAAAGCAAGAAATTAAAGTACATCCGGCATGCAAATATGGGACAAGACAGTTCTGGAAACTGGTATTTTATTCTAGATATCTACCACAAGAACTAAATAGGGTCGTTGATTCTGTTATCAAGCGCAATGCCTTTTTTTCACACCCTGAGAACCTACTTTTGTCTATGCTATCCGACGAACAGAAACACGTGAGAGAACTTGCCGCTCGACGCATTGTAAAGGTAAGGGTAGCATATGATTCAAGTCAGATTCGGGTCTTCGAAGTGCCTAAGATTAGTATAAACGCATCATCATACATCAATTTGATTGACTGGCAGCAAAGTTATTCCCAGCCTTCTATATTGAGCAATGTTTCGGATGATACTCTTCATTTCCTAGTGGAATCAGGTGGTAATGATGAAGTCCTTTTTCTGCGACTATCTGTTATACTCAAGTTGTTGAGCGGGCTGTAAAGACAGTGATAGAAGCGTCTTTACGGCTTTGCCATAAAATAGCAAGAGAAGCTATGATAAAGAACAAAATTCGTTCTCGAAAGAAAATGCCTAATATTGAAAGTAAGAAAGATTTTAGCGTATATTGATAGATTTTCCGTTAATTTTCTTTAAATATTATGTTTAATTTTCCTTTTGAATTATATTTTGTTATTCTTAAACCGTGTTTTTCTTTAAGTTATACAAGTGCCTTTTTTTTTAAATTATGAAAAATAGTGGCCCAAACTATTCAGAAAAAATTTGAAAATTTCAGTTTTTCCAAGTCAATGCGCGGGTAGAAGGAGTATACTTAGAAAGTCTTATTTTCGTTATTTTTTCATTAAAGTAGGTGGATCACGTTTTTATTGCTATTACAAAATGATTCGAGCAAAAAAAAAATTTCTCATACAATAGCGACCCTAGATATGTAACACAATCAGAGGCACTCGTTCGTAAACCAAACATTCGTTCAAACAGGGATGTTCGCTGATTTCATTTGAATAACTACCCTTCTCTTTGTATCGTGAGACAATGGGTATGTTATTGAATTGTTAAAATGTGGTGATAATGTTAATTATTTTTTTACTGTTTTATTTTCATGGGATTTATTGCAGTTCTGGATGAAGTAATTAATTAAGGTTAGTGTTGTATAATTATAATGTTCATTTATTAAACCTAGTTTTTGAGAATCTATTTAACTTTAATAGCCATAACTAAAACAAAATGCAGATCTAATAAGAAGGAATATTTAATCTACCAGGTGTAACATAAAACATACCTAATATCAAATAATATTGTAAAATTTTTGTTTGTTTGTAATATCTTTATTGTACGAGAAAAAACACAGAACATAAAACATAGTATAAACGAAAAGTAAACAATTTTTTTGTATTTTTAAAATGTACATGTGTCATTTTTTCATTTTAAGGACTTATCCTTAAAATGAGAAAATGGATAATGGATAAGGTTGCTAATATCTTAATATTAGCAACCTTATGGTTTTGGGATATCCTATATGTTAATGAGGTATTATTTTTTGCCAACACGCCAGCCTGCGACACGAGAGTGCCCGGGTTCGATCCCCGGCCAGGTCAAGATGGAAAATGATCTTTTCAGATTGACCTGGATCTTTTATAAAATATAGTGTCGTTGTGTTAGTATCCCATAACACAAGTCTCGAACTTACTTTGGGACTAGCTCAATCTGTGTGATTTGTCCGTATATATTTATTTATTTATTTCGATATTACTTAATACTATACTAAGAAAATAGTATATATACTAGTATACTAGAAAAAAAATGCTAGAAAATATACCACCTGTATAAAGTTATGAAATAGATTATCTTCAAAAAGAAAGCTATTTTCTACGTAAGCAGACAATACAAAAAGTTTTCTAAATAATTTCCCCGCTATATTATTAAATAAATGTTATCTCCCCACGCAGCGCTGCAGTACAATGTTGGCTGACGTTCCGTTCAACGCAACTTTCTGTTTATTTTATAACATGACGTATTTGTTTGTATATGTGTGCTTTATGGAGCGTGAACCGCGATATCTCCGAAAGCCTTTGCATCATTGCGTCGTGTGTATTTTGCTGTCAGCGTTACAAAACGGAGATTTGATTCATGCATGAAACGAAATTGTTAGTTTTTCTGATAGAATTGTGACTTCTATCGGAGTGTTGACGATGTTATTTTCCTTGTCGAGATATTTTGGGTTTTTATTCGTTTAGATAGAAGTAAATATTTTAACGTTGATAATAATCTAATACTTATTACATTCTGAAATAAATATGGTGAAAAAAATCTACGCGGGCAGAGTTTGAATTAGCGACCTTAGGTCTGTGCACGACTAAGGGTTAAAATCCTATCCTACATATTTATTTATAACAGTATATCAGAATGACACTGTTAAATCAAAAAATCCCTTATAAAAAAATAATCTTATTTCTAATCATATTTTAATTGCTTTTGAAACTGATTTTTCTATAAAATCCTGTACAATTGCAGATTATCTATATTTAAATATTAGAGACATTGTGGATGTTATTGGGTATCTTATTTTATGGTTGGGTTTAAAATCAAAATCATTAATTCAAAGACTAATTAAGCTGTTATTGAATATCAATTTGATATTCAATTTCAACATCAGATCCAGTGTTACTACAACCTAAGGATTGTAGAAGACCCACATTCATTGCTTTATTATTGTGGTTACTTTAAACTATTTTACTAGCGACATTACAGCCAATGCATTACTAAGTGTGCCTTGCCAGTTGTCACAGAAATTTATTTAAAACCGTACCCTGTAAAAGATTTTCCACATCCAGCACCAGAAACTATTATATTCCTTTTACAATTGGCTCCGCTCCGAACTTAGTGTCGCAGAAAATCAGAACGCTAAACGGCTGAAGTTTTTCTAGTGGCACATCCCGACTCAGTAACAAAAGCGGATAAATCGGCCGAGAATTTCTAGCATTGTGTTCGTATTAGCGAGAATAGACGGCGGCGTCCCCTGGCGACAAAAGCTGTTTGCGGCCAATGGTACAATGATATAGGACGAATGGATAGCGCATACAGACAAAGGTTGAAAGGAGTGTAATTATTGGAGAGCACTTCATACGAGAACTTCAACAATCCCCGTTGAAGTTCCCACTTTTGATATTGCTAGAGATAGTTGTAGTTCGGGTCGAGACTGAATTCAGTGAAATCTCGGAAAGCGAGGCGGTGTAGTAATCTGTTCTGAATGTGGATTGCGTCAATAGAACAATGATATAGGAGGAAAGGATAGCACCTCAAACACTCATTTTAACCTTTGTCTTAAAATAAGTGTTTGAGGGTACGAATTTCGAGAAATAGTAGGAGTTTGCACAATGCTACTATTAATAATATTACATATTTCTCGGAATTCGTCCTCTCAAACACTCATTTTAACCTTTGTCTACTGCTATATATACGATTTAAATATATTTTGTGGCAATAGGCATATTATCTAAAAGAAATTAATACTTTTACTATTGCTGAGCACTCCAGCATGTAAGAGACCGTTGTTGAATAATGGACATTTTACCACTTTGGAAGTGTCTCTCGCGAAACTATTCAGTTAAAAAAATATATATAAGAAACCTCAATATCGTTTTTGAAGACCTATCCATAGACACCCCAAACATAGGGTTTGATGAAAATAAATTTGGCGTTTCAGTATACTCGTATGAACACCAATTTATTGTTTTTATTCTATTTTTGTGTGAAAATCTTAATGTGGTTTACAGAATATATTTACTTACCAAGTTTCCACACTATAGTTTTAATAATTTCGGAAAGTGGCTGTGACATATGGACGGACAGATAGATAGACATGACGCATCCATAAGGGTTCCGTTTTTTTGCCATTTGGCTACGGAACACTAAGAAGCTCTTTGTTCAGAACTAAAACCATTTAGTGTTTCAAGCCTTCGATCGCCAATACTAACTTTCAAGCTATGACTTTATATTCGGTAAAATTGTATTTTCTTCTGTTCGCTCAAATCACATTTTCCCAGCGCACTTACATGGTTTTTATTCGGAGATAACTATAGACATGAAATTAACCTTTATATGTAGGATAAAAGTCTTTAAAAATAGTAAGTATATTATAATCGGATTTTGTAAACAAATTTAGAATACTAATCCTTAACAATATGACTTTAGGACGACTCCTAAAAACAATCTGTCATATATTTCAGACTACACTCTCTTTTTAACCGACTTTCAAATAAAGGAGGAGGTTATCAATCCGGTTGTATGTTTTTATTTATGTTAAGGGTCCGTACTACCTCACACTGCTTTGCATGATTGACTGTTATATCAATAATAATTAAATACTCAAGTTGAAATAAAAATGCAGCAAAGTTCAGGACTAACTCTGGTAACTATATGACTCAAAAACACGATTGCGTTAAATTTTCTCGATAGAAAAAAATTGCAAAGTTGCCTCCAAATCACGTCTAATTTACTAGATATATAGTATTATTCACCAAATACATTAAAATTAACCTTGAAACTTTTGATTATTATTGCATTACAGATAAGGCAGCCATCATATGTTTTTCTTTTTCGAATAACCCTTGAATATTCCTAAAGAACGAAAATATCCAAAGTAGCCAACGCGTTTAGACCATCCGCGTTTGTATCGCCACGCCGCCTGGCATATGTCGGGCTCTTAAATGTTTTATTACCTCAAAATTCCATCATTCATGAACAGATTATACCTATATTTGTTTGTTTGAATGGATACCCATTCAAACAATAAAATATAGGTAGGATGCTTTCATATTAGTCCTACTTAAATTTCATCGCAATCGGTTCAGTGGTTTGATTGAAGTCGGTTTTTTTATATGAAAGATTATTCTTATTATGTTCATTCGTTTAAATAATAATATGGACCAACATGTCCTCTTTATCTGAGCGTTATTCTCATTGCATCCTCAGATATGACATGGCAGAGCCCGAGATATATACTTATGACAACGTTTAAGAAATTAATTTTTGTTAAACATTTGGCAAAATTATTACGGTCGGCTACCTGCCCACGGCTACCCCATAAGTGCAGACCTTTGTAAATGAAGAATAACTATTTGCCCACGCTGAGCCCAACCTCAGTGTCTCGTGTAGCAGACTAACGTTATAGCCACTGCGTCATGATGTCTTTGTATCGCAAATAGACCAGAATACCCTAACAAACGTTCAAAACCAGGGACTCAACATCCAAATACAAAAGTGATCGCAATATTCACGCCTGTTCCAGCACTCTATTCTCCAGTCCCGAAGGATTTGAACTAATGCTGCGACGTTGGAATACACGCGACAAAATCGCCAGTTTGCAGGCTGCACTGTCCTACCTACTAATATTCTAGTGGTTGCTGTTCCCGCAACTAAGTCCGCGTGGGTTTCGATGTCTCAGGTGAGCATTTAATCTAAATAAGCTTAGATGATAATGACATCAATTTATCATACAGTCTAGCTGGGTACCCCGGCTGATCTCCGGCCCCCAGGTGGATTTCATAGCATCTTAGGTAAGAATGTAACTGCTCTTATGTTCAGATATCCGAAACATAAATAGTTTTCATAGCGCTTACACAAAAATGATGTTGAAAGGCAAATTTGTGAAATGTTGGTTTTTTTGATAGTAAAATATATTCAATGTAGCTCGCTGATGTATCTTTCTATTAGTGAAAGAAGTTTTAAAATAAATTTAGTATTTTTGAGTTAATCGATTACAAACAAACAGCTACACATTTTTTCTTTTTACAATATTAGTCTCAAACATGGAAGAATTTAAAAAAAAGCAATTTTATACTAATAAAAAATACCAAAGCAGATTTGTAAAAATCTATTTTGCTAGTAGTATGAGAGGCCGGCTTTCCGGGGAAGTACCACATTATAACAGTAAATCGACGTTTGAGATTATAGATGCTTTACCGCTTCTACGCTTTATTCGGTGAGTAAGAGAGCCGGAGGGCCATCCTTCCCGACATTTCCGCCCCCCATGTCTTCCTCCCAACTCCTTGAAAGGCCGGCAACGCTTCTGTTATGTCCTGTTATCTATGAGCAGCGATAATCGCTTACCATCAGATGACTCGCTTACTCGTTTGCTGTCCTACATTATAAAAAAATATATTAAAAAAAAGGTTCTTTCCTAGATATGCTATTTGTTAAGTTTTTAATTAAATCACATAATGAAATTAATTATGTCAAATGTATAGGAAGCAAATTAAAATACTATTATTCCAAATACATACATAAGTATAGTTCCCAAGCTTTTCTTTACTGGTAATTAATTGTTGAACTATATTTCATACAATTAGTAAATCAAATCAAATATCATTTATTCATCAGATACTTTACATATCATTTGGTGAACGTTAACATTTATTTAACAACAAAATATTGTTGACGTTAATTTACTTAAAACTATGTTTAAAGCCGCATCCAAAGCAGAGTGCAGAAAAAGCGGCAACAAACCGCACAGCGCACATACAATTTATAGTATACTAGCTGTTGCCCGCGGCTCCGCCCGCGTTAATGTCGTTCCCTTGGAAACAGTAGAAATGATAAAAATTCCATACAAACCCCTCCCCCTCTGCTTTTTCCCCTCAAGGGGGAATTTAATACATTTCACCTGCATAGATCTTTAGCCCTTAAGGCCCTCCTTAAGGGCTAAAGATCTATGTAGGTGAAATGGGCAAAATCCCCTGATTTTGCCCATTTCACCTACACATATATTTTTTTATTGTAATGGAGAACTTCTTATTTTCATATTTTTAAGTGAATAAGACCACACAAACTTTAGCCCACCTATTTTACCCCTTCAAGGGGAAATTTTGTCCATTTTAACTACACAGATCTTTTCAATTGTAATGTAAACATATATACTTATTTTTATACTTCTATGTCCAGAAATGAGAAAAAATCCACCCCCCCCCCCCCATCCATTAAGGGGGGAATTTATCTTTTTTAATTGTAATCTAGAACGTATATACTTATTTTCATACTTCTAAGTCTAGAAATAAAAAAAAATACCATAACTCCCCAATTTTATCCCTACAGGCGAAAATTTCGTCGGTTTTACCTACATACATCTTTTTAATTGTAATCCAGAACGTCCAGAAATGAGAAAAATTCTTTAAGGGGCGATTGTGAATGAAAATGTATAACATTTTACCTACACAGATCTTTTTAATTGTAATCGAGAACTTACATACCTATTTTTATATTCTAAGTCTAGAATTGGAAAAATTCCATACAAACTTTACCCCCTATTTACCCCTTTAAGGGAGAATGTTGTCTGGTTCACCTAGACAGATTTTTTTTTAATTTTAATTGAGAACTTGTGTGCCTACTTTCAAACTTCTAAGTCCAAAAATGAGAAAATTCCATAAAACTTAATCCCCTTTGATTTTCTAAAAATTCTTTCTTAGTGCTCATTTACATCATAAAAAGAATCCCTGTGCTAAATTTCAAGTTTCTGGGCACAGTAGTTTCGGCTGTGCGTTGATATATGTCAGGTTTGCTTTTGGCCCGCGGCTCCGCCCGCGTAAGTGTCGATTTCTCAGGAACATTAGAATTACCCGGAATACATTAGTTCATGACTTTCAATGAAACACCTTAATATTGAATTTCTATTGCATAACTTCAAAAACTGAAAGTTTCATACTAACTTTGCATCCCCGTTATACCCCGTTAAGGGATGATTTTTGAGAAAAATATTTTACTCGTGTTTCATGCCTTTCAGTAAAGAACCTTCATGCTGAATTTCATTCGACTAACTAAATCGCAAAGATTCATGCTTAATTTGCACCCCTATTTTACCCCTTAAGGGATGATTTTTGAGTAAAATATTTTACTCGTGACTTTGGATTTTAATTTTCTTACGTCACTTATTATTGTATTTTATTTTTGCTATATGTTTGCAGGCAAACTCATGCCTTGAGTTCATTCAAATGACGATAACTTTTTTTTTAATGAACCGATTTTGATGAAACAAACTTTAAATGTTTTGCTGAGTTAAAACAAAGCAATTGGTGAAAGTTTGAAGTAAATCGGTTCAGTATTTTCGGAGATAATCGTGATCATACATACAGACAGACAGACAGACAGACAGACAAGAAATTCCAAAAAATTTTTTTTGCTTTCTATTATTCTTTTTAAGTGTCCCTCTATCCATTTCAGTCAACAATTCTAAATGTACAGACAAAATATTTTTACTGTTTTATTATATGTATAGATTACTACATATTATTATATTTATCTATATGTGGTCTAAGATTACATTGTCATGTCATAATTCAAATAAAATGTAATGTCAAATTGTTTTGAACGGATGTCAATAAAAAAAAAGATATACGTTCAAAATTAACCGAATTATGACATTAAAATACAGATGCGTTCAGAGGCTCCCGTGCCAGGCTCAAGCCCGATATGTTTGTCATTAAGGTTATCATCGGTCCTATAATAAGCTTTCTTACAAAGCTTATTATAGGACCTTTTACTTAACGTAAGCTTTGAATTTTCTGTCTGTGGCAATTTGTTATAATAGCATTATTATAACAGCACTTTCTCTAGTTTTGATTTATCTATCGGCACATAGAGGATCTACAAGTTACATAGACAACGAAACACATTCCGTATTCTACGTAGATCCGCGAACAGCACAAATGGGCTGATGGATTATCGAAATCCATGGATGGGTGCTTTTAGTCTTACAGTGTCGGACGCTTTTTGGTTCGCTTCGTAGATTTGCGGAAATGGATGACGATTTCGTAAAAGCTAGACCTAATTCTCTTTGTCTATAGACGCTGGTGACTCTTAACGTTGTTTTAAGCAAATTGGAAGCAAGATTGAGTAAAGTTATTTTTACTGGTAATTTGCATAAAGGGAGTTCTGTGACTTGCCATGCATTACATTTTATAAAACTACCTATATGTTCTCCCCTTTTAAATAATTACAGCAAAGTGGCATAGGCTGTATTTTTAGATCGGAGTTCTTTACGTCTGGATTCGTAGAATTAATCCCAAGAAAGCATCACGTACCGGCCTGATGACCTATAGCCAGCACACACATGTAAAAGTGTATGTGTGTGCGTAATGGTAAAACAATGAAATCGAATTTCAAATGTTATTTGAAACCAAATCGATTTCAAATAACATTTGGAATTCAATATTTCTGTGTACAATTTTATGAAATATATAACAACAGGTTACTCACGTACGAAGTCAGTGACTGGCCCACGTGGTTCGACCTCAACCATCATCGTCTTCCTCAGGGCGAACGTGGATCGAGACCAGTCAGAGTGGTTGTTGTAAAACTTATGTGTTTGAGGTCAACAGTTTAAATCTCATAGGAAAAACTGTAATTTGGACCGATCTTTTTTCGATGCTTTATTTGGTTATTTATGTACCTACCTAATTCTTATTATATTTTATGTAAAAAAAAATATATGGGTATGAATATATGGATTTAAACTCAAAAAACGTTTGGCATTAAAAAAGTGTGAGGAACATCATGTTCAACAGAAACATGCTTTTATTTTTAATCTATCGTATTATCGACTGTTCATTTAAAAAAATCTTGTTTTATGAACTCAGCAAAAGATTTTTATCTAACAATTGCAAAACAAAGGCAATTTAATTTTCCTAGCTAGAATTTAAAAGTGGAGTGGTAACAAAACAAGCTTGAGTTATGCTGCATCGTTCCATTTGCCGCAACCGAAATAAAATGTACCGAATTTAGTTGCACTGAATGAAACTTGGTTTCAACCTTAATTGGCACTTATAGTTAATTTATTTATACTGTTATTGACTCTTCTCTTCAAAAATGATGTGTACTATTGTTTCCTCTTATCTTCAAGTATTTAAAACTACTAGTGTTAGATTTTTATTGATTGTCTTTTTACACATTAGATACTTCACGACCGTTATTTGAAGATGACAGTCGTGTCTGTCATCTTCAAACATAACATACTTGCAAGATTATAAATACAAACGACAATTAAATTTAACTAGCCAGAATTTTAATGCGAAGTGGTAACAAAACAAGCTTAAGTAATGCTGCGTCGTTCCGTTTGCCGCAACTAAAATAAAATTAACCTTTTTTACTGCGCTAATAAAGCTAAGTTTCATTTGGTAGGTACTACTAAAATGTAGCTTAACTTCACCAATATTAAAAACTTGACAGTATTAAGTCTTAACTTCTGAACCAATCATTATAAAATATTGCATACACCGTCAAAAGTACCAGCACAGAGGACGAAAAATACCGATAATATAAACAGCGTGTAAATGTATCCACGACGTTCCCATGAAGGTGTAATTCAGCCCGTCAAAATTAACAACTTTTCCTATGAGATCAATGCTGGGAACCCAAAAAAATTACATTTTCATACAAAAGTGTTCCGCCGCCCCGACCCGGCAAATAGAATGAAAATGAAAAAAAAAGTTGATATCCCAGCATTGGTCCCATAGAAAAATTGGTCATTTTGACGGAGTGAGTCACCCCTTCCCTGAAACGTCGTTGGTTATGTTACACGCTGTATATAAGGTCCATTTAAAGTAAGCGCAAATAGTTTGACTGCTGACACTCAGAAGTCAAAGAAATGCTTGCAGGAAATTTTAAGAAATCGACACTATACTTTTAGTTTAAGTTTTTTCATAATTTTTTTTTTTTTGTATGAAAATCGATGAATCGGCTGTTTACATTGTCAGTGACTTAGTATCTATACTATTATATATACTAAGTCACTGACGTCGACAATGTAAATAGCCTTGTAAACAACGTAAACAACTTTTTACAAACAATGTAAACAACTTTTTACTAAAACCTACGTTTTAGTAAAAAGTTGTACGCCAAAAAAGTATTTTTTTGGACACAGGGTATTTTTTCCATCTAATTATCTTAATGTGTACCTAAGTCAAGATATTTCGAAAACCAGCGTGTCGATTTGTTTTTAATTGACTTCTAAACCATTTTTCTAGCTTATGGCCAGCACCTAAAATATCTGTAGATTTAAATGGACTTTACATAGAGGAGCTAATGCAACAAAAAACATAATTATATGAAAGGAAAATAAGGAGACTAGTGTACATAAAATCAACTCCATCCATCATGCAAAATTACAATAAATATAGTAAAGCATTAAACGTATCGCCGCGACATTGACGTATTGAGCAAATTTTACTGAAATTGGTTTAAACAATATTCATGATATAGTATTGATGTATTTTAACAGGACTTGGCAACAATCTTTTATTACTAGTTTATGTTAAGTATCAGTGTGATGTGTATTGTCCCGCTGTCTGTATCTTTAAGTATACCTATTTTTATATCAGAAAACAAAATATTTTGTTTAAAATTTTCTTAAAATAAACAGGTTTTTTGCAAAAAAAAAATACATTGTTGTGACAAGGTTTTATTAAATGAATCCACATTGTAAAGTGCTTTCCAAGACAAATCAAATGAGCCCAAACACGATTGGTGTACCTTGTTTAGTTTAAGAGTTCCGTCGTCAAACCAGCGCGGCGATTCCATAATATTGTAATATCATTCGTTTTACATATACCTACATGCAATCAATCGGTAACCGGGAAGTGGATCAAATTTAACTTGCAAGATTTGATTACAGACAAACATTGGGACAGCTGAAACTAAATAAATGCTTGTAAAAAGTACTCAAACCTATGCGTTCCCATAAAGAAGGTCACTAAAAGTTTTGTTTATGAATATGTTTACTAACGGACCTCAGTCGAAATCTTTTATTTACTGGATGTTACTGATATTTCTAGTAAGTTATAATCACTGATATCAGATCATCCAATGGATGATGAACAAATCAGCGCTAACAAACAAAAATCCCTTAAACATAGCTTAAGTGTATGTATGGCAAAAGTTTCTAGACTTTAACAGCACCTATAGCAACCTCGCACTTAGTAAAAACCACATTTTTAAATAACCACAAACAGATTGAAGCAGCGATTAATAACGATTTGGCTCCAAACCAAGTCGCAAAACTACGGAAACACTCTAAATCCGACGCAACGCTCCACAGATAATGCAAGTTAAGACATTCAGGAGTCTTCCTTTAGTGGCGAGTAGTTACGAGAGCTGCTATAACCTTAAAACACGATCGAGAACTTTGACGTCGGCAGGTACAAGTTTACTGACGACGAAGGTTTTACGCGTTTACTTAGCACCTTCGTCACTAGTAAAATTGTTAGTATCGTTAGTATATTCTTCGATGCTGGTCTAGAAAAAAGTAAAATGTGCCAGGTGCTTTTCAGAGGATATGGACGGAAATCTTATTAGGAATCATAGCAGTTAGCAATATGTTTAGTAATCCATCACTATTTTCATTCCGTTTTCAATAAAGTAACCGTGCCAACGTGCAAACGGGAGCTACGCTAAATCGAATAACACATATAATTGATCGACAGCAAAATATCGCTAAAAAGCGTCAAACGATTCATCGTTCATAAACGTGTCCTTTAGGTTTTATGACCTCAGGGTCTATCTAACCGTAAAGGATAAAGTCGGAAGTAATGCTTTTGAACTCATATGTATGATATGATCTGGAAACTATATAATTAATGAATTCATAGTATACATGAAGTCACCTGTTTGTCTGAACAGGCTTTCCTTGAAAAATTTTTATGGGGTTTTTACTAACGTGTAGAACAATTTTACGGAAAGTATAATATATGCCCAGGCGCAGCCTGGGTGGACTGCTAGTTTCTTTGTTATTCACTACACTGGTGTTAGAAAAAAATACATCTACGATACGACAATGGAATTTTGATCTCTGGGCCGAGGCACCTCAATACCAGCGTCTCTTTTCTGACGGATTTTAAAGTCGTGCAATTCGAATAGTCGACGACCAATTCTCGTCGACCTGCTGACTCTGCGTAGGGATGTCGCATCCTTGTGCGTTCTTTATCGCATATATCATAGGAAGCCCTCCCAGGAATTCTTCGAACTAATACCTGCCGCAAAATATCACCAACCGACATAAATTAAAATTTCAGCCTGGCAGTGGTTGACTGCCAGTTATCAAAGTGGTAGATTTGATAACTGGCAGCCAACCACCATACGATTGAAAGAAACTTCCTGTCACATACGATTGAATGAACTTCCTGCGGCGGTATTTCCGAATCTTTACGTCATTGGAAACTTCAAAAAACGAATCTTATGTTTACTTGAAAGAACGGCAGCGCTTTTGTCACACCCCGGGTGTTGCAGTTGTCCATGGGCAACGGTGAGCACTCAAGTGACGTCATTTAAAAAAAAAACGATTGTATATGCAAAAGTTTTTTTTGACGTGTAAATGTCTTATACGTGTAAATCAATAAACGCTGGCTGCATGCACGAAAGTGTCAGGTTCTGCGTGGAAGCGAGAGCGCAGAACAAGTGATGAAGAGGCATGTTCGGCCTAAGCGTTCGGCATCTATCGGAAGCGTTCGGCTTATTACGTAAAACTATTGTCCGTAAACCGAATTTACAGACAACCAATTTTTTTCTATACCGTTAAATAAATAAAAAATATATTTGCTTGAATATTACATGAAAAGTGAATTATATTTATAAGATTAAACGAACTTACCTAAGTGAAGTTCTATCTTAATTATACGAAGCTGCTCGTCCGAGATAAATACATATAACGTGTAGTACGTCTCACGTACTGTGCCAATTCACTCGTCTTTTATAGCTGAAACAAAAAAACAAAAGACCACAGACGTCTGTCGTTTGACTCGTACCTGTCAACTTGTCATATCGTTGGAAGTTATGTTTGTATAGTAGTAACTAGCTGTTGCCCGCGGCTCCGCCCGCGTTAATGTCGTTCCCTTGGGAACAGTAGAAATGATAAAAATTCCATACAAACCCCTGTCCCTTTGCTTTTTCCCCTTAAGGGGGAATTTAATACATTTCACCTGCATAGATCTTTAGCCTTTAAGGTGGGGATTTTGCCCAATTCACCTACACAGATATTTTTTTAATTGTAATGGAGAACTCCTTATTGTCATATTTCTAAGTAAATAAAAAAAATCCATACAAACTTTACCCCCTATTTACCCCTTCAAGGGAGTATGTTGTCTGGTTCACCTAAACAGATCTTTTTTAATTTTAATTGAGAACTCCCGTACCTACTTTCAAACTTCTAAGTCCAGAAATGAGAAAATTCCATAAAACTTCAACCCCTTTGATTTTCTAAAAATCCTTTCTTAGTGCTCATTTACATCATAAAAACCCCTGTGCCAAAGTTCAGTTTCTGCGCACAGTAGTTTCTGCTGTGCGTTAATATATAAGTCAGGTTTGCCTTTGGCCCGCGGCTCCGCCTGCGTAAGTGTCGATTTCTCAGGAACAGTAGAATTACCCGGAATACATTAGTTTATGACTTTCAATGAAACACCTTAATATTGAATTTCAATTGAATAACTTCAAAAACGGAATGTTTCATACTAACTTTGCATCCCCGTTATATCCCCATAAGGGATGATTTTTGAGAAAAATATTTTACTCGTGTTTCATGCCTTTTAGTAAACAACCTTCATGCTAAATTTCATTCGACTAACTTCAAAAATGGCAAACATTCATGCTTACTTTGCACCCCTATTTTACCCCCTTAAGGGATGATTTTTGAGTAAAATATTTTACTCGTGTTTCATACCTTTCAGTAAAGAATCTTCATGCTGAATTTCATTCGAATAACTTCAAAAACAACAAAGTTTCATACTAACTTTGCAACCCGTTTTTCCCCCTAAGGAGATGAATTTCCAAAAATCCTTTCTTAGTGCTCCCCTACGTTATAAAAGGAACCCCTGTGCAAAATTTCAAGTTCCTAACCCTTATAGTTTAGGCCCTGCGTTGATATGTCAGTGAGTCAGTCAGCTTCTCCTTTTTTTTTAGTATGGATTACTATGGATAGGTATAATGCTGTCGTATAATGATGATGAATTGACTTTGGATTTTAATTTTCTTATGTCACTTATTATTTTATTTTATTTTTGCTATATGTTTGCAGGCAAACTCATGCCTTGAGTTCATTCAAATGACGATAACTTTTTTTTTAATGAACCGATTTTGATGAAACAAACTTTAAATGTTAAACTGAGTTAAAACAAAGCAATTGCTGAAAGTTTGAAGAAAATCGGTTCAGTATTTTCGGAGATAATCGTGATCATACATACAGACAGACAGACAGACAGACAGACAGACAAGAAATTCCAAAAAATTTTTTTTGCTTTCTCTTATTCTTTTTAAGTGTCCCTCTATCCATTTTAGTCAAAAATTCGAAATGTACAGACAAAATAATTTTACTGTTTTATTATATGTATAGATATAGATTAAGTGTCCCTCTATCCATTTTAGTCAAAAATTCGAAATGTACAGACAAAATAATTTTACTGTTTTATTATATGTATAGATAAATGGACCTGAAGTGGTATATCCCAATACTTCATGTCCATACATGAACAACCCTATGACTGGGTTAATACCTCAGTATTGATGGGAGGGATATGGGTGTATTTATCTCGGACGAGCAGCTTCGTATAATTAAGATAGAACTTCACTTAGGTAAGTTCGTTTAATCTTATAATTATACTAGCTGCTCGTCTTTCGATAAATACATATAACGTGTAGATGTTTAAAGTTAGGGTTGTGAATGAAAAGTAATGGAAATCATTGAATAATATGTCATATCACAATAATAACAAAAAACTTTATTGAAAATATTTACTTAGTAGATTTAGTTAATAAATCAAAACGTGGTTTGCAGTAATTACTGGAATGTTTTATAACTTATTCAGCACTTGCACCCCTAAGTATATAAATAAAAAATTCAATCACCAAGTATGGTGTCATATACATATCACTTCACTAAAGTAAGTAATGTTTTGGGTAATAACTAGGTCTGTAAAGTTATAATAATATAATGTGCTGCAACAGTTTTACTGTGGTATGCTAAAACCCGCTATAATAGCTTTTTATATGTTAAAATCAACCTTTGAAATTGTTGCTCAAGGGTTCAGTTACTTGTATGTATTTGAGCATTTTATACTATACAAATTTACGCATTGTTATTATATTTTTCAGATGAAACAATGGGTGAGATTTATTAATACATTAAAAAAAATATATAATTTCAAGTTAATAAGGAGATTATTTTTTTCCTCGGACTTTTCCTTAATGACTTTCCTTGTAAGTAATTGTAACAAGATGTTTGTTGTGAGTTGTGGGGCTAAATAATCCACAACCACTGCGAGGCCGAAGGTTTAGAACTCTTTTATAAACCTTTTTATTCTATCATCCCCTCCTACTGGTCCTATGATCAAAGGTAAGTCAGATCTTATTAAAATAAGTGATCTATGTGACATGACCTTCTTAAAATCTCTCACGAGAGGTGTAGATGCTTCAAATAAATCCATTTTAAACCTTTTACAGAAATTCCACAAAGGTTTTAAAGCAGTATTATATTGTTTGATCGAGTTAGCTGACAGCAAATGTAATAAAGCTGGTGTTGCTTAGTCTGAAGTTGCTTCTGTGTATGCTATCCTGATAGCATCCCTGCGGTCATGGTAAGTTGTTGATAGAACAGCTGAATCTCGATAAAAGGTGATGATAGTGAATTAGGACTCGGTTCAAATATAATTAGGTCTCCCATTAACAGGGACATCAAAAGAAGTAATGCTTGAGATGGTCATTACAGAAAAACTAAAATATCAGCAGCTTTATCTGAAGAAGCAGAACATTTTGTCGCATTAATAGCTATGTAAGCTATGTGTATATAAGGGTAAGGGGACACTTAACATTAACATTTGTAATTTATTCTGGAAACAACCAAGTCCATATCAGGATAGCCAAAGTTGGATACAAACCGAGAGAAAGCCATGTGACAGTTCCCATTCTATGTTGACTTGTGTAGATTCCATATATGCTTGGACATTATTTTTGATATTAATGTAGAGCACATATCCAAATATTGCTATCTTCACACCATTCTCAATTTATCTTGTAATACTAGAAATTGAGTGCCTCCCGTTTTATTGATATACACTACTGCTATCATGTTTTCTTCTCTAAACAATACTTCACAATCCTGTAGGTGTTGAGCGAAATAGTAAAGTCCAATGAATGCAGCTTTGAGTTGCAAATAATTAATTTGGTATTGAGATTCAGAGTACGACCACAACCCGGGTGTTCTTTGTTGACCACTAACAGCTCTCCAACCTGTGTGTGATGCATCAGTGTAAGTTTTTACCACTGGACTTTAATAATGCCAAATATTTACATTTCTTGAGTAATTTAGTATAGGCTCTGTCTACCCCGCAAGGGAAAAAGGCGTGATACTATGTTTCTATGTATTTAGTGTATACCCAGATAAAAAGGAATATCAGGACATTTTTCACAAAGTGATTCTGTCAGTTAACTAATTTTCTATTATACTGCTGTACTTTTTCTACTTAAGTTTATTCATTTTATCAAACAGTAATAGTTGTTTCTGTTTTAGTTCATCAACACAAAGACAGGTTTCTAAAATTTAAAATACATAATCCTTGATATTTACAAGTTTAGTCTTAATGAAAACACTCTTTTAATATAATCTTTCTTTTGTGAATTTAACATTTTCCTGACATTTCCCTCTTGTTTTTGTAAACATCAAGTTATGCTCTAAATAACATGATTTCAGATTAATCTATAGCTGTCATTACTTTTGGGAGCTAAGAATGTGGGTGAAGGGTCAGAGGAACACATAGGTTCCTAATTTAGTTAGATTTTCTATTTCTACACTAACCAACCTTCCTTTTCTGACCAGTGTAGTAACTGGGTTTGAACCACTGGAGGTGAGATTTTTAATAGCCTTGAACCCAGTTTTGGGATTACAGGGTTCTGAGTGATTGTCTTTCAATCATTAAGACAAAATTGTATTCTACCTGCGTGTATCTTAGTATCAGCTAGCAACGGTGTCTCAGTTGGAGTCTGTGACTCTGGTGTTTCCCGTAGCGATGGCTGCTGCTCTGTTTTCTCTTAGTCACTGGATGGTGTTCACCGCGATCTCGGTTTGGTCAACTTCGGTTTTACTTCTCTTATATGGGAGTTTGTCCCAGACAATGCTAAGAATCTTCGTGATGTTGAGACCTGATGGAAATTTTCAGTTGCCAGTTTAGCTGTATTGCTTATTTCTTCAGTTATTTTTTTATTGTTGTTTTAAGAGACTTGTTGGTGATCTACTGATGCAGTTCAGGAGTTTTTCTGTTATGTTTTGGTTCTTTGCATTGTCAGGTCCGACATAGCTGCCTTGATCTCGGGATTCATCATTGGTGCTATACCTTTGGAGAAGTTTTGTGGAGTTGGATATTTTTAGATACCTAATTAGATCTTTGGCCTCCATGCCTTAACCCTCAGTCATGATTTTCGTCCAACAGTTTGCTAAACTGTTACCTCCTCTTCTTACTGTCCTAGGGCTTCTAGGAAGACTTCAGGTATGATGTCATCATCTTCAATGTTTTTATCATTGTATCGGAATGTACGACTCGACCTAGTCTATCCGCAGTGTGATAGCGCTGTTTAGGGAGTCTTGCTACTCAGTCAGGGGGAGATTGAGTTGCATGAAAGGTAAATTTTGTCTATCCGCTAAGTGATAGCTCTAAAAATTTACAAAACAAATAAATTCATTACTATTGTATTGCCAAACTATGTCTATCCGCTTAGTGATAGTTATTCAATATTCAGTTTTGAAAAAAAAAAATATCATCTATCCGTCCTGTTGAGGTGATGTGTGTCTCGACCTAGTCTATCCGCAGTGTGATAGCGCTGTTTAGGGAGTCTTGCTACTCAGTCAGGGGGAGATTGAGTTGCATAAAAGGTAAATTTTGTCTATCCGCTAAGTGATAGCTCTAAAAATTTACAAAACAAATAAATAAATTACTATTGTATTGCCAAACTATGTCTATCCGCTTAGTGATAGTTATTCAATATTCAGTTTTGAAAAAAAAATATCATCTATCCGTCCTGTTGAGGTGATGTGTGTCTCAACCTAGTCTATCCGCAGTGTGATAGCGCTGATAAGGGAGTCTTGATACTCAGTCATGGAAGGAATTATTAGGCTTATCAGGATGGGTTGCATAAAAAGTAAATTTTGTCTACCCACTGAGTGATAGCGCAGAAAAATTTACAAAAACAAAACAATTGCTATTTGTATTGGCAAACTATGTCTATCCACTTAGTGATAGCTCTTCAATATTCCGTTTTGAAAAGGAGTTTCATAAATCCATCCTGTGATGGTGATGTGTGACTCAACCTAGTATATCCGCAGTGTGATAGCGCTGATTAGGGAGTCTTGGTACTCAGATCATGGGAGGAATTTTAATATTAATCAGGATGTTTTGCATATGAAGTTCCTAAGTTTTGTTTATCTACTGAGTAATAGCACTAAAAATATTACAAAACAATTAAATCAATTGCTATTGTATAGGTAATCCATGACTATTTGCTTAGAGATAGCGCTTCAATATTCAGTTGTAAAAAGAAGTTTGATCTATCTGCCAAATGATAGTACTAACTTTGGCTGATTACCCCATTGTGAGTACCCAACCGTTTAAAGTTGATAAAATTTTGTAGATCATATACCTTTATTCTTAATCTGCAGTTTCATTCTCCGTAGTCACCATTGACTGCGCAGATGATGGTGATTTTTGTGAGTTCCTCGAGTTCTCTTTTGACTTTTCCTTTAAATGTATTCTTCATATTTTTCGTTAATCTTCTTTTTTCTCTATGCACGCTAGTTTAACTCCTATCGTATAATCATGTACTCGTTACGCATCTTGAAGTTAACTTGAACTCAAGCAGAAAAAACAAAAGAACATTCGAATTTGTCGTTCCTTGTAATTCTAAATCGTTTCGTTTTGACATTTTTGGCGCGAAATACCTACCGGCCCGTTGTATAGGTTATGAAGTTATTTATCATTGCTTGTACAAACTTTTTCAATCATAAATCATAAAGACCAGTAAGAACATGATCATAACGTATCTTACCTAACGTTTGATGACCTTCTGTAGTGGACAAACTAACCAAACAAACTTACTTGAAATAAGTAAGAACACAAGCCGGTCTTCATACATAGGTATTTACTTCCTTCTGACTTAATTATTACGCACTTGCGTTTGCGTATGTGCCTAAAAAGCTCACAATTATTCAAAACAACCATTTTTAATTAGAATTATCAAAAATAAATAATTTTTTAACGACGGTAATAGTGAATGACACAAGCACTCGAAACATATGACAAGTTGACAGGTACGAGTCAAACGACAGACGTCTGTGGTCTTTTGTTTTTTTGTTTCAGCTATAAAAGACGAGTGAATTGGCACAGTACGTGAGACGTACTACACGTTATATGTATTTATCGAAAGACGAGCCGCTAGTATAATTCAGACTGGTTGGATTTCAGACGGTGCATTCAGATTTCTGGGAATTTATTCAATTCGGCTGTGCCAAATTCATGGTAAAGCTAAATGTGAAATGTAGTTTAACTGTAAACAACATCATATTTCAACTAACAACTACAAAAAATAAAAAGTACTTGTATATTTTCACATTGAAATTAATTTCTTTGTTCAAGTCTAGAGCATCAATGAAGAAGAATGTAGTTTTAATTCTTTCAAAATTAGCCTGTATCCCACTGTTGGGCAAAGGTCTCTCCCATTTCCGTTTATTGAGATAATTTACTTTGCGTGCTTCTGCCACCAGTTCATGCAAATACTGTTATGTGGCGGAAGCATACAAAATAAATTATCTCAAAGTACATGTAACTTTGACTTCCGTTTATCTCGATCTAGAGCTATTTCCGACCAGCCACGCTGCGTCGAGGTCATCACGTCATCTTTTTCTTGGCCTGCCCATCCTCAGGTATCAAAAAAGTCACTTTAAAGACCATTTGTCTAGCGGCATTCTACGGACATGACCTGCCCAATCCAAAACTGGGCTTAAAATACTTTCTTGTTGTTTAAAACACCAAATTCGCTTTTATCATATTTGTATTGGTTACGTTTATTTGCATTATTTTCTGTTTCATAAGATTAAATAAATCCTATTCTACATATTTACAGCGTTATCTCGGCTAAGTAACGTATAAACTAGAATATTTTTAAGCCTGATGAGGAATTTAAACATGTACTCGTAAATAATAAATAACAGGACTGATTAATATATTATTAGCAACCCGTCACGCGAGTGCTTATAAAAAAACAATTATACACAACCGAAATTACTTTTAATTTTAAAAACAAGTACATAACATCAAAAATATCAATTGGCATTAATTTGCCATAAATACAAATTTAAAACAAAACAGAAAAGGCAAATCGATACAGCATAGATTTTACTATAGTTGTTGCTCCGACGAGAAATGTGTCTCAACTGACGCGTGCAGTGGGTTATATAGACACGCTCTCACCACTCTCGTTACCCCCGCACGAGCTTCTCTGCTAACACGGCCTCTCCTGACTTCCTGTCGTCCTCGACATGTTCATATACTTCGAACTTCTGAGGGTCGGCATCATACCCCACTCATCATAGGTATCATCATTATTTTGTTCTGTAAACACACCCGATATTAGTGTTGTCACCAATATACAGACACAGTACAACATTCACATTATCATGCAAGTCTTTACGTAAAAACAGGCAAGCTCTCATAATTTTCCGTATAAAGAAAGTGACAGGGAATGGGTCGACCCGAGATAAGACACATGCAAGAACCATGCAACACTGTTGGCATAGGCTAGACTTTCGGCGTACCACACAGTGACTTGTCGGCATAGGCCCCCGAGTTTGCGTACCGCACAAGATTTTCCACCGTAGGCATAGGCACAGTTAGCATACCTCCCGGCGACTTGTTGGCATAGGCACAAAGTTAGCATACCACACAAGATTTTCCACCGTAGGCATAGGCACAAAGTTAGCATACCTCCCGGCGACTTGTTGGCATAGGCACAAAGTTAGCATACCACACAAGATTTTCCACCGTAGGCATAGGCACCCAGTTAGCATACCTCACGGCGACTCGTTGGCATAGGCACAAAGTTAGCATACCACCCGAGCTTTCATACTGTAGGCATAGGCACCAAGTGTGCATACCTCCCAGTAGCTGGCAGTATTTCGGCATACTGCACAGACTTCAGCACTCACTCCCAAAGAAAGAAGCGCATGTCTCAGGTGTCCATTCACCTCTCCAAGGCACCACATGGCACAGCAGTGCTCGTTCGCTTCCGGTTCGTGCCAGCCATAAGCCATCATCGGACATGACCCTTACAACTCAGTAAGGTCACATCCCGTGATCTAACTTCCTGCTGACTGCACATGCTTCACGATGAAAACCATATCACTCTCCTTACATGTAAAAAAAAATAAAAAAAACTTTATGTGTAAGGAGCCTGCGTATTTTTATTTACCAACGCATGCCAGGAGCCAAAGGCAACTGGATTTTACTTCAACCGTTTGGCCGTCCTTTGTCCAGCAATTTTTCTTTATAGTCAGCTTCGTAAATGGAAGCAGGTGTCACAAATAACTTGCCCAGTCCAGGCACTGGCTTAAACTTACTTTATGGCCTTCGAAATAAAGAGGCTACCTAAATCTGTACCTTTTGTTCGCTCGGTTGTACCTAACCATAAAATACGCTGTACTTGGTGCGACCCAAATACTCATGTTGAGTAGTATTGCGGCCACTAGCAACACCGGACGTTGCGGTGCCGTACGGGGCCATGGATATATGTCACTACATAGAAGGACTTTTGGGACCTAGCCATCGACACGGCATGACACCATTTTATCTTTCATATTTTTGTGAATTCATAATACATCTGATATCCAACACAGCGCCTTCCATTGATACAATCTGCACCCAGCAAACTATCTATATTCCATCTGCTTATACAGCATAAAATAAACATTATGACTGAACAGCCTGGATCAATCTAAATCAGAAGCAACTTCCGAAGAATCATCCTACCCAATGGTAATCATGGACAAGCAAGACAGTCTAAATCCACTAGAACTTCACCGTCACCAGACTTCGGCGATTGATGGAGAGTTTAACGTGTTCGAACCTTTATGCCCTATCTGGGATAGACCCACCGCAAGTGCGACGGTACGTAATCTATGGGGTGGAAGTATACAAACAGACACAAGACCAAGGACACCTGCTCTACGGACAGGTTCCACCCCCATCGCGCCTTAAGAGCCGAAACAGTTTTATGAGGCAGCCCAAAATAGATACCAAAGAAGCCCCAAAACCAGGCTCATAGAGTTGGGATGAAATGAGAAGCTTCCACCCGGAAGAGATCTTCCCTGGACAGTCTGGAAGTCCCGTAACCGACTCCGGATTGATGTAGGGAGATGTCGACAAAACAGAGTTACGTGGGGTTTCTCTACCAACAATTTATGTGACTGCGATGCCAATCAGTCCATGTCTAACCTTCTGTCATGCCCCAACTGCCCCACTAGTTGCACGATACAGGACCTTAATGAGGCCAACAATAAAGCGATCAGCGTAGCCAAACACTGGTCGAAGGAATTATGACCAATTGGAGCCATTTACACTCGGAAAAGAAGAGTGGATCTCTGTCGCCAGATTTTTGACAATGGAAAATAATATTTGCCCGAATTCGTACCATTTGTTTTAACTAATAAAGTAATCTTCATCATCATTAGTGTAGGTGACTCTGTCAATCAACTATGTACACCAAGGCTCTGGCGGTTCTTTGGAATCGCCTCTCGACTACTGATATGGTTCCTTTTAACGACTACCAGATTGCCGGAACTAACGGCTTAACGTGCCTTTTGAAGCACGGAATCATCTTTATTATCAAACAATCAGGTGATTTAAGCCTGCATTGTCCTAATCAAACTGGAAATAACTAAACAAAGTATGCTTCCCGTGAGAATTGAACCACGACCCCTGGATCTACAGGCAAACGCCCTAACCACTAGACGACAGAGGCAGTTACAACCAATAAGGTAAACCAGCCACAAGCATGGCCAAAAACTGTTAAGGAAAAATGAAATGACTAGGAAACAAAAATAAAACTGTGCTCGCAGACACAGATTCCGACTCGTGACTGTTCGTTGCACAAAGATCTTTGATGATCTTACACAACCTTTCAAAATCTCCGAACAACAGACTAAACGGCATATAACAGACATGTGTACTGCTATTCAACTTTATTAACATGTTACCGGTATTGACCAGGGCCAGAAATAAAATATTTTGAAAAATCGTTCATCATATTAGGAATCTCCTTAAATCATCGCCTACTTAAGGAGTGTAATGCACCATACGAGGCTTGCAGGAAAGATACTGATAGTGACGCGTACGTACACAAGTAACACCCTCTCTGTTCTACACATTGGTTCCAACAGCAATGGCAGCACTCATGAGCTTAGGGGACACCGCACTCAAGTCCACTTCCAGAGTAACCTCACCAAATTCTATTAACAATGTTACGAAAAATAGGTAGACTCGATTGTCTGAGCTCCAATAATCAAATACCGATTCTAATAAAGAGGAAATTGTTGGTTGATTTGCATATAAACGAGAAAGAATTCGACCAAATGCTTTACTAACTGAAATATGGATTTGGGAGTCAGAATAACAATAGCTGAAATCCACTCATCACTTAGACGTCCTAACGATACGATCTGTGAGTATAATTAACATATGTCAGGTATTTATCGAAACTGTTGCTCGATAACGTCGTACAGAATGTTCGCAATATCCTGTTTTTTAATATCTTGTTTTTTGTCCGGGCATAAATACTTAGCACGGTTTACTGCGCCGCACCATGTGTTCGTATCGGCGATGCTTCGATCATCATTTGAAATAAAGTAAGTTTGGTTGGATCTCACCGCAGTATTTTGCTGTCCATGACAGCACTCACATAGCGCGCTGCCAACGACAAGGCTCAGCCACTGACTCACGACGCTCAGCCGCTGAATTGCGACGCTCAGCCGCCGAATCTCGTCGCTCAGCCGCAGGCTCAGATACACGCGTCACGCGGCTCCGCAATGAAGATGGCTTTCAATGACGTCACATGACCTAGTATTTGATGAATTGTTTCGGTTAGTACATTAAGAGGAGAATTACGTTGATTATAACGAGTACAATGAATCCTTGACCAGGAATCACAATTTTTTGATCGTAGGTCGCGGCTACAAGAGCGAGAAACTACTTCTAGATCAGTGATGGCGATTTCTAGAACGACTTTTAATTGCACGCTTATTCGGTATCTTTTTCTTTTATCACCAGGGCAAATAAAAGTTAGGCAAAACTAAAATTTAGTGATCAAGTACAAAGTTAATTACTTAAACAAAACTCTTAAATTGTTTTAGCTCATTATAATAACGTTCACTTTTAAATAATCAAATTGGAACGTACTCACCAAAATAAACAGCTTAGGAATGGTATACCACCCTTACCACTAAGCTTACCACTATAATCACTGTAAAACAAACACAAACACAAAAAACCGTTACTTTGTGAATTTGCACACAACTATAACTATGTCGAATTGCCTTTTTTTTTACAAAATTAAAGCAAAGCGGAAATGGACGTGTGAACGGGATAAGAATCCCAATTCTGATATTAGCAACCCGTCACGCGAGTGCTTATAAAAAAACAATTATACACAACCGAAATTACATTTAATTTTAAAAACAAGTACATAACATCAAAAATATCAATTGGCATTAATTTGCCATAAATACAAATTTAAAACAAAACAGAAAAGGCAAATCGATACAGCATAGATTTTACTATAGTTGTTGCTCCGACGAGAAATGTGTCTCAACTGACGCGTGCAGTGGGTTATATAGACACGCTCCCACCACTCTCGTTACCCCCGCACGAGCTTCTCTGCTAACAATATCATAAGCATGTTTGCTTTGTAATTCAATAAAGCAAAACAAAAAAAAACATATGTAGCGGTCTTTTGGTGCAATAACGATTTTTATTTTGTTAGTTAAATTTTTTTGGTTCAAATTACTTAAGTTGAACTGAAACACAAGTCATCAATTTTTTATACGGATACTTAATATGAGAAGCGTTGCCGTTTCAACTTGGACAAATATTCTTTCGTATGTCCCGCTGTCCGGCTGTTCCTCTATGGAGTTGACATGTCAACAGATTCTCGTAAGTTTTATCATTTTCTTATTTTTGCCGAATCAACGCAACATGGTGGCAATTGGTATAAGTACAAGCATCAAAAAGTGTGAAAGTTTAAAGTATTTGATTTTTGGATGTTTATTCATATCTCCATTACGCAAAAACGGAAATATTGATTTAGTGGAAGACTTATGAACAAACTTCTTTATTGCATAAACAAAAACAAATACCTACTTATTACAGAAATAATATCAAAATTATAATTAATAAACTAAAACTAATAACTTAACTAAAACCTAAGTACTAAAAACCTTGGAATAACCTAGCTAAAATAAAGTAAAATTATATAAAAAATCGAGCCCAAAGTGCGTCGACAAGTGTGCGGAATCTCCATAAACAACTGACGGGCTTCCGCAACCCAAGGCAGATATTCATTCATAATTCTGGGCAAGACTCATTTAATCGCTTTTTCTTCTTTTTTTTTTTTTATTAAATATTGAATTAGGCATTTATCTCCCATCTCACCTGATGGTAAGTGACGATGAAGACGAGGATGTTACATGCCTATCCAAGAGATACCCATTTATTCTACTTTTGAATGTCCCGGGACTGTACTTGTTTGGGAATATAGACGCAGGCAGTTCATTCCACACCTTAGCTACTCGAACCAAAAAGGAACTGTCAAAGCGTTTAGTTCGACTCTTTGGTATTCCAACGATAAAAGGGTGAAATTTCTGTCTGCGCCTCGTAGTCCGATGGAGGAATGGTGAGAGTTCAACTAGCTCAAAGAGCGCTTTCGCACACTCTCCAAAATGGATCCTATAAAATACCGATAGGCATGCGACTTTACGGCGATGCTCCAGGGATTGCAATTTCCTATTTGAGACCACGTCGTTGTTTATGAGCCTGCGGGCTCTTCGGTCAACAGAGTCCAATGCTTCAAGCTGGTATTTAGCTGAGCCATCCCAAAGGTGACTGCAGTGCTCCATGGAAGAGCGAACCTGGGCTGTATAGAGATTGAGCAGCCGTTCAGAGCTGAAGTACCGCCGAACCTTTGAGATGATGCCCAACTTCTTGGAAGCAGTTAGTGCCATCGACTCAATCTGTTGGCCGAAGCTTAATTTGGACGTGACTGTCATGCCTAAAAGCCCAAGGTGGTCAACCAACGGCAAGGAAACACCCTGGAAAGTAGGTGCAAGTGGGAAAGCACTCTTTTTTGCAGAAAAGAGACACGCCTGTGTTTTGGACGGGTTAAACTTAACAAGATTGGCGTCTCCCCAATCGGACACCCTCTGTAATTTCGAGTTAACCCGTTCAATCATAGACTCTCTCAGAGACTGGACTTCTTGTGGACTTGCACTGGCACTGGACGTATAACTCTCTACAACGGTGCTGTCATCAGCATAGCCAATTGGACCATTGACACGATAGAAGAAGAAGGCAGATATTACTAACGCATTTAATTAACATAAGGATTCTACGCGGTTCAACTCGTGAAGAAGCCAAAACAAAAAAAACAACAGGTGGCTCTCCAGCCGGCCTGTTTGCTAACACAGTGTACTACATTTTGATAGTAATTTCAAAATACATTACGTTTTTTATATCTTTGTTAAAAAATGACAATCATACGAAAGCCGCAATGTATTTTGAAATGACTATCAAAACGTTGTACTCCAGCAGGCCTATTTGCTAACTCAGTTAGCAAATAGGCCTGCTGGAGTGCCGACAGGAGTGCAGAAGTGAAAACTCCGCGCGGTAGAAAGAGAGGGGGGACATTACTTCCTCTACTTAGCCGCACCGGTAGTCTTTTCTATCAGGTCTCACGAGTTTAACATTTTTACCCATCCCAAAAACTGCACAACGCCGCTAAAAAAGTTTTCACTATAATAATTGTCAGCTTTAAAAATATATGAGTAAGCGAACTTAGTACATTATTAACATTTTAGCAACTTCTATAGAAGGTGTATTTAAAGTTATTATCCCAAGTTGCCGCTTTAGCTTATAAAACATCACTTTAGGAAATACAGGTAGTCCCAGCTACCAACTTAATCGAGTACAGGTGCAGAACGTTCTATAAAAGGCTTTTGACAGTCCACCTGGCTATGACAAATTACCCGAACCATATCCTCTTTGAAACCCAGTTATATCCTACCGGTGAATTATTGAACTATTTTTGTGGATATATGTATGTAGTATACCTTTTTATTTAAATACATAACCGAGTTTACGATTATGGGCTTCGTATTACTTATCTATATTATCTTTCTACCTGTCTGCCGGAGGTAATCTTCTTAGATGGAAAATTAGTATGAAATGTTATTGGAGAGGTCATTAAATATCCAAAAGTGAATTTGCCTGGGATCGATTCTCGGTGCCGGGCGAGAAAAAAAATTTACTTTGATTTTACTGGCGATTGTCATGAAAATATTAAGTGTTTCATCTAAAGAAAGGTACGTGTAGAGGAGCTCGATGGATTTAAGCGCTTCCGTAAGTTAAGCATTCCTGGGAGTGGTCACCATTGAAATAGGTGATCGCAACTGGCATAAAAATATCTCGAGGTCCTCCGTACTTCGGATAGCACGTAACGCTGTTCATACCAGTGGTCATTGTTCAATGACAGTCGTTACGCCATGTCAGATGCGTTTAGGCAGCTTGCAAAATCTGACACCATGCCCACTTACGCATATGAAAAACCAACAAATATCTAAACTAGTACGGAGAATTTGGATACTGCAGGTCATAATACATAAGCTACCTTATTTAGAGAAGTAGGATCACCAGCGGCTCCGCCCGCGTCATTGTCGATCCCTCGGGAACAGTACTTTTTCTCAGGATAAAATATAAATACATTATATCCTTCTCAGTACCCCAGACAACTGGTTTGCAAAGTTTTATGATAATCGGTTCAGTAGATAGGACGTAAGGGCGTAACAAACAAACAAGCTCAGCATTTATAATATTAGTTCGGATATTCGTTGAGAGTTTTAGAAGGAATCTTCAAAATATACTCTGGCCTAATTGAGCACCTTCCCACTTGAAGCAAGAGCCGATCGTCGGAGATCCTCTTAACTTTAGATCCCTGAATGATTCGGTAAAGTATTCACAAAGCGGATTTCAATTTATTTGGGAATATGATAAGAGGATGATTTCGCTACAATCAAGTGATTTCGTCACATTTATTTTTTACGAATTTCACATTCAACAAGGTTAAGAATCTCATTGATTTTATCATTAAAAAAAGTATAGAGGTACTTCCAATAACGTAAATTTTTTAAAAATTCATCACATAGTGGAATTACAAAAACTTACATATCGATTACTACGAACAGTTGTTTTACGCGTACAAAATTTATTTCTATATTCGATGATACTTTTCACTATCTTAATTTTTTCTGATTAACTTTCGTAAGGCAATGCGATTCCTTATGACATAATTTTTAAATATTCAATTTGATGAAAAGTTAAGAGAATTTAGTTTATAAGTTGTGCGTGTAAGTTTAATTAATACTAGTTTATTTTACATGTAGTTTATGTTCCGTCAGGCCACGGACTAAAATGTTCATTGTTAAGGTTGTAAAACATGTATATGTTTGCGGTCAACGAGTGTCAATAATTAGCTTTTGTGTTTTGTGCTTTCGAGTTCGCGTAAGTCATGCTCACTAAAATGTTCAAACTGGTGGCGGCGTTGTGTATCGGGTCGTTGAGTTCCCTCTAACATGGTTGAGCTTAGCGTGGCTGTTCTATGCGTCAACTCGTGAACGAGTGCTGCCGGGGGACAGGTCTGCTCGGCCTCTTTGAGACTTCTATCTTTTATCTTATCTGTTATTGTTGTACGCACGCTCGATCGCTAACATAACGTGTTCCACAAAACTAAGTAAATTGAAATTGTATATAATATGAAAACAGAGAAAAAGAAAAGACAAAAATATCATAAAATGCCCTTCAGGCAAGTAGGCGCCTAATACTGTTGAAACGTTTTCTTCTCTGCATTGGTCGATTGATTCCAAAACGCTAGTAGTTTGTAGCTTTTGAACAAAAATTAATAATTTTGATATAATTTAATAAGTTTTATTTAAAATGTGAATGCCTGAAAAGGCCTATTTTCTGAATAAATCTTTGAATCTAAGGATGCATGTCAATATGGTCATAAAAGGAAAAGAAAAATCCGAACTGGAGAACCCGATCTGCGAAGCATTATAGCTAAGGGTGCAATCGGTACACGCCCTGATGTAGGAGAAAAAGTTAAATTTGTACACATTTGAGGCGCTTGCGGTCTTAAAGTAGCAGAAACTATTTCATATGTTAATACTGTCGGGGCGCAGACTTCGTTGGTGCTCCGGTTTTAAACTTCATCAAGTATTTTTTTTTATTTATTTCACATACAATCAATTAAATATAAATATATATACGGACAAATCACACAGATTTTGTTATGGGATACTAACTCAATGATACTATATTTTATAACAAATACATATATAGATACACATCCAAGACCCAGGCCAATCTGAAAAAGATCATTTTCCATCTTGACCTGGCCGGGGATCGAACCCGGTCACTCCGTGTCGCAGGCTGGCGTGTTAACCGCTGCGCCACGGAGCTAGTCAATTGTTAATGTACAAAAGGTAATAACTTAATGCTAAGCATTGTCTATCAGTTTTACCTTTGGGTTGTGGTGAAAAGCTGATAGAAGAGGGTGCAAGATTTAAGTGAGAAACTCGACGATTATTTATGTAGGTAAAATCAATTTAATAGTAAAATTATAATAGTACAAAGAAAATATAATTGAATATTTTATATTATTTAAGTATAGGTATCGACAAATAAGTTGAAGTAAATTAATGTGAGCGAGACATTCATATACTTTATGTCAATGTAATGCGGTATCCGGCTTACACTTTGTTCGAATTGTTTGCCGGTTTGACTGTAATAAACAATGAGTGCGGAGCTATCGAAAATTATAACGACTGGTTTCACTGACGCCATCCCCATTCACTTCATCGAGGCCAGGATACCATAAAACAGATAAATTGCTGTATTATTAAAAGTAATTTCTGTTTATGCTTCAGCAGGTAGCACTCAAATTTACACACCTCAGATAACGTGGTTTTATTACAGCCGTTAACTTTACCGCTGAATAAAATACGCTATATTGGCCGTTGTGGGTACCCGCAAATTTATTTGCATATGTCATGAGTTTAAGCAAACAATGTCATGAATTTCTAGTTATGTACGTGAGAAAATGTTTGTGAATTGATGCTGAGACTGTTCTATGCGCTGGAATTTAAGCTCGTCCTTCTGAGTTTGAAGACGGTTCTGATTCTGATGTAATATTTAAATCCATCACTTACTACTAATAGTATTCAAGCTTACGCAAAATAAATCAATTATGGGAAACCCTAACACTCACCCTGATCTTCCTGTCTGGTCGCCCTGATGATGGTCATGTCTTATAATACATATTATTAAAATTTGCATGGTAGGCTAAGCTATACTTTCTTTAGGTATGTAACATCTTTCTGTACCCTATTTAATGCAAATAAATCTTATCATAGTCACCGAAACTAGTTGGCGATTTTGACTAATCAAACGAGAGTTATATTCCATATTGCACTTACTACTAGTAAAGAAAAACATTGTGATGAAACTATGTATACTAGTATGTGAATGTATTTCAGTACGCAGGTTAAGTTCTTGATCCAGCTGTTGTGATGGTGATCATCATCATCATTTTAGCTGTAAGATGTGCACTGCTGGACAAAGGCCTTTGCAAGGATTCTTCGTTTCACGAGAGGGTATTACCATACTAACCATGCTTGGCAGGCGAGTTGGCAAGCGCAGTGTCTTTGGCAACGCTGCTGCCCTTCTAAAATATTTTCAAGCCGGGGAAGGAAAGGAATTTGTTGGATCTGAGAGGGGAATAAAGGTATTGGGATACTACTTAGTCGGATGAATCAGGGAAAAGTAAGTAGCATTTTTTAAAGTGTTTATACATATTTTGCATTCACAATGCTATTTTGATATACTCTTATTAAATTAAGAAATAAAATATGGTGAAAAAATTTCAAGCGGGCGGAATTGGAACAAACTGAGCCACCGCCTGTTCTAACCTTGGCGCCGAAATTCTCCACCATATTCCATTCTCCTTTACGTATTAAGGCTTACGTCACCTAACACAAATGAGTTGAATCAAATACCTCACTTGTAAAAGTCGGGTAGTTGTGTTAGGTGACGTAAGCCTTAGTACGTAAAGGGGAATGGGATATAGTGGAGAATTTCGGCGCCGAGGTTAGAACGGGGGGTGGCTCAGTTGGAAGAGCGTAAGTCGTACATAGACTTAAGGTCGTTGGTTCAAATCCCGCCCACTTGAAATTTTTTCACCATATTTTATTAGTAAGTAGCAGTTCGGGGAGTCGGCGCGCTTACCCGATGCCATATCTGCAACTCTGCAGTGTACTTCTTACAACTGTAATGATGATGATGATGTTTTTCGTGCTTTACCTACAACATATCACCTGAAAACGAAAAGACAAAACTCAGTAATGACTAGAGTTACATTTTACAAGACGCAACTTTCATTTAGATTCTTGTAGCGTTGTAGTTTCGGTTCACTTAAATTTACTCCTCTCGCCTAAAAATAGACGAGTAGTGTCAGTCACGCAAGTCTGTCACCTACAGTCGAGTTTATCATATAAATTGTATCAGCTAATGTATTGAGGTGTGTTTCCACGCCAGCGATCGCTATCCGACGCGACACGCCAATGGTGGGCGTCATAACATTAAAGTAAAATGGTAACCGGTAAGGTTCTAACTCTCCTTTTTTACACGACTGCCTAAAAAGGAATGTATTGTTTTTCGAGGTCATGTATGTATTTATATGGGTTTCTTTATTACACTATAGCTTCTAAATGCCTCATCGGATTTGGACATAATCCTCCCGCGTGACATAAGTAAATTTTTTTTGGGAGTGCAGTCGTGTTAAAAATATTTCTTTAAAAAACTTGCTTATGGTTCTATCTACAAGTTTTCCAATGGAAACTATTAACGTGAATTGAAACAGTCTGCAATGTTTCTAACCTGCCATTTTTTGGAATTCCGTACCCGAGGATGCCATTACTCCAATAATTATATTTATTTTTAGTAGCTCAATGGCTCAGTTGCGTACAGATTGCGTACCAATGGCTCCGTTGCGTACACATTGGTAGTGCTTACGCATGTTAAGCTGTTGCTTGGATGTGCCAAATAGCATAAAATATCTCTGAAAGGCACATTAAGCCGTTGGTTCTCATAAGCATCATGCAGCAGAAAAATCTGTTACCAGTATTGGCCACACACACCCACGAAATTACCAAAAATATGTTTTGCTTTTTTAGTGCAGTACCTGCTTGTGAATATATCGCGGTGTACAAATATTACTACTTGTTAATATTTTTTTGACGAATTTATTCGATGAGTAAATTCATAACGTGACCATGTAAAGGTCCGTTCACCTGCTGTCATTTTTTATAATTACGAGGACGGCGTACGATGTGCCTGCCCTCAATGTGTACGGAAGTTCGCTGTAAAGATAGACTACATTAGCGCCAAAACACCGACTAGAAATCAAAACAGGTCGCCATGACCGAAATTGATCGGACTTAATCATCATCATCTTCAGATATTGCACGGCCATCTTTTTAAACAGTAAACCGCCTTTCGATATTACCAGCCAGATGTGTTTTCTTTCATAATTTGATAAAACGTTTATACAAACAGGTACAACTGAAAGTAAATATTGCAGTTGGAATAAAATAAATCTTTTTCGTAGTTAGAGAATATATGTGATGAATCGTAGACTGAGGTGGTAGACTTTTAATTGAATTCCAATTTGCTCTATGAAGCCGACGCAAATTTATTTGAAATTATTTTCGAATTGCATTTCCTTTTCTGTACCCCTAAAACATTGCTGCAAAACTTGATGATAATCGTTTGAGTATATTATTGAGTATTTTCGGCATGTTATAACTTTACACCTCTCCAACCCGTCTGGCCAGCGTTGAGAGTGTAGGCCAAGTCCTCTAGCTGTTCTGGCCAAGTATGGCTCTAAGTAGTACAGAGAGGGTCCTGCTCCTGTAGTGGAGACTAAAAAAGATCTGTTGATGATGATGATAACTTTACCACGCTTTCGTAGGCAGAATTATATAAACCTAATTGCGGTTTGACACATTTTTTATGCAGAACATGAAAAACAGTAATTTGCTCTATGAGTTAAATTGCTTTGTGTGCTTCCGCCACCAGTTAATTTAACGCCTGTCACGATTATTTACCACAGTAATTATTTATAAATTTTGATTAAAAGATGATATGCTATTCATAAATTAGCTTCACGCCTTTCAGAGCGTTACCAAATGTACACGGTTAATCAAAATAATAGTCACAAGACTTTAATATTTTTTAAACTTACTGTACCCACACATTTAAAAACATTTAAGACTATGAAATACCAGACAATGTTATAGCAGATGGAGTAAACCATTGGCCTAATGGTGGCCTAGAACAAGAAAAAGAAGTGCTGGCCGTTCTGATATGAAATGGGTTGACGGAAACGAAGAGAGACCTATCATAAGCTCAGAGCTGGGGTGATAATGAAATACGTGGGCTTACATCAATATTTGATCGTCTTTCGAATGAAAACATCTGACCAAATAACTGAACCAATTGTAATAAAATTTAATTGAACCCAATTTGGAATTATAACATTTTAAATAAAATAAGTTTTTTTTTTAAATTGGTTTAAATAAATAAGGACATGATTGAAAAGGAAAAATAAGGAGTACCCGAAACCGGCGAGCATGCATGAAAAGAGTGATGGATGTAGATGAAGCAAAAGAGGTTTGTAAGGATCGTAGCAAGTGGAGATCTATAGTCTCTGCCTACCCCCATGGGAAAGAGGCGTGATAATATGTATGTATGTATGTATGATTGAAACGTATGATCATTTTGTATACCTACATTTTGCAAATAAAGAATTTGTTTGAGTGATTTATTGAAATAAAAAGATTTCGACACATACTAAATCTTTTCTTTTTTAAGGTTAGTTAAAAATAATTTATTTAAGTGGTAAACTTCAATTAATTGTGTGATTAAAAGAGATCAAGGAGATCTAGTTAGGAACAAAACTCTCTCAACTTCATTATAACGTAATATAGAGTGTGTTAACTGCACCGAACTTGGCATGTTTACTTGTTTATGTGCGCAACAGTTGATAATTGCTTGTGATCAGAATAATTATTTAAAAAACCTACTTTGTTACATCATTTTACTGCGATATAGATTATGTTTACATTTGAGAAATTTCAGGACCTGGAACTACATACTTGGAGATTTTCAATCTAAGTAACTCACATAGTTTTTCCATGCTTCAACGATGATGAACGATATTAGCTAAATGGACATTAAAATTTATGAAAACACCTCCTGAAGATGCCTAAGATCGGGTTAATAAGAAACTCATAGACTCATTATAACGCAATATTTTATTTAACTTTTTTATGAAGTGAAGACAAAGTTTTCCTGCTTTCAAAACTTACCATTTTTACCTTAAGAGGAAACACTGCGCTCGAGAGAATTGAAAAATAGGTATTTGTAAAATCTATTCCTGTCGCGCTGTGTGCCCAAACAACCCCCGCAGAGTGCGATAGAGACAACTGCAGCTCGGACCGAAAATACCTATAAAAATTACATAAAATTAACGCTTCGTAGTTCCCTGATTTATTTACCAAAACTTAACCGATTTAATTTCTTTTTCCATTAAAAATTTAAAATAAGCTATGGCTGTGTTTTTATGTTTTCTTTTTATAATATAAACGCGTCACATTTGTTTTCTTGATGTTTGAACACAACGGAAATTCTTACCTTATTTTATTTAAATCTCTTTAAATAATTCAATTATGAAAAAAAAATTAAAACGTATATCCATAGATATTTTTGGTAAAAATCATTGCTCTACTGGTACTATCCGGTGGGGAATCAGGGGACCACTTGTATCGAAATACGGCCCTACGATTTCCTCTTAAGGGTCCGTACTACCTCACACTGCTTTGCAAGATTGACTGTTATATCAATAATAATTAAATACTCAAGTTGAAATAAAAATGCAGCAAAGTTCAGGACTAACTCTGGTAACTATATGACTCAAAAACACGATTGCGTTAAATTTTCTCGATAGAAAAAAATTGCAAAGTTGCCTCCAAATCACGTCTAATTTACTCGGTATATAGCATTATTCACCAAATACATTGAAATTAACCTTGAAACTTTTGATTATTATTGCATTACAGATAAGGCAGCCATCATATGTTTTGCTTTTTCGAATAACCCTTGAATATTCCTAAAAAACGAAAATATCCAAAGTAGCCAACGCGTTTAGACCATCCGCATTTGTATGGCCACGCCGCCTGGCATATGTCGGGCTCTTAATAAAGCCGCGATAATGCATACTAATATTATAAATGCGAAAGTAACTCTGTCTATCTGTCTTCGCTTCAACCATTGAACCAATTTGGATGAAATTAGATATGCTACCTCCATTCGCTTGAGGCCCGGGGGTAGGGATCCTTTAATTCCGGGAAATTCTATTGTTTCCCAGGGATAGACATAACCCGGGCGGAGACGCGGACAACAGCTAGTTGCTAATAAAATAATTAGGTATTTAATCTTTTCTAGTATTCCTTTTACGTAAGGTATTTACCAAACATTACCTTAAATATTCGCGTAACGGATAGTTACATTAAAAACTGCTCCTGAAGTTGTCTAAATCAAGTTAGGGAAAAACTCTTGCAACCTCATTATAATGCAATATTTTACCATTTTTATGACGTGAAGATAAAGTTTGTTAACTGAATCTTGGAAACTTGCCGCGTTTACCTGTATAACGCCTTGAAAGTTGGTTGTTGCTTGTAACCAAGTTGATCAGGTCTTAACTTATAATTTTATCTTCAACTAGCTGTTGCTAGCTAAATGGACTATCCAACACAAAAATAATTTTCCAATTTGAATCTGAGATTAGCGCGTTCAAACAAACAAACTCTTCAGCTTTTAGTATAGATTATGTGTCAATACTAATAATCTGTAAGGGTTGGTCGTGGAGTAAGTTACTTTGTTTTCAGAAATATCGTGTTTATAACCTCTTTACATGATACTGAAACTAAATGGACGATTTTTATATTTTTTTGTATGTATGTATAATTTTTTATTTATTTAATAAACTTTATTGTTCCAAATAAAATTTGTTACAATTGGCGGACTTAATGCTATAAGTATTATCTCCCAGTCAACCATAGGGAATAACAGAGAAAAAAATTGTATGGCGCAAAAAGTGATCTATTTAGTACAAATAATATATACCTATACATACACATAAACGACAGTAAAGTAAATAAATACATATATATGCAATATATACATAAACTAACATTTAAATACAATATACTTACCAATGATGAATATAGAAAAAAAATATTTACTGACGGGGTTCTAAGGAGATAAAGAATCAAGTATATATGTTTGTTCCCCCATAACTCTTAATCTGAATTAACTGAATTTTAAGAAACTTGGTAGATATGCATACGTACAGAAAAAACAATTTCGTTTCAGTATCATGTACATAAAGAGGTTATAAACACGATATCTCTAAAAACAAAGTAACTTACTCCATGACCAACCCTTTACAGATTTATTATTAGTATATATTATTGATGATATGTATGTCGCTCCATAACTCTTAAATGAATTGACTGAATTTTATGAAACTTGATAGATAAACTACAGGACCCAGGATAGGCTACTTTTTTTTTCTCCAGTTGCCATAAGACGTGGCCCCCATACAAATGGACGCAAACGGAGTCGCGGGCACAGTTAATATTAAATAAAAATGCCAGTTTGCGAAAGAGTAAGAGATTGTCTAATTTAAAACTGAACGCCCCTTCAAGGATTATGATTAATTAATGTAAGAGAGGATAATATTAGACTAGTATTATGATTTGCTTGATTACGTGAGGCGATTTTATTTGAATTCGGATCAGTCGACAAAAAAATCCAAGTCGTCAAAAAATAAGTAAAAGGCTTGTACTCATTTTCTAAATATTGAATACTAAATAAATAAAAATATATACGGACAAATCACACAGATTGAAGTAGCCCCAAAGTAAGTTAGAGACTTGTGTTCTGGGATACTAACTCAACGATATATATTTTATAACAAATACATATATAGATACACATCCAAGACCCAGGCCAATCTGAAAAAGATCATTTTCCATCTTGACCTGGCCGGGGATCGAACCCGGGCACTCTCGTTCGCAGGCGGGCGTGTTGTCCGCTGCGCCACGGAGCTAGCCAATACTAACGTTTCACGTTGTAACTATTGTACCGATCATCATGAAATTTTGCATACACGTTATCTGGGGTACGGAAAAGGATATAGGGTACATTTTATCCCGGGAAAAAGTACTGTTCCCAAGAGTTCTACACTAATGCGGGCGGAGCCACGGGCGGAAGCTATAGTCTCTTATAAAATATAGTATGTTTGAGTTACTATCCTACGACACAAGTTCATAACTGACTGTGCTAGCATAATCTATGTGATTTGTCCATAATTATATATTTATTTTTTACGAACCAAAACACTGTAATGGTTGGTTTTTACCACAATCAAGTCGATTATTAAGTCTTTAGTTGTAAAAGCTTAATAAGTTTCCTTAGAAAACAGAGGCAACGTAAGCAGATTATTAGGCACGCTATATGTTCATTACAGATGCTATAATAACTCTGTAGTTTATAGTGTAATGCAAGTTTTGTAAAACAATTACCTATTATTACAAAAATATAAAGCAAGCAATTTATGAGGAATGGCGTAAACAAAAGGAGGCTTATACCTAGCAGTGGGTCACAGAAAGCTAATGATGACGATGATGAACTAATATAATGTACGCAATGCTCATTACAATAGTATAGTAATACATGGATTATTAGATTAAAACCGAATCTTTGTTGTAATAATACCGAATCGTGGTTTTGGCTCAGTTAACTAGGCCACCTCGAGGCCTAGCCCAGTTGCCTTAAGCTTGGCTCAGATTGGCAGAAGGCAAAATTTTTATTCGCAATTTGGAACTCAATCAAACGCAATAAGGAAGTCTAAATAATTATATGCAATCATCATTTCGTGTAGGTGACTTGGTCAATCGACCATGCACACCCTGGTATCAGAGTTACGCGAAACCGCCTCTCGGCCTCTGACGTGGTTCCTTTAAAGACCAGATGGCAGCCGGGACCAACGGCTTAGTGTGCCTTCCAAAGCACGGAATCATCGGAATAGATGTAATGTAATAGTAGGAATCTATAACCAAATTCAACGAGTAAGATATCTGGTTTGAGACACTGTCCAACGTCCCAAAGGTATTCCTTACTTTAACTTGGAAAGTAGGCGTCATTTTTTCTTTTCAGGTATTTTTACCAAAACAAAAAAAAAAAACGTAGAAATTCTCTATTCATCGGAATCTTTTGTATATTTTTTTAAGTATGTACTTCTTAAATCCGATAAAATCTTATAGAAGTGTTAAGAAAAAAAACGGTAGGTATACTATACATACATCCCCATTAGTTCCTTTTAAATATTATCAAAATCGCATCACTAGTTTGCTCGAGATTTGTTTAATTAACTAAATCATTATCATATTTTTATGAGGATTTTTTTCATTCATAATGCTATTTTTATATATTTGTTAGGTGGCGCAAGCCTTAATGCGTAGAAGGGCAATGAGATATGGTAGAGATTTTGGATTTGGGACCCAGGATTGAAGCGCGATAGCCCAATTGGCAAAGCTTAGGTCTTACGCATAGTTCTAGACCTAGGCCTAGGTATAGACCTTAAGTCGCTGATTCAAACCCTGCCCGTGTTGTTTTTTTTTTAACATATCATATTTAATAAGAATTTAAGAAAGTGAATGATAATATAATGTAATTTCGTTCTAACCTGTTCTAATATATTGCGTTAACATCAGGAACGTTATATCATTAAAGTTGCCAATTCCATAAATAGATCTCAGCATCCCCTTTTACAACAACCTCATAACTAAAGTAGTTATTACGGTACAAGCTCAGTCCTGAACAACTTCTAAATAGCCCATATGAACAATTAGGAAAATTGATGTCGTTATGAAAATGTTCGCAATTTAACTATGGCAACTTACATGGAATGTAATTGGGGTACAGTTACGAAGCAAAATTAGTGGAATAAGGTATTTGGGGATTATGTGACATAGTACGAACTTGTACGTAATTGAATAAGATCTATTATCTGTAATTGTTACTGTACCTTTATGCTGTGAAACATGTTGATCAGTTAAAGAAAATTCATTTCTTAAATGAATTGTCTTTTGACAAATTGACAAAAAAAAACATATAGGAAGGGGGGCTATAGAGTAGACATAAACAAATAAGTGACAACTTAGACACGAGGCGAAGCCGAGTAGTTAATACTCAGAATTTATAACAATGCTCTCACGGGTCTGCTGGAAGAGATTTCGTATGAAATAAGCAGTACTTTGTACTTGTTGTTTCTAGTTTAAGATTGTCCTGTTTATTTTCTCGTGTACATAAATTGTTCGATAAAATAAAAATAAATGATAATTCATATATTCTTATTCTTCCATGCTGGTCTGGGAGACAAGAAAAAACGTGGAATGTATCAGCTGCTTCGCTTCCCGCGCAGGTCGTAACAGCAGAATCTTGTTAATAGGCGATGTGGCTAGCAACCCATCACTATTTTGATTCTGTTTTTCACCTAATGCACAACAACATGGTAAACGTGGCCTTCGGGTCTTATAGATATAGGTTCTGTCTACCCCGTATGGGAAAAGGCGTGATACTATGTATGTATGTATATTGTATAACAATGCTCTCATTGTTAATTTTCATGTGACTTGTAGTGTGTTTATGTTATGTTTGTCTGTGGCCGTAGCTGCCAAAAGGTTGGAACGACTTGAATGCAGTTTTGACGTGATAACGTCTTATAAATCGGTGAACGCCGACTGCACGCATGAAAATGTGTCACGTTTATATTGTAAATTAATAACAGTATACCAAACTATAATAATAACACAATAAAAAACAAATTATGAATAAAGGTCTACACAATCTAGATATTAAAGTAATATTAAATTAAAATACATTTTGAGACATAACTTCAATTATTAAAAATATCAAGGGTCACGTGGAGAAGCCATGAAGAGGCCTATACCCAACAATGGGTGAGCACGGGCTGAGAAAGAAGAAGAACAATTAAAAATATACTAAATACAAATTGATAGGTTTCCTTATATGAAGGTATCCAATTCTAGAGGCATGTAAGTCCTCTGTAAAAAAATATATTAAACACGAAAATTTGCGGCATAACAGCTCTATTTTTTTATTGCGTTGGCTTAGAAGTTTGAGTTTTTCACAGCTCCAAGGCACAGTAGACTATCGGCCTGTCAATACAAATACTCATATTTGTCTTGATAGGCCGATAGACAGACAGACGGAAAATCAAGTGATCCTTGGTATAGATAAGTGTTCCATTTTTCCTTTTGAGGCACGGAACCCTAACAAACAAAGGAAACATTTACTCAGTACGATGTTAGTCAAATGGAACTAAACCGATTTCCAAGAATAAAATAAAAAAATTCAAGTTAAGAGCCCGACATATGCCAGGCGGCGTGGCGATACAAACGCGGATGGTCTAAACGCGTTGGCTACTTTGGATATTTTCGTTTTTTAGGAATATTCAAGGGTTATTCGAAAAAGAAAAACATATGATGGCTGCCTTATCTGTAATGCAATAATCAAAAGTTTCAAGGTTAATTTTAATGTATTTGGTGAATAATGCTATATACCGAGTAAATTAGACGTGATTTGGAGGCAACTTTGCAATTTTTTTCTATCGAGAAAATTTAACGCAATCGTGTTTTTGAGTCATATAGTTACCAGAGTTAGTCCTGAACTTTGCTGCATTTTTATTTCAACTTGAGTATTTAATTATTATTGATATAACAGTCAATCATGCAAAGCAGTGTGAGGTAGTACGGGCCCTTAACGAAACAACTATCCGTTTCGAATTTTCTCGAACATCACAACCAATTAGTCTTCAGTTTCTGCGCCGCGGGCAAATTGGACTGTTAGTCAAATTGACAACAAAACGCGAAATGTGGTGTTCGGTGCCGTTTGACTTAAAGGAGAGTTGCTGATCAAAAGCCACCCTATTAATTAATTAAATGAGATTACATAACGATTTATATTCCTTTCAGCTCGCTTGACTCATTTTGACTGTCTGATATTTAAGGACTACGCTCTTGTCTGTGTCATTGTGGGGAAATAAACGAACACCATGACTGAAGTTAGTATGACATCATGGAGAATGACTGAATAATCAGACGCGACGACGTATTTTTTTAGTTTCAATCTACACTTCAGCAGTAAAAGACAAAAAAATTGATTATTTGTTTGCATTAAATAGTCTCTGAAACTACTATACCGATTTGAAAAATTATTTTACCATTTAGAATCCTACATTATCTCTGACGAACATAGGAAGAAAAATAATAGTTGCCTGAATTAAATGAATTAAATGATAGGCTATATTGAATACCTATGAAAAGCAAGGGCTTAATAATATATGTAATAAATTATAATTATTTTATAGAGTTAACTAATTAATGTTTGCAGAAAGTTTCAAAGCAGTTATTTGAAGTTAGCCTGCAAAAAAAAAAAAAAATATAAAAAAATATAAGATCCTAAGGTCACCATTTAGTGAGACAGTCAGCGTATAGTTGATACACGAAATCATAATAGTGAGGGGTTGCTATTCCCATGATTCCTTAATTTTTTGCCCATTCTCTCGGTCAGCTTCAAAGGCTGCGCGAGAGGAGTGCGCGAAAGGTACATTCTTTTTTTTTTCTTTTCACCTAGACCACCTTAAAATACAGCGTGTAAATGTACCCTCGACGTTCCCTCAAAGGGGTGACTCAGATCATCAATGTGAACAACTTTTCCTATGGGACCAATGATAGGACCCAAAAGAAATTTGGCATTTCTATACAAAATAGTTCTGCCGCTCTGCCAGTTTGTATGGGAATGACGAATTTTTTTTTAGTTTCCAGCATTGATCCCATAGGAAAAGTTGTTCATATTGATGGGCTCTGTGAGCCCGTTAAGAGATCGTCGAGAGTAAATTTACATGCTTACAATTATAGATAGTAAAAGTTGTGTTCTGCCGACCAATAATTTCTTTCCTTTATCCCATCAGTAAGGTCCCTTACAGCGCCCTTCAAATGTAATCCGCTTATTTATAGACTGTATGTCGGCTGAACGCTCAACAGGACGGTAATTGCGCTGTTGTCGGATTGTAACAAGAGTGTCCATGAATATAGATAATAACGTATTTTTTCATTCTTTGGAAATTTGAGTCCATTGTAGGTAAAATGGTAAAAACCTCTTTGTTGGAGATCACTAAAGAGAATATTCTCTTACATAAGAGACACATGTCAGGATGACGGAAAAATAATCATACTGATGGGCTGAGTTACCCCTTTAAGGGAAGGTCGAGGTTAAATTTATACGCTGTATATTTGGAACCTTTCTCATGATGGATTTTTAAGGAGGAGATGGGCTGGGTTATCCCTTTAAGGTAATTTCGAGGTTATCATAATCATAATCATGGATTTTGAAGAAAGAAAATATTTATTCTGAGTTACCCTTTAAGGGAATACCGTGGGTAAATTGACCCGCTGTATATTTGGAACCTCCATCATCAGGGATTTGAAGCAGGATTACTAAAAGGTAAAATTCAAAATCCGAGCAACAATGATATGAGAATAAAATTAAAAACTTGGCAAGAGTGACTCGCATTAGTACAATAAGGGTTCCATACCACTATGCAACTACGAAAACTACGTTTGATAATTAATGGGGTAGTCATGTATAAGATGCTTAAAACTCTTCCAAGCGACCTTTTGATATGACATTAATCAAACTCTTTGGAGCACGAATACTATTGTTCTCATAGAGATAAATGATTGTTCTTAATAATCTATGGTTTGACATGTCAGTAACGAAAACCACGTTTGATCATGACTAGGGATGTGATGTATAAGATGCTTAAAACTCTTCCAAGCGACCTTTCAAATGAGATTAATCAAACTCTTTTAAGCACGAAGACTATTGTTCTTAAAAATCTGTGGTTTGACATGTAAGTAATCCTTACTAATATTATAAATGCGAAAGTGAGTTTGTTTGTTTGTTTATTTGTTTGTTACGCTTTCACGCCGTAACTACTGAACCGATCATCATGAAATTTTGCATACAAGTTCTCTGGAGTAGGACATAGGCTACCTTTTATCCCGGGAAAAAGTACTATTCCCGAGGGATCGACATTGACGCGGGCGGAGCCGCGGGCGAAAGCTAGTAAATAAATAAGCAGCAACTTAGACAGAATCGAGGAACAATAATACATTTCTTGTATGAGAACATGAGAACCCCCTTTAATTATTACCTTATTTATTGGACCGACGTGGAATAAACACGGAACTGGACGGTAATTGGACTGTTATCGAATTGTAACAAGAATGTCCCGAATATAGGTAATTATCTTGATTGGATAACACGAGTTCAATTACAGAAAATTTACTGTCTGTTGTTGCATTTATTTTTCGGTTAGGCTGTTGATGAAAAACTCTGGTCTGGTAAAAAAAAAAAAACGTTGAATGTATCAGCTGCTTCTCTTCTCGTGCAGGTCGTAAAAGCCGATCCAGGGAATGGGCGTAAATGAGGAATTATTTTAGTAGGTGATGCGGCTCGATCCTAATTTAATTTTGATACCCATCACTGTTTTGATTCCGTTTTCCATCTGAACACCCACCAAAATACAAAACGTTGCTTTTAGGTCATAAAGACTTGGGCTCTGTCTACCCCGCAAGGGAAATAGACGTGATAGTAAAAAATATATACATGTAAGTATTTATTTTTGTGTTAGTTATCGATATAAAAACACCCACAAGATAGAAAGCTCTATTTATATACGTATGTGCATATAATTTACCTGAGAATCTTATACCTTTACTAGCTGTTGCCCGCGACTTCGTCCGCGGCAATTTTTATTGTTATGATTAATTAGTATAGATGAATAATTTTTCCCCGATTTCAAAACATTTTTTATTGATGCTTCGCTCCTATTGGTCGCAGCGTGATGTTTTATAGCCTAAAGCCTTTCTTAATAAATGGACTATCCAACACAAAAAGAATTTTCCAATTTGAACCAGTAGTTCCTGAGATTAGCGCGTTCAAACAAACAAACAAACTCTTCAGCTTAATAATATTAGTATAAATACGAGCAATTCTTTTATATCTAATTTATTTTTATGATCTCAAAAATAGCTCTAACGATTTCGCTGAAATTTGGTATATAGCAGTTTTTTGGGGGTAAACAATAGATCTAGATTAGTCTTATATTTGGGAAAACGCGTGTTTTCGAGTTTTCATGCGTTTTTCTTTCCATGCAGGATATGGTCGCTAATTTTGTTCTGTTGACCACTGTCCGTCTGGTCCAGCGGGTTAAGAGTTAAGTGCCAAGAAACGAGTGTAACGGGTTGGAATCCCGCTCGGTGACTTACTTTTATATTTTTTTGTATGTTCAAGTTAATATTTTATTTTTTAGATTTTTATTGTTATTAGTCACGTTAAAATAAAATAAGTTAATGTTTGAGATAGCAATATATATCCTTACTAATATTATAAATGCGAAAGTGAGTTTGTTTGTTTGTTTGTTACGCTTTCACGCCGTAACTACTGAACCGATCATCATGAAATTTTGCATACAAGTTCTCTGGAGTGCGGAGAAGGACATAGGCTACCTTTTATCCCGGGAAAAAGTACTGTTCCCGAGTAATCGACATTGACGCGGGCGGAGCCGCGGGCGAAAGCTAGTTTCTCATAAATGTAGATTATCACCTAATCACCAACATATAACAAAAAATAGTAATAACCGAGTGAAGCTCGGTCGCCCAGGTACTTAAATACTTACTCGTGACCTACTCATATTATGAAGTTTCGGTTCGTCATAGTTTATATTGAATTTGCGTAATCTACGCATAAAGATTAAAAAACAATATCAAAATATATACTTTTTCATCGTCAGTCACGCATGAATGCCAGTCAGTTCAGAACGTTTTACAGTCCAAAGACGATAACGCGATGGCAGTCCATTTGTAATGTGTCCAGTGTAGCGCACGTCCGAACATACAACGTAGGAAATAATCCTATCAGGTCGTGCTAAAGCTGTGGTACACTGATAAAGTAAATTGCATAGTAGAAAGGAATATTAGGTAGGGTACTACTGAAATTAATGTATACTTCAGCAGTTTACAAAAAAATTTGCTTTTGGTTTTTATAGCACCGCATTTGTATTTTTTTTTTTTAGTAAATATATCCTAAGACCTAAGACCCCTGGGTCTTAGGATGAACATGTCCAAGACTAAAGTTATGGCAGACATCTCTGGGCTCTCGAACATAAACATAACTGTTTGTGGCGAGAGGCTGGAGATGGTTGACAAATATACTTATCTTGGACATTGTTTATCCTTTGACAAAGATAATAGAACCAAAGAGATCGATCGTCGAATACAGTTGGGCTGGGTGGCATTTGGTAAGCTGGTGGATATTTTTAAAAATAGAGAAATACCACAATGCCTAAAAACACGCCTCTTCAACCAGTGTGTCCTGCCTACAATAACTTATGGTGCCGAGACATGGACTCTTACCAAAGGAGCCATGTACAAGATTGCGGTTTCGCAGAGAGCCATGGAACGAGCTATGCTTGGCATCAAATTGCAAGACCGAGTTCGCAACTCTGAGATCCGACGCCGAACGAAAGTTCACGATGTGCTCTCTAGAGTTGCGACTCTTAAATGGAACTGGGCAGGACACCTGGCTAGAAGGAACGATGGTAGGTGGAGTAAGGCTGTCACTGAGTGGTATCCCAGAAATGGGAAACGTAGTGTTGGACGTCCGGCAGCTAGGTGGGTCGACGACATAAAGCAGATTGCTGGTAAGAACTGGATTGCGAGGGCTGGTGATAGGGAAGAATGGCGCAGACAAAAGGAGGCTTATACCCAGCAGTGGGTCGTGGAAAGCTGACGATGATGAGTAAATATATGAGGACAAATCACGCAGATTGAGCTAGCCCCAAAGTTAGTTCGAGACTTGTGTTATGGGATACTAACTCAACGATACTATATTTTATAATAAATACATATATAGATATAAACATCCAAGACCCAGGCCAATCTGAAAAAGATCATTTTCCATCTTGACCTGACCGGGGATCGAACCCGGGGCCCTCGTGTCGCAGGCTGGCGTGTTAACCACTGCGCCACGGAGCTCGCCTTGCTTCTAGTATAGCGTACATCCAAACAATACAGCGTAGGAAGTAATCCTATCAGGTCGTGCTAAAGCCGAGGTACACTGATAAAGTAAATTGTATAGTAGAAAGGAATATTAACTAGGGTACTACCGAAACGAATGTAGTCTTCGGCAGTTTACAAAAAAATTAAAGCTTTTGATTTTTATAGCACCGCATTTGTAATTGTATCTAGTGTAGCGCACGTCCGAACAAAACAACGTAGGAAACAATCCTATCAGGTCGTGCTAAAGCCTTCGTACACGGGTAAAGTAAATTGTATAGTAGATAAGAATATTAACTAGGGTACTAGCTAAGCCTATGTAGATATCAGTAGAATACGAAGTATTTAAGCTATTGTTTAATATGTTTGTCAATTTGTAATGTGTCCAGTGTAACACAGGAAGTAAATCTACCAGCCTTTGCTATGTCACCCTGTGATTCTGTCTTATGTTCTAAGCTTTACCTCCAAATATTGTGAGCTATAACGATAAATGGACTTGCCCAATTTTCTTTGATTGTACCTACTTTGACTAAATAACTAGCTCAATGGGACCTTCTAAAATAAAAACGGCTGATAATGACGTCAAAGACTCGCAATCGTTGTCGCAAATTATTTAGCTGTTAGCGAAATGTCAATACAATACGTTCCTTATTGTGTTACAATTTACATCGCTTCGCGTTTGACAAGATTGACACAATGCTTTTGTAATTTGAATTCATTCTAGTGACTTTAGCATATTTGTTCACCGGAAACCAGCGCGGCTTTACAAGGCTATTTGTTAAATATGTTTCGAAAAAGACATAACCTCTAGGTAATAAATTTAAAAAACAAGCTTTTACGAGTATGTACTTATTACATTCTTTTTTCGAGTTATTTTCAGCGAGCCCTAATTTGATATCCATATAGTCGGATTGCATCTAAAATAGCTAGTCCGCTATCTTGCGTGTTCCGCCATGTTGGATTTAGAATGACGTCACACAGGTAACCGTGTATTGTCATTCAAACTAAACGAGTATACAAAATGTTAGATGCGAGATTCCACCCCAACAAACATAGTTACACACATACATACATTGCAAGTTAAACAAAAGCTTGTAAAATTTGCAGCGTTGTTTTCGCAAAATTTCATGATACTCGTATATATAGTTTTATTTTGAGCCGCTGAGCTATTATTGAGATCTCAAAACCAGAATCTCTAATAGAATACAGAATTGCAAGAAAACGCAAAATAAAATTAGACTTCCCATACAAAGTTCAGGTGGTGGGTTTTTTTATGGGAAGTCTCGTTTGTGCTTTCGTTTTTTAACTGTTTTCTTGCAATTCTGTATTCCATTAGGGAATCATGATCCAAGGATTTTAATATAGCTCAGAGTTATAATATTACGCTGTAGGATGTAATTTTTTTACGTTTTTCTTTTACTTTTTTTTCATTAAAATATGAATTTAAATTGCAATGTCCAATTTAAACACAGAGTTGGTATAGAATTTTATTAGAGCGGTATTATTAAAATAACAGAAATTTAGCTTCTTAACATAGTAATTGTGGGTCCGCCTTCTTATCATCCTAAATCGGTGTCTGGGGTTCTCTTTAATGCATAGAAGTATGAAGTCTCTAGAAACAGCGTATTACTTGATACGTCATGTTACTGATACCCTTAAAAGTAGCGTATACTATACACTAGGCCTCAGTCCTCTGACGCCTGTCGAGGGGTATGTAACAGAGTGGAATTTAATTTTTAAAATTATAAACAGGCCAATTTCTGAAGTTCTGTCCTTCTAAAATACTAAAATGAATATTATAGTAAACTATCGCGCTGGACTTTTCTCATTTAAGTAATGCAAGTTCATGTTATTTACAATATTATAAACATATTTATCCTCCATTAAAAACGTCAAATTCCATTGTCAGTGAAAGGCGGAAAGACGCATAGTGATGCACTTTGTTATTTTTTTGCCAAACATCGATAATTTACATGAATACAGATGAGTGTAATAATATAAGTAATAAAGTTAATGCCAAGAAATAAATAATAATAAATTCACTCTCCACGACTTTCCCGAAAATTTATTATTTTTAGTGTTCCGTTCCCTAAGAGTAAAAACGGAAAGGTAATACTAAGCCTTCGACGTCCATCCGTCCATCCATCTGCCACATGACTGTATCTATTGAACCGAAATAGATAATATTTCAAAAGAACAATGCCGGTTATTGGCGTCTTTTTGTTTTCGCGCGGCCACTAACCGTACCTTGTTTTCCCGATAGTCAATAACAAAATAAAGTTTTATGGGCATATATACCTCTAAACTCAGTCCGAACTGAGTTATAAGGATTAGATATTATATTCATAGGTTTTTGCACTATTTTTTCACTAAGTTCATTGAAGCCTTTTTTATCAACGATACAGCAGCAGGCTCTCCTCCGCTACCTCCTTGAGGTTAAGAGTATATAGAATCTGTTTATTGGGGCAGTCTGAAGTAGCTTTGATAGATACTTGATACATTAGGTAGGTCTTTTTGTTCTTTGCTTGGCCGTCGTCTTCACTGTTTCGCTTCACTCTTGAAGTATTGGTGCAGCCGATAGCATAGTGACGTCAGCTTTGACGTTCCCAGGCGAGGGCTTGGTGCTTCACGAGGCAACACAACAAGTACCGAAAACTGTACTTGTTGTTGCTGTCCATGTTCACTTCCATATACTAACAGCGCAACTGCCACTTCATCAGTTGCCATCATTAGTAGTTGATCTGCTTCATGAACACCTGTGAGAGTTTCGTGGCACCCCGCTCAGCGCTTGGGCAGCATGATGACCCAACAGTGACCCACGGGGTCACTTCAGCAGATGGCGAACCACCTTATTCAGCAGGCAGATCATACGTTGCACTTGGAACATAATGGCTTTCGCCAATCATCTTGGATTTGGTTATGACAAAAGTGTTTAACTTAGATGGTGCCCTCTCTTGCGGTCTGCGCAACACCATTAGAGATGTACCTGAATACATACAGGACTTAAGAGAGCCCAACCCGTCTTACTTTTTATACAAAGGCTCGTACGTCTCTAGAAGCAGCGCATGTCTTGTTACTCATACTCTTAAAACAGCGTATGCTTTTCGCGGCCTCAGTCCTCTGACGTCTGTCGTATTATTTATAGCGGAACCTTATCAGCCGAACGAAAATTTATTATTATAATTATAAACATGCCTAGTTATGTAGTGAAATTCTGCAAAAATACTGTAAAAAATGCTAAAGGGAAACCACAACCTGTGACTTTTCACATGTAAGTGATAGTCTTTGACTAGCTCCTTGGCGCAGCGGTCAACACGCCAGCTTGCGACACGAAGTGACCTGGTTCGATCCCCGGCCAGGTCAAGATGGAAAATGATCTTTTTCAGATTAGCTTGGGTCTTGGATGTGTATCTAGATATGTATTTGTTATAAAATATAGTATCATTGAGTTAGTATCCCATAACACAAGTCTCGAACTTACTTTGGGGCTAGCTCAATCTGTGTGATTTGTCCGTATATATTTATTTATTTACGTAATGCAAAGGACATTTAATTACAATATCATAAACGATAATGACAATCTTCATGGTACAGTGGTTAACGAGCCAGGTACCGGGTTAAATTTCCGGCGCAGGCAAAAACTTGTACTTCAGTTTCATATTTATGTATGTCCGCGTTACTGGAGTTACATAAGGAGAATTGGCGTTGGGCCGTAAAACATACATACATTCATATTATCACGATCTTCACCCTTACGGTATAGGCCTCTGCCTGAAACCAAAAGCCACGTTCAGCGTGTTTGTGGGCGTATGTAGGTGGAAATCTGAATCAAAGGTGTAATAGGTTGCTAGTCGCATTCCCTATCAGAGAAGCAACTGGTACATTCTCAATTTTTCCTTTTCATCTACACCAGCATGGAATATATACTTCTTATTACAGCATGTCATAATAGCCGACCCCGGGCTTGGACGCAGCACAACTGAAGATGCCAGGAGTATAAGGAACCAGGGAATCTCTTAGATGATTATGACTATATAATTATTACTACTTCATATGTTGTTTACTTAAATGAAGTCAAACTGAAACAAAATCTTGTTGTGGTTTTTTCTCGATATCGATATTACACGGTGTTGTTACATCTCTTATGACAGCGGCGTCAAACGTCATGAGTGCTATTTTCGAATCGACGTGTTTACTAAACGACCGATGATGTATGGAAAATGTGTACTTCTTCATCGAGTCACTCATTTACAAATAGCACCCCTGAAACCACGACTCCCTTTCGTCTGCCTCACACCCCCGCTAATGACACACTAGGTTCCCATACAAAAATGGCAAAATGTGACATCTATTCAGAGAGACAAAATTTTTTTTTTTTAAATCTATGCTTTAATGGCAACATCTTACTTAATACGATTCATGCTTTGATATGATTTGGAAAAGTTTTTACACCCAACTGCCTGCCTGGCGCCAGTAACTTAAGTAGCTCCAAATTCACACACAAATACCTGTGAAAAATGAACTACTCATAAGTACAAAGTTTCATAAACAAAGTAACTAGTAGCATGAATGGGCTGGCTCGTCCGGGAAAGTACCAACCTCTCACAGAAAATTGACGTTTGAGAAGCTTACCGCTTCTATGCTTCGTTTGGTGAGTGAAACTTCCGGAGGCCCAAGTCCTTGAAAGGCCGGCAATGCGCCTGACCTGACACACTTTGGTTTCAGTTGACCATGGGCAGCGGTGATCGTTTACCAGCAGGTGACCCGCTTGCTTGTTTGCCATCATCCTAACTAATATTATAAATGCGAAAGTGAGTTTGTTTGTTTGTTTGTTTGTATGTTACGCTTTCACGCCCTAACTACTGAACCGATCATCATGAAATTTTGTATACAAGTTCTCTGGAGTACGGAGAAGGACATAGGCTACCTTTTATCCCGGGAAAAAGTACTATTCCCGAGGGATCGACATTGACGCGGGCGGAGCCGCGGGCGAAAGCTAGTATATCATAAAAAAAACACCATATTCTATAACATTACACAAAATTTCAATATTTAATAATTTATAAATTGAAAACTTAAAATGGAATAATATTAAATTTTTCATTGTCTGTAAAGTCGGTTTATGGACGATAATTTTACGTGATAACGGTGGAAGAGAGATAGATGCGGCACAAGCCGATCGCTGAGGCCGATCTCTCTATTGCTTGTTCCGCGCTCTCGCTTGCACACGGAACGTTACACTTTTTCGTGAGAGCAGCCGGCGTTCATCTATTTATAAGACGGTATCACATCAAAACTTAACCAGCAGTTATCACGGACGATGTTGTTGATATTTGATACTTATCTATAAAGAAAAGAAACACAATTCGACTATTTTCTTTTAAAACTTTTGAACTCCGTTTCGGTGTGGTTGGATGTATATTTTCTCCATTGAATTTAAAAATATAACGTGCGTTCCTAAACATGAACCTAGGAATTCCTAAATGGCTTGTGCCAAAGCCAAAATGCTAGTGAATAGAAATTCACACTCAATGTTAGGCCTATAAATAAGAACGAGGGGGATAAAAAGGCCTACCTACCTACATCAAATAGGAGTAAGAAGGACAGAAAACCGGTCAAGAGCGCGTTACATAAAATATTCTAAGGGTTTCAAGAAAAATATTAGAATGAGTTTCGTGTTTTTTTTTATGACTAAGCGGGAATTTCGACGGACTGCACGGCTTTTGTTTTGGATTGTTTTGTAAATTGTTTCTAGTGGACTATAAGATGTGAAATCGGTGTAATTTGGTATTATAAATGCCCATGTTTATAAAAAATATGTGAAAAACTAAAATAAATTGTCATGGTGCAGCTGTAGTTAGATATAGTTAGCGGGCTGGTGGTCGTCCGCCTCGCCGCGACGTCTGTGATCAAGCCAGTGGATTCGTGGGAATTGTCAGGGGCTCATTAGCAAATGATAGTGTAATTAATTTAATTTTTTTATTAGATTCTACGGATAGAATCAACAAATTGAACGACACTATCATTTGATTAGACAATAAAGAAAAAGCGCAAGAAACCTCCAATTTGCTTGATACTTGCTAAATTCGTCAAGCGTCATAAAAGTCACTAATAAAGCAACGAAAATAACGGCAATGCATATAAGCATTCAGTAAAAATTTCTATTGTTTATTGTTTTTTTTTTACTAAATGTTGGATTAGGCATTTGTCTCCCATCTCACCTGATGGTAAGTGACGATGAAGACTAATAGATAGATGGGGAAAACAGATGAGGATCCCCGTCCTGTTGATACCATCTGTAATATCTATCGTCATAAGGTGGTTGATTGTTGGTATACTTTTGTGGACAGAAATTGATACAACGGGTTTTTATACATGGAAGAAAATAAAAGTGTTTTGCCATTAGGTATTTTTTTCACTTCATACCTATAGAATCAGCATCATCATTACAGCCACAAAGAATCCACTGCTGGACAGGGGCTTTTCCAAGGATTCCTTTGAACTTAACTTCCATGGCAGGATATTACCATACTCACCACGCTTGGCAGGCAGATTGGCGAGCGCAGTTTTTATAACTTTTTGTGTTTCCGATGCTGCTGCCCATCGCAAGCCTTTTTAATCTGAGGAAGGATATGAATTTGTTGAATTTGGAAGGGAATGATTGTACTGGGACACTACTCAGTCGGATGAATGGGGGAAAAGTAAGCAGCAGCTCGGGAGGCCGGGCGGGCAAACCCGATGCCATACCTGCAACTACCGGACAGGTAGTTGAAGATGACACCCCTGACGATTAGAGCTTTGACCTATAGAATAATCTACAACATATTATGTGCAGGATTCTTAAGTACCTACCGACTACATGAGCCATAAAATATAATGCTCCAAAGGAAAGAGAGATAGCAAAACCGTTGCACGATCTAACGCAGACATACAAATCAAACCTTGGACTTTCAAAATAAAAGATACTCGAAACCTAAAACATGTGTTACAAATAAGTATGGATAGAAAAACTGCCGCATATTCTAAAGCCTGCAGCAGGAAGCTGCCGTCCGCTACATCCGCTCTTTTGAAAGCATTTTAGTTCAATTTAGCGTAAGAAGAGATCGTCTCTTTGCTGTGTTTTATGCCACTTGGGAAATTGCTTTCATCGTGACTGAGTACTGGTAATTAGTTCTAACGAGGTGCTTAGAGAAATAAAATAAAAATGATCTGTGAATAAGCAAGATGTTTATTCACAGATCATTTTTATTTTCTAATAGTTAAATAACGGAGAAGTAGGTGACAATACTTATTAAATTATGTTTTTCACAAACACAGCATAAAAGACCTTCATGATTTAAGACAGTTAGTGTTTTAAACGAGTTGTTACTTTAAACTATTATAGAGTTAATATTGAAGCAAAAGTATTGCGACCACTTAATATTAACTTTATATAAGTACTACTTCTAGTGTTTTTTTTCATCGTAACCTGTTTTTCTTAAGATGGATTAATATATCTGTAACAGCGCAACGACTGACATTTGTGACAATCCAAGCCAAAACTAACAGTTTATATCGCATTGAAATAAAAATATACAGCTGTAAATATACAATATGAATCGTACATTTACTTTTATGTTATAAGTTACACGAACCCTGAAAACATTGTGTTGTTACAAATAAATGTAAGAGAGATAAAAAGCCGCTGCATTTCTAAGAGCGGCCAGGAAGCTACCATCCACTACATCCGCTCTGTCTACTTTTGAAAGCCTTTTAATTTATCGTAAAAAAGACAACACTTATTTTCATGCAGTAGACTTAAAAGAAGAACTACGTAGTGTATAAGTATATGTTCTTTGACTATATCCTATTATTTTTTGTGCATTAGCTTACTTTATAATTCTTCTCACAACACAAGTTAAGAATAAGGCCTACTAATAATTATATAAAGTAGTAATTATACATATATTGTTGATCAATCTTGAAACTTCCAGTTATAAGTCACATGAATCCTCAAACAAGCCTTAAAGAAACTACAAATAAGCGTGAGAGAGGTATACAAAATAGAGCTTAACAGTTAATGTACAAATATTTTTCACTGTAGTCAAATAGTGGACGTTAGCCAATTAATCAATCGATATCAATCAGACTTTTGGTTACAATTAATACAAAACGAATCCTAAAAAGTGTTGTCTTGCTTCAAATCGGGAGAGAGAGACAGAAAAACTACAAAATGTTCTATAGACCGCAGCAGGAAACCGCCGTCCTTCGCTACATCCGCTCTTTCTGCTTTTGAAAGGCTTTTTGTTCAATTTAGCGTAAAAAAGAGACCAGCCGCCCCGTTTCTGTGTATACTCGTATGTCACTTGGGAAATTGCTTTCATCATGGCTGATTATTGGTAATAAGTTGTAATGTGTAACTACTAAGATATGTACTTATATATTTCGAATTTGTATTGTAAATATATAAATGAATATAATTCGGATAAATCACACAGATTGAGCTAGCCCCAAAGTAAGTTTGAGACCTGTGTTTTTGGATACTAACTAAACGATAGTATATTTTATAAGAAATACATATATAGATAGATAAATATCCAAGACCCAGGCCAATCTGAAAAAGATAATTTTCCATCTTGACCTAACCGGGGATCGAACCCGAGCACTTTCATGTTAACCACTGCGCCACATAGCTTGCCTATAATACGAGTATATATCATCTCAAAGTACAAATGAATATAGTATACGTCCAACCTCTGTGGTTTAGTGGAACCGTAAATGCCTTTGAATCGTATTGTCCCGGGTTCGAACTCGGATGGTCATGCATCGGGGTCTTAGTAATAGAGTCTCGATTTTACCCCATGGTAATTCTAAAAAAGAAAAAAGCCTGTGGCGCGAACATGATATTATCGTGGATACGGTGTAACTAAACCATGTTCTAGGTCACTATTTAAATCTTATATAGCTTAATTTTAACATTAATATGTACTTTAAAATACAATGCCAATTGCCGTTTTGTGTCTGAAAATCGAAGACCTGAATCTGATGAAACCGCAAAGCGAGAATTTGCAGCGATTGGCTTCTTACCCGCCTTGCTACTTCAGCGTCGCAACCTCAACCTTGCTCGTTATTTCAACGACAAATACAGGTGAATTGCAATGGTTATTGAACCATTACGAATCCAAATCACCTTCTTTGCGGAAAACAGAACATCTTGCTAAGAAATTACTGGTTGAAATAAGAAAATAATCGGTTCCGTTAGTAATAAAATCGACCATCTCCCCTCCATTTATTCCAGTTGTTTGTGATGTGGACGTGATTGGAGTGAACGAACAAAAGAATATTGTGAAAGGGTACCGGGAAAATCTGTAGTTGATGAGATTTCTACGAGTATTATAGAGTATTATGATAATAATCGTTACTATACGGTATTTGCGGATAATAGCTTCTGTGTTCCCTTTATTAAACACAAAGACATGGGGAGGATTTGGGTGTATAAGGAAAATGCTAATATTGGTTTTGTGTTGTGATGGATGGGAAGGAAGTCAATTTTCTTCGGCTCATTTGTTCAGTTATGAGGCTGGAGTATTTGTTGATTGTGCATAAGTAGTGTTTATTAACATTTAGGCGAATAATGACGCTATTTTGATGATCTGTGCTAACGTTAGAGAATTTTTGCCACAACCATGACGAAATGATCTGTCTTATCAGTATAAAAATATGTATAAAATATCAACGATGTAGTTATCTAAAATAATATATAGCATAATGAAACACTTTTCTAAAAATGAGACGCATTTTTTAATAATCTTTAAAAATTTTGATTGTGCGAGCGAGACAGCAAACGAAGTGTCAAAGGCCTCTTAAATGTTTAATACTAACGGCATGCCTTAGCTTTGCACTGGTAGATATTGGTATTATATCTATATCTGTGTAAATGATGAAAGAATTTATCTATTTGGTCCAGTCGTTTTTCAGAGCCTATTAAATGCAAATAAACAATCAAATATTTCTTCGTTATATTAGTGGAGTTCATGTCACCCATACGAAGAGTTTGCTTGTAACGTCAGAAAATTACAGGCATTTTAGCAAAGTGGTCTACAGATATGTGTAACTTTAATATCCAAAGGAGTTTTTTGATTAGAAATGTATGTTTTCACCAACGTGGCTATTTTGGATTTATTTGGATCTATTTTTCCATAGCAATACGAAAAAATAAATACAATGCCTATTCCCCGCAGTATCAATTTTATATTTTTGTCACTAGTTCCGAAAAGGAGGTACCATTTTGGTTATCCGTTACCTACGTTATCCCTGTTAGCACCTGCGCATGTGTGTTCTCGCATTACGTTTTAAATGTAGCATGAATGTCTCTAACTCCTTTGTGTTTCGGAGAATACCTTAAGCCCTTTTCCCTAGCTGTCGTCGTTACATTGTCATCATGAGGAGCTGGATGGTTCAGTTGGCGTGCGCATTATTAGCGCTCTCGCATGTGAAGCAACCGAGCGTGATGCCCACTAGGATGGGACACGTGGCACAAAATTTTCTCAACTATTATACAATGTCAGATGCCTTCAGATAGCTTAAAAATCGGACGACTGAATTGACTAATAACAGACACGAAAAGCAAGCTTCGTTACTTTGTAAGATGTCATGATTGATACAGCCAGTTTGCAAAATCTTTTACTACTGTAAGCTTAATATATTGGGTCCTTACATAAGAAAGTTGCGTTTTCTATAGAGAATTTCGAGTAAATTGAATTTTTCATACTCACGTTTTTATCATCATGTCGGGTTTGATAATTTTTTCTGAAGTGAAATTTTGTAAATATTGACGGACAACATAAAACTTTATTTACGCATTATAAAATTTACAAAAAGTTAGAAAAAGAATAGAAAATTACGACATTTTTATTAAAACGAACAACATCTGAAACGAGTGGCATGAGAATTTTTTTAAATAAATTCAATAAAACAAAAAAATAATATCCATGCAGAATGTTAATAATATAGTCCACTTTCAAGTTTAAGTAAAAATAATTGTTTAACTGAAAATCATAGTCATTAGGAATAAAATTACAAGCGGAAAGAAACGCCAATTTCATAGATAAAGACCCATTACAAAAGCTTAAGTTAAGACCCACACTACGCCCAGGAACATCAATGAGTAGGAGTCTAACTGTATTCTAAACTGGAAATAGTTTTTCCTATTAGGTTAAATTATAAAAAATTGTAAAATGTCTGCAATAAGAACTTACTGGTGAAACTTGCAATTTTCATATTATACAAAAAGGTGCATTGCGTGCAAAAGTTGAAATGATTGCTGCACCGAGGATATTACAAAGCCATTAACCCTGCTTGCAAACTGAGGAAACGTGTGACTCCAGTAATTACTGCTAAAGAAAAAATAAGCGTTCCTTTGTTTGCAAGTTAAGATTTCTTTCTATAGCCAGTGGTTCCAAAACTATTTAATTTCATTGCATATTACAAAACCAATAATCCTGCATGCATATTGAGGGAGCGAGTGACTCTAGTATTTTCTCCTATAGAAATAGTAATCGTTCTTTTGTTAGCAAGTAACGATTTCTTCAAGTAAATGTTTTATAACTATTTCGACTCACAAACACAAGTCATGTTTTTATTTCTTTAGATGCTTACTTCATGGTCATGGAGTAAGTTACTTTGTTTTTAGAGATATCGTGTTTATAAGCTCCATAATCTATATAATTATATCTATAATCTTAACACAATACTGAAACTAAATTGATGATTTATTATTTTATTTCTGTATGTATGTATGTATACTCCATAACTCTTAAACGAATTAACTGAATTTTATGAAACTTGGTAGATATACATGTAGGCGTACAGGACATAGGATAGGCTAGTTAGTTTTTTCCCCTGTCATGATAAGACGTGGCCCCCATACAAACATAACGCGCACATTTTATATGTACGCGAACGAAGACGCGGGTACTGCTAGTAAAATAATAAACCTGTGATTTTGCACAAAGTTCTTCAGAAACAAATAGGACGTGCATTAACATATTAACGTTATTGTTAGGTGACAGGAGCGATTTCCAAGTTTTATTACTCCTTTATGGCCCACTTTGGGAAACACTGCTATAATCGCCATAAGGCGCAGTTACGGAATACTTTTCTGCAAAACTTCTTTTTGGTTAAATGAGTGTCGGAATTTTCCGCAGTACGTTGACCTTAAAATGTCTGTTTCTTTCAGTGCTACATTAATTTTCCTCAGGTATGAAAATTGTATAATTATTGTTCTGACATGATGGAAAACGATCCTTTTCAGATTGACCTGGGTCTTGGATGTTTATTTATATATAAGTATCTATTATAAAATATAGAATCGTTGAGATTTTATCCTACGACACAAGTCACAACTTACTATGGGGCTAGCTCTATTTGTGTTTAAATAGATAAGGACATAATGTATCTATATAGTTATTTATTTATACTTACATCAACATGCTTAACGTGACCTTTAGGTATTAAGTCTAAGCTCACCTGACTAGCTCCGTGGCGCAGCGGTCAACACGCCAGCCTGCGACACGGAGTGACCGGGTTCGTTCCCCGGCCAGGTCAAGATGGAAAATGATCTTTTTCAGATTGGCATGGGTCTTGGATGTGTATCTATATATGTATTTGTTATAAAATATAGTATCGTTGAGTTAGTATCCCATAACACAAGTCTCGAACTTACTTTGGGGCTAGCTCAATCTGTGTGATTTGTCCGTATATATTTATATTTATTTAATCACCTTTTCACCAAGTCTAATTTTACCTTACCTTGTAATAATTGAGCTGAAGACATTCTATATTAGTATTTTAAAGTCCTTTTAGATGACAGCATCGGCTTAGATATTCTAAACACAAATTCTAAGCAACTACAATATTATTTAGACATTACGGTGGCATCTATTTTTAGTATGTTCTGCATCCTTATACATAGAGCACGTCCTTACGTACTCTACTCCGACACTGTTGCCTATAATAATGCTATTAGCATCTTCAAGGCGCATGTTTTCCATATTCACATCGGTATTATCAACGCTGCATGGAAATGCTTGGATGGGTATTAAGCTACATATATATTTGCTAGTAGTAGCAAGTAAGCGTACTAGTTACAAGTAAATACAACTTAGTAACACATGTGTACAGGGTTGACTAGAAATTAGCATGTTACAAACTTACAAGTGTATTGGTAACTGAGATATAGTGCGTACCTACTCGGAGAGATTTATCTGTTGAGGTTACTTTGATGTTTGACGGCAGCGGCGACAGTCGCGAATTTTTAACTGACTTTAAAAAAAGGAGGAGGTTATTAAATCGGTTCTGTTTTTAGGGTTCCGTATGTCAAAATCGGAAAAACGGAACCCATATAGGACTTTGTTGTTCGTCTGTCTGTCTGGCTGTCTGTCTGTCGAGAACCTTTTTCTTAGGAACGTGTGGAGGTATCAAGCTGAAATTCATATTAAATACTTAAGGCGCTGTATCCCTTAACCCTTTGTAGCGGCTGAAAGTGGCGATACCGGTTGGCCTGTCCCTAGTCTCATTTCAAACCCGTGTCGGCCATTTCCGTGTTAATTTTTACTTTTAATTTAATAACTCAATAATTATAGCCAAATATTGTATTTTTTTAGGTATCCATTTGGCTCATTTAGTTATACTTTTTATAGTCGTAAAAAAGTTGGTAGTTTTTGCTGAAAATATCAAGTAATTCGCGACGAAACTTTTTCTGGGTATAGCATTTTTGCTATTTTATTTTGCTAGATTTTTATTACTTTTTTGAAAATATTTTGATGTATCCATTTATTTTGATCTTTAAACTGTACTTCATATTTTTTTCATGCTAGTATTCCATGGAAAATAAGGCTAACTGCGCGACGAAAAAATAGACGTTTTACGGTATTCTTGTGATTCACAGCGCCTTAAGTCTACTGTGCCTTGGAGCTGTGAAAAAATCAAACTTCTAAGCCAACGCTATAAAGAGATACAGCCGTTTATGCCGCAAATTTTCGACATTCGCAAGGGAATCAAATCCTACAGGGTACTTCCACGTGATCTTAGAATCTTGAAGTTTGATATGAAACAACGTTTTATAACATTGATAAAGGAAAAATTACAAAAAGCATACAGTTTTTGTTACATCATAATATTATATTCTTTTTAAGAATTTTAAGCTAGAAAAAATGATTACCTAATAATTACTGATAGATAATGGTACGGAACCCTTCTTGTGAGAGTCCGACTCGCATTTGGCCAGTTTTTTATGTTTGTTACCTCAAAACTCTGTTAAATAGGAACTTACTTGAAAAAATATTTCTTTATTTGAAAAAAATAACCATCCGGATTAGTCCCATTTAAATTTCATCAAAATCGGTTCAGGACTTTATTTGAAGTCAGTTTTTATATAAAAGATTATGTTTGAGATGATACCGCGACTGTCTTCATACAAAATTTACTTTTTCTACTGCCACCGATGCTGAATGTGTTAACATTGAATATCGGTGGCAGTAGAAAAAGTTTATTATATACTAGCTTACGCCCGCGGCTCCGCCCGCGTTAATGTCGATCCCTCGGGAATAGTACTTTTACCCGGGATTAAAGGTAGCCTATGTCCTTCTCCGTACTCCAGAGAACTTGTATGCAAAATTTCATGATGATCGGTTCAGTAGTTACGGTGTGAAAGCGTAACAAACAAACAAATAAACAAACAAACTCACTTCTGCATTTATAATATTATAGTAATAGTATATAGTATAAGGATTATATAACTAGGCATATAATATAAAAAGTGTTGTTATTTAAAGAATATTTAGAAAAAAAAATCTTTTTCATTGCTACGATTTTTTTATTTTTCTTGGGCCCGCTCTCTATAATTTAGAGCAATCAGGAAAAGTACTTCTTCCTGCATATAAGGGTTATGTCCTTCTGCGTGACCTTGACAACGTTTATGTAAGATTAAATATTGATCACTTTAAAAGTTAAGGTGTTAAAGTGTAACAAACTTAAGTAAGTCACATCTATTAGTTAGACAGGATAGACATGTAAGGTAGATCTGCTGTAAAGAAGTTTTTCAAAATGTTCTGTACCTTTATAAACGACGCTTTTATTCGTGCCTTACAAGTCAATCCAGCATTATAAAAGAAAAAGTGCGAACAGAGCAAAAAAAATAATAAAAAAACCAACTGCGAGTCGTATTCGCACAAATATGCAAACAATTTTTTTTAAGGACATGTTAACACATTTTTTTTACTATATTTTATTTTTTATTTAATTTAAAAATAGTATATAAAAATAACATTGTGAATGCAAAATAAAACACTTATAAAAGACATGACACTCCTTATTTTAAAAGTAGTATATTATATACTTTAATTTTTTCTAGTATAATATATAACTTCAATTTCTCGAAAAAAAGAGACGTAAACAGTTGGTGCCATCTGTTTGTATTTATTCTCGCGCCGATACTTAGCAGCACAAAGGCTGTATTTTGCAAGACGCCGTGTAACTAAAAGCCTCTAGTTGTATTGACAAACCACTCCGATGAGTGCTCAGACTCAGGTGACACGTACCATCTGCAAATGTAGGACTTTCGGTATTTTAAAGAAAAATACGATTTAGGAAAATATTTGGGTGAGTGTCGTGAGATATGTTTTTTAACTTATTTCAGAAAAAGGAGTTTTTCAATTTCACCCGTCAGAATTGCACGGTTTATAGTGTACTAGCTTTTGCCCGCGGCTCCGCCCGCGTTAATGTCGGGAATAGTACTTTTTTCCGGGATAAAAGGTAGCCTATGTCCTTTTCCGTACTCCAGAGAACTTGTATGCAAAATTTCATGATGATCGGTTCAGTAGTTACGGCGTGAAAGCGTAACAAACAAACAAACAAACTCACTTTTGCATTTATAGTATTAGTAAGGATAAGGATAAGGATGCTAAATTTCATAAGTGAATGTTTGTATATTTGTATGTTGTGCGCGCATATGTCAGAAACTATAAGACTGATTGCAAAAAAAAAAATGTTCAATTAGCTTTTCCATGCTGGTCTGGAAGAAACGGAAAAACGTAGAATGTGCCAGCTGCTTCTCTACCCGCGCAGATTGTGCAGCCGATCGAAAGATTGGACTAACATATGCGGAATCATGCCAATAGGCGTTGTGGGTAGCTACCTATCACTATTTTGATTCTGTTTTTTTTATACATGCCCTTCCAACATGCTTAATGCGGCCATAAGGTCTCATAGACCTAGGTCTATTTCCCTTGAGCTAGCTCTGCCTACCTCTCAAGGGAATTTTTTCGATACTTTAAACATTCTCGAATTTTGAAAATTGTTTCCAATTTATAAAAATATTGTTATTGTATCTAATTTTCTTATATGTTTTAAACAAAAGAGGAGAGATTTAGTTGTGTGTTTGATAGTTTTTTTTTGTAAGGGATTAACCTACGAATAAGTACTTATTCGTAGGGGATAAACACAATTTTTACTTTACACGTTTCAAAAAATTTATAGAATGTTACGTTGTCAGTGAATAACTGGATGAACTGGAACTGGAGGAATGAACCTGGATTCCAATCTCTGGGTCTATTTTCCAACATAATAATCATCTAGCACCTTGTTTCAATTAGTAAAATCGAGTTCTCTTTTCATACATTTACTATTGTATATCAGACGAAAACTTAACACACGGATTATTGAATGTACATTGATATATTCTTCAGGAATTTATTTAGACTTTTCGACTTAAATGAACTAGATTTAAACATTTTTATGTTGATGTACTTTGCTGATATTGGAACCTTGTATTGAATAGATTAGTATAATAAAAGCAGACTTTCGAACAACAGATTGGCAAGGTTAAATTTAGGGTTCCACACACAAAGGATAACACGGGACCCTGTTACTAAGATTTCGATGCTCGTCCAAGTCAACAACAAGTCTGTCATAAGGCTGTATCTCTTGATGCGTGATAGGCAGAGATTAAGAAATTTTACAAATTTTTAGTTTCAGTTACCGCTGTAACAAAAATATATAAAATACTTTAGAAGTTGACGTGTGGCATATAAAAATAATAATGTTTGAGTGTTTTTTGGAGATTTAAATTATTTAGTGGTACGGAACATTTCGTGTGCGATTCCGAGTGACAGCCAAATTTAACAAAACCAGCCAAGTGGCTGGTTTTGTTAAATTTAGCTACTTCATCACCTACAATAACGTACTTATATTAAGTAGGTGATTGAGTATGGGTTATGAATTCACATTTGTTAGAATATTATTGTTCAGCGGTCACAAAACAAAAAAATAAATTAAAAAACGTAAACTTCAATCGTACCAAACGATTGAAATTTGAAATGTTTTACCTTTTTTTTTTTAATCTTTCGCGTTTTATGCACATCAGTCTTTATATGAACGGGACATTGCAAGAACCTTTTTATTACATCAATTGTGACGGATGGGCTTACGGCTCTCTTACTTACCGAATGAAGCACAGAAGTGGTGAAACTTCAACACTAACGTCGATTTTCTGAGAAAGTGAGGTACTTCCCAGATAAGCCGGTCCATTCATGCTGCAAGCAAAAATGAATTTTGCCAGTAGCGTAGCTCTACCACGACTCGGTTCGTTCTCGGAGTGTAAGAGCACTTTCGCACTACGTCCGATCCGAATCCGTGAAAATACGGTCAGGCGTGGTTGTTGAACTAATTGTATGGTAGTTTACGTACTAGATCCGATTTCCGACATCCGATGTTACTCCGTCATCCGCGAATGTCCGTTTTGGATAAGATTGACGGTCCGAAGTAGCTATAGTAGGTATTATTTGTATAGACAGGTATGGGCAGTCGCGCACTGCGTCCTAACCGACTCCTAGAGGCGTAAGAGCAGAAAATAACGAGTCGAGCGGTAATTCCCGTTAATCAATTGTTATAAACGGGCTCATAATATATAAGTAAACGAATTATATATAAAAACTGAACTTTTTATACAAAATTTATTTGCTTAGTTTGTCGACCTGTCGGGTGTCAGTCTGCTACTCGCTTTTTCTCCAATATCTTCATCCCTTTCCCAAATCCAACTAATTCCTATCCTTCCCCAGCTTCCAATAAGCTGCAGCGTCTGAAGCCCAAGAAGCCAAAGAAACTGCGCTCGCCTACCCGCCTGCCAAGCGTGGTGAGCTAATATCCTACCATGGAACGAAGAATCCTTGGCAGAGGCCTTTGTCCAGTGGACTTCTATCGGCCGGATTGATAAAAGGTGTCCCCTGCATTGATCAGATTTGTCCGTGCATTGTGTTCCATCAGTCTTCCAAATTCATGATGACGGAGTCTGATCGGTGCGAGAAGCCACATCTGAATTTGTTTCGAGTGTTCTAGATCCGTATTTCACGGATTCGGATTGGATGTAGTGCGAAAGCGCTCTAACCCGATAAGCCAGATTCCCAGGTTTGGAAACATTTTCACATTTTCCCGTTAACAATGATAAGAGAAATAGAAAACAACTACATTTATGTTATCCGAGCTTCTCCGATGCTATTATAGATAGCGTCTTTTGTGTCTAAACAAATGTTTTCGAGTTTGTTGCGATCTTATCCGAGATGGTCGCATTCTGGTCAGAAATGTCTGTGAATTCCATTATTCCTAGTAGAACCGTGAAGACAGCGTTTGAATGAGGTTGATTCAAGTGTTTCTCTTACTGTTATTGTGGGATTAAGTATTATTCTCTTACCTTTATTGTGTAGTGTCCACATGCAAATTTGCAATTTAGGAAATTCCAAGCTGCAAGTAAAATCTTATTTCTCCCCTCTGTGTAAGTTATATATTTATACATTATTGTAAGTATACAAAGATAACTGAAAATATGTTCATTTAGTTTTATATGTATTCATTTACATATGTTAATTAAATATTGATATGTATTAAGTAGGTATTTAGTAAGTAGTTATACGCTAAGCGTCTAGTTATGGAGATAGGCGGTGGCCTATCTCCATAACTAGACGCTTAGCGTTTAGCTTAGCTTAGCGCTTAGCTTATCCGCTATGCGGTGGCATAGCGGATAAGACAGGGTACTCTCGCTCTGGCTTTTTCCTGGTACAAAGGATGGCCATAGCCATCCAGCGTAGCAATGCAGCTAGTATTTTGGACACCTTCGCACTAGAGACGCTAAAGGGTGGGCTATAAAATATGTTTCTTTTTGTTTTATGTATTTTAATTTTGATTATGACTTTGACTTTGCAATATAAATCTATGTCATAAATATTAATAATAAAGTAGTAAATACCCATTTCAAATAGTGTTAACTACCCCGCACTAGCTGCTTTAATTTAAAATGATTTTTCTAAGAAAAGATTGGCTGGAGGAATTTTCCTATGCGATGAGGTCGCTTTTTCCACATTTTCCGAGTTCTTAGTTTGTAATTTTTAATTTATTTTTTACGTATTGTTCATTAATCAAATAAATAGAAATATGAAGAGTTTCCTTTCTATATCTAAAAGCTAATTCACACGGGCGCTTCGACCCCGCTCCGTCTTCATAGCGATGATGCGGCCTCATCGCTCCATCATTTTGCGACATGTTACATGGAATTGCAATGATGTTTACTTAACAGATACAAGGGAGCGAAAGGGCTGCGAGGCGAAACAGGGAAGGTAACGGAGTTGCGACGCAGACAAAAACATAGTGTAGCGCAATGAAAGTATACAATTCAAATTACTAAGGACACCGAAGGTGCGTTGTTACGAGAGAACCAAGTTTGAGGTTCTCTGCGGATCAAACCCAGAACTTTCGCTTATGGGTTGTGCTCTTAGATTAATGAACCACTACTTCATTCGTCTTGGTACAATGTCCAATTAAATCTTAATCAATGTCTTGAGAAACGGCAGATTTTTTTATTTTATTTTTCATACAAAATAATATCTTTTTTATTAAAATCGATTAATTAGCTGTTTTGATTGTCAACGTCAATTTCTTAGTATCCATAGTAGAAAATTGTTAAAAGTTGTTGGCCAAGAAATTGTTTATCTGTATTCATAATGTTTCTTTCGTCTGTTCTTCTAAATGTTCAGGACCAGACATCTCAAAAACTAGCGTGTCGATTTTATTTTGCATCTAAAGCATTTTTCTAGCTTATGGGTACCAGCCTTTAAAATATTTGTGCTTAATTTGAATTGGCCCTATATTTACCTAACATAAAATATATTTTTATTTAATAATTTGTTTTTATGAAACAAACAATAGTATTTCAATCTATTTTTATCCTAAGAAATACTTTTTTAGTATAGGCAACCAGAAATTATTTTCGAAAACATGAGAATAAAAAGTATTCAAAGTAAATGATAATTATTTTTCAATATAATTACCGGCGTGAAAGCGTAACAAACAAACAAATTCACTTTCGCGTTTATAATATTAGTAAGGATAAGGATAAGGATTGTCATCCGCATATACATGGCAAATTTCAGTTCAGTATTATAAATGTAAATGTATATATATATAAAATGTACTAGCAAGATTTGATGACAGACAACACACAGGTGAAACTAAATAAAAGCTAGTATATAATAAAAATGTTCTACACGTTAAAAAAACTCCGTCAAAATAACCCCAGTACTTCCTAAGATTACCCTTTAAAGTCAGATGACTTCAAACTATGTATTGATTTTATTGCTTTGTCATCGAATTTGTAATATTTAAACACATAGACATGGGAAGAATTAGGGCGAATAAGGAAAATGCTACTGAAAATGCTGATTTTGCGTTATGTTCGATGTGAAGGAAGTCAATTTTCTAGGGTTTATTTAATTCGTTTATGGAATAGTGTTTATGGAAGTTTAATAGAAATCGAGATCTAGCCGAATAATGACAATATATTGACGATGTATGTGCTATAATTGGAGAATTCTTGTCATTTTACCATGAAATTATGATCTTTAATTGATTTCCTTTTAAACCCTTTCCCTGTCTATAAACGTGACACATTTAAATAATTATATGATTCAAAAATGTATGTGATCAATCAGACATAGCAAGGTGATCAAATTCAAATAAAACAGTGGAACTAAAAATAGCTTGTAAAAAAAGGTAGCACTGATCATGTTATCAGAATTCTCAACAATTTCAGCAGCTAGCTCTAAATGATTGAATTTTATTGAAAAAAGGGAAATTCCTCGCACACGTACACAAATCCCCAGATACATTAACGATAACACACAGAATATATACATCATACTTATATAGCAACACAAGCAATATATTTTTGAAGTAGAAGGTAGTTTGGTCAAGGTACAGGGGGCCGTTAGCAAAAACTTACGGCAACATCTTGCAAGATTTATAACTAAACTTTGAACGTTTACTACAAAAAGCGTTAGGACCCTCGTTTCTGTAATTACACCTCTAGTATCAATAGCAAAGCTTGAATTAAAGATTTATGGATTTTAAGAACTATGGTACAGTTATCCATTTACCGTAAATCCCTCGATAACAGGGCTCTTCCTGGATTAAAGATATTATAATGGACTTCTTAGTACCTTCGATGGTTATGTAGAATTTGATGTTTATCTCGTTAGTCAAAGTAAAGGCAACAAACAATAAACAACGAATACTAGTTTTCATATCTATAATGTAAGTAAGTTTGATGATCGAAATATACTTTCTGAAATAATAGTATATTATTGAGGTTGACTTTGTACCTTCCTAACTTTACTGCTTTTATTTAACGAAACCAATCAGATGTTCTGCACATCTGATTGGTTTCGTTAAATAAAAGGGTAGAGTTGTAATTTATCAGCGATAATTTTGATGCATATATGGTTGGTAATCAGTTGCCCGATAAGAATGACTGGAGACAAAAATGGGGGTTTTAATATTCTATTTTCTAAAACATCATTTTTAAAATTCAATTTATAATGACTTTAATAAGGACAATTTATACTCAGTCCACATACCTAGTTTTTAAGATAAACTAAAATTGTCGTCGATTGGTGAAAATGCGCTGTGCAGTTTGTTACCGCTTCTTTTGCACTCCGCTTTGGAAGCGGCATTAAACTTAGCCATAAGTAATTTACTGACGCCAATTAAATAAACGTTTTAAATTTAGAATTTTGGTGGCCTTTGCCTAGCAGTGGGATACCCAAACAGGCTAACTAAAAAAATGCTTTTTTTATCAATTCAGCTTATTTTTAACTTTATTCATATTTTATTTGATTCATTAATAACGCATATAAAAATGATATATTACATTTTAAAGGTGGTAAATCTTTGACCATATTTTCTTTCTATTATATTTCTTCCAGCGGGCAGAATGTTCTTGACTTACCTTATAATTTATACAATTTTGTTCCGACTGTCCCAGACCTCTCGTAGTTCGCAATTTCACGGCTACAAAAAGCAGACGTCTTGTGTTCGGTCTTCTGGCACGTTAAAAGCTACAGTAACTTTGGCTAAAGAAATCTGAAGTTCAGGTCGCCAGATGTGAGTTTCATCTTGATTTTTTATTATCATTTTCTAAAAAGAACATGTGTTGTATAAATTGAAGTTTAAAAAAAAGAATAAATTTAAAATAGGGATAATTGTATTAGCAACTACAACAAAAAAGAATTTTGACAACAAAAGTAACCTAGTGGCTGCAGTTTTATAGAAAGTGGGCTGCATTTGATGAACTTTTTCCTCTTCTTCTTATGTCTGGAGGATGAATGATTGATTTATTTAAAAACAATTATTGGATGGTATTGCCTATGGACAAAGAGAACCCCCTGCTAAAATAATTATAAAAAGGTTAAATTTAGCAACACATACATATAGTGAAAAAAATCAAAATATTTGTAAAATAAACCAATTAAATGAATTTACTGCTACAATAAGTTTGCAAGCACTCCGTCATTTTGATTTATATTGAACTGGCTATTGCCCGCGGCTCTGCCTACATTAGTGTCGATCCCTCGGGAATAGTAGAATTTCCCGGAATCAAAGGTACTCCATGTCCTTCCCCGGGCATCAAACTACATCCATACCAAATTTCATCCAAATTGGTTTAATAACTGAAGCGTGAAAATGTTTACAGAAAAACAGACAGACAGACAGACATAGTTTCGCATTTATAATATTAGTATGGTTAGGGATTTATGTTCAAACATTCACTTCCTTTATGGTCTTATCCATTGTTTGTCAATATCACAGCATTTCAGTTGACTAAGTTTCCACTGAACATCAGAAGCACACATACGTATATAATGTCCAGTGGATTTATATCAAATTGGGTTACGAACAGCAAACGTTCAGTATTTCCACTCAATTAAATGAGTCGATGGGACAGAAATGCAAGGCGAGCCGATTTAATCGTTCAGTTGCAAGTCGTCCAAATTGTCATCCGCCCAGTCGCAAAACGTCTAATTATTTTAGTTAAAAAAGAAATTACGACTGTTGATCTTCATTAAAATACACAAAACATAAATGAATATACATAACACATCTTTAACCATGGGAAAATAGATGTGGTAAGTAGAAGTATTTGTCTGGATTGCAAAGAAGTGTAGGAGTTGGAAGGCAAACGTCAATATGCTAGTGCACACGAAGCAGTATTCTTGTGACAAAATCATACATTTTTGAGTTTTTTTTTTAAAATAAATACCTTCTTCCTGTTTTGATTTCATGTTGTTCTAAGCTAAACTAATTTTTTTTATAAGAATAGCATTTGGTATCCATTAAAACCTCTCTCTTTCTTCATTAACCACCCTGTAAATTGATCCAATAAACTGTATAGATACGCAAGTTCACACATATACAAAAACTAAACAAGTGTTCACCAGTTGATTTTAGAAGAATTGCAATTCAATAAGTGGAAACACTTCCAAATACCAATTCGTCTAATGGTCAAACTGCGAATCGAACAAGTTGCGACTAAGCAGATTTAATCACAAGACATTTTGGTTTGGCTTCATGTGTAATTTCCCACGGGCTGTGGCCGGCACGATTATTTCCTCTCAGAACCAGACGTTGTTTTATTTCGATTATTTTCCATTTTTCATCGCAGCCCTAAGGAAAACAGTTGTGAATTTTTCTTTTTGTTTTGCTGATTGGATGTCCGGATTGTAATGGAAATATTTTGTTTTAAAAATACTTTTTTAGTACTGATGTATTCATGACAGAATATCTGAATTTGAATAGGCTAGTTTCCTAAAAAAATATAATTAGTCCGTTAGTTAGATATACATAAAATATTGGACACGTATTTTTTCTTTTGTCGATTAAAGTTCCGTGTGACGTCATAGTTTGCTACAATTTTTAGCAAACTTTGACGTCACGTGCCCCCACTCTTGAACTTTGACACGCTTTATCTTTATTATTTATTGTTTATTTGACAAAAGAAAAAATACGTGTCCAATATTTTTTGATTACCTAACTGACGGACTAATTGTTATGTTATTATTACGACCCAGGAAACTAGCCTATTGAAGTTAATACTGAGAGGGCTACAAAATCAAGAAAACAAAACAGCCACCATCGTTTTTGACTGAGTTATTAGAAACTTGCTATACTCGCGACTCCGTTCGCGTATGTAGATGCCGTCTTATCATAACTAGAGAAAAACAAAATTGTAGCCCAACCTGTGTTCTGTACGACTAAATGCTTATCTACCAAGTTTCATACAATTAAGTTAATTCGTTTAAGAGTTACGAAGAACATGCATACTTATACACATATGGATTACATTACATACATATAGAAAATAATCCAAAAATCATCAATTTAGTTTGAGTATTATGTATAGAGCATATAATTTGTCTTGTCTCAAAGCAACTTATAAATGCGATATCTCTAAAAACAAAGGTACTCACTCTATGACCAACCCTAACAGATTTATTATTAGTATTGGATGATGATAAAACTTTTTCATATTTACAAAATTCTCTTCGTCTTTATACCTAATCCTAATTAGTACAAATACCAACATTCTAAACGTGGCCTCTATATCTTGTTGCTTTAGGCTCTACTTCATAATGGGATAAAGACGTGATCTTCATAGCTAGATAACTAGCTTAATCGAAACAAAATAAATAATCAATAAATATATATAGAGACAAATCACACAGTTTTTTTTTAAATATCTTAAATGTGTTTACCTTTAACCATAATCTAGGCCAAAGGCAAAGATATGGTCTAAGATCGAGCGACCTCACCCAGAAGAAGCCTATTCACTCTAACTTTAAAAAGATTCAGGTTATATGCGCTTGGAAATACAGACGCAGGCAATGAATTCCAATCCTTAACTGTGCGCATAATAAAAGAAGAGGAAAAGCGCTTGGAAGATTTAGCCCTCCCCACAGTAAGTTGTGAACTTGTGCCGTGGTATACTAACTCAACGATACTATATTTTATAATAACTAGCTTTCGCCCGCAGTTTCGATTGAGTCAAAGTCGTTCCCTCGGGAACAGTACTTTTTTTTGGGATGAAAGGTAGCCTATGTCCTTCTCCGTACTTCAGAGAACTTCTATGTTATGACGTGAAAGCGTAACAAACAAACAATAACAACCCAAACATACCCAAAGGTCGAAATTGCATATTGCAATAAGTCCGCCTTTAAACCTTTTTTTTTTTAAATTTTTACCTGTTGTTATGTTCTGTTTTAATGGTGCAATAAAGTGTATATTCATTAATTTATTAATTCTAACAAACAAACTCACTTTTGCATTTATAATATTAGTAATTGTACTACCAGCCGGCCTATTTGCTAACTCAGTGACCAACGTTTTAATAGTCACTTCAAAATACATCGCGGGTTTCCTATGATTGACTATTTTTATCAAAGATATATAAAACGCAATGTACTTTGAAATTACTATTAAAACGTTGTACACTGAGTTAGCAAATAGGCCGGCAGGTCAGTATCCATAAGGTACCTTTCCCAAACACACGAGTAACAATTTGCTGTCGACCAGTCAACAGCAAGCTGTCGACGGCTGCAGTTGGCTTATTCGACAGCTGCAGTTATATCTATCGACTGCTTGCAGTTGACTGGTCGACAGCAAAGTGCTGCTCGTCTGTTTGGCACCTTACGTATTTATGAGTCGCCAAAAACCTGAAAGAGCTGGAAGTTTGCGACTGGTCAGAGTTGGCACAGAATAGGGAAGAATGGCGCACTTTAATGTTGGAGGCAAAGATGCACTTCGGGTCACTAAGCCAGCAAAGTAAGTAAGTAAGTTCTTATGACAAGTTTCGTATATCTTAGTACCTAGTATGTTGAATAGAATTTTCATTTTTCCATTTTCATTTGTCAAGTTCCTTTTGCGTCACAGAGTTTTTGGTTCGAGCCCCGGTCAGTCAAGATGTAAAACGACCTTTTTCAGATTGGCCTGGGTCTTGGATGTGTATCTATTTATGTATTTGTTATAAAATATAGTATCGTTGAGTTAGTATCCCATAACACAAGTCTCGAACTTACTTTGGAGCTAGCTCAATCTGTGTGATTTGTCCGTATATATTTTTATATATATTTATTTATAACATAAATGGCCGCGGACGAAGTCGCGGGCAACAGCTAGTAACCCGATAAAAGCGAGTACAGTTACTTTATAATTCTGTTATTACGAAAATGTTATTATTAAGGTACAGTTAGGGACAGAGATACCTAACCACGCCCTCTACCTATATATTGAATTTTCTCTTAAACTATAAATAATATCATGGAAATGTACATACAGAAAGATTTTAATGAAGTGTATTTTATTATCTATTTTTATGACTACTACCAATATTACAAACTCTACTACAAGGACTACAAAAATAACTAACTCTTATTTAAGTAAAAAAATAAATGAAACTTCTTATTTAAAACTAACGTTAACCTTTAAAAGATTTTGTGTACTTACCCACTACATTACTAAAATATATTTCATATAAGAAATACAATTTACTTTATTATTCAGGTTCATAAAGAATTTATATTCACAAAAATAATATACCTAATACCAAGGATTATCTCGCGTTTTATCTATGCTTTAAGCTAGGTTACTTAAATATAACTCAAAAGAATATTTATTCCAACACAGCTTATGTAAAGTGGGCGATCGTAATCGCCATGAAAGGGAGAGTTTACTTTTTGAGAGATATTTGTGTTTTTATATGTCTTTAAAAAAACTTGCTCATAAAGTTCGCACGTGAATACGTTTGAAAACAATATAATGCTCTAAATTATTTCACACCTTTTCGATTGTTTAAGTAGGGAACATAAATATAACGCCAAAGGATATAATCCCGACCCAGCTTATGTAAAGAGGGCGAGACCTTACCTGTTGTACACAGCTGCCACAAAACCATTTATGTTTCCAGTTTCCAGAGTTCGAGTATGTATGTAAGTGAGTTTATTTATTTCACTATAACTCTTAAGTGTCGGAACAGTATTCGATGTGTTACGTATCGTTTGAATCCTTGCCCTACCTTCGAGCGACATAGGCTATAATTTTTAACAAGGCAGTTGTGTTGTTTTTTATTATTTAAAATAACTTGTTCGCAAACTATTCACGTGCAAAAACAACATGATGATTGAATAATTTTCAACTATTCGATACATAAAGAAGACAACATTAATATAACGCTGAAGGATAATCTCCCGACCCAGCTCATGTAAAAAATACACGCGTGTAGCGTTTGCAACATAAAAAGAGAAAAATAAATAACAGAAAAATATGACGTTGAAAAAGCGATACATCTATCCTATTTTAAATGAAAATTATTCATTTTCGTTACCTAATTCACGTTTGATATTCCATTGTTTACAATCTAAGAAGATATTCTTATAGTTATAATACTAGTCATACCCAAAACATAGATAGCAAATCCTCAGAACGATTTGTTATAATTAACGAAGGAAAACATTACGTAATGACGAAATGGCTTATTTATCCAACCTCATGCGAGCATGATAGGAGGTAATCGAATTTCCGCTACACTAACAAATTATGATTTGTCCAATTATAGCCCTTAATTGAGCCAAACGTGTACTGAATGTTGTATGACATTAATTAAACTGTATTTATTATTTAATGAATATTACATTTCAGTAATATAATATTTTAATATGATAGTTATTCTTTCGTAAAAATTTTAAATAAAGATGTTACAGAAGAACATTGATTCAAATCAAAATTTGTTAGCTGCTTCTCTTTTCTTGTCGTGGGAATGGGTATAAATCTGAATAGTCCTGTTAGTGTAGTAGTCACTTTAAAATATATTGCGGCTTTCGTATCATTGACTATTTTTATTTAAGATATAGAATATAAACCGTAATGTATTTTGATGTGAGTATCAAAACGTTGGACATTAAGTTAGCATATAGGCCGGCAGAGCTGAAGCTGGGCCAAGCTATCTAGTGTTTTTTGGATATCTATTAACGTATTGGAGCTGTGTGGACTGAACTTGTGCAGTGGAAATAAGCTGAGTGGAGATGACTGTGCTCTTACTCTGTATCCCGTATCATCATCATCATCAGGTCTATTTAGTCTCCACTACACGAGAATGACCCTCTCTGTATTACCGAAGCCATACTTGGCCAGAGCAGACAGAGGATTTGGCCTACACTCTCCTCGCTGGCCAGACGGGTTGGAGAGGTATTATTGTATCCCGTATATTATAATGTAATTCTTCTTAGCTCCGCTAATACTGATTTTTACTAAAGCGGAGATGAGTTGATATGTGTATTTAGAGTAATGTGATTGGTTTTTATAGGATTCCAGAGAGTAAAAACGGTACCCTATTAATATCGCTTTGCTGTCGTCTGTCCGTCCGTCTGTCACCAGTTTGTATACCGTAATAACAGTGATAGTTTGACAGTTGAAATTTTTACAGATTATGTAATTCTGTTGCCGCTAAAACAACAAATACGAAAAAATAAATATGTAATGGTGCTCCCTTACAACAGACATGTTTATTTTTGCCTTTTTTATAGATAACACTTCGTGCTCGAATGTCGGACTCAACCGTTTTTTTTTTCTAGTCTCTATTCAGCTCCGCATAGCCCAGCTTGAATGAGAACGCACTTATAATCGACAAAAAACCAACATCGCTCATAAGTCTTATGATCCTAGCTTATGTCCACTCTGTAAGGGATAAGAAGATAAAAGTATGTATGTATTAAACATACAAAAATGTACGTCGCACTTCAGTAAATTCTATATTTTAAGGCTACCTGGAAGACTGTTTACTTTTGAGTCCAAAGGACTCAACAAAAAATATACTGCTACCTTGAATTAGCAATTTAAATAGATATTATACTTATGTATGTTTTAAAATTTAAGGCAGCGTTTAGCGTTTTCATTAAAACTTATTTTTTTTTAGTTAATAAACTGTATACACCTAACTAAATATAAATAAATTCCTATTTTCGTTGGTCACGCCATAACTTGATGATTTTGCCGGCTATGAGGACCTTTCCTTTCTTTTACGGTTTCTCATAATACTTGGTCCTTAATTAAGAAAATTGTGCAATGAACAGGAAAATTCTAGGAAATTTAAGAAAAGATCTATTCAGAAAAGGCATCATGATCTATTCAGGCACTTTTCATGTCAATTAAGATTCTCTTTGAAAATAACACTAATTTACTTTTCATATTGAAATTATTAATGATTGTTCAAAAGCTACTAACTGCTAGGGTTTCAGAGCCGACAATTCAGAAAAAATCGGTGAAAGAAATTTTTTTCAACAGTAAAGGTCGCCTACCCGCCTGAAGGACCGAATATTTTATAATTGCGTTCCTTAAATATTTCTTCTCTTTTTTCAAAAAATAGGTAACATATCATCAGGTCTAACAATTCGCGCGTTTGATAGTTTGTAAATTATATTTTTATTTTTCTTACAGGAATTATATGTTTGATTACTATAGAGGGGTAATAGGAATCAAAATTTTAAGCTAAAAGTTAATAAGAAGATCTCGGTATAACTTAATAACAGATGCGGATCTGATGAATAAAGTACATCGTCATAAAATTTTTAAAGAAGAAAATCAAAAATTTTCGTACATATTATATTGACTTATTTTAAATAAATATATAAACGATTTTTGCCTTATTTACGTATGTATATGCCGTAGTTTCATCATTTACAATTTCATGGCAATGATTGCCATCTTGGCTTAATTTCGTTTTCTCTTAATAGTTCCTCTGTAGTATTTATGTTGATTGTTCTTATTTGTTTTAAATATTTCTACTTAGTTTTGACAGGATAACGTCTATCGTGTCAGCAAGTAACTTATCCACCTAAATCTAAAGGTTCAGATAGTCTGGGACCCTCAGACTGAGGTTAAGCGAATCTTGGTTCAGCCCGCGAAATCGTTTGCAGCTATGTGTGGGTATCTGGGCGTGCGTGGGGGCATCGAGAGGCGCGCGAGTCGTTTAACAGGCCGTCATCGACTGCCTTAGTCGACGGCTGTGCGTGTTGTGTTTGCGTCTCTCGCACTGCTTGCATGGCAAGAACGAAGTGAGAAGTTGCTTAGGTGCAAAGGCACGTCTTGTGATGGATTAAATTATTTGTCCTATGTGCCCTGGATGTTAAATTGCTTGAGCTCGTATAACCTGCAACAAAAAATCTCCCTGAATAAAAGTAAAATTCAAAACCCATTCAGTTCGCAAAAATGATTGCTATTTTGTATCTCTGGCTTATCCTGCAAAACCGGCGATAAAATCCAAACATCGCATTCGATTTTGCTCTCTGCAATAAAAATTACTTATTTGTTACACTTTTAAACCTATATTAGTAAAAAAAAAATTTTTTTTTTTTTCGTAGCGACTCTTGACTTTAAAATATGTTTCATATTTGCCCTGTCACACTATATATTTAATTCACCTATTTGTTGGTGTTTGTTCCTGGTGTTACCATTCGTATTAATTTAGAAGCTCTTGCAGTTCAGTTCAAATGTTTTATGTAAAAAAATTGTGAAATTAGATACGCAACTTTGAGATCAACCTACTTCGTGTACACATTCTGATTTTAATTACATTTTTATGTGTTTTTTATGGCATTCACAATGCTATTTTAACATACTCTTATTAAAATGGGAAATAAAATATAGTGAAATAGTTATTTCTTAATTTAATAAGAGTATGTCAAAATAGCATTGTGTTAAACTTGCGGCAGGAAACGTGGCCTGATCGAAAATTCGTAAGACGGACGCGTGACTTGAGACCACCGCCGCCGCAAAGGCGAGTTTTCACTTTTGCCGGCACTTCCGGAGTGCAACCTATTGTTTATTAGGGTTCTGTACGTCTCAGTGACAAAACGGAACCCTTATAGGATAACTCCATTGTTTTTTCATTCTTTTGAAATGGACTTTGCCAACCCGTTTTAACCAAACGAAAAAACGAGTATATTGAATATTCTTCAGATGCCTTGTATTTCAAATGTCTTCTTAAATGATGAACCATCGATTTTGACATTATTTACATGTCACATCTCTCTCAATGGTTGTCCGAGGTGAACTGCAGTTGTATACAAATGAGCTCGTAGGTATTTGCCAAAAATCCCTCTCTGCGTATATGTGGAATTACTATATTTACATGTTTACTCTTTTATGGTGGTGTGAAGGAAAATAAATAAATATAAATATATCGAAACATATCACACAACAGTAAGTTGTGAACTTAATATTAAAAACATAAAATTATAAGGAAATTAAGCGGCTAGCAGCCCATCAATCACTAAAGCCTTTGGATCTTATAGCCCTAGGCTCTGTCTACCCCATAAGGTATAAAAGAGTGATAATTTGTTTGTATAAAATTAACTAGTAAATACTCATGGTAGCTGGTAAAGGGAACAATCTAATAACTCAGGTATGCATTGATGTATGTGTCTAGGTCGGTACTTGGATAACAAATAGTGTGGGTATGTAACGTTTTGCCAGTCAGTCTGGAAATAAATCTGCAGTGATCGATACGCGTGTTTTACTTGTTAGAGTACCTAGCTATATACCTAATTCCCAGGCATCGGAATAGATATTTCTCAGTGTGATATATCCATAATTATATTTATTTATTTATGCATCTATGTTTTGATTTTTCTATTCTATCTGCAAGCTTACCATCATGCTAAAGTGTAATTTATGTTTTGAAGACTTAAACTCTGTCTAGTCAATAAACAATAAAGACTTTTATGGTAAGCCAGTATTTAAATTGAGCGTATTTCATGTGTCCCAAAATGCTAAACTGTCTATTATGCTATCATCTGCATGGCGTATCTCTTTCAGTGACTGTCACGAAATGGGCTGCAGTTGCATTCGAATGAATCGGTATTTGTGACATATTTCTATGTGAAATTGCCACTTGTTTATTAAAAAGTAAAAAAATGTGTTTACATTTTAAGTAAACACAGTTTATTTTGAGGTTAAAATTTCAATATGTCGTTTGTGTTGAAGATTTTCCGTTTCTATGCTTCATTTGATGCCCCAATTTCCTCCCCCATGTCTAACTCCTTGAAAGGCCGGCAAAGCTCCTGTCACACCCTACTGTTGCAGTTGTCTATGGGCAGCGGTGATCACTTATTATCATTTATAGGTCATCATCATTTCGTGTAGGTGACGCGGTTAATCGACCATGCACATCCTGATGTCCTGATGTAAACATAATTAATACTTACTTCAAAACATTAGTAGTAATACTTTTAACTTTTTGTTTACGATACGATTTACGATGACAACACCCAAGATGGCGGGTGAAACAGCTTATACTGGGTGGCGCAAAAGTACTGGCACTAAAGAAAATACTTTTATTTTTTTTATATGACATTTTCTGTCATTCTGTTTTTGAAAATTGTGTAGTGAACAAATGTAAAATACACTGAAAATAAACATGGACCGTTTTACTCCCCAAGAACGTGGAATAATTGTGTCAATGTTCTTACGGAATAATTCATCAGTGATAAGAACACAACGTGAATTTCGTTTTGGCGATTTGCCTTGGCCTGCAAGATCACCCGATCTGACCAGTCCAGACTTCTTTCTTTGGGGTTTTTTGAAATCTCGGGTGTATGTGAACAAGCCACAGACTCTCGCAGCTCTAAAAGAAAACATTCGTCAAGAAATAACGAACATATCGCAGGAAGTGTTACGGCAAGTTATGCAAAATGTCATAAATAGGGCTCAAATGTGTATCAACTCTGGAGGTCACCATTTAAAAGACATCATCTTTAAATCCTAATGGTACGAAATTTAATGGCACAAATATACATTTAAAAAAACCTAAATCTAGTTTTCTAATTTAGAAAAAATGTTATAGCTGAACCAAATAGGGTCTTTACTTTTGCGCCACCCAGTATAAGCAGTGATTTGCAATTGTGAACCAGTTTTGATGGTGCAATCGCTGAGAACAGTCGAGTTAAGTATTTTATTTGTCTTTGTTTTAATTCATTTCGATAATAGAATATTTTGATATTTCTGTTACTATGTTGTAGTAATAACTGTGATCTTAGATAGTATTTATTGGATGTGTAATGGTGACTATTTTCTGTGTACATAATTACTTGTGTAATAATTTCTTGTGTATTCAAAAGTAATAATTAAAATGTGATATACAGATAAAATCCCTTAAGGCGAGTAGGCAACCGTTACTGTTTAACAGGTTTTTTAAAGTTTCTTCCTGGTAGTGGTTGTTTTGAAACTCCGGTAAATTTAGCTTTGATTTAAAAGAAATAATAAGAGAAGTTTTGAATAGAGAAATATAAAATAAATGATATTCCTATTCTTTTATTAGTTTCATTTCTAACACATGCATGTGAGTTTCCTTTTTCAATTATAACTTCTTAATGCCTCAAGGGATATGGGCGAAGGTATCGTTAGAATATTTAAGCTTCCAATGAGATAAGTTTTAAACTAGTTGCTAAGTTAGTCGTTTTTTTTTTACATTATTTAAAAGAAAGGCTTCTTATAATCAATCTTTCTTAAAAAATTGAGATGCTGAAATGTTTTTCCAAAGAAAAAGTAAACACTGCCAAAAATATATCATTAAAAACTTTCGCGGTCACATTGAGAGCTGGTCATTAACAATATTATTTTCACTGCGTATGCTTTAAACTTTTTGCCAAGGCAGTCATGTTTTTACTTTATTTAAAAGAAAGGCCTCTTATAATCAATCTTCGTGACTATAAAAGAATGAGACGCTGAAAGGTTTTTTGCCAAAAATATATCATTTTATGCTTTTGCTGTCACCTTCACTATTCTGAGGCGTTCACAATCACTATTTTTTTCACTGCGTTACTTATCGCGATTGGTTTCGATTTTTTTCTGATATGCTAAACCATCGCAGCTTTAACTCGATATAAGGCAAATAATCAAACGCTACTTCGAATTTATTCAGACATTAAGAAGTTATAGAGTATGAATAAAAAATACAATTATTTATTTCTCTTAACATGTACGTACATACTTGCTACAGATACTGCATCCAAAACCAACTTGTAATGTTTACAGTGGGGGAGGAGGGGCCTGGTGGCTTGTAGTTCAGGCACCAGTCCTCCACAACAACCCTGTACACTTTTACCATTGTCACATATTTGCACAAAACTAAACTAGTTATAAGGTTAACTTTTGTTGTTGTTGTGGATGGAAAATAAACAATATTTTTATTTATTTAGATATACGGAGATTGTAAGCAGATAAAAACTTGTAATAAAGAAACTCTCTCTTCCATCTTATTCATTACATAATAACATGGTGAGGTAACACCACAGAAATATATCAAGATAGAACGGCGATGCCAGGATTTTGCTAAGAAAACGCGCGTGTCAGTTTTTGCATAAGCCGCGCCCCCAATTTGATGTCATTACTAGTGAAATAGTAATGTACCATGCACATAAATAAATAGCGTCATATCGATAAATAGTTTTAACAGTTATAAACCGCAGAATAAAGCATGTGTTCAAGTCAGGACGTGCACGCAGTCTGAATGAACGCTTAACGAGACACGCGTATACTGCCCACTTGGCTGTTCTATCTTGATATATTTCTGTGGGGAACACCTAATATACAGGTCTAATAAAATAAAGTTAAATTCTAGATTATAGAAACAAATGAACTCACAATACTAACTTACATATAATATACATGACTTCATACATAGTATTATAGAAACACTGTTTTACTTACGGTTATTCAGTCGAAATAGCCGACCAACATCAGCGCGAGTGTTAGTAACATAAGTAAAACCGTGTTTTTGTTACGAAAGTTTTAATACTATTACTTTATAGTATGTTTAAAATAGATGTTATCTAGTTTCTAAACCTTATTTTACATTTTACTCTTTAACGTCGTCGTGTGGTACCCGGCAGAGTAGAATAGGACCACTCCAAGTCTTCCCGTGGATGTCGTAGAAGGCGACTTAGGAAATGCAAGCTAAACAAAGCTTTTAAATATCTGAGAGATCTCTCCAACCCGTCTTGCCAGCGTGGAGAGTGTAGGCCAAGTCCTCTGGCTGCTCTGGCTTAGTATGGCTCTAGTAGTACAGAGAGGGTCGTGCTCCTGTAGTCGAGACTAAAAAGACCTGATGATGATGAGGATGATGATGAACTCTTAAACGTTAGGAATTCATATTTATTGGACATAAAATAACTAACGTAAACTTTTATCTATTCTCAGAATCATATAGACCAACGTATTAAAATTTGTAGCTAGAAAGGGGAAATATCACAAAAATCTACGAAAGAATTCCGACGATCGGTGAATTTTCCGATAGAAAAAGGAAAATGTCCGTACAATATTAAACACTAAAATACATGTTCACGACAATTCGTACATTCTCATAATGTCGGCGATTGAGTTAGTTCACTTGAATTATACGATCCATTTACAAGTCAAAGTAGATGTCTATTATACCAAAATCAGCACAACCTGTTTGATCTATTATACTACTGCAAGCGGAGAGTTGAGCAAAATCACCAATTAAAATAAAAAATTTAAAGACCTTACGTTTAGCCGAGAAATTAAAGTAAAATTAAAATATTACTCTGGATTTCAAAGTCTATTTCACTCTTAGGAGGATAACTTAACAGTAGGCGTTTCAGATTATTAATATAAACCACTGTAACAATCTAAACATTCACAGTTCTCAATAATTTTGCACTATCACAAAGTGCGAGTGAGCTGACCCCAACGATCGACGAGACAAGAACAATGGCTATTGGACTTTAGCTGTTACGGCGCGCACTTATCGAAAAAGTTTTACCACTTCCAAAACTATAGCACGAAATGCGTACATTTTACGAGATAATGCAGAAAGTATGATGATTGGAACTTCCTCGAAACGCTTTGTTTTTATTTCAGAAAACGACGGGTCGCATGTTAGTGTTTTTACGACGCTGACGTTGGGTCTATGCCCTAATCGAAATGTTTGTCCTTTTATCTTGATTAAAGGAAACACCACGGTTGACTGGTCAAGAATACCATATAGCAGTAAGTCTACCAACTGCGCAGTTATTTTTTAAACTGTGCATTAAAGTAATTTCAATAAACACGGTGAGACAAGTACTATTTACTTATAAAATGTTCGAAATAAGACTATATGCTAATGTTGATTAAAGATGATAATTCTATCCAGCTTATATATTAAACAATCTTCTTTATACATGTACAAACGTTAAGAGATTAAAAATAAAACAATCATCTGAATCCGTGTGGTTCACACGGCATCATCTAATTAGGTGCATCATCAAACAACTTAAAAACTGTAGACATGCTATATATTTTTCAATAGCCTAGCGATGATACACAAAGTAAATCTTACGAACACCCAACCGAAATCTACGATCAAGTGAATGTACCCTAGGGTGCGTCATTCATCTGTCTCGTAAAAGCAGCCCTTGGCAGCTGTAAATAATTAAGGGCGTGTGAGTACTGTCGGATTTGCGGCGTTGTCATGCTAATGGACGCCAGGACGCATTATACAATACACCCATTTTCGTATAATGTTGCATGGCTTGAGACGTCTATGGATGTAAACTTAGATAATGGAGATTATTGTACAAGTAATTTTATGTTTGTTGATATCTGTCTTAATATAAAACGCGGACTAACTCTAGTACCTGGTTCAAACCATTACCCGACTAAGATAAGTCTACTCTATCACTTTGACGTTTGGTCAACTGTCACTGTCAATTTGTATTCGACGTAAATGGGTTTAAGCTAGGAACTAAAGTTAGTCTGCATTTTATAATTAAACCGTTTAAGTCTTAGTAGATTAAACTTGCACAGCTTTTAAAAATGAATAAATTAACTTTCCAATTGTCTTTTGCATATATTGAATACTAGCTGACCCGGCAAACGTTGTTTTGCCATATAAATAATTAGATGTTGGCCGATTCTCATAGATACCGGATAAGCACAAAAAATTTCATCAAAATCGGTCAAGCCGTTTCGGAGGAGTATGGCAACGAAAACTGTGACACGAGAATTTTATATATTAGATTAAGGAAAATTTGGTTTAGATTGTTTCTCTGTTGAGTATATTTTGTCTATCGGATCCGATGATAGGGACGCCGCAATACGTTCGATACGATTGGAGATATCTCGTATCGTGTCTAACGTATAGCGGCGTCCCTTCCATCGAATCCGATATTGAGGATGGTTTAAGATCTGGAATCAAGTGAATGTCTTTGAGAACTGTCTTTCATCTATATTGTAAAAGCCCGTGGCAGCAGTTAATAATTAATTGTGTGTGAGTGCTGCTGGGATTGCAGTGTTGTCATGATAATGGCGATTATAATAGAAGTAATATATTTTTTTATTTACGAGTGATGATATTATTTATGAAGATGTATTTGATATATCATCTTTTATCGTCGTTAAAGGAACCACGTCAGAGGCCGAGAGGCGGTTTCGCAGAACTCTGACACCAGGGTGTGCAATAGTGTGCATGGTCGATTGAACGTGTCACCTACACGAAATGATTATGATGATGATCTTTTATCTCAACCTCTCAATATGATTGAAATAACTCTGCATTTGACCTTTACCTGATATTGAATACCCAGAGAACATGGCTTACATTGTTTAAATTTTAAGGCGACTATGGACAAAAACTTTGTAGTTTCCGTTCCATAAAATAACGTTGCAATTTACTTGTTTTTAGCGACACGGTAATGTATTAGCGACACTATATATTTTAAACCTAGTACTTGTGAGGATAATCCAGCTGGTTCGTCCAGGTGATCTTATTTAAAAACATGTCGATGATTAGCAAAATTATTGACAGAGCAATAATTGTAAAACTAAGAAAATATTTTTATTTTAATTTTACTGATTTAGCTTGACCTCTATTACGAGTAATGAAAGTTTTATATAGCCGTCTCAACCTAATTATTAAATTATCCTAACTATTATAAATGCGAAAGTGAGTTTGTTTGTTATGCCTACACGCCCTATCCACTGAACCGATGTACAGTCGTGGGTTGTGGGCAGATAAATGTGACACCCCGTAGTTACAATTTAAAATCTGTTGTTAGAGGAGTCAGTTTTATCTGCCCCTAACTGTACATTTAAAAAAGTACTGTTCCCGAGGGATCTACATTGACGCGGGTGGACCCGCGGTAGAAAGCTAGTTATTTTATATTTAAATTTGTTAGTTCTAATTCAAATCAACAATATATTTTGTTATAAGAGTTTTTAACCAAACCAATACAAAGTTAAATTTATTTTAGGTCAAGTCTGCGGTTTTCACAACAAAATCCGAGACAAACTGTTGAAGATACCTTAGTTCTACTAGTTTCTAGCGACACGGCAACGCTTGAGAGATGCTAGCCGGCGTTTTAAAGCTTGTGCTAGTTCCTGGGGATAATCCTGCCGGTCTGTCCAGGTGATCCGATTTAGGAACATGTAGACCGAGTGGTGGGCATTCGATTCTGAGCTTCAAAAATATTTATAGGTGATCTGAAACTTTGTAAAGAGTACTCTGTTTCGCTAAAATTCTATCTGTAGATATTTATCTAGCTTTTATATGGCTATGTAAGTACTAAAAATAAGACCTCAATAAGAAAAAGAATATTTTAACGTGATAAAGTTTTATAAATCGATTAAAGCCGATTGCATAAAAAAGTGTTATGCTCCGTGTGCAAGCAAGAGCGCGGAACAAGTGATAGAGAAGCACAGTCAGCCCTAGCGTTCGGCTTGTGACGCATCTATCTCACTTCCACTGTTACCACTTAAAATTATCGTCAGTAAACCGACTTTGCAGACAATCAATAGTCTGTGGTAAAAACCACAGACTTTAAAATCTGAGATAGCCTGAGAGATTTCATCTACTCGCAGTTTGTAGCGACATGGCAACGCTTTAGATACCGATAATTAAAAGCTTACGAGTATGTTGGTTCCTGGGAAAAATCCTCCCAGTCCATCCAGGTAATGCCAATAATAATTATAAAAGTATATGGACCGAGCAGAGAAGGACTTAATTACGCATTAATCTTAATGAATAATGTTCAACTTTTATAAATGTATCGATTTGTTTCGATCTCGCCATTTAATTTGATGTATTACTTGTTTTTCCTCCATGCATCCGAGTGAGTATTATCTTAATACCTTCATTCTCAATGTGAGGGATATTACTGTCTTTGCGTCGGGCATAAATAGGGTTATACAATGTATCTAAATACTAAAATAGGAAAAAAGCTAATAAAAATAAAATATTTTTTAACAAAAAAAACCGACTTCAAACTGGAGACTAAAAAGTAAAAAATAAATTTACTAAGCACAAAGTCATTCGTATTTTGTAATTTAGTTAATCAGAAATGATTCAATAAGTATTTTATATAATTTTGGAGTCGGTGCCAAGTAAAACAATATGTAACTAGGTCTATACCTAAAGAAAGGTTGATAATACCTATGTATTATCAACCTTTCTCATCACAATTCAAGCTGATATTAGTAGGTGATTATCACGGAATATCTGTCCTGTAGTAGTTATCTAAGTATTCAGACACCGCGCACGGCATACGTAGAGTTCATAAATACGATGGATATATACAACTACGGCACGCAGTGCGCGGTGTTTGTTATTATCATTATCATTGACTATAAGTTTGTAAGCCAGTATATAATATCCAAAAAGATACTTTAATAGTTAGTAGGTACCTATTCCTAATTTTTTTTCTAAAACTTAAATAGTCGTTTATTATTTTGACAAATCTCTTAATATTGTGTGTACTTAGTAATTTTTTATTGTAGTAAGGTTGTTGTAGTATTTATTTGGCACCGACTTCAAAATTATTTAAAATACTTATTGAATCATTTCTGATTAACTAAATTACAAAATACGAATGACTTTGTGCTTAGTAAATTTATTTTTTACTTTTTAGTCTCCAGTTTGAAGTCGGTTTTTTTTTGTTAAAAATTATTTTATTTTACAATTTTTTGTGATGGATAGACCTAAGAGTGAGTTCTTGTTTAAATAAAATCACGGTATTATCGCGTATATTACATTATTTTTACACCTAACGTTTCGAAAACTATACAGTTTTTATGGTCGCAGGTAGACTAAGTTGACATTTGTCTTTGTGTTATAAGAACTATACAAAACTACCTTCCTGATGTACGCATAATTGGCTCACGGTATCTGAAGGTCTTGCAGTCTTTTGATGAGCTTGTGATTTTATTTAATTGATGACAGGATCCCAAGCTGGTTGTAACTGCCAACCAACCTCTCTATTGAAATTAGGATGTTTATTAATTTCAATAGCCTCACGAAGCATTCTTGGAATGTATCTGTTTTCTTTTGCAAGGACTTGAGGATTATCAAAACGCATGTAGTGGTTGGGTTTGTCTCAGGCATGTTCACAGACTGCAGACTTGGTTGAACATCTATCCTTAATGTCAGCAATATGTTCTTTAATTATGGTACCGTAAAGTTTTCGAAACGTTAGGTGTAAAAATAATTTAATATACGCGATAATACCGTATTAAAGTGATTTTATTTAAATGTGTAACAATCGCGAAAACATCAGAAACCATTATAATTTCTTGTTTCTTGAATCCCAAGTCTTACATTAAAAGCATTGGTTGAGAACATATAAATTCATAAGCACATTAGCACTTGTTATAAGAATCGCATTAACAAATCCTGTCCATTTGGTTTTCCTACGGTGGGTATAGTTAGCCTGACTTAGATTCAAACAAATTATTGAGTAGGCCACACGACGAAAGAGCATTACCTACTAGAGATGACGCGATTCATTATCATCATATCAGCCGCAAGTAGGTAGTCCACTGCGGGACATAGACCTCCCCCAAAGATTTCCAATACGACCGGTTGGGAGCGGCCTGCATCCTGTGACTTTCTGCGACCTTAGTCAGGTCATCTGACCATCTGGTCGGTGAGTATCCGACCATCGACCATCAGTTCTACGTGCTATGTTCCCTGCCCACTGACACTTCAAAGAGGTAATCTGCTGAGCTATGTCTGTAACCTTTGTTCTCTTATGAACCTCCTCGTTTCTGATTCGATCTCGCAGAGTAACAGAGAGCATAGCCCTCTCCATAGATCTTTGAGCGACCTTGAGCTTTCTTATGAGGCCCATAGTAAGGGACCATGTTTTGGACCTGTAAGTCATCACTGGTAACACTTTCGTCTTCTTGAGGCACTCAGGGATTTGGATGAGAAGTCACAACGGAGCTTCCCGAACGCTGCCCAGCCGAGACGGATTTGTCGAAACTCCTCTTTCTGAATGCTGGAACTTCTAACCTAGATCAATTGACCCAAGTAGACATACTGGTCCACAGTTTCAAGGATGGAGTTCCCAACAGATACCGGTGAAGGCACGACATGGATATTCGACATTATTTTCGTCTTGTCCATGTTCATTTCATAGCCCACTTGTTGGGAAACTCTATTAAGGTCATACAGCATGGTACTTAAGTCCTCCAGCGACTCCGCCATAACAACGTTGTCATCAGCAATTCGAAGGTGAGTGAAATACTCGCCGTTGAAGTTGATGCCAAGTCCTTCCCATACCAGGAGCTTAAAGGCATCCTCACGAGCAGCGGCAAACAGTTTCGGAGATATTTACGCAACCCTAATTCAGTAACAAATTGAGGCATTAGCATGCCTAGTAGGAAGAAGTATTCCTATGTAAAACTTCAATCTTAATTAGGAATTATTTTTCTACAAAGTGACACTTTGGCATATTGAACCATAAATAAACGCTAACTGCTGTAAATCGTTGAGGGATTCCCTCGACTGTCTATGGTCTCCATTATCAGACCTGTAATGATACTTATAACACATATGGGTGCAAAGTTCTCATCAATAGAAATTAATGAAGTCCAAACACAAGTTAGCTATTGTAAAACGTTGAGGAGTTCCTTTGACTGTCCTTCGTCATCATCATAAAACTTCTAATGACAGTCGCAACCCATCTAAGTGTAAAGTTCTCATCAATATCTCTATAATCAAACCAAAACACCAGGTGATTGCTGTAAATCGTTAAGGGATTCCCTCGACTGTGTATGGTCTCCATTATTAGACCTGTAATGGTACTTATAACACATATGGGTGTAAAGTTCTCATCAATAGAAATTAATGAAGACCAAACACAAGGTAGCTATTGTAAAACGTTGAGGAGTTCCTTTGACTGTCCTTCGTCATCATCATCAAACTTCTAATAACAGTTGCAACCCATCTAAGTGTAAAGTTCTCATCAATATCTCTATAATCAAACCAAAACACCAGGTGATTGCTGTAATTCGTTAAGGGATTCCCTCGACTGTGTATGGTCTCCATTATTAGACCTGTAATGGTACTTATAACACATATGGGTGCAAAGTTCTCATCAATAGAAATTAATGAAGTCCAAACACAAGGTAGCTATTGTAAAACGTTGAGGAGTTCCTTTGACTGTCCTTCGTCATCATCATCAAACTTCTAATGACAGTCGCAACCCATCTAAGTATAAAGTTCTCATCAATATCTCTATAATCAAACCAAAACACCAGGTGATTGCTGTAAATCGTTAAGGGATTCCCTCGACTGTGTATGGTCTCCATTATTAGACCTGTAATGGTACTTATAACACATATGGGTGCAAAGTTCTCATCAATAGAAATTAATGAAGACCAAACACAAGGTAGCTATTGTAAAACGTTGAGGAGTTCCTTTGACAGTTCTTCGTCATCATCATCAAACTTCAAATGACAGTCGCAACCCATCTAAATGTAAAGTTCTCATCAATATCTCTATAATCAAACCGAAACACCAGGTGATTGCTGTAAATCGTTAAGGAGTTCCCTCGAATATCTTTTTGCTCCATCATCAGATCGAGCCCAGACCTTCATTAAATAGTAGTGCATTAACATACTTAAGGAAAAAAGTAACAAACGTACTAGTCGCCAGTACAATTTTTGAAGGTTCTCCTCGATTTCTCTGGGATTCCATCATCAGGTCGTGGTTTCCTTATCATGGTACCACACTCGAGATATGTACTCTCTAACAAAAAAAGATTTATCAAAATCGGTTCATAAACGACGAAGTTATCCACGAACAAACATAAAAAAAAAATATATATACGGTCGAATTGAGTAACCTCCTCCTTTTTTTTTTTTGAAGTCGGTTAATAAAAATCAACAGAAAGTAAAAACAAAAAAAAGACATAAGTGCTATGTATAACAATCATTAGTCATAAATTCTAATGTACATTGTAGTTATTTTGATAAAGGTATATAAAATAACCGAAATGTGATAATATCAGTGATATATCGACATAAAAATCGGTTTTTGGCACCGCAGTCGTTTGAGCTTCAATCTCCGCATGCAGACATATGTGTAAAAGCGCTATTGTATGCTTGTAAAGTTTCAAACTTAATAAATTGATTTTTTTAACCGACTTCAAAACAGGAGAAGATTGTCACTTCGTCGGAATCTTCTTTTATAATTATAGTTACTAGCCCCATGACTCATTTTTAAGTGATCGTTACTTAAACGATTTAAGATTGTTTTGTTTGGAATTTATACTTTCTAATTGTCTGTTCGTTGCAATCGGTTATATGAAAGCTCATAAACATCAATGAGACCTCTCTAACCCGTCTGGCCAGCGAGGAGAGTGTAGGCTAAATCCTCTGTCTGCTCTGGCCAAGTATGGCTTCGGTAGTTCGGTAGTGCAGTGGATACTTAAAAGGCCTGATGATGATAATGATCGGTTGAGTATAGTAAAAGTCAGATTTTTAGTAGCTTCTTATCGTGTCCCACTCCCACTGCCTCCCCTTCCTTTAATCACTAATTTCTATGTAATTCAGCTTGCTTCTAACGTTTCAAGAATCTTTCGTTGGGGTAAGTAATATAACATATAAACACAAAATATATATCATTTAAGATAAATATCAACGAAACATATAATTTTGTTTAGTATAATTATCAAATAAGATAAAAATCGAAAGAAATAACTTTAAAAAAACTAAAATCTTTAATTATAACAATCATTCAACATATCAAACCTTTATTATACCGTTTTATTATTATAAACTTTAAAACATCGATTAGTTGTTATGTATAATAAACTTTATATATACATATTAGTACGGATAATAATCATTGGTTATACGAATTAATTGGTAGAAGATTCTCAATAAACCTAATAATTAAATTTAAAAAAAACACCTAGCATCTCAAACAATTTTATTTTACGTGTTTTTTCCATATCTCCAAAGTTCTCCATTATATCTTCACCAAATTAAAATAGGAACAACTTGGTAGTAAAGGCTTTTAAATAAAAAAGAAATATCAAAATACGTTTACAATTGGACAAACATACATAAAAAAAGAAACATACAGTCAAATTTATAACCTCCTCCCTTTTTTGAAGCCGTTGAATAATTTTATCTCATTTATTTTTATAGGACGCCTAGCAGAAAATTAATAGCAACCTGACGATCTCGTAAACGCAAAAAAATATTAATAAAACAAAAAAAAAATTAAAAAGATAACATTATATTAAAACGAAAATCTGAATATTACGAGTGTGAATTTCTTCTCTAATATAAGTAAAAAATAAATAAAAAAAATAGGTATACTAAAAAAATACTTTAAAAAATTGAGATTTATTTCTAACTTTGTCCTAATATTTACATACAATAAAATATTGTAAAAGTTATATTTCTACTTTAAAAAAAATTGTGATACATACAAAATGCGCGCGCATTTTGTATGTATCACAATTTTTTTATTTATATTATACTTTGCTAATATTTACATACAATAAAATATTGTAAGTTATTTTTCTACTTTAAAAAGAATTGTGATACATACAAAATGCGCGCGCATTTTGTATGTATCACAATTTTTTTTATTTATTTCTAATTATGTCTAACTTGCTAATATTTACATACAAAAAATATTGTAAAAGTTATTTTTCTACTTTAAAAAAAAATATGATACATACAAAATGCACGCGCCTTTTGTGTGTATCACAATTTTTTTATTTATATTATACTTTGTCCTAATATTTACATACAATAAAATATTTTAAAAATTATCTTTCTACTATTAAAAAAATTGTGATACATACAAAATGCGCGCGCATTTTGTATGTATCACAATTTTTTTAAGTATTTCATACTTTGTCTTAATATTTACATGCAATAAAATATTGTAATAAGTTCTTTTGTTTGTTATAGTTTTTTGTAATCCTATGAAGTTAATGACTTCTTGTATTACTTTCCGTTTGCTTTACTGATGAAATCGATTACCTATTATTAGTTATTCGATAGTCTGTTTGAATGATGCACCTTTTGCTGGCTACTCCGATTTTTTTACAATAAAATGAAGTTTATGAGCTTGCGCAAGGTATTACTGAAATAATTCAAATTCGCAAAATAGACATGGGTCTTTACTAATTAGCTGGTATATTTTCTCTGTTAAATATTTTTAATACGTATACATTTTATAGATTTTGATTCATATTTATTTTAAATATTATACTTTTTGAATGGTATACATTTTGGCAGGTATACTGCACAAGTTGTAAAACAGTTGGTATTTAGTATTCATAAACGTTATAAAAAATGAGTTTATGCTTTTCGTATTGAAAATATTATGAATGTTATAGCTTTTAAGAATATAATCAGTAATGATTATGTCAAGTTAACATTATATCTTTTGAACTTTATTGAAATGAAAATATATAATTTGTTATTATATCAATCAATACGCACCCCTTTCGTTGTCATCCCACTATTTCGTCCATGGTCTACCCCTACGCCTAGGTTCATAGTGTCACCTGAAAGATCATAAAATTGATATTATTCTTGAAGCATTTTAAAGCTTTTATCAAAATAAGAAATAAGTGTCTCATCTTGAGACATATGAGCAAAATTTTTCAAATCAGTTTGTTGTCTAGTTTAATATTGTGAAATACAAAGTCTGTTGCATTGTGCTACTGATATGATATGCTACGACTATTATACCACAACATAAAAACATGATTCTAGTAAGTTATCTACAAACTTACATCATTTTCAGGGATATTCTCAATGATAATAAACACCTTCCATAAAGATGTTTCAACGTTTAGCGAAATGAGAAAAAAATAACTGCTCGTACAAGATGATCACTCAGCTGATAACAGTTTCTTTGAATTATTTTTGGGTTCCTTACTCAAAGGGTATAAACGTGACCCTTTTATTAAGCCTCTGCTGCCCGTCCGGTCGACGGTCATAAGGCTAATGAGAACCGTAATAGGTAGACTTAAAATATTTACTGAATGTTGCCTGTTATCAATTACATGTGTTATAGTGGCAATATAACACCGAACAATAATATGAGTTGATTCAAGCGTTACTTTGTGAAAGTCAAATTTATATGCAATAGTGGGCGCTGGCCAGCAATAGTTGCATGAACAAACTGGTGGCGGAAGTAAACACAGTAATTTAACTCAAAGTGCATGTAAACAATAATTAATAGTGAAGCGGCGGGGTTTGCATAAAACGTCATTTGGAAAAAGATGTACAGCCGTTCGCCTGCCTAATGATGTGAAAATATTTATTTATCCTAATCCTAATAATATTATAAATGCGAAAGTGAGTTTGTTTGTTTGTTCGTTCGTTTGTTTATTTGTTTATTTGTTTGTTACGCTTTCACGCCGTAACTACTGAACCGATCATCATGAAATTTTGCATACAAGTTCTCTGGAGTACGGAGAAGGACATAGGCTACTTTTTATCCCGGGAAAAGTACTATTGCCGAGGGATCGACATTGACGCGGGCGGAGCCGCGGGCAAAAGCTAGTTTTTTAATAAATCATGAATAACTAACCGTTTCTCGCAACTTCGTGCGCGTAATTTTATTCCTACATTACTTGCTGACAATTAAGATTTGTATTGATGAATGAATTTTGAGTTTATTCTAGAGAGGTAAGAGATAGATGCGTGATAGATACTACTACTGCTGCTGCTGTTGCTGCTCAGGAACGTGACATTTTTCGTGCGTGAAGCCGGTGTTCATAGGTTAATAAGACGTTATCACGTCGAAGAAAAAAGGGGAAAAAAAGATAGCCTTCTAGTCCTCCATATTCATACAACTCTCTCGTGAATCCGTTGGATACAACGCCGACAATAACTCAGAGCTTATAAATCGTCGCATCTACGTGACGCTGCAGCGGATGTGATCTGCGAAAGGGATAAATATGGCCACATGTAATAAAAGTAACTCCAAATTCAAATTTGTGTTGGGAAACTCATTTTTGTTTTATGTATGTGCGTATGTACCGTGATAAACAAGGGGGATAACTATAAACAGAGATTCAATTTAAATTAAGTTAGCTTTTGCTCGTGACTCCGCCTACGTGAATGTCAATGCCACAGGAACAGTATTTTTTTCGGGACAAAAGGTATTTCATGTTCTGCCCAGGGCTCAAGCTTTTTCACTGAAATCAGTTCAGTAGCCGATGCGTGAAGAGGTAACAGACATACAGACAGAGTTATTTTCGCATTGATTATAATAAATAAATAAATATATAGGGACAAATCACACACAAAGCTAGCCTCACTAAACTTGTGTCGTGAGTTTTTAACTCAAGGACACTATATTTTTATATTAGATACATTATATCATAAATACCCAAGACAAAGATAAACATCCAAGACCCACGCCAATCTAAAAAATGTCGTATTCCATCTTGACCTGACCAGGGATCATACCCGGGACCCTACGATTGAAAGGCGCTTGCGGTACCACTGAGCAACAAGAGGTCAATATTACTATGGCAGTAAGGATATGGAATAGACATAGATAAGGAAAAAGTTTTTCAAGTTCCTTTCACGTTTCACTGGGGTCTCCAAAAATTTCAGAGCGTCACGTGGTTTTTTCCTTCCTACAACAGGATTGTGGAATGGGCTCCCCCTCCTGAGGTTTTCTCTGTGTGCTATGTCTTGGGGTCCTTTAAACGCATCGGTACCTCTTCAAGTGTTGCACATATCCATGGGCGACGGTGACCACTTTCCATCGGGTGGCACGTCTGCCCGTTCGTGGGTTTTCAAATTAATCCAGAACATAATGAGATATATACACACACACACACACACACACACACACACACACACACACACACACACACACACACACACACACACACACACACACACACACACACACACACACACACACACACACAAACACACCGGCACCGCACCTCACACAAGCACACACATACTCAGACACACACATTGTTATTTTTAGGGATATAATTCTTAAGCTTACCGCCTACCGGGATTGTATCAGTTTCGAGACTACCACGACACAGGCAACGCCTAGTGTGGAGGTCACAGTTGTGATTGATGTTGTAATTTAATTACTGGAAATAAAAGAATTATTATTATTATTATATTTAAATGAATATCGCAATTCGCGATTAACTACTAATGTTTATTTAACACAAACTGTAAAACTAAACGACGATAGAAATTTCTGCATTCAAATTCTCTCAAAACATAGCAGCACAAAAAGTATAAGCGTTGTAAGCAAGCAAGGAGAGTGGTTTCTCCGCTTTAACCGTTTCTAAAGCTGGCCGAAGTCGACTGCTCCGGCTTTGTCGTCGATGAGTGGCATGACACAAAGCCGGCTGATGGATGTTCCATTTTAACTATGAGTATCTTCTTTTTTCTTCATTGAAAGTATAAAAGAGGATCTTTAACTTATTAAAAACAAAGCTACAATCTAAAATGAATTAAAAAATGAATTGATGAATGACGGCTGCACGCACGATAAAGTTTCACGGTCCGCGCACAAGCGAAACAAGCGATAGAGAGTAATCCAGCATTTTCCTGTGTCACATTATAATTATTGTGTTTTCAACAAAAACACTTTCCTGTGTTCCAGCATTTTCCTGTGTCACATTATAATTATTGTGTTTTCAACAAAAACACTTTCCTGTGTTCCAGCATTTTCCTGTGTCACATTATAATTATTGTGTTTTCAACAAAAACACTTTCCTGTATTCCAGCATTTTCCTGTGTCACATTATAATTATTGTGTTTTCAACAAAAACACTTTCCTGTGTTCCACCATTTTCCTGTGTCACATTATAATTATTGTTTTTTTAACAAAAACACTTTCCTGTGTTCCAGCATTTTCCTGTGTCAGATTATAATTATTGAGTTTTCAACAAAAACACTTTCCTGTGTTCCAGCATTTTCCTGTGTCACGTTATAATTATTGAGTTTTCAACAAAAACACTTTCCTGTGTTCCAGCATTTTCCTGTGTCACATTATAATTATTGAGTTTTCAACAAAAACACTTTCCTGTGTTCCAGCATTTTCCTGTGTCACATTATAATTATTGAGTTTTCAACAAAAACACTTTCCTGTGTCACATTATAATTAATGAGTTTTCAACAAAAAAACTTTCCTGTGTTCCAGCTTTTTCCTATGTCATTATAATGATTGTGTTTTCAATAAAAACACTTTAGGTCTAGTTTAACAACAAAAGTTATAACATAGAGTTTGTTCAATTGCAGCTGATATGATGATGATGATGATGAATTGTAATAAGTTGTACGAATATGTAAGTAGGTACTTATTGACGTCTATTAAATAACTATTATTGTAGCCGAGGAGGTTTGATGTATCAGGCAGGCGGCTGTCCCTAAAAACTTTGACAAATCATGTTACCACATGTCAATGTGTCGTAATACTCACACTAACTAAAGTTAAACACACGTTTAAGATATCTTTCAATTAGGTTAGTTGCAAGCGTAGGTTTTCTTACATTTTCTCATGTCACAGCGCACTTCAGCAAACAAGCACTCTTGAGGAATGAAGTATCAAAGGATGTTTGCTTCACGTCACTCGCGATGACTACCTACACTCTATTAGCATGTAACTATCACCAGGTAAACGTGACCTTCCCTTGAACCTTAAATTTGTAGGCTTAGGATATCACTTTGACTAGCCATGGGAGGTCTAGGCAGACTGGTCGCCGGTCGCTAGTTGTTCGTTAGCCGGGATCGGCATCCGGTTTCCTTATCAAGGCACATCCGGCTCTGAGCCGTTTTGTTTCTTTGAGAATGTACAGGAAACAGGGATCGTCCGGGACACTGGTGAGCCCGTATTAGCAGACATCCAATGTTCTTTTGCAGAAAGGCTACTTATATGAAGACAATATAGAAACGATATCCGTAACATTAATATAAACTAGTTGATCGGCGCGATTATTTTTTTAAATAGCTCACAAGCTGAAGAACATATTAAAATGCCCAATAACCTTCATCATAGAACCTCAATAGGGAAAATGTACAAGTGTAAAAATATTTTTTTTAAACTATAAATCCTTTAATAACGAACAAAGTGTCATAAGATATAAAATGGAATGTCCATTCATACAGAAAAAAACAACGGCTTGCACTCCGGGATTGCCGGCAGAACTGAAAACTCCGCACAGTAGGAAGAGATGAGGATATTTCCTCTCCTATGCCGCGCCGGCAGTCTCAGGTGACATGTCCGTATTACGAATTTTCTATCGGGTCACGTGTACTGTCGCGAGCTTAACTTTTTTTACCAATCCCAAAAAGTGCATAAAAATTTTCAATTTAAAAATATTTAATGTCTTACCCTCTTATTCATAAAAATTAACAAACGCTTTTTAAACCTATTTTAGTTAAAATATGTTTTGTCTCGTTCTTTCCATGCCAAAACATATTTTAACTAAAATAGGTTTAATTAACGTTTGCTAATTTTTATGAATAAGAGGGTTAATGCTTACACATACTTATTTCTCTTTCTTACAAATGTTGTCATTTAACTCCGTAAAAAAGGCTTTTAACTTACCTACCACAAGTATGTTGGTAATGATAATTGTACCTATTAATATTACCAACATACTCAATTGAAGCACTAAATTTAGAGTTATCGTTAGACAAACATTACTACATTGTATGTAACAAACACTTAAATGTATGACTGTGTATGAACTAAGCCTGTCGGTCGTGATTTATATGTTTTAATCATAAGATGAAAAATATAATGACAATCATTGATTTAATTTTGTAAAGGAAAAAAGTTATGTTTTAAGCACTAAATTTAACTTTTATTAGAGAATTATTTTTAATTTAATTAATGATAATAACGATTTTCTCAGAATAACGTTTCGCCACACTTGAAGGTCCTTTGACATTGAAGGGAGACGATATTAATTTCTGAGTAGAGAATGTATCTGACATAGCATACTCATATTAATTAACAAACTTGTAACATTGTTTAGTCATTTCGAAAAATTTTGACATTGCCGTACGAGACCCAATCTACTATAGCAAATGTTTATTGCAGATTCATACTCTAGAGGGGATGTTAGGCATGTTACAGCATGAGTATTCAAGTTTTTGTGACAGCATCAGCTATAGCTATTAGCCGTGTGGTATCCGGCAGAGTAGAATAGGACCACTCCAAGTCTTCCCGTGGATGTCGTAGAAGGCGACTTAGGAAATACAAGCTAAACAAAGCTTATAAACATCTGTAAGACCTCTCCAACTCGTCTGGCCAGCGTGGAGAGTGTAGGCCAAGTACTCTGGCTGCTCTGGCCAAGTATGGCTCTAGTAGTACAGAGAGGGTCGTGCTCCTGTAGTGGAGACTAAAAATGACCTGATGATGATGATGATGATGATCAGCTATAGCATAAAATTACAGTAGAGTATGCTATAGTATAATCTAATGTCTATCTATACTATCTATCTTGATATTATTAATATCTACTTTTGACTAGCTCCGTGGCGCAGTGGTCAACATGCCAGCTTGCGACACGGAGTGACCGGGTTCGATCCCCGGCCAGGTCAAGATGGAAAATTATCTTTTTCAGATTAGGCTGGGTCTTGGATGTTTATCTATATATGTATTTGTTATAAAATATAGTATCGTTGAGTTAGTATCCCATAACACAAGTCTCGAACTTACTTTGGGGCTAGCTCAATCTGTGTGATTTGTCCGTATATATTTATTTATTTTATTTATAGATATATAGATCTATATTTTAGTTTAAATTATTATACTTAAAATAAGTGCTGGCTTGATAGCTGACAGAGTTCCTACACAATACATAACTTGTAGGAATGCATCTAGAACTAATTCATATGAGAAAGACAAATTCACATACTGGTAATCATGGCTTAAAATTGATTATCTTTACACGATTGCCCAAAAAGGAGTGTAATGTTTTCAGAGTTTATATATGTATGTAAGTGTGTATGTTTTGTATGTGAATGTCTTTATTCCACGTAACTGTTAAATACCTGAACAAATTTTGACGCGTGACGTTTAACATCCGTGTCTTATCTTGAGTGACATAGGCTATAATTATATGGCAGCATTTTTTGACTTCTTTTATAAAAACTGTTAAAATTATGGTTTTAGTTATTGTTTTTTTTTGTACACATAACTTCGTTTGTAGTTAGACTCTAATCGTAACTAATAGTAAATAAATAAATATATACGGACAAATCACACAGATTGAGCTAGCCCCAAGGTAAGTTCGAGACTTGTGTTATGGGATACTAACTCCACGATACTATATTTTTTAACAAATACATATATAGATAAACATCCAAGACCCAGGCCAATCTGAAAAAGATCATTTTCCATCTTGACCTGGCCGGGGATCGAACCCGGGCACTCCGTGTCGCAGGCTGGCGTGTTAACCACTGCGCCACGGAGCTGTCAAAATAGTATGCTTTTGATAATAACAATCTTAGTTGTCACTTCTTGGTAATAACTTATATCAAAGGCATTTCATAGAGCGAGAACGTAATTACAGAGATAATTACAAGACTGATGTATCTCATTACTATGCTTGGAATTCTCAGCTGAAGTCCTAATGACTACCCAGAAATTATATTCAATATCTCGAATACACTTACCTACTTTTAATTTAGTTTAAAGACCTAAATATTTAAATTAAATTTTGCTTAACAGCCTCCGTGGTCCAGTGGTTAAGGCGTTTGCCTGTAGACCCGGGGGTAGTGGGTTCGATTCCCACCGGAAGCATACTTTGTTTAGTGGCTTCCAGTTTTGTTAGGACATTGCAGGCTTGAAACACCTGATTGTATCATAATAAAGATGATTTCGCGCTTCAGAAGGCATGTTGGTCCCGGCTGACATCTGGTAGTCATTGAAGAAACCACGTCAGAGGCCGAGAGGTGGTTTTGAAGAACTCTGACACCAGGGTGTGCGTGATCGATTGACCTGTCACCTACACGACATGAATGAATGAACTTTAGAGTCACTGATCCGATGCTGTCCTGAGAGCTGTCTATAGTGTATTTAAACTTTCAAATATCCTAAAAATAAAAATAGTACAAAGTTCAAGTCGGGCATGCAAAAACCTTTATACTGGTACATAAAAACCTTCTATGGTAACAAAGGTCTGTCAGGCCTGTCTGCTCTGGCCAAGTATGGCTTCGGTAGAAGAGAGAGGGTCATGCTCCTGCAGTGGAGACTAAAACGCCCTAATGATGATGATGGACAACAAGCCCGAGCCCTGTCTTTTAATACTCGTAAAGTAATTCCTGGGCCCTGTTCGCCGTCCACGTGCAGTATGTCAATATCTGCGCCATACATCACGCTGTCTGAGAAGATTGATGGGTTCACTCACTAATTTCAACTTAATTAGCAATCAAAATAAGGCTAAGTTCTAATTGGACGAGTGGAACGGGCAAGTAAAGTGGAGAGTGCACTTTGTTTTTATTTTTCATTCTCAATATTCTTCTAATTTGCTAGTACTTAATAAATATTATTATTTATTGATTTATATCATCTAGTCACCTTACAGACGAACCAATACAAAACATAAGGACCTAAAATATACTACACCACTAAATAACTTTTTTTTCTTTCTACGTCCTACTTTTCTAAACCTATGTATTTTATTGTTACCTGTTCAAATTCCGCCAATGTATAATTATATATCTCAATCTTTAGAGACACTTTGTTAAGCATTTCTATCGTCTTCGTCATGGGAGCATATTTTAATAGCATATTTTTATGGGAGTCCTAGCAGTGTGGACCTTGAACACTCTAGCTCTTGGTACCCTTCTCAATGTTGATTGAATGATTCCAGAACCGCAGTGTTCGTAATTTTGCCTCGGAACACACTAAGCACATATTTTGCTAGTGCTAGATCCCTTCGCACATCCAGCATATTGTATCCAACCATTCCTAACATGAAAAGAGTTGGATAAACAAATGGGTAACCCAAATAGGAAACGATAGTGTCAGATTTGGTAGCTAGTACGATATAAGGCAAATTGCAAAAAATTACTGGATGAAAGCAACTGCTGGAGATAGAGAGGAATGGCGTAGACAAAAGGCGGCTTTTAGCCAGATGTGGTTCGCAGAAAACAGATGATGATAAAATTAATAATCTGCTGGTTGGTACTTTTTAAAAGACTCGAGTTTCATGAAGGGAAATAAACATGACTTGCATGTGACAATACATAGAACAAGCATGTTTTTGTATATAATACATACTAAAATGACCATAGACAAAAGCACAGAAATAGATCGAGATATTTCTGTGGACAAAAGCGTGCTTGTTCTTACCATTTCTTTTCTTTTATGTTTCAGAAAGCTTGACGCTGTAACTGTGTGGAAAATAAAATTGGTTGTCTGTAAAGTCAAACGATAATTTTACGTAATAACAGTGGAAGAGAGATGGATGCGACACAAGCCGATTACTTAGGCCGTTAGTGCCTCTCTATCGCTTGTTTCGCGCTCTCGCTTGCACACGGAACGTGACACTTTTTTGTGCTAGCAGCCGGCGTTCATCGTCTAAACGCATATAATTAAACCCCGAAAATTGGTATCCTAAATGACTAATTGTGAAATATATTAAGGTTAATTTATCAATACCGCTCCGCCTCCACCTTAATTGCATATTTTTGCGATCGATGTGTCAACAACACTCAGACATTTTTTATGATGATTATATCCTCATTGATTTTGCCGATAAGTTTAGAAGAATTTGTTTATTTGTCAATTTTTTTTGGAACCTAACATGTTTTTTTATGACATAGTTCGGCAAACGAGCAAGCGGATCACCTGATGGTAAGACGTAATCATCGCTGCCTATGGACAACTGCAACACCAGGGTGTGACAGGGGTGATGTCGGCCTTTTAAGAAAACATAGACTTTGAAGATCCCAATGTCGTATCGATTCAGGTATATCGAATAATTTAGTTTCATAATGTTGAATTCAACTTGTGAATCTATTATTTTTCCATGAATATATGTTATTCATATATACATACTATCGTGTCTTTTTCCTTTACGGGGTAGAAAAAGCATAGATCAATAAGACCTATTAAATGACATATTCATCTCCAAAAAATTCTTGAGATTGTTTGAAAAGCTATTGAAAATTTTAGCTCATTATTTATATTTTGAAGAAAAAGATGTGTTCATCAACATATGTGTTGCCAGAGCATTTCTTCGTTATTTTCTTGATACTATATTTTCTTTATAGAAAATCTTGAGAAAACAACAATATTCTTATTAAGTCTACTCAGAACTTAGGAATCACTGTTACTAATATTAGCTTTCATCCTATGAAAATGAGAATGTTAATCCTGTTGAAATTAATAATAGGCACCGTTTTATAAGTCACTAAATTAACCAATAAATACAAAGGTTTACTATTCATATCATTAAATATATGATAATTATTTTACATGGAACTAGCGACCCGCCCTGGCTTTGCACGGATAGATAGGTATTTAAGACTATGTTCATCGAAAATAATATAAAACACTAATGCTGAAAGAATTTATCAAATCGATCTACTAGTTTCGAAGCTTATTCAATGCAAACAAACAAATAATCAAACCGTTGGCTTTTTTTTTCTATTATTCACCACATACATCTATCATTACAGGTAATATCCTAATACGATAGAGAAGTAATATTCCTTATTTATAACATATAACTACCTAAATATTGAGAGTTCGTTCAAAGAACAACAGAATAAGTCTAACTCGTGCGAAATGAGAGTCGTCGTCGCCATACACACCTATCAGAGACAGATAAACCCACAAGTCTTAGTACATCCGCATTATATATTTTTCCTCTGAGAATCATAAAAAGGTTAGACACCAACGTCATCTCTCTTCTAACCCTGAGTTCATTGTAGTCTACCATTCCCAGGATAAATAAGGTCGAGTACATAAGCGGGTAGTATGGGTAAACTTTGTACATCCGCTTGTATAAATATCGCAGGAACTTATTTTGTACACGCTCCAACATTTCACTGTATTTGTTTTCGTATGGGGACATATAATTATAATAGGGACATATCACACTAGCTCAACGATACTATCCATACTAATATTATAGATGAAATTTGGTATGGAGGTAGTTTGAGGCCCGAGGTAGGATATAATACCTTTCATCCCGGGAATTCTATTGTTCCTGAGGGATCGAAATTAACACGGGCGGAGCCGCGGGCAATAGCTAGTATTTTATAATAGATACTTATATAGATAAACAACCAAGACCCAGGTCAATCTGAAAAAGGTCATTTTCCATCTTAAACTGACCTAGGATCGAACCCGGGCAGCCTCGTGTCGCAGGCTGGCGTGTTGACCACTGCGCCACGGAGTTCGCCTTTTTATAATATAAGTGTAGAAAATTAAACTTTATGTATCTATATAGTATGTAGCTCACTGATAAATTAACTCTTATATAATATAGATAAGAGAAATAACTGATCTATATTATAGTTATTTCTGGTTTCTGACTGTACCCGAAGTTTTAAATGAAGACTGAGTGGCTTTATCTCAATAAAGATTGTACGCTGACCCATTGCAAACTCCAACTTGTGTTAACTGACCATTTCGGTACTACACAAATATCCTGTTGGTCCCGGAAGCTGGCTAGTTCATTTATTAAGGTAGGTTCTCTTATACAAAATTTAATAACTTCGCAAATTAAGGTTTCGCCCTTCCTTAATAAGGCGTGTTGTGCGTGGAATTAAGTTTGGCCTATCGCCGAGTTAATGAATGCGGCCTGTTATGATTCTTGTAAAAGACAAACATACAAATAGACATAGAAATACAACCTAGATATACGAAACATGTAAATTTTTAACATTGGTTCTTAATTGTAAAGTAGGTATAGCCCAATATATACGACATTTTCCAGCCTTTTTGGCAACCTGCCAGCTTACCGCAGCGATTTGGAATTCATTTTTTATTTAATTTAATGTGTTTTTTTTTCTATTCTAACAATTAGCTGATACTCGTTCGAGTATCCGTTGTTAAACTACAAGTAAGTAGTGAAGACTTGATTAGTTCTTAGAAAAGTTATCGTAATTTTGTACAAGCCGCCTACTATAAACACATCCTTGGTGTATAAATACGTCGTATAGCCATGCGCTAAAAGTGGAGTCATATTTTCTTATACAATAGTATGGGAAATTATGACACCTTGTTTTGACGCTTGTCTTTACTTCTGTTGTCTATTTAATGCTTGCTCTATGTTCATGGCTACGCTTACGTGAACGAGTAATCAGGGTTAAAGATTATGGTATTGCATTAGGGCTTGGGAGTTTATCTTTGAATGCAAATATTTCCTTCATTGTGCAAAATGAAAAGGATTTTCTGACGTTTCCTTTTTATTCAGATTTTAAAAAGTACCAACTAAATAAAATAAAAAAATCGTGTTTATTTTTCTATCAAGAGGTTTGTTTGTTTGTTTTTCATGTATGTATATGTCAGATTTTTCAAGCTGCCTAAAAGCATCTGACGTAGATTAACGACTGCCAATAATGATAACAACCGGGACCAACGTCTTAACATGCTTTCCGAAGTACGGAGGAGCTCGAGATATTTTTATGCCACTTGCGGTCACCCATCCGAGTAGGGACCGCGTCCGGGGTTGATTAACATGCGTAAGCATTAATGATGCTCGCGCCCACTGCGTTATCCGGCCGTTATGTGTTCAGCCGCTATGTATTTTAGCTTGTTGTCGTTTTAATATCTAGTTGTCTGTGACGTGCGCAAAGGCTAGCAATTAGTTTGGAAAATGCATAAAGCTCGGTAAAGCAATAACTATATATTGCTGCGTAGAACAAGCTTTAAATTTTGGTATCGCGACGTGCTGAAATTGATCTTTTTCAGACTGGCCTGGGTCTTGGATGTTTATCTATATATGTATACAGCGTGTAACAGAAAGGGGGTGATCATATGAAGTGGGTCAATACTATACCTTTCATATATTCTTCCTACGAAATTTCAAGTTAAAATTTACACATCCAAAAATGTATGTAAAAAAAAACTTTTATTATTTGTATGTAAACAAATGTGGCACATCACTAGTTGGGGTCAACATCTTTTATCAAAACATCACACACACTAAGTCACTATCGGTGTACACCATAACAGTAACTCCTCACTAGCCATGTTCTCCTGGTAACATTGCAGAAGCTCTCGCGGTAGCCGCTTTGTCGGCTTATACCACACGCCGACAAAGAGATCGCGGCACGGGGCGGCTAATATTTATTGAAGATACTGAAACAAACAAATTAGGTCTTATTAACATAACTGATAAGAATCATTTTGCTTCAAAAAACGAATGGCGTGAAATAAATTCGCATGAAACAAATTCAAGCAAGATAAATAAGTAGGTACAAAATAGGTAAAAAGGCCAATTTCAATTAACGAAACAAATAAGTATGTACTTCTTTTTTTTCTTTGTTCATAACGGCAGCACTTAGTACCTACCTACCTACGATTTAAGAGAAATTGAACAACTTACCATTCAAAGTAAGGGTTCAAAATGTCGACCTTCTTCTTGAATGCACAAGCCAACTCGCCGGTAAATGGATGCACGGACATTATGTAGCATTTCTGGTGTCACCGTAGCGAATGCGGTTTTGATTCGGGCTTCCATCTCCTCGCTCGTAGGGCACTCCACAGCATACACCTTATTTTTAATGTATCCTCACAAAAAGAAATCAAGTGGTGTGAGATCTGGGGACTGCGGTGGCCATGCGATACGTCCTCCTCGTCCAATCCATTGCGGGAAACGCTCGTTGAGGTGGCTGCGCACGACTCGTGCGAAGTGAGCTGGAGCACCTTCGTGTTGGAAAATTAAATTATTTTCCATTACAAGATCGATGAACCTTCTCACTGGCATCACCGACAGTTCATCATGCAGTTGATTTTTCAAAAAAATTAAATAATTCTCGCCATTTAAATTGGTTGGTAAAAAATATGGTCCGACGAGAACATCTCCGACTATTCCAGCCCACACATTTATCCGCCACTGGTGCTGGAATGACGATTCAGTAAACACATGTGGGTTGGGATGAGACAAATAATGCTCGTTATGAATATTACTTATTCCGGCTCTTGTGAATGAAGCTTCATTTTAACGGTCCATAGCACTTTCGAAGCAAACTCCCATGAGGTCTCGACCTGACGCCGATACCACTGACAAAAAGTCACGTGAGGTGCAAAGTCGGTAGGTATTAACTCCTGGACGCGGCTGAAGTGATATGGGTGTTGATGGTCCGCATGCAACACTCGCCACACCTGCATGTGGTTAGCCGCCCCCAGCTCCAAAGCAGCACGGCGGGTACTGCTCCTCGGGTTATCCTCGAAATGTTGCAACACGGCGTCTTCAAACGATCTTGCAAAGTAGCGCGACCAGTTGGCACTGGAGCGTGAAAAGATCCAGTTGAGTGCAGGCGATGGACCATCCGTTCGAAGCAATGAACTGAAGGCAGACGCCTGGCTTCAGCAGCTGGTCGACCATCGATGAACCGCTGGCGGTATAACTCTCGGGCAGCTCTCAAACTGCCGCTTGCTGCACCGACACAAAGCATCATTTCGTAATATTCGGAATTGCTATACGACATAATAGCGAACTAAGAAACGAAAAAGTCGAAACACAAAACAAATCACGATGTTGTTACGAAGACTAATAGCGAACGACTGATGAATACCGAAAATTTATCATTTGCCTATTCTGGCGTCCTAGTACAGGGTAACTACGCCCATAGTAGGCTATGTGATGAGTATTTAATATTACGATTACTCCTATTAGTAAAAGTCAATGTTCTAGCAGCTTTCGTTTCCTAGAAAAGAAAAAACATAGAATGTTCCGGTTCCGGCTGCTAAATTAAGAAACGATTAATAAACTTATTTTAGCACAAACATGTTCTGTCACTTTCTTTTAATGTTCAGTACTTAGTAAATACTGAAAAGGCTATTAACATTATTTACAGTAAAACACATGCAATGCTAAAATTACGTATTTCAAAAAAAATTGTTCGATTTACATTAAAAAAACATTCTAAGTTTAAGTAATTATTATCAATGTGTGGTCAGGTCAAACAACCCTGGGTGTTTTTACAGCTTGGATTGGGGATCACATTTACATAAACATTTCGTATTCTTAATAATCAACTATTAAACAATTAAAAGTTCACATAAAAATCAAATATTTTATGGATGTAGGAGTAATAAATTTAATTGACCATGGGGATCAAAAACTGGGACAGCTACCCTAATGTTAGACAAAGACTCTAGTCTTGCCTGCCTGTTTTAGCTAATTAGGGTTCTGTTTCGTTTATTTCTGATTTAAACAAAATTAAACCTCTTTCGTATTCATAAATTCCGGGTAGGTTTTCGTAGTTTGACCCTTGATTTTTTTATTATTCGGGTGTTTTTAATTTTATTTTTATCCACGATACAAGCAGAGGAGTGTTGCAAGTTTGTTCCCAATGTCCGTCTGCGGCATCGTATCTCATAAATGATGGACGGATCGAATGCGGTGAGTTTTCTTATTTGGATACCTAAATTAACATAAGATCTCTTATCTTAAAATAACATTTAAATTTTTGACTAGATAATTTACGATGGCGCGGCGCTTCAGCCAATAGCAGACGGTTAATTTCGCGCGAAGCAAAAATTTCGCTTTCTGCGCAGGTACATCGGCGTAACTTATTAAAGTGGTAGTACTGTAATTAGTTCCAATTCAATTCTGCCTTTGTGACTTCGAGAAAAAATAATTAAGTACTTAGTCAACTATTCTTAAATTATTTATTTCAAAAATAGGATTAGACCATTTAAGATTCTTCATGATACGATTTTAGTTTGTCGTCTTATCTTTTACGTGAAAAACCAATTACTTTGTAACAGAAAAACAATAAAAAATATGCAGAACCCATATTACAATTATCATTTTTTTTACCAGGAGCAGAGAAAAGTAACGTATTTTTCAGGGTTCGTTTGGAAAATTTCACTCAAAACCAACTTTATTAGGCCTATTATTCATTAAAATGAATAATATTCCTCAATTTGAAGCTAACATAAATAAACACGTCTTAAATGTCTTATAATTTCTTTGTGTAAATAAAAGTGTATCATGTTATTATCAAGGTCTTTTTTTGTCTAGTAACTTTATTTGTCGAGAACTGTAAGAATCAATCCGATAAATTTCAATTAACTTTGGTCAGTGTTCTTTTATGGATCTTTCATTTCTGACCCGATATCGTACAGATACATCATATTACCCTCTCCTATGGAAAGGTAATACTTCTAAATCCCTCCACTTTAGTGTAAAGTTGGGATATTAAGAGACCCATAGTAAATAAACCTAGTTTCAAAGCCGTGATAATTTTCATAATTTTGTAATGTGACAACAACATTACAAAATAATGAAAATACACAGAAATAAATACTCACTTATGGAAAAAAAATATCGGGAACCCAACATTTAATTTAATATTTTTAAATATCAGGAGTAAAAACAGGAGGTGAAAAATGGATGCTAGTGTTCGTTGCCGTAGGATATTGACCTCACAGCTGTTTATTGCCATAATGATGTGCAAGTAGAGATGGGCAATCCACCCACCCGGGTTTAAACCCAGTTGGGTAAAAACCGGGTGTTTTGGGTGTTTTGGGTTTAAACCCAATAAGCACCCAATTTTTTGGGTTTTTACGATTTTTTACCTTAATTATGCTACTTCTTGACCTGACTAAGCTGGTGCAGTGGACTACAGTTCCAACCCTTTAGGTCCAATTGGTCAACTTCCCTCCCATATTTACGTTTTTGTTTTATGCCCTCATCAAATAATATTTTTTGCGATAGAGCGAGGCGACATGACCAGAGGATAAAATAAACGGGAATTTTGGACTGTTAATAGCTCAATAATTTACATATTGTCGCGAAGCTCCCAGAATGGAATAGTCTAGAACTTATTCGAACACCGTCTGTCGCGCTCATAAATCTTATATCTTGCTCACACATATGTATTCTAGGTTAGCGGGAGTACACACTACCGAATATTCTGGCAGTCGGAACCGAAACTATATGAAATTAGAGACAAAACTATTATGAGGGTACGGAAGGGGCCACCGTCATTCAGTTGACCGCGAGTATTCGAAGCGAACGATTCCAATACGAGTGCGAGTAATAACAGTGACCGCAAGGCCACGAGTACGCGCGTCGTGCAGCTGCGACAGGCTTCAGAGGCAGGCGCACACGGCAGAGGCAAGCGCCAGCGCCAAGGTGTTCACGAGAAAGGGCGGCAAGGAAAGTGGACGTATTCAGATCAAAGAATAATACATTAATTTTTTTAATAATACAATTACTAATTGTTTTGACCGTGTTTTGAAGGATTCATTTATGATACATGCTTTTTAACCGACTTCAAAAATTGAAAACGATGTTCTACAGTTTGAATGTTTTCTTACTGACTGGTTGGTAGCTTTTGGGTAAGGAATTTGAGGATCTTGAAAATGACGTCAGTCTTGGAATCCAAGATGGCGGACGCGACTTGTCATAAAAAATCGACATGGGTGTCGTTGTCTAGGTATTTTGAGGTGTAGATCTCGCAAAATGACGTCAGTTTTAGAATACAAGATGGCGGACCCGAATTTGTTATAAAAAATCGACATGGGTTTCGTTTTCTAGGTTTTTTGGGTGTAGATCTCAAAAATGATGTCAGTTTAGGAATCCAAGATGGCGTACGTGACTTGTCATAAAAAATCGACATGGGTGACGTTTCTATGTTTCTTGGGAAGAAGATCTTGAAAATAATGTCAGTTTTGTAATACAAGATGGCAGGGCTTTGCAAGGACCTTATTCATCATGGGTGTTAATCCCTTAGTTTTTTGGGGTGTAAATAACGTAATTTTCGAGGAAGAATAGGAAACAACACCCATGATGATTTATCATAAAATGTCGTCATCTTTGATTCCAAAACTGATTTTATAATCTAGATCTACACCACTAAAAACCTAAAAAATTACACAAGTAGATTTTTCATGATAAGCCACCATCCGCCATCTTAGATTCCAAAACTGACATCAATTTCGACATCTACACCCTAAAAAATGTAGAAAACGACACCGATGTCGATTTTTCATGAAAAAATGCCTCCGCACTCTTAGTTACCAAAATCGACGTCATTTTCAAGATCTACACCCCAAAAAGCCTTAGAAATAACATCCATGTAATTTTTTCATGACAAGTCACGTCCGCCATCTTGGATTCGAAAACTGACATCATTTTCGAGATCTACACCACAAAAAACGTAAAAAAGAACACGCATGTCGATTTTTCATCAAAACTCGCGTCCGCCATCTTGAATTCCAAAACTGACGTCAGTTTCGAGATTTTCACCCTAAAAACCTAGGAAACGACACCAGTGTCGATTTTTCATGACAAGTCGCGTATGCTATCTAAGATTCCAAAATTGACGTCATTTTCAAGATCTACACCCCAAAAAGCCTTAGAAATAACATTCATGTAAATTTTTCATGACAAGTCACGTCCGCCATCTTGAATTCGAAAACTGACATCATTTTCGAGATCTACACCCCAAAAAACGTAAAAAAGAACACGCATGTCGATTTTTCATCAAAACTCGCGCCCGCCATCTTAAATTCCAAAACTGACGTCATTTTCGAGATTTTCACTCTAAAAACCTAGGAAACGACACCAGTGTCGATTTTTCATGACAAGTCGCGTATGCTATCTAAGATTCCAAAATTGACGTCCTTTTCGAGATCTACACCCCAAAAAGCCTTAGAAATAACATTCATGTAAATTTTTCATGACAAGTCACGTCCGCCATCTTGAATTCCAAAACTGACGTCAGTTTCGAGATTTTCACCCTAAAAACCTAGGAAACGACACCAGTGTCGATTTTTCATGACAAGTCGCGTATGCTATCTAAGATTCCAAAATTGACGTCATTTTCAAGATCTACACCCCAAAAAGCCTTAGAAATAACATTCATGTAAATTTTTCATGACATGTCACGTCCGCCATCTTGGATTCGAAAACTGACATCATTTTCGAGATCTACACCCCAAAAAACGTAAAAAAGAACACGCATGTCGATTTTTCATCAAAACTCGCGCCCGCCATCTTGAATTCCAAAACTGACGTCAGTTTCGAGATTTTCACCCTAAAAACCTAGGAAACGACACCAGTGTCGATTTCTAGGTTTTTATGACGTTTTTTCTGTAACTACCAATGTCGTCGCTCGGGTGGAGCGACAACAAAGGGTATATTTTTTTTAGGTTAAATGGTATAAGAATTAAAACGATAAATAATGCCTCGAGACATTCTGAAGTCATTGTGGAATAACATGCTCCTGTACATATTTTAATACAAACATAATCTCTAAAAACAACAATACACTCCTTTTTTTGAAGTCGTGTAAAAAGAAAACTATCAAAAACTCAAATTTCAATACCTACATAAGAAAATAAAATAATATAATTTTTCACCTTAAAATTATTTATTCTTCTAATTACGTCCACCGACACTACTAAGTCATTGCCGCACTCGTTCTAACATAAGGTCTGACACAGCATGCCGTCTCTTTCTACTTTGGCGCAAAGCTTCTAAAATATTAACGGCAAGCAAAAGACCAACATGTTGGTCAACTGCAACATGAAAACACAGAACTAATTATTTTCATCTCGGTTTTTATTAATAGTAAACATTTAAAAATTTCCTAAAATTTAAGTAAGTACGTACGTAATATTTCTTTAAATTATTTTAACGTACAGCAAGGTACAATTGATCATTACAATTTAATAAAAATATATTTTTCATATGTTACTAACGTTTTTGACAAATAAAGTAAACACCCAATTTTTTGGGTGTTTATGGGTGTTTAAGGGTGTTTATTGGGTTTTTACCAAAGCACCGGGTTTAAACCCGGTGCTTTGCCCATCTCTATGTGCAAGTGTAAATTAATGAATATGTTATAACAAATTTCAAAAAATACAACTATGTATTTAATTAACTCTCAAGGTTCAACAGGGCACCAGGCTGTTCGTTACCGGTGACTGCTTCCGTTTATTCGATATGATCACCCCCTTTCTGTTACACCCGGTATAGATAAACATCCAAGACCTGCGACACGAGGGTTCCCGGGTTCGATCCCCGGTCAGGTCAAGATGGAAATTGATCTTTTTCAGATTGGCCTGGGTCTTGGATGTTTATCTATATACATACATATATAGACCCAGGCCAATCTGAAAAAGAGTCGCAGGCTGGCGTGTTAACCACTTATCAAATAACACGTGTTAACAAATACATATTTGTTATAAAATATAGTATCGTTGAGTTAGTATCCCTTAACACAAGTCTCGAACTTACTTTGGGGCTAGCTCAATCTGTGTGATTTGTCCGTATTTATTAATTTATAAAATTAAACTACTAAACTTGTGACGTGACTGTGACATGGTTAAAGTTCCACTAGTGGTTAACTCGAAACGTTGATAATATTCAATGCAATGCTGCAACTATCTGTAGCTGTGTTGAACGCGACTAATAATGTTGGTGTCATGTCGCGTGCGGCCGCTGTTGACACCATGTTAATCGCATGAAAACACACTATTGTGAACTAAGCGTTTCATTAAATTTCAGCTTGATGCCATTATGAGATGAAACGTGGTTGGCTGCCTAGGAAATGAGCTCTGAAGTTATTATTTTTTATTTTCCTCAGCCGGGGCAGTAAAGATAGATAAAGTAGTTAAGTGTACTTTTAGATAAAGGTTAATTATTTTTGTGTGTTTTAACGGCAAATAGTAAGTATCAAGCTTATGTTGTGTGTCCATAAGATAGAAATAAAAGTAGAAGTGCATAAATAACTTAGACAGCACATATAATGATTTTCTATTCAAAATTTGGTGCAAGTACATATCACAGCAATTATCTAAGCAGAAAAAAAGAAAGGATATATTTTATTGAAACGTGAATATTTTTTTTAAAGTAACCAAAATCAACCATGTGTTAGAATTGAGATGTTGTACGTATATTTTTATCTAAATATACGTAGTAAATAGTGAGAAAACGGGCTTTCATATCCACGTTTTGCGAGCCGGTTTTTATTTAACCCATAGCTGAATGCGCGCAATACAAAGCCGTGTCAACGTACCGGTACGAGTATAGTACGAGCTGCAGGTGTAGAGATACTAGATACGATTCTATATTTAAAAAAAAATCTAGAGAATGTATTATAGAATTCTTTAAAATATGGTGAAACGATGTTCAGGGTAGAGTTATTATTTGTGCCAGCGTGTGTGGCATCTCAAGAATTATATGCTCAAAAGGCAGATTGTACACAACTTTTGGTATACTCCAGGGGTATTCTTAGAATGAAAGAAGTACTTGTAACTAGTTGATATTGATACCTTTACGTAAGAAAAAAAATTAATCTTACAGACAAAAGTGTACCATTGCCAGAACGACGTATTTTAACGCTTTTATTTGAAGGGGACAATTTTAATTCTCAACATTACCTCTATCTAGCCATTTTACTAACGGAACTGAAATGGTTTTAATAGACTATTATTATGTCTATTTAATTTCGTAAGTATCCACATAATTAAGTCTTTATAATGACTTTACAAAGTCTTGACTTGAATAGCTACTTATCATATCAGCCGCAAAAGGTCCACTGCTGGACTCCTCTGGTTTTCCAATACGCCGCTTAGCAGCGGCATGCGTCCAGCGTCTTTCTGCGACCTTAGTCAAGTCATCCGACTATTCGGTCGGTGGGTATCCGACGCTGTGTTTGCCCGTACGTGGTCGCCATTTGGGAACCCTTCGGCTCCATCGGACGTCGGTTCTTCGCGCTATGTGCCCCATCCACTACCACTTCAAAGAGCTAATCCGATGAGCTATATCGGTGACCTTCGTTCTCCTACGAATCTCGTAGAGGAACACCGAGCTTATAACACCCATAGCTCTTTGAACGACCTTGAGCTTTCTTATGAGGCCTATAGTAAGGGACCATATTTCGGACCAGTCAGTCATCACTGGTAACACAGTATAACATTAATTATAGACTTTCGTCTATAATCAATGTGTGTTATTATACTGACTAATTGCTACTACTAAATTATTTTTTCAGTGATGCAGCTTCTAATGACTATCGAACATATAAATTAAACACATATTTTTATGCGTACCTAGTCATGGTTGTATCAAAAGATCGGCACATACTGGCAAAGCCATTAGGGGTCGTCAGGTCGTCATTCATTCAGCTTCTCTGATACTGGTTGAGTTGTAATAATATACTGTCCACACAATGCTTTCTAGATCACACACGCCAAGAAATCTCACGCGCATATTCCATTTGATCGGTGCGGCTTCTATACATTAATAGAAGTATTTTTTGCTCTGTCTACACTAAACGCACTTTATGTCACGCATTTTAAGCAAAACATGAGGCAAGAAACGTTATCATTTGCCCTTAACCAAACAATGAGAAACACAATGCCCTATTTTTACACATTGATCCTTTACCTACTAACGGAATTTATTAGTTATGGCAATGGAAATTATCAGTAATAGAAAGTTGTTGAAAAAATACCATCTGATCGCAACGATGCGGCTTCCAGCGTCTCTACGAACACATAAAAACACGTAGTCGTATGTGCGGTGTAATCATGGTTTCATCAAAAGAGCGGCACACACTGGCAGAGCCATCAGGGCTCGTCAGGGCGCCATTCATTCGGCTTCGCTGATGGTGGTTGCAATTATGTGGTGCCGTGAAATATACTGAACTACTGTTCTGCTTTTTGTCGTGGTGTAGGGGGCTTGAGGCCGCTCTCTTGTATTTCATGAGATGTAATTTTGCAAGATTCATTTTACGTTTACTTATTTTTGAAGTGAAAATTTCTAGCGTTGAGCATTTTTTGAGATGTAAAAAAACCATTGGACTGGCGGCACTGTTACAGTTCTATTACCGCACTTCAAGGCTTTCAAATTATTTTCAAATTAGTAGACTCGTATGTAAGATTGGATGGATAAAATTGTTGACATAGATATTATTTTATTGTCTGTATAATTTATGTTTATGGTTATTTGTTTAACATTTCTATTTTATTAATCACTAGCTTCAGCCTTGCTTAATCTGCGTTAAACAGTTTCCTAGGAAGATTCTGAATAACAAGCCTGTCACTGGGATAACATTCATCCTAATCCATTCAACTTTATAGCAAATATCGATGCAAACATCTAAATATCCAAACTTACAAAGCCTGCCATAATTAAATTGAGACCAAATCCTAACAAGACTGTCTTTTATTCCGAGTAGTATATTCAGTAACAACATTATCTGTTTTACTATCCACCCTTCGTTTATAGGGGTTTATTCGCCATTCATCCCAACGAAGCCAGGGAACACTTCCCTAATTATTCCCTTTTTTCCTGCCCTTGTGTTTCTTCATTTGTCATTATTAATTGAGGTCTTAGAGATCCATTTGCGGACGAATATACTTAGTTTTCATTTATTTGGGATGTGTGAGTATTTTTGTATTTTCGGATAAACAAAACGTGAGCAATTTTACTCTTTAAGACTACAAACGGAAATTTCATTTCATTTATGACAAAAGGCCAAACAAGAAAACTTCTGTGTTAATTTACATAAATTGAAATTAGATTAGTATTTATAATTTTATTATTTATATATTATTTTTTGGTTCATACTTTAATGAAATTAATTGAACGTAAAATATTTTGAAGAAGATGATGAAATTTCAAATTACAAATTAAATATATTAATTTTTTAATTAGCTATTTTTAAGTGTTTTATACATATTTTGCATTCACAATGCTCAATGTTCTAACACCGGCGCCGAAATTCTCCATCATATCCTATTCCCCTTATACGTATTAAGGCTAAGGGTGGAGAATTTCGGCGCCGAGGTTAGAACAGGTGGTGGCTCAGTTGGAAGAGCGTAAGTCGTACATAGACTTAAGATCGCAGGTTCAAATCCCGCCCGCTTGGAATTTTTTTACCATATTTTATTTCTTAATTTAATAAGAGTATTTTAATTAGCTTTTTGCTATCGCATTATCTAGCGGTAAGAAACAACAATTGTTTTTTTTATATAAATTGGTAACCTTTTTGTATTACTTTTATTTTTCTTGTTTTGTTACTCGTTTGGTTTATTTCTTCCACGTTTCCCGAGTACATGATGAAAACGAAAATTATTAACTTCTTTTCTCTGCACTGCATACCTACTATAGACATAATAATGATGTCATACATAATTAACAGATTTTTTTATCAAATTTGTTTCCGACAAGAAGAATACGAGTAAACAAACTAAAAAAGTGTGTCGGCACGCAACTACATCAAAAAGGTAGGTCGCCTAAAACAAAAACAAGAAGGGTTTTCTGATTAAACAGATTCTCATTTCCCAACAGTTTCAATCACCGCAAGCACTTACATTTTCAGCGTTATTTATTTTTTATGCGATATCACGCATGAAGTATAAATAAAAACACAAGTGCTGCAATAATCTCCCCCTGTAACCCTCGTAAGGGTTGTCCGAGACGTGAATATCAATGGTTTAGTCGACGTTGGACTTATTCGCAAAACGCCTTAAGAAAATACACTTTTCTCCAAATTCAATACATGCATATATATTTTTTTTAGTGTGCTATTTTGATAGAAAGTCCTAACTAAAATAGGAACATCAGTAAATAAAGTACTTTAATGTTCTAAAAACTATTTGAGATATAAAAGTTAACGCTATTACGTTTTTAAGAGGAGTCAATTACGGCGCCTTAATAAAAACAGACAGATGTGACGTCACACGTCTCGCTTTTGTAGATATATGTAGTGATATGCAAAGTTTGTTCGGCATTTATGTTAAATATTGCGTTTATGGAGATAACTTTATATAAAAAATCTATATAAAAATTTAAAGTTCTTCATACTTTTAAAATGGAGTTGCCTAAATAAGTTTCACTTATCGTACCAATATCAAATTAAAAATGTGCCTTACAGACTTTTTGGTGTACATGTTTATATAATCAGGATTTTTTTTCAAAATCTACAACATTCTACAGGTTCCTTCCACGTAACTAACTTTTTACTTATCGTACTTCCAGAGATTAAGAAACAGTTCGCTATATGCGTTACTTTTAGAATATTGTTATGTTGTCAAAAACAAATCGTCGTATTTAGTTGTTTTAATATTATTTTCCTTATGTTTAGCTACTAAATTATGGATCTCTCATCAATAAGGTTTTCTAAAATATAATCTATTCGAATATAAATTCTATTTATAATGTGTCAAAGGTCATCTGTTGAATGCTATTTCAAATTTTCCTAAAATATTGTTTAAATTAATTCGTAGAACGAAATCAATTCGTAGAACGAAATCAATTCGTAGAACGAAATCAATTCGTAGAACAATTTCTATCATCATCATCATTTCGTGTAGGTGCCACTGACAATCGACCATGCACACCCTGGCATCAGAGTTCTTCACCGCCTCTCGGCCTCTGACGTGGTTCCTTTAACGACTACCAGATGGCAGCCGGGACCATCGACTTAGCGTGCCTTCCGAAGCACGGAATCATCTTTATTATCAGACAATCAGGTGATTCAAGCCTGTACTGTCCTAACCAAACTGAAAACAACAAAACCGGGTCTACAGGCAAATGCCTTAACTACTACGGAGGCAGTCGAGTCAATTGGTTATAAAAAAATAATAAGTTTGAAATGGAATAATTTTAAGTGAACATCCCGTAGATTAGTTTTTTGCGCCTCTAGGCCATTTTGCGAATAGGCCAACGTCCATATCATTGCCTTCCCGAGTAATTTCCATCAGTTGCCATGAAACGGTCTAGCGTTACGGAGGTAATGGGACACAATTTCTTTCACCACCTGAGACTGATTCCATATACGTAATGCGTCGTGATTAGAAGAGAAAACGTGTGCCAAATGTATAACTTATTTTACTCATTATTCCCCATTGAAAGTTGGATTGATAGATGGTAAAGTTTAATTGATTATGTTATATCACTCAAAACGGCTTGAAAAAATTCTAATTGATGTACACTCGTAACTGTAGATAAAAACGTGATACTAAGGAAATATATTTTTGTTTACTGTATTTATATGAAAGTCGTTTTCAATTTGATAATAAAATGAAATTTCGTGTCCTTTGGGTAAGAAAAAAGTAAGGGTATATACATATAATGTGAGGCTAGCTGAACGTTATATGTGAAATTTGTCGTTATATATTTTTATTTGTACAATTTAATTTTATTTCACTGGCTCGAGAATGCTTAAGATACCCTTAAATAAAATTAGTTATATTTTTTTCTGGATTCATGTATATATTTACGTAAGAATGCATATATACATATTATTCCATGCTGGTCTGGTAGAAATGATAAAGCTTAGAATGTACCAGCAGCTTCTCTTCCCACGCAGATCGTAAATTTTCTTTTGTAACTTTTTGATTCAGTGAAAAATTTTTAAAATAAAGGTGGCGTATCTATTGAAAAATGTGTTAACTGATACAAATCATTTGAAAGTATTTTACACAAATTTTACGCAAACATTTTTTCGTGTCAAGTGGTATTATTTGACGTTTTTTTCTAAAATGTCAAAAACTAGGTGATTTTATACTGTTCAAAACATATAGACTTCTTTAATTTCTAATTATCTAATAATATCAGTAATCAAAGTTTTTCTCTCGATCTATTTCTGTGGTTTTTCTAGTTCATGAATATAATGAGTAAGAATATTTTGAAACTTTGAACTCGTTTTTCTCAAAACTACGTTTTTGGACTTAAATCTTTTCACTGGCAGTACAAATATGCAACGTAAAATTTCTCGAGTATGGGTACTTCGTATTTTTGACAGAGCTCCTCGTTTTTTTCTTTATTTTTTGTTTAAAATATTGTTTGACTATTATCAAGTATGAGATAAAATAGTTAATCAAATCAATCGGTCGGACTGTACCAACGATAGGCTATATCTAACTATAGCTCGATTGGTCTGGAGCTTAAATAGCCGTCGCTAGGCGGCAGGAAAAAACAAAAAGTATGCAGTGCACTCACAGTATTGGCAATGGTCTGAAAGCTGTGCTGCAGTTTTTTAAATAGATGACTCTGATTTTAAATATTTCTGTTTAGTCCACTGAAAGTTTTTTTTTGGGCTTTTGCTTGTAAAATGTAGATCATTTTAATTGCAATAAAATATATATTTTTTTATTTCTATATTTAACCAGACAAACCGTAAAAAACATTTGAATTCCCTTTTCTAAGATGGCGGCCGTGGGACAAGGGTTGCAACAAATTTGGATTAATCTGAAATAATCTTATTACTATTACGTAGATGATTTTATAGTTTCCTTGATTTGGTCCGTGACTTTGCTCGCTTGAATATGGATGATTCGGGTACATCTATATCGGTTCAGTAGTTGAAGCAGACAGACAATAGTGGGAATTGAATAAGCAAGCGAGGGGAGTGTTTGTTTTTTTGGGTAAAAGTGTTATCAACCTATTTTTTGTTTACTATTCGCATTCATAAACTGATTCGCGTGAAATTGTAATGATAATTACAAAGATCTTCTTTTGGTTCTTTTTGTGACGAAATTGGCATAAAGATATGACTTATGACTATTGTGAGTTTACTATGATAGAATTCGCGAGATCAGAAAAAGATTACGTAATTTTTAAACTTAATCTAACGTCACTATTTAGTAATCTGTGATCTAACCGACAAACTATTCCTGAAAATGGATATCATTTTTATTTATATTCTATCTCATACAATTCTTCAATTGCTTTGGAAGTTCCAATCCCATGTCTAGGAAAATTCAATTTGCAAGACGTAGACTCACGAATCATAAGAATTTCACAAAGGTTAGGTCTATTTTCTTATCACAAGTAAGAAATTGAAATTTTAATACACCCGTTTCTGGCACCAGTGACAGAAGATAAATACAAATATATTTATGACTTCATATCAACCCCAAGAAGTCCACTGATGGACACAGGCCTCTTGCAGAGATTTTCAAAATGACTGGAAGCAGCTTGCATCCAGCTTTTTCCTGCGACCTTAGTCAGGCCGTCCGACCACCTGCTCAGTAGATGTCCGACGTTTCGCTTGCTGGGACATGGTCGCTATTCGAAAATCTTTATGCCCCAATTGGCCATCGGTCCTATACCCTATGATAGTGCCCCGCCCACGATAGTCGATAAAATACAGAGTGATTTTGTACCTATGAAGTATATTAAAATCCTGGATTCAGAATCCCTAATTGAATACATAGCTGTAAGAGAAAAAGGTAAAAAAACAAAAATAAAATTGGATCTTCCGTACAAAATTGCCGATCAGCTGGGCGAATTTATATAGGATGTGAAGTGAATGAATTAATGAATTAAAATATGTAACAACGGGTTGCTCACGTACGAAGTCAGCTACTGGCCTACATGTTTCGATCTCATCCGGTGGTCTTCCTCGGGGCGAATGTTGACACGCGTCTAATGTCCTGATCCGCGCTAATACTAGCAATCGGAAGCATGGGCGGCGCGGGCAGTGCGGGTGGCTGTGAAAATGCTTTTATGATCTGCGCGGGGAGAGAAGCAGCTGGTTCATCCAACATTTTTAGGGGCCCTATTAATATGGCTCCGCTGTTCGTCCGTATGTCACCAGACTGTAACTCATGAACCGTGATAGTTAGACAGCTGAAATTTTCACAGATGATGCTATTTCTATTGCCGCTATAAAACAAGTACTAAAAACCAGAACTAAATAAATATTTAGGGGCTCCCGTACAACAACCGTGACTTTATTGCTTGTTTTTGCACGATATTGAAAACGGCAACAGGTAGACGCTTGAAAATTTACAGAATATTTAGTTAAAAATAAAATTAATATTTAAGTGGAGCTCCCATACAACAGACAAGAGTTTAATGCCGTTTTTATTTGTGGTACGGAACCCTTCGTGCGCGAGTCCGACTCGCACGTGGCCAGTTTTTTTCTTTTCTCCAAGACCAGCTTGGGAAATGGTATGAAACGTCGTGGAAATGCCAAAGATGATACAACCATTGTACTACTAAAACACAGAGACAATAGATTTCAGCTAATATTCTGTAAGGGTAGCGTCCCGAAAATACAAATGTATTTATTTCCTCCAAGTGATACAAATGTCAACATTACTAAAAGATTGTCACCGCAAATAGCTCCTCGAATATTTTATCACGCCCCGCTGATTGGCACGTGATGCGGGTCCCTATGTATTTACAGAACCTTTGTTTTGTCCCCTCATCTACCCTCCAAACACAATTATGTTCAGGCGAATTGCGACATAGATTTTTTATTTTTCATCTGTAAACCGAAATTAATGAGGAGATGTCAAAGACATTTAAATATAAAGAATATTTTTTTTTTTCGATAGATGGCGTTAGTTCAAATCATAAGTCTAAGTCGTCTAAGGCCTTGGACGAATATATTCGTCCAAGTCTAAGGCCAGATTTAAAAAAATCAAGGGGAGTTCGATGATCTAGTGGGCTTAAGCATAATTAGCCGTCACCCATGTAAGGCTTCTCGAGCTTCCCCCTCCATGTCTTGAAATGCATTTGAAGTCACTGATAACAGTAGTTAAGCTTTGTCAAATATCTTTAGGCAAATTAAGAAATCTGACAGCAGTATTGGCCACTTACATACACGACAAACAAGAACTATATTTTATACACAGTCCGTTTTAAAATTCAATTTAGCATAATGTAAAGCTAAGGTCCTTTTTAGCCCACAAAGAAAACGCATATGAGACAATGATACCTACAATCCTCATCCATAAACGTTTATTAAATAATGGCAGATAATCGTACTCATACATCCTGTAAAGAATTAGGAGATATAAAGAAATTAGGCCAGCGGTGTCATTCTCAACGGCATAACCGGTAGTTGCTGGTTATCCCTTATTTATTCAAAAGGGTAGTATAGTATCCCAATACCTTCATTCCCTTTCCAAAGCCAACAAAGTCCTATCCAACCCTAGCTTATAATATTCTTCCGATCATCATCATCACCATTTCGAGTAGGTGTCACGGTCAATCGACCATGCACACCCTGGTGTCAGAGTTATTCGGAACTGCCTCTCGGCCTCTGACGTGATTCCTTTAACGACTATCAGATGGCAGCCGGGACCAACGGCTTAACGTGCCTTCCGAAGCACGGAATCATCTTTATTATCAGAAAATCAGGTGATTCAAGCCTGCAATGTCCTAACCAAAATGGAAAAAACTAGACCCCCGGGTCAACAGGCAAACGCCTCTTCCGATGGGCAACAGCGTTAGAAGCAAAAGAGGCCAAAGAAACTGCGCTCGCCAACCCGCCTACCGAGCGTGGTGAGTATGGAAATATTCTCCCATGGAGCGAAGAATCCTTGGGAGAGGCCATTGTCCAGCAGTGGACTTCTTATGGCTGAAATGATGAGTACGAATGCGGAAATTGTACGAATATGTCTGAAGGCAAATGAATGATGATTATTAAAGAATGGATGTTATGATACCGATTTATCAATAATTTATGATTTAACATGTTACATTTAAATACGATAATAGTATCAACTTTATCAAAATCAGTACGCACTATCGAGCCAGAAATCATTTGACAAGTTTCGACGTTTCTATCAAAACCATTGAATTCGCATTGAATGGGATCTATTAATCATGCAGTCATTATTTTATGGAACTGACACAAAGAGATTTGTTGTTAGAATAATTAGAGCAGACATTAAAACCATAATATTTAAGTAATATTTATCACCCATCGTAATGTGGTTTTTAGTGTGCTTATGTAGAAATCTTCCATGCTGGTCTGGACGAAAAGAGAAAACGTAGAATGTGCCAGCTGCTTCTCTTACCGCGCAGATCGTAAAAGCCGATCCAGGGAATGGGCTCCAATATGCTAATTGTGGCCATAAGGTCTTATAGACCTAGGCTCTGTCTACCCCGCAAGGGAAAAAGACGTGATACTATGTATGTCCGTATATGTAGAAATACATACTATGTAACATGCGTTATATAACCACATCCAGAAAGTCCTTTGTATTTGTATCTAGTCTTGAAATCGTATCTTAATCGTAATCTCATGAAACAAAAAATATTCATAACTTGTCAATATAAAAGATCAATGAAAATACAATAATTACCTTTAAAAATTGTGTAAGACCCATGCTACACGCAAACTTAATTTTTGCTAGTAACATGAATGGGCCAGCTCATCCGGGGAAGTCCCACACTCTCACAGAAAATCGACGTTTGAATAGAAGCCTTACCGTTTCTATGCTTCTTTCGGTGAGTGAAAGAGCCGAAGGCCCATCCTTCACCCCATTCCCCTCATGTCCTCCCCCTAATGTACTCCCCCAACTGCTTGAAAGGCCGGCAACATCCTGATGTTGCAGTTGTCCATGGACAGCGCTAATTGCCTACCATCAGGTGACTCGCTTGCTCGTTTGCCGTCCGTTTACACTAACTTATATATTACTAGTGGTCTTATATCATAAAAAATTATTGTAATGCCAATATTACAGAGAACTGGCCAAATTGTGAGTCGCATAAACACACATACTAAGGGCACAGAATTAATATAAGTACTAACTAAATGTTCCGTATTGAAGTATAATATTTAACTTCTGAAACCATATTTCTTCTTAGGGCTCTGATGCATAAAACTTCTTCCAGGCGACCTTTCTTATGAAGTTTACTAACGCACTTGTCTGTGTTAGACGTCTCAGTAATAAATAACCAGCAACTTTGACAGAATCGAGAAAAACGCCAAAAGAATACGTTTCTGGTTTGGGACCCCCCTCTTATTACATTTATTTGTTTTTATATTTTTTTGTTATAGGCGCAATAGATATATGAATTCTGTTCAAATCACAGGTGTCTACCTATGACGATTAAATATATACATCGGCTTGATAGACGAACGAATGGACGGATTGACATCAGCGGCTTAGTAATACGGTTCTGTTTGTCACCATCTGCGTATGGAACCCTAAAAATCAGTCAGAACTTCCAATCATGTACTCATCCTTGAATGGTTAGCGAGGTATTTATTGCTACTGAACATAAATAATGACTAAATATTGTAGTCTGCTCTATTAGTAATTAAACCTCTTTGGATTGATACAATTCGAATGCTTACATCGAATACAAAATCGTTAGGTATAATGGACATTAAATTCAGAATTAATCTATGCGCACAATACCAGCCCTAATTTCGGCTCAACCTAGTTTCGTAGACGTTTTGTTTGTTAACATTGTATGAGTTTAAGGCCATTCCGAGTAAATATATGGCGTATCTTTTAATTTATTTAGGCTGCTCAAACATTTAAGCCCTTAAACATTTAAGCATTTGTTGGCTGGGTTGCGTGGTGTAGTATCCTATACACGTGACCAGCCGAAGAACGAATTGAAGATCGAAGAGGATCGTGCTGTCAAAAAGCGTACATGGGAAGACCAATAGGAAAGTGGCTGGTGGGGTCTCCATAAATGGCGTTGAAAGAGGAAGTGTACTTGTATACATGTCAAAACCTACGTACTACACAAGTAAATTAACTACAAGTAGATCCTCTGATGGCTCAAAATAAGGAACAACTGAACAGCCTGTAATGGTGTTAGAGGATTTTATCCTCTTTGATTCACTGTCCCACCCTTTAAGTAATCGTTATTTCAGCCCTTTACCACAAGTATGGTGCTTCATACAAGCGGAGCTTCATAAATATGAATTTATACCTAATAATCATCATCATCATCAGGTCTTTTTAGTCTCCACTGCAGGAGCATGACAACGGAGCCATACTTGGCCACAGCAGACAGAGGCTTTGGCCTACACTCTCCTCGCTGGCTAGACGGGTTGGAGAGGTCTCTTGATGTTTATGAGCTTTGTTTAGCTTGTATTTCCTAAGTAGCCTCTTACGACATCCATGGAAAAACTTGGAGTGGTCCTATTCTTCTTGGCCGGAAACCACACGGCTATTAATACTACTACAAACGAAATTTACATTCGTGCTCACGTCAATGTATGAGTTGACAATCAGGGTCACCACCGCCAAATGAATTGAAGTACAAACGTGCTTATAAGAGATATCGCGTAACGTGCAACTAGCAGCAGTCAGCTAACCCTGTTTTTCAAAGCTAACTAAAACACTAAAGAATGGCGGAGAGGTCCGGGACTGCCATATTAACGACGCTGCGATGTTTCCGTTCTGAACCTTAGTACATATATTAATTTTGTACCTTTACGAAAATAATTGTGATTCTCTTATAAATTTGGGACGGCAGAACGGCGCCTCTAAGAGACGTCAAATGTCATATCAAAACCTGTTTCATCTGAGCGTTTTAGCTCGATTTCCTCCCAGAAGTATTCTAATCCTTAAAGTAATTACTTCATAATAATACGTACATTACGATTTTACCTAAGAAGGGTTGGAGTCAGGGCCGTCTGGCAGGCGGCTGGCCGTTAAAACTTTCGCCGAATCATAATTATAGCATGATTGCTGTCATAACCGCGAACCCCGAGCTCTGAAGCACCAGAGCCGAGGTATGAACCGAAAAAAGTTCTGATACGCATACTTTTGAAAACAAATAAGTTTTTATTTTAATTCCTATTCAAATTTGCATAAATCTTACTGTGTATGTAATACTGAATTACACTTTAATGCAGGTCATTACAGTGACTTAATATTAAAATGTTAAATATTGCATGCCTACAAGCCTTGCATTAAAAATTACAGGACTAATTTACACGTCAAGAAAACATTTTACTAACGGAACACGCCCGGTTTTATTTATGACTGAAAGCAGACGAAGTACCAGCCACCGTCTATCACAATGTTCGTGAAAGTATAAAAACAAAGTGTGTTGTGGAGGTGTAACTTTTAAAAGATGAGCTGATAACATTTTATGATGATACAGAATACTTTGCCAACAAAAAAGTTTTTATAATAAGATTTGAAATAAGGCTTTATACCTGTTTCATTCAGAACGATATTGAGGACTATTTTTGAAACGGTGCTTTACCAAACGCAAGATTATTAAATTACTCTCGTCTTTACAGTTACGATATACTATTTTTCTGTATTTTCAAAACCAACGTTTGGGCTGTAGTGCAGCGAAAAATATTTTTGATTCTTCTTATGACTCTGTAAAACAGAGAAAACATTCAAAATAATTTAATAATATCTAGAGACTTTTAATTGTTTAGTAGTGTAGTGAGTTTGACGCTATACTAAAACGCAACGTAAAATCGTGGCAAGCGACCTCCGAATGACAGGCAGTGCCATTGACGTAAAGGCGTCCGTTGTCGTGGAAACGAGCAGTCTAAACGTCTCGTTCCAAATGCTTCGTGGTTCCAATCATTCGATAACTAACGATTGAAAAAATTGTGTTTTTGAAAACACAATTTTATCGTATCATTCGTAAATTAATCGTATTGTTGTGATGCATTCAAAAAAACAGATTCTGATCTTTTTGGTTAGAATTTGTTTGTTTTACTAAATTATATTTAAAATGCAAAAATGTTCGTTACCCAATTAATTTGTTTCCTACATTTTCATGCTTGGCTATCGCACACATCAAAATTGTATACACGTTGTCAGTCCCACCCCTTCGGTACATAGAATTCTACCTTTCATTCAGGAAAAATTGAACGCTTCCAAAGAATTTATAGTGCTCGTAATACGAAATTGCTTTAAAAACGCTACGATGAATGTGAAAAATATGACAGCTTTGTGCTTGTTTAATGATTTGGGATTCTTCATATATCGTATTGGGGCCACAAGCCTTAAATAAATATGTTTTTGTTGATACAAAAGAGAAGATAAGTACATATTTTTTGAATAGAAATGGGCCGATGAGCTGACTTCACTAAAACTAAACAGTCGAGCGATATCGATAGCGGCGTAGTCCAGCAAGCTATGTTAAACGGTTAATTTAAAAAAAACATTGCGTATATAAAGTGTTGATCATCACTTCAAAATGCATTGCGGCTTTCGTATGATTTACTATTTTAATTTAGCATATGTAAAGCGTGGATTTTGAAATGATCATCAAAACGTCGCACAATGTAATTATCAAAAGTTAGCGAGTGGACTGTAGTGCTGCCGCTGCCCTGATTTAAAAAAAGTACCCGAAGACGTTTACAATTACTGGTATACTTATATGGAGTCAAGATTTTGGCAAGCTATGTATTTATTGAAGACTTCAATTAATGTAATTCCAAGTACTGAAATTTCACCCTTCTAATCTCAAAACACCTGAGATTGTTTAAGACTTTCCATAAAGTGCCACATTTGTAGCTTACTCTAACTTTTGCCACTACGATGTTCGTGAAACAAAGTGATTAAGAATACCGGCTTGCCACGAAATGCAGCTCGAAAATGTTTGCTTTTCTATAACCCCAAAATATATTTCGGAAAACTTGCCCTAGCAAAATCTTTTGGCGAACAAGTAAAGTTGTGTAAAAACATGCAGTGTTTGTGGTTTAGGGGCCTGTGATTTGAGCCAAAGATACGTTCGAGGTATCTATTTGGCTATAACCAGGAAAAAGAAAAGGTAGACAAGTATTTTTTTGTTTACTTCCAATCAGACAAACACGAAAATATAATACGAGTAGAAACGGAGCCTGCAAGGGTTCACTATCTTCAGTATTTTTAGGGTTCCGTATCTCAAAAGGAAGAAACGAAACCCTTATAGGATCACTTTGTTGTTTGTCTGACTGTCTGTCTGTCAAGACAAGAATCTTTTTTCAGGAACGCGTAGAGGTATCTAGCTGAAATTACTATTAGATACTCAGGTCTACTGTCCTTTGGAGCTGTGAAAAAAAAAAACAAACGAAATGGCTTAGAGCCAACGCAATCAAAAGAAACAAACGTTTATGCTGCAAATTTTCGATTTTCGCAAGGGAATCAGAACCTAAACTCAGAATCTTGAAATTTGGTACGAAGCAACGTCTTAAAGTACGGGTAAAAGAAAAATTGTGAAAAACATAAATCGAATGAAAAAAAATGAAAAACAGCGTGCATCAATTTCATATGAAAAATAAAATACATAAAACAAATGAAGTGCGATCCACACGAAGCAATAGCACACGAAAAATTCCGTACGAAAAAGTTCTACTCAACGAAAAATAGACGTCTTTTGCATACCCTTTATTTTAAATTTTTATTATTTCTTGTTATAACTGAGAAATATACACGTTCTGAGAAAATTTCATGGTCCTACTTATTACGGTTCTATATCTCAGTAATAAGGCCTCGTTTTTACCCCTTGGGTACGAAAGAAAACAAAAGTAGTTCGACAATTATTCATAAAATAGAGAAATGTGAAGCAATTTCAAAAATATAGAAGGTACCATGCACCGTCTGCCGCAACATTGTTCGTGCGGTGGCTAACCACGAAAATCAGTCAGGTGGGTTTTGTATTGTATGAGGATTGTGGTATTTGTTATTCTTTTTTCTTAAGATTTCCTTTAGTCATCAGAGAAATTAATACGATTAGTGTCTTCTTTACGTAAATAATTGAAAAGTTCTGTTGATAAGACATGCCAGCCTTGTCGTTACCTAAATTATAAACTACTACCATTCGCCCGCGGCTCCGCCTGCGTCAATGTCGATCCCTCGGAAATAATACTTTTTCCTAAATTAAAAGGTAGCCTATATCCTTCTCCGTATTCCAGAGAACTTGTATGCAAATTTCACGATGATCGGTTCAGTAGTTACGGCTTGAAAGCGTAACAAACAAAACAAACTCACTTTCGCATTTATAATATTATTAGAAAGGATGACTCAAAAGAGTCCTTAAAGTAGTTACTGTTGCGCAGTCTCTGCGATGTTATATAACTTGTTGGCTTCATGCAAAGATGGCTCTGAGAGAAAACATTGGATAATGCCAATATCCCATTTATTCAAGTTTAGATTGCTCAACAGTAACTGTCTTTCCCTATCATTCAGTACACACTTCACTAGCAAGTTATACATTATCTATTTTACCATATAAATTACAATTCGGTGAGTCCACTTTTTTCAGACGTTGATTTATTTACAATACTGAATAACATTCTTTACGAAATGGTAAATGGATTATTCCCCATATAATTAACCAGTGGACCTCAAATTAAAGCTCTAGTAATAAAAACAATTAATAATTACAATGCCTTTCTTCATTTCCGCAGTATTAACATAATCCTGCTATTAATATATTTCCGCTATTGCTACCTTACATTAGGCGAGTTATTATTATTAGCTTTACGAGACTAACGGTGATTAATTATGAGCTAAGACTGTTTTTTTATCAACTTTAGATACTAAGTAGTACTATTAAACTGTGTAGACAAATATACTGAATTTAGCGCAGGAATAGTATTTAAAAGATAATTTCTTACCTATCAAAAAATTAGTAGGATTTGCGTGCAGATGAATAATGAAAACTAGAGAAAAAAACTCATGCATTTTATATAATACATCGTTTTTCGACTTGATGCGAACCCCGCCTTTCGCGCTGCAACTTGCTTTACCCCAACTTATCCGAGTGAGAAGTATCCCAATACCTTCATTTTATTCCCAAATTCAACAAATTCTTATCCTTCCCCAGCTTAAAAATGCTTCCAATGGCCCAGCAGCGTCGGAAGTACAAGTATCCAAAGAAACTGTGCTCGCCAACTCGCCTGCCAAGATGTCCTCCCATGGAACGGAGAAGCCTTTGGAGAGATCTTGTCTAGCAGTAAACTTCTTACGGCCGAAATAATGAAACACAAGTGATGTGGAAAATAACCAACTTATTTTTCTGCCACTACTCATCGACAGCTCGACCAATATATACCATATTCTACGATCGCGTGAGTGAGTCCGTTTCCTAAGTTCGATTATTATATTTATGAAAGTATTATTTCAGGTTGAATTATAATTATTGTGGAAATAATTACGTCAAAGTATATGAATTTATACGATACTTTCGCATTCTTGGCAGTTAAGACCATAGCTTTTTTTATTGAGCTCCTTAATAATGAAAGAATACTTTTGAACATAATTATTGAATAGTAAAATAATGTTGACCGTACGGTAGCTTCCATTTGTTAAAATTTCATAATCTAAAGTTAAGAATATGGAGCGGTCAAGTTAAGAAGAGAAGAGCATCATACCTAAGATAGGTATAATGCTCTTATCTTCTCTATGTCGTTAGGAATGTATTTTTCCAGGGCCTGCACTCTATCTGTTTTAAACTTTTTCAAAAGGAAAAATTAAGATCCGCTTAGCTAGAGCAACTAACAGGTTGTACCCTAATTAAATTAACTGTAAGAACCCATACTGCGATGACTTTTAAAGATTTTAGTTTTTTTTATGTTACTTAATCAGCGAATAAATTCCATCATCATATTGTTGGGGAGAAACTAAATAATTTCTGAATTGAATATTAGATTCAAAATCATGGGCCAATATCGGCCTATTACGTAATTCGAGTCAGTATAAAATAGAATAAACAAAAATTTAATGAAAATTCCATGAAAAAGGGCAAACCTGAAGAATCATATAAGTAGGCGATGCGGCTAGCAACCCAGCACTATTTTGATTTCATTTTCCACCTAACGCCTACCAACTTGCTAAACGTGGCTTTTAGGACTTAGAGACCTGGGCTCTGTCTACCCCGCAAGAGAAAAGGACGTTACAGTATATATGTGATAATATTTCTTTTTATGATATACGACGGCAAATGAGCAAGCAGGTCACCTGATGGTAAGTGGTCACCGCTGCCCATGGACAACTGCATAATAATAAATAATAATTCGTTTATTTGGATTAAATACAGGTATTATATTACAGTTGTTTTGGTATTACATGTGCCTCAGCCATATTCTACCGTAATACGGTGTGCAAAATTGTTATATAAATTATATAACAATTTTGCACATTATATAAAACAAATAATAAATTTAATCTCTTCGTATATGTTGTTTCTCGTATATGCTCCTGCAGTGGAGACTAAAAAGACCTAATGATGCTGATGATGATGTAGGTATATGTTGTTTCTGTAATCAAGTTCTTTTAACTCCGCCAAGAATGCACCCATAAACATAATCATAAAAGCCAGTGCAAGTAATAATTCAGCTAAATATTAATTTCGATACTAGTTCCAGCAGACAGAAGTCGTAAATCAGTTGGGTCTGAATTTATTAGCAAACTCGCCGGCGTTCCGCTAACTTTTATTTCGATTTATGTTAATTTTTCCGCTTTGTTAAATAATTTACCGGTTATGATTTTGCTGAGGCAATTAATAATTTGCGTCGCACGGTTTAGCAGGATTGCGTTAAATTTAATTCTGCCGGAAATTTCGATGAAAATCACAAAGACTGATAAAATATTAATAATAATAAAAAGTTTAATAAATTTGCGGCTTAATCAGCTGTATCTTTTGATTGCGTTGTCTTAGAAGTTTGATTTTTTCACAACTTTAAGGGACAGTAAACCTGAGTATCCTTATCCTTATCCTTACTAATTCTTATCCTTACTAATGTTATAAATGCGAAAGTGAGTTCGTTTGTTTATTTGTTTGTTTGTTACGTTTTCACGCCGTAACTACTGAACCGATCATCATGAAATTTTGCATACAAGTTGTCTGGAGTACGGAGAAGGACTTGGCTACCTTTTATCCCGGGAAAAAAGTACTATTCCCGAGGGATCGACATTAACGCGGGTGGAGCTGCGGGCGAAAGCTAGTTTGATATAAATTTCAGTTTGATACCTCTACGCGTTCCTAAGAGAAAGGGTTTTGACCGACAGACAGACAGACGGACAACCGAGTGATCCTATAAGGGTTACGGGTTTTCCGTTTGAGGTACGAAACCCTAAAAATAAGTAGTGTCCTGGACGTCTAAATGTTTGTTTTCCAAGATTCATAAAATTCAGTAAATTCGTTTAAGAGTTATGGAGAACATACATACAGAAACATACATACAGAAAAAAGTCTAAAAATTGACAATTTAGTTTCAGTATCTTGTATAGAATTTATAAATACGATATCTCTGAAAACAAAGTTACTTACTCCATGGGGTTGGTCATGGAGTAAGTAACTTTGTTTTCAGACTACAGATTTATTATTTGTATTGATAATGTTTACAAGTTGTTTAGGTCAAATGTGGAAAACTTAATTAGAACCATAGTTAGGTAACAATAAAATATTATCCAGTTAATGAGAAGTTCTGATGATGGAGTTGGAAAGTGGCCCTAGAAACTCCTCAATTAAAAAAGAAAAAATCATTTTATTTGGGGTATTTTGTTTTATCTTAGAAAGCTTGTCAAAAATAATGCTTAAAAATATAATTGGTTCCTAAAATCATTATCTTTTAATTAATAGTTAAATATGTATAATTCACACAAAAATGAATTAAAATTTTATTCATTTAAGTACTAGCCGAATTATTGAGTAATTCCTTTACTATCTTTTTTTTTACAAAGACAATAAGAGTATTGTATAAAACATACGAATAGGTACAAATGAGGATAAATTTGAATTAGGTACAAATGAATGTACCTAATTTAAATTTATATTTCCCCTGGTAAAGGTATGATACATCTCACACTTCGCCCACATTATACAGTTCAAAAAAAAAAATGCAAATTTCTATCAGAAAAAATAAAAGAAAGACTGTTTTCCGTTTCCTTTAACTTATATTGTTAGCTTCGTATTCTCAAAGGGGTTTCAAATAATCTACATATTCAAGTGATTCTCAAATAAACGAAATATCAACATGAAGGCAAAAAATAAGTGGCCTCGAAACAAAATAATGGGTAGGAATGAATCCGAAATTCGATTCCGCTTTAAGGAAAACATCATGGAAACATCAAAGGCATTCATGAGGGGTAAATAATGTTATTTTACGTAACTCCGGATAAAAAGTTGGTTGGCCGAATCGATATGTGCAATAGTTTGGTGGGCTTATGTTGACGTTATGTTACAAATGTATTGGCTACTCAGGCGGAATCATACAGCAAGTGAGCTGGGTAGTACAAATAATTTTGCTATTACGTGAACAAGGAAAAGAAAATGAACAAGGAACTAAAACTAAATAATTCTATTAAAATAATAGGGGTAAAAAAATCAGGCCTCTTATTTTTTCAATAAAAAATAACAATCTCGACTGCATTGGCATAAAAACAGTAGCGTATGTTACTCGGTAGAGTGTTAGGATTCTAACGATAACCGATACGTCCCAATACGTGAGAAGTTATTGTTCAGATTGTCTTGACATAATTAATATAAAACCTGTCTACACCGTAGAACACTGGCCACGAATAACACACTAAAGAGTAGTTTAAGAAAGAGCGTTCTTGATTTGAACATTTTTTCACTCTGCGACCAAATACCTACTGCCAAATTCTCCCGCTAGGCACTAGCGTCGTGGAGACCCAAAGAACAAATATCAGCCGTCAAATTCCATAGAAATTTGTGGAGAGTATTGTAAACATTGGTTATTTTCGATGATATCTGCAAAATAATGCAGACTTTTGTATTTTATTGCCCAATTCAATGAAGTTCATCTATTTTCAAATAATGTTCATCATCATCATCATCAGGTCCCTTTTAGTCTCCACTACAGGAGCACGACCCTCTCTGTACTACTAGGGCCATACTTGGCCAGAGCAGCCAGAGGACTTGGCCTCCACGCTGGCCAGACGGGTTGGAGAGGTCTCTTAGATATTTATAAGATTTGTTTAGCTTGTATTTCCTAAGTCGCCTTCTACGACATCCACGGGAAGACTTGGAGTGGTCCGATTCTACTCTGCCGGGTACCACACGGCTAGTTCAGCAATAATGTTCAGCATCCACAACATGCAGATTTATGTTTTGTCCCTTCAAAGTTAACAACCAAAAGTAACAATGCTACGCATTCATGAAAAATTGTACTGCATTATTCCATCTGATATAGTAATATTTACAAATTTTACTAGTTTAATATGACATGCAGTGTACATATGGACCTCAAATGAAATAACTTAACAATATGCAAAACAGCTATTCTATTTGGATACATTTTGAGGTTATATTCTGATTTGATTGTATTGTGATAGTTTGTGCTGATTTAAATTCCTTTCGTAGTTCATGCAACATTAACTGAAATGTTTTAATACATACTAACTATCAAATAAATTGTTCATTTTATTACGTAGTTAGGTACAACATATTGTTACGTAGTTAGGGTTCAGGATTTGGAGTAAAACACCAAACTCTTCAGAGGGAATTTATTCACTACGGAATCCCAACACTGACTGGTCTTCCAACACGTCGAATATCCAAAACGCAAAGCACTCGTAGTGCTGGTCCGTTGCTGTGGTCATAGAAATTGTCACTTATCAGTCGCACACAAATCACTCGTGTTAATATTGCTCACTAAGAACACTCGCGGTCAACTGATTAACGATCGCCACGTCCGCTCCCTTATATACTGACTTATGGGTCTCTAGAAAGTTCTATATACTTCCGGTCCCGACAGCCGACAACCAAAACATTCAAGAATATTCTAGTATGTGTATGAGCGGGATAGAATACATATGTGTGAGCAGGATGGAAGATGTATGAGCGCGACAGGCGATGTTCGGAAAAGTTCTAGACTATTCTGATCTGGGAGCTTCGCGACAATATAAATACTAGGTCCTGAATTCTTTTTCTAAAATGATTTTTATTAATCGCATAAGCGCGTTCAAATTTTAGCCCTATTTTTTATGCCGAGCGCTTTTTACAACTTCTTGCGCATTTAAGGATATTTGGGATATATGTATGTTTACTAATGTTTGCCTTTTAATGCATCACATCTTGATATTTTTTATTTGTTATTAATCTTAATCAATGTTTACATTATATTCTACAAACTTGTATGTGATTTGACAGCGGTCATTTTTTGTTTAGTTCACCACTCCATGACGTGGTCTCCTAAACTTTCGCAGTATTTCACTCAACTCGATCAGTTATGGTGGAATACAATAACCCCCATCATACATATTTACATACATACACAGACTTAAAAAACAATAAACTCCTTTTTTTGGCAGTCGTGTAAAAATAGTTAATAATAATATAAACTTCGACGGGTACATACTTATACGCTAAATACTTGATACCTACTATCTGTCGATATCTGTTAGAAGATATCACAAGACTGGAAGTCGTTCAGCGACACGGCTGACTAAAGTCTTTTTGGTAGTGTGAGCCTTTGAGTTAATTTTTCAATTCAGTTCTATGTTTTTTTTTTTAATATTTGTAACCTCATAACTTCGTCATCAATGAGCCGACTAAAAAAATATTTGAAAGGATATATAAGGCTTTCAGATTGTTATCACTAAAATTTTATCAAAACAGGTTTAGTAGTTTTTTTGAAGTTTGTATGATAGATTATTCGTGTTAATATCTAATCCTGATATGAAACTAAATAATTAATTAATTTAAGAGTTAACAACACTACTCAAGATACACGTATTCAACATTGCCAGCAGCGTACATATTCACACCTACAGCTACATTTGCCGCACAAGGAGCAAGGCAGGATATGGCAGTAAATTATTCACACCTCACGCTGCTTTGTCCCATTAGATTATCGCTGGCTGTCCTGGAGCAATATGCATTATACTGTACCCTGGCCATTTCCTATTAAATGCAGATAATTGGAATTCCCTTCGAGTGTGAAATTGCTGTCTCCAAGGCAGACATGACATCGCTGTATTACGTTGGGACAAGGATTTGCTTTGACTCAATAGAAGAGCTTTGTGTACTAAAATTATTACCTGTAGTTCGTCAACAAAATCGTCCTACGTAACGCAGTATTCAACTCACTACTCCAATTAACTGAGAGCATGGCAGCTACTAAGCTATGTGGGGCCCTGGTACACTATTGGGCAGGCCCCAATAGTATCAGCCGAGGCATAATTATTACCATTGTCGCCAAAAATAAAAAAAAAATAACGTGGACCGATAAATAACATAAATAACCTAAATATAATGCTATTTTTTATAATGTTTAAAATATACGTATTTAGAGGTAATATAAATTATAATTGTCGAAGTATGTACCTATGCTTTAAATAGTCACTTTAGACACTTACATTTTTGAATTAAATTATACTAGCTTTCGCCCGCGGCTCTGCCCGTATCAATGTCGATCCCTCGGGAATAGTACTTTTTTTCGGGATAAAAGGTAGCCTATATCCTTCTCCGTACACCAGAGAACGTGTATGCAAAATTTCATAATGATCGGTTCAGTAGTTACGGCGTGAAAGCGAAACAAACTCACTTTCGCATTTTTAATATTATATTATATTATATAATTATTATATTATAAAAAAAAATTATTGATTTAGTTCGAGTTTAACAATACAAATTTTAAATTAAACCTCGTTTTATTCAAATAATTTATTTCAAACAGTGTTTACACCTCTTTTATATTGTTTTGTATTGTCTCATAAAATCAAATATTTAAATTATTCTGTGTGTTCACCTCTGTAATTAATAGATGGCTCTAGTAGTAAGTTAAAACGCGCTATGAGAGATTTTTTGTGAAAACACTAAGATATTCCGTGTAAATCTAGGTAAGCAATCCAAAAATCAACGAGAAAAATATATACAGTACATTCGTCTTGTGAAGTTTAATTCAAGTACGTATTTAGGACCTGTCCATTTGGTCCTTCGAGCCGGATATTCAAACAAAACTCTGTTGGTGCGTTGTGGTGGCGCTGGAGCCTGGAGTACCTACTATCCATCGATGATAGCTGATTGTACAATCGCCGGAAGAGGTTTTGCAGAGCGCTTACAGGGAGCTCTAGCGGCTGAGGAAGTAGCTCGGTATCATAGCCTAGTGAAGTGCAGTGTGTGAATACCTGTCTTTTCAGGCCTTTACACTGATTGGATTACTTTCAGAGACCTATTTCAGTCACTAATTCACAATAATAAGTCGCTGGACGATGTTCAGCGTCTTCATTATTTAAAAGGTCTGCTTGAAGGTGAACCCGAACAGTTGTTGAGGCATGTTCCTATAACTCAAAATAATTATAAGAAATGTTGGGAACTTTTAGAAAAACGATATGAGAACAAGCGTTTTTTGGCCAATTGTATACTTAAACGATTTTTAAGCCAAAAGAATTTGACATCTGAATCAGCTCATGCAATTAGGGAACTGTTAGATACTACTACTGAGTGTTTGAGTGCTTTGGAAAACATTAGAGTTAACGTTCAATCTTGGGATTTAATGGTCATTTATATTATTTGTTTAAAATTAGATATAGAAATTCGAAAACTATGGGAGGTTAAGGTTAGTGAAATTTGTGATGACCTGACTTTAGATTTATTTAAAGAATTTCTTGAAACTAGATTCAGATCGTTAGAATTCCTTGATGTCAAAATTAATAAACAACCTTATACTTCCAATCCAAAGTCACTCCATGTGTCTACTTCATTCCAATGCGATTTTTGTTCGGAATCTTATCGATTGTTCAATTGCAAAAAATTTGCTAAAAACGACATAGACGCACGCCGTAGTTTTGTCCAATCAAATAGCCTCTGCTTTAATTGTTTAGGTCACAACCACTCCGCGTATTATTGTCGTAAAACCACTCGTTGCAGAATTTGCACGAGACGTCACCACTCTTTACTACATCCTAAAAATGTACTTCACCCAGTCGACAACACGGGAACTAGAAATCAATCGACTGGAGGTAGTCAAGGCGAATCTGGGAATGCTGTAGCATATGTTGCAAAATATCATAGCCAAGTGCTATTGCCAACAGCATTAGTCAATGTATCATCTAGGACAGGTACTAACATCACCCTCCGATCATTACTGGATCAAGGGTCGCTGGTCTTAAGTATAACCGAGTCGGCGGTACAGCTTCTTGGTATAAAAAAATATTCAAACAAGCGTGATATTTCAGGGCTGGGTAGCGATCAGGCATTGGCATCCAAGTCTGTCGTATATTTTAAAATTCAGTCGCTTCACGACCCCAACTTTGTTGTCAACGTCAAGGCTTATGTTTTAAAGAAGCTGACCAGCTGTCTTCCAGAAAAAAGAGTCACGGTACCTTTGTCCAAGGAGTTTTCAACATTAAAACTCGCTGATCCTTCTTTCAATGTACCCAATAAAATAGATTTGCTATTAGGTGCAGAAGTTTATGGGCAGATCTTACAAGAAGGTCTGATAAAAGGATCACCTAAATCGGTAGTAGCCCAAAAAACAAAAATTGGGTGGATCATATCTGGTCGCATTCAGCACACCCAAGTAGAGCATCGTCATAGTGCTGTTACTTTGCATGCCTATTGTGGTAAACTTCTTCAACGTTGTTCTGCTCTTCTACCCGAGTCTTACACGAAAACAATTTTAAATAGTTGTTACATTGGAACCGGTAAACGCGAAAATTTGGACAAAATTACTCGTGGTGTAAGATTAACGCAAAGAAAATTGTGAAAAGTTGTTTTTTATTTTTATTAATTAGTGAGTATAACACACTGCTGTAGCTGTAAGTCTAGTACTATGATATAAAAGAGGTGATTTGTTAACATGCTTCTAAGTTTATTCTTATGGTACTCTAATATGTTTTAATCACCAAGCGTTACAGCCCGCTGCTAAATAAGAGAAGCACTCACAACATAGATTTAAAAAAAAAAAATCGTCTCTTTGATTCACAACCTGCCTGCCGCTATCGTTGTATACTGGTAAGATGTGTTATTAATATTGTTTTTGTTGTAATAGACATAGTTGTCCATGGCGGGCGGTATGTTTACACCTCTTTTATATTGTTTTGTATTGTCTTCTAAAATCAAATATTCAAATTATTCTGTGTGTTCACCTCTGTAATTAATAGATGGCTCTGGTAGTAAGTTAAAACGCGCTATGAGAGTTTTTTGTAAAAACATTAAGATATTCCGTGTAAATCTAGGTTAGCAATCCAAAAATCAACGAGAAAAATATATACAGTACATTCGCCTTGTGAAGTTTAATTCAAGTACGTATTTAGGACCTGTCCAAACAGCACAGAACCTCGACATATTCAAGTATCTTTTTTACTGTTTGTCAGTTGCACGCACGATCAAATTATTCATATAATTTCTCTAAATCATAACGAAAATCTTCTTATAAAAATCTTTTCCTCCTGAACCTTCACCAAATGAGTATCAATTTTATGTGGAATCAATATTCGTATTTTATTATTATGAAGGAGCGAAATGTCACGCTCCCAAAATCATTTCACCATTATACTTTATCTTTAGTAAAGGTAGTGGAGTACCTACACGCGTGAAAATTGCCATGTGGGTTATATTCGTGACACGAAGTGAGTCGTACATGTGAATTACTATCGACATGGGAGAATACCACACTACAAATCTATAGTGCTCTCAGTAACGCAATTTACAAATCTAAACAGACAGATATGCGCTCTATCGTAAGTCGTTAAAGTTCATTTTAGATCAGGGTCATAGTAATATTCTAGAGTGCGGCACACCTGTCACAATAACGACGAAAACCGAATAGCAAAGTGAGTTCAGACGTAGAACACATTTTTCCGAGAGTCATAAAGTAATAAAATAATTTAAAACGAGCTCGTGACTAGGATGTTTCCTGGATTCCTGCCAGCACAGCGGGATGCGACGTTATCCCTGTCTGAAGAGCAAACTTTTAAGCAGCGCCTTCGATGGTGTTATTATAAAATATAAAATTTTGAATTTTTGCTTGTATTGTCTCAAAATTTTATCTCTTTGTATATTCAAATATGATAATGTTGCGTCAGTTGGCACACGCTCGAGTGTATTGAATTAGGCATCATCTAACTTGATATTGGAATAGTTGGCATCTAGTGACGCCATGTGCGCTCTCAGAGCTCATGCATCATTCAGACGGAACCTGCATCCAATCGCTCCGCATTTAGGTTATAGCCAGCGTTTTCGTGATAAATCGGTCTTGGAAACTAGCAGTATCATCACGGGGAGCATGTGTTACATTGCGCTATCTGATTTTTCTGCTGCGAGCGCTCATGTAAAATGCATGCGGTACTATCTGTACCTAATTGCTACAGCAATTTCTGCGCCGCGTGATTGTAATTTACTTTTTCTTAGTCAATTTACACAATACATGTTTTCTGCAAGATGTTCAAGCCTTTGGTGTCTCTGGCATATCTTAGTGTTGTCTTGACCTACGTTATAAATATGTACAAGGTTTTAGTCAGGGTTTTGGTGGAAAATTAGTCTTTAAAATTCTCAGTATCGTCACAGGGAGCATGTGTACATTGCGCTATCTGATTGTTCTGCTGTTAGCGCTCATGTAAAAAGCATGCGGTACTATCTGTACCTAATTGCTATAGCAATTTTTGCGTCGCGTGTTTGTAATTTACTCTTTCGTATACAATTACATAATTTTTAAGTGAGGGAAGGAAAGGTGTTTATTGTGTTGAGAAAATGGATATTTACTCACTCGGATGAATTGGGGATGTGTAAGCAGCAGCTCGGATGCCGGATGCGCGTTCCCGTAGCCATATCTGTAGTAAGTAGCCATATCCGTAACCATTGGACAGGCTGTTGAGAATGGCACCCCCTGGTATGGGCTAAAGCTGATCACTCAGGTTGAAACATGAATTCTTAAAGATGGAGGATGAAAGACATCCTATTTGTTTCACGTTTTCATGTAGTCTTGAAAACTCGCAGTATTATCTCGTGAGGAAGTGTTACATTGTGCTATCTGATTTTTCTGCTGTGAGCGCTCATGTAAAATGCATACACGTATCTGTAATTGCTGCAGCCATTTTAACGCGATGTGATTGTAACTTATTGTTTTAATTAGAGCGATCGTCTTCTGTCTATTGGAGGATGTCTAGCTTATCGTTTTATTTGGCACAATAAATCCTTAATATTTTTGATTGGTTTCAATTGGTTTCAATGCAAGGTCAGTGCAGAAAGAAACCTAAAGACGAAATCATTTACATCTATAGATACCGAGGTAGCCAGCAGTAGAACTATGCCAAATCATCAACACGGTATAACTTGTATATAAACTTATCTGTTTTTTTGAACCAAGGCCCTGAGATCTACAGTACCACAGCTAAGGAACCAAAATATCGCTTCCGTATTTAAGGTATAGATATGGGGAGGATGTGTTAAGCGTTATCTGATTCTCTGCTGCGAGCGCTCATGTAAAATGCATGTGCGGATCTGTAATTGCTGCAGCCATTTTTGCGCTTTGTAATTTACCACTTCGGTAGGCATTTTTTTACGTCATAGTAAGATGATCAGGTGTTTGTTGTGATATTTGAAACTTCAAACCAGGAATTTGAAGGGTATTATTATAAAATTCTAACTTAAGTTCTCACGGTATTTTTTTTTCTCACTCATCCTATTTTTATTCTCAACTCATCCCAAGCATTATTTTATCTTAGGAACTACTTTATCCGGAAAAAATAACTTTTTAAGGGGAAAAATAAAGAGCATAAGGTTTGCAATAAATCGGTTTTCGAAACTTGGAAAGTTGTCATCATGACGGGCAGCTTGTGTTACATTCTGCTCTCATTTTTTGCTGAGACCGCACATTTTAAATATATCTGTAATTTCTGCAGCCATTTTTACGCGGTTCGATTATAAATTACTAGGTATCGTTATTTGTTATACAGTTTTTTGATGATATTGCAGTTACAATGTCGCTTTTTTTTTGCTAAAAGCTTTAGATTTTTATTTTCGTCTACTCTCTTCTTCGTCTAGCATTTTTTGTGCACGAAACTCTAAAATACTTTTTCTTATAAGTAAGAATTTTCTTTTGTTGAAATACATCGTCTAGTAGCAAGAAATAGCACTCGACTACGACACCATGCACTCGACTAGTTCGTAAATCCTAATACTATATCACAATGTTTGGTGAATAAATTAAATAAACGAACATACGTAGCATTAGAATTTCAAATAATCCTAGTCGAGTGGGCTAGCCAAGTTGTCTTATCATATAAATAGACGCACATAAACTGTATTTGTATGACGCGGCACTCGGAGTTTAGTACGCCCGCATAGTCGTATTTCCACAGGACGCTTTACAAGGAAATCTTAATGGAGAACTCGAATTTGTATTTAGATTATGTAAGCACCGGGCTTAACCTCTCACGTGCGCACTAATCAGTCCTTACGTAAATAGCCAAAGATACATGCCTTATTTCAACATTTGAATGACTTTTATAACTGCTAAAGACACTATTTATATCGATATTTACCTTAAGTTTGATAAAAATTTGGTGGGAAAAGTAAATTTCAATAGTATGAAAAATATAATTAAAATTGTTGAGAGAACTTACTACTAAAGAAAGTGCACCAAAAGCTTAAAGATTTATAGATATCTGAAGTCATTAGTCTGTTGGTTTAATTTTTTGCAGCGCTTACGCCATGAAAAAAAAATAACGTTTTTAACCTTTAGGTTATCAAAGAGTTTTTGAATCGTCAAGGTATTTTTTTCTGATATGCTTAATTTTAAGAGCTTTTTCTAAAGCATTACGGATAAAAATGTGTGCAAGTTTCCATTTGTAGCAATGTTCCTTTATTTTTGATAAACAACTGATTAACTAAGGAATTCTTTTTTAACCCCTGACGTAAAAAGAGCGTTGCTGCATTGTAATAGCCTGTATTTTACTTTTTCTTTACCCTGTACAATTTTTTAGCTATTTGTCTCCTACCATAGTCTTCAACACTCTGACCTAGTTCGTAATCCTTGATATTTTTCTAGAAAACTTAATATGAATGAACTAATAATTGTACTGAATAGTGAACTCAAGGATTCAGTGTACTATAACTGAGATAACAGTCGATGGCGTGCTCGGATGAGAGCTAGCAACGATTATGAAAGTCAGGCGAAGTGTAAAATCGTCCATTTGTTGAGACTGGAAGCTAGTTTTCCGCTTTGTTTTTCATCTGCTCGTGTTCAGATGGAAAGTAACAACAGGACAAGCTTCGTCCGATAGAATCTCAGAAATGCTCTTTTGTTGTAATACTTGAAAAATGGCGACGATATACTAGCATAACAATAATTTACAAGACACAAAACACATTATCGTAACTAAATCTGTTGTATTTACAAGCTTTTATTTAGTTTCACCTAGGTTTCAACTGTCCCGATGTTTGTCTCTAATCAAATCTTGCAAGTTAAATTTGATCTACTACCCGGTTACCGATTGAGCTGAAATTTTGCATGTATTAATCGGATGACAATACAATATTATGGAATCATTGCGCTGGACTGATGATAGTCGAAAGGTGGCCATAGGAACTCTTAAACTAAACAAGGTACACTAATCGTGTTTGAGCTCATTTGACTTGCGTTATTTGAAAAACACTTTACAGTGTGGATTCGCTTATAATAAAAGCTGGTCACAAAAATTGTTTGTATTGATATTTAACATACAAATTTAACTCCATTTTCTTGAAATTTTAGGTACACATTATTACGGATTTTGATAAGGTAATAGGGTAACTTTTATCTAGAAAATAGTTATATTTTTGAGATATGTATCTATATCACCAGGGCCGCGGGCGGAAGCTAATTTAATATTAATAGACAACAAGCTGGTCTGGGAGAAAAGAAAAAACGTAGAATGTACCTACCAGCTACTTCTCTTCCCGCGCAGATCGTAAAAGCCGATCGGGGGAATGGGTAAATCTTAGGAATCATGTTAATAGGCGATGCGGCTAACAACTCATCACTATTTTGATTCCGTTTTCCACCTAATGCCCATCAACATGCTAAACGTGGCCTTCTGGTCAGGCCGTCAGGTCAGGACCTAGGGTCTGTCTACCCGGCAAGGGAAAAAGACGTGATACTTTGTATGTATGTAGACAACACTGTATTGTGTAGGCACTCTATGTATCTAACGTATGTAGCCGTTCTTATGTGAGTTACATATTTGCTTTTTGAGTGTCAATAAAGTCTAGAGTAGGTCAGTAACCTTCGATCGTGCTTTGCTTGCCCCATACCTCCTACCTTACAGCATATTGCAAACATGTTGATCGAGCACATTATATTTAATAGCTAAACGCAATCCCTATTGCATTGTTATTATCGTTATGCAAATTATATTGAGTAATTCAAGCTAAGCTTGGACTTTAGAAGGTGCAATTGACCGTTGGCAGGCGAGCGGGCTACTCGTAACCATTTGGACGGCTAAGGGTTATAACGTTGAGGACATACGTGTATTGAGTATTAGCCAAATTAGTATGATATGGTGTATAATTTTTCTGACTAGTTTGATGATTTCTATTTTATATTTTTGTAATTAGTATTTATATTTTATAAGTCTGCTGGTTTGGAAGAAAAGAAAAAAAACGTAGAATATATCATATGCTTCTCTTCCCGCGCAGATCGTAAATGCCGATCGACGGAATAGGCAAATCTGGCGAATCATTTTAGTAGGCGATGTGGCTAGCAACCCATTTTTTATTTTTGTTCCATTTTATACCCAACACGACTTTTAGGTATTAAAAACCTGGCTCTGTCTACCCTACAAGGGAAATAGACGTGATATATAGGTACTATGTATGTGTGTATTTTATATATATATGAGGAAAATTAAGAAAGATAACTATGTAATCAGTTAGATAACGAGATCCAGCAACCAAACCATGTAATAGTATAAAGAATCTACGTTCGAAGCTGTTTATATTTTCTTTAATCGAATTAAAAAAAAACCCTTAAATACCTTTTTTCTCGAATTCCATTTTCACAATATTATTATTGTTTCTGAAACTCCATTAAATAACGTAATCCAGGCGCAGACTTTCGAAGAAGCAATTGACCGTTGCCGGCAAGCAAGGTACTCGTTACCGTTTGGCCGGATTAGGGTTATGACGTCAGATATTGATCTGGGTGGTTTAATGGCCTAGTATGCTTCGTCGATAGAGATGAAGAATATACATATGTACATGAATTATTTATTTCTTCTTTTTTCTATATACATGTGGCCTCTTCTTCCACTCCTCATCTCACTTTATGTGGGGTCGGGACAGCAAGGAAGTCTTTTTAGTAATATTTTATTATATTTTCGACTGGTCGCCTACCTTAACGTCAACCCTCCTTAGGAATGCTTTCGTTGCACGGGATATATGTGCTTGTCCCTTTAGTCGCTTCTTAAGACATCAATAGGACAGAATAGAATGGTTCTGTATTCTAGGCCAGAAACCACATTGCGCATGTGGCAATAAAATTTATGTTCATCATCATCATTTCGTGTAGGGGACACGGTCAATCGATCATGCACACCCTGTTGTCAGAGTTCTTCGGAACCGCGTCTCGGCCTTTGACGCGGTTCCTTTAACGACTACTAGATGGTAGCCGGGACCAACGGCATTACGTGCCTTCCGAAGCACGAAATCATCTTTATTATCAGACAATCAGGTGATTCAAGCCTGCAATATCCTAACCAAGCTGGAAACAACTAAACAAAGTAGGCTTCCCCTGGGAAGCAAACCCTCGAAATTAAATTAAATTTATGTTAAATGTAAATGATTATGCTCTATTAATGAGTTCCATTCAAGAAACTGTGTCAAGTTAAACATATGGATTAAAAATGCACTGATCTAAACTCTTTATGTATGTATATAAGGCAGTCATTCCTTATATTCCCGATTTGTATCCTCCCAGAGAATTTAAAAGAACTCCCTATTACTTTCTAATCCCCAAAATTAGGGGATTTTCCGGGACTATTAAATATTATAATCTGCTTAGAAATATTTACTATAGAAATTTTGAAATACATACATAGTGTTGCGTCTTCCTGAAAGAGTCACTGCACTCTCCGATCAACCCCAGAATCACAGCAAGAGAAACAGTAAGCACTAACCTTGGATCCAGGTGGACAGGGCTCTGGGAAGAAATCGCCGGCGGCAGGCCTCGTGGCGGCTGGCTAGCAATTTCCCGGGCTTGAACTGTATTCCTTTTCTTACTTCTGACACTAGTGGTACACCAACACACACGTACGGGTTGTTTTCGGCCAGCGAAGCTCTTAGGAGACGTTATTTTTAGTTATTTTATCAGCGCAAGCGACGCGCTTCACAAGACTCGATCGCCATATTTTTTTGACTGTCTTTTCGGCCAATCACAGGCCGTCTCGGCGAAATAGGAGGGATGTATGGGAGGGGAAACGGAAATATAGATAGGTAATTTTATTTAGGTTTTAAAGTTAATGCTTACACATTTTCCCCCACCTGAAATCCACAAGGGTTTCACAGAGAATGCAAATTGAAAGATAAAAAACAAAAGCAATAGCTACGCACTATTGCAAGAATATCTAGAAACATTGTTTTCGAAAGATAAAGTAATAAATAAGTTTTAACTAGCCTAAGGATAGTGTGTATTTATGTATTAGTAATATTAATTAATTGGTAAAGGACAAACCTTTACTACCGGCCTACGAAAGATCTTACCGTTAGCAGTTCGGAAAGTAACTACTCTGATTACTTGATCCGAACCAGCATGCAATTGCACAATACGTGCCAACTTCAAGAACATCGGCGGAAGATTAGGTTCGTTAACTATGACTAAGTTATCTATTTTAATATTTGGTTCATGTACGAACCTTTTGTTCTTTCGTTGTAATGTATGAAGATAATCACGCTGCCATACGCGCCAAAATCTCTGGGTAATTTTCTTAAGCATGACCCAACGAGAGCGCGGACACGAAATAAAACATCTAACACACTTTGATAGCACGGTACGTATCAGAAGTCTCAATCCAATTATCCAAAACTGGCGTTGAATAAGAGATTGTAAGGTTCGAGGTCCACAATGCAAATATTTTTTATGAAAATGTTTTATTATAATTTTAGATATTGGACATTGTTTATGTAACAAAAAAGGGTGTAACGCAGATGGTGACAGATTAGCCTCATCGATGCGTTCCCCCACCCGCACGATCCCATCATCGTCCAGGAAAGGTGAAAGTCTTTGAATGGATTTTACACATGGTTCATTATCTCGCACTCGACTGACTTTGGAAGACATATAATGATCCTGACTCAATTTAAATAATACTTTGGTTAACTTCTCGAGTTCAGGACTACTGAGAAATGAAAGAATTCGATTTTGCCTTGCAACCCTCGAATTTGAAATAAATCAAATACACCATGCTACAATTCTTAGAATTTTTGTAAAAGAGGAATGTCTGGCAATTAAGTCCAGAAGTGGGTTTCTCACATTAATCACGTGAAGACCTTTAGTTTCTAGTGATTTAAACTCGGGTAAGTATTCTTTTGGTAGTAGAACCCGTTTGTTAGGCCATTGACTAGGCAAATCCTGTAGCCAAGAAGGACCTTTCCACCACAGAGGATGGTCTATAAGCTCTGGACAGGACACTCCGCGACTACAACAGTCGGCCGGGTTATCCTTAGACGAAACATAATACCAGTGATCGGTACTAATCAAGTCAGTTGCTTGAATGACACGATTGGCTACATACATTTTTAACAAATGAGGGGCGGTATTAAGCCATGACAAGGTAGTGCTGCTGTCTGAATAAGCTCGAATAGAATGAATAGTTATATAGTCTTTAAGCAAATTATACATGTGCGATAGAACTTTTGCTAGAAGCACCGCTGCGCTTAGCTCGAGTCTATTTACCGTGGTAGGTTTTAAAGGAGCTACTCTAGATTTTCCAATCAGTAAACTAGTCGCAGTAGAAATTCTGGGCTCATTAGTAACCACACAAATATACACACAACAACCATAGTCTTTCAGAGAACCATCACAGAAACCTATCAAGTGTACTTCCATCGGATTGGAAGGTATAACTAGCCGCGGAAGAGAAATTTTTTGTAAATCAGACAAATTGGCGGCTATTAAATGCCATTGTTTGTTTACATGTTTTGGAATAGTCTCATCCCACGATAAATTTAACCGCCATATTTTTTGCAACAGCAATTTTGCTGCAAAGACTACTGGGCATATCCAACCGAGTGGATCGAAAATGCGAGCTAATAAAGAGAGTATGGATCTTTTAGTAAATTTGACTTCGAACGAGTCTGAAAAGGCATATGAAAAAAAATCATTAATGGGATTCCATCGTATCCCTAATATTTTGACAAACTCATTTCCCGATTCATCGAAGGATTTGGAACTTTGACAAAATTCAGGAGGAACATCCTTAAGAAGACGAGGAGCGTTAGTAGTCCATTTCTCGGGTCTTATCAATATTTGCCGATACATACGACGGATGTCGGCAGTAAAAACTATTTTGTGAAGTCTAAATTTTGTCACTAAATCGACAATATCCACTTGCAACTTAGGACCCCCATGAACAATATTATTGAGTGACAGATTATTCGAGGTCCGACTACTGGCATCGAAGACTACTCGTAAACGTGTCGTTGTACTATCGGGTCGTATTACACAATGGTGAGGAATAATATAACGGTCAGTAGACAAAGATTCAGCAGGCTGCATATGTCCCAGATCTTCGTACTGCTGCATAAATTCCTTATATTACGTTTTCAACTCAGTCTGGCTGGCAAGACGCTTTTCCAAGTTGAGAAAACGGTTAAGAGCCTGATGATATGATTCTCCTAAGGCTGGAGTATCATCTTTAAGCATAATTGGTACAACATAACGACCTTCGGAGGTACGATATGTGCCATTTTTATAATTTTGTTCACATATTTCATCCTCAGGACCGGAAATTTTACATTTCGACGGTTCTTCGGATTCCCAAAACCGTTGAACGATCTCATCGAGCGCACAAAAAGACGCGATGAGTGACGTAACGGGTGTGGCTGAAATATGAGCCACTTCACATATTTCATCCTTAGGACCGGAAATTTTACATTTCGGCGGTTCTTCGGATTCCCAAAACCGTTGAACGATCTCATCGAGCGCACAAGAAGACGCGATGAGTGACGTAACGGGTGTGGCTGGAGTTTGAGCCACCACGTTTTGAAGAAACTGACCACTTATCACCCAGCCGAATACACTAGACAGGGCACATGGAAAACCAGGACCTGGGCAATAAAGTGAACCAGTATATATCTGGTCAAAACAGTCTACTCCTAACAACAGATCGATCGGACCCGATTTATCAAAATCTTGGTCGGCGAGATCCAGATGTTTAAACTTTTCCTTGACAACCGACGGTAACGAAGTTGAAGGAACCATTGAAGTAATTTTAGGCAAAACCACTAATGGTATATCACAATAGAGCCAAAAGTATAACCTTTGATATTACAAACATAATTTTGACCGAGACCGGTTACATTTAAATTACACTTTTTTATATGTAAACCTAACTGTCGCACACAGCTACTTGTAATGAAAGAGTCCATCGAGCCACTATCTATGATTATACGAGCATACTGCAATGAACCATCCACTCTTCTCAACCGAACCACTGCTGAACCAATAATTTTGGTACTCATAGGTGGTGACTTTGACATGTTTGGCTGAGTTGTACAAGTTAGGGAAGTGCTCATATTGGAATTCTCAGAAGTCTTTAGGTCAATGGTATTAGCTAATAAACTTTTATGTTCTTCATGTAATAATGTGTTATGTTTTGAGTTACAAATGAAACACATGGACTTAGACTTGTAGTCTGCACTAGTGTGACCGGGCCTTAAGCAGTTTTGACATAATTGTAACTCTTTAACTAATGGTTGTCGCTGTCCTATATTCATAGAATGTACTTTACCACAGCGATATATTGAATGATTTTTATGACAATACACACAAACAGCCTGATTAGGTTTATTATTATTTGAGTTCGAAGAAGTAATTAAGGAAGAATTTGATTGCCGAGAAAAATTATCTTTCTTTGTATTATTATGGTTTTGTTTATTTGTAGAATTGAATGACTGTAAATTACTAGGTTGACTAACCTCTAATACCTTTACATAATTCTGTAAATAAACAATCAAATTATTAAATTTAGGAATTTCTTCGGTATTTTGTAATTCAAACCTTTTCCTAGTTTCTGTATCAAGAGGCCGAGATGCTATGTAAAATAAAAGAAATTCACTTAAATCATCAATATTTAACCCGCGCAAGGCACTAACTCATTCATAAAGTGTGTTGGTTATTTGTGATAAGTTTGATAATGATGGCCGTTGGATCGGATTTAATTTTATTATTTTTTCTAAATAAGCGGTGGCTAAAATACGTTTATTATCATACCCGTCTAGCAACGCTGCATAAACAACAGAATAATTAGCTGATGTTATAGGAACACCCTTAGCTAGTGTCAGGGCATACCCAGACAGACATGACAATAAATAGTAAAATTTCTCTGTGTCCGACAACGAAACATTATGCACAAGCGACGTATAACTGTCTTTAAACATCTGCCAGTTCTCTTTATTACCATCAAACTTAGCTTTTTGCAATTTAGGTAATTTCACTTGTGAGCCGGAATGCACATGACCTTGACACAGTTCCGAGCGCGAACTTACGTCGAGAGAGTCAGCAAACTCAATGACAAAATAGTATAACTCGTCGAATGACAACAAAGCATTATTATCGATAACAAATTGAGGATTTAGTTTAAGTTGCAACTGGTTTACACGATCGTTGCATTCCATGAAATTATCACGAATTTTATCAATTCTTTTATACCTAGCTCGAAAGTATGCTAATTTAGTTTTATTTTCTTTCGTAATTTTTGCTAAGTCATAAAGTATTTGCATATTTTTAAACTCATATTCACGTTTTTTAATGGTTGACATTAATTCTCCTTCTGCCATGTTTTCCCTAAGCACTAATTGTGAAAGTACGAGTAAGGTAGGTAGGTAGCAAAAGTTTAAATGGAAACTGAGTAATGGAACAGATATTCACACAACACGTAGGTTTTAAAACTACGGACTATTACTTATAATCATAAATACACACCTCGCTGCTATTAATTAACCTTAGGTAGGTATCTAGGCTATCCAAAATAGTTCGAAAGCCTGAGTAACAAGATAGTACCTTATGGCATACAAATCGAACGATTAAGGGATTACTATAAGGGAATTAACGAGATAAGAAGTATGTACTCGTAAGCAATAGGTATTTACTATGGTATGGCACAGGTATGGAATTTCCTGTTTGATCCGAGATTGTTAGACAAATAGACAAATGCTAGGTGGGTAAGTACCTAGTTAATTTGAATCTATAATAAGTCTATTTATGAATAGTAATTAGTTATCCATATTTGGAAATAACTTTAATTGGAAATATTGAAATTAAGTGGGTAAATTTGAAATAAGTACGTGAGGAATGTCCTCACAGGAGGCACCATAAATTAATGTTTCGTCTTCCTGAAAGAGTCACTGCACTCTCCGATCAACCCCAGAATCACAGCAAGAGAAACAGTAAGCACTAACCTTGGATCCAGGTGGACAGGGCTCTAGGAAGAAATCGCCGGCGGCAAGCCTCGTGGCGGCTGGCTAGCAATTTCCCGGGCTTGAACTGTATTCCTTTTCTTACTTCTGACACTAGTGGTACACCAACACACACGTACGGGTTGTTTTCGGCCAGCGAAGCTCTTAGGAGACGTTATTTTTGGTTATTTTATCAGCGCAAGCGACGCGCTTCACAAGACTCGATCGCCATATTTTTTTGACTGTCTTTTCGGCCAATCACAGGCCGTCTCGGCGAAATAGGAGGGATGTATGGGAGGGGAAACGGAAATATAGATAGGTAATTTTATTTAGGTTTTAAAGTTAATGCTTACACACATAGATACATACATATCACGCCTCTTTCTCATGGGGGTAGGCAGAGACTATAGATCTCCACCTGTTACGATCCTTACAAACCTCTTTTGCTTCATCTACATCAATCACTCTTTTCATGCATGCTCGCCGGTTTCGGGTACTCCTTATTTCTCCTTTTGCAAGAACCTTTTTGAAATGTAGTAAAGTAACGAAGTTTAAATGGTATGGGTGAAGTTACGTTTATCGCAATGCATTAATGGTAAGAATATCTATCCCATTCAATTAAATAAGTAAATCAAACTTATGTTGCTGTGGATATCTTGAGATTGATAAGTTAAGAGGATCTTGAGGTTAGTTGATTTGAATATAAATGTTGATATTGAGTTAAACGCACAGTACACGTACTTACTTAGTAGAAGTTTATTAGTTAAGTTAAGATAAAATAGAAATTAAAAGTTATAGTTAGAGTTTTAAGTTAGAAATTATGACAAAAAAATCTTTATATGCGGGGCGGCCGATCAGACACGCAGCGTTAAAAAACCTATATTGTGCAGCCATTGCCCGTACATATGTATACAGGGTGAAATTGAATTCATTAGTAAACGTTTAAGGAGTGACTCAGACCACGAATCTGAACAACTTTCATTAAGGGACCAACTCCGAATTTGTAAAAAAAATCAGCTGCTCCATAGATTTTGGCCAAGTAGATATTCCACTTTTGTATGAAAGAGCAAATAATTTTTTGACGATGTCGAATTCGGTCCCATTCTGAAAGTTGTTCAGATTCCTGGCCTGAGTCGCTACTTAAACGTTTGCTAATGAATTCAATTTCGGTCTGTATTATTATGTTAATGTCTTTTTTTATAGATTTTTCTAGATCTAAAATAGTTTTGATATCAGCTTGGAACCGGGATTAACCGCTTAATGTGACTAGCTCCGTGGCGCAGCGGTCAACACGCCAGCCAGCCACGCCAGACACGGAGTGACCGGGTTCGATCCCCGGCCAGGTCAAGATGGAAAATGATTGGCCTGGGTCTTGGATGTTTATCTATATATGTATTTGTTATAAAATATAGCATCGTTGAGTGAGTATCCCATAACACAAGTCTCGAACTTACTATGGGGCTAGCTCAATCTGTGTGATTTGTCCGTATATATTTATTATTATTATTATGTGCCTTCTGTACTGATTAAAAAAATGCGTCTCCTGTATCACTGAATAAACAACGAACGTGAGGAAATGTAAATTGAGCACATAAGGGAACGCATGTTACTGTCCATTTCAAATGTATGGTAATCGTTATGCAAATTCTGTTGAGAAAATCAGTTCAAGCGCGGGAAGCTGCAATCGACCGTTAGCATGCGAGCGAGGCATTTGTGTCGTCGACTATACCCTTTACTGTCGACTGGTGATCAACACTGATACCATTTTTAGGGTTCAGTTGCCAGAGGGTGTCAAAGGGGTTTTTACTAAGCGTCCGCTGTCCGCCTGTCGCAGAGCTGTATCTTTTGCACAGTAATAGGAAGGCACTTGAAATGTTTACAGCGTCTCTATATGTTTACCGATAATGATAACAACGAATAATAAAATCAAAATAAAAATTGAAAAAAGAGGTCGCGACTGCAAGAGCCACAATATCTCGAGTTCCTCCGTGTTTCAGAAGGCTCGTTAAAGCTGTGCGTGCACTGGACCGGAATCGGAGCGGACGGAGCGGCCGGAGCGGCCGGATTTTCAAAATGCCGGTGGGGTGCGTTCACTGCATTCGGATTCCGGACCGGCATTTTTACAGTGTTGCCAGGGCCCTTGAGTCATAAATTACGTTTCGTTTCCTGAAATGTTACATTTTTGCAGCAAAAGTTACAATATTGTAATTTTTTTAATTTACGTGTTTTTGGGGTCGGAGTATAACCCTCCACACAGCGCTATCCTATAAAGTGGTTACTAACATATAGCATAACGCTTTGCTTTATTTACCGGCGGTGACTTTTGTTTATAATAATAGAGATAGAGAAGATACCACCTAAACCTGTACCAACCTGCCCTGTCCCATTATTATGTCTGTGTCATATTTAAGTCTGCCTTTACCAAAACACAAAAAAAAAAATATTCTAAGATCTAGATCATCACGATGTCTATACCTTACTGGGTAATCATTACTCTGGCTGGAGTGAGAAAGATATGGGTGCATAATATGAACTCTAAAAGACTCCTCTATGGAGAGTTTCATACATTATATGCTGATTTATTAAAAGATGAAGATAGATTCTTTGGGAATTGAAGAAAAATTTTTTTGAACTTCACTATATTCTTGAACCTTATATTTTATTTTACTACTTTTTCGGCATGATTAATATACATATTCGTACCAAATTACAGCTTTTTAGTACTTATAGTCTATGAGTAAAACCACGGACGGACAGACGGACGGACGGACAGACATGGCGAAACTGTAAGGGTTCACTATTTACTACGGAACTCTGAAAATTGGTTGACTCTAAAGTCAGTTTACGGCCAATAATTTTACGTGATAACGGGGAGAGATAGATGCGTGATAGATACTACTACTACTCCTGCTGCTGCTGCTGTTGCTGGTCTGGAACGTGACATTTTTCGTGCGTGCAGCCAATGTTCATTGATTTATATCTTTGTTTTTAATGTCAGTATTTTCATCACTCTGTATTTTCGTCTTACTCATTCACGACATATGTAATTGAGGAAGACTACAATGAATGACTAGCTAATGAATTTAAAAGTTATGGATGATCTAAATCGAATTCCTACGAAATGAGGTTTCTACCATTCTCTGTTATTCATAATAATATTCCAATATAAAAAGTTCTACCATAAGGGGTAGATCTTCTTATGAACGGCAACACTGACGACTGCCGATGCCGGTGACGTCACCGGCAGAAATTCCGGTCTCCGGCACGGAAATGCCGATGCAGTGCACGCAGCGCCATACAAATCCATACAAAGCAACAAATCCGTCCGCTCCGTCCGCTTCGATTCCGGTCCAGTGCACGCACAGCTTAAAGCTGTGCGTGCACTGGACCGGAATCGGAGCGGACGGAGCGGCCGGAGCGGCCGGATTTTCAAAATGCCAGTGGGGTGCATTCACTGCATTCGGATTGCGGACCGGCATTTTTTCAGTGTTGCCAGGGCCCTTGAGTCATAAATTACGTTTCGTTTCCTGAAATGTTACATTTTTGCAGCAAAAGTTACAATATTGTAATTTTTTTAATTTACGTGTTTATGGGGTCGGAGTATAACCCTCCACACAGCGCTATCCTATAAAGTGGTTACTAACATATAGCATAACGCTTTGCTTTATTTACCGGCGGTGACTTTTGTTTATAATAATAGAGATAGAGAAGATACCACCTAAACCTGTACCAACCTGCCCTGTCCCATTATTATGTCTGTGTCATATTTAAGTCTGTCTTTACCAAAACACAAAAAAAAATATTCTAAGATCTAGATCATCACGATGTCTATACCTTACTGGGTAATCATTACTCTGGCTGGAGTGAGAAAGATATGGGTGCATAATATGAACTCTAAAAGACTCCTCTATGGAGAGTTTCATACATTATATGCTGATTTATTAAAAGATGAAGATAGATTCTTTGGGAATTGAAGAAAAATTTTTTTGAACTTCACTATATTCTTGAACCTTATATTTTATTTTACTACTTTTTCGGCATGATTAATATACATATTCGTACCAAATTACAGCTTTTTAGTACTTATAGTCTATGAGTAAAACCACGGACGGACAGACGGACGGACGGACAGACATGGCGAAACTGTAAGGGTTCACTATTTACTACGGAACTCTGAAAATTGGTTGACTCTAAAGTCAGTTTACGGCCAATAATTTTACGTGATAACGGGGAGAGATAGATGCGTGATAGATACTACTACTACTCCTGCTGCTGCTGCTGTTGCTGGTCTGGAACGTGACATTTTTCGTGCGTGCAGCCAATGTTCATTGATTTATATCTTTGTTTTTAATGTCAGTATTTTCATCACTCTGTATTTTCGTCTTACTCATTCACGACATATGCAATTGAGGAAGACTACAATGAATGACTAGCTAATGAATTTAAAAGTTATGGATGATCTAAATCGAATTCCTACGAAATGAGGTTTCTACCATTCTCTGTTATTCATAATAATATTCCAATATAAAAAGTTCTACCATAAGGGGTAGATCTTCTTATGAACGGCAACACTGACGACTGCCGATGCCGGTGACGTCACCGGCAGAAATTCCGGTCTCCGGCACGGAAATGCCGATGCAGTGCACGCAGCGCCATACAAATCCATACAAAGCAACAACTCCGTCCGCTCCGTCCGCTTCGATTCCGGTCCAGTGCACGCACAGCTTAAGCCGTTGGTCCCAATCCCGGCTGTTGTCATCTTTGATGGCAGTCGTTAAGCTATGTCAAATGCAACTTGAAAAATCTGACACCAGTGTTGGCCACTTATACACACGAAAAACAAATAAACTGCAAAGGACTTTTTTTTAGATTCTAGTTCTGATTATTTTATTTGGTATTGCGACGTCAAAGCACAGATAATTAAGAATAATAAAGTCAGTGCAAGAAAGAGTTCGGTTAATGTTACAAAAGAGGTAACATGGAAGAGATTCGATGCGTACACGTACATTCGGGTCCCCAGAAAAGTGTATGTTCTGTACAGATCAATATTTGACTGTGGTAAAAAATCCTTAGTCAGCGAAACCGACTAAAGTAAAGAATGATGACAACCTCGATGCTGAAGCATTCAGCGTGAGTATTGTTAAAAACCAAATATTTAAACCATATTCAAAAATTTGATGGTTAACATTTTGCCTTCTGTTATATATTTTTATTATTATAAAACACTATGAATGTTATAATTCAACAAACTAACTTTGATACACAGTGTGTAACAAAATAGTGAAATAATATGTAACCATGGTCCATGATATTGAAAAATCGTTCGCGCGACAAAATTTGAAATTTAAAACAAATTTCGCCATTGATGAACGATATTAATAGCGATTTTTTTACTGAGAAAAAATGTATAGAAGAAGCCAAAAATTTAAGACTCGAAAATATTGAAATGTTTTGTATATTTTTTTTACCTAATACGTTTTTAATTATAATCATTAATTTATAATTGATTTCTTGTTTGTACTACTACACAAGCACAACTAAAGCAGGTTTTAATGTTTCAATTGAAGCATTTTTGTCCGAGATAGCGTCACTGTATATTTTACTACAACTACTTCGAAAATGCAAATAATGGCTTTTAACGGTACTTTTAATCACTGTAAAATTATCCCTTACCTTCGAAACATAAGCAAAATTATGAAATATTTAATGGGACATAAATCTCAAACAAGCACAAGAGATTGCAATAAATCTTACTGCGCACCGGAACAATACAGTGTCCGCTCGCATTGTGACCAAGAGGAGCATTGTCTATTACAAACAGGAAGTAATCCAGAATTCTCTTTTTTTTAATCCCAAGAATATTTAAAATTAAAAGAAGAATGATCTCATGACCGGAAAAATATACCAGGTTTAAATATACAGGTCAATAAAGACCAAAACTGTATCTGGAAAATAAAACCGCACGAAATGGCCTTCCTGTACGTACAAATATGGCTAGTACTACTGATATTATAGAAAAAGTTGTTCCTATAGTGACGGATTTCGATTTAGGAATAAGATTTGATGTGTATGGCTGGTATGGCTGTACGACATGCAGGCAGACGTACTTAATCTTTGCATAATCTTTTACTTAATGCTTTTCTTAGTTTCATAATCAAGTGCGGTGAGAAATTGTTGTTTAGGACCAATTAATGTGTAATTCTTCACAACATGGCCTATATTTTGACTGTGTGGGGAATTGTAATGCCAAGATCTCCCCAATACCTTAAATGGCAAAAAGAAGGTAGTTTAATGCTCTATGGCTGATTTGTGATAATATCAATTTAAAAAAAAAACTTACAAATCTATTCAATTATGGTTATAATTAAAGTACGCTTTGTAAAAGCTCTTAACTAAAATTCATTATTTCGAGATTGCGCTTATAAATTTAGAAGCTTGTAGTGGAAAGTATAATTAATCCATCAGAGCTTGAGTATCGTTTTATTAGGCACAATTGTCCTGTTCTTTCACTTCCATCCAGTAGATGTAAGAATTCCCAACAACCACCGGAATGACGTAAGGACATTGCTCGGTCCAGAGTTAGATAATTAGAGAGATCTAGGGAATGGGCATTCTTGAGGCGGGACGTGATTCGCGTTCCGATCCCGAGGGATCCAGACAATGCACACTTTGAGCTGCACTCGTTACAGAAATGGGCCAAAATATTTTGGGCATTTTCCTGTTTCATTTGGCTCAAGCTTTATTTGTACAAATTTTCTTTGCTTATTTTATTGTCATATATTCATACTTACCAAGAATTATTACTTTACGAAGTATATAGACCAAATTATCCTAACATCCGTCAAATGTTTAAAATTTAAATATAAGGAATATATGTTGAATATGCAGAAATTAACTTGTGTTGTGTTGTATAGATACTACTGACTTTACTCCATTTTGTTTTTCTTAGGCATTGCAAATCCCTATTGTAAACCACCTTTAAAAATATATATACATTTTACCATTTAATTAATTATAATTTTTATCTATATGTTGAATTCATAATTGTTCAATTATAATGTGCACGGTTCGGCGTGTCGTTGCAGCGCGCAGTACTTCTCATTGGCCATTGTCTCCGGAAGACCAGCGTCGGAGTATTGCAAAAAGCCTAGACTCATGCTGAGTGGACGCCGGATTAGCCTTATGTTTAGAATAATAAATATACAAAAAGGTTATATTTTAACATGATATTTGATGGTAATAAACAATTTTTCTTTCTTTCTTTCAACCCAAAGGCTACACTTAACGTCGTTGTAGGCGTGTACATTGAAAAGAAAATCAAATTAGAGTCGGGTGGCTAGCCATTTTTCTTGGTTTTGGTTACTTATATAGATTTCGTTCCAATGATCTGTTTTTATAATCTGAGTGAAACGGAGAAGCAACTGGTACAATTTTCATAGTTTAATTGCTCCACACCAGCAGCGAAAGTGAGATATAGCTTTCTCTTTCAGCAGTGGTTATGAAATAAAAATTACTACTTTATTCAATGCCTTTTTAAGATAAATACAAATTGTTGCAATTCCACTCTAAAATATTTTAAGTAGGTGCAATTCCCAACGTCTTTCGGGATGACGTAAGCAGCACAATTGCTCGGACCAGAGCTGGATAATTTGAGAGATCGCCGGGAACGGGCATTCTCGAGGCGGGACGTGGTTCGCGTTCCAATCCCGAGAGATCCCGCCAGTGCACACTTGAGCTGCACTCGCTACAGAAATGTGCCAAAACATTTCAGGCATTTTCCTATTTCATTTGGCTTCTGCTTGAAGTTTAATTTACGACTGTTAGATGAGTAACTGTTAGTGATTGAATTCTAATAACTTGTTACTCTTGTCTTACTTATACAACGTGATTTTGAACTCCCTAGCTTTATTGAAATCTGGGAATCAGAATCCCTAATGGAACACAGAATTGCAAGAAAAAAAGGTGAAAAACGAAAAAGAACATTAGGTTTCCCATACAAAGTCGCCGATCAGCTGGACGAATTTCTATGAAAGGTTAAATTTATTTTTTCGTTTTTTACTTTATTTTTCTTACAATTCTGTATTCCATAAGGGATTATGATTCCCAGATTTCAATATAGCTAGGGCGTTCAAAATTACGCTGTATAGTGTACTAGCTATACCCGCGACCCTGATCGCGTACATTACGATTTCTAAACTAAGTAATTTAATTTAGTTTCAATATCATTTATAGACCTTATAAACACGATATCTCTAAAAACAAAATAAATTACTTCATGAGCAACCCTTACAGATTTATTATTAGTATTAAATATTGATTGATGATGGTAATACCAAAATACCACTTCTAGTCATTATATTAACAACAATCCTATTTCCATTTCTTGTGTTTCTAGAAAACACATCTTTAGCATCTTTAATAAGTTTTAATAAAATTTTATAAATTTTGCAATTGCAAAAATGTACGGGCTTGGTAATGGTAAAATGTTCAGGGACCTAAAAAGAGGCCTACATGACGTGTCAAGCGTAACTCCACAGATCCCTTTTTACACTTTTTTTGAGTCACAAACGAAAGCATGTTGCATGTCGGTACTATTTTCCCAAATTAGCCTATGGATGGATTTAGCATAGCCAAAGTATGCCGTCACAGCGGTGGTCTTCGTCGCTGTTGTTGCAAGTTTGGAAAGGGCAAATATGAAACTATTGACTTTAGCACATACATTTTCTACATACTTCTTCTAGTTCAATTTGCTGTCAATATTTAAGCCTAAAAAATTTCCATTATTTATGTTAAGTGTCTGTGTTAGATTATTAAATTTTATATAAAATGCCTTCTCTATATTAATTTTCGGATTGTAACTATTAAGCCAGTCTATTGTGTAAGTATTGTGTAAGTGACATTAATGTCACTTCCATGTTCTTGTATATTATCTTATTATTCTTATTGGTTAACTAGCTGTTACCCGCGGCTTTGCCTGCGTTCATGTCGATCCCTCGGGAACAGTATTTCCCCAGAATTTCCCCAAATAAAAAGTAACCTATGTCCTTCCCCAGGCCTCAAACTACCTCCATACCAAATATCTGTTCAATGTTTAGAAGTGTTTAACCAACTAATATGTAGGAAGCCATGTTTCATTAGTTGATTTTCAAATTCATTGTAAAATGAGTTGAATCAAATACCTCAGTTGTAAAAGTCGGGTAGTTGTGTAGGTGACGTAAGCCTTAAGAGGGCACGAATACGAAACTTGTTAATGAACATTCGTCTAGATATCTATATCTATAACGACTACATGCCTGTTATTTATTATATATAAAACTTCAACATATTTTCTTAAAACTGTCAAACCTGAAAACACGATTAATAACAAAAGCCTCGATACTTTTATTTTGCAAACATAGCCCCTTTATTTGATGTTTGTGGTCAGAACGGCGAAACCCTAAGGTCTTTAGAAATGATTTTTAGTTTCCTAGCTTAGCAATAACTAGTTCTAAAATCTGGCAAAGTTTTTTCCTCATTAACCTCGTACTTTTATTTTAAATAACAATTAAGTGATTTGGCGCTTACGCCCGTTAATTCTAGGACACCCGCTTGTGCCTACCCACTATCTTCTTCTCATTTTTTACGCGTTACGGTCATTAGATCTATCCTGCTTTCGCGCGGGGCGCGGGGTGCGAAATGGCTTCAGCCGGGTCGCATTGGTGCGCTCTTAATACGTATAAGGAGAAATGGGATATGGTGGAGAATTTCGGCGCCGAGATTGAATTGTGCGGTTGCTCAGATGGTCTGCCGTAGATGGTCGATGGTATGCTCTGGCATAGGTGGTATAGATCTAGGTCGCCGGTTCAAGTCCCAACCGCATGAAATTTTTTCACCATATTTTATTTCTTAATTTATTAAGAGTATATCTGTTCAATGGTTTCAGCGTGAAAAGACGACAGAAAGACAGAGTTCACCTATACAGATCTTTTTTAATTGTAATCGTGAACTTATTACCCTTTTTTAGGGTTCCGAACAAGAAACCCTTATAGTTTCGCCATGTCTGTCCGTCTGTCCGTCCGCGGTTTTGCTCAAAGACTATAAGTACTATATAGCTTAATTTGGTATGGATATGTATATTAATTATGCCGAAAAACCAGTAAAATAAAATATAAAAAAAAAAATTTAGGGTAGCTTCCATACAAGTAAAAAGGGAGTCATATTTTTTTTCGCGGCTACCCAAAATTTTTGGGGTGTTGTAGAATAGGTCTTTCAAAAATATTGTGTGCTTGGCTTGTAAACATCATTTTTTGATTTACTTATCCTTGGTTTTATGGTATTTGGTTTTATAGTCAATTCCGAGTCCAGTGTCCCCCCCACCCCTATATCTACTACGGTAGTAGTATATATAACGAATTTTAAGGGAAAACTATCATAGATAAGTGGAGTTTATAAATTAAAGAGTTATAATCGACCAACTTATAAATGTACTCGGTAAAGTGAAATTTCATACAAATTGAATTAAAAATTAGTTAAGACAGTTGTTCATTACGTAAAACAACTACTGAATATAAATTTTTGAACCACGTATAATCAAGTAAATATGAAATCATAGCAGTTTTAATAATAATAATACCTAAAATAATAGCAATGTGTTACGGTAATATACCTACGAAATCTTGTTACCAGCGCTTGCCTCTACTCGTGGTAATACTCAAATGGATAATATTTTTTCTAATTTCTCTTGAGCAGTAGGACTTTATAAATCTTCCTTCAGTTACCACCGTCTTATCTGGGCTCGTTTTCAGACGTTAGATAATGGTACGGAACCCTTGGTGTGCGAGTCCGACTCGCACTTGGCCGGGTTTTATACTTCTAAGTCTAGAAATGAAAAAAAATCCATACAAACTTTACCCCCTATTTTACTCCTTCAGGGGGAAATTTTGAACATTTCACCTACATAGATCTTTTTAATTGTAATCGAGAACTTATATACCTATTTTTATACTTCTAAGTCTAGAAATGAGAAAAGTTCCATACTAACTTTACCCCTTTAGGGGGGGGATTTTGTCTGGTTCACCTACACAGATCTTTTACCAAATTTCAATTTTCTAGGCACAGTAGTTACTATCCCCCCTATGATTTTTGAGAAAAATATTTTACCCGTGTTTCATGCCTTTAAAGTACCTTCATGCTGAATTTCACTCGAATTACTTCAAAAACAGCAAAGTTTCATTCTAACTTTGCACCCCCGTTTAACTCCCTAAAGGATGAATTTTGAAAAATATATTTTACTCATGTTTCATGCCTTTCAATAAAGAATCTTCATGCTGAATTTCATTCGAATAACTTCAAAAACGGCAAAGTTTCATACTAACTTTGCACCCCCGTTTTACCCCCTTAGGAGGTGAATTTCCAAAAATCCTTTCTTAGTGTTCCTCTACGTTATAAAAGGAACCGTTGTGTAAAATTTCAAGTTCCTAACCCTTATAGTTTAGGCCCTGCGTTGATATGTCAGTCAGTCAGCTTCTCCTTTTATATATATAGATATAACAGAGATTATCATCAACAAATAATACACTTTTATGCTTTATAATATTTGGGAGGTCGTTTATATAGACTAGGAAAAGCAGAGGTCCAAGAACGCTTCTTTGTGGTACAGCAAATTTATTCTCCTAATAATCAGATTGGTATTTCTTAGAAGGTCTATTTTGTTCCAATTGTACTATTTCTACTGTTTGTATTCTATTCTAAAGGTACGCCCTTATCCAGTTAAAAGCATTGCCTCTGATTCCATATCACTCTAATTTCGTTCAAAGTAATGGATGAAAAATAAGTTAAAAGCTCATGATTATGATGAGAAACGAATGGAGATATCTCCAATCATGACTAAAGTACTGCGGCGGCTCAATTCAGTAAACTGGAATAGGTCTTTAAGACTATTCTTAGGTCTATACTCTCTCAATGCATACTGTAAATTTATGCCTATGACCTTATCAAGCCAGATTTTTCCAGAGGTTTTTCTACAATCATCGACCCACTCGTATAATTTGTATAATTTCAAGGACTTTTATTTTAAGTTATTGCAATATTTTATTAATAAAAATAAGGGATTGTCAGTCGTAAAGTCGGTTTGCGGACCATGGGCCAAATGACCAAAAGCTTCCGTCGATCGTGCCTCTCTATTGCTTGTTCCGCGTTCTCGCTTGCACACGGAACGTGACATTTTTACGTGCATGCGGTGTTCATAAATTTATAATACCTGCTGCAACTGCTTGAAGTAATAAAATATGAGGAGGACTTTTTCAGCAGTACATTGCAAATGATGCAAACATATTCACAAATTATAACAGAAATAAATTCCAAAAAGGTAATCATAAAGAACAAGGTTTATACCCCCTGATAACCCGAGTATCCAAATATTTTGTGGTGTTAATGGCTACAGGGGCACACGTGCCCAGTAATTGGACACTAATATAAACAGCAGAATGACAACTTTCATTCGGTTTTAGGCATGTTGCAGTAAGTTTGTCAGTTATGTTACTGATACTACTAACATTTTGAGGAAAAAAAACATAGAAACTGTTCATGTAAATAAGACAAAAGAGTATAAATAAATATATGAAAATATAATGAATTTAATAATGTCAGTCTTAGTGATATTTAAAAACAAAGAAAATGAAAGATTTTTTAATTTGCAAAAGGCTTTAAGCTTATATTTATGATACCGAAATGCATTGTGTTAAATTTCTTGTAACTAAGTCAAACTTCGTTATCTTAATTACGAAAGTTTTCAACTCAGCCTGATTAAAATTCATAAGTATGAATTATTTAAGCCTAGGAAATAAAATAACGTAATATATTTAAACTATAGCGTCACGCCTTTTTCCCTTGCGGGGTAGACAGAGCCTGGACCTAAAGGCCACGTTTAGAATGTTTGTAGACATTAGGTGGAAAACTGAATCAAAATAGTGATGGGTTGCTAGCCGCATCGCCCACTAATATGATTCGTCAGATTTGCCCATTCCCTCGATCGGTTTTTACGACGAAGCGGCTGGTACATTCTACGTTTTTTCTTTTCTCCCAGACCAGCATGGAAGATTAATAATTTATTTAAACTATATTGTTTCTATATAAGTACATTTTTTTAAATATGACGTGTCTAAAGGGAACAAACTGTTTTAATTTAGTGAAATGCATATGAATATGACTATAGTAGCTACAGTATTATTAATTTGGCATTAATGACCAGCAGGCCTATTTGGTAACTTTTGACAAATTTGGTGTACGTTTCGATGGTTCCTTCAACATCAATTACGGTTTATATATGTTAAATAAAAATGGACAATAATACGAAAACCGCAATGCATTTTGAAGTGACGATCTAAACGTAGCTGTCGAAAATTAGCAAATAAGCCTGCAGGAGTACTATTTTTGAACAGATGATGAAAGAAAAACTTCTTTTTCAGAGTAAAAGTCATGTTTTTAAATAAAAAAACGAAAATGTTCATGTCGCCTCTTTTGCCTATTTTGAAAATGAAAATTCGTGGGATGAGTACAGAATAACCCGAAATTACAGCTCAAGCCACACCATATAGGTGAGAATGAGAATTCGTGGGATAAGTAACTAGTTGAGTGCGTCAGTTTCAAAGCCAAATCACCCATAAACTTTATAACAATATGATCTACGGGTTATTCCGTAATAAGCCGTACACTCAACTACAGTGTGAATGTGCATGTACAGTCGGGGCCAGTTACATATGAGCCCCCTACAATTCAAAAGCTGTTGCCCTACAATTTAAAAGCTGCCGGACTGTACACACACAATCTCTCCTTCGTGACTTACTTACGCTTGTAACTTATAAATACTGTATGAATAATTATGAGTGATGTATTTAAATTAAATTTTAAGTTTTGGCAAAGAGCTTCTTCAATTGTTCCTTTTTCCTTACCAACATTCTTTTTTTATGAAAATCAAGTATCTGGTCTAGATGTATAATAATATTTCATACCTACATATCAAACAGGTTATTTAAATAATTATGATGGATAGGTTTTAATTTATAATTGAAATAGTTTGTAAATCAATCTACATTTTAATTAAGATTTACAATTAATCTCACTGTAGTTAAAAGAAACTCAAATGCAAATGTTCATTAGTAAAAAATAAAATAAACCATGAATTTTTCATCCATTTAAATTATTCGCTCAATTTGTTTTGGTATCGAAAAGTACATTTTCACGATTTTAAAGTAGCAATTACTTGCAGCAGATGAAGCTTGTGTTTTTAATAAATAGCTCGTTAAAATGACTGCGGGTAAATTAAACCAGGGGTCATTTCATTTCTGACGTTGGTAATTCCTTGTTATTGTTATCGAATGAACTTGTTCAAAATAAGGCAGCAGCTTTGATAGTTATATTAAATGCTCGCAATGTATAATATTTAATATAAAAAAAACAGCCTTCAATCAAACTACTGAACCGATCGTGACGCAATTTAAATGATATCAATATGAAATCATAACCTGTCAAAAAAGGTTTTTTTTTAAATCAGTCCATCAAAATAAAATCGAATTGATAAACTCCTCCTTTATTTCCAAGTCGGTTAAAAATGTCAAATATTTTTTTTGGGACACGGCTTTGGTCTCGTACGAAAAGCTTTTCGTTTTGGCAGTCTGAGCGCCCCCTTTACACAGTTATACACCCTGTTCCTGGTGTTAATTTCTAAATATGATAAAATGCATTCATTTTAATTACTCGCTCAATTTGTTTTCATATCGAAAAGTACATTTTTACGGTTAAAAGGAGCAATTACTTGCAGCAGATGAAGCTTGTGTTTTCAATAAATTGCTCGTTAATATGACTGCGGGTAAATTAAACCAGGGGTCATTTCGCTTCTGACGTTGGTAATTGCTTGCTATCGACTGAACTTGTTAAATATGAGGCGGGAGCCATAGTAGTTCAATAATTGCTCGCATTGTTATGTAGGTACGTAAAAGTTCTACTCATTATATGTTAAATGTGTAACTTTACATGGTATCTTAAACTTAAACATATTTATTTTTTCTAAAATTAACATTTCGTAAATTTATAAGTGTCATGTTGATTTGTAAGGTTTGATTCATCTTGGATTATCCGATAGTTAACACTTTTTTATGGAAATGTAGAATATGTTTTACGAGACACCAGGTTTGGTCTCGTAGAAAAAGTTCTCCGTTCTGACAGTCGTATTTGACACGTTACCCCGTTACACAGTTTTATACACTGTTCCTGCTTTAAATGGCATTACTTATGGCAGATGAAGCTTGAGCTTTTAACAAAATAGCTCGTTAAAGTGACTGCGGGGTAAATTAAATTAGGGTTCATTTTATTTCTGACGTTGGTAATTGCTTGCTATCGACTGAACTTGTTCTATACGACGCCGTATCTATGGTAGGTACTTCTACGTAAAAGTTCTATCCATGATAACTTAAATGTGAAACTTTTCATGATATTTTAATTCTGACAAATTTGATGTGTAAACTTCTTTAGCGGCGTTATGCACTTTTTGGGATGGGTAAAAAATGTTAAACTCGCGTCAGAAAACGTGACCTGATCGAAAATTCGTAAGATGGGCACATGACCTGAAACCGCCGGCTAGGCATAGGAGAGGAAGTAATACTGGAATAAACTCCATGCGGTAAAAAGAGAGGGGGGACTCTCTCTTTCTACCGCGTGGAGTTTTCACTTCTTCTGGCAATCCCGTTATTTTTTTTTAAATTCACGAGTGTCATTTTAAGTATTTGTAAGGTTTAGTACATGTTATACTATTCATCCGATAGATAACACTTTTGTATGGAAATGTCGCATATGTTTTACGAGACACCGGGTTTGATATCCTCAGATAAGTTCTCCGTTCTGAAAGTTTGAGTCACTACTTCAAGGTTGTGTCGATCATACACACTTACATCCTGTTCTTGTTGTTAATTTAAAAATATGAAAAAAAAAATGCATTAATTTTAATTACTCCCCCAATTTGTTTTTGTATCAAAATGAACATTTTCACAGTTAAAAAGGAGCAATTACTTGCAGCAGATGAAGCCTGTGTTTTTAATAAAATAGCTCGTTAAAATGACTGTGGGTAAATTAAATCAGAGCTCATTTCGTTTCTGACGTTGGTAATTGCTTGCTGTCGACTGAACTTGTCAAATACGAGGCAGGAGCTATTTCTGTAAATTGCTGGCAATGTTATAAGCTCTCGTATGTAAAAATCTACTCATGATATGTTAAATGCGTAACTTTTAATGATATATTAACATTATTATGTGTTTTACATTTTTACGGATATAAGAAGCTATTACTTGCCACAGATGCAGCCGGGGCTTTTAATGAAATAGCTCGTTAAATTGACTGCGGGTAAATTAAATCAGTGGTCATTTCGTTTCTGACATCATGAATTGCTTGATATTAACTTTTCTTCTTTGCGAGTCGTAATGTCTTTTTACTTATAGTAATTTTGCCCAAGCATTATAAATTTGATATCGACTGAACTTGTTAAATACGTTGTCGAAGCTGTGGAAGTTCTATATTCTATTATCTAAGATTTATAGCCTATGCCATTCGAGATATGCGGATTCTTACGAAACCCGAACGTCCAAATCCATTAAGGCATAGAAGTTAAAGTGAAATAAAGAAACTTACGTACATATCATACATACATGAACTCGAAAAACAACACACTCCTTTTTGGCAGTCGTGTAATACTACAAAATGTAATAAAATTATTTTAGAAATAGCATGTGTCAGTGCTCTTTCATATTGAGTATTTCACATATATATTACACACATCACGTAAAAATGTATAACACCTAATAATGTTAAAATATAATTATAAGTTACGCATTTAACATAATTATGAGTAGAATTTTTACATACAAGTCCTACATAACATTGCCAGCAATTTATAGAAATAGCTCCTGCCTTGTATTTGACAAGTTCAGTCGACAGCAAGCAATTACCAACGTCAGAAACGAAATAAGCTCTGATTTAATTTACCCGCAGTCATATTAACGAGCAATTTATTACCATATTATTTATATTATTTATAACCAATACTTTCTGCAATATGAAATAACAATATCTCTAGAACGTTGTAGCGTTAACACAAAAGAATGGCTTTTCGATCCCAAGTACCCGGGTATCAGTAGTGGAGCGAAGTCACGTGTTTCGCGCCAGACGCCAGACCAGCCTGGGGTTACCATATTTATTGCAAAAGTGGAAGTATTAGTATTATATGCAAAATTTGAGATCAGAATTAGCTTTTTATGAACATATATGTATTTGTTATAAAATATGGTATCGTTGAGTTAGTATCCCATAACACAAGTCTCGAACTTACTTTGGGGCTAGCTCAATCAGTGTAATTTGTCCGTATATATTTATTTATTTAATATTTATTTAAGCACTTATGGATGCAATACAATTAAAAAAAAAAATATTAGAGTCCAAGTCGACAGATGATGCAACGAATTGCGGATGCGTGGTCGCTCTACGCCTGTGTTATTCGGCGTATATCCAGCCTCGATCTTTTAAACTGCTCTACATCTTTCAAGACAAAGATTTTCATATTGAACAATGTCATGAAATCACAGTATTTCAAAATAATAATTGCAATACAATATCAAATTGATGGATGACCGGATGGATGGTCCAAACCGGGGGTTGTCCGGATAAAACCGGAAGCGTGGTTGCTCTACGCCCGGATAATTCGGTCTCGGTCCCGCCACACGGCTGTTCGCCCACTACGTGACTTGTATAGCAATATCGCCGACGTTATGAAGACAACGTTGTTGTTTTAAACCATGGATATATAATATGAATGGAATTGACATCTGTTTATTAGGAATAACAAAGAAACAATTTAGCTCTTAATACTTGAGAATAATTATTAATTGAGTTAAATTTATCTCGCAAATAAACAAGTCGGCGAAACCATTGAATAAAATGTGAGTAAACAGTGATTATATAATGAATACGAGGTCTTTCCACAGACAACCAATAAAGAACATTTTGATCATACGTTTGTACGTCATATTGAGATTATTTATTGGTCAACTTTGATCTATTATTGATTAGACCGCTATTACTTCAACATTCAAGACTATCCATATTATGATTCATCTTATATTTTAGCAACAGTGCATTAATTGACATCAAGATGAAAAATGATCTTTTTCAGATTGGCCTGGGTCTTGGATGTGTATCTATATATATCTATTTGTTATAAAATATAGTATCGTTGAGTTAGTATCCCATAACCCAAGTCTCGAACTTACTTTGGGGCTAGCTCAATCTGTGTGGTTTGTCCGTATACATTTATTACAGTCTGAAAAGGTGGCAGTTAAATGGGCACGAATGAAAGGTAAATTAGGAGAGTGAATGAATATATAAGTATATGAAAGAACTCTCACTAGCTATTGCCTATTAAATAAAATACATATAGTAAACGAGGAAAGCCAGGACAAGAAAAATAAGGTTTAAGGAGTTTTGTAGGCTTATTAAAATTTGAAATTATGGTTCAGTTGTATTTTAATTGCACAGGATGAAAAAAGTGCACGTAACTATGTGGTCCCAACACCTATTGCGTACAATTTTTGTTATGCTCATTACATAGATGGCACCGCAGGTTTATTCAAAACTATGTATCAACCTTATATATTATTAGAAAATAAAATCAGTATTCACGAGAAATATTTTACTTCAGATGATAAAATATATTGTGGCTTATATTAAAACAATATCTTTCAGTTTTACCAAGTTTAGGCTAACGCCATCTAGTGACGGGTGGAAGTCTGTAGCTATTGCACGGCAGCGCCCTCTCCGCCGTACATAGTGGCAGTTAGTGGAACTAACAACCGGCCTGCGGCTTTTATCAGGCCTTAAGTTGGGCCAATATTTTTGTATGAGTGTGGAAGTTTTTTTATACCACTTAGTAGGCAAACTGCAATACCAGTTTATACATACGTTAGTATTATTTTGTCTTTGACGTAACTAACTTGCCATATCTATGATTTTAATTCAAGATTTGCTTTAAACTACCATAGTTGAGAATAAAGACCAAGTAGAGACGTTGAAGGCCTCTGTTGGTTTTGAGTCTTTTTATATATTGAATTAGAGTCGTCGCCTAACATTATTAAGGATGCTTAGCGACTATGCGGGCGTGAATTTCCTGAAACTTTCGCTGCAGAGAAATGCAGTTATGAAATACTGTAAGTACTTGTGGTTAGTTTATTTTGTATTTGTGCATGGAAAATGATCTTTTTCAGATTGGCCTGGGTCTTGGATGTGTATCTTTATATGTATTTGTTATAAAATATAGTATCGTTGAGTTAGTATCCCATAACACAAGTCTTGAACTTACTTTGGGGCAAGCTCAATTTGTGTGATTTGTCCGTATATATTTATTTATTTATCTCACGTTAGTTTAAATGAAATAAAAGAAAATATTTGTAACCATTTGATGTTTCGTGTATGAACATATCGATAATTTAAATAATCAATCGAATTCGACCTCTGTGGCCTGACCACTATGTGGCTGTCATGGCCATCATGGCTGTCAGGCTGTCATGGCGTAGGTCCTGGGTTCAATCTTCGGTCAGGTGAAAATAGAAAATGATCATCTGAGACGTGGATGTTAATCTTATATGTATTTGTTAAACTGCCTCCGTGGTCCAGTAGTTAATGCGTTCGCCTGTAGACCCGGAGGTCTTGGGTTCGATTCCCACGGGAAACATACTTTGTTCAGTTGTTTCTAGTTTGGTTAGGACATTGCAGGCTTGAATCACCTGATTGTCTGATAATAAAGATGATTCCGTGCTTCGGAAGGCACGTTGAGCCCGTGGTCCCGGCTGCCATCTGGTAGTCGTTAAAGGAACCACGTCAGAGGCCAAGAGGCGGTTCCGAAGAACTCTGACACCAGGGTGTGTATGGTCGATTGACCATGACACCTACTCGAAATGATGATGATTGGGGCTAGCTCCAATCTATGTGATTTGTCCGTATATATTTAAAATAACTGTATTCAATATCAAACAATGTCAGAAGCGTACTCGAATGCATAAAAGGTCACTGAGGGCTCTTCAAAAATGTAACTCAAACAAGTATGTTTAAAAAATATATCTTTCCTATAAATCTGCAATTTATAGCACTCGCTTAATGAAAACAAAATATTGATAGTCATTTGATCTGCCGATACGTTCAATATTGGAGCTGCGTCAATCACCGAGATTAAAAGGCTCAGTAAAATTGCAGCACGGTTTCCACTAGTTGTTTATACGTATGCGATTTTATTTAAGCTGTTTTTGAACAACATAGTTTCTGTGGACATACAATTTTTTGCATAAATACATACCTATTAGATAAATATATAAACTACATAATATGTTATGTATGTAGATCGTTATAAAATATACATATTTCTGCATATAATTGTATCTTACTCTGTTTGCAGTATATATACATATACACCCGAAAATATTTTGAGCAGAGAGTTTTTGTAATTCAATATTCATAGCAATTAGGAATGACTATTTTGTAAATAATATTTAGTACATATTTGAAGATTATGTATGAGTGGCCTCACTGTAGTTTTTATGCTTAACATAAAGAGACCTACCCATAGAACGTCATCAAAATATGACCTGTTAAAACTTCTACTTATGTATATCCGACGGCTTACGATAATAATAATATTTAGTACATATTTGAAGATTATGTATGAGTGGCCTCACTGTAGTTTTTATGCTTAACATAAAGAGACCTACCCATAGAACGTCATCAAAATATGACCTGTTAAAACTTCTACTTATGTATATCCGACGGCTTACGAGAAATAAAAACAAGCAGACAAGCCACCTGATGGAAAGTGGTCACCGTCGCCCATGGACATCTGCAACACCAGAGGAGCTGCTGATGCGTTGCCGACTCTTAAGATACCTGTAAACTCGCCTTTTGAAGGACCTCAAGTCATAGCACACAGGGAAAACCTCGGGAGGGAGTCCATTCCACAATCCTGCTGTACGAGGAAAAAAACCACGTGACGCTCTGACATTTTTGGAGACCCAAGTGTCAAGGATGTGGGGATGGACTTTACTCCTGTGGCGAGCGGTGCGGTGGTAGAAAGGTGACGGTGGCACCAATTCAAAAAGTTCTTCAGAACACTCCCCATAGTATAGACGGTAAAATACACACAGAGAGCCAACGTCTCTCCGTACTTCTACGGAGAAACATACCTTCGATTAGAATCCCGTATTTATCAAACACATTGAAAAAGACTTAGGGATTTATTTATCCCTACCCCACGTAACCCTTTATCGAACGCCTATAAAATCAAAGATCTCTTTTAAAACCGGAACTGTATTTCAATATGTCCAACAAGAACAAAGGCGAAGTAATAGCCTCCGTACCGTAACCCTTTTACCCTAAGCCCAAAAACCGTAAAAGTATTGAGCATCGTAAAATTGATCCTGTAATAAAATTATATACCTACGGGCGAAAATGAAATATTGCACCGGTATTACAGCGAAAAAACCGGATTTAATAGCCTACGTGAAATTGACGTTTTATATGAACGTATTAATAAAGCCCCTTTGGGAATGATTCGAGTTATATTGCCAGTTTCAGGAAATTTGGGAGTTTTCTCATTTTGTTTAAGTACTAATTATCAAATAGGTAAGGGAGAAAATGAAATATTGCGCCGATATCTCAACGAAAAAAACCGGTTAATAGCCCGGTGGTATTGACGTTTAAATGAACGTAGGAGTTTAATTGCCAGTGAAGTTATACTTTCACGAATTTATAACGTATCTCTATTAAATTTAATGATAAGACTCAATTTATTAAATTATTCAATTGTGATATTTTCGCGAATATTTCAGCGACAAAATCGAACTAAATAGCTTCCGGTAATATGCACGTTTATATGAAGTTTTTTATTAATGTCGTTTAGATACGATTCGATTTTCATTACCACAATAATTAACAATTATGTGTTTCTCTTTTATTTATGAATAAATTCGTAAAGACTTTGTTGTATTGCTGTAGATGCATATTTCTTCATATATGTAGTATAATATTTCATTCCTGAAATTTTTAAATCTAAATAAACGTGAAAAATTTGACAACAAAACGTCAACTAAATGAAATTCCTGAAAAAAGTTTCTGGTAATTTAAACACCATCATAAATTTTCTTTAAACTCTTTTAATTCTCTTTCAGATAATAGCAACAATCTACGCAACAAAATATCAAGTGAACTGTAATACAACTTGATTAAAATTGGATTTAATAACAGTGTAATTGAAATACCTGTATTTGCAATAGATAAAAAAAAATCGCGTGAGACTTTATACTTCTATCGTATTTGTAAAGACCGCTGTATTCGACTCCTTAATTTTTTTGTAGAAAAATGTACAACAAAGAACAAACATATTTTTAATTGTTTTCTTTTTTTCGGCTGAAATCTAAAAATATTTCATATTATTTGTTTTCCGCGACTTCCTCCGCCTGACTTTAAGTTTTTATTACGCAATCTATTCGGAGCCTCGAGCCCCGGAGGATGCAACCGGTAAAATTCTCAGATCAGAGAGATTAAATATCATCAAATCGAAAAATATCAATAGTTAAAAAATAATTGGACCCGGATAATGACATTTATATGCATTTATATACCTTGGGTTACATTATTGCAATTTTCATACGGATCCCAAATTTTTTTGCTACTCCTGCAAGCTCCCGACGTAAAAAATACGTACCACGTAAGTTTGACCGCTACGTATGTGAGTGTGTGCCTGTCTGTATCATCGTAGCTCTTAAACGGGTCGACAGATTTGGATGCGGTTTTATTTGAAAGCAGATTTACTAGTGGAATGGATTTTTACACGGTTTTTTCAAATCACTCTGGCCGTTTACAAGATAAAGGGATATGTGTAAGGAGCTGTTTAAAATATGTAATTTTATTGTACTGGCGTCGTAATAGATATAGAGTAAGAAATGTATTTTTCGATAAACACTATCGAAAAATACATTTCTTACTCTACAAATTAAATCGTTTTACAAATCAGTTCTATTTAAACTGCAGATTGATGTGCCTTATAATTATACTGGGTAGCAATTAACCCTACCATGAACTTGACGGAATACAGGAGCAATAATTATAGAAATTTCAACGTTCCCATTCAAATTACTCGGTTAGCTGTACAATGTTGTATAGGAATGACGATTTTTTTCGTGTTACCAGCATTGGTCCTATAATCACTCCCTTTAAGGTTATGTTTTCGGATAACTTAATTTTAAAGCCTTTAAGGTTATGTTCTCGTATAACTTAAACTTAAAGCTGGTAGTATTAATACACAAACATTTAGTATGTATTCCTAAAGTAGGTTAAATGTAACTTGATTCAGGTTTGCCCCTTACAATTGAAGGAACCATCCAACAATTCCATTAATCCGTTTTCATATTTTCCCCCACAATTCATTCTCAAGACAGCGTAAAGTGGGGTGCGGGTAAATCCGGACATCCGGGTTTAAGTTGTAAGGAAACATGGCTGCCATGTGGCGAGTGCGCAGTACTTTTAAGTGGATACTCATTTATAATGTCTCCCCTCTTTTATGAAAACTGCTCTTTCGAACTGAAATGTTTTCTTGGGTGTTTTCGGCTCACATCTTGAGCGATATTATTTTTAAACTTCTACCAAAGAGAGGGTGTAATAAGCCGCAGAAAGTATATAGATTTTAATCCAGTTTTCTCAATTTGATTTTAAATCTGTATTTAACGGGCTAACATAAAGTGGTGTTGCTCAGCAATGGAGAGATATCCTGCAGCATCCCTCATACCTCTGTCAGAACATTACTACCCTGGCCTTGATCTACCTTGGCTGATATGGGAATTATTGAACAGATCAGGCCACGTAGATCATGTCCAAGGGGGAGATGCCAAGGTCTGAGAAGTTGCACCACACAAACAAGAGACTTCTTTTTGCTGCGGCCGACTTGAGAACGGGGTATACTCCTCCTATTGTCTAGCCTTGCCTACACATGCGACACCTATAACATGCCACTGATAAAATTGTATCAGTGGCAGAGTTCTGGTCAACATAAATATAATTCACCTAAGTTGACCCTTTAAGAATGGTTCCCAAAGGCAGGATTCGAAACCATGTCTCTTAAGAATCCGCAACTTGAATGCGGTACCAGTCTACATCAGCATGACTTCAAATCTAATCAACGTTCTCCTTTGCAAAAGAGAACGCAACCAGATGAACCAGGTGATCCCCTTTGCAAACTTGTTGCGTTTTAAGACTTGTAAACATATATTCAAGAAGATAGTTTCTATAGAAAAAGCGTGCAGGTGTAAAAACATATTAGTTCTATTCCTAACTATATGCGAAATTAAGTTTGTATGTTATCTACACCTGTTTAATATTAACGAAGCAGTGGGTGTAACAAGATCAGCGACATCACATTGTATGTGAGCTCCAACATTGCCCCGATGCAGGTAAATTGCTAATTTGCTTGCTTTCCCTGAGAATTAACCTATGAGTACGTCTCCGTAGGTGTTAAGTAATACAGAGCAACGGGATGTAACTAAATGTAGACATACCGAATCAATTAATCATACTCGTATAGGTACCTTTTATTACTGTGGAAGTAATGTATATTTATATGCTTCTTTTTAGTTTTGCTTACACAATGGACCTAAATACTGAACGGATTCAGTTCAATCAGTTCAATTTATTTTGTAAACATCGGTTTAACAAAAGATGTTAATAATATTTGGGATCACCTATGTCCCGTCAAAAGATATACTATCAATCAAATCAAGTCAATCTGTCAAGTTAATAATTGCTATTGTACATTTTAAATCATCGTGCATATTAAATCCTTTCCTAACTAATATTATAAATGCGAAAGCGAGTTTGTTTATTTGTTTGTTTGTTTGTTACGCTTTCACGTTGTAACTACTTAACCGATCATCATGAAATTTTGCATACACGCTATCTGAGGTACGGAGAAAAACATAGGGTACATTTTATCTCGGGAAAAAGTTCTCGACGGATCGACATTGACGCGGGCGGAGCCGCGGGCGAAAGCTAGTTAAATATAAAATGATTCAAAACAGTTTGTAAGTGCAAAAAGTCAATTTGCATTCAATTCTCATGTATTTTTTACAAGTGTAACAACGAATGCTGTATATTTTATCAAAACAAAGTCATGTTCTATTAAAAACAAGCAAGGCCGTAGATGCGTACAGATCGTCGCTAACAGTTAACGAAGCAGTAGGTGTAATGAGATCATACTGTCTATGAGCTTCAACATTACCCCTATGCAGGTAAATTGCAAATTTGCTTGCTCCCACTGGGAATCAACGTATTAGGACGTCTCTGTAGCTGCAGCGTAGTAAGAAAATATAGCTTTACTGATAATAGTACAATTTATCTGAGTTATTCGCAGTGATGTACGAAGGTAGGTTATCTCTTCAATTCAAATGTAGATGTTAAATAATTATCGGTTAATTGCCATTGCCCATTCTCCATATACGCGTCCATTGCATGGTAAAATGCGTTTTTTTACAGAGGCCTAAGAATTCATTTTTCGCCCCAATAAAACTTTTTGAATTCCCATACAGCAATGAGGGTTATATGGGCTGTAAATAAATAAATAAAATACGGACAAATCACACACATTGAGCTAGCCCCAAAGTAAGTTCGAGACTTGTATTATGGGATACCAACCAACGATACTATTTTATAACAAATATACATACACATAATGATTAACATCCAAGAGTCAGGCTAAGCTGAAAAATATCATTTTTCATATTGACCGGGGATCGAACCCAGGCACCCTAGTGTCGCAGGCTGGCGTGATAACCACTGCGCCAGGAGCTCGCCATGTGACTGTGAGTAGGTTGTTATTGCTAACACCTACTAATATTTAGAATACCTTTGAATATTATTCCAACTTACTCATGATATCGAGAAAAATAGTTGTTTATGGCCATTTTTTTTTATGGCCAACCAATACACACGTCACTTCAACTGTATAACTCCATATGGCCGTCAGGTTTGCCAACCTTTTTTGTGACATGTGACACCAATGGTCCCGCGATATGGAGACAAACAGACATGACGAATCCATAAGAGTTCCGTTTTTTGCCATTTGGCTACGGGACCCTAAAAAGAGAACAACGGGTTGTACTCCGGGAGTGTCGGCAGAAGTGAAAACTCGCCTTTGCGGATGTCTCAGGTCACGAGTCTGTTTTACGAATTTTCGATCAGGTCACGTGATCTGACGCGAGTTTAATTTTTTTTACGTATCCTTGAAAAAGCACAATGCTGCCTGAAGTTTCCACTTCAAAAAAAACACAAAGCTGTATGTGCCCGTTTTTTTTTAACTTTTTCAAGTTTTCTGTCGATCGGGCAATCAACTGTTGAAAATTTGAGATTCCAAGATAGTCCTACATAAAAAGTTGTATAATGACGGTCTAAATTACTCTTTCAAAGATATGTTGAATTTAAAGTTACCGTCTTTATAGCTGATTTTACTGGCTGTAAGTTTTACCAGATATGACATTTTATTTTTACGTTTTTTTTATAAAAGTATACAGTTTTGTGTTGGTTATAAAATCTGATATCATTTATTGACAAAAAGTATACCTCTCTAATATCAATATCAAATAACATAAAAGATTTTAGACGACAAATGAAATGTAGTTTTTTTTAGATACCAGCTGTACCCGCAACTCCATTTGCGTATATTACCACTTTAATTAATTAATAATAATAAAAAAAAATAAGTAACCTATCCCATGTCTTGTACGTCTAAATGTTTAACTACCAAGTTTCATAAAATTCAGTTGATTCGTTGAGGTTTAAGGTTAAGTTTGGAGGACCATATATACAGAAATTCCGTCGATTCAGTTTCAGTATCATGCATAGAGCTATAAACACGATATCTCAGAAAACAAAGTAACTTACTTCATGACCAACCCTTAAAGATTTATTATTAATATTGATATTGATATTGATGTCAAACGCAGCTGAGAGACTGAGACACAACAGTGACCGGGCCGGATCGCTATCTATAAATAAGAGAAAATGTCAGCTATCGTTACTTTTCGAGAGTTAGCAGAGCGTTGTATTATAACGACGCAAAGTTGTATCTTCGTAAGTATACTTAACGTCACGTTTTCACAGGAAATTGTTTTCCTTTTTTATGTGCACAAACATTTCTTTTGAACTTCGAGTGAGCTATTTTTGTTGGAACAAATCTTGTTGAAGAGAGGAGGGAGAGAAATGTCTTCAGCATTTCAGGCCATATCCTCGGTTTTAATACCATACCAGTTTGGTTAGGACATTGCAGGCTTGATTCACCTGATTGTCTGATAATGAAGATGAATTCGTGCTTCGGAAGGCACGTTAAGCCGTTGGTCCCGGCTGCCATCTGGTAGTCGTTAAAGGAACCACGTCAGAGGGCGAGAGGCGGCCCCGAAAAACTCTGACACCAGGGTGTGCATGGTCGATTGACCATGACACCTACTCAAAATGATGATGATGAATACCATACTTCGCCAAAACCGTCAAACAAAATCACAAATATGGGAGGAGAATGTTAACACGCGTAGTGTTACTAGTGATATGCCGGAGAGAAATTCTCTGTTCTCATGCATTCCTTCTCACGGAAATTTGCGAGAAATTTTCAATAATTCTCGAGGATTTCTCGATAATTCCCGCGCTACAGAAAAAGAAGAAGAAAAAGAAATTCTTGGGAAAATTTTCGATTTCCGACCCGTTCTCCCCGTTCTCGAAAATTTTGAGAACGACACAACACTAAATGTTACACATTTAAATTAATTCACTTAATACGGTTTTGGTAACATGGTTGGATAAACCCAACCACTATATGCCTTTTGATTATCCTCATGTCCTTGCAAAAGAAAACAGATACATTTCAAGAATGCTTCGGGAGGATAATGAAATTAAAACAAAAAACCTAATTTCAACAGAGAGGATGGTTGGCAGTAACCACCAGTTCATTATTAAGAAAGATAAATATCAAGATAGAGAGACGGTTTAACTCACGGTTATTCAGTTGGGATCGGCCAGTGTTATTAGGGAACCAAACTTGTCATGTCGCCACCCTTAACACTCGCCCTGATGATGGTCTTTGTAACAGACTGAAACTAGTCGGCGAATCCTACTGAATTAAAGTAACATTATGGAAGCGACCTTTATTCAGCAGTTTTCTAAGAATTTGATCACTTGGTCGCCTGATCTTAGTGGTCGGAATTGACAACATTTTTGCCAGTACACATGACTGCCTAGCCGACGAATTTTTGCCATATTTCCCCGCCATAAATAATATTTTTCATTAAAGTCAATATTAGCGTACGCGTAAATCACCGCGAACAAGCCAGGCGTCACAAACAATTGGCTGAAAATACAAAAGAAAAAAACGAAAAGAGAAATATATCCGTTCCTCGGTAAATTCCAAGTTAGCTAATAAAGATTTATCGTTGCGATAAAAAATTTCATAGCCGTGAGTTGGCCGTAAATAATTCGTGGCATACCTGCGAATGCTGATTTGACGTGGGTCAGGGCCTCGCTCTGAGCAGTATAATATTTCATTTCTTCCGCGGGATCACGAGTCAACCACGGCGCAAATTGAAATTTCCCTCAGACACCGCACTTTCGAATTATTGGTTTTACGAATTATGTTTGTCGGTCGTTCCGTTACTCCCCTTGTTTGGTGGAAGTTAATTAGCAAATTGTAATAGAAACTTCGAAATGTTTAACAATATTTACGCGGAAGATTCAATTTATTCATAAATGAGTGTAAATTAAAATAACCATCAAATTTCTAGAAGGGAAAAAGATAAGAACGTTTAGTAAGGTAAACATTTAACTTTCCCATCCCCGCCAGATGATGATCTGGAGGGGAAAAAATGTTAAGGACGTTTTCTACTTAGAAGCCAAGTATCATCCAGATTTCTTTTATGTATTCTGCATTATATGACAACCATTGAAGTATATCTAGACTCGCAAATATCCAGCAGTCGTATTTATAATCTACACTTCTACACAAATATTATAAAGAGGAAAGATTTTATGTTTGTTTGTTTACATTGAATGGGCTCTGAAACTAATGGACCAATTTGGAAAACTCTTTCTCCTTTAGGATCCTGCATTATCCCTGATGAACATAGATTATAGAATAATAATAAAGCTTTTATTGACAATCAATCAATATGACATTTACATTACATACATTTTCATTTAATAACTTTGATATTACTTAATTTTATTAGTTAACTAGCTGCCCCGGCGAACTTCGTTTCGCCATAAGTTAAAAACTATCCTATCTCTCAAGTTGGATCGAACTGCACATGGTGTGCGAATTTTATTATAATCGGTTAAGTGGTTTAGGAGTCCATTGAGGACAAACATTGTGACACGAGATTTATATATATTAAGATTACTATACATTTATTCAAACAATTTTTTATTATTTTGTATTATATTATAATTTCCTATCAAACTAAATAACGTATATTAGACACTGGCAATTAAACTAGTGTTTTTTATTGTCTAGCTTTTTGGCAAAGCCCTCTACTAGAAACTTCCATAATTCTCTGTCTTGCGCCTTCCTTGTCCATGTCGCTCCTGCTACTTTTTTGATATCGTTCTCCCATCTGCAATATGGTCCATACTGCAGACCCATATTGCAGACCGGACTATAGTAGTAGCGACCCAGACCCCGGTTTCGGGCGGGTGCAATGCATATATAAACGTTCCTCTTGAATCACTCTACCTATTAAAAACAACCGCATCAGAATCTGTTGCGTAGTTTTAAAGATCTAAGCAAACATAGGGTCAGCGGGAAGCGACTTTGTTTTATACTATGTAGTACTATACTTAATATAGTCCTGGACATAAGTAAATCAGTTTTTCATGACAATAATTTTAATATTAGACTGAAGTTAGCAATCTTGTTCCAAAAAAATATATTAAAAGAGCAGCATCTGCTACCTTTTATTTCATCAATATCTGATGATACTTCTGATTTGCAGTTAGATTATCGGGATGAAGGTCCTTCCAGCGCATAAAATGGAGTGAAACGCGACAGCCGGCCAGCTGCTCCGGATAACGTTCGTTTTCTTTACTATCTGTGGACCTTCTGGGACTGTGACCCAGATTTATAAATGAAAAGCCCAAATGTATCGTGAGCCCCGTGCCAGTACTAAATAGCGGGATATCCATGGTTTAAAGTAGGGTTTAGTAACTTTTGATGAGGTTTTAGTTTTCAGGGTTCAGTACAACAGACATGACTTTTGTGCCGTTTTAAGGGTTCCGTAGCCAAAATGCAAAAAACGGAACCCTTATGGCTTCGTCATGTCTGACTGTCCGTCCGTAGTATATCACAGCCACTTTTTACCAAAACTATTAGAACTATATTGCTGAAACTTGGTAAGTAGATGCCTGTATTCTGTGGATTTTAACACAACAATAGAAAAAAATCGGTAAATTTTAGATACTATTATAACTTCTAAAATAAGAGAATGTAAAACTAGAAAAAAATAATATTATGTACATTATCATGCAAACTTCCACCGAAATTTGGTTTAAACAAGATCTAGTGAGTAGTTTTCTTTAATATATCAAAAATTTATACCGCAATTCACCTTTCATTCAATCAACTCAAATATAAAATAAACAACGAACTACAAGAACTTTTATATTATGTTACTTGGTGCTACGGAACCCTTCATGCGCGAGCCCGACTTGTACTTGGCCGCTTTTTTGTTTAAATCGTCGCTGATTTTAGGGCCTCATATGAGATTTTCTGAACATCTTTAAGTGAAACTTTTATTTTCTTAAACATTGATGTCATGGTCCCATTGGCCACATTTCTATATCCCTTTTAGTTAAAAAAAATCTCACAACTGACCTCGTACGATAAGGTACCCTGTATGTATGACTTGCTTTTTTCGAAATAATAGCATGTGTTTTCCGCTGATAATGTAGCCTTATCTGATAATCCTGTATTATCTGCGGGGCAGCACCAACAACATCCTGCAGGCATTATGTGCAAATTATGAGAGCACACTCCATTCGTTCTGGAGTAGTATTGTAATTGGTGCAGTATAGTGAATATTATCTACTAACGTATTTTAAGTTTAAATTGTTACTGACAAAATGGATCACAGTTATCTGAATGAAAATCATTTTATTTTATTATCAAATAAGGCTACAGGGGACCAACTCTGAAATTGCAAAAAAAAAATCGCCTTTTTCAAGGATTTTAGCCAAGTTGATATTTCACTTTTGTATGAATGCGCAGATAATATTTTTTTCACGATGTCGAAGTTGGTCCCGTAATTAAAGTTGTTCAGATTCGTGGTCTGAGTCGCTCCTTAACCATTTGCTAATGAATTCAATTTCACCCTGTATAGGCAAAGGAATTATAATAATCGGCTCAACAGATTTTGCGTTCTTCCATTATCAACAAATACACGAACACAATCAAATGTTTACTCTTCATAACATAAGTATAGTTAAATACGTGAATGTGTGTGTCACAATCAGTTATCACATGCAATTTTCAATTTTATTTTTGATACTAACTGATGCCAGCCACTTCGACCGCGGCAATTTCTGTTATTATGATGATTAATTAGTTTTTTTATTAGTATATTGATGAATAATTTTCCCCCGTTTTCAAAATATTTTTAATAGATGCTTCGCTCCTTTTGGTCGCAGCGTGATGTTTTATAGTCTTAAGCCTTCCTTAATAAATGGACTATGTAACACAAAAAAAAATCTAATATGAACCAGTAGTTCCTGAGATTAGCGCGTTCAAACAAACTCTTCAGGTTTATAATATTAGTATAGATTTGCAACTTGAATCCAGTTTATGGGATGAGGGTCCAAGTAGCACATATAATAGAGCATAGCACAACGCGTGGCTGCTCCGGATCACGTCCACTCTCTTTACAGCACCGGGTTTATCTGCGGACCTTCTCGGGCCCGACCCTGATTTATATATGAAAAGCTAGTATTTATTGTGAGCCTTGTGTTGGAACTATGGCGGATATTCTTTGCAATCATGGTGAGGAAATAATGTGGATATTTAGTGTGCTTTCTGTCAGCTTATATGTTGATAGTGTTTTCAGTACTGTTATACTAAGGGCTCGTTAAGAGATTAAGATAATCACTACATGATAAAAAACAAAGTCGCTTCCCGCTGTCTGTCCCTGTGTATGCTCAGATTTTTAAAACTGACTAACGGATAATGGTGCGGTTTTTTTAAAAGATAGAATGATTCAAGAGGAAGCTTTACCTAAATGTAATTTACTGCACAATATTAGTATCTACATTGTACCTTAGTGCAACCGTGCGAAGCCGGGGCGGGTCGCTAGTATTAAATAATTATACTCGATTCGATAATTCGAAACAAATCACAGTGAAAGGTAGTAGACATGTTAAAAGCCCTCGTAGAAGTAGTAGATAAATCACTCTATACCAAGAATGCTAGCTTGATGTTGTTAAGGATAATATGCATGTCAGTAGTCTCACATACAAAAATCCCAAAGACTGTGCGAAGTGGAAAGAAAGAATTTGAAAGCTGACGAGCTCTGAAGAACTCTAGTTGAGGATGCAACCGAGAACACAATGAGAGAGATAAATTACCATACCATCTCTCTCCTTACCTAGTGGTCATCATGCCAGACATTGGAAGTCCCAGGTTCAATCCCCGGCCAAATCAAGATGGAAAATCATGGGACGTGGGTTCGAATCCTACCTGTGGCCGAGTTCTTTTTTATCACATATTTTCAATTTTAATAATATACCGAGCATTGTAATGCTATTTAAGTAAGTACAAAGCTTTCTTCAATTTAATCAACTTTCATTGATCGGATATGAATGAAGTAGAATACCACACTACTAAAATAGTAAGTAGTTTTGAAGAAGTACGCATGCTAGAAATGCGTATACCCTACGGGGTAAATATGTGATGAGAGAATTCGACGCGGTGATTCAAAGTCACGGTGGTGTAATGGTATCACACTTTGGGCGTAAACCTAAGGGAATCCTACCTGTGGCCAAGTACTTTTTCATCACATATTTTCAATTTTAATAATGTATCGAGCATTGTAATTCTATTTAAAAAACAATTTAAGTAAGTATAAAGCTTTCTTCAATTTTATCAACCTTCTATTCATCGGAATGAGAGAATTCGACGCGATGATTCAAAGTCATGGTGTGATGGTATCACACTTAAGGCGTAAACATAAGAGAGGTGGGTTGGAATCCTACCTGTGGCCGATTTTAATGAAAAATCATCATTTTCAGATAGACCTGGGTCTTTGATGTTTATCTCTATATGTATTTGGTAAAAAATATAGTATCGTTGAGTTAGTATTATCAAGTCTCGAACTTACTTTAAAATAATGCAATAAAAATAATATTAATATTATATGGGGGCTCCCATACAACAGACATGATTTTTTTGCCGTTTTTATAGATAACGGTACGGAGCCCTCCGAGCGCGAGTTCGACTCGCACTTTGCCGGTTTTTTAAACTCTTTTAGTCGTTAAACCGTGAGGCATGAACTCAAAGTATTCGCATCTACGGAACCCTACACAGCGCGTGGCCCGACATGCATTTGGCTGGTTTTTATTAATTCAGATTTTTGATTTTAGAACTCCATCTGGTGTCGTTTAGTATTCATCCAACAGCTGATGATATTTCAGTCTTTCCAGCACATAAATTATTGTGACGCCGGTGACTGTAGACTTACCGCCATCAACTTTGGCTAATGTCCTCTCTCTTCAAAGTAGCAAGCCATGGACCTTCTGGAACAGTAATTTATATATGTGATTATATATGAAAATCCAGAATTTATTGTGAGCCTTGCGCCGGATTTAAATAGTGAGAAATAGTAAATGTGGTTTTCCTTTGGGTTGAAATAAAAGCGTATTAAATATAGTTTGTACCCTTTGTATTTACCACTTTAGTGTAGTCGCACTGAATGAAATAAATTGCTACTTAAAAAACCTACTATAATAGTATTCAAAAAACTTTGAACTTGAGGATATGATAAATGATGATACCATCATCATGTTTACAAAGGCTGCGATATCACCAGAGCTCCCGAAAACATATATAAATGGACCTCACCACAGAAAAGACCCCAGAAGGCCTAAAAAGCAATAGAAAGATTATCTGGAGGAGGACCTAAAGAGACTAGGTAAGAAAAAATCTTGGAGATGGGAGGCTAGACACAGAACAAAAGTCCCTGGCACAATCATTGTTTTGCGTAGTTTGTTTTAAGTTATAACTAAAATTTACCTGTTATGTTTAGAAGTTTTCGTTTTGTTGCCTAATAATTTAAATAGTAATAATAAAAAATATCCCACAAACCTACACAGTAATAAAATCTGTACCAATACTAACATATTAAAAATATTTTCAGTTGCAACCACCTCCCCATTCACGATGATGACTCGGAAGGCCACAATTAAAGACCTAACCATGAAGTTGAAGCTGGCACTAAATGAGCTAAAGGAATGCCGAGAGGAAAAACCACATCTTCTTCGTGAACGGGAGGAAACTGAAGAATTTAACAAAATAATGAATAAAAATACATTAATAAAAAATGAATGCACTAGCCTTCATATACAAATTACCGAATTATTAGATGAAAATAATAAATTAAAGGAATGTTTAGCACAAACCGCGGAGTGCAGTATGGTACATGAACGGGCCCTTAGTCGCATTTCAGAGTTAGAAAATAGCTTGTATGAGGCACAGAAATCTGCTCTAGAAATACAGAAACAAAAAGAGGATGAATTATGCAACAACACCCTGCATCTTTACAATGAACTCATGGAATGTGGCCCGGGTCCGGTCGTGGAGATACCTGCGACTACTCCACAGTCACAATATTTTATATTAAACTCTCATATTAAAATAAAAAAATATGTCAAAATTAACAAAATGATCAAGCGTACACAAAAAATTATTTCTAAGCAAAAAAAATGTAAAAGCCTGACTCAGTTACGTAAAGAAAAATTATGTCTTTTTAAGCAATTTAAATCATGTGAAGATGATCTTCACATGGCTAGCCGCATTTATGACACTGAGATACATGAATTACAATCACAAATATCTGAATCACATCAGTCCTTAAAAACTTTGTCTAAAAATTATAAAACATCTCAGAAACAACTAAGTGAATATACTTTGTCAGCTAAAACAGTAGTAGAGTTAGTCCACCATGACAATGATCAGCATGACACTCTCGCACACAAACATCAGTTAGGTTGTGTGACCCCCATGTGTAAAATCTCTCACCAGGCCCCCACAAGAGAGTGTGATAGAAATATGCTCACAAAAATAAGTACTGTCAATAGTAATTTAAATAAAAAAGTAATTTGTAATAAATTGTTAGTTTATTCTGATGAACTGGGTCAAGGCTTTAGTAGCATAATCTCTAATCATTTAAACAATGACTGTACGGTTTTAAACTCTTGTACACCCGGTGCCTCTTTTTCACACCTAATTAGCAGTATCAATACTGATACTATAAATGAGGACACAACAATACTAATTTTATGTGGTGACAGTTCCTCTGTTACAAAAAGGAACTTAAAGCAAAATGTTGACAAATTGATTAGTTTAAATTTAAAAACTCGTTGTAAATTTATGATAAGTACCTTTCCGTATTCGGAATCGTTAGACAACTTTAAAAATAGACATATACATGACTTGAATGTACATTTGTACAATATGACTTGTCGTCATAGCGACTTTATTTTTTATTTAGATATTAATAAATTTATATATAAATTTAAGTTGACACAGGATACTATGTATCTTCCATTTAGTTTTAGGCGACAAATTGCTACAGTTGTAGCTTATGATATACAACATTGTGTTGCAAATTGTACGAGTACAACTGCAATCTCCAACTGTGACATAGAAAACTGTATTTCTAAAAATGTAGTAGTTAATCATAGTAAGTGTAATTTAAACTAAGAAATAAGACAACAGTCAAAGCCAAAGAATTAAATATTATTCACCATAATATCCAAGGCCTGACTAGCAAATTATTAGAATTAGAGTTATTTATAAATAGTAAAGATTTACATGTAGTTTGTCTAACCGAACATTTTATGCAGTCACATCAACTACAATTTAATATTGAAAACTACTCTAGGGCTAGCTCATATACCAGAAGGACAAAAGAGAAAGGAGGCAGTTTAATTCTAACGCAAAATGACTTGAAATACAAAGAACGTAAGGATATTGTAAGTCTTTCTATAGAGTGTAGTATTGAATTAGCATGTATCGAGTTAGAGAATTCTATTATAGTAGGTATGTGTATACAGTCCACCTGATTCAGATTATAATACATTAGAACTTGTGATTGAAGATGTTTTACGAAAAATTGTGCTGTAGTCGTAAAAACGTCATAGTTTGTGGCGACTTTAATGTAGACTTACTAGTAACTACTACTGAAAGTGTAAGATTTTTAAATTTATTTAAGTCTTTTGATTTATTTAATTTATTTTTGGAGCCAACCAAAGTTCTAGGTAATTCTGCAACGTGCATAGATAATGTTTTCTGTAATTGCACTCCTATTGACAAAGTTATTATTAAAAACCTTACCTCTGATCACTTTGGTCAGTTCGTACAATTCGCAAACCACATCGAAGTAGATTTACAACAGATCACCTATAGATCTATTACAAAAGACAAAATCAAAGTTTTTAAAGATAAAATATCAAAAATAATGCCCCTTATTGAGGAAACTAGGGATGATCCAGATATACTGTATAAGAAAATGTTTAATGTTATTGAATCGGAATTTAACAATACGTTTAAAATTAAAACAAACATTAAACGTAATCGTAAAAGGTTTAGTGAATGGGCTACTCTAGGCATTTACGTCAGTAGAAATAGATTATATGAATTACTAGCCATGAAAGCTTATAATCAGAATCCTGATTTTGTTAAATTTGCTAGAAATTATTCAAAAATGTTTAAAAGGGTATGTGCGTGTGCAAAATCTTTATATACCAGACAGACTATTTTAAATTCTAGTGACAAAGTGAAAACAACGTGGAAAATTATTAATACAGAAACAGGAAAAACGAAAAAACGCGCCATTCCATTTGAATTAAAAATAGATAATAAGGTCCTCAGTACTAGCGAGGAGATTACTCAATATTTTGAAGACTTCTTTACAAATATTCCCGTGAATACTACTGCCTCCTTACTTTCATCATCTGTGGAATCTAAAAAGTTATTAACTAGTTGTATACCGGAATGTAACAGTCTTCTAATATTTGAACATGTAACCCTTAAAAAAATCATTGATACGTTCAAGACTTTGAATAATAAAAAAACTGGGGACCTGTGGGACATCTCAGTATCAGTCATAAGTAATATTATAGAAATAATTGCTCCTAATTTAGCGTCTATTTTTAATAAATGTGTAGATGCAGGGACTTTTCCTGATCTAATGAAATTAAGTAAAGTTATACCGTTGTACAAATCGGGTGATAAAAATGATCCAACAAATTACCGTCCCATTTCTGCCATTCTGCCAGCGTTAAGTAAAATATTTGAAAAGTTAATTTTTAATCAGTTACTTTCTTTTTTTAATCTAAATGGTCTATTTCATAGTGAACAATACGGATTTACGAAGGGTCGATCAACTACGGATGCGGGTGTTGCGCTTTTAAAACATATATATTATGCTTGGGAGAGAAAACAAAATGCTATTGGTGTTTTTTGTGATCTCTCCAAAGCATTTGATTGTGTAGACCACGATACCCTGCTGTCCAAATTGGAACACTGTGGGATTAAAGGTAAATCTTTTGCATTAATCAAATCTTATTTGAGTAGCCGAATTCAAAAAGTTAGCGTTGATAGGGTTCAATCCTCGGGATCATTTGTTAGGATGGGCGTACCCCAGGGCTCTATACTAGGCCCCTTGTTGTTTCTTATATATATTAATGATCTGCCATACTATGTTAACACATGTAAAGCTGTACTATTTGCCGATGACACTTCTCTTATTTTCCCTGTTGATAGGACAACAGACAATTTTGACGAGGTCAACTCAAGTGTTAGAGCGGTTTACAGCAAACAATTTGCTGTTGAACGCTAAAAAGACGAAGTGTATTAAATTTTGTTTACCGAATGTTACAAAAGTACCAACACGCATAGTGGTCGAAAACGAAACGATAGATTTGGTAGATAAATCAGTATTTCTTGGGATGACAGTTGACTCGGGACTTCAATGGGGTGCCCATATCACATCCTTAGCGGGTAAACTTAGTTCTGCTGCTTACGCTGTTAGAAGAATAAGACAGTTGACTGACGTTGTTACTGCGCGTTTGGTATACTTCAGTTACTTTCACAGTGTCATGTCGTATGGGATATTACTATGGGGTAACGCAGCAGAAGTTAATACCATATTTGTCCTTCAAAAACGCGCTATCAGATCTATATATAAACTAGGTGCTAGAGAATCTCTTAGAGAATTGTTTAAAAATATAAATATTTTGACATTCCCCGCGCAATACGTAGGTCACTTGATAAGTTTTGAGATGCTCGTAATTTAAAAATGGAACGCATCTGCATTATATATTTTTAAAAAGCGAATTTATTTAGAAATAGAATGCATGTAGCCAGATGGCTGGTAAAAAAAAAAGAAAGATGTGCCAGTCATTTTACTACGACGCTTCCCGCGTTTTTCTTTGCAACGATGGAGCTTTACCGCGAACATCTGCGCGCTATGATCTTTTATGATTATAAATTTGGTTTAACTGAACAACTTAGCCTTCAACGATTACAAGCAGCGTTAGGGGAGTCTGCTCCATCTCGAGCAACAGTATTTAGATGGTTCAGTGAATTTAAAAGGGGTAAAACAAACCTCGAAGATGACCCTAGAAGTGGTCGCCCACAAACGGCAGTAACGGCGGAAAATGGGTGGACCACCGAAATGATGGTGCGAGAAGACCCACGAATTACATACTTGGACATCGAGAAGATTCTTGGCGTTAGTTCGGGGAGTGTTAGTTTTATTTTACATCAGCATCTAGGAGTGGGGAAGCTTTGTTGTCGTTGGATACCGCGTTTGCTCTCAGACACTGAAAAACAGGCCCGTGTGGCCCGTGGTGCCTCGAAATGCGTCAACGTTTTGAAAATGGATCATCAAGACGTGTTTCGGAAATCGTCACAGGCGACGAAACGTGGATTTACCAATATGATCCAGAAAATAAGAGACAGTCGTCAGTATGGGTCTTTTCAGAAGGAATGTTGCCGACAAAACTGCAAAGACCTCGTAACGTTGGTAAAAAAATGGTGGCCAGTTTTTTTTCTCACAGCGGGCATGTTTCGACAATAATGTTGGAAAATCATAGATCTGTTAACTCGGAATGGTATACAACAGTAGCATTGCCAAAAGTTTTCCAAGCTCTGCAAGAGAGGAGACCAAGGACCGGGCTTCGGGGAATCATGCTGCATCGCGATAACGCTCCGTCATATACGTCCCTCAGAACAAAGGCGTTTCTTGCAGAATCCAGTGTTGAAACCTTGCCCCATCCACCGTACAGTTCTGATTTGGCTCCCCATAATTAAAGAAAAAATAAAAGGGAATTATTTTTTCGTGCGCCGAAGCGGCCGTGGCCGCCTACGAAGTCGCAATTTTGGACCTATCATATCAAGACTGGCAGAAGTGTTTTAATAGTTGGTTTAGGCGAATGGAACTTTGCATATATAATGAAGGAGAGTATTTCGAAAAGGTGTAAAATAAATATTGTGAATATCTTGTATATTTTTTACTTATCTTAAAACTTATCGAGTTACCCACGTACATATTTGCAAATATTATGTTTGTTCGTAATAATCTTGATCTTTACGCGAAAAATAGTGATATCCACAACAGGAATACGAGAAATAAAAATAAATTAGCGACACCAACTTTGCGATTACAGAAAACAATGAATTCATTTTTGGGACTTAGTATACGCTTGTATAATAGAATTCCTGAAGAAATATTGGCTCTGTCATTAGGTAAGGTTAAGACTGCTGTTAAAAATCAATTACTTAAAAATGCCTACTATTGTATTAATGACTATTTAACAGATAAAACTCCATGGAATTAATATATTCAATAAATTGTTAATCAATATACATCAGTGATTACTTAATGTAAAATAATTCAACTATAAATATGTGAAAGTGTAGCCCTTCAGGCACGTAGGGACCAATACTGGACTGAGTTTCTTTCGGCGTATTCTTCTCAGCAGTGGTCGTTTCGAAACGCTAGTAGCTAATCGATTTTACAAATATTAAAAATAATAATATGACGTTCAGAAAGAGATACATGATATCCAAATTTGAATAAAATTCTATTTCATTTCATTTCAGACAACGGAATATGAAGTGGAAGAGGATTGTAAATATGAAATAGCGCCCAGGAAGTTATCCTCTTACTCCATACCGTTCAGGAAATATACCTTCTAAGACCTTATTGATGAGACTTCCAGATGCAAATCCTGAATATTTTTGGAAAATAGCTATATGAAAAATATACACACAGACGACGGATTTTTTTTAAAGTAAATATTTTTAATATGCATATGAAATGTTATGAAACATCTCTAGAAGTGTTTATGTAATGAAATGTTCATATATTATAAAGTTTATGGATGTAATTATCGGAGCAATACGTGTATTCACAAACAATTCCCTAGCGAAACAAATCCAAATATGCATACGTGTCTGTTGAAATATTAATAGCGTATCGATTGCCTTCTAGTAGGCGTTGCCAGACAATGCCTAGTTAGTGAGTGTGGTATCTTATAAATGAAGTCTGAATTTGATTAACGATCTCTTTGTAAATAGATGCCCCAAAATCATGTTCTACAGAGTGAAATTGAATTCATTAGCAAACGTTTAAGGAGTGACTCAGACCACGAATATGACCAACTTTCACAATGGAACCAACTTCGACAGCGTAAAAAAAAATTCTGCTCTTTCATACAAAAGTGGAATAAAATCTATGGAAGAGCCGTTTTTTTTTTTTTGCAATTTCGGAGTTGGTCCTATACTGAAAGTTGTTCAGATTCGTGGTCTGAGTCACTCCTTAAGTGTTGGCTAATGAATTCAATTTCACTCTGTATACGAGTATTTCACTTGATGCTTTCGATACTGTTAAAACGAAAAGTCACAGCTGCTCAGGGAGGTCCAAATTCCAAGTGGAATATTAGTTATAAACTTTTTGTAACCTACTACCAACTTATTAGGAAAGCTGTCTGTAAAAAAAATACTAGGTAACTTATAAATACTAGGTACAAGGTATGTGTCCCCATGTCCTTCTCCCAATGTCCTCCCCCCAGCTCCTTGAAAGGTCAGCAACGCTCCTGTGGGTAGAGTTGAACGCTTACCATCAAGTAACTCGCTTTTTCGTTTGCCGTCCTTTTATATAAAATTAATAATTATAGGTGTATAAACGTGTTTATTTGGCTATTTTCTCGATCCAGTCATAGTTACTGCTTATTTATTACCTGCATACTGAGACGTTAAATCACAGACAATTAAGTACAATAGTGTACATCCCCAAAACACGGAAGACCAGCGCTGGACTTAAACATCCAGCAAATACTGAGTTGGCTCCATGTTTAGAGAACTTATTGTTTCTATTCCAATTTTTCTATATATTTACTGATTAATATTTATTTTGTATGTCTTTCTATGTTATTGTGGAATTGGTTTCTCCAAATAAAGTAATTCTTACGTAAATCTTAAACAGTTTGTTTAACTTCAGAGAGAGGTGGCTTGGAAGAGATTATAAGCATACTAATATATGAGTCCCCATACAAGAAAGTGAGTTAATATGGTATGATACTCGTATGGCCAACTTTTATTTACTTTCGCTTACTCTATTTGTTCGGGTTTCCAATATGTGCAATAATGTGCATCTCAAGTAATTATTATTCAGTGCAACACTTCCATATGATATATACTTGATCCCACGCTTATCCACTCGGCATATATTCAGAGACATGCCCAGCATTAAACTTGAAGGACATAAGCCTCCCTGCATACGTTTGTCGCCATTAATCCTATCTTAAGTCGCAGGAAAGGCTTCTATGCATATTGGGCAGTTGATAAGCCCATCCTAGATAAATATACATGATGTGCGTGATGTGCGTCCAGTGAGGGAAACCAACTGTTCAGAATTTTATCGGAATATTCAATTTTATTATTCTTTATTATTCTTAAAGAAATTCTGTGAGTTTCTTTATAACATACATACATAGTATCACGTCTTTTTCCCTTGCGGGGCAGACAGAGCCCAGATCTTTAAGACCTAAAAGCCACGTTTAAAATGTTAATTCGTCAAATTTGCCTTTTCTTTCGATCGGCTTTTATGATCTGCGCGGGAAGAGAAGCAGCTGGTCACTCTATTCGTTAAAGGATTTTTTCTTTTCGTCCAGACCAGCGTGGAAGACAGTGAATATATTGATGATTTATACATGCCTCAACAGATTAGAAAGTATGAGCCATATCGTTCATCATCATCATTTCGAGTAGGTGACAAGGTCAATCGACCATGCACACCCTGGTGTCAGAGTTCTTCGGAACCGCCTCTCAGCCTTTGACGTGGTTCCTTTAACGACTACCAGATGGCAGCCGGGACTTCTTGCGCCTGAAATGTTGAATGATACATACATACATATTATCACGTTTTTATCCGTTACGGGGTAGACAAAGAGAGCGCGGAGAAGGAGGGGAAGTAATCTCTTTTTACCGCGCAGAGTTTTCACTTCTGTCGGAACTCCCGGACTGCAACCCGTTGTTTAAATTTTGTAAAACTGTTTTGTCAAACTTGAAACATATGTACATAATTGGAAACCTAAACACATTAGTAGTTTGTCTATTTCGGGTTTCCAACTATGTATGTCTGTTTCAAGTTTGAACACGTACACTTGATACCATCCTGTCGGCATATATTCCGAAACATGTCCAGCATCAAACTATAGGGACATGAGTCTCTGTGTACGTTGGTTGTCTTTAATCCTGTCTCGTCGCAAAAAGGATTTCTATGAATATTGGACATTTGATAAGCTCATCCTAGATAAATATATATACATGATGTGCGTTCAGTCCAGCGAGGGGAACCATCTGTTATGAATTTATTGGATCTTATTAAAATTCAAATTCTTAGCTGACTTTTTGAACTAGCCATATAAAGATTAATTTAAAACACAGACTTATCCATTGAATTTAGTTTTTTTGTTTTAGGTTTCCGTACATAAAAAAGAAAAAACTTTCCCTTAAAGGATCATTTTGTTGTCCGTCTATCTGACTGTCAAGAACTTTTTTTCTCAGGAATGCATGGAGGAGGTATCAAGCTGAATTTTTCCAAAATTTCATATTAAATACTCCGGTCTACAGTTCTTTGGAGCTATGAAAAATCAAACTTCTAAGCCAACACAATCAAAATATACAGCCGTTTATGCGGCAAATTTTCGATATTCGCAAGGGAATCAAAATCTACAGGGTACTTCCCTCAAACTCAGAATCCTGAAATTTGGTACGTAGCAACGTCTGATAAAGGAAAAATGCGAAAAGCATACATTTTTTGTTACATTGTATAGTAAAAATATTTTGAATAATTTTGAACTTATTAAAAATAATGGCACGGAACCCTTTTAGCGCGAGTCTGACTCGCACTTGGCCGGTTTTTTAAGAATTTGTTAACTATTAGTGGCCATGATTCTGAGATTTAAATATTACCAGAGAGATCTAAATTAATCTTTATAATATCAAACTGGTATAAATATTTATTTGTATAGCTCATGCATTAGTGCAATGGAGGATTTATGACAACCGACATATTTGTAATATAACCTGTTGTTATTTTCTTTAATTTAAGTGTTAAATATTTTGTGCAAGAAAGGAACTATAATATTACCCGCGGCTCCGCCCGCGTTAATATCGATCCTTCGGGAACGATAGAATGTGCCGAAATGAAAGGTACCATAATGTCTTTCCCCGGGCCTCAAACTACCTTCATACCAAATTTCATCCAAACTAATTCAATGGTTGAAGTGTGAAAGGTGACAGATAGACAGAAAGAGTGAGGTACTTTCGCATTTATAAATGCAATAGTACCTAACTCTGTATGTAAGTACCTATAAATGCAAAAATATTATAATATTAGTATGGATATGGAAATGGATAATCATTTTTCAGCACATCCTTATTTACTACATGTAGATACGTCTGCGGAGTGGAAATCTTTTAGGCATTGCGTTTATTTATTTGTTTCCATATCATCGCCGACCCACAAACTGGCAACCCTACACCGCGTTGCTTATCCCCAGTGTTATGATGAAGTGATCGCGTCGCACGGACTCTCATGAAATATTCATGGGTCGAGAATACGGCAATTTGCCCGATATATTCTATGTCCCACAAACATCATGCAGATACGTCTTAAGAGTAGTTTTGCATTCGCGAAAGTTTTGATTCACCACGCTAAAATGACGTGCATGACTTTAATGGCTGGGTGATAAAAAAAAATTAAGTTTGTTATCTCAAATCTAGCGAGTAGTGAATGCGAGAATTGCTAAAACTGCTACTTTACTTTTCTTATTTTATAGATTTTGTAAAAATGTAAAGTAATTCACGTTCAAATGTGAATATGATGAAAAATATTAAAGCGATGCTCTATGTAATTATTCATATTCCTAGTTGGATAGATATTAATTTTAAGATCTTTTGACCGAATACAGTAAAAAGGTTACCAATTCGGTAGTATGTTTGTTTTAAATGTTTGTTATCGTCATTTATGAACCGATTTTGAAAATTGTTTTTTGTTTGAAACGGTATGCTTTTAAGTTGGTATTATTTTCGGTTCAGTAGTTTTATTGAAGTCGATTTTTTTATATGAAATATTATTATATTTTAGATACATTAGGTATTTTGAAAGGGTCTAGGTTATAATATTGTCAGTCACTACATCGCCGGTCGCTGCATCGCGCCCGTTCCATCGACGGTTTAATGTAGCGAAGGTACACAATATCGCTGGTACGCTGCATCGACAGCCCGCCATATCGATGGTAAACTGCATCGAAGGTGCACAGTATCGATGGTACATAGCATCGATGGCGCACTAAATCGATTGTAGCCTGTATCGAAGGTGTATAGTATCGATGGTAAACTGCATCGATAGGGTCCCACATCGATGGTAGACAGTATCGAGGGTGCACTATATCGAAAGTAAATTGCATCGAAGTGCTCCATATCGATGGTAGACAGTATCGACGGCACACCATATCGTTCGTAAACTGCACTGCATCGATTATTATGCACCACAATCATGCACTACTCTCCGGTAATTTTTGTTTAAATTGGTATGCTTTAAAGTTAGTTCCAATTGAATTTCATCACAATCAGTCCAGTTGTTTGATTAGAGTCGATTTTTTTTACCTATACGAAAGATTATCTTTTTACGGGTCTAGGTAATAATATCGTCAGTCACTACATCGCCGGTCGCTGCATCGCGCCCGTTCCATCGACGGTTTAATGTAGCGAAGGTACACAATATCGCTGGTACGCTGCATCGACAGCCCGCCATATCGATGGTAAACTGCATCGAAGGCGCATAGTATCGATGGTACACAGCATCGATGGCGCACTAAATCGATTGTAGCTTGTATCGAAGGTGCATAGTATCGATGGTAAACTGCATCGACAGTGTCCCATATCGATTGTAACAATATCGACGGTGCACTGTATCGATAGTAAATGCATCGATAGTGTCCTATATCGATGGTAGACATTATCGAAGGCGCACTGTATCGATAGTAAACTGCATCTAAAGTGATCCGTATCGATGGTAGACAGTATCGACGGTGCACAATAGCTATAGTATACTGCATCGAATATATGCAACCTTAGAAGCAGCCTAAGTTTGGGTTTTGTTTTCTAGGTTTTTTAGGGTCCAGATCTCGAAAATTACGTAAGTTTTGGAATTCAGGATGTCAGACGCGACTTGTCGTGAAAAATCGACATGGGTGTCGTATCCCAGATTTTTTGGGGTAAGGATCTCAAAATGACGCCAATTTTTTTCTTCATGGTGGCGGACGGGACTTGTCATGAAAAATCGACATGGGTGTCGTTTCCCACATTTTTGGGATCAGGATCTCAAAAATGACGTCAGTTTCGAATTCCAAGATGGCGGACGCGAGTTGTCATAAAAATTGACTTGGGTGTCGTTTTCCAGGTTTTTTGTGGTGTAGATCTCGAAAATAACGTCAGTTTCGAATTCCAAGATGGCGGCGTCCGCGAGTTTTCATGAAAATGATATGGGTATCGTTTTCTAGGGTTCTTGGGGTGTAGATCTCGAAAATGACGTCAGTTTTAGAATCCAAGATAGCAGACGCGAGTTTTCATGAAAAATCGACATGGGTGTCGTTTTCTAGGATCTTGGATTCCATAACTGACGTCATTTTCGAGATCTTTATCCAATAAAAACAGACATTATATCGATTTTCTTTTAAAGTCACGTCAACGATCTTGAATTTCAAAATCGACGTCATTTTCTAAATCTTCACCTAAAAAACCTAAAAAATTACACGCATATCGATTTTTCATGAAAACTTGCGTCCGCCATCTTGAATTCCAAAACTGAAGTCATTTTCGAGACCTACCCCCCAAAAAACCTAGAAAATGACACCCATGTCGATTTTTCATGAAAACTCGAGGCCGCCATCTTGAATTCCAAGACTGACGTCATTTTTGAGATCTTCATCCCAAAAAACCTAAAAAGCGACACCCATGTAAATTTTACATGAAATGTCGAATCCGCTATCTTGGATTCCAAAACTGACGTCATTATCGAGATCTGAACTCATAGATTCAACAAAAAAGGCATCCACTTTTTTGAAAGTTACACTACTTTAAAAGATAATTTTTCATATAGGTAACAAAAATCGACTCTAATCAAACACCGATTGTGATGAGATTTGACTGAAACTAACTTTAAAGCATACCCATTTAAACAAAAAAAGAATATTAAAAATCGGTTCAGCAATGACGGAGTTCTGAGGTAGATAATAAAACATTTAAAAAAACCACTGAATATAAAATAAATACCACATTTTTTTAAGTCGGTTGAAAACTATCAAAAACTCAAATTTCAAGTACCGTCCTACACTTCATCAGAAAAGAAAATCATTTTTTACCTAGAATTATTCTCCTAAATACGTCCACCGCCACTGACTCACTACCGCTCTCGTTCTAACATAAAGTCTGGCACAGCATGCTGTCTCATTCTACTTTAGCGCAAAGCTGCCGCGCTGTGTTTGCGCGCATCCGTGTCATTCGATGGAACGGACGCGATGCAGCGACCGGCGATGTAGTGACTGGCGATGTTGTGCCCTAGACCCTTCTAAAATTACCGGGGAGTAGTGCATGATTTTGGTGCATAATAATCGATGCAGTGCAGCTTACTACCGATATGGTGCGCCGTCGATACTGTCTACCATCGATATGGTGCACTGTCGATGCAGTTTACTACCGATATGGTGTGTCGTCGATACTGTCTACCATCGATATGGAGCACTTCGATGCAGTTTACTTTCGATATAGTGCACCCTCGATACTGTCTACCATCGATGTGGGACCCTATCGATGCAGTTTACCATCGATACTATGCACCTTCGATACAGGCTACAATCGATTTAGTGCGCCATCGATGCTGTGTACCATCGATACTATGCGCCTTCGATGCAGTTTACCATCGATATGGCGGGCTGTCGATGCACCGTACCAGCGATATTGTGTACCTTCGCTACATTAAACCGTCGATGGAACGGGCGCGATGCAACGACCGGCGATGTAGTGACTGACGATATTATGACCTAGACCCTCTTTTTACACTACTTCCAAAAAAAGAAGTATGGATGCCTTTTTTGTTGAATCTATGGGTTCAGATCTCGAAAATGACGTCAGTTTTGGAATCCAAGATGGTGAATTCGGCATTTCATGAAAAATTTACATGGGTGTCGCTTTCTGGGTTTTTTGGGGTAGGGTCTAGGTCATTAAGGATCTCAAAAATGACGTCAGTTTTGGAATTCAAGATGGCGGCCTCGAATTTTCATGAAAAATCGAAATGGTTGTCATTTTCTAAGGTTTTTGGGAAAGGTCTCGAAAATGACTTCAGTTTTGGAATTCAAGATGGCGAACGCAATTTTTTAACAAAAATCGATATGGGTGTAATTTTTAAGGTTTTTTTGGGTGAAGTTTAGAAAATGACGTCAATTTTGTAATCCAAGATGGCGGACGTGACTTTAAAACAAAACCAATATTATGTCTGTTTTTGTTGAAATTACGTCAGTTATGGAATCCAAGATCCTAGAAAACGATACCCATGTCGATTTTTCTTGAAAACTCGCGTCTGCCATCTTGGATTCTAAAACTGATGTCATTTTTGAGATCTACACCCCAAAAAACCTAGAAAACGACACCCGTGTCATTTTCATGAAAACTCGCATCCGCCATCTTGGAATTCAAAATAACTGACGTCATTTTTGAGATCCTCACCCCAAATATGTGGGAAACGACACCCATGTCGATTTTTCACGACAAGTCGCGTCCGCCATCCTGGATTCCAAAACTTACGTCATTTTCGAGTTCTGCACCCTAAAAAACCCAGAAAACAACACCCATATCGGATTTTTATAATAAGTCGCGTTCGCCATCTTGAATTCCAAAAGTGTCGTCATTTTCGCAATCCCCAAATTCCTTACGTAAAAGCTACCAACAATGTTTGAATAAATATTCAGTCAGTTTGTCTTAGGCCAAATTATAGTTTAACTTTAAGTTTTCAGAAATCGGGTTTGGCCGGCTTGGTTATGCATACATATAATATACGTATAATAATAACGTATGTTTTTACATAAAGTAAAAAGAATTTTGAAAATCAATCCACTGAGAAACCGGAGAACGTTCACAAAATAAAAAACATTCATATTGTCGAACATGGAACATTTTCAATTTTTGAAGTCGGTTAAAAATCACGTATTTTTATAATGAAATCCTTAAAAACACAATAAATAGCTATGGTGCACCGTCGATACTGTCTACCATCAATATGGATCACTTTCGATGCAGTTTACTATCGATACAGTGCGCCTTCGATAATGTCTACCATCGATATAGGACACTATCGATCCATTTACTATCGATACAGTGCACCGTCGATATTGTTACAATCGATATGGTACACTGTCGATGCAGTTTACCATCGATACTATGCGCCTTCGATACAGGCTACAATCGATTTAGTGCGCCATCGATGCTATGTACCATCGATACTGTGCACCTTCGATGCAGTTTACCATCGATATGGCGGGCTGTCGATGCAGCGTACCAGCGATATTGTGTACCTTCGCTACATTAAACCGTCGATGGAACGGGCGCGATGCAGTGACCGGCGATGTAGTGACTGACGATATAATGACCTAGACCCATTTTGAAAAGAGTCCTGCATTACCAATTGAGACCATCGCAAATTGGGAATGCTGTCTTAAATTATGCTGGCGACACCAGTGTGAAATGGGCCGTTGTTGCTGGCTCGATGGGTTTCATTTAGTTATTGTTGCTGCATAATGCTCGCACACTGGATTAAACAGGACATTGCGCGGAAAAGAAGCGATTACTCCACTTAATTTTGTGGTTTTCTGTTCTTCCAATAACAGATATTTGTTATTACATTCAGAATGCCGCAGTCGCTTGAGATTTCTGTTTTAAATTACTAAAAATATTTTTATTATTATGTTGTATTTAACTAAAAATGAATGCTTTTCGCAATTTTTCCTGTGGTTTTATCTGTGCTATAAGTACTCCAAATTTCAAGACTGAGTTCCTGGGAATTATCCTGTAGGTTTTGATTCCCTTGCGAATGTCGAAAAGACACGAAAATTTGCGTTGGCTTAGAAGTTTGATTTCTTCACAGCTCTAAGGGACAGCAGACCTAAGTATTTGATATAAATTTCAGCTTGATGCCTTTACGCGTTTCTGAGAAAAAGGGTCAAGACCCTTTTTCTCAGAAACGCGTAAAGGCGTCTGTCTGTTAGTCTGTCAAGATAGACCAACAGACAGACAGACAGACAACCAAGTGACCCTATAAGGGTTCCGTTTTTTTTCTTTTGAGGTACGAACTCTAAAAAAGGAAGTGAAAGTGATAGGTAATGGTAGCAGTAGGCAGAGCGCTGGTTGTATTTATTTTTAACTTGTATAAAATCAAAGGTTGATAATCTAAACCCAAGACTAAGTCTTATTTTGTGAATTATATAAACAGATTGAAATCAAATATATTGTAGTACGAAATTAGTCTGTAGTAAATATTTACTGTCATTAAATAAAGTGCAAATGGCGTTTTCCATCTTAAATGATTTAAATAAATTAATTACTAATATGTACACTACTTGATAAATACAAGTAAATATAATACACTTGATCCAATACAGTTAAATTCTTCAAATATAAATTCATTTATTTAGCAAGTGGAATGTAAATAATTAAAATGGTTCTTAATGTTATTTGAACTATTGATATTACTATTTTTCAGCTCAAGTATTATTTAAATTATCTGTTTTATTAAGAAAATAAAGAATCACGTAGTTAAACGTAGTTTACATATGCAACAGTACCTATGAAACAGCTGCAAGCAGCAAATTCAAGTATCTCATTTAACACCAATTTACAGAAAAGCAGAAATGCGTTATTCGAGATGACTTTTTTTATCTATGCGTAATTCAGTATTTTTATAGTTTAAATGGAAAAGTATAGCTACAAAATCATAAACACATAAAATATTATATAATTTGATAAGCGATTATTTAGCGGTATTCATCGTAAAATTATTTATCAATTTATTGATACCATTCTACACAAAAAAAAAATCATTTTTTTATTTAAATTAAATATATATACTATAACTTTAATTTTTAGGCCTCTCTCAGATTGCGGTTCATTCATTCATTTATTTATTCATATAACAATATTTACATTGTATTTGAATATATGTTTACTTACAAACTAAAACAAAACAAATTAAATAATTAATAGCAAATTACAAAATTAATTTTAAACATGTCAAAAATTATATATCGTCACTCATTCAAAAGTCCCCAATTGAGTAACAACACTTCTCCAGTAGCAATGATCTCAACTTATTTGTGAAAATGGAAACTTTTCTTTCTAATTTCAGTTCGGTAGGCAGTTTATTAAACATTACAACGGTTTGGTTTCGTGGACAGTGAGCTGCAATGTTCAGTGTGGGAGTGATAACTCTGATTAACTCTTTCCTGCGCGTGCCCTCTCGAGCCATCATTTGTTCTGCTGTTTCGTATGAGTCTCTATTTTTTATGAGATCCGTTAGTAGAACAAATATATATAAAGACGGTACGGTTAATATTTGGAGGTCCTTAAAATGTTCATGGCAAGATTGCCATGGAGGTATGCGAACCATTGTCCGTATTGCTCGTTTTTGTACTGCGAACGCTTTATCTATATTATATTTGTAGCTGCCGCCCCAATATTTTATGCTATATCGAAGTCGGGACTCTACGAATGAGTAATAAACAGATTTTAGTTGATTCATAGTCAATTCGTCTCTTAAAGTCCTTAGGACGTAACAAGCGCTGCTTATGCTTTTTTCTACCTCTTGTAGCTCAGGTTTCCAGTTAAGATATTCATCCAGACGTATGCCTAGAAATTTAACAACTTTAACTGGCTTGATATTTTCATTATTTAAATAAACTTCAATTTTGTCTTTATTATTGGCTGTGGTCTTGAATAGCATAACATTCGTTTTACTGCTATTCAACTTTAAATTATTAGCGGTGAACCAATGTTGAAACAGTTTCATAGTACTGTTAATCTTCCTGTTTAGAGCGTCTATGGCGGTGTTGGGAAAGCGGTCTTATATCTCGATGCCGAGCATGGAATGCTTCACGGCTCTCTACGTGACTCTAATTGTGCACAGCTTTCTTCGTAAGCGTTCAAGTTTCGGTACCATATAAGTCATACTGGGTACGACACCTTTAAACAAGCCTAAAAACAAAAATCAAAAGCCAAAATATTACGCCCGTTTGGGGAGTAAAAAATTGTGCACCTATTCATAAAGGGTATTTTTCAACACTGCTTTCGAAAAATACCAACTCAGCCATATAGTCAACAACGTGCTTGGATTATACAAAGCCAGTTTTCCGACCTCATAAATAACGTGACATTCATCTTCCTGACACCTGAATAACACGCAGACCTCGGCGGACCCCATTAGCCTTTAAGCGAGCGAGACAATGCGATGGACTTGCGTACTTCATATCTGAGTCACAGGGTTTAGTGAGAATCGGACTTTTGCGTTTTGTCTAGTACAATATTTTTATCTTTGATTGTCAAATTAAAAATGTCAGCTTCTTTTAGAGCTAACCACATAGGAATAAACTAAACCATGAAAAACAGTAGCGTCGATTTGACCATCAAACAATAAACCTTGTAAGAAGAAGATATTTGTAAAGTTATATTTTGAAAACGAATCATCCACGTGTTATTTTGTAGAGAAAATGGACTCCTGAAACTATAGTCGGCAATCCCGACAAAATCCGGAATTATAGTCGGCAATAACGACAAAATAGCATGTAAGTGACCCGTTTTCAAAACATAACTTTACTAATCTTCTTACAAGGTTTCTTGTACCCTCGACATGTTATTCAATATGAACAACTTTTCCTACGGGTCCAATGCTGGGGACCCAAAAAAATTTCGGCATTTCCATATATAAGAGATCTGCTGCCTGGCCAGTTTGAAAGTCGAATTTATTTTTGAGTCCCCAACATTGTTCCCATAGGAAAAGTTGTTCATATTGGTGGGCTGAGTGACCCTGTTAAGGGAACGACGAGGGTCAATATACACGCAGTTACAAGATTACAACAGGCTCGTGCACTTCGTATCTCGCGTAAATTCGGACATTTGCGTAATGTCTAGTACTTAATTTTTTATGTTTTGTAATTAGAGTGATTTACATGCAAGGATTTTTAAGTGCTTGAGTTTATGTTGTATGTTGATAACTTGGATTTGGTTGCTTGTTTTTTTTTAAACAACACTCAACTGCCTAAATAGCAGTTGAGTGTTGTTAATAACTTCTGTTATTAAATATGAACCAAAATAATACTATTCATATTTTGGTTCATATTTAATAACAGATCTAAGCATTTATCAATTAATTTTAGAATATTATAAAGTACAACTTGTAGAGGAGGCCAAGACCCACAAAGGGTTGTAGCACCCAGGAAGTAAGTAAGTATAATAAAGTGCTATATCATATATAATGCTAGATCACAATGCTATAAATATAACCCAAATTGTCTATCTAGTAATAAACGAGCGAAATGATACATTAGAACTAAATATCGAACTTTTTCTGGGATATCACTTCATCATAATTTACTAACCGTTATAAGAATATTACTTTGGACATACATAATATGGGCAGCTCACTATCGCATTTTATCTGCTACATTACGGTTATTAGTAAAGGTCTGGTAATAAAAATCAAATTAGAGGCTATTTGCAATATTACTGGCTGCATTATCAAAATATTACCACATAATTTTATAATAATATTGATTTCATGCAGGTACATTCGTGTATTATCCTGAGGTATTTTTCTACGCAGTATTTGGCCGTAAGTGTATTGAAAATCGTTTGTTCATATGCTTTGTCATTATCAGCTTTGAATTAAATGTAGATTGGGTTGTACTGCTATGGTTTTCTAGACCATTTTCTTAGGCCCGACAAGACGGTGGTGGTCAGAGCGGAATAAACCTGTATAATATAGCTATGTCTACTTACAAAGATAATATCGATACGATTCACATAACGTTCTCGAATATCGATACAACGTACCAAAATCGAGCATCCCTATAAACTGTAAATTTTTCGCACGCAGCTCTTAGCTCTTGCACAGCTTCGGCAGTAACACCCTAGCTAAAAATCAGTTTTTACTCGTGTCAGTTCTTTATTTCCGCACATCATGTGGAAGTTTGATATGGTTTTGATCCAAAGAAATGATTATACAAGTAAAAATGGTATTTCAATTTTTTACTACTACTAAGCTGAACACAAAACCGTTTTCAAACCAAACATTTTTTAAGAAGCGTTAAGAAGGCATCCACGTGTAAGGAAGAAGCTTTAAAAATTTACTGCGGTCGCAAAGAAAATACTGAATGTCGATGAACCAATTTTATTTTCCGAAACGATTTTTTGTAATTTCAATGGCAGCCTTTCTACATTTTGTTCTATTTATCAAAACAAATCTCTCAAAGGGCTTTCTTTTATGCTTTCTTATTTGCTACACTTTTTGCCGAGATTGTCGTTAAGAATCGTCTCTGAAGTATTCCTGCGGCTTTTTGTTACTTTTTTAGTATTAGAAATGTGTTTTAATGCGGAAGAACGACTCCGGTAAATACGGAATTGATTTATGCTATTAAGAACATTTGATAATAAATTTAAAGTAACAAGAAGATTGTCTTAATATTAATTTTTCCTTTTAACATATAAGAAAACTGTAATATTTTGGCTTATTTAGCATATGCGTTGCCGAAATAGCTCATTCATAAGAATAGGTATAACATTTTATTTTAAAAAATGTATCTTAAAATTAATGCTTTTTGGAATTTTTCTTTGATTCATACCAAATTTTAAGATTCTGAGCTTATGGAAAGTAACCTGTAGGTTTTTATTCCCTTGCAAATGTCGAAAAAACACGAAAATTTGTGGCATAACCAGCTGTATTTTCAGATTGCGTTGGCTTAGAAGTTAGATTTTTCACAGCTCCAAGGGACAGTAGATCTGAGTATTTGATATGAATGTCAGCTTGATACCTTTACGCGTTCCTGATAAAAAGGGTCTTGATAGACGGACAACCAAGTGATCCTATAAAGGGTTCCGTTTTTTCCTTTTGAGGTAAGTAACCCTAAAATGTTAATGCCCTTACAACACAATGATTGTATTAATAATCTTTCGAGAACGATTTATAAATGTATCTCTTGTTTTTTAGGTTTTCTAATACCTTGTAGAAGGTTTTTGCAGAAAGAAAATATACTTAAATTACGCAGAAAATAGGAAAGATTTACAATGCTTACATTTGACAGGCCGCGCGCCGCAAATAGCGTTTTAATATTAATACCCAAGACAGGACAATGCCTGTTGGCTCATCTTTTAATTAATATATACGGCTTTATTGACTCTACTAAAGAAAAATATTCATTTTGCCTTTTGTAATAATGTATTAAGTAAATAAATAAGTTTATAAAAACAAAAAACACTCTTTTTTAGCCATCGAATTATAAAGTTTTAAATATAGCTTAAAAAACTAATAAAGAAGCTTTTACCAAATAATGGTATTGTCGTCGGTCCTTGGTAAGTCTACAACATTTTAATTAAATCTGTCCGTTTAAAAATGATCAATTTCGAGTTCAAAGAAATCACAGTTACAAACAAGAAAACATACAGGTGAAGCTAATACACATTAAAAGCGGTAAACAAAAATTTACACTCTAAATGAGCATAAGTTTTCATAAGTAGTTTTTTTCACTTCTTGTTCATTGCTTTATTTTCCATTTCAGTGACTTTCTTTAACCCCCTGGGTTTTAGAAAGAGAGTAAGTTGAGTAGAGATAGTAATTAGTTGTGTATGACAATTTTGGCACCTTTTGGCGTGGTTGGATGGTTTTTTTGAATAAAGAAGACAGGTGGAATAATAATGGAGAGACCCTCAACCTTGAACAAAACGGATATCATACATTGTTACCTATAAGTAATAGACTGTTACATACGCATTTGAGGACAATGATTTGCAGACAATTTTGGTCTCACGGAGCTTACCGCGCAGGTTCTACTCTTGCTAAATGGCGTGTAAACTGTGATAAATCGTGCCTTAATGCCCTTTTTCTCACAGGCCTATCGTTAGCTCCGTGTTTTATTGTGGGATATTATTAATACGCAAGCTATTTTAAACGTGCCTCTTTTTGTTATGCTAAATCTTTATTCCCCCTTAACAACTGAATTTTTGTTAAACAAGAGAAATCTGAAATTAATTTTGTAATATTATATGTAGTATATTTATAGTTACATACCAGAAAGCAAAGTGAGTAACACCGTTTAGGACGCAAGCTTTAATAAGTTTACGCAACTAATTTAAGCTTGCGTCAAAATTACAGAAGCTTAAGTTTTGATCTAGCCTGATACGATGGTTTAATAATCATATTTATATATACCCGTGATGATTGTCCTATATTTGAGGACAATGTTTGGTTCAGAGGCATTTTTGCTATCAAAGATCTTATCGCAGAGGTTCTAGTCTAATGTTAAATGGCGTGGAAACTGTGATAAATCGCGCCTTAATGCCCTTTTTCTCACAGGCCTATCGTTAACTCCGTGTTTTGTTGTAGGATTATATATTATATATTATATAACGCAAGCGATTTCAAATGTACCACTCTATTAAAATTTATATTTTTTTACATTTTTGCACCTGAATTTTTGGTGGCAAAACGTGTTAAATAAGATTTTTGCAAAAAGTTTGGAATTATATACTACTTTTCTTCTTTTATCTCATTTTTAAAACTGTTTAATAAAGAAGAGTCTATAATTATTTTTATTTATAGATCATGGATCACAGAAATAAAGATTTCTATTTCACTTCTTTTAAAAGTTTTCCAAATGTGTATTATATGTATAAACTTGAAAAATTACACTAATCTTAAAATTGTTTGATTTATACTACTATAATTTAATGCTTTATCGTCAATAAGGCGCGACTTTGATGTGAAATAAAAACAAATGTTATTCTCGTGATTGTGCTAAAATGATTAAATTAAATAAAAAAAGATAAGTCTAGAGTAGCCTTTGACGACCTAAAAATTATTGCCCCACTTTTATCAAGTTATTTCGTCTTTAAGTTTTAAAGCAAACTGTTGTTTTGTTGAATGGAGAAATTTCTAAAGACGCTATCTTCACTCAAATAAACATAAATATACGGAGATAACTACACAAAACCCTTTTACAAAGCAAATACGATAATACAACGCAATAACAATAAATATGTACGAAATACCCGAGAAAGAACAAAAGTAGGTAATCAAGTACCTTATTTCCATTTCGGAAAATTTATAACACAAGTACAAAAATAACAGTACCTTTTTACAACACCTAGGGCTATACTCATATGCCTTTCCATAAACATCAATATTCAAAAACATGGCTCTAAAAAGTCATACGGTCCAGGTTTTATGGCAGGATATTTTTCATCGCCTGCATATTAAAGCGGAAACCCCAGTTGGATCGTGGAACCAATTGAGCCATATTTTCTCTGTCGACCTTTAAATCCATTGGGGTTGAAAGGCCCCTGACCGAGCTGTTTGAGTATTGCTAAGCAAACTATAGCACAGTTAACATTAACTTTAGTGAAAGCATTGGAGTTCAGAATACTAGAGTTTCTTACCGGTATTGCTTGATTTTGGAATAGTTAATTTATTGGCCTTCAAGTGGCTTCGTTTCCCTTCAACTAAATTTTGTTATAACATTTATATCATATCATACCGCAAAACACAAATAAACTTAAAAGCCTAAAGATATAATAAATAGTCTAAAGAAAATAAACAGTAAATTCATAAAATCACATTTAATAAAATACATATATCTATATATATGTTTGAGTGTACAAACTCCAAACAAAAGTTTGCGATTTGTACTCTCATTACCCACACATATATACTACATTCCTGTATCCAATAGCAAGAGACAAACATACTCGTAGCACTCACAAATAAATAATTTAATAGAGCCAAAATATCAAATAACTTTGTCACTAACAAAAAACCACATAAAGTGCAAAGTTGAGACGCGGTGGCGTAAGAGGTTTTAGCCGGTAAGCGTCCGGCACTACATGGGTCTCCCTTCCCAGGTGTCCATGATTGAGTTTTCCCTCTTCCAACATAAGTCTCAAAAAAAAAAACTTAAGCCTAATATTTCTACTTTTTTGAACGATTGATGAATCTGTAATAAATTATTTTTTTAGATACGATAGGTCCTTATTGTATACCTTTAACCTTTAACGAGCAATTCTCGTATATTTATTTATATGTACCTATATACATTTATTTATATGATCTCGGAAACGGCTCTAAAGATTTTGCTGAAATTTGGCTAATGGGGTTTTACGGGTTCGATCTAGATTAGTATTATGTTTGGGAAAACGCGTGTTTTCGAGTTTTCATTCATTTTTATTTCTACGCAGAACATGGTCTTAGCAATTAGACCACCCAGTGTACATAGATAAATTTATATTTTGTTAATTGCTACTTATAGTGTACAATAAAGTGTTCATTTATTTATTCATTTATATATTTATCAAAAGTATAGATTATCATCTAAATACCACCATATTAAAATAAATAGTAATAACCAAGCGAAGCTCGGTTGCCCAGGCCCTAAGACATTATATATGTACCGTTAGTATGTAAAAATTCAAACCTTCTTGAGGTAGACCAAAATGAAACAAAATGTAAAACACGAGTACTATTAACAGTCACACGCTATATTATGTATGCACATTGGTAAGTGAATTTTATCAGGTCTCAAATGTAACACAATAGGCTAATATCCTAAAAAAAATGCATTTGGTCATCATGCCGACGATTGGAGTTTGAAAACCTGCACAGACGGACGTATAAACTTGTTTCTAACTATGTAGCGATATTTGCTTTTGTAGCTTATTAGTTGCTCGGGGCAGTATCATAGTATCAGAAGTAAAACAGAATGTTAACCGAATTTTTTTAAAACGTACAATGTGTAAGATCCTTTTTTGATTAGCGAGATAATAACATTATTTATATCTGAATTACGGGTTACTCACGTACAAAGTCAGCTACAGGCCGACATGTTTCAACCTCATCCGGATGAGGTTGAAACATGTCGGCCTGTAGCTGTCTTCGTACGTGAGTAACCCGTTATTCACATATAAATAGTGTAAGTTCCTGTTCAAATATTGGATTATTTTTGTTTCGGATTTATATCAGACTAGCTTTCGCCCGCGGCTCCGCCCGCGTCTATGTCGATCCCTCGGGAATAGTACTTTTTCCCGGGATAAACGGTAGCCTATGTCCTTCTCCGCACTCCAGAGAGCTTGTATGCAAAATTTCATGATGATCGGTTCAGTAATTACGGCGTGAAAGCGTAACAAACAAACAAACTCACTTTCGCATTTATAATATTATTAGTAAGGATAAGGATGTAGTATAAAAACTTAGCTAGTGTCTAGTTAAGGAGGAGAGCAGCAGAGGAGCAGTACTAGTATAACTATTTAAGGCAGATAGATAGACACTACAGGAGAAAACGAGCTCTTCTTGATCAGATTTTTCAGAATCCGGATCAGCGGATCCGGTTAATGGAGACCTGCATGTGTAGACTTCGGAAATATTTCTATCTGATTCCACCTAAGAAAAATTTTAAGCACACCTTTAATTTGATATTGTTATCTAGAACTAGAACTCCGTTACGTTATCATGTCAAAAAATATATTGCCTCGAGATAAATCCCTAAAAATATTAAGCAACTTTTATTGCGCGGCCATACCCATAAATGCAATAAATATATAATAGCTACCGAAAAAATGAGCTTATCAAAAATGTGAAATTGTAACTAAAAATTTTTTTATTGATATTTGGGTGATCTTTCTATATCACAACGAAAGCTATGCATGATCTTTATTCATCGTGTAATCATCAATAATGTGAAATTGTAACTTTTATATTTCAAAGAATTTTCATTTGACTAGCTCCGTGGCGCAGCGGTCAACACGCCAGCCTGCGACACGGAGTGACCGGGTTCGATCCCCGGCCAGGTCAAGATGGAAAATGATCTTTTTCAGATTGGCCTGGGTCTTGGATGTTTATCTATATATGTATTTGTTATAAAATATAGTATCGTTGAGTTAGTATCCCATAACACAAGTCTCGAACTTACCTTGGGGCTAGCTCAATCTGTGTGATTTGTCCGTATACATTTATATGTATCTATTTATATTTAATTCCTGGACTAAAAAAAATTTTACTTATATTTGGGAGATCTTTCTATATCACAACGTAAAACTATGCATGATCTTTATTCATCGTGTTACCATCAATAATGTTAAACTATAGTCTGGGAGAAACAAAAACATAGAATGAATCAGTTGCTTCTTTTTCCGTGCAGATCTTTAAGCCTAGAAGTTAATAGGCAATAAGAGAAAATCATGCCAATAGACAATACGGCTACTAAGCCGGTACTATTTTGCATGAATATGAGTAAAATTACTTTGTGTGCTTTCCGCACTATTTTATTTAAATTGGTGGCGTAAGCACAGAAAGTAATTTAACTTAAAGTGCCTATAACTCTGACTTTCGCAAAGTACCGCCCGAAGCATGATGTTACTATTTCGAATCAGTTTTAACCACTTCTTCTTCTTCTTTGTTTAAACCACAGACAAAGTTTTCACGGGCCTCTTAAATGTGTGAGACCAGCCCTGTATGTGGGATCCCGCTTGCCGCATTAAGCAGGGCTGTTTAGATACAGCTAGAGATGGGCAAAGCACCGGGTTTAAACCCGGTGTTTGGTAAAAACCCAATAAACACCCTTAAACACCCATAAACACCCAAAAAATTGGGTGTTTACTTTATTTGTCAAAAACGTTAGTAATATATGAAAAATATATTTTTATTAAATTGTAATGATCTATTCTACGTTGCTGTACGTTAAAATAATTTAAGGATTATTAGGTACGTACTTAATTAAATTTTAGGAAATTTTAAAATGTTTACTATTAATAAAAACCGAGATGAAAATAATTAGTTCTGTGTTTTCATGTTGCAGTTGACCAACATGTTGGTCTTTTGCTTGCCGTAAATATTTTAAAAGCTTTGCGCCAAAGTAGAAAGAGACGGCATGCTTCGTCAGACCTTATGTTAGAACGAGTGCGGCAATGACTTAGTAGTGAGTCGGTGGACGTAAAAAGGAGAATAAATAATTCTAAGGTGTAAAATGATATTATTTTATTTTCTTATGTAGGTATTGAAATTTGCATTTTGATAGTTTTCTTTTTACACGACTTAAAAAAAGGAGTGTTTTGTTGTTTTAAGAGGTTATGTTTGTATTAAAATATGTACAGGAGCGTCTTATTCCACAATGACTTCAGAATGTCTCGAGGCATTATCTATCGTTATAATTCTTATACCATTTAACCTAAAAAAATATACCCTTTGTTGTCGCTCCACCCGAGCGACGACATTGGTAGTTACAGAAAAAACTTGTCATAAAAAATCGACATGAATGTCGTTTTCCAGGTTTTATGGGGTGTAGATCTCGAAAATGACGTCAATTTTGGAATCTTAGATAGCATACGCGACTTGTCATGAAAAATCGATACTGGTATCGTTTCCTAGGTTTTTAGGGTGGAAATCTTAAAAATGACGTCAGTTTTGGAATTCAAGATGCCGGACGCGAGTTTTGATGAAAAATCGACATGCGTGTTCTTTTTTACGTGTTTTGGGGTGTAGATCTGGAAAATGATGTCAATTTTCGAATCCAAGATGGCGGACGTGACTTGTCATGAAAAATTTACGTGGATGTTATTTCTATGGCTTTTTGGGGTGTAGATCTTGAAAATGACGTCAATTTTGGAATCTTAGATAGCATACGCGACTTGTCATGAAAAATCGACACTGGTGTCGTTTCCTAGAATTTTAGGGTGAAAATCTCGAAAATAACGTCAGTTTTGGAATTCAAGATGGTGGACGAGAGTTTTGATGAAAAATCGACATGCGTGTTCTTTTTTACGTTTTTTGGGGTGTAGATTTCGAAAATGATGTCAGTTTTTGAATCCAAGATGGCGGATGTGACTTGTCATGAAAAATTTACATGGATGTTATTTCTAAGGCTTTTTGGGGTGTAGATCTTGAAAATGACGTCGATTTTGGTATCTAAGAGTGCGGAGGCATTTTTTCATGAAGAATCGACATCGGTGTCGTTTTCTACGTTTTTTAGGGTGTAGATGTCGTAAATGATGTCAGTTTTGGAATCTAAGATGGCGGACGTGGCTTGTCATGAAAAATCGACGCGTGTAATTTTTTAGGTTTTTAGTGGTGTAGATCTAGATTATAAAATCAGTTTTGGAATCAAAGATGACAACATTTTATGATAAATCATCATGGGTGTTATTTCCTATTCTTCCCCGAAAATTACGTTATTTACACCCCAAAAAACTAAGGGATCAACACCCATGATGAATTACCATGCAAAATCTTGTATTACAAAACTGACATTATTTTCAAGATCTTCTTCCCAAGAAGCATAGAAACGTCACACATGTCGATTTTTTATGACAAGTCACGTACGCCATCTTGGATTCCTAAACTGACATCATTTTTGAAATCTACACCCAAAAAACCTAGAAAACGAAACCCATGTCGATTTTTTATAACAATTCGGATCCGCCATCTTGAATTCTAAAACTGACGTCATTTTCAAGATCTACACCTCAAAATACCTAGACAACGACACCCATGTCGATTTTTTATGACAAGTCGCGTCCGCCATTTTGTATTCCAAGACTGACGTCATTTTCGAGATCCTCAAATTCCTTACCCAAAAGCTACCAACCAGTCAGTAAGAAAACATTCAAACTGTCGAACATCGTTATCCATTTTTGAAGTCGGTTAAAAAGCATGTATCATAAATGAATCCTTCAAAACACGGTCAAAACAATAAGTAATTGTATTATTCCAAAAATTACTGTATTATTCTTTGATCTGAATACGTCCACTTTCCTTGCCGCCCTTTCTCGTAAACACCTTGGCGCTGGCGCTTGCCTCTGCCGCGTGCGCCTGCCTCTTAAGCCTGTCGCAGCCGCGCGACGCGCGTACTCGTGGCCTTGCGGTCACTGTTATTAATCGCACTCGTATTGGAATCGTTCGCTTCGAATACTCGCGGTCAACTGAATGACGGTGGCCCCTTCCCTACCCTCGTAATAATTTTGTCTCTAGTTCCATATAGGTTCGGTTCCGACTGCCAGAATATTCGATAGTGTGTATTCCCGCTAACCTAGAATACATATGTGTGAGCAAGATATAAGATTTATGAGCGTGACAGACGGTGTTCGGATAAGTTCTAGACTATTCCATTCTGGGAGCTTCGCGACAATATTAAAATTATTGAGCTACTAACAGTCCAAAATACCCGTTTATTTTATCCTCTGGTCATGTCGCCTCGCTCTATTGCAAAAAAATATTATTTGATAAGGGTATAAAACAAAAACGTAAATATGGGAGGGAAGTTGACCAATGGACCTGAAGGGTTAGAACTGTAGTCCACTGCACCAGCTTAGTCAGGTCAAGAAGTAGCATAATTAAAGTAAAAAATCGTAAAAACCCAAAAAATTGGGTGCTTATTGGGTTTAAACCCAAAACACCCAAAACACCCGGTTTTTACCCAACTGGGTTTAAACCCGGGTGGGTGGATTGCCCATCTCTAGATACAGCCAATGAATATACTTAGCGTTTGTACACAATTTTGCTCCCCGTGCAGTGCCGTGCTTCGTTAGAATTATAAGTTGTGAGAATGAGTACAGCTGACGGTAGATTATAACAGGAAGAAGATAAAAATATACACCTACGCTATTTTGCATTTTACTTATGAATACCTTTTTTGAAAGATTGAGATTTACTATATATGTTTATTAAAAACTAAATTTTTTTTAAAGTGATAACGTCTTATAAATGATATAATACGATGAACGCCAGCTGCATGCACAAAAAAATGCGAGAGAGCTTTATAAGCGATAGAGAGGCACGATCGGCCTAAGCGTTCGGCTTGTGACACATCTATGTTTCCACAATTATCACGTAAAATTATTACACCGGAAACCGACCTTACAGGCAATATTTCTTTTTTACTTATTATGATGATTCAGTGCACAAAGTTTGATATAAGAAAGTTTTTGTTTACTGACGTTAGTTTATAATTGTCATACTGATTGATATTTTTCGGCTTTTGACCCAAAAGTTGTGAATCAGACCCTATTACTAAGACTCTACGTCCATCTGTCACAAGGCTGAATCTTTGGAACGGAATAGGTAAAAAAACATATCTTGTATAAAATTTACTCTCTAACTCGTTTTTTATACAAAATATAAATATCTAATGGGCCCCTATACAAACAAGATGTTTTATTGGCATATTTTTAAGTTAAATATTGTTTGGTGGTATGGAACCCTGCATGTGTAAATACTAGACGCACTTGCTCGAATTTATTTTTAACTCTGCTCATTTCCTAACTAACTTTACTTACTACCAATACTATTTTAGTTGACCCTCATAATACGTCTAATAAAAATGGAAGAGAATATGTTCTGGAGTTCTATTTTTGGCCTGGTAGAATCGATCCAGCACTCGTTGTGACGTCAGCTCTCGGTTCATATTAACATGTGAATAAAGTCAACAAGTGGTCCTGTCTTTACATATTTTTGAGTCGCGCGAGCAGTTCTAATGCTTCTAATGCTAGTTACTACAAGTTACAACCCGATGAGACTAATGAGATCCGTTGGGACTCAATAGTACGCAATTAGAATCCAATGGATCTAATGGGACCCATTTGGAACCGTATAGAATCTGATGGGACCGATGGAATCCGTTGGGACTCAATGGCACCCGATGATACCCGGTGGGACATAATAGTACCGTATACTACTCAAATAATACTAATATGGCAATCGAAGGTATCAGATAGTACGCGATTTTGAATCCAGTGGTCTCGTGCGACCAACAAAACCCCAATCGAATAATGGTTCGTATTCGAACCATTATTCGATTGGGGTTTTTCAACAATTTTTATTGACCCAATAGTTGACCCTATTGGGTCAACTATTGGGTCAATCCGCATGTTGATGCGGAAGCTTGACAACGAGTGGCGGATCGATTCTACTAGTTCAAAAATGGACCTCTTTTCATTCACTTGTTTATAATCAAACCTTTACATCCTCTGCTCTGGTGTGTCGGGTCCTGAATTCGGCTATTATGACAACATTAAGTCTTTTATGTTGTATTAAAATGTAGCATTGTTATTACAGGCCTTATGCAAGTTCGCCTATTAATCCAACTTTGGAGAGAGAGAAATCTTAGACCGATCTGAGATAAATTGGGATCATAGAGATACAATAAATATCCATCTGAGATAAATTGGAATAGTTACCTTCTGATTTAATTTATCTATCGGCAGAACACTTGGGCTCGTTTGCTCAGTTGTCTGAAGTTCAGAACTATTAAGTTGGGGGTTTGCTAGAGTCTAGTTATGAAGCTTTTCTGCGCATTTCAGGTTTATCGGGCCTAGTGTAGCATAAAGTTTATGTGCATTGAGCCTGCTCCAAAAAGTCGTTAACGGTTTATATTAATGAAAAATTATCTTATGGGATACGTAAATATCTATGTTAATTTTATCGCTATCTATATGGGTAGTTTCACAAGCGCACATTATAGTGCACTTTTTTGGCAGCGATGTAGAAAAGATATCTGAATACTGTTAGTAAATAAATTATACGTTATATATGTTACAATACAATTGTTATACTTTTCATATTTTTATTTTCATTTAATTAAAAAATAAAACAAAAATTCAAAAATAAAACTGTATTAATTCTAATATTATTACTAGAGTAGGCCCTTTTTGATGAGAAAATTAAACCTTTCTTTTGTCTAGATATAAGACCATTCTGTGGGGTGGAGGGTTGGCAAACTGAGATACATGATTTATCCGAGTTGAGGTGTCAACCCACCATATTATTGTATTGTATATTACTTTTTTTAAAACTCAATCTGTTAATTATGGTGAAATAAATATATAATTATTATTATGTTGTCTCTTACTTATGTAACCACGGGTCGAAGTCCGGTATTTTGAGGCTTGCATGGGGACACATGTCCAACATAGAGGCCTTGAGAGACGTTTGCTATAAAATGGGGTGGGGCACTATTCAGGTCATGGCTGTAAACACACCATAGAAATATGCTCACAGACAATCCCCAGAAGGTGCAAACCTATTGATATAAAGGAACACTACTCTTAGGGCTATTGCGATGAATGGCTAATGGATAGTATCTGGGCTATGGGAATAACTATGGCACATGCCTGACCAATGTTGATACACACGGAAAAATAGGCAGGTGGTGACTCGCCGACTCAGTCAATAGGTCCCAGAAATGGCTGCACGACGCAAAAATGTGCAGCAAAGGGGCAACATTAGTTGAGCGGCTAAAGGGTGGAGAGGTGTCACTGGACTTTAAACGTACGGTTTGAAACCCGCTCAGGCCATGATGAAATCTTGGATGTTTGTGAATATATAAGTATCTACTATAAAATATGGTATCGTAGAGTTAGTATTCTACAACACAAGTTCACAACTTATATACTGTGGGGCAGTATGATTTGTCCCTTTATTTATATATATATATATATTTATATATTTTACTTTTTGTGAATTTGGTCTTAAGTCAAGACCAAAGTCTTCATCATCATAAAAAATTCTGTTCCCTTTTTCCCTTTCTTTTGTCTTTCACGTAAGGGGAGATTTAAAAACTGTCATTAGGATTAGTCCATTAGGTTATTTTGGCACTAATTACGTTGAGTAATGACGACACGTCGCAGATTATTCCGCCCAAGATTAAATTGTTGACGGCGACCGGGTAATTTATTTCAATTAATTCAGCGACGTGAAACCGTGACAGATTCACTGAATCATTTTTCTCCTCGGCAAAGCGAAGACGTTGACAAATGAGCAAATTATTCGGTCACTCCTGTAGTATATATGTCGTGGAGTATATCAATGAGGCAAGAGATGGAATTTCCCGGAGTTTTCTTATGGGATTTTGCATGGCTGTTTCCTGGTCGATATATTTTGAATGACTCCCAACTAATATTTTAAATGCGAAAGTGAGTTCGTTTGTTTGTTACGCTTTCACGCCGTAACTACTGAACCGATCATCATGAAATTTTGCATATAAGTTCTCTGGAGTACGTAGAAGGACATAGGCTTCCTTTTATCTCGGGAAAAGGTACTATTCCCGAGGGATCGACATTGACGCGGGCGGAGCCGCGGGCGAAAGCTAGTTGTACTATAAAGCGTGTTAGAAATAAGTGGAAAATGATGGGCATCTTAAGTTATCTAAACTTGTTTGTATACTTATATTATAAAGGGGAAATAATCGATTGTGTGTTTGTATTTTTTTTGTATTTCTTTATAATGGATAAATTCTATTTCTATGGAAACGATTTCAAAATTTCTCTCAACTATAGAAAGCTATATTATTAGCACTGAACATATACGATAATTTACGTGGATGAAGTTGCGGGTCAACTATTGTCTAAATAAACAGGTGACCATGTTTGATTAAGTATAATACGTCATTATATACATACGTCAGTCGGCTGTATATTCGAACTATCTTAATTAAATTTTTCATGGTTGATTCTGCAGGTTCAGGTCGGTTTGGTATTTATTATTTCAGCTGGTAGTACTACTGGACAAAAGCTTTTCTCAAGGATTTTTTTACGACAAACGTCAAGTTATATGTTACCAGTTATTCTTGAATTATATTCTTCCAAATAAAAGAGCCGACCGCGGCCAAGGATACACTGGCGATTTGTTCCGACTTTCTGTCTGCATTTCTACTCTCCCACCACCTGAAGTCATGTTCAAATCGTTACATGACTGCTATACATAATTTTTGGCCAGCTTGCATTCATTGGACGCACTCGGGTATTTTCACAGGACTTCCCCCGCATAAGGTAGGTATAAAACATAATAAATAAAATGAATAAAAATAAGTAGAACATATGTGCCGACCCTTAGACATTATAACTTGAGTGATCAGTGTAATTGCAAATTGTCGTCTTTATTATGAGTCCGAGGAGCTATAAAGTCAAGCTGACTGTCATTGTCCTTTTCTTGTGCTCATAATGGGGTATGTTCTAAATTTCGTAAGATTGGGGGATTAGGATAACGAGGAGGGGCTAAATTGAGTTATGGCTCTTTTCTGGATCGTTTTGTTTCAACATGAATAATTCGTGACTGGCCTTGTGGCTTTTTAAAAATAAATTTTCATATAACTTTCTTTATGGAGATGGAGTTTTATGAAAACATACTGTTTTTTTTCTATTATACATTTCATTTTTAATAATGTGGTTGTTTGATCATTGTTTATGTTAAATTTCTTAGAATAAATAAATATCACGAAGGTCTAAGATAGCCTATAGGTACCACTCTGAAAGGTTGGGGCTACTACCTACAAAATTTTTATATCATTATAAAATGTATGGATTCAAATTTTATTTTAGAAACTACATCGACTGACATGTAATAATCTTCATAACATATTTTTTGACTCAATGAGTTGGAATGAGTAATGATGTCTTGAAAACACCTAAAATACCATATTTTTATCATTTATGTTTTATAGTTTTGTATACACATTTTCTCGCCTCTAAAATACTTTATCAAAGTCAATTACTAAGATCGATACGCTCCTCCATCTTTGTGATATTAAAGTAGAAAAATAATATCTCCTTGGCTCCTTAGTGGCTAAGTTCAGCCATGACACCTTAACGCTTTTTCTGAGCGCCTGGTACTCTCCTGGGAAATTTGTGAATTTAATCAAGAGAAAAAACATAGGGAACTATTGGGAACGTTGAAGAAAAACTAATAAAATATTTAAAAGAGAATTCGTAGCAGAAATTTTGGTCGTTTTTGTTAGTTGAATATTCATGAAATTTTACTTGGACTTCTTTCTAATAAAAAATACAATATCATCCACAGAAAATACTAAAATGCTAATTTTATTTTGCCTTCATAGTTTCAATACGGTTATAATTTTAATACATTCATACATACATAGTAACACGTCTTTTTCCTTTAAGCGGTAGACAGAGCCTAGGTCTATAAGATCTGAAGGCCACGTTTAGCATGTTGGTGGGCATTAGGTGGAAAACGGAATCAAAATATTGATGGATTGCTCGCTTTAACATGATTCCACAGATTTTACCCATTCCATCGATCAGTTTTACGATCTGCATGGAACGTTGATCACCAAAAAAAAACACTCGTTTGATTTTTTTTTGTTGATCATCTTCTAAAAGTGAACTGCGAATAATTCAAATTGATTATTAAATAATAGGCGTGCGAAAGAATTACTGAGCGAGCGACTAGGAATTATATACATACTGGGCGACTTCAATATTAAATTAGAGACGATTTTTTTATCCGAGGTTTTACACAACGAACTACTAAAAAGTCTTTTAGCACCATTTTGTAAGCTGCTTTAATAATGATTAATGACGAAGTTATAATGAAACATACATTGAAATAATTTTTAATAAAAAGATTCAATGGATCAGAAATCTCCTTCTTTTTGAAGTTGATACAAAATACATTATTTTACATATACTTATACATTCGCTGGAACTTGTTACCTCCCTCTTTTTGCTCAGGAATCCAAAGGTGGCCTGTAAAATCAATCAGTACCTACAGAGGAAAAATCAATCGCATGAAAACATTTCATTGATTGATGTTTATCTGTTTTGGACAAACAAATATTAAACCAATCCATCAAAGTCCAGAATTGGCGATAGAATATTGTATACGAGTGGCATGTGACGTGTGAGGTAGAGAAAATATTTGTGGCGTGCAGCTTTAAAAGTATTTTACAAAAAAAGAAAACTAATGAATAATCTTCTATAAACAAACTTTAATATATGAGTAAATATATAGGACTAGTAATTTTCTCAACTGTATTAATTACATGTTGATAATGTGGTTTCTTATAGTCAAAATATTTTTTTAATAGACTTATTCATTTTTGAGTGTATCAATTACAAACGAACACAATCAAATCTTTTCTTGTTATAATACAATTTGTTATAATATATATAAGATAATCACTACTAACCACCTTTTCTTTTTACCTTCTTTAGCACCAGAAGGTTAACGAGGCTAATTCACTCAACGTGAGCAATAATTTTTCATGGACATGGTATCACTAAGTGAAATTCGCCTAAAAGACCAACGATCGTGTTAGGAGTGTAACTTGAATTGGGACACAAATCAATTTTATAAAATTGTCATTTAATCAAAACATATTCATACTTTTTTCCACAAAAACAGACTAGTCGCTGACGCAGTATTGGAACCGCTGGTTTTATGCCTGCACGATATTTTTGCAGAATCCCACAAGCGGCCGTTCACAGCAACAGATCCAGGTGCCTTGATTCCGTCGCAGTTGACGCAAGGCGACGGGTCAGCTTAACTTGATATTAAATAAAACACAAGGCCATTTGCAATAATAATTTCTATATTCTCTTCGCCATTCTTGTAATAATAATAATTAGATAAATGATAAGTTAACTATCTACTCATATTAGGTGAGTACCTAACACAGCGCCTTAATTTATCTTTGAAACTAGAGTTAGTTTCAAAGATAAATTAAGGCGCTGTGCATCAGAAGAATACCATAAAACGTCTATTTTTTCGTCGTGCGGTTAGCTTTATTTTTCATGGAATACTAGCAAATGATAAAAAATGAAGTACTAGTCAAAGATCAAAATAACTGGTTACGTCAAAATATTTTCAAAAAAATATTTAATATCTAGCGAAATAAAATAGCAAGAAAGCTATATCCAGAAAAAGTTTCTTCGCAAATTACTTGATCATCGACAACTACCAACGTTTTCACGTCTATAAAAAGTATAACTAAATGAACCAGACGAATATCTAAAAAAAAAAACAATATTTTTTAAAAGTGAAAATTAACACGGAAATGACAGACACGGTTTTGAAATGAGACTAGTGACAGTTTCACTTTCAACCGCTACAAACGGTTAAGGGATGCGCCTTAACGCGACACTTACAGTATTAAAATCTTCTTTGAGTAGGTAGTTACTTGTACTGTATTTGTATGAATCTTATTTTCACAAATGTGTCAAAGCTAATTCAGGGTTACGACTGGATAGCGACAGCGTGTTTGCAGATCCCTTTCAGGATTGAACACAAAGAGAATACTAATTTGCAAATTACCGGTCGTCTTCTGCGCAACAGACATCAAATACCTCATGTACAGAAGAATACCTCTTGAATCTTTACGTGAAAACGTGGTACTGGATCACTGCTCGTTCGCCATCAAATATAAACATCTAAAAAAAGAACAATATTTTGGGAAATTACACAAATTTACATTTTGTAATTTGAACAGGCTCATTTTCAAGTCTTGACAACATTTTATTATTTCTTGGAATCAGAATCCCCAATAAAATAAGAAATCAGAGAAATGTAAAAAACGAAAAATAAAGTTGGTTAAAAAAATATTTTCCTTGCTTTCTTACGATTTTGTGTTCTGTTAGCGACCTTTATATAGATATTAAAATATTGACAGATCAGAATTAGCAGATGTAAGAATTTAAGAAGTATAAAAATTGCCCGAAGTATAATAACTGCTTGTATACATACTTCTTAAATTCTTACATTTGATAACGAAGCATCACACTCTGGCTATATTTATACCAGCTGATTCTGATCTCTCTGGCAATATTTTAATACCTATTTATAGGTCTAAATGGTTTAGATGAATTAACAGTGACAGCATGCGACATATACACAGAACAAAAATATATCAAGTATAGGTACCAGGCACTTAATATCTAAAGTTGTCGCATCTGTGCCTATCCCCAAGCCCTAATTTATGCGATAGACGACGTCAATGTCACTCGCAACTAGATGCCAAACGAAATTCATGATCGTAATAAGAAGAGTAATAATACAAATTCGGCCTAAGTAGCCGCTTTACTTGGTAATTGGAAAAAAAATACTGTAAGTAACTCAATAGTTACTTACAGTATTTTTTTCCAACCGATCATTAAAATTTGCCATCCACGTTCTCTGGACGTTGAAAAAGGACAATAAACTTTTCCAGAGAGATGCACATTGACGTGAGCAGAGCCGCGGGTGAAAATTAGTTGAAAAATAAAGACTTAAGCAATAATTTACTCGTAGCTGAATTACTTATCTGCCTCCAAGGCGCGCTGAATTGAGCTAACAAACGCAACCGGCTCTCATAGCTCTAATTAAAACTTTTAACATATATATTTTCTATGAGAACCTCCTTAAATCGATAAGAATATATATAGTAACATTGAATTCAAATTAAGTTCTGAAGTATCATCTACTCAGTGCTAAATGATCTGTCTGCAGGGCGCTCAGATGTAAGGTGTATATGTGTGTGTGTGATTTCGAGTAGATGTCACGGCCAATCGACCATGCACACCCTGAAGTCACAGTTCTTCGGAACCGCCTCTCGGCCTCTGACGTGGTTTCTTGTTGACTTGACGTGGTTGGGGATTCTTTAACGACTACCAGAACGCAGCCGGGACCAACGGCTTAACTTGCCTTCCGAAGCAAAGAATCATCTTTATTATCAGACAATCAGGTGATTCAAGCTTGCAATGTCCTAACCAATGAAGGATGTAAGCTATCAAACGCACTCGGCGCTTTGTTATTTGATTGGCGTGCGTAGCTCTAATTAAAAAGGGAAATTATATTGAATCAGAACATTTTTTTTCTAAAAATTGTTTGAGAATTATCTTTATTTTACTAAATACAAATTGGGTTCTAAAGCAATCAGCTACTGAGCGCTGATTTATCTGCCTGCAGGGCTCTGATGTCAGCTATCAAACGCAGCCGGCGCTGTGCGATTTCATTGGTATTTGTTCTAAATTAAAAGGAAAAACATTATTTTAGGCATAAAGACACATATAACTACATATATTTTAGTACCTATAGTACTAAAATATGTGTTTTTGCCGTCTCAGGGCTATGAGACGACTGGATAAAGAAGGTTCCGTTTATCCATTTGGGCACGAAAACCTTTAACTGACTTAGACAATCATCTGCTCAACGCTGAATAATGTGCCTAAATGTAGCTCTGATGTGAGCTATTCCAATTCATCATCATCATATCAGCAGCAAGAAGTCCACTGCTGGACATAGCCCTTCCCCAAGCATTTCCAGACTAACCAGTTGGAAGTGGCCTGCATCCAGCAGCGGTCTGTATCCAGTTCTATGTTCCAATAAAAAGGGGACAATATAAATAAATAAATAATAAATACATGTGGGAAGTAGTTATAATGTTGTTTAGTTTTTTATCTAAGATTAAATACTCTTTTAATATTACGACCCAATACTATGTTTGGTCTATATATTGTATATTGGGTAAGATGATGGACAGAAGATGTCAGATAATGTAAGACGCAATAATTATTGAAGACTGAAGACGATTAAGTAAATGATTATTAATTCGAAATGCTGTTACTTCTTCCAATCCCACATACATAACACACAAATTGAGCTAGCCCCACAGTAAGTTGTGAACTTGTGTCGTAGGATACAAACCCAACGATATTACATTTTATAATAGATACTTCTATAGATAAACATTCAAGACCTAGGTCAATCTGGAAAAAATCGTTTTCCATCATGACCTGATCGGGGATCGAACCCGGGCACTCTACTTATAAAAGTGTGTCTGTAGGATAAGCGAATTTAATTTTTTTTTTTTTAGTAATAAAGTTTCCTTAAACCGTAGTTCTAAAGCAATCATTTACTCAACGCAGAATTATCTGCCTGCATGAGCCCCGATGTGAGATATCAAACGCAGCCGGCTTTTGATTGGCACTCGCTATTTTAATTAAAAGAGGAAAATATATTCTTCATTATGTAGTATTTATAGATAACTGTATCTGTTTGTAGCATCACAAAAAATGAGTTCTGATGTAAGCGGTAAGGCATAATTTTCCATACAAATGCGTAACAATCTTTTTTAAAAATACTTTTTTGCTTATCACATTTTATCCAAACCAGAATTTGTAGCTGCTTTTTTGGGTGATTTGATTGTAGCTCATTGCTAAAGGTGTCATGTAATTTTCTATATAAGAACAACAGTCTTTGTTAAATTAAAATGAGTTGTGAAGCTATCAGCTATCAGAGCTATATATAATTATCTACCTGCAGGGTGCTCTGATGTGAGCTATCAAACGCAGCCGGCGCTATGCGATTTGATTGGCGCTCACTGCTCTAATGAAAAGGGGAGAGTATATCATTTTTTTATCAAACCCCCTTTCTCTGAAATGGCTAAGAGTATTTTTAAATTGATCTGTTAAGCAATTAGCTGGTCAGTGCCGAATTGCCTGCATTCAATCAGAGTACTGGGCACTTGGATGTATTTGGCATTGATATATTTGTCTACACATATATATTTTTTGTTTTACAAAAAATAACAAATTTCATAGTGCAGAGCTAATATAAAACCTGGTAAAAACGTAAAAATATCTATGCACATAATAAAGCTTATCCCATATTTTACTTTCGCTGGGATGCATTTTTTGTGTAAATTTGTTTGGGGATTGCTATTAAAATTGGAGATTATAGAAAAAATACCGCATGATTTTTAATCTCTGAACTATACAGAAATCAGAATTCCTAATGGAATACAGAATTGCATAAAGAAAGGTTCAAAACGAAAATAGGACCTTCCATAGAAATTCGCTCTGCTGATCGGTGACTTTGTATGGGAAGCCAATTTCTTTTTCGATTTTCACTTCTTTTTCTTGCAATTCTATACTTAATTAGGGATTCTGGTTCCAAAATTTTAAGCATAGTTTAGAGGTTCAAAATCATGCAGTAAATTAAAACTTTACCGCATGGTTTAAAGCAAAACTCTGATGCAGAATAAATAAAAGTAATTATATACGGTTCAATTTCCGGCGAATAAATGCTATCTTCATAAATTGGCTTTAAATAAAAGGATGACCTCCGAGGACCTTAATGTGGAGCGATCAAAAGCAGATGTAGCCCCGTAATTTGATTCGACGCTCGTTTCCGATAATAGGAAAAAGAAAAATATATTTTATCTGGCGGTCATATGTAGCTTAGCTCCTACGTTTTCTTTTGTCAGATTAAATTATAACTTTATGATTATCTATTTACCTTAATATATAATAATAAGATCAGAGAAGTGCGAGTCGGTATAGCGCACAACGGGGTTCCGATCCACCACCTTATATTCAACTAGAAAAACGCTCAACAACGCGTTAAATTAAATTTATATTATTTGTTTTTATAGCGGATATATATATCTTCTTCTTCGCGTTCCTTTCCTTTTGTCAGATGTTGGCTAGCATCATGGCGATTTTCACATTTGAACATGCTGCACGGAACAGCGAGGTTGTACTGCGGCCGAACCAGACGCGCAGGTTTCTCAGCCATGAGTGGCGCCTCAGCTATGTTTTCGTAAGCTACGTTTTCCTTGAATTCTGCCTTGGATGATAAGTTGCAAAATCCTGTACTTAGTATTTTGCATCACGAGTTCAAAGTATTCCAGCTTCCTTCGCTTGATGGTGTTAATAAGCTCAAAGTGTTTTTTTTTTTTCATTTTAAGAAATACTTTATGATTGGATACTTTGTCACGCCAGTATAATACTGCATAGTTTCCTTGAGATATAGGATCGCATTTTTTGTAAACAGACTATTCTTGAAGCCAAATTGATTGTCATGTAACTCAATGTGCGCTCCAAAATGTTTATCAAGGAAATGGCGAGTACTTTGGCTATTACAGTGACGAGTGATACAGACCTATAGTTGTTCAGGTCTGAGGCATAGCCAGTTCTATTTTTCATAATAGGCACGACAACTGTGTACATTAGATCGTTTAGCAAGTAACAATGACTGATACACAAATTAAACAGAAAGGCCAGTACCCTAGAGAGGTGCACTCCTGTGTGCTTCAGGTGCTCGATGATGAGGCTGTCATGTCCAGGGGACTTGCCTTTCTCCATTTCGTTAATATTTGAGGATATCTCCTTCGCAGTGAAACGCACATGTTGACCTAATTCATAACCACCTTCAGCATCGCGCCCTACGTCATCGGACCGAGGTTTGACTGCACTTGAAAGTGACGCCGAAAAATATTTGCGATATTGCGTGGGTCACTCATGCCAGCCACGCTCACACGAAGTGTACGTGCAGGGTTTAGCTTGTTAGTACTCTTCCAAAATTTTACAAACTGCTTTTTAGTTTCATCATCATCATCAGGTCCTTTCTAGTCTCCACTACAGGAGCACGACCCTGTCTGTACTACTAGGGCCTTACTTGGCCAGACCAGACAGAGGACTTGGCCTACACTCTCCACGCTGGCCAGACGGGTTGGAGAGGTCTCTTAGATGTTTATAAGCTTTGTTTAGCTTGTATTTCCTAAGTCGCCTTCTACGACATCCACGGGAAGACTTGGAGCTTTAGCCGTGTGGTATCCGGCAGAGTAGAATAGGACCACTCCAAGTCTTCTTCCCTTTTTAGTGTGATGTTGAGCAATTATATCAAGTTTAATTTGTTATTCATTATCTTGGCAGAACTTTAACTTGGCCTTGAAAGATTTTCTCGATTCACACATTTTTGTATAAATATATCCTGAATTAGTTTTACTATAACCATGCCTGATACAAAAACCGAGTCTCTCTATGAGCGTCACTGACATGATTATTTCAGCCAGGTACGTACTTAAATTTCTTGTTATTTCTAGCGCCTTTATAACTTACATCTGCAGCCTCCGAAAGATTTTGCTTTACAAGCTGTCAAGTACTAATTTATGATTTTTAACCAAACACGATTTGTCAGCGCAATCTATAAATTTGGATGGAAGATTTATATATTTAAGTTTTGTAATAGTGTCTAGTTTATACTATTAAGAATGATACCCTAAAAAGGGCCAAAATAAGAAAAATATTTTAAAAATTAAAAAAAAAGTTTTAATTTATTATTATGAAGGAATATTGCCTTATTTTGGCCATTTTAGGGTTTAATTTGATTTAAATTTGGTAGAGGTGTAAAGTTCAAGATAGCTAATTAAGATTAAATACAAGTACGTGTTCACAAGTGAAAAGACTTTTGAAAGAATCGCAGTTTCCCAATTAACATGGGAGGGAGAAAAAAAAATTACCATCGCAAGATAATTCGGCAAATTCGCATTCGCCCAGGTAACATCAGATGCGGCGTCCGATCTGATGAATATTTCATGAGCCTGTACTGATCACCGCATGCTGCCCTGCCGGCCTATTTGCCAACTCAGTGTACAACATTTTGATAGTCATTTCAAAGTACATTACGTTTAATATATCTTTAATAAAAATAGTCAATCATAGGAAACCCGCAATGTATTTTGAAGTGACTATCAAAACGTTGGTCACTGAATTAGCAAATAGGCCGGCTGTTCTCACAACACATTGACGGTCTGTTTTGACACTTGTGGGTTAAGCTATTTATATAGAGAAATTGACGTTGCTTAGTGTCTGCCACGCGGTTTCCATATTAACATTGAAAAAAATATTCATACTTAAAAGGTATGATCTGTTGCTTTTGTCTTGATATGTTTGATTAAACTATTTATATATAAACCTAACTAAAAATAAAATAACCTACCTAAAAACAACCACTATAAAAAAATCTCCCAAAGTCAAAATCAAAGCCTTATCCTTACTAATAGTATAAATGCGAAAGTGAGTTTGTTTGTTAGTTTGTTTGTTTATTTGTTTGTTTGTTACGCTTTCAACCGCCGTAACTACTGAACCGATCATCATGAAATTTTGGATACAAGTTCTCTGGAGTACGGAGAAGGACATAGGCTACCTTTTATCCCGGGAAAAAGTACTATTCCCGAGGGACCGACATTAACGCAGGCGGAGCCGCGGGCGAAAGCTAGTATTTTATACATCTTAAAATATTTTAAATATCATTTTGTGAAACTTTCATTACATATTATTATTGTTGACGTCAATAACTTACATCTAATTCCCGTAGGTCATTGTTACGTGGAAGGGTACCCAGAAGGCTCACTATATCGCAATAAGCATTGCCACGTTGGATTGCTATGCTTATTCTTTGAACTGAATATAAAATGGGGGTTATTTGATTGGCGTGCGTAGCTCTAATTAAAAAGGGAAATTATATTGAATCAGAACATTTTTTTTCTAAAAATTGTTTGAGAATTATCTTTATTTTACTAAATACAAATTGGGTTCTAAAGCAATCAGCTACTGAGCGCTGATTTATCTGCCTGCAGGGCTCTGATGTCAGCTATCAAACGCAGCCGGCGCTGTGCGATTTCATTGGTATTTGTTCTAAATTAAAAGGAAAAACATTATTTTAGGCATAAAGACACATATAACTACATATATTTTAGTACCTATAGTACTAAAATATGTGTTTTTGCCGTCTCAGGGCTATGAGACGACTGGATAAAGAAGGTTCCGTTTATCCATTTGGGCACGAAAACCTTTAACTGACTTAGACAATCATCTGCTCAACGCTGAATAATGTGCCTAAATGTAGCTCTGATGTGAGCTATTCCAATTCATCATCATCATATCAGCAGCAAGAAGTCCACTGCTGGACATAGCCCTTCCCCAAGCATTTCCAGACTAACCAGTTGGAAGTGGCCTGCATCCAGCAGCGGTCTGTATCCAGTTCTATGTTCCAATAAAAAGGGGACAATATAAATAAATAATAAATACATGTGGGACGTAGTTATAATGTTGTTTAGTTTTTTATCTAAGATTAAATACTCTTTTAATATTACGACCCAATACTATGTTTGGTCTATATATTGTATATTGGGTAAGATGATGGACAGAAGATGTCAGATAATGTAAGACGCAATAATTATTGAAGACTGAAGACGATTAAGTAAATGATTATTAATTCGAAATGCTGTTACTTCTTCCTATCCCACATACATAACACACAAATTGAGCTAGCCCCACAGTAAGTTGTGAACTTGTGTCGTAGGATACAAACCCAACGATATTACATTTTATAATAGATACTTCTATAGATAAACATTCAAGACCTAGGTCAATCTGGAAAAAATCGTTTTCCATCATGACCTGATCGGGGATTGAACCCGGGCACTCTACTTATAAAAGTGTGTCTGTAGGATAAGCGAATTTAATTTTTTTTTTTTTTAGTAATAAAGTTTCCCTAAACCGTAGTTCTAAAGCAATCATTTACTCAACGCAGAATTATCTGCCTGCATGAGCCCCGATGTGAGATATCAAACGCAGCCGGCTTTTGATTGGCACTCGCTATTTTAATTAAAAGAGGAAAATATATTCTTCATTATGTAGTATTTATAGATAACTGTATCTGTTTGTAGCATCACAAAAAATGAGTTCTGATGTAAGCGGTAAGGCATAATTTTCCATACAAATGCGTAACAATCTTTTTTAAAAATACTTTTTTGCTTATCACATTTTATCCAAACCAGAATTTGTAGCTGCTTTTTTGGGTGATTTGATTGTAGCTCATTGCTAAAGGTGTCATGTAATTTTCTATATAAGAACAACAGTCTTTGTTAAATTAAAATGAGTTGTGAAGCTATCAGCTATCAGAGCTATATATAATTATCTACCTGCAGGGTGCTCTGATGTGAGCTATCAAACGCAGCCGGCGCTATGCGATTTGATTGGCGCTCACTGCTCTAATGAAAAGGGGAGAGTATATCATTTTTTTATCAAACCCCCTTTCTCTGAAATGGCTAAGAGTATTTTTAAATTGATCTGTTAAGCAATTAGCTGGTCAGTGCCGAATTGCCTGCATTCAATCAGAGTACTGGGCACTTGGATGTATTTGGCATTGATATATTTGTCTACACATATATATTTTTTGTTTTACAAAAAATAACAAATTTCATAGTGCAGAGCTAATATAAAACCTGGTAAAAACGTAAAAATATCTATGCACATAATAAAGCTTATCCCATATTTTACTTTCGCTGGGATGCATTTTTTGTGTAAATTTGTTTGGGGATTGCTATTAAAATTGGAGATTATAGAAAAAATACCGCATGATTTTTAATCTCTGAACTATACAGAAATCAGAATTCCTAATGGAATACAGAATTGCATAAAGAAAGGTTCAAAACGAAAATAGGACCTTCCATAGAAATTCGCTCTGCTGATCGGTGACTTTGTATGGGAAGCCAATTTCTTTTTCGATTTTCACTTCTTTTTCTTGCAATTCTATACTTAATTAGGGATTCTGGTTCCAAAATTTTAAGCATAGTTTAGAGGTTCAAAATCATGCAGTAAATTAAAACTTTACCGCATGGTTTAAAGCAAAACTCTGATGCAGAATAAATAAAAGTAATTATATACGGTTCAATTTCCGGCGAATAAATGCTATCTTCATAAATTGGCTTTAAATAAAAGGATGACCTCCGAGGACCTTAATGTGGAGCGATCAAAAGCAGATGTAGCCCCGTAATTTGATTCGACGCTCGTTTCCGATAATAGGAAAAAGAAAAATATATTTTATTTGGCGGTCATATGTAGCTTAGCTCCTACGTTTTCTTTTGTCAGATTAAATTATAACTTTATGATTATCTATTTACCTTAATATATAATAATAAGATCAGAGAAGTGCGAGTCGGTATAGCGCACAACGGGGTTCCGATCCACCACCTTATATTCAACTAGAAAAACGCTCAACAACGCGTTAAATTAAATTTATATTATTTGTTTTTATAGCGGATATATATATCTTCTTCTTCGCGTTCCTTTCCTTTTGTCAGATGTTGGCTAGCATCATGGCGATTTTCACATTTGAACATGCTGCACGGAACAGCGAGATTGTACTGCGGCCGAACCAGACGCGCAGGTTTCTCAGCCATGAGTGGCGCCTCAGCTATGTTTTCGTAAGCTACGTTTTCCTTGAATTCTGCCTTGGATGATAAGTTGCAAAATCCTGTACTTAGTATTTTGCATCACGAGTTCAAAGTATTCCAGCTTCCTTCGCTTGATGGTGTTAATAAGCTCAGTGTTTTTTTTTTTTCATTTTAAGAAATACTTTATGATTGGATACTTTGTCACGCCAGTATAATACTGCATAGTTTCCTTGAGATATAGGATCGCATTTTTTGTAAACAGACTATTCTTGAAGCCAAATTGATTGTCATGTAACTCAATGTGCGCTCCAAAATGTTTATCAAGGAAATGGCGAGTACTTTGGCTATTACAGTGACGAGTGATACAGACCTATAGTTGTTCAGGTCTGAGGCATAGCCAGTTCTATTTTTCATAATAGGCACGACAACTGTGTACATTAGATCGTTTAGCAAGTAACAATGACTGATACACAAATTAAACAGAAAGGCCAGTACCCTAGAGAGGTGCACTCCTGTGTGCTTCAGGTGCTCGATGATGAGGCTGTCATGTCCAGGGGACTTGCCTTTCTCCATTTCGTTAATATTTGAGGATATCTCCTTCGCAGTGAAATGCACATGTTGACATAATTCATAACCGCCTTCAGCATCGCGCCCTACGTCATCGGACCGAGGTTTGACTGCACTTGAAAGTGACGCCGAAAAATATTTGCGATATTGCGTGGGTCACTCATGCCAGCCACGCTCACACGAAGTGTACGTGCAGGGTTTAGCTTGTTAGTACTCTTCCAAAATTTTACAAACTGCTTTTTAGTTTCATCATCATCATCAGGTCCTTTCTAGTCTCCACTACAGGAGCACGACCCTGTCTGTACTACTAGGGCCTTACTTGGCCAGACCAGACAGAGGACTTGGCCTACACTCTCCACGCTGGCCAGACGGGTTGGAGAGGTCTCTTAGATGTTTATAAGCTTTGTTTAGCTTGTATTTCCTAAGTCGCCTTCTACGACATCCACGGGAAGACTTGGAGCTTTAGCCGTGTGGTATCCGGCAGAGTAGAATAGGACCACTCCAAGTCTTCTTCCCTTTTTAGTGTGATGTTGAGCAATTATATCAAGTTTAATTTGTTTTTCATTATCTTGGCAGAACTTTAACTTGGCCTTGAAAGATTTTCTCGATTCACACATTTTTGTATAAATATATCCTGAATTAGTTTTACTATAACCATGCCTGATACAAAAACCGAGTCTCTCTATGAGCGTCACTGACATGATTATTTCAGCCAGGTACGTACTTAAATTTCTTGTTATTTCTAGCGCCTTTATAACTTACATCTGCAGCCTCCGAAAGATTTTGCTTTACAAGCTGTCAAGTACTAATTTATGATTTTTAACCAAACAGGATTTGTCAGCGCAATCTATAAATTTGGATGGAAGATTTATATATTTAAGTTTTGTAATAGTGTCTAGTTTATACTATTAAGAATGATACCCTAAAAAGGGCCAAAATAAGAAAAATATTTTAAAAATTAAAAAAAAAGTTTTAATTTATTATTATGAAGGAATATTGCCTTATTTTGGCCATTTTAGGGTTTAATTTGATTTAAATTTGGTAGAGGTGTAAAGTTCAAGATAGCTAATTAAGATTAAATACAAGTACGTGTTCACAAGTGAAAAGACTTTTGAAAGAATCGCAGTTTCCCAATTAACATGGGAGGGAGAAAAAAAAATTACCATCGCAAGATAATTCGGCAAATTCGCATTCGCCCAGGTAACATCAGATGCGGCGTCCGATCTGATGAATATTTCATGAGCCTGTACTGATCACCGCATGCTGCCCTGCCGGCCTATTTGCCAACTCAGTGTACAACATTTTGATAGTCATTTCAAAGTACATTACGTTTAATATATCTTTAATAAAAATAGTCAATCATAGGAAACCCGCAATGTATTTTGAAGTGACTATCAAAACGTTGGTCACTGAATTAGCAAATAGGCCGGCTGTTCTCACAACACATTGACGGTCTGTTTTGACACTTGTGGGTTAAGCTATTTATATAGAGAAATTGACGTTGCTTAGTGTCTGCCACGCGGTTTCCATATTAACATTGAAAAAAATATTCATACTTAAAAGGTATGATCTGTTGCTTTTGTCTTGATATGTTTGATTAAACTATTTATATATAAACCTAACTAAAAATAAAATAACCTACCTAAAAACAACCACTATAAAAAAATCTCCCAAAGTCAAAATCAAAGCCTTATCCTTACTAATAGTATAAATGCGAAAGTGAGTTTGTTTGTTAGTTTGTTTGTTTATTTGTTTGTTTGTTACGCTTTCAACCGCCGTAACTACTGAACCGATCATCATGAAATTTTGGATACAAGTTCTCTGGAGTACGGAGAAGGACATAGGCTACCTTTTATCCCGGGAAAAAGTACTATTCCCGAGGGACCGACATTAACGCAGGCGGAGCCGCGGGCGAAAGCTAGTATTTTATACATCTTAAAATATTTTAAATATCATTTTGTGAAACTTTCATTACATATTATTATTGTTGACGTCAATAACTTACATCTAATTCCCGTAGGTCATTGTTACGTGGAAGGGTACCCAGAAGGCTCACTATATCGCAATAAGCATTGCCACGTTGGATTGCTATGCTTATTCTTTGTCCTATGAAATTACATGCCCTCTGATCATCCAATACCTCACGCAGCTTTTGGCTTAGTTACTTAAACAGTTGTAATGTGCCGACGGGCCCCACGAACCTAATGTATCCCAAACGGTTCAAAAATAAAGCTGTTCCCAATGCAGATATATTTGCGCCGTTTAAGGAACTCGTCTTTGGCTGCAACCAAGCCTGCCTTAGACCCAGTACCAGATAAGGCAAGAAGGTGTCAACACACGTAGCGTCCCAAACAAGTGATCTTCCCATCCTCCACGGCACAAGGGTAATTTCATCCGGACGGCCATCCTCACGCAACAGGCTATTTAGTTATTAAACACCTGGCATTTGTACGGTGACAAGAGCTCTTTGGATGATAAAAAATATTTAAGTAATACTTAAATATTTTTATCGTAATCTCGAACGAGATTTTGGTAAAGTCGCATTTACTCAGGGTTTTTTCAAATAATTTATACAATTAAAATTATATTTTAGATCAAATTCTTCTATTTAATTTATTTTAAGCTCTATATATATTTTTTCTTTTTGTCACATCTGTCTTTCATTATTCCGGAGTATATTACACGTTTACATAGTAGCCAGTAAATAAGAGGTGGTTGGGTGTCTTCTCGCAAGACTACTGCCAAATTGCATTACTGTGTTCCGCTTCACAGCACAGACCAGTGTAATTCCTAGTTCATGGCGAATTACATCTCCAGAATTGTAGAACATCAGTGCTACGGATGTTTGGTACAGGAAATTAATTGTTGTATCTGTTCAAATTTTGGAACTAACGCGCAACAAAAATATTATTAAATAAATTATATTAGCTTAATTTATATTGCGTTAATATGCAGAAAGTTTAATGACGCATTTATTTTAGACGCATTCGCATATATAATACTTGTATGGATCAAGTAGTAATTTGAAGATACTACGAGTGGCCGATTTAGCAAGCTGCCTATAGACGTGGCTAAATTATTGTCATTTCCCAACATGATTCATTTAAATAAGTATACATACATATTTTCAAGCCCGGACAAACTATTTAGTAATCTGTGCCGTTAGTCCCGGCTGTCAATATTGATGGCAGTCGTTAGCTATGTCAGATGCTCTTTAGGCAGCTTTAGGCAACTGGTGTTAGCTTTCACACACGAAAAACAAACAAACAAGTCTCTATCCCTTATGGGGAAGGCAAGGTCTGAAGCACAGATTACTAAATAGTTACTATGTAACCTAAAGCCATAACATTACAACTGAAGACTAACGTGTTAGTAAGCCTGCAACACGAAAAACTCCGGTTCAGTGCAAGCAAATTTCACATGTATTTTTCTGTGTTTCTGGTGTTCCCCTATGAAAATTGGCGTCAGGTAAACGGCCGGTCGTAAAAATTTTACCATACCATATAAATTTTTAATTAACCATTTCTCCATTTATCATATCTTTATCAAGCGTTGAATAGTATTTCATTTGCTCAGTCACATAGTTCTGTATCTTTACTTACATATCTGTATGTTATATAATAATCATAATAATGCAAATTATATGATTATTATAATGAATATTTCCTGTTGCAAGCAGACAGCGATACAGAGGCTGCGGCGTCTGATCCGATGAATATTACATGAGCCTGCCCTGATCACCGCATGCAGCCCTTTCCACAGTATTTGGGGTGGTTGGGATCTACCTCCTAGCGGTCCACCCCGGGCAACGGAACCATTATGGTGACGGCAGAACGATCCCATCAGTGGTGGTAGGCCCCCAAGGGGCCGTCTGGTTTGCGACCACCCTCCTGCCGAAGTCAGGCGCCAAGCAGCTTGCTGCGTTTCGTCTGTGCGCAGGAGTACCAGAGCCTTTTTTGGGAGATGGAAAGTTGTCAGTTGCGTTGCTTGATGCCGCTTATGGATCTTTAAGTGACACCAAGTCGAGAGGCTCAAGCTTGAGGGTACCGGGTGCCAATCACGGTCTTGCCGGTGACCGACCGCAGGAAGTTGGGGGCCCAAGTAGCGCGCTAGCCACGTGCCAAAGGCTGCCCCGCCACCTCGCGATAAATCCTGGAATGGCTCCACCGTGCCAGCTGGCGACTGGATGGGAAGACCCAGTGGTCATTTCAGGGGGGCTCGGGCGTCCCCGCAGTCTCCAATTGAGCCTCTCACTACTTGGCTCAGCTTAAGGGATCCTCCTCGTAAAAGCAGCGCCTCGACTTCTGACTGTCTCTCAACCCCACACTCCAACGATGAAGAAAAGCAAAAGGAACAAGAATAAGAACCGGCAGCACTTCTTCCCACTGAAAGTGCACCTTACTAACATCAGAGGGTTTGAGTGCAACCCTCTGATGTTAATTGTCAAAACCATGATCAAAACCCTTTAATTTACATAGATACATTGTAATAAAAATATACTAGGCTACATCAAAAAGCAAGTCTAGAAAACTTGTGAAGGAAATTATTATTTCCTGCTGCAAGCAGACAGCGGTACGTGGCTGTGGCGTCATGGCGTCCGATCAGATGAATATTTCATGAGCCTGCCCTAATCACCGCATGCGGCCTTGTATAAACCTTATTGTTGAATGTCCAATCTTGACACTTGTAACGGATGTTTCCTGAACACGGAATATAAATGATGTAAAAAGTATGTGAGTACAAAAAATGATGATGTGGTTGTCTTAAAGCTGTTTAATGCACTGTTTTAAAAGTGTGTCAAATTATGTGACGCGCGCGTAGGCGCTTAGACGGCAGTTTTGTAATACAAGTAAAATATGTCGGGTTTACCCGTGCAATACTAGTAAATCAAGCTAATTACACGAAGAAATTAACGTTGCTTAGTGCTAACTGCCATCTCATGCATTGGTAAATTAGAAATATTTCTACATTTATATTTCCGTTCATGCCAAATCCGGGATATATCAGCTACAGATACATAGAAAGATACATGATTATAAAAATATAGTAGGCTATATGCAAATCTAGACAACTTGTTAAGGAAATTATTATTTCCTCTTGCAAACAGATAGGGGTACATGGCTCTGGCGCCCGATCAGATGAATATTTCATGAGCCTGCCCTGATCACCGCATGCGGCCCTGCACATACCTTATTGTTGAATGTCCGATCTTGACACTAGTAGGTTATGCTATTTACTTAGAGAAATTGACCTTGCTTAGGTGCTTGCTGCCATCTCATGCATAAGAAAATTAGCAATCTTCTTACTTATGGCTATATTTCAGTTCGTGAGTCAGATTATACTAAAATTCAAAATTACAAAATCAGAGCCAAACCCGAGACATTTCAGCTAGGGTAGCGCTTTAGTATGTACATAGAGAAATTATTATAAGGATATAGTAGACTACAGGCAAATCTTGACAATTTTTAAAGGAAATTATACTTTCCTGCTCAAAACAGACAGCGGTACATGGCTGTGGCGCCCGATCAGATGAATATTTCATGTGCCTGCCCTGATCACCGCATGCGGCCCTGTACAGATCTTATTGTTAAATGCCCGATCTTGACACTTGTAGGTCAAGCTATTTACATGGAGAATTTGACGTTGCTTAGTGCTCACTGCTATCCCATGCACAATAAACTCTTACTTACCGTTAGATTTATGTTCGTGAGTAAGATTATACTAAAAGTCGGAAATACAAGGTCAGGACCAAACCAAGAGCATTTCAACGATGGGAAGTCCTCTAGTCATCATCAGGTCTTTTTTTAGTCTCCAGTACAGGAGCACGACCCTTTCTGTACTACTAGAGCCATATTTGGCCAGAGCAATCAGAGGGCTTGGCCTACACTCTCCACGCTGGCCAGACGGGTTGGAGAGGTCTCACAGACGTTTATAAGCTTTGTTTAGCTTGTATTTCCTAAGTCGTCTTCTTCGACATCCACGGGAACACTTAGAGTGGTCCTACAGTGGTTTACATATTATAGACATTGTTATAAAAATATGCTACATTGTATCTTAGGCTACATGCAAGTAGCTATTGCCATTACATCCATCATTGCCAAAGACCGTGCGAGGTGAAAAGTAAGTTTAGGAATGCTCTGACTCCAGTTTGCGATAAAAATACTACGAATATAAGGTTGCTTGCAGGATAGAAAAATAAAATTTAATTTTTCAATACATTTTAAGCTCGTAATAGGTAATAAATTTCATACAATAGGTGAAGGTCGACCCCTCTTGACATCGTCTATTAAAATGTTTAGGATGCTACCCGTTTATAATTAATAATAATTATATTATACTGACAAATCACACAGGTTGAGCTGACCCCAAAGTTCGTTTGAATTTGTGTGGGATACTAACTGAACGATACTTTATTTTATAACAAACACATACATACATAGTATCACGTTTTTTTCCCTTGCGGGGTAGACAGAGCCCAGGGTCGTTAAAACTTAAAAGCCATGTTTAGAATGTTGTTGGGCGTCAGGTGGAAAATGAAATCAAAATAGTGATGGGTTGCTAGCCGCATCGCCTACTAATATGATTTTTTAGATTCGCCCATTCCCTCAATTGGCTTTTACGATCTGCGAGGGAAGAGAAGCAGTTGGTACATTCTACGTTTCTTTTCTACGTGGTTTTTCTTCCAGACCAGCATGGAAGAATTATAACAAATACTTATTGTACATAGTTAAATTTCCAAGACCCAGGTCAATCTGAAAATTTCATTTTCCACTTTAAACAGACCGGGGATCGAAGGTATGACCTACGCTGCGACAGCCTGGCATAATGGCCACAGATGTCGTAAATGCTTAAACAAAATATTTAAAAATAACTTGGTGTTGAGAATACTTGTTCTATTTTTATGCTGCGTCTGAAAACGGAATGTATATTATTATTCTCTGCACGACGTCGCTCATTGTCGCGAGTCCCGCGAGGCGCGACGAAATGAGATTCGTGCATGTATACCGTCCCTAACGGACATGCTGACGCCACAATGGGTATGATAATTGATGAGTTTAGACCAAACAAATGTAAAATAGGAAATATTAACACCAGACACTATTCAAATGTGGTAAACGCATAAGAGTACGAAAGTGAGATTGCGTATTTATTTGTTTCTTATGCTTTCACGCCGTAACTACTGAACCGATCGACATGAAACTTTACATCGTTGTCTGGGTTAGAGATACAGAAAAGAGTGAAGGATATAGGGTACTTTTCATTGCGGAAAAAAAATAGTATTACATAACTATATACTTATATGGGATACGTTGATATACGTTTTCAAACTGATTCAGAAATTAAATTTTTTCAAAGGATTTTGCAAATAGCTATAACGTGTAATATGGGTATGTTTTTATACCCTTTTTTGTTTTTATTATTTGTTGTTATAGTGCCAATCAAAATACACAACATGTTCTCTAAAAAATCAAACATACACCTACTACCCCGTCACGGTTCAAAAGGCAATGTCCTGCACTATTTGTAAGTTTGAGACAAACGGACAGACTTACAAATAGTGCAGGCTTAGTAACTGAATTCCGTACCCTTTTGTCAATTGGTCCTAAAATTATATGACCTTGGAAATATTTTTGGTTTTATTAATTTTATTGAACTTATTTCAACTAATCATCAATAAAACCAGGCAACTGGACATGTTTTTAGAACTGTGGGGACTTTGTAAATGGTTGCGTGGTGGTATTACGAGGAGTAAAAAACACCATGAGAACCAAGACCATATTGACTGATAATTTATTAACAACAATAACACCTCATATAGTAATTTAAATATTGTGTAATGGCACGTGAAGCTAGAGAGTGCTAAGGACGTGATTTGCTAAATTTACAATATAAAAATTGATGATTATTACTTTGTATTTACTTAATCACATCACGTCTGACTATTAAGTGCAGCTACAGAATCAATACCATAAATGTCTCATTAAATTATTCATAGACTAGCTTTCACCCACGGCTTTGCTCGCGTTAAATTAATTCCCTCGGGAACAGAACTAAACAGTAAACAGTACTAGTAGCAAAATTTCACGATGATTGGTTCAGTAGTTAAAGTGAAAGAGCATCCTTACTAATATTATAAAAGCGAAAGTGAGTTTGTTTGTTTGTTACGCTGTCACGCCGTAACTACTGAACCGATCATCATGAAATTTTGCGTTCAAGTTCTCTAGAGTACGGAAAAGGACATAGGCTACCTTTTATCCCGGGAATAAGTACTATTCCCGAGGGATCGACATTGACGCGGGCGGAGCCGCGGGCGAAAGCTCGTAAGTAATAAACAAACAAATTTCACTTGTAATATCAGTTAGAAAAGATTAGTTACAAGTGTTTCACAATACCTATCTATCTAAGAACTAGTACACAGTTTCTTGCAGCTACATGTGTCTGACGGTCGAACACAAAGCCTTGCCAGACGCTAGGTGTCTCGGGCAACAATAAATTAAGTCTCGCAGTTTCGAGGAAATCAGACATCTGAAATGGAGTTTCATACGACGCGCTTAAATTCCAAAGTACGAGTAGATGCTTCCTTTGTGTTATTGGTTTGCGATACAGATAATTGGATGTTATTTCTTTGGAGATGTGAGTAATTTTATCATTAGCTACTAGGTGATTGAGAGTCTTACTAACCTACAAATAAATTCAAAACTGTGAAATCTGTGTTAACAATGGTGGTAACCACGTGGTAACTAATAATTAGGTGTTAGTTCTAAGTGATACTGCTTTTATATATACTTTCTTAAGATAAAGTTATCTTCAAAGAATTCAGCTTTGAATTTATTATTCGTCAAATATTCAATTACATTAAGGTGGTTCGATTCGGCCCGCTAGGAGCCTCACCGTCAATAGATGGCGTTGATGTTTTAATTTAGCAGTTTTTATTTTTTACGAATGAAACGTGCGTTAATGTTTACATCAACTTGTATTCACGGAAACAACGCAATATTTGTAAAATATTCCAACCATAATATATGCATATTTTGTTTCTAAAGTATTAAAAATGTAAATTCTAATGTCGAGTGGATCTTTTACGCACACATTCAAAGCAAAATAGAATGATAAATTCGCCTTATACGTCATATGTTCATTGGACCAGCGGCTAACGTATCATGGATAACGTGCGATTGGTTTCAAGTTCGAATCTCAGGCAAGGTGGATCTTTTTAGCAGTTTTTTCTTTATTATTATTTAAATTCCGTAGATTAACTCCTAATTCTGTGTAAATTTAGTTATGTCCATGCTAATCAGATTCTTCTGAAGTTTTTTTATAATAATGAAGGAAGATGAGTGGGTTAGGTAGGTAGTTACTAAAAATGACACATTTTAATGTTTTATGTTTTTTTAATTATAATCAAGTACGATTACGAACCAGAAATATCATACACAACACAAAGAATTGAGTTTTACCGTCTTGTACATTGCACAGCATTGCAAAATCAATAATCTATATGTTATTACGTCTGTGGCTGATAGATAGATATGTTGCACTCGCTATACGAAAGTGCCCATCATTCTTTAAATTCGAAATATACATATACAACGTGATTTTGAACCCCCTAGCAATATTGACTGGGAATCAGAATCCCTAATGGAACACAGAATTGCAAGCAAAAAAGTTAAAAAACGAAAAAGAAAATTAGGTTTCCCATACAAAGACGCCGATCAGCTGGGCGAGTTTCTATGAAAAGTTAAATATTTTTTTTGTTTTTTACAATTCTGTATTCCATTAGAGATTCTGATACCCAGATTTCAATATAGCAAAGGGGTTCAAAATCACGCTGTATGTACTTGATAGTAGCTGTGTTTTACCACAAAGAAATATCTAAACACACATTTTTGATCATTGCGAACTCTTCGAAGTAGGTATAATCTCAGGAAATACACAATTTTTAAAAAATGTCACCACTTGTCGTGACATGTTCTTTATGAGGTCTTCATCGCGATAAATTTCTAACACAGTGAATATATAAGTCAATGAGTGATATCGTATATTGAAGAGATATATCCAATGAAATAAGCCTTGTCCATTTCGGATATGCGCAGTTGGCCATGGATCTGTAAAAGAATAATCAATTTTTAGAAAGTTTGTGCATAATCATTTTTTAATTTCTATCTGCCCACTACTGAAAATAGGTCTCACGGCAGTCTTCAGCAGACCGTATCAAAATCATGGTAAATTCACTCCTTTTAGGGTGAGGCCAATGTCCAACAATGAATGAATGGCTCATAGATAGCTGACCCTTTCGGAACAGAAAATATTTGAAAAAAAGAAATGGTTTTGATTAAACTTTTCACCTGATAATAGTAATTGTGTATAATAAAAGATTCATTTGGAAACATCCATCATCATCAATGTATAGGGGAAAATTTATACGCTCTTTAGCTGCAGTATATTGTTCTTACCTGGTTGAAGGAAGAACGGGAGTTTCATTCGAAAGAAAGTCGTCTGCTGACGTTTTTTTCCACACTTCACTACGGCTGCAACAAGCCAATTTACAAATTTTCGTAAGACAAAACAAAAAAAAATAGTATGTATTTATGTTATACTGTACTTTTCATTATTTAGCTTACCTACCTTTTCACTTCTCCATAATATCGTTTCATTTGTGCATAAACGCGTTTCCAACTTTTTTTAGGTCTCGAATATTGATGTCGGTTTCGCTCATAATCTTTTCGCGATGTACGCTGCATTATATATTTTGATGACCTACGCTTTTTTTTTTTTTTAACGTGTTGAAAGACTTATGTCTCGTCTATCCGGCCACGGGAAGCCGGACAGGTATGTGGGACTCGAACCCACTAAAACCACACGGTGTCATTATCCAATCCGCATAATGCCGGGGCCGTGTGCTTCCTAATGCTCCACAGCCCCAGCGCGGCGGCCGCTAATTCGCAGCCCCATCCAGCTCCGGTACCCTCTCCAATAAGAGGGATAGGAGCGGCCGTCAGCCAGCCAATCTGGCCCTAAAGGGTAGACGTCTTGACACCAGCGACGTCTTTATTCGGAGGGCTGTCTGTCGAGCAAAACGGAATCCCGTTTCCGCCGCTCAACCAGCCCTCAGTTTGGCCTCTGTTAACCATAGGTAACAGAGGCCCACCAATTGTCGGCCGCAGAGGACAGGGAGAGCGGCGCACCTTATCACCGACACTCCTCTTCCCCTGCGGCCCCACCGATGCCATGCCAAGCGCCACAGCCGCGCTTGGTCGCGGAGGACAGGCAGAACGGCGCACCTATTCACCGACACTCCTCTTCCTCCGCGACCCCTACCACGACTGTGAGTGCGGGGAGATTCCACCCCCCTCACCTACAGCCAGGCCTCCTTCTAGTTTGTTTTTTAACGAGGTCATCTCTTCGGGGCCCTATCCACTGGTTTTTAACGAGGTTGTCCTCCTTGACGCCCACTAACTAGCCGTTTTTTAACGAGCTTTTCTCCTCGAGGCCCGCTCTACTAATTTTTTAACGAGGTGTTCTCCTCTCTGTAAGGCAACTCCGAGGTGGGTGCCCTGGAAAACCCACCTGGAGCGCCTTCCACCCGGTTCCTCTTGGCTTCACCGCGGGTGGCAAATCCGCGGCTACTGAGCCCCCCCATTGCGACAAGATGGGAACCAATCGGGGGGGTTGATGACCTACCCTACCACAAATAAAGTCAACTTTATCAAAGCACTTCAATACAACTTCAATATGTAAAACTTGAATCACAGTTCTTGACAGTGACAGTTCTGAACTGAACTGTCACTGTCAAGACACATCAGTTTGAGTTGCCATCTAGAATATCTTTTTACCTATTTTTACATCGGGTAAATTACTTAACAGGTTCTAAAAATAATTTCTTCAATGTAGTTCAGTACATTAATTATAATGAAATAATTACAATAATAAGTTGTTTTTACTACATCACCTTATTTTAGTTTTTTTATTTGTATTTTTACCCATAAATATTCCAAACTTTATGGAGTTGGCAACATAACACTTGCCGTACACTACAGTTTCTTTTCTATTTTATCTAAAATTACAAGGAAGGACGGCTTCGGCGCACAGTCACAGCCCTCGGCCGTACGGGGTGGCAACGCCCCGTTCGCCTCGCTGTGACGTCGCAGTCACACACACTACAATAACGCTTGAGCGTATGATACTATAAACGCTCACTCAGACATTGATAAAAATTAACGAAAATTTCATTCTGATTACCGATATAAGACTACTATTTTCTCATGAACAACATTATTTCCCGTAAATAGAATTCAAAATAAATGCCGGCTTATGTCATTACTATGTAAGATTATGCTTCATTAGCCCCCAAATGTGAAATTCAATTAGTATGGGAATCGAACCACTTTAAGTGTTTTGCTTACTCAAAGGTAATCCATGTAAAAATTAAAACAACTTTTTTTTTTATCTAACCTATGTTGTCCCACTTCTGGGCAAAGGTCTCCCCCATTTCCTTCCACTTGTTTCTGTCCAATGCAATTTCAGACCATCCACATTGAAAAACGTCGAGGTCGTCGCGCCATCGCTTTCTAGGCTTTCCCCTTCGACGTCGACCATCCCCAGGTATCCATTTCGTCATTTTTTTAGCCCACTTTTCAGGAGTCATTCTACAGATGTGGCCTGCCCAATCCCACTTCAGTTTAGCTGTTTAAAACAACTTAAAAATATAAATATTTACAAATTATATAGTCTCTGCAAACCATCTTTCTAAACATCTTCTGCGGCAATGTGCCCAAAACGCTGGCAGCTTTGCCCCGTTGGATGGCAATGCTTATTCTTTGAGTCAGGTAATTGCCAGCCTTTTTTTCTTTTGGTCGCAGGAAACCTCGATCAGTCTCTTCGATAGAAAGTCAAAAACAGGATGGGCTAATGGACCTCACGCACCCATTATTTCTGCCCCAAAAGGCTCCAATATGTAGCTGTCTCCGATACCTACATACTTGCGCCTTTTGAGGCTTCAATTCATGTGAATATACGATTTTAAGCTTTCACGGACACGATCACTATATTTGTCACTACGGGATAAAATTTTAATAATCGCGGTAAGTCCCGTAGTGACAATAATAGCCATGTGAATATGTTCATCTACGTGAGGTTAATAAGGTCGTAAAATCAGTCATAATCTAAAGGAAGTGTTATTATTCTACTCTTTTACAACGAAATGGGTAGATTGCCTACTTTGAATATAGTGTACGTTAGATGGTACCTATACAAGGATCTCATTTCGTCTCGCCTCGCGGGACGCGCAACAATGAGCGACGTCGGCACCATGCAGAATATCATTACAGAGTCTGATTTCAGACGCTGTTCTTTAATGTAGTGAAGATATTATGTCTATTACTATACCTATGAGCCGATAACAGCTTTTTCATAGATAAGTCAATACGCTGTAATACCTAACCTTTTTTTTCATTTGTTTTAGCAATCTTACGTTGACGAAATGGATACCTGAGGATGGTCGACGTCGAAGGGTAAGGCCTAGAAAGCGATGGCGCGACGACCTCAATATTTTTCAATGTGTTTGGTCTGAAACTGCATTGGACCTCTGTCCAATTCTTGTCTCTACAAGTAGAAGGAAATCAGGGAGATCTTTGCCCAGCAGTAGGACAAAAAAGGTTAGTTAAAAAAAATCTACCATTTGATTGATGATATACAAATAGCGACGTACTAAACTTACTTTTATCGTCAACAGTTTGTCATAATGAGGAAAGGCTACAGTGTACTTTTTGTAGTTCTTTGACTGAGGTGTCAGATGGTATACAAGGATCTCATTTCGTCTTGCCCGCGGGACGTGAGACAACGAGCGACGACGGCGTCGTGCAGAGAATAACATTATACCGTCTGATTTCACGTGGCTCAACAATGAACTTAAGATATTAAGACTATATGCTGTAACTATGACGATAATAGCCTTTTCATACATAATTATATACGTCAATACAATGTTATACAGACTATGTATGAATTTAGAGATTTTTTTCTATGATTTGCTTCATGATATACAAAAAGCGACGTATTAAAGATACTTATTTCGTCTAAAGTTGTCATAATTATAAGGAAGGACTACAGTGTACCTAATAAAATTGGGCTTGCTACATATATACAGTACCTACTTACCTACTTTGACTGAGGTGCCCTTCAGACGGTATAAAGTGATTTAAATTCGTCTCGTCTTGCAATATGTGCAACATCGAGCGACGTCGTGACTTCGTCGGTGTCATGCCGTCAATAATACAATATACTGTCTGATTTCAGACGCGGCTCTACAATGAAGTAAAGATATTTTGACTATGAAACGATAATAGCCTTTTAATAGATACTTCAATTCGATGTAATACCTAACTAGTATGAATTAAGATAATTCTCTCTGTGTGTAATTCGCTTGAAGTGATGTCGGCGTTATGCTGAAAATATGTAATATTTTACAGTCTGATGATCAGATGCGGCTCTCGGTGAAGATATTATAACTATTGCTATGACTATGAAACGATATTAGGCTTTTCATAGATAGCTACGTCAATTCAATGTAATACCCAACTTGTATGAATTGTATTGTATTTATTGAAGGGCTTTGTGTGATATTTTATATTTTTATCTTGTCTTGTTTTTTCTGATGTCTTTTTATATACAATTTCAATTAACATATTTTTGTGGAACACGTTATGTTAGCGATCGAGCGTGCAACAACAACAGATATGATAAAAGTCTCAAAGATAGATAGACGTATTAAAGATACTTCTTTCGTCATAATATTGTCATAATTATGAGGAAAGATTCTTATGTCGTCTTGCCCGCGGGACGTGCAACAACGAGCGTCGGTGTTGTACAGAGAATAACATAATAGTATTATTATCTGATGATATAAACTGTATAGTCTAATATAAAACGCAACGCTAGAATGAAGTGAAGATATTATGACTATTGCTATGACTATGAGACGAAAAAAGCCTTTTCATAGATACGTCAAATCAATTCTAACACCGAACATGTATGAATTTAGATACCTAATTCTCGCAGTAATTTGCTTGATGATATATAAAAAGGTACATTTTTGACTAGCTCCGTGGCGCAGCGGTCAACACGCTGGCCTGCGACACGGAGTGACCGGGTTCGATCCCCGGCCAGGTCAAGATGGAAAATGATCTTTTTCAGATTGGCCTGGGTCTCGGATGTGTATCTATATATGTATTTGTTATAAAATATAGTATCGTTGAGTTAGTATCCCATAACACAAGTCTCGAACTTTCTTTGGGGCTAGCTCAATCTGCGTGATTTGTCCGTATATATTTAAAAAAAAATTATTAAACTAACTTCTTTTGTCAATAGTTTGGCGTAATTATAAAAAAGGACCACAATATTCTCAATTTCTTGAGCTAGATATATGTACTGAGTTTGACTGTGGTGTTAGATGGTATTTTTTGGTATGGTATTAGAGCCGTGTGGTTTCCGGCAGAGTAGGATAGGACCACTCCTAGTCTTCCCATGTAGGTCGTAAGAGGTGACTTGGGAAATACAAGCTAAACTAAACTCAGAAACATCAATGAGACCTCTCCAACCCGTCTGGCCAGCGAGGAGAGTGTAGGCCAAATCCTCTGTCTGGTCTGGCCAAGTATGGCTTCAGTAGTATAGAGAGGGTCATGCTCCAGCAGTGGAGACTAAAAAGACCTGATGATGATGTTAGATAGTATACAGGGATCTCATTTCGTCTCGACTCGCGGGACGCGACATCAAGCGACGACCGGCGTCGCGCACAGAATAATATTAAACAATCTGATTGTTTAACTGCGTCTATAGTAAAACAATCCAGTGAAGATATTGCTATGACACGATTGACAGCTCCGATATCCCGAGATATTACTTATGATTGGGCTTTTGTTCGCCTCCGATCTTCTTTCTCTAAGAAGAAAATTTGGGTCAAGACAATACTGTGATAAAAATATTGTTATAATCAGAAATACATATACCGATGAACTTTTTGCTATAGTATACCGACAAAATCCGAGTTGTTAATTATATCTTTACACAGAGCAGACAGAGCTCAAGTCTTTAAGACCTAAAAGCCGTATTTAGCATTGTGCTGGGCGTTAGGTGGAAAACGGAATAATAAATAAATATAAATATATACGGACAAATCACACAGATTGAGCTAGCCCCAAGGTAAGTTCGAGACTTGTGTTATGGGATACTATATTTTATAACAAATACATATATACATAAACATCCAAGACCCAGGCCAATCTGAAAAAGATCATTTTCCATCTTGACCTGGCCGGGGATCGAACCCGGGCACTCCATGTCGCAGGCTGGCGTGTTTACCACTGCGCCACGGAGCTGTCAATAATGATGGATTGCGAATCATGTAAGTAGGCGATGTAGCTGAACATGATTCGTCAATATTTCGCCCATTCCCTCGATAGGACTTTATCTGCGTAACCAGAATAGCAGCTGGTATATTCCAGGCTTTTTCTCTGAGACCAGCCTGGAAGAAATAATTATGTATGCAACGTTTTATAACGATCAGTTTACTAGTTTACCATACCAAACAAACATATATAATACTTATAGATATAACAACTTCTCCGAACAATTTAGAACGATCAATCACAAAATGTAATACGCTATTATTCAATACAGTTTACATCCAGGTAATAATCATTAAAATATTTAAATACAACACCATATTTAACGCAAATTGTATTCCAAAATACCTACCTTAAATATAAACCTCAATATTATATTAATGGCTACGTCATTGAGCTATTGCGTTACCGAATTACTTTCAATAAATCAACATTGTAAATGTGTATCGGTTTTCAGAATTATGGCCAATTCTGCAACACGTTAATAATATCTGTACCGATAAATATAACATGGAAATCGTATTTACATTTTTAAATAAATTCTGGTTAAAGTAACATTTTGCAAAATACGATTCAAAGTTTTAAACGTTTGCAGTGTTATTTGAAAGCGAAGATTAAACGTGGCATAAAAGTGGTTTAAACTTTGGCCACTTAAAACACAGTTTTTAAAAAAAAAGCGGCCAAGTGCGAGTCGGACTCGCCCATGAAGAGTTCCGTAGCAGCAGCAAGTAACAAAATATAAAAGTTCTTGTTATATTTGATTTCATTGATTCAATGAACAATTGTGGCTTACGATTTATGACGTGTTAAAAAAAAACTACTTACTAGCTCTCGTTCAAACCAATTTTCGGTGTAAGTTTGCATGGTAATGTACTACATATATTTTTTTAGTTTTATCATTTTCTTATTTTAGAAGTTACAGGAAGCTACAGGGGACACATTTTACCATTTTGGAAGTGTCTCTCGCGCAAACTATTCAGTTTAGAAAAAAATATTAAAAACGTCAATATCATTTTTGAAGATCTCTTTATAGGGTATCTATAGAGAAGGAGAGGTTTAATAAAAACAAAATGAGTTTTAGTTCTAAGTATGAGGAACCTCCAAAATTTATTGTTTTTTCTTTCTATTTTGGTGAGAAAATCTTAATGCGGTTCTCAGAATACATCTAATTATCAAGTTTCAGCAATATACTTCTTTTAGTTTCGGAAAAAAGTTTTCGGAAATAAATGCCTGTGACAGACGGATGGACAGACAGACATGACGAATCCGTAAGGGTTCCGTTTTTTGCCATTTGGCTACGGAACTCTAAAATACAACTTCTTTCGAACTTCTAAATAGATTGTGATGAAATTTAAATGTCAAACTTGAAAGCATACTAATTAAAAAAAAAATAATTAAAAATCGGTTGATAAATGTCGGCATTCTAAGGAAACATAGAGCCGAATTGCCGCCGTGTCACCACCCTGAACACTCGCCCCGAAGAGCTTCGATTATCTTCTTAACACACCGATACTAGTCGGTGAATCCGACGAGTAAAACGTGAGTACAACGGTGATTAAATAATGACATTTCACTCTCTGAGATTTTTTTCCGCATTGGCCGTGTACTTAAATAAAGTTTTGTTATCAGCTACAAATAAATCCATTTTTTCTTGTACATGTAATAAAATAACAGAAAAAACAATAAGAAACATTTAAATCAAATACATATCTAGTTCATCATCATCATCTCAGCCGCATTAAGTCCACTAAAAAAGAAAAAGGCCTACCCAAGGATATCAGGTTAAATAGATATTTTCTATGGAAGGAAAATATAGATATGTTATTCTTTTATACAATAACAATAGTTAATGTTTGAAATAATCATAAGATTATGAATGATATCAGCAGGAGAGATAATAATGTGAACTAGGTCTCTCTCAAAACATCTGTTTAAAATTAAGAATGCGTAACATATGCAGAAAGTTTGCAATTTCGCACTTGTAAGAGTATAATAAGCCCGTCTAAAGGGGTATAAGGTACTTTACATGAATCATACCTCTTTTACTTATTTTTAAATGGCGGGAATATATATAATAAGGACTCCGAAGTTTTATACCACCAATTTATTCACAAAGTTATGCAGTAACGAAATCCTAACTAATATTATAAATGCAAAACTGAGTTTGTTTATTTGTAACGCCTTCACGCCCTATCTACTGAACCGATTGTTATGAAGTTTTGCACACCCATTGTCTGAGGTACGGAGAAGGACATAGTGTACATTTTATTCCAGGGAAAAGTATTATTCCCAAGGAATAGAATGACGTGAGTAAAGCAAGGTAATTTTTTTTTTAATTAATAATATCCAACGTTGTATATCAAACGTTTTAAGAATTACTACGTACTAAACCCAGGCATGATCTACTTTTTTTTTTAAATTAGCCATTTGTGTCCCACAGCTGGGCAAAGGCCTTCCCTCCTTTCTTCCATATATATCTCTGTCCTTGGTGTTTTCCATCCAATTCTTGTCAAATGCACGCAAGTCATCTGCCCATCTCTTTCTCGGTCTTCCTCTTTTTCTGTAACCATCCCTTGGAACCCACTCGGTTGATATGCGAGTCCATCTGTCAGAGTGCATGCGGCAGACGTGACCCGCCCAATCCCACTTTAATTTGGTCACTTTCTTCTCTACATCCGTAACCTTTGTGATCGAGCGCAGTGTAGTGTTTCTAACCCTATTATTCAGTTTAACACCCAAAATACTGCGCTCCATATATGTGCTCGAAATATGACCGTGATAAAAGTACAAAAGTCGAACTACTTCCAAAATGTACAACTTTACCTATTTGTGTTTTTACCTTTTTCGTCGTCGCCGCGAAAGCCACTATGGCGGTGCCAACGACCGGAATATCTGCAGTAGCTGTCACGCGGAGATTTTCTTGCTACTGTGTAGGCTAAAATACGCAAAAATGTGGTGTATGTACTTGAACAGTAAAAAAGCCAACTACAATTCATGTGGTTTTCATCGTTTTGTTTTCGTATACATACATAGTATCACGTCTTTTTCCCTTGTGGGGTTAACAGAGCCTAGGTCTAAAAGACCTTATGTCTTACTATCGTATTTATTTATTTTTAGGTCAGGCGTGTCTTTGGGTACGGGCGCCCGGCCTACCGAGCTGCTTCTTGCTTATCCCCAGTCCATCCGAGCCAGTAGCATCCCAAATACTTTTATCCCGTTCTAACCCACTAAATTTGTCTATTATATATATTGTGTTGGCTAGCTCCGTGGCGCAGCGGCCAACACGCCATCCTGCGACACGAGAGTGCCCGGGTTCGATCCCCGGCCAGGTCAAGATGGAAAATGATCTTTTTCAGATTGGCCTGGGTCTTGGATGTGTATCTATATATGTCTTTGTTATAAAATATAGTATCGTTGAGTTAGTATCCCATAATACAAGTCTTAAACTGACTTTGCGGCTAGCTCAATCTGTGTGATTTGTCCGTATATATTTATATTTATTTATTACTTAATTCCTATGCTTCTCATGCTTAAAAATTCGATCGGTTTTGATTTATTGTTTTGGCTTATCTCTTCTTTTTATTTATTGGCTTTCTTCTTCGACGCTGCTGTGGGCAGCAGCGTCGGGAGAGAGATAAGCCAAACGGACTGTGTTCTCCAACCCATTTGCCAAGCATGGTGAGTATGGCAAATCAAACATCATAGGAGAGGCCTATGTCCAACAGTGGACGTTATGCGACTGAGATGATTATCGGCACCTACGAGAAATCTATTATATCTTCGTCTATTACAAAGAAATGTTCCTTATTGATTGAGGTTTAGTAGTTTTTAGGGTTTCGTACCTCAAAAGGTAAAAACGGAACCCTTATACTCAGGTCTACTGTCCCTTGGAGCTGTGAAAAATTCAAACTTCTAATCCAACGCAATCAAAAGATACTGCCGTTTGTGCTGCAAATTTTCGACATTCGCAAGGGAATCAAAACCTACAGGGTACTTTCTGTGAACTCAGAATCTTGAAATTCTTACGAAGTAACGTTTTATAGCACATATAAAGGAAAAAAATCAAAAAGCATACATTTTTAGTTTCATCATATAATAAAAATATTTTTTATTCTTTTAGACTTATTGGTACTGAACCCTTAGGTTGCGAGTCTGACTCACACTTGGCTGGTTTTTTTGTTACTTTTGTTAATATATTTTACACTAATATTTCATGCTATTTTTATTAGTAATAAATATATTACGAGCTACAATCATTGACCCAAAAGTAATTTTTACAATGCCTAAGAACATTAACAGTGAGTTGTTATTTAGTCCTGAAAATGTAAAAAGTAGGGTATTGAATAAATGAACAAAACTACTTTGGTCTGTAAAGTATACGTTTTATTATAAGCTGCAGCTTACAACTCTTAACAACATGCAGTTTCCATGAAACGTAAATGTTTGTATTATATTTTAATAATAATATGTACACTTACATAACAAAAAGAGATTATATGTCGATTACAATAGCCACGTCATGATCTCCTACAAACTTCTTTGAAGTACGAAACTGAGTGAAATAAATGCAGGTTTACCCACTGAACAACGAATGTCTTACAGTTACAGATTACATCTACCTTTACAAACAATAAAATATCCTTATAAGCTATCTTTACACTGTTAAATATAAAGTAAAAATTTTACACATGTCGCGCTTCCAATAGATTTACACCTAGTAACACAAAATAGGTGAATAATTTATCGTACTGTCTATGTCAAAACTATTAGGCGGGTTTCTCTTATCTGATTTGGCATCCAATATTGATAGCGCAAAACATTATGGATTAAATCTGGAAAGTTATTATATTAGTAGCGTTATATTATAAGTGCCTTAATAAGTGACTGACATTAACACTTATTACCAATGCAAGACCTATGTATATAAAATCATAATATAATTGCCATAACCTTCATTTGTATCTGTGTTCCTTTAATCTTTCATAATATGATTTCTGTGAATATCAAATCAGACAAAACAAAACCGCTGTAAACATGTGAGTTTTACTATTGATTGTGATGGATTCAGTCTTTACCTCACTAAATTATCGTACAATGTAACTAAACGTGACTGTGAGAAAATGGGTTTACATTGTACAGAGCAGACCAGTCAGGTAGTTTGGAAAACGAAATGTGCCCTGGGAGTTTTGCCTTCGACAACTTAAACTTTTTCGGTTTCGCTTCATCTTTTTTGCTGACTGCACCGACCCTTTTCTTGTGATCGACAGATAGCATGCTCAGAATTTTGTTCCAAAAATCGACCTCGCTCCACAATACCGACGTGTCTTCATCCCTTTGCTCCTTCAAGAACGCGTATATCGAGTTTTCGGGGCCGATATCTGCGAAAATGTAAACTGTATTTTCCGCTTTCAACATTTCGCCGTGAATTTTCTTTATGTTCACGTGACTGTAAGTCGACGTTAAGTAGTTTGGGGAAAACACAACGAGCGTCGTGTTTCGTGTATCTTTGACACATCGGGTGAGGTTCTTCATGAAGTTCTGTTTGTCGCTGTTTACTGGCTTCATAAATAATTTCAAGTTATGACACCTCAGGCCAGGAACTACTTCTTTCAAAATAAATTCTTCGTCATCGTCGCAATATCTTACGATGATATTGCGGGACTTATCCTTACATAAATTTAGTGGTGGCAGAGAATTTTTATTTTTTCTCTCGCATAGTTTCCTCTTTACGATCAAGTTGACTTGCTTTCTGTAGACTATGAATAATATTATCATAACTATGTAAAGGGAAACCAAAGTTATTATAAGGGCGATGAAAATAATGTATCTCATGTAGCAAGACTCCTTGGTCCATATTGGGCATTGGAACGACGACAAATCAGGAATCTGGAATTAAATGCTTTAATTAGAAAAACTGTTTATTATTTCTTTGGAGTTTAGTTATTAAATATTAAAGAAAGATAAAGACCTTAGTTCTAGTTTGTTCCTCAATGAAATCAATGAAGTGAAAGTTTTTGCATTCACAGTTCAGTGGATTGTGAGCAATCCACACTTCTTTTAAAGGCTTCTTGAGAAAATCATGATAAGTTTTTTTAGGCCTCACTGAAGTGGGCTTGTCCTCGTCCTGAAAAAGTAATTTTATTTTTAACTTGATATCGTGTTCGAAAAATATAATGAACAAAAGAAGGAGGTTATCAATTCAGTTATATGTTCTTTTAATGTTTATTACCTCAGAACTTTGTCGTTTATACATCGATTTGAAAAATTATATCTTTTATCTTTTATTTGAAAGAGTATGTTTTCAAATTGGTCCCATTTAAATTTCGTAATAATCGGTTCAGTAGTTTGATTGAAGCAGGTTTTTTTATATAAAAGATATAATATGAGAGGTAAAAAGACATGTTTAAAAAACTTACCCAAAGGATTTTGATACGATTGTAACTAATATCCAGTATGTCATGACCATTGAGCCACCAGTCGTCAAAAACGATTCTAAATTCATTGTGGCTCAAATTTAAAAGTCTCAAATTATATGTATGGGCAAAAGGAGACATTCTTGCAATACCCCACGTATTATTCCTATATTCTTTTCTTTCAAAAGAAAGACGATTATAAGCCAGTGTAATGGACATCTTTTGTTTATTATTTTTGAATAAAAAGTTTGAGATCGTCTTCAATTTGTTATTTTCCATATTAAGATTTATCAGGCTTAGAAGCGATGCAAACGTAGAGCTGAAATGAAAAAGTTTATGAACACGATAGATAGTATCTACGAGTATGTATGTTAAGATTCATTTAATGCAACATCTAGAGCGTTTTTATTGAGATTTCTAGTACCAGTTATAAAGGTCAAATATTAAGGGTAGTGTATAAGTTGTTTTGTAAAATAAGTAGTCGAAAAAATACCTTACCCGCAAATCTCTACTAGAGAATTGTGTCGCAGATTAAGCCTTTCTAGTCTTACTAGAGACGAAAATATTTTTGGCTCTAATTTTTTCAGACTATTGTGACTCAAATCTAATTCCAGTAAATTAATTTGGTCATTGAATATTGACTCCGGCAACACCGAGATATCATTGTATGCTAATGATATGTTCGTCACTTGAGGGGAGTTTGCAAAAACATCGTATGGCAATAACTCAAGCCCACATCTCTGTATGTATATCTGTTTCAGATTCTGCAAGTTCCCGAACAAGTATTTCGGAAGTTCCTTAAGTTTTACGTCATTGTTCAGAATAACGACTGTTTCCAACTCATCATTGTATTTGAACAAATTTGCTGGCAGCGCCGAGAACTTATTTGATAATAATGTCAGTTTCTTCAGTTTCTTTAGAGGTTTGAATATCGACCATGGAAGTTCGTTAAGGCCATTAGAACTCAAATCTAACTCTTCAAGAACATCGACCCCACTGAAAAAGTCCTCAGAGAACCAAGTTACATTACTCTGCCACAATGAGAGTTTCCTCAATAAAGTTAAATGAGAAAACAAATTAGAAGAAATATTGGTCATATGATTGTGACTTATTTCTAATGTCTCTAGCCTTTCAAGTGGTTTGAACAGCTCTTCAGAGAGATTAATGCTGTTTGATCTTATATTTAGCCAAGTTAACTTATTTATATCCATAAAAAGATTGTCAGGTAATCGTGTGATCCCATTGATAGACAGGAGTAATTTAGTCAGATCTTGTAATCCAGCAAAATGTTTTCTGTCAAAATATCCAGACAGATTCTTTGCATTTTGAAATATGAGTGCCATGGTCTTAGACACTCCTAGATTTGTCAAGACATCTTTAAAAGACGAAGTAGGTAATGGACAGTCTTTAAAGCTGACTGATTTAAACGAATTCTTATGATTGGCACATTTGGGTAACTTGTTGTAGTCGAGACTGGTTGAATTCTCACATTTTATGTTTAAGTAAGTATTTGGTAGTAAATTTATTTTTACTCTCCGACCTGAAACAAATTTATTTATTAGTATATATTAACAAAAAAGTTATTAATTCAGAGTATTTTATTATGTTGTAACTATTAGGTAAAGTCCCCGTTTCGCTGTAATCCCATGTAAGTTTATGCGACAAAATAATAGATAGATAAACTGCTTTTACACTACCTCTGATCCGTATCTGTCATCGTGGTTTTGGAAGACTGACGCAAATAACAACCAACTGACAATTTCAAGCAATTCAGTGGCCAACTTTCATTATTTATTTGTTGATTATAAGCCTATAAATAACATTATTAACACACACTATTTTAATGCAAAAACTCGAAAACTCGCTCTTCCGCTGTCTCTCTGTTTGTACGCATCTCGGACTCGGTTCGGATGCTCGCAGTGCGCAAGTGTTATACGAATTACTATAGCTAATTTAGTCCGTCAACCTTATCTGCAATTAATATTCACGGATGACGGATTAAAACGGATGACGGAAATCGTGCGTAAACTATCATACAAATACTCGTAGTTCTACAACCACGCCGGCCCTTATTGTCAGGGATTTGGATCAGACGTAGAGCGAAAGCGCTCTACATAACGGTTAATATAAGTAGTTACAAGTATTTGATACCATTAGCATTTTATAGTCTACTGTATAGTTAGAAGACTTTTTTACATTTAGTAGTTATATTGTACATGTCGTAGTTATAAGATTTTTTTGAGAAAAATAAAAGTTATTTATTATTATTATTATTAGACTATAAAATGCTAATGCTAATGGTAAAAAGTATATATTAATAACATATTAATACATTTCCAGCCACTACTAAGTCTCCACTCACAAAATAATCTAGTTCTTTCATCATTCGTTCAATAAATCTCGGTCATGTCTGCTCTCACACAAAGGCGTCTCTTAACCTTTCAATCAAAGCTTATAACTGAGATGACAATTATAACAAAATTAGTAGATGTAAGTATTGTTTATTACATGCAAATGGTTATTGAAATTTAATAAAAATTGATGATCGAAAAAGAAAAGTAAAATATCTGCCCATAGTTCCGAACTTTTTCCAATTATCGAATTTGAAAGGCCTGAGGGTGTGCTGCGAATTTACGCTTTTAGCGAACTGTAAAAGGTAGTTTCAAAACGTGAATATTTAAGTGCACTCACCGTCGATGTTGCAATCGAGTTCGACAGCGAGCGTGCCGCCGCAAACGCAGTTAGGGTCACTTGGACACATCAGTGTCGAGGCCCCAATTATCTGCAGCGCCGCTGCGGTCAGCACGCACACTAATTCGCGCCGCATCGTTATTCCTATTACATTTGTCTTCAGCACTATTTATTTTACTTGTATCGTGTTTGTCTTCTGTATTTGTTTCAGATTGTTAACCTTCTTCGTTTTCATGTTCATCTTCATTCATCAGACCTGTGAACAAAATTATTTTCTGTTGTTAATTTATTCTGATCGATCTTATCATTAACACGATATGAATAGAGAATAAATGTGTAAGACAACAAGTTATACAACATTTTCTCCGTCATTTTTACTTAAAATGCCGAGAATTTTTGTTACCCTTACGAGTAAATTAAAGTATAGTGTGGTTCCCTGTACTACAACTCATTACCATGGAAACCTAATCATTTCTTAGGCATTAAAACCTTACGTGGCGAAGAGGTATTCCTCTCGTGGCGTTCGAATACAGTTTATTCCCATAACAAAAGATCTATTTATTTTAAATTTCCGACTAATATCTCTCACTTTAATTAATAAAGTACTGGGATTGTTTCGTCTGTTCATTATTTCTAAACATATAGCAGAAAGCGCAGTGAAATAAATTCATGCTAACACAAATATAATAGAACTGTCAATTCGATAGATACCAAAATTGATATCAGGATTAATTCAGACGTCAGTTGCTTGCGTAAGATCACATAAGCTATTTAATACTCAAATCTAAAAGCCAGGCATTTTGTGTAATTAGCTGACGCAACTGCTATCTTGTTATATATTATGCTACTTTCCAACCGTGCTGACCGTAGAGAGAAGACACGGAAGTGGAAGTCTTTTTAGCACCACACTGTTGATAAAAGGGGCCGTGTGGCTCTGTAAAACTGATAATTATATAATCTCTGGAACATTATTTACAAACAGATGGCCAAAAACGTAGTAAAATAAATTCCTGCGACGGCAAATATAATGGAACTGTCGGCTGTACGGTCCGTTGATCGCTCGCGGGTACTTTCGGTTATTAATATTTTCCAATACCAATACCATTGTTCGGCGATGATAAATACCAAATTGATATGTAGGTCTATTAGTAAAAGTCTTTTTTATTTTTAATAATTCTGGCGCTTGTTATTCTTATTATTTTGTAATGAACTACACTTTTGTTGATATTATTTGCTTAGGTACCTATACAATCGTTGCAAGGTAGTTTCGATTGATTTTGTCTTCCACATTTCACAGACTATAATCGGTCGTTAATTGAGCAAATTTCCCAAAATTGAGCAAGTCTGCTCTCGGTTTTATGTGTGCCAGTCGATTGCTATTATTGTATTTTTTTTGTCACCGCTATCAAGAAGTAGCCCATTTATATGGTCTCCTATCTATTTGACATTGGACCTACTGCTTTCCATCTTGGCTCAATTATCATAGGCCGTTTGAGTAGCATGTCCCGCCCAGTCAGCATCCATCTGTTCAAGTCTGGTAGCCCAGTAAGTTGTTTCGTATTCGATCAATGAATATTACCCCGGGATACTGCAGTCTATATTGCACTATTAAAACCTTCAGATTCAGCTTCAAAATTTCCAAGTAAGTGAATAATTAACAGAATACCAACAGCGAAGTGAGATAAATTCCGGATTTACGGAGCTGTCGGCACAGTCTGGCGGTATTTTCGATTATTAACAAAAATAATGATGGTGTCTTTATTTGCTTTGGAAAAACCACAAATAAGAGGTACGCAATTGCTGGGCTATGGTGTATAATAAAATGTATATTTTACCACAGCTATAGTTGTCTTCGCAATTGAAATAGTTTCTTTTTTTAGGTTTTCTTCAAAAACAAATCCGGTATGCGTCTGCATCTTATTCTTTTGGTCAGCGTCTACTTTTATGTCAGCAATCATGCTGTGATATAATTTAGCGATTTTTTTACGGTCAACTCTTTGCCTGACGCCAACCCTCCTTGGGTACTCCAGAACTGCTGACAAATATATGTGAAAATGAAGTAGTGAAAATGAAGACTGCGAACTCGAACCGGCACTGCGTTCGTATCGAGGGCGTTAGGATGAGACACTTAGCTCGACAAAATTGAAATAAGGTTTATGTAAAATATTTTGTACCCAAATAACCCCCCGCAGAGTGCGATAGAGACAACTGCAACTCGGACCGAAAATATCTATGAAAATTACACAAAATTTACGGCTGATTTCTTCTCCAAAACTTAACCGATATAATTTATTTTCATTAAAAATTTTAAACGAGCCATTTCAATTATGGAAAAATTAAAACATAATGACATGCTAATATAAAAAAGAACATAATGACATGCGAATAGAAATATTTTTTTTTGTAAAAAATCATTGCTCTACTGTTATTATCCGACTAGGAATACGACTAATAGGTATGGAAATACGGACCGGCCCTCCTATTTCCTCTTAAGGGTCCATACTACCTCACACTGCTTTGCAAGATTGACTGTTATATCAATAATAATTAAATACTCAAGTTGAAATAAAAATGCAGCAAAGTTCAGGACTAACTCTGGTAACTATACGACTCAAAAACACGATTGCGTTAAATTTTCTCGATAGAAAAAAATTGCAAAGTTGCCTCCAAATCACGTCTAATTTACTCGGTATATAGCATTATTCACCAAATACATTGAAATTAACCTTGAAACTTTTGATTATTATTGCATTACAGATAAGGCAGCCATCATATGTTTTGCTTTTTCGAATAACCCTTGAATATTCCTAAAAAACGAAAATATCCAAAGTAGCCAACGCGTTTAGACCATCCGCGTTTGTATGGCCACGCCGCCTGGCATATGTCGGGCTCTTAACCACTGCGCTTCGATGGCCGACAAAACTTAAAATTAATTTATATGGTGGCGCTTCGATGGCCGACAAAACTTTAATATGACCCCGAAAAAGCACATAAATAAATAAATAAATACGGACAAATTACACAGATTGAGCTAGCCCCAGTAAGTGTGACTTGTGTAATGGGATACTAACTCAACGATACTATATTTTATAACAAATACATATAAATATAAACATACAAGACCCAGGCCAATCTGAAAAAGATCATTTTCCATCTTGACCTGACCAGGGATCGAACCCGGGGGGCCCTCGTGTCGCAGGCTAGCGTGTTAACCACTGCGCCACGGAGCTCGCCAAAACATATTTTCCAAAGCATGATTTTTGGTCTAGCAACTATTATCTATGACAGCCATAAAAGGCAGATACTATTAAATCAGCTATATTGAGGATGTGGCCATGCATGGCCTATCTTAAAAAAGGGGTTGTCTCTGATGGTTAGGAAAGACCCTGGCTTTTGCTCGCACTTATGAGATTACAGCCTCTACTATTTGATCTACCTGGGCCACCTTGGCTTACCATCAGGGAAGGTGTCAGTCACACATACAGTTTCTGATACGTTCAACATCACCTCACAAAATAATCTAGTACAATCGCAGTATCCACAATATCTCACACTTCACGAATTATCAACGTAGCAAACGTTTACCTGAACACCAATTGATACGAAATTCGATGTCTTTGTAAAAAATACCATGAGATGCTATTTGTACTAAAGGGCATCTTCTTTAAAATTCCCAAATCAACAACTCTAGTTTACAGGCAGTAAACTAAAGCGTTCCTGTTAAGTTGGTATGCAACACCTGTGCGAGCCTTAAATCTGATGGCTTACATGTTCGCAAGTTTAGTTTAGAGAGCAAATTTGGAAGCCTTAGTGTTAGTTAGAGCGTAGAATTAGTTGCGGAATGTTGTGTTTAAATAGTTTGGTAAATATGTGGAGACCACTCGAAGTCCTTAGAACTTAGGGTTGAAAGCTCAAGTAGCAAATTTCATAACAAAAATATTTATAAATATTTTTCCACGAATTTTATTTCGTATTTATTCGAAATTTATTTCGGGGAATAGCTAGATCGAGTTATATAATTCGTGTTACGCTATTTCATATAACAATAGAAAAGACTTGGAAAATACAACGAAAATCAAATAATAAATAAATGTAATGTAGGATAACACTTAATTTTATAAATACATTATTTACGATATAAAAAGGCGAATGAGCAAGTGGTTCTTCTGATGACAACTGCTACACCAGGGGGTGTAACAAGAGTACTGCCGGCCTATCAAGAAAACATAGAGTTGTTTTAGTAAGGTTTCAATGTCGTATCGATTCGGAAATACCGTCGCAGGAAGTTGATTCTACGGTTTTGGTCGTACGTGGCAGGATTATTATTTTAAAACTTGCAATATATGGGATAAAGAACGCATAATGAATTGATGCGACATCCTTTCGCATAGCCAGAGGATCGAGACGGCCGATAAGAATCTCATCGATGACTATACGTATCGCATGACTTTGAACACGGTCAATAGGAAGAAGTTGGTATTGAAATGCCCCAGAAATGGGCACAATATTTCATAAACGCCCAAACTAGTGCTTTATAAAGTTGAAGGCGTTGCGCCGATGTGATAAAGATAAATTATTGATAATCAAATATTATCTATTTTCAAATAACCTACTAATTACAACCTTTCATTTTGCGGCAAATACCTACCTACTTATCTTCACACGCCCAATAAACTCCAACGAAAGAGTTTCACAGAAAATCGCCGTGAAGCAAGCATCTTGCCGCGTAAGTGAGAGGCCGGAAGCAGCCTCTTTAGACCTTGGCAACGTCCCAATTGCAAGCTGACTGCGGCAGCAGGTTTATTTAATTGGTTTCTACTTTTTAACCAACTTGGAAGCTAAAATTCTGGTGTCTATATACGCTTACATACGTAGTATTATGTAATGCTACCTTAAAACCTCCGTCGATAATACACCAATTTGAAAATTCTTTGATATTTAAAAAGGTATACTTCCAAATGAATCATAAAGAAATTTCATTGTAATAGTGAGAAGTACACAAGTCAGTTTTTTAACTGAAAGTTTATTGTGCCTACCTACTTAAAACAAAAATTGAAAACTAACGAAAATTAGACTTATGTGGCAAAACGAAAAAATGTAAATAACATAAATGTTCACTCGTAAAATGCGTTATCAAATATAAATAAGGACAGGATAAAAACTACAGCCTAGGTCACTCTGGATTATAATGATACCCCATTCGTCCAAATCTAGGTATTTAGAAGTTATGGCAAAATAAAGAAACTCACATACATAAGTTCCTATGTTTACATGCATATATGAAATGTTATGAAAAAACAATGCTCTCTTTTTTGTGCGGTCGCGATAAATCATATCACAGTATTCGCAGTTGAAATAGTAATCCAAAACATTACTGACGTGCAAACGATAGTACCGCCTATAAACTTTATAAAATACCAAATGCAAAAATATTTTTGATAAAAAAAAATATTAGGCATAGGAATGCCTTTTAAGTTGACCATTATAAAATGTTGCGCACACCTATTACAGAAATGGTAATGAAACAAACTTAGGGTGTCTTTAATCCAGTAACAGGCAGGGATCTACATCACGGCGACTTAAAAATAGAAGAAAGCTTGAATTGACTTTCCTTTAATAAATAACAGGCAATTATAGACACTAAATATATGTAAAACATAGCGAAACAAATATTACAAATTTATTAACTCAATCATCATTACCATAAGCCATTACTCAAAATCCCACCCTTCGAGTAACGCGAATTCTCAATTCATTTTTAATATTCTTGGCAATTATTTTCTACTTTAGATTTGAAGATGAGATTTCAGTCAGTTAGTCAAAAGGCACTTCCTTGTTTACATCAAATGTATATTATATTTGATGTTTTTCATTTATTTATTAACTTTCTTAAAAAAGAGAGGGGTTTATAAATAGACCGATTTAAAAAATTCTTGTTCAGCTGTTCTTCAAGTAATAAGTGTGTGAACAAACTTTGTTTTATGTATTAAGATTTTCTGTCACTAGATTTCTATTATGTTTTGCTCCTGATGGTATTTTAAACAATGTCAGTAAGGTGTTTGACCAGTACGATTTTTTTTTATTTAGTCTCAATATTTCTTACATTTAATATGATAATACATATTAATACATGTCAACAAAAAGCTGACTTTTGTACAATGTATAATTGACCCATAGGTTCCAAGTGAATAAAAGTGAAAACTAAAATAATAATCTTTTAATTTTAAAAAAAAAGACTTCATTCAAACTTTTGAACCGAATTTAATGGAACCAATTTAAATGCATACCCTTTCAAACAAAAAATTGGTTGCCTGCAAAATCGATTGATGGACATTTATTTTACGTGATAATGGTGAAAGAGAGATAGATGCGTCACAAGCCGAACGCTTAGGCCGATCGTGCCTCTCTATCTCTTATTCTGTACTATCGCTTAAACACAGAACGTGACACTTTTTCATGCGTGAAGCCGGCGTTCATCGATTTATAAGATGCTATCACGTCAAAAAAGATTTTTTTTAAATCGGTTCATAAATGACGGTGTTCTGAGGTAACATACATAAAAAATACAACCGAATTAATAACCTCCTTCTTTTGAAGTAGGTGAAAAATTTAAATAATTCTCAACAACATGCTAGAACCAAATACGAGTTTGTCAGTTACGTAATTGTTTTATAAATTAATTTAATAGATCTTTGTAAACAATTAAACAATTCAAATGGTTCTTGAAAATGACTTTGAAATTGTACGAACATTTGATTTGATCTAATTGGTTAACGATTTCCGACAGCTTTAGATATTTTTCATCATAAATAAATATTTCGATTTTTTTTTACTTTTACTATATGTTGGACTAGCTTTCGCCCGCAGCTCCGCCCGCGTCAATGTCGATCCCTCGGGAATAGTACTTTTTCCCGGAATAAAAAGTAGCCTATGTCCGTCTCCGTTCTCCAGAGAACTTGTATGCAAAATTTCATGATAATCGGTTCAGTAGTTACGGCGTGAAAGCGTAACAAACAAACAAACAAACAAACTCACTTTCGCATTTATAATTGTACTAGCTTTCGCCCGCGGCTCCGCCCGCGTCAATGTCGATCCCTCGGGAACAGTAGTTTTTCCCGGGATAAAAGGTAGCCTATGTCCTTCTCCGTACTCTAGAGAACTTGTATGCAAAATTTCACGATGATCGGTTCAGTAGTTACGGCGTGAAAGCGTAACAAACAAACAAACAAACTCACTTTCGCATTTATAATATTAGTAAGGATAGTAATAGTAATAGTAATAATTAGGCATTTGTCTCTCATCTCACCTGATGGTAAGTGACGATGAAGATTGAAGATGTTACATGCCTTTATTACGAGTAATTTCGATGAAGACTCCCTTGATATCTTCGGCGAGCTCCGTGGCGCAGTGGTTAACGCCAGCCTGCGACTGATGAAAAACGATCTTTTTCAGATTGACCTGGGTTGTTTAATTATATATTTAGTGTGTGTAAGTGGCAAACATTGGTATCAGATTTTTCGAGCTGCCTTAAGGCATCTGTCACAGCTTAACGACTGCCATCGGTAAAGACAGCCGGAACCAACGGCTTAACAAGCATTCCGAAACTAGAGATAGAACGAGCACCGAACTAGAGCGGTCACCCATTCCAGTGGGGACTGCGCCCTGGGTTGCTTAACATACGTAAGGGCTAGAAATGCTCACACCCATTACATAATAATAATAAATAAATACGGACAAATCACACAGATTGAGCTAACCCCAAAGTAAGTTCGAGACTTGTGTTATGGGATACTAACTCAACGATATTATATTTTATAACAAATACATATATAGATAAACATCCAAGACCCAGGCCAATCTGAAAAAGATCAATTTCCATCTTGACCTGGCCGGGGATCGAACCCAGTCACTCCATGTCGCAGGCTGGCGTGTTGACCGCTGCGCGACGGAGCTAGTCAAACTATTGTATAACCCATTGGACTATATCTTCGATAATTTAGTCTTCGTCTATGTCAGGATGAGGAGTAGCATTAAGAAGGTCAATTAAACTGTTATTGGAGAATAAATTTGCCAGTTGTTACTGTTGCAATTATCAAAATATTTGTTTAAGTTTGATAACTTTTCTTTCAACATTACTAGCCAAGTGGCGAATTTTAGATACTTTGCAAAACGTGTGCACATGGGGTTACTCTCCCCGAACTAGGGCGCACCTTCTCTCATATCCTGGTGCCCGATTAGCTGCACTCTGGGCGACCTCCTCCTTACAGCATCTAAAAAAGGTATAGAAGTGGCCCATTATTGGGCTGGAAAAATATAGTTGCTAAAGTACCATCGACACGAAAAGAAGGAGACTACAAAGAATGGAAAGAAACGTACCATTGATGAAAAGTCTTATGAAGAGAAAAGCTATAGAGCCTTTTCAAACATAAATAAAACATACATTAACGAAATAACGACAGCGAAAAATGGAGTAGAAATACCAAAATGTCAATTCCATCCGAATGTTTTTGTTGCAAAGCCAAACAGCTGAGCCAGATATAGAAAGAAAACATCGCGTCCCTTTCAGCAAGAATAACAAAATAAATGTTTGAAATGCCGGCTGTCCTCTGATGGCATTTATTATAGGTATATTAAAAGGGCACGGACTCTGCGATGTTTCAATAGAATATTCGGTTTCAAAACGAAATACGGTTTTGTTTAGATTTTCAGCTACAGATATTTACAGATATTTATTTGTGTATTATATTGATTACTGATTGCTTTCGATCTAATAACTTAAAGATTTAAGAATATAAGATCGAAAGCTATCATTAATCAGTTATCAAATAAATAGATGTAAGTATTTCAATTTAGTAGTAGGTATTTTGATCTTCCAACTAGAAGATCGAAAACATAAATTAGGTTAGTATAGGCAGTATTTAAACTATAAAATTAATCTTTTGAAACATTCTTGTACAAAAAATTAGAATATATTTTTAAAGCCTTACCTGTGTCTCCGGACTCAGTGTTAAATATTGTACTAACCAGTGTTTACAGTTTAAAATGAGGACGTGAAGATGTTTTTAGCATATTAGCCAAAACTGGCTGTTTTTAACAAATAGGTAAAAAAATTATGTTCTCACTTTAAACCATAAACAGTAGTTTAAGATATTGTTTTTAGAGTCATCTATACAAAATGTTAAATATAGTTTTGCTATAAATGGGCGGCTCTGGGCCCCAAAATTCACGAACGTGAATTTTGGGGCCCAGAGCCGCCCATTTGTATCACGTACGTGAATTTTCCATTTTTATTTTTAAAGCGATGTTGTACATTCATTATATATTCTGAGAAATATACTACTTAGTTTCAGAATGTGTGTAACTATTCAGTTTTATTTTCAATACATGAATTTTAAAGTTGTATTGGATATCATTACTGTTTAATACGACATTATTTGTTATCAGTAAAACTTTTGGTTACGATTATAACAGCAGCAAATAGTATGTTTTATTTTAACAGTATATGAAATATCATATCCAATATATATAATAACTCTCTTAGATCTGTCGACAACATTAGATGACGCCACATTATGGAAAGAACGGGTGCATCTAAGTGCCCACTTAAATTATAATTTTCGCCATCAAGTGTGAAAAGTGAACGGTTCAAGTGAATACGTGCCTTAACTTCCAAGTGAAGCGGACTTAAAACAAAGGTAGAATATATCCCTTGAAAAAACATGTTCCTTGTTTGAATTATACTGTCTCCAGGTATATTGACTTTATTGTACTTATAGTTAATTTTTAATTCATTGCTATACCTACTTTGATGAACTTATGTTTATTATTATATATTTTTTCTATCAATTAATAATCAGTCAATCAAGCAGCCATTCTACACGCCATGTCACATCGATAATATTATATTTTACAATGAAACATTTTCATTCTAAACTTTGGAAAGTGAACTCTTCCAGTGAATACGTGCCTTAACTCAGGACGTGGTACGAGCGACGTGTTAAAACAAGCTCTTATCCCTTGAAAAAACATGTCCCGTGCTCCTCCAAATCGGATAATCAGAATTAGCGTAATCCGCAAATCTTGGTAATGTTTGACGGTACTTGTGCCAAGAGAAATTCACAAACATTTTCCATAGACATATAGAGTTATACTTTTTCCATATAGTTTTATTATTGAGAGCATAATCTAAGGAAATTATATCCTCTACACGCCAGTTTGACTTACATTTAGCCATTTTTTATACTGTCTCATCAAATATCATTACAGCCAAGTCCTTCCTATAGTTTCAAGTCAGATGCCAACGAATTATGCAAAGAATCTCGTTCCGGCGATCAGATTAGAAACCCTCGTTACTAATCCCACTGCGCAAATTCTAGCGATAACAGCTAAAGTGTCAACTGGCGGCTTTTTGGACACGCCCGGTGTCAAACGCCGTTCTTTGCGGGATTTATTGAACTTGAGAATTAAGCTCGTGGGTATATTTTGCATACAAATTTAATAGTGAGGCTATTGTCTATGCCTTTGTATGGAAAATGAACGCATTGAATTAATTAATAATGGCGTACTTTGTTTTTGCCTTTTTTATATCATGCAATGTGATCAAAAATGTTACCTATATATAGTATGAACTAATCTCACTGCGCAAATTCTCGTATAACTAAAGTATTAACTGGCGGTTTTATCGACACGCCCGGTGCCAAACGCCGCTCTTTGCGGGATTTTTTGAACTTGAGAATTAAGCTCGTGGGTATATTTTGCATACAAATTTAATAGTGTGGCTATTGTTCATTCTATTGTATACGCATTGAATTACTTAGTACTTGTGCAGAAATGTAACTGGGCAGGACACTTAGCTGAAAGGAATGATGGTAGATGAGAAACGTGGATCCACGACATCCAGTGGCTAGGTGGGTTGAGCACATATGGCAAATTGCTAGAAAGAACTAGACTGCAATGACTAAAAATAGAGAGGAATGGCGTAGACAAAAGGAGGCTGAATACCCTAATATGGGTCATAGAAAACTGATGATGCGATGTGCAGAAATAATAGAAACGTTTTCCTTTTAAAATTTATTGTAGTATGTTTCCTAATGTTACTTATATAGTATGAACTAATCTTACTGCGCAAATTCCAGCGATAACGGCCAACGTGTCATCCAGTGGCTTTTTGGACATACCCAGTACAATATGTCTTCGCTGGAAGCCGAGGTTTGACGTAAATAACTACTAATCCTACTGCGCAAATTCTAGCGACAACAGTTTAAAGTGTCGGCTGACGGTTTCCGGCCACACCCGCCGAGAATCAACGTATATTTTGTGATACTAAGTAGTCACGCCAGTTTAACTTTCTCGTATTTAATTGTTGTTGGCTCACTTTGGTGTTAATAGTATTAAAACTTACGCGAGATAAATTCATTGTATAAATTCGAGTATTCATTTAGTGCTCTGAGGGAAGCGAAACCGCCATGTCGCCACCCCTTAAACTCGCCCTGATGATGGTCTTCGTATCAGACCAAAACTAGTTGGCGATTCCAACGGAATAAACGTAAGTGAAACCGTGTTTTTATAACAATTTGGTGTTGTTGTATGCAAAATAAACACACGGTATCTTATTAAAGCTGAAATAATGAAACGCTTTGCCGATACTTTCTACATTTCATATACTTCTCAACTTGATGTATATCGCTTATCTGTGCTGAGCATATTCCAGCGACAACAGCTGAAGTGATTAACCAGCGGTTTTCAGCTATACCCGCTGCCAAACGCCGTACATTGTGGGATTTATTGAACGAATGAATCAAGCTATAAATCTCACGGTTTAGATCCTGGCTATAAATAAGTATAGCGCCATAAATATATTGGTAGCCTGATAACCCGTGATACTCATAAACTTCTAAACAAATACAATAAAACGGTCAGCGGTGAAATATATAATCTGTCAATTATCGTTGGTCACAAATCGTGAAATCATCTAACGTTTATGTCACTTGCATAGTTGTAATTACTAAATAAAGAAATTGGTTGTCTGTAAAGTCGGTTAACGGTCGATAATGGTGGAAGAAAGATAGATGCGACATAAGCCGAACGCTTAGGCCGATTGTGCCTCTCTACCGCTTGTTGCGCGCTCTCTCTTGCACATGGAACGTGACACATTTTTCGTGCGCGCAACCGGTGTTCATCGATTTATAAGACGTTATTATGTAAAAATGTAACCTATAACATAAAAGACATCGGTGAGCCATAAGCATATACTATTCAATCATCATATCGTGTAGGTGTCACGGTCAATCGACCATGCACACCCTGGTGTCAGAGTTCTTCGGAACCGCCTCTCAGCCTCTGACGTGGTTCCTTTAACGACTAACATGGCAGTCGGGACCAACGGCTTAACGTACATTCCGAAGCACGGATCATCTTAATTATCAGACAATCAGGTAATTCAAGCCTGCAATGTCCTAACCAAACTATTTAACTATTCAATGCATAAGTTTTATACTTATTTTGAAGACCAATTAATACTGCAACATTTGGTCACTGAGCTGTAGAGTTGAGGAGATTTTTTCATCAGATCATCTCGATGATATATTTTTTATGTATGCAAAGTTTCAATTTAATGAAAGCTTGTTTTTTTTAGGTCTAGTCTATTAATTATTTAATTTATTAATTTCATTTAAATGTGCAAAACATGACTGCCTTGGCTATGTAGCAAAATATAGCAAAACAAGTTTGTTACTTTGTTAGGATTATAAGGATACCCCAGACGGTCCTCCAAATCCGTTGAGGCATTTAGAAGTTATGGTGGAATAAAGATACTCGCTTAAATGCATGTACATTTATTACAATGCAGGTGTTGCACACTACTATTAAACCCATAATCCTAATCCTAGCTAATATTATAAATGCGAAAGTGAGTTTGTTTGTTTATTTGTTTGTTTGTTACGCTTTCACGCTGTAATTACTGAACCAATCATCATGAAATTTTGCAAACAAGTTCTCTGGAGTACGGAGAAGGACATAGGCTACCTTTTATCCCGGAAAAAATGCTATTCTCGAGGTATCGACATTGACGCAGGCGGAGCCGCGGGCAAAAGATAGTTATTTATAAAAACGGGACTTCTCACGAATCTTTTTTTTATTTGTTGCTCGTTGTAGCCTCGTAGCTACCACGATGACGGATGCATTGCTAAGTCAATGGAAACGTACAACGTGATTTTGAACCTCTAAGCTCTATTGGAATCTCGGAATCCGAAACCCTAATGGAATACAGAATTGCGAGAAAAATTGTTGATTGCAATAAAATAATAGGTTTCCCATACAAAGTCGCCGATCAGTTGAACAAATTTCTATGAAAGGTATTTTTTTTTTGTTTTTTAGTTTTTTTTCTTGCAATTCTGTTTTCCATTAGGGATTCTGATTCCCAGATTTCCCTATAGCTAGGAGGTCGTGCTAAGTCCCATTTTATACACAATTATGTACGGAAATGTCAATGTTATAACCATTATATACTGGTTATAACATTGATGGATATAATTTATACTTCAGACTAGCACATCCATATGCTATTAAATAAAACATAAAGACGAGATTATCATAACTAAAATTAGAACCACTTTTCTCTGTAATGTTATATAAAAAAAAAACTGAAAGTCAATAAACATCAAGTTTCACGAAATGACGGGAAAAAATAAAATTAATTCAGCCTCCGTCACTTCGGCGTATCGGCGACGTTAATCGATTAAACGATGACTTTCAACAAAAAACGGTTTCTCGGAGTCGCCCAAGGCGGTTCACCCCTACTATTGTTTGCATAACAAAAAAACTCGCTTATAACGGCCAGAGCATTAATTTAAGTGTCAATACAAGATAAAAGAGGTTCGTACTACATGTTAGACACGTAGATTATAATATTTTTGATGTGAGTTTCTTTGGTCCGTTTTGGCTGGAAACCAACTCTTAAGACGTCATGCCACAATTTCGAAATTTCACTTATGCTTCGCATGCCGTGACGATATAATTGAGTAAATAAGTACCTAATTCTAAATATAAATTAACATAAGTTGTAGATATGCATTCTTGATTGTCTGTTATGTAAATATACAATAAATAAATATGTACGGACAAATAACACAGCTTGAGCTAGCCCCAAAGTACGTTCGAGACTAATGTTATAGGATACAATCAATCACGACTTAATAGCTGTATATACACGATGAAATTTGGATCGGTTTGGACCCTTAAAAGGCAGATTCAGCCCGTGGAAATGAACAACTTTTTCTATGGGACCAATGCTTTATACATTCTCATACAAATTGACCGGGAGGCGGAACTAGGTTGTATGGAAATTACCAGCATTGGTCCCATATGAAAAGTTGTTCATATCGCCGGGCTGAATCACTGTTCATAGCCTTAAAGGAGTGCCTTTAAGGCTCTATAACGACCCAAATTTTACCAATATGAATAATAAATAAATCCAAAATTGAATGCCAACAACAATACAATCTGCATCAACAGCAGTAAGGAAGATATGTGTATATGTTAATATACACATATCTTCTCTTGACAATAGTATTAGTATCACCTACTAGAAATCAAATATGGCTAAGGCGCTAATGAACCTAGATGCGAACAGCTCAGGTGCGAACGAATACTAGTTCTTTTTCACTTTTAATGCAAATCCTTACCTCCGTTTTGCTTTAAACTTCAGACATGATAACGTCTTATAAATCGATGAAAGACAGCTGTACGAATGAAAATGTGTCACGTTCCACGTGCAAGCAAGAGCGCGGAACAAGCGATAGAGCGGCACGATCGGCCTTAGCGTTTGGCTTGTGGCGCATCTATCTCTCTTCCACCATTATCACGTAAAATTATCGTCCATAAACCGATTTTACAGACAACCAGTTTTTTTTACTTCTACTTTTGTTTAGATAATAAAGTTCACCATCCAATAAGACAACTTACTATGACATTTTAGTAGCCAACATTGTGTGTCAATGCAAGAGCAATACAATAATGCGAAGAAGTATGAAGCATTTTTTTTAAATCTAAGCAATAATTTATGAGAGCATTGACCGCGTATCCGACGGTGCACCCTGAAACTAAACACGTATTTGTTGACGTGTGAATTTTCACGTTATTAGCTAAAATTTACCCGCAGTCATGCTGTACACACATTGTGTAATGTTGTTGTTGCGTTGAATATTTTATCCCATAAGCTATTACCCTTATGACACGATAAATAAGTAAATGTTTGTTAATAAGGATATCACTTAGCATTTTCCGCTTACAACTTAATTTAGGTATATAATGAAAGAAATATATGAAAAACAACGTTAAAAAAGTCCAAATGCGTGAAAAAACCTAATAATATTAGGAACCCACACAAAAACCATTGTTGTAGAGTGGAGACACGACGTCTGTTGGAGGCATTCTCAAACAGCCTAATTAATTAACTCAAGTATTATGTTATATGTAGGTACTGTATGGCCTCAGGAGGATATTACAATACGGTATTACAATCTTTTCACGTTAATAAAAGCAGGAGTAGTAAAACTACTAACATTCTGTCCTTGAATAATCGTACAAGAACTTAAATAATGTTACATTTCAAGCAAATATAAAAGTAAAAGGAAATCAGAACCTAATGAGCATAGTTTTAGAGCTGGAACATGGTTGCTGTCGAAGTCATTATTGTGCCTCAGTGATCTTATCTTACTTGGTAAGTAAACTGTACAGACTATAAATAAATGAATTTCATAACAGTCAGAAGATCCCCAGCCGGGGCTCCGGGGAAGCCTCAGCAATTACATAAAATATTTGACCACAGAGGGTAGACTAGCTTTGTTAAGTAGGTGTCTTTGTAACCAAAATAGGAGCGAACGTCCCTAACTTACAGCGAAACTCCCAAATACTTACCTACAATAATGCTATTTTAGTGCTATTTTGTATTTATTATATATTTTTTACCCGCTTTAAAAAATAAAATGATATTGAGAAGAAGAACAAAGCGAATTCTGAGGGACTGATTATCAATAGTTTTAAATTTGTGCTATTTAAAAGCTCACCTCCGACAGATACCACCAATGGGTGTTATTGAGGATTTTTATTAAAATAATGCAATGATAATTAATATACCATATCATTTTATTTTTCTATTATTTACACACATGAATTTATTTTTCTTAAACTTATAATTTTATACTACTTTATACAACGTGACTGAATGGGATTCGTGAGCCCGAGGTAAAACCGTCGAAGTTAAAATCTTACGTGTAAACGAGTTCATTTTCATCACATATTTTTAATTTTGATAATATACCGAGCATTGTCATGCTATATACAATTAATTTAAATTAAACTTTGTTGTTAGAAAGTCACAATAATCTGTTGAAACAATTATTAAAAGCCTAATGAATCTATGCAAGCTCTAGTACTTAATATAATCCAAAAAAGACGCATCAAAAATGATGGCAAATTAATTTTATTTCAAACTGAAAAATAATCCTATTAGTACATAAAAATGCAACAACAAAAATTCAAAAGGACGAACTTAACAATGGAATTCACAATCATAACTTTCACATAGTGTTCTTAACTGAACACCTCAAGGACACATCATGTCTTCTCCTCATATCATAAATATCCATCGGACCAACAAAGTACATGTTTCAATCAACACCTATAGTAATTGCTTCGTCGTTAAAATCTTCTTTATCCTAATTCTCAATATGATATGCCTTTATGTCAAACTAGCTTTCGTCTGCGGCTCCGCCCATGTCAATGTCAATCCCTGGGGTACTTTTTACCGGAATAAAATGTACCCTATTTCCTTCTCCGTACCCCAGATAACGTGTATGCAAAATTTAATGATGATCGGTTCAAACAATCTCACTCATTTATATTAGGATTACTCCTAACCAATAATCTGCCACAACCATCGGGGTTGTCTATTGTACAGGATGTATGATAGGATGGCCATTTAAGAAGGTGCGACGTTGTCTGCGAATTGTAGTATCATTAGCGAATCCACATTTTACCATTGCTTTGCAGCGACCAACTTGAGTCGTCCGCCTATTAAACTTCCAGGAGGACAACAGAAGGCAGTTCCTTAGATGAGCTAATGTAGAGAAGAGGCGTATTCATTTTTCCAAAGCTCCAACCTTCGTCAACTTAATGCTATAGAAGTTCTCACAAAAACCTCATTGTTGGAAAGTCACAAAGACCTCATCTGTTGGAGGCATTCTCAAAACGTCTAATTAATTAACTCGAGTACTCGTGCGAAATACAATCCCGAATGTGCCTAAGATATTATATAGGTAATACAATGAAATAGATATTTTTCTTACGGTAAATTTAATACTATAATTAAATAAAATTCTTTGTATTGTTAGACGACGGCACAAAAAAGGAGTGTACTTTTTTATTAGAGTTCATACATATACAAGTATGTATGTGAGTTTCTTTATTCCAACATAACATAATAGAATAGATTTGCATGTCTAGGGTATCGTTTGAATTCTTACATCACCCTGAGTTTTACTTACTATATTTTTGGTAAATCAACCGTGATTGATAACATGTATAAATTTTGAATTTTGCTTTTTGTTTAAATTTATTTAAATCTTGCTTGATATACTTTACGGTACATAGTAGTGCAAAAAAATCACATCCAGAAACAGAATTCACTCTCATATCATTAACAAAGTGTTTTGAACTTTAAACATCTTACGAAAATATTCTCTTGTCTAATTTTACCTCTTATAATACCTAGTTTAAACCGTTAACATTATCCGACCAAAGTAAATCGACACTTATCACTTTGACGTTTTGTCAACAGTCATTGTTAATTTGTTTTAGACGGAAAATGGTTTAAACCAGGTACTAAAGTAAGTCTTCGTTTTATATTAAGACTGGAAATGTTTATTCCTACCTTATACTTCATATACTACTGTAGAAATTACAAAAGCCTCATTGTTTTAGAATTGCAAAGACCACATATTTTTAAGGCATTATCAAAACGCCTCATTTATTAATTCAAGCGCTCGTACTGAATAAGATCTCGGGAGCGTGGAAAAAGACAAAATAGATCTTAATATTATTTACCCTTACATGTTACAAAGAACTTTTAGCACTTAGTTGCTCTCTCTTCATGGCATTTGGTGAAATACGATAAATAATCTTCAATGACACGGACAGTAAGAAGCAAGTAACAGACATAAAAATTAGACCGAAAAGTACACAAACATAGTCAGTAAGATATTAACAAGAAATTTTGTAAGAAGCTTTATCAAAGGGCTTACTGATTTCCTCAAGGACTCGTTCTAAATTCAAGCCCAAAGGCGTACGAGAGGACTAAAATATAGTAAATTTATTACGAATTTGAAGATTTAAGAAATTCGAATGAGAAGAGTTACTTCAAATGTAAGTATTGGATGAATACATACATATTATCACGCCTCTTTCCCATGGGGGTAGGCAGAGACTATAGATCTCCACTTGCTACGATCCTTACAAATCTCTTTTGCTTCATCTACATCCATCACTCTTTTCATGCATGCTCGCCGGTTTCGGGTACTCCTTATTTCTCCTTTTGCAAGAACCTTTGCAATTTGGTCACGATACGTTCGTCGAGGCCGGCCCTGACCGACTGTCCCAACCACATGTGCCGTATATATACCTTTCGTAAGTCTCTTTTCATCCATCCTCTCTACATGTCCAAACCATCTCAACATTCCTTTCTCAATTTTTGACACTATATCGTCTTTCACTCTACTATTGGATGAACATTTCAGATAATACAGACTTTTAATAATATTTCACCTTTCAAATAACATACTCCAACAAAACTTCTGAAATTTTAATGATTTTTAAGTGTTTATAGGGAAGTGCTCTTTTAAATAAAAATGATTATTCAAATTAATTTTTAAAAATGACATAGCTATGAGGCAATATTACAAAAAGATTCCGACGAATTGAGAATCTTCTCCATTTTTAAAGTCGGTTGAAAAAACGTGGTGTGTTAAAGTTATTATAGTTTAATGTTATTTATTTCATCACTGTATCAAATTCTACAATTACCTGCGACTCTACTTGGTTTTCCAATATTTCTTAAATCAGCAAGTTAAGTTTTGATACTTTTACCATATAATTTTAAATTAATTTATAGTTAACATTAATAAAAAAAATATTTGTATATTATGATGATGTTGATTAGTATACCTTACTTATTATACTAACTTGGTAGGTGTGAATAAAACATAAGACACTTTATTATTTAAAGAAGATCTTTTCTGAAAAAGCCGTATATTATAGTTGTTTTTAATTATTATTATGAAAAGCGATATATGTCTTGCTTACTGAATTAGACTTGCTCTAATTGTGTGATTTGATATTACACTCATAATCTAAGAAATGATAAACTGAGTTATTAAACTTATTTCTACGATTTATTATTACGTAATATCACGGGAACAAAAGCTGCAACCCGCAGAAATATTTATAATGCAATTTATCCTCGCCCGTATCGAAAACCAATAAACACATTTGTCATTCATCATCTATTACACGTACCTGTTGCGAAGTATATCCAAATGCACGTATCAATACTTGCTTTAAAAGCCACTTTAATTATACGTATTAATTACTTGATAGTCTTTTTTAATTGTTTTAAATTGCAGTGTTGAAAAACTAAACGCGTAGAGCAATCGTAGAGCGCGCGTAGACCTTCGTGCTACGAACAGCTACGAGCGACTGCCGCTACGCCGCTGTCTACGATGGAGTCTAAATAGAGCGGTCGGGATTATTCGGCAAGCGGCGGAAAGAGCCGAACCGTACAAAGTTATTTAAGTCCAGTACGAGCCGGCTCATTTTCGGTCGCACTAATTACGCCACTTAAATTATGTCGGTATGTGCTCGCGACTTCGCAGTTTTCAGCCGACGAGACGCAAGGGTGTTAGTAGTTTATAAAATCTTTGCAGAGAAAATAGTTTTTGCTATATTTTCACTTATTAACAACACCAATGCAAAAAATTTTTACTCAAGTTGGAAATTCATACATTTCACATATTTATACATTTTAGCGAAATGTTACTTTTTAATGTATGCTTCGTGTAATTTCTGTTAATTCCACACAAAAAGACCAATATTGTAACTTAAAAAATAAGATAAATTAAACTTGAAAGATAAGTAGACGCTTTTCATTGACACGATTAAAAAACTATCAAACTAATAAGCACTGAACTGACTAGAATTATAATCTCAATCTATTATTATTACTTAAATACTTACTTCAATATCTTTTCACAATTACGTCATCAATATATCGCGGGAAAACGATAAAATCAAACCTAAATACGTAGTTATATTGTCTGGTCCCAGCAGATTTGGACTGACCGTTTTTTTATGCGAGTCGATTCTTTTATGACACAAGTGTTCAGATGCGGCTCGAATCATGGAGGCGTGAACATTGTTATGAAATGGAGTAGACAATTGCTTAACTGTAAATAATCCTTCAAATAAAAAAACGGATTTTAATCAAAATACTGAACTGATTGTGATTCAAATATTTATTCAGAAAATATGCCTTTTCAGGCATTTTCCCGTCAATTCACATTTTAAGTAATACTTATTAAATTATATTCAAATTATTAATTATTGTTCTAAAGCTACAAACTACCTAGCGTTTCGAAACCGACCACTGCAGAGAAGAAGACGCCGAAAGAAACTCTTTTCAACAGTAATGGTCGCCTACTTGCCAAAAGGGCTTTGTATGATATTTTTATCTTTTTCTTTTTTTTAATGTCATTTTATATACAATTTCAATTTACAACAGACATGATAAAAGTTTCAAAAATAGATAGAAGTCCCAAAGAGGCCGAGCAGACCTGTCTCCCCCCCGGCACCACCCATTCACGAGTTGATAAAATTAAAATAGGACCAACTTGAACGCAGTTCAAGTTAGGTGTTCAAAAATTACAGAGTTCTGATGTAACAAATATTTAAAAAAAAATAACCGAATTGAAATCGGTTAATATATGTACTTTCTGGAATTTCAATTTTATCACCTCTATTTATTTTTTATAAAAGATGAAGCTAAAAGTCCGTACCGAGATGCGTTTTTAGTATATTGGACTGATTTTCTCTCGGCATATTCTTTTCTGTAATGGTCAATCCGAAACGCTGATAGTTTATCTATTTAGTATTTATTTGCAACCATTTAAAATAATAATTTGACATTCAAAAAGAAATGATATATAAATTTAAATAAAAATATTTCTTTTTAGTTCAAATTTTTGCTTTACTTTATTTTAGTTACACCCGGCGATTTTTCACACAAAGTTAAAAACCGCAGCACCACACACCTGAGCGGTGTCCTCATTTATTTATTAGCATTTTCAATTAGCGCACAATATTTGTAATTGTTCTGATAAAAACCAAATCAGATTAAGATATAGGAGCCACCTTCAACCGAACTTCGGAAACCGATTTTGGCAAATTTTAATGTGACCAATTTTGAAATACATATTCTTTCAAGAGAGATTTTTTTGATCGGTTTATAAATGACGAAATTGTAAAATGACAAACTTTTAAAAACCACAAAGTACACTAGAGAATCTCCTTTTTTGAAGTTAAAATAACCAGTATACCATAAAAAAAACCTTTAAATAGATTAAGTCAATAAACTCTCTCAATCTAGAACCCCACAATACAAACTGTACTTTCTTACCACGCTGAAATAAGGTTTTCAAAGCAATTCCAGACAAAGATAACATTTAAGGAGTTAACGTATTGCGGCCAGTAAATATCAGGGTCTGCCCGTAACGGGTACCCTCGACTTTAATTAGGAAAAAAAGGGGAGTCAAATACATAACCATTAATAACGTTTCTAAGGACAGACGTGCATTTTTGCTAGGGTTGCTACCTTGCTTAAACACCTTTAAATTTAATAAATGTATATACGCAACAGTTTATAACAACAAAAAATGAGCTATACAAGGGCAGCGTTTGTAAATATGCCTAATTTTTATTACACAAAATAAATCCGTGGCCTTCGTTAACATTTGGCCGATGTAAATTTTTATTTATAATTGCTGAGCTTACCCTTTCTATTACAATAAAAAAAAAACATTGTAACCTAAATTCTTTATTTTCTTTTGATAAAAACCAAGTTCTTGTTGTAAAACCCGTTATATCTCACGTTATTATATTAAACAACACGCTGCTGTCTTCTATGTTAATCTCTGCATAACAGAGGTCGGCCAAAAGTAGATTACTTTTATTTGTATTTTTGACTCTGAATTAAGTCTAAAATACTTTCCAAAAGAAAGCTCTGGCACCTCTCAAGAGTGAAAATTGAAGCAAGTTTAATCTTTAAAATAGGCTAAACATAAATATTCGAAAAAATCATTGTAGGCATTTAAAAATCTTTTCTGCAAGTAGGTCAAAAGACCAACATTTAATTTTTAACTCATACACAGTGGCAACCCTAGTCATTGAGAGAACTTTTTCCGGAAGTGTTTTTCCCAGACCATATGCTGAGTTTATATAAAATGCATTGGTCCCATAAGCGTATCCAACGAATAAACTTACGGATAGTGCGAAAAAATATACGTTTAAATGCTTTTATGAACTGTATCTGTTACGAGTCACGAGTACTATATCTCAAATAGTCAGTTTATTCAATTCAAGAAATAAGATGTAGGTAATGAAAAAATCCACGTGGGTAGGATTCAAATTTAAAATAAGCTATGGCTGTCTCTTCTATGTTTTCTTATCGTAATACAATCGCGACAAATTTTTTTTCTTGATGTTTGAACACAACGAAAAATCTTACAAATTTTTCAGGTTTTTGAAGATTCATATCTCTTTAAATAATTCTATTATGAAAAAAGTTACACATAGGGACATAATAATACCGATAGATTTTTTTTGGAAAAAAATCATTGCTCTGCTCGTACTATCTGGCGAGGAATCAGAGGACTACGCTTGTATGGAAATACGACCCTTGTATTTCTTCTTAAGACCAATACATTTTCATCATTTAAGCTGAAAAAATTCACTGTAATACACATTCTCTCCCAAGGATTCTTGGTTCTATGGGAGGATATTGCCACACTCATCACGCTTAGCAAGCGGGTTGGTGAGTGCAGGTTATTTGGCTTCATGTATTTCCAACGCTGCTGCCTATCGGAAGCTTTTTTAAGCTGGGAAAGGATAGGATGATTTGGAATTGGGAATACAACTGACTCGGATGAATGAGGGAAAGCAAGTAGCAGCTTGGAAGACGAGGTGCGCGTACCCGATGCTATACCTGTAAATACTGGACACGCTGTTGAGGATGACACCCCTGACCATATTATTGGCATTTGTGACAAGCACGTATACACAAAAAGTGAGTTACACAAAAGCTTTTACTATAAATATTTTTAAACCCTTCCTCACTTTTTCTTTATTTTTAAATATCACTGTAGACTGTAAATAGCTGGTTAAGCGGCCGTGAATGAGATGAGTATATTCACTTGAAATACTTATAGTTACATATAATATATATTTTTTTTTTTATTTAAAATATTTTTTTTTTGGTGTGTCTTAATATGCGAATAACGAATAGTTCTAAGCAATATATTTTCCTTTAGTGAAACAGCTTACGATTTTCTACTTACAAATAAGGAAGTCGTGCGTACACAGCTTTGTTTAGCAACATTTCGTGGATCCTCGTCCAAAACCGATTGTTGGAAATAACTGGGATTTCGATAATCTGTTTTTGCTCCCGCGAAGCCTCCCAAACAGATCGGGGCCAGTATAAATCATTTTCGAATGTTTTGCGGGTTTTATGTGGATTTTCGCAACGCCCTGGTTTATCTTGTTTCGATTTAGGCTCGGTATACTCAAATGTGCGCGATTTATATGTAGTTTGAAGAGTTATTCGAAAATATGTTTGGAGATAGTAGTGTTTATCTTAGGCGTTAGTACAAATAAAAACACATTATTTTGTAAAATCATTTATGCAAGCTGAACACATTGAAAAAGTTATTAAGTTATTTAACTTTATTTAAAGTAATTAACTTATTTAACATATGAAAAAATATTTTGCTTCAACATCTTAATATATATAGGTACAGTTATGTAAGATCAAATATTGTGCATTTTATGATTTTTCGATAAAGTCATGTCATGACAATACAGATAATATATCACACTGCACACTCATCCTTGTCTTTGACGTAACGGATGGACAAAAAAGCGTATGGCTAAGGAGAAGTGGCACATTGGGCGGAGCGTGCTATCAAAATGGCAAACGTATGGTGAAATATTGGGCTGGTTATGGCTTAAAAAAATTAGTTTTTCTTCTGAGGGTTATGGTAAGGTAATTTTTCGTGCGTTTGCTTACAAAGATATGACATTCAATTGCATGACGTATACCGCAAAAGACGCAGCATTGAACACGGCAATGCATGCGGTGTTGATTACATGGGAAGTGTGGGGCGAAGACATGACAAATAATCCTAAATTAAATGTATCTAATCAACAAAAAACTGACCTTAGAGCTAGTAACAGAAACATTTTTCTTAACTGCTTGCGTAACATATAAAGAGAAACAAAAAATCCATAAACAAAAGAATGTAGTTTGAGATAGAGCGTGCGACGCCGCGTGCAACGTTACAATCGCCGCGATGGATACACACGCTTTTCCATATAAGGAAAACGCTTTACGCAACGCCTATCGCGCCGCGTAATGCTATACGCCTCCATAATTGAGCCTCAAGGCAATATTCTGGATTCATTTCAGTTTTTCTCATAACAATTAATTTTAATTATAAAATTCTTACGAAAATTTCTGTAATGAAAGAGTTGGTGAATATTTAATGCGATCTCACGGTCATAGCAATAATCGTTTTAAAATAATTAAGTAGTTTTGAGAAACGCTGTGAAAATTGTAATGCGAATAGCTACTTTAATTACGCTGCGATAATTAAAGTAAACCAGCCAAGTTTGAGACTGATTCGCACATCGAGGGTACCGCACAAAAAGTTACTTTTTAATACCTTCAAAACAGAAGTTTTACAATATGTATTTTAAATATATACCTCTACCAGAATTGTACAAATTTTATTTATATAAATAAATGTCTAAACCACCTTCTTCTATGTGTGCCAAAATTCATAAGTTTAGGTAATATATTAATCTATGCTTGTATGATTGCTGCGCCTATCTCAAAAACAAAGTGGATTGCATTTTTTTTATTTAGACTGCAGTCCTGAGTATTTGAGATATAGTACTCGTGCACCTTCATTTAGTCATTTCTCATTAAACGGGTGCCGCGCGAACGAAAAACGTCGCTACTGCATTAGGCTGTGCAGAACCATTCGGCGATTAGGAAAAAAGATGAAAAGTCTTAATATTTTCATATTTATATCTTTATAAAAAAAATAAGAAAGGGGACGACCTCCGAGACGTACATATAAATATTGTCATGTGAGAATTATTGTTTTAGACGTAAAACCTACAAAGTTTTAGAAGAAAAATGCTTCTAGATATCATACCATATATATATCATTTTTAAATTTCTTATGTATCTGTTTCAAATTCCAACAAAAGGGCGATCTTATTAAAGGATTGATCTAAATTATACAAATACTTTTGATGTATTTAATTAATTAAGCGCATAGTACTAGTGATTTAAAAACACGTCTATTTTCACAATTTCGTGCAGTACCGTCTTAATTAAAATCAGCTCAGTAATTTTTGAGTTAGTGTTAAACGTGTATTATTAGTTAATAGGAAAACATGTCATTAGATTGACAATATATAATTTTTTTAAGTCTCTTTTTTTAGTGTTCCGTACCGGAAGTGTAAAAACAGAACCCTATATGCCTATATTATATGGCTCCGTTGTCCGTCTGTCTGTCTGTCTATCTTTCTGTCTGTGCATACTGGCCTAGCGGCAAAGCTCTTTTGTATGGAAATGACGAATTTTTTTTTGAGTTCCCAGCATTGGTCCCATAGAAAAAGTTGCTCATACTGATGGTCTGAGTCACCCCTTTAAGGGCCCAAAACGATCAAAATTTCACCATGTATATTCACGTTTAAAATTAATTAAAAATAAAAATGAACGAATATTTAAGGGCTCCTATAAAACAGTCCGAGTACGCGCGAGACCGACTCACACTTGGCCGGTTTACAACTTTTCTATTCTTTAATTCTAGCTTGCTAGAGAAAAATAAAAAAGACTGACAGACAGATGGGCGACGAAAATATCCTATAAAAGCTCAGATATGGAACCCCAAGATGCAAAATCATGTATTTTTTTGACGAAAAAAAAAATAGAATACTTCTTAAAAATTGCATTGTTAGTGTTTAAATTCTTGTTCTGAGGTTTAAACTCATTTGTACTTGACTTTTCACTTCCGCTCACCAACTTTAATTAAACAATCTATATAATGTCACCTTAAAATTTGACCAAGTACATTCCTACTAACACTAATGGTTTTTATTTTCCCAAAAAACAACCCAAAAAGTAAGCTAGATGTATGATAATTTCATTAATTACGTGGGCTTGACAATTTTATTCGTACATAAACTTTCCTGTTATTTATGTTTTGCGGGGACGTGACTAGACAAACAAACGCCAAGTTAAAAGGGTGCGTTAATGTCCTCGCTTGAAAAGGACCTTTCACTGACACTTGAATAGCCTATGAGATCCGATATTCTTTTGGAGAAAAGCTACCTCCATTTGGTGAAGATGAAAGTGTTGAGGATTTTTTATTTATTTATTTTATTTGAAAATCTTTATTGACCACAATGGTACAAAGGGCGGACTTAATGTTTTTTTGTGATTGATAATTTTATAAACTATAGATGCCTCTAGACATCATACTTTTTTGACATGTTTTTTTAATATATATTTGACAGACGAGCCACCTGATGGAATGTGGCCACCGTGTGAAAATGCGTTATACATACCGCTCTACTAAGGAGATACAGGTCGGTTATGTGACATGAAATATCCAATTATTCTCAAGAATATCTCAAACATAATCTAACATGAGATATATAAGAAAAAATCTGCGTAAAATACTCAGAAGTGCTCTTTTCTCAAAAAAAGTTTGTGAACGGTCCATCACTAGTTATGCGAGACTCGCACCTGCGTAATGCCACATGACTAACCTCTTTACGCTATTACGAGGAAGGAGAACATGGTGAAGTTACCAAAACTCTTCCACCAAAAATTATTGATCTCTCGACCATTAGCACAAAAGCCTAACATCCAAGTGAACCAATCATATATTAGGTAGATGACTTTTATCACACATGTTTTGCCCTTAGAATAAAGAATGTGGTACAAACAATAATATATTCTTTAAATTTATTGAAAAATAAGGATATACCCCTATAAATTATTATTAAAGGCCAAGAATTTATATATTGTTCATAATTCTCAGTTTCAACTGCCCTACATAAACACACACACTTCGATTGGGTTTTTGATTATCGTGATACTAAGTTCTGTATACCATTGGAAATTATAACCGATAACCGTGCCTTTAAACTTTCTGGCAACTCTCTAATACACTTGTCTTGTTTAGGAAATAAAAAATTGCCTTGGTCGTAAAAAAGTTGATAAAATTACGCATCAGAGATGTAAATATTCACGAGTGTGCAGGTGAACTGTAGAGTATTCATTATATTCTTCGTATAGGCGAAATAAGGCCACCTGCGTCCTGATGAAACGATGGGGTTTCATTCCTTTTATCTTCCTCCGGAATTGACAATCTTAAAATTTGAACAAATAGAAAGAAAACAACATGTAGACGCAAACGGACTAATAAATACTAGGTATATAAATATCTGATCTGACAGACGTTTTTCTATCTTATCTGTGGATAGACGCCAAGTGTCAAAAGACTGGCAATACGATGCTAAGATTACAGTTAAAAAGTTGATAAGGTCGTTAAGTTTTCTTAATTTTTCTCATTTTACGCGCAATTTCCCAGATATATTTTTTTATAAAAACCTTCTCCTGAGAAAAACAAACACGACAAAAAAGATTCAGCTATATCGGTCCAGCCGTTCATACGTGATGCGGTGACCAATGGAAATAGAGATTATTTTTTATATACATAGACTAGGTAGGTACTATTATATAGTTACAATTGTTCACAAATTTATTTAATGTTTTAAAAAACCAGTTTGTGAACCATTACACTTTATGGTTTTTATTTTATTTTGTGTCTGATATAGTATCATAACTTGGCTTAAATCTCACCTATATCTTTTCATACCTCCCTATTAGTCCTTCCAAAAATGTTCTTCCAAAACTGATGACGTTACTGTTACGCTTTGGATACATACATCAACAGTACCTCAATTAAAATAGATTATTTCTTTCGAGGGTTAAAAATTCATCAATCTATTGATTATCCGTAAAAAATTCGCCATTATAATTTTGATGTAGGCGCTGAATTCATTATTCTACAAAACACGCTGCAGTGTTGCTGTAAATGACGTTGGTCATCTTGCAGTTGTAGTTACAACTATATACTCGCTCCCGCAAGTCGATCGCCTCGGTCTGGTCATGCCTTACCACAGTAACATTTGTATATTTGCATAAGTTATTCGAAAGCGCGCGCACCGTATTGCCTTGAATATTTAATGCTTCCTCACGAATTCCAAGGAAATATTTCTTTGAAGAATCCGAAACACTATTCAGTTGGCGCGCGGCTTTGGAATAAAAATTTTCGGCATAGAGAATGCGTGTAAGATATCTAAGAGGCGGAGATGCTTTTAGTGAAATCACTAGTTCGCGTGCTATACGAGCATTAATGTAGGTAATTATTAATAGATGTGTGCCGCAATACAAATTGTTTGATCATTACTCAGGCCTTTGAAGTCGCTCCCAAGTATTTCGCGCGATTAATTTGCTCGCTGTATATCTATTACTGACATCGCAATATTCCGCTAGCAACAGTTTATATTAGTTACAAAGTTTATGGTAAAGGATATAGGCCTTTAGTGAAATTAATTAAATTGTTCAAATTACTATTTACATGCTTGCTATCATTGTGTACTGGCTTTATATCGTTATTTTACTTTATATCGGATGCCGAAGTTCGTGCGAAGTGATAAGAAAAAGCTGGAAAGCGGACCCAAAAGCTCGAAAGCACCCCAGTTGAGGATGCAACCTGAAACACGCTTTGACGAGAGAGATGCTTGCTATCAATGCAAACAACAGCAATTCTCTTTATTTGTGCGGTTTACCGGTTGTGTCCTCAGCTATCGTCCGGCAGGGGCCGGTGTTCACCATTATGACAGCGTTTATACTGTACTATGATTTGGTAAAGTTTTTGGAGCCGCCTGACGTCAAGCATTGGGATAGCTCCAGTCTGTGAAAGCCTTCCTATTTATTCATTTATTCAGAATTTTTGGAATATGTCTGTCTGTTTTATTTTGCAAGGACTTGAGGATTATCAAAACGCATATAGTGGTTGGGTTTGTCCATAGCATGTTCATAGACTACAGACTTGGTTTAAGCGTCTATTCTTCATGTCAGCAATAATACGGGTACCAATTCTTCTTTTTGTTTGTCCAATGTATGATAAACAACACTCACAGTCAATTCCATATATTACTGTATCTTGTAATAGGATATTGGAATTACAGGTCTTAAAAGTTGGTTGATTTTTAGTTGACGTAAAAGGAATATTTAAAAAAAACACACCGATGCATCTTCCGGAAAACGAGTCATAAAGGCATGATGCACCGCGCTCGTACATAACTAAATACCGCTAAATCCCGATGTACATCGCAAACGAAATAATTGATTCGTAACGCAAAAGAACATTACAGTTTAGTGAATTGTGCCACGAACCAGTTCTATGGAGGGCCCTCCATAGAACGAACAACCAGCAAGAACAACTGACGCAAAAGTCAGTCAACATTCCTATATAATGCCTTACTGTCCTTAAATTAAACCTAAAGTGTATACAGTCCACGAGTCAAACAAAATTCCCGCAACCGATATTAATTATGAGAGAATAAGAAGAAATATAAAAACATTTGAAAATAATAGTAGTTGCTAAATATAACTACTTCTAAGTGATTGCAATAGATATACAAACTCCTATTAAATAAATCCGGGACGAATGATTTAAATTCGTATTTCTATTTACTTTAATTACGAAACAACAAAAACCCTTTGTCCCAAGACCATTTAATTCCACCTAGTGTCCCAACTAAAGTACCTTTTGTGTACGACGGACATACATCATCTCGAGTACCTGAATTCAAGGGAGGATTTGAATAGATATCCCATATCATTGCGTCGTGAATTGTCCATAAATCTCAGCACACGCCTCCTTTTGTTTAGCGCCATGTGAATGGATGGCTTAGGGAAATTTCAGTCCCAGCCTTTACTCAGAAATTGGACGAAACGGAGCGTTTCCCTTAATTCCATGAAGATTTGATCCTTTTGGTATAAAAGTGTTTGGTTTGGTGTATGGTCAAAAAGATTGTTTACTATCTACAATTTGTAAATCATAAAAAAGTTTTTAAATTTCTGTTTGTCATTCCAAAAATCCCAAGGGTACAAAACCAAAATACCGGGAGCTCCTTCTGCAGCATTGACACCTTTTATATTTCCTATTATACAGATCAAAAGTACGTTCTCTAGCATGCTGTGTTTAAGTGTTCTATAACGGGCAGGCCAGAAGCGCAGCCTTATGCTTACGATAAAGAAGCCGAAAATCTTCTACCTTGGTCATGTGCTCCGACACTAACGGTATGACCTCTTACAGCTCATAATGATGGGCAAAGTTGCTAGAAAATGAAAGGTGGGAGGAAGAAGGAAGTCATGGTTGCGAAACAAGACAGTGGACCGGTATTCCTAAAGCGGCTGAGCTGTTCCGTCGAGCCAAGAACAGAGAGGACTGTACCAAGCTGATCGCTGACCTTCACTAGTTGGAGAGTTACGAGTACAATTAAAAACATAAGGTTTTTAATTTACTTACAAAAATAAATGAAATTGTTATTTTTCTTTATTTATTTTAAAGTTGTTAAAACGTTACAGAAATTGTATAAAAATATACTGTTGCACGATTTACATGGAGATCGCGAGCGCTGTGGCATGTATGCGGTTGGTTTGACGGGAATTTTTGGCCACGCACGAATTTGTGACGGGAATAATTGAAGGGATCTCTGAAGGTGGGAATAATTGAAGGGATCCAATACAAACATACAATTATAAAACTGACGACTATAATAAACGTGGCTGGTTCTGATAAGACATAATGAATTTGCTTGCATAGTTGGTGGTTAATATTGAAATTACCTCTTTAGAAATTCATTTGCTTGGTTAAAAAGATAAATTAAGAGATTTTAAAAAGAATTTAAAGTTCTTCTTGTTTGAAGTTATCTTTAATGGTGGAAATATACATATATAATCAATTCTTAAAATGATTACTAACTAATAATAAATCTGTAAGGATTGGTCATATTATGGAGTAAGTTTCTTTTATTTCAGAGATATCGGATTTATAAGGTCTATACTGAAACAAATTTGAGGATTTTAAGATATTTTTCTATATGTATGTATGTTTTCCATAACTCTTAAACGAATCAACTGAATTTCTTACAAATGTACCCGAATGGGGACGCGGGTACAGCTCGTATACTAGCAAAACTAAAAATTGATATAAAAAGTCATCTTAAATAAAGATTATGCGATAAATATAGATTACTTTTATAATTCGTCAAGTACATAATTGACTTATTAGGTAAAAGTAAAAATAGCTTTAGTTCATTTTATTACATTTATAATTCTATGAATATGCGAATAACGGGCTACTCACGTACGAAGTCAGCTATATGCCGACATGTTTCAACCTCATCCGGAGGTTTTCCTCAGGGCGAATGTGAACCGAGACGCGCACGCACGGAGTCGTCCCGAGTCGCACTGATACTAGTGATGAGCGACGCGGCATGCGTGGGCGGCGCGGGCAGAGCGGTCCGCATCTCGCTGTGCTCTCTATGACAGTGCTGGGGTTGATGGGGGTTGCTGATCTTCTGCATTGATAATTCCCGCAGCTTCACAGGGAACCCCTTTTCTGTCTACATCATCATCGGTGACTGATATTGCGCGTACGTGAAAAGAGCTCACCGTGTCAAGCTCTGTTGGTTGAACATGGCTTCTTCTGTCCGATTCCTTGAAGTACCGGTATCCAGGTGACGGCTACGCTCCGTCTGCTAATTTCTATAGCATCTCGTATTATACGAGGGCAAAAACTTTTCGCTCTAACTAAGACTTTTTAGCTTTCTCAAAGCGAATGTAATGCGTGCTCGGCGATGGCTGACCCGATGCTGTCCAGTTTTTATAGACTCCGTATATGTTCGTGCAGCCTTGTTGACACATTCCGTCCTGTCTCTCCTACGTAGTTCTTATCACTTCATTCGCAAGTGACTTCATATGAATTCCCGGATGAGGTTGAAACTTATCGGCCTATAGCTGACTTTGTACCTATGTGAGTAACCCGTAATTCACATACTCATAATCTCGCGTTAGTTTTAAACAAAAATCATTTTTTATTGTTAGAGGCATGGATACAATGTGAGTGTTATAAAAAACTCAAATACACCTTTCTATACAACACAGCTTTACAAAGCAAAAAACAAACCTACCAGTGAAACTATATCACTTAAAATATTTATATATTCAACCAAATATTAATTTCAGTACTTTTTTTTTAAAGTTGTAATATAAATACACAAATCGGTCACTAGGCAGCGAGTAATAGCACAAAATATATCAAAAACATAGATATCGGTTATCGAAAATGGTTTCGGGAAGTAAAAAATATTCAGAATAACGCATAGGTTGCGAATACGAATGATAGGCGAATTTATCAATACTGAAACATGCAAATAATATTTTTCAAACAGGGAAATATTCCCTGTTTGAAAAATATTAACCGTAGTATGGAAATGTTTTTTTTTTTCTTCTGATTTATTACGTTAGGTAGCCCTTATAGCTTACTAAATCTATATAACATGTGTGCGTACTGACGTTGCCGGTAATCCTAAAGATTTTATATGCACTTCTCATTTTTGATACCCCGCTCTCTTCCTATCCTTAATCTGACCTAAAATACCCAAAATCTTGGACGAAGGAGTATGAAATTTCGCATATTCATAGTTTATTATAGAGAAGGAGTGCATCAATTTCGACCAATAGGCGACCACTAGTCATGTTTAATGACCGAAATGCTTGTATTACAAATAATATAGTAAACTTAATCTAAAGAAAAAGTATGAATAGTAAGGTTGCAATGCTATGAAGTTTTTATAAAACTACACTGCTCATTTTTCTCACCCCTTCAACTGAGCTAGAATACCCAAAAGACTTGTCAACAAAAAAATTATTCCAAAATCACCAAAATAATTTGAAATAACCCTTAAAAGGTTGTATTATAAAAAAAAATGGTTGCCTGTAAAGTTAGTTTACGGACTATATTTTACGTGATAATGGTGGAAGAGGAATAGATGCGTCGGAAGCCAACCGCTTAGGCCGATCGTGCGTCTCTATCGCTTGTACTGCGCTCGCACACGGAACCTGACACATTTTTGTGCGTGCAGCCGGCGTTCATCGATTTATAAGACTACTTTTGGCTATCTCCGTGGCACAGCTTTCAACACGCTAGCCTGCGACACGAGAGTGCCCGGGTTCGATCCCCGGCCAGATCAAGATGGAAAATGACCTTTTTCAGTTTGGCCTGGGTCTTAGATGTATATCTATATATGTATTTGTTATAAAATATAGTATCGTTAAGTTAGTATCCCATAACACAAGTCTCAAACTTACTTTGGGGCTAGCTCAATCTGTGTGATTTGTCCGAATATTTATATTTATTTATTTATAAGACGTTATCACGTAAAATTGTAGAAATAGCATTTTTATCGTTCCTATTATACAATGAAAGCACGAATATAATGAAAATAAGTGGTAGTTATTTCCTCACATCAACCTACATTTTACTGAATCGTACGAGTATTAATGGTTAAGCATAGGTGATTATTAACGTCAAAGCCACACAATTGACGTCAAGTCTATTAAAATTGATATGATCGATATATAATGAAGGCCAACTAGTTTTTGTCGGAATTCATTTTAGAAATCACTTTTAGTGGAATTCTGTAACTTTGTCACGTTAGAGCGGCTGCGTATTAGGTATTCGAGGCATCTCGGGATAAGTCTTGTAAATAGTACTGACTGAGACTATACTTACTTTTGGTAAGCTCTGTGGCCTAGTGGTCATCATGTAAGGCTGCCACATGGGAGAACACGTGTTCCATTCTCCGTCAGGCCAAGATGGAAAATGATCTTGGTCAGATTGGCTTGGGTCTTGAATGCTTATTTATATAAGTATTTGTTATAAATTATAGTATTGTTGAGTTAGTATCCCATAATAAAAGTCTCGGACTTACTTTGGGGCTAACTTAATCTGTGTGATTTGTCCATATTTATTTATTTATGCTGGACGTTGCAGAAGCCCTGATATTTTGTTATAAATGAAATATGTTGGACTGTGATATCAATACTATCAATAATATATATATTATGTGCATTACTGAGAAGCTCTTAGAAGGTACGTATTTGGTGACGAAGATAAATTAATCTAATAAAAGATAATCAAGACAAGAGCTTAAATCGTATCGTATACAATAAAATTTTATTAATTGTCCATGGGCAGTAGCCATGACTTAACATCAGTTAAACAGCTTGCTCGTCTGCCGTCTAATATCATAAAAAATGAACTGTCTGTTGGTTTACGGACGATAATTTTACGTGGTAACGGTGGAAGAGAGATAGATGCGTCACAATGCGAACAATGAGACCGATCGTGGCTCTCTATCGCTTGATCCGCGCTCTTGCGTAAGGAACGTGACACTTTGTTGCGCGTGCAGCCGGCGTTCATCAGTTATCACGTCAAAAACTATATAAGGTCCCAACTTTTTGATTGTAACTAATAATAAAATGTGTTGGTAAGTATGTTTATTTCACTTTCATATCATAAACATTGAAACGATCATAATGAGTTTTTCAATACTCATATATGTAGAAGAATTATATTCGTTTCAATTCTGTTAAATTTTCTCCAGAGAAACGTTTTTAAGGGAACTTTATCAATGCGAGAGGTAATGCGGATGGAAGCTAGTACTTTACAAACATCTTATAACTTTAAGTTGTATATTTTCTAAACAACAGAGCATCGTAACAACAAAGATACGATCGCGCACGCTCAATAAGACAACACCGAAGTTGAAACAAACATTTGTCTTACGCACGCTAATATTTGTCTTTCGGTGGCATACAGCCCCTTGTAGGGGCGTAGCTACCGCCGCATCTGCTATATAAATGATACGGAGCCCCCGAGAAGAAGGGGCTTCTGTATTTATAAATATTTTTTTAAATCTTGTCGATACTCTTTTATTGTTCCCAAAAACATATAGAGCTATGATACATAAGGCACTCACATTTCCTAAATTACTCAACATACCTAATAAGTAATAAGTAATGTAATTCGCAGTTAGAAGCTACTGATTCGATATGGCCACCAAAAGAAGGCGATAACTCTTGAAAAACAACAAATTAAATGCACCGTGTTTGCCATCAAATGGATAGTGTTTTATGTGGCATACGAAAATGTTTTACTACTCTCCTGTGAAAGTACAAACCAGAGCTTGTTACCGGTACCAAATTCCCATTATAAGTACCGGTAAGTACCGGTATTACTATTCTGTTAAAATTTTAACGGTAATATGAGGTACCGGTAATCTAGTATTTAACGGTAATAATATTGTTAACAGTTAACGGTAATTTTACCGCTACTTGTTACCGGTACCAAACTCACATTATAAGTACCGGTAAGTACCGGTACCTCTATTCTGTCAAATTTTAACGGTATTAAAATTGCGTTAATTTTACCGGTACCTACGCATTGTTGCCGTCTACCGCATGGGACTCGCTCGACTGTAAAAGTGCCGCCCTATTGTGGGCCCCCGCCTCACGCCGCACATGCACAACACGGCAACGACACACATTAACGAAATGATAATTCCCAATACGAGTACCGGTACTAAGTACCGGTACTGTTTACCGGTATTTGGTACAGGTACTTCTTTCAATTACCGGTACCGTCGTTTTATTGAGGTACCGGTACCAATCCAATTACCGGTACCGTTGTATTATGGAGGTACCGGTACTTGATTTTTACCGTTACCAAATGTACCGGTACCAAACCAATTACCGGTACTGTCGTTTCATAGAGGTACCGGTAATGGATTTTTACCGGTATTCCAACCCCTGGTACAAACTGCCGCTCGCATATTTTTTAGGTTAGTCTATTTGTAGTGAAACTGCTGCAGTCTGATTAAAGGCCCTCAAAAAAAATGTCTATACAGGCCCCACTAGGGCAAGATACGCCGCTGCCCTCTACGGAAGTGCGCTTCGATATTATTCATTCACTTTACTTTGTTTACGGCTTGTTTCAACTCATTTCATGGAAAAATGACACGCCTGATGGCGTTCCTTTTCAAAGTCTTACCTCGTATTTTGTCTTCCTTATGCGTTTCTGTCTGTATTTGTTTTCCTTTTTTATGTTTCGTTTTAAGTCTTAGTCTTAAGAAAACAAATATTTTTCTTTAAAAAATGTTAGTTTTAATGTGTATAAAAATTTAATAATATTTTATCTACAAACCAATATTTCAAATTTAACTTAAAAAAAATCAATAAATATTAGTAGGTATTATTGTATAATAACATAAAGAGGTAGAATTTTAATGATGTTTTTTTAGTTATTCCAAAAACGTTTCTATTGCCTAATAAAAGCGAAAGTTCCACGTGTTCCACGTAACCAATTTTAAGACAGTGCGGCACACGTTCTTACATAGCAAATGTTCAATCTCGAGTCCATTCAGGTCGGCCTTTATCGCTTTCTTTCACCAAACTGAAAGCAGTGAAAAGACTTGAAACAGGTCGCGTCGTGTCTCCACCGCGAAATATGTGTGAAAGCTTTTACAGAAATGTGATCCTCTGTAGTATGAGACCCTAATATATTACGGCTACACATCTAGAATATTGAAGAAGTCACTTTGGTAATTAGATTTGGAATGTTGAATGCGTATAATGTAATACGACGTCGACAACATTAGTTTTCTTTTTAGTAACTACGCGGATTTCTTTTTTAATTAAATTATTTTATTTTATCGTTTTGGACTTGTCTTAAAATTTATTTCTTTTTATTTAAAACAATTGAGCTTATAATGTTATAAGAGGTAGATTTACTGCTAAAATCATTATCTCCCAATCAACCTTTGTAAAAAATAAACCTGTATCTATATCGTTAACACAAAGTTCTTCAAAGAAAGTAAAATGCATTTTTTATACGATTGAGACTTATTATGATTACTTCTTTTCTGATTTCAAAATCTCGCACTTCATGCAAATCACATGTCGATCATCTAAAATGGAGAAATTAAATAAAGAGCAGATTAAAAAAAAATATTATATAAAATTGGGACTTCATTTAACATAAGTTACCTTTAATCTAGCTTAATTAGCGATGCGTATTTCAGAAAGTCTATAGGTACAGTCTACACGAAACGCAGTACATTTTCACATAGAATAACTATAAATAAATATTTTATTAGATGTTCGATTTTAGAAGATCTACCATATAAATGGAAATTAATAAGACAGTGTTTCGAATTTGTATATGGTTTGTATTTTACAAATATTTAACAAAGTAACCGAAGTAATTCTTAAGCGAAGTAGACAAATGGCGACTTAGACAAACAGACTTTGGTTGAATGCCAATTGAAAATGAAGTTTAGACATAACGCGAAATTGTTGTTTTGCGTATTAGGTATGCCACGCGTAAATTGACTACAGTTACTATAATTAAACAATTTTAAACATTACATCTGCAAGTGACAAGTCTCAATTGCAAGTCACAAACGACTCAAGTCCTCGTTCTGGCAAATTAAAATGAGTTCTGGCTTGAAATAGTCAAGGCATCTAAATTAATTTCGCCGAGGAGTTGCGGCGTCAGACCGTGCACTATACAACTCCTAATTTATGAAAGCACAAGACGGATGAAGTTAGTATAAAATTATTATCATAATTTCTCACCAAAACTTCCGAGTGAGTTCGCGCCATGAATATGCAAGGAGTTCACTGTGTGCCAGCTTTTATGAGGCCTGTCAGGAGGCAGGTACCACTGTCGTTACTTACGTTTTTACTTTCATTCTTGCGGCGAGTTCGCAGTAATAATATTCTCACGTTGTGTGAATGTGTTAGCAAAAACAAATACATTTTTTGTACAAAGTTACCTTTAAAAAAACATGCGATGATCTGTCCATACAAAAATAGTTAAGAATAAAACAAGAATCATTCATACCTCGCCCAAAAATCTACATTTACTTAACCTGATCCTTATAAGTAACTGATTTAACACTTATCATCATCATTTCGTGTCATCGATAACCTGGTGTCAGAGTTCTTTGCAACCAACTCTCGGTCTTTGACGTGGCTTCTTTAACGGCTACCAGATGGCAGCCGGGACCAACGGCTTAACGTGCCGAAGCAAGGAATCATCTTAATTATCAGACAATCAGGTGATTCAAGCCTGCAATGTCCTAACCAAAATGAAAACAACTAAACAATGTATGCTTCTCGTTAGAATCGAACCCACGGCTGTTCTACAGGAAACGCCTTAAACACTGGACCACGGAGGCAGTCAACACTAAATTCTTTCCATCTGGCAAATTTCGTACTGCTTTTGTCTACAGGCCAGAATTTCTGACTACACGTCTACCGTTACTTCAATGATTTTTATCGTCTCAAAAACAGTACATAAATTTAATCACTCTAAACGCTTTTCTTATTTACACTTATTCTCATTCTCCTTAATAAAAGTAAACACAACGAAGTTGTAGGTATTCAATCCAAATGTGTCGTTTGTAATTGTGTTAGTCCTCAAAACGTGGGAAGGGTGTGCGTTAGGAAAACATTGTTAACGCTGGAGTAACACAAACATGGTTAATACAAAAATTTATACAGAAACCTCCCGCTATTTCGACTCGATATGAAGAAGAAATACCTCCTTCTGAGGAACTGCCCCCTGGGCACGAGCTTGCATGGTCTACGTGGAAGTGCTTAAATCGCCTCCGTACTGAAGTAGGATGATGCAGGTATGATTTGGCACGCTGGGGTTACATTGGTTTGGCAGAAGCACAGTGTCAGTATGGTCATGAATATCATGACCTATGAGCTTCAGAGAGAGCTATCAGGGTGGCGTCCTATTAGTAGGACAAAATATAGATTTGAGCAAGCGACACGAAAAGACAAAGACTATTTCTTCTTCTTCAGGTGTGTCATACTTAGCTGCCTGTCCAATAAATAAATATATACGGACAAATCACACAGATTGAGCTAGCCCCAAAATAAGTTCGAGACTTGTGTTATGGGATACTAACTCAACGATACTATATTTTATAACAAATACATATATAGATACACATCCAAGACCCAGGCCAATCTGAAAAAGATCATTTTCCATCTTGACCTGGCCGGGGATCGAACCCGGTCACTCCGTGTTGCAGGCTGGCGTGTTGACCGCTACGCCACGGAGCTAGACCAATGGTTGCAGGTATGGCATCGGGTCCGCGCGTCCGGCCACCCAAGTTGCTATTTGCTTTTCCCCCATTCATCCGAGTGAGTAGTGTCCCAATACCTTTATTCCCTTCCCAAATCCAACAAGTTCCTATCGTTCCCCTTAAAAATGCTTGCGATGGGCAGCAGCATCGGAAGCACAAGAAGCCAAGAAACTGCGCTCGCCGACCCGCCTGCTAAGTGTGGTGAGTATGGCAATATCCTCCCATGTAATGATAAAAATAGATGTATAAACCGGTTAGAGTAAGTATCTAAGACGTGTACATCTATCAAAAAACTCAATCTTCAAAGACCCTAGGACAGCAATTTTCATTATATTGTGAACTAGCTGTTACTCGCGACTCCGCACGCGGTAATGTCGATTCCGCGATAACAGTACTTTTCAAAATAAAACGTAACCTATTTGTTAATCTGTGTGCAAATTTCATTTAAATCTCTTCAGCGGATTTGGCATGATTGAGTGAGAAACATCTTAACATCCAAACGACGAAAATTTTTTTTAAAATCTATTATCCAAACAATTGCATTTAGAACAATAGAGCACGTAACAGGTAGGTACCTTTTATTTGTGCGATAAACCAGACCGAGGATGTCTTTTCGACCATTATCATTTCTTCAGTGGTCATTTTGTAAGTTACAAAAAGCTAGGCAATACATACTCATTTGAAGTAATAATAAAGATTTTTTTAAAAGTGTTATACATTTTTATGTCCAAAGAAGAAAAATCGGTATTCCAAATGGAATAGGTATTTCTAATGAATAAGTACGTAATCCTATCACATAGTGCAGAAAACCACTCCCCTTAACCATTTAAACCTTTTACACAATTTAACTAAAAGCATTCGCAGCTGCATATACCCATAACCTCGTCTGTCACGAAGAACTAAAACTGAGGGCTGAAAATCATAGACAATGTAATAAATAGATAATGACAATAAAACTAAGCATACACATGAAATGGAACCTATACAATGCTGTGCGATGAGACCGCGGTAGACTTTATCTAGTAGAAGTTAACTCTGTGTACCCTAGTACACAGAGTTAACTTCTACTAGATATATAAATGAAACACAAAGATATAGAAGAGTTTGAATATGTGAAGTTGGTCAACAACATAATATTAATAAATGTTTCACGTTATAATTTTTTATTACATATAATAAGCTAAACAAAGCTTATAAACATCTAAGACACCTCTCCAACCCGTCTGGCCAGCGTGGAGAGTGTAGGCCAAGTCCTTAGGCTGCTCTGGCCAAGTATGGCCCTAGTAGTACAGAGAGGGTCGTGCTCCTGTAGTGGAGACTAAAAAGGACTTGATGATGATGATGATAACAAGTACAATTAGGATAAATCAACTAGCAACTTCGAATAAAAACAGACTTATTGCTAAGCACTATCGCTTTACTTAGATACTTTTTCATCTACCTTAACTATTTAAGGTAGATGAAAAAGTATCCATCAGGAGATACACTAAATTAAACAAAAAAGGAAGGTATGTTCTCTATAATTAATGTTGTCATTGTCAGAAAACACGTGAATCCCGATGGTGTCACTGACACGAGAGAAATGCTCGAAAGATACTTTTACACTGTGATCTATGGCGGTACTCGAAAATGTCCTTATGTGCGCTCTGCCGGATATAAAAATGTAGGTGTTTTAAACCGAATCTAATCTAATGGAGTGCTTGGATGCTTTGGAATAAAATATCGTTAGAAGGGAGTTCTCTATCGGTTATGTTTGATATTTTAAATTAAAAACATTCGGTTAGATTATTTTATCGCCCTTACCTAATAATGGGTCTTTAACAATGTAATTGCCTTTTTCCGCTTGCTATTTTATTCCTAATAAGTAAATATCATTTTTCAGTTAAACACATTTTTTATTCAAACTTTAAAGTGGACTATATTATTTCCTAATTTAATTATTGAAAAATGTTCATGAAAAGAACTTGTTTCAGTTGCATTGCAGTCCGTTTTGATCAAAAATGTCGTAATTTTTCTACTTTTTATGTAACTTTTTGTAAATAATGCGCAAAACAAGCTTACTGTTGTCCGTAAATACATGCTAAATTTCATTTTCTATAAATTTTTCAAACCCAAAATGATACTAAAACGTAATGAGAAAAATTAAATTTACTCGAAATTCCTTATAGAAATCGCCAATTGCATAGACAAACCCAAACTTGATTGATACTTTTGGCTAAACTGAGTATATTTCCGATAATATCCTTTGCTGATTTTAAAGCCCGGGGGTTTTTGGACAGCCCCATCCTTGATTGTAAGACCCTTCACACGCATAACATCCTTAACAACATCAAACCTTCGAAATCGGCGGTGATTTCGAATCGACCCAACATTGGTACCTTCAAAAAACGAGTCTATGTTTTCCTAAAAGGCCGTCAACGCTCTTGTCTTACTCTCTGCCGGCATGGCATCATGGGCAGCGGTAATCGCTTACCATCAGGTGACCCGCTTGCTCGTTTGCCATCATAAAAAGACCATATAGCTGATTGATAACCTTATGTAAACCAAACTTGCATTGACTTACATACGTTCATATATACTTATAGATAATACCTATAAGATGCAGCTGCTAACCATACATCATTCCATCCATTACCGAACATATGCCTATTTGTTCACATATTGACGGTACTAGAATTCTCAGTAAACTAATACTACGTAACGCTCAAATTAATTACAACACAGCTGCCACTGAAATACGTCTCGGCTTGCCAAATTATAGTTATTGAACCTTGTTGTGGTACAGAGAAATGTATTTCAGTGAGGTAAGTAATTACTCATTAGATTGATTGTATCAGTACTTTGATCAAATATAATGGAAGATACACGATTCGCGCTCGAAAAGTGGCACCGGCAAAACAGCACACTAATCGAGTTTCGGAGCTGTTTCGTCCACAGTTTCAATAAACCGCACTAGCACTCACACGTCTGGCGATGACGAAGATACAGTGAAAAGATGCAAAAACTACGCATCAAAAGTGAAAAGAAGATGGAGTTATACTTTCAGTATGTAGGTACCGTTTTTGTCGTTGTTTGTTTTGACTCGGAGACATTATTAAGGCTTCATTTTGTATGAGACTGTGTATTGACCATTATATTTGATCAAAGCATCAGTAGGAGATGTATATATTTATGAAACTTACGTGAGATACAGACATTATGTACTAAAAACGGGTCACTCACGTGCTATTTCGTCGGGATTGCCGACTATAGTTTCGGACTCGTCAGGAGCCCATTTTCGGTTCGGGACCCTTCGCCGTGCGTCTCGCACTCGCCTTGAAAATGGGCTCTTTCAAGCGAGTCCATTACAGTCCTTTGATAAGACCAGACAGATGTGACGTCATACATGTCACTTTATATACGCTTAATATGAGAATTTCGTTTAGCAGCGATAATGAAAGTTTTTCTGAATTTCAAGGGATATCTGGTAATTTTTTGACGGATAACGTCTTATAAAGCAATGAAAGCTGGCTGCACATACGAAAAAGTGACTCATTCCACATGCAAGCGGGAGCACGGAACAAGCGATAGAGAGGCATGATCGGCCTAAGCGTTCGTCTTGTGACTCATCTATCTCACTTCCACTGTTATAACGTATAATTATTGTCCGTTAAGACGAGGCCTCAAATGTTTGGTACCATCGCTCGGTATAGGCGTACGCAGACTGATCAAGTGCGCGCAAGGGATAGCGCTTGGCGGTTTAGCCCGTGAATGATGAGATAGGAGATAGTCTCGAGTCGCTCAAAGAAAAAAACGTAAGCGCCAAATTCGTTATTTCTATTTTATATAAAATCAGACCGGTTAATTGTATTGTCATATTTACATTTTGATGAATTACTAATAACCTATCTTTTAGTCTAAAAATCATTATTTCATTCGTCGCATTTGAGCTACAATAACAAAAACTCTGCAAACGAAGACTTTTTTTCAAAAAATATTTCTATCGAGAAAATTTTATCAAAACGTGTTTTCCTCTTACACTTTTGGAGATGAAATAGTCAAAAATCATATTACTTAGATTTGAAACTACTAATTTAAGTATTTTGCGAGATAAATAAGGTTCAGAACGAGCTTATTTACAGTGGTATCGCCTTAACAGACTTTACAGACAACCTTTTTTTTATTTCATTTATTAAGATGGTTCTCTATTATTAACATAGTAAGTAAAAACATCTATTAAATTCAAATACGAACTTACCTTTCCTCAAAAGGTTTGAATTGCACCTAATTTGATTAGGAGAAGTATTTAAAGTCTACCTAACACTAGCTAAATACATTTACTTTGAGAAGATAACTCACTTTATTAAAATATCTCCGTCTTAGAAAGTTTATTCAAGTTTATTCAAATATTCTAAGAGAGTTAGCAGTCAGCGCCTAAATTGAGAGTTATTCTTAAATTTAGACAGAGTTTTATAAATTGTGAATATGTTTGAAATGAAGCAATTTAATATTCAGAGCAAATGTTAAATATAAATGAAGTTGCTTATCTCTACAAAGTAATGGATGTTTAAATATACATGTCATCTCGCAATTTGAAATAAATTTATTTCTAGTGAAAACATTTTGTAAAATTACATCTTAACCTAGCTTTGATAAAATGATATATTTTACCAAAGGAATCTAGATGAATTATTCATGGTCAATTTAAATTAAGCCCAAATATTTTAAGGACTGGCACCCATAAGAAAGAAAAATGCATTAGAAGTAAAAAAAAACGACACGATAGTTTTCGAGATATCGTAAAAACAGACGATAAAAATACCCTGTGTACCAAAAAACACTTTCTTGGCGAATAACTTTTTACTCTTATCTACTATGGATACTAAGTCACCGACATCGACAATCAAAGCCGCTGATTTATCGATGTTAATATATATATATATATTTATGAAAAAGCTAAGACAATAAATAGCGTGTCGATTTCTTAAATTTTAATACTTAACCATTTATTTGACCAATAGACCCTGCCCTTTAAGTATTTGCGCTTAATTTAAGGGTATACTTTAGAATATTCATACCCAATTTCTCTATATATTCTATACCTATCAGTGTGATTTAGCATGAATCAAAAACCACACACTTACGAGTGTTCAATGTTACTTACATTATTTACTGCACACATTTTAGAAAGCACAAATGACAATGTGCATTTAATACAAAGTATAAGACATGAAATTTAATTTAAGTTACGAATAAATAATTAAAATTGTCTTTATCCATAATAATATTTCGTCAGGAATTAAGCAAATTTTCAACACCGTTTTTAGTTCTAAGGATGTGAAAATGATAATAAAAGTATACATACATAGGTACTATCTTGTCTTGATTCCCTTTACGGGGTAGACAGAGCCCAGCTTCTTAAGACCTTAAAGCCACGTTTCGGGTGGCGTTGGGTAGAAAACGGAATTAAATTGGTGATGGGTCAGACAGCCGAATTGTATACTAACATGATTCCTCATAACTTCGCCCATTCCTTCGATCGGCTTTAACAATCTGCGCGTGAAGGGAATTTGCTAGTACATTCAACGTTTTCTTACATCCAGAACAGCTTAGAACAAAAGTATAAAATGTATGGTACAGTAACTTATTGCGCTTTGCGTAATTTCTGGATATTGCGATCAAAAGGATTTCTTGTTACTGGCAATCGATAAGTAATTATCATATTAAGAAGTCCACTGCTGGACATAGGCCTCCAAGGTTTTCCAGAATGACCGGTTGTAATCTCTTGTAATCGGTTGTAATCCCTTTACCCGCCAACTCCTACTTTTCTTCCACCTGCAGAGAAACTACCACCGGGTGGTGAACTTTCCTAGCAAGTCTGGAAATCGCTAAATAGACTTCGGGCTGGTGTTGAAAGATGCCGATATAACTGGGTTAGGTGGGGTTTCTCTAGCAACAACCTATGCAGCTGCGGCGCTGTTCAGATGATGAACCTAATCTAATGAACTGCCCCAGCTGTCCTACTTCCTGTACTGTATAAGACTTGACTAAGGCAAATGATCGTGCCGTCGAAGTGGCCAAATTTTGGTCTAACTTCATATAACATTTATTACATATATAGCTATTTTGACTCGAAGAGAAGAAGAACCGGTTGTAATCGCTAAGTAACGTTATTTTCTATTGAGATAAGTATTGTAAAATCAGAAGCCATTCTTGAACCAAGCACGCCAAGTCCTTTCAATTCTCTAAGTTGGTTTAAATCTCGACTACAGCAGCTAGCATGGTCCGCGGAAGAGCTCTCAGGATTACAAGTTGCGCTGCACTCAAACCGCAGTTCCTTGCTGGAAGTTCAATTCTATTTTCAGGACAATTATTTTGTTGGTATTTATTTTACAGATACAGATATGCGTGTTAAGACGGCCCTGCGCGAAATTGTGGAAATTGACGTGTTTTCAAATCACTAGTACTATGCGCTAAATTAATTTAATACATAAAAAGTATTTGCATAATTTAGGTCGATCCTTGTACAAGATCGCCGCCTTGCTGGAATTTGAAACAGATAAATTCCGGCAAGAGGGCGATCTTGTACAATTTGAAATTTAAAAACGATATATATAGGTTCAAAGATTCAAAGATTCAAAGATTTATTCAGAAAATAGGCCTTTTCAGGCACTTTTTCACGTCAATTCACCTTTAAAATTAAATAATACTTATTATATTATATTCAAATTATTAATTCTTGTTTAAAAGCTACAAACTACTAGCGTTTCGGAACCGACCACTGCAGAGAAGAAGACGCCGAAAGAAACTCTTCAACAGTATTGGTCGCCTACTTGCCTGAAGGTATATATGTTATGATCTAAAATAATTTTTCTTCGTAAAGTTTGTCAATTTTACGTCTAAAACAACAGTTCTCACATGACAATATTTATATTTATATCTCGGACACAATAGGGACTGCGGCCAGGGTTTCTTAACATGCGTAGTGCGTACAACACAACACATCGGTGCATAAGTCAATGCGATAAGGTCTAAAATGGAATACAATGAAATAGTAATAATGCATATGACTGCACGCTAGCTGACTAGGGAAACATACAGTCAATAGGTGAATTGTATTATTGACGTGATAACGACTTATAAATCGATGAACGAAAAAGTGTCACATTTCGTGTGCAAGCGAGGGCGCGGAGCAATCGATAGAGAGGCACGATCGGCCTAAGCGTTCGGCTTGTGACGCATGTATCTCTCTTCCACCGTTGTCACGTAAAATTATCTTCCGTAAACCGACTTTACAGATAACCTATTTCTTTTAATGTTACAGTAGTAATGTTATCTTACAAGATAAGCATGTATTACATTATCGTAAAATTTTATTCAGGGTTGCTGGAAATTAAAATATGTTCTGTATAAAGGAATAATATACTCGTATATAGTAACATTATTTTCTAGTTTAGTCTAGGTTAGGTACAGTAGTGTTGAAACTAACAGTACAAAATTTCGTCTTCGTTGTTCAGGTAGGTACATTGGTAGCGCGACCTCCGCGGCTGCGACATACGGTGACCAATATCACTAAGGATGGTTTGTACGTATGTTGAGTATTTCTAGACGTAAAAGTGTATATACACATACACAATATGTATATACGGGCTGTTTGGTTACCAATGTAGTAGCCCTAAAGGATATATTTGCTAGGTGCCCCTTGGATGTATTAGATGTACCTAATTTTGATTATTGTCAAAAACTAAGTTTTTTTTTCCTCTCTGAAAATATAAATATTAAAAATAGGCTGCGTACCAAAGTAGTCATTACTTGCCTTGGCTTTTAATCATAGGCTGAAATATGTTCGGCAATCGAGTGGCAAGAATTCAAAAACTTGGTATTAAAATTTTAAATGAATGGCAATACCTGGCATAAGTTATACTAAAGCAAGGATTGTGTTCGAAAGACCTCACATGTTTCGTCTGCGTTGGTAAGGGTAAGTAATTGTGGCGACATATAGCGGCCAGAAACCGAGACACGTCCGTGTAGTATGTCGAAATTCTAGATATATACCAACACAGATTACGACATATGGAGGCTGCGACATATGGCGACCAATATATGAGCGAGGAAGGTTTGTTCGTATGTTTAGTATCCCTAGACGTAAAGGTTTATACATACGCGTTTCCTTTATACAGGTTAACTAGTTAACAATGTAAGAGCAGATTATATTTGGTAGGTGTCCTTAGGATGTGTGCGATGTATTTTGGATTATTGTCAAGAAGTTATTTTTTCATCTTTGACATACAATATTACACATAAGCTGCAAACCGAAGTAATGATCACAAGCCTTGGCTTTTGACCATAGATTGAAATATTTTTGACTATTGAATCATCATCATCATCATCATCAGGTCCTTTGTAGTCTCCACTATAGGAACACGACCCTCTCTGTATTACTAGAGCCATATTTAGACAGAGCAGCCAGAGGACTTGGCCTACACTCTGCACGCTGGCCAGACGGGTTGAAGAGGTCTCACAGATGTTTATAAGCTTTGTTTAGCTTGTATTTCCTAATTCGCCTTCTATGATAACCACGGGTAAACTTGGAGTGGTCCTATTTTACTCTGCCGGATACCACACGGCTAAGGCTATCGAATGGCAAGAATTAAAAAAGTTGGTATTAAAATTTCAGATGAATGGCTATACCTAGCAAAAGCTATACGAAAGCAAGGGTTCTGTTTGAACGGCCTCACATGTTTCGTCTGCGTTGGTCAGGGTAAGTAATTATGGCGACATATGGCGGCCAGTAACCGAGGCACGTCCGTGTTGTATGTTAAGAATTCAGATATATCAACCTGCCTTGTTGGTTTAACTCTTTAGATATCGCAAGCTGATAGATGAAATCGTGAAGCTTTTCTTTTTCTTTTACAGTAATGTGAAAATTTGCCGCCAACTTTAATCTACACTAGCCTGTGACTTCGTCCGCGTGAATTTCCAATGTATAAGATCAACATAATGATTGATTATATGTCAATATCAATCATGTTAAATTCTATGAGAAAAAAGGGGGGGAGTGCATTCAAATCCATTCAGTACTCTTGGAGATAATGAAGAACACACAATACAAGTTAATAGCAACATATCTTGAATCGTCGAGCCCATAAATTTTATCACCATCATCATCATCAGGTCTTTTTAGTCTCCACCGCAGGAGCATGACCCTCTCTGTACTACCGGAGCCATACTTGGCCAAAGCAGACAGGTGATTTGGCCTACACTCTCCTCGCTGGCCAGACGGGTTGGAGAGGTCTCATTGATGTTTATGAGCTTTGTTAAGCTTTCCTAAGCTGCCTATTACGACCTCCATGGGAAGACTAGGAGTGGTGTAACCTATTTAGTTTAAATTATTACTTTTTTATTTTTTTTCACTAGCCTATCCTTACTATAAATTCCTAACTGCACCAAATACTAGCTGTATTACTCTTAATCTACTTTATCAACCTACATACCCTATTCACGTTTTGTTTCTTTGTTCAATTCTATATGGCGTGATCGTACATCTAGTGGAGTAACCCTTGTTTTATCATAGTAACCCCTGGACCTTCTTAAATGAAGTGATTTTGAAACTAACCTATGGTGATGAAGCCTAGCCCTATCTTATGCTATGTCTAAAGTTGCTATCGGCCTTGTGTATGACTAATTTCTACTTATAAATAAGAATAACTTTATCCTAAGATGCGCTTATGTTTTCCCTAATAAATATTGTTTAAGATGCACTTTGTGTTATTTTATGTTGCCTGCTATTTCACATTAATAGAATTGCCTTATTTTATGAAGGGTTGATTAATTATTTATCATAAATGAGCATACTGCTTATCTAGCATGGTTCATTCTACAGAAATATGTTCCTCTACCAGCGGCTTATGGATATAGTATTGAATTTCGGATATGTACAGTAAGTATTAGAATGTAAGTAGCCATATTGGCCTATAATGAGATATAGATTACTACAACTGTAGGTAATGAATAGAAGTTTAAGGTAATAGTTTAATATTGTCATTGTATGTGTTAGTCAGTGGTGGTAGATATATATTATAGTGAATATACCCAGCGTTTTTGGTGTTACGGTTTACTAGTCGAGCCCCGCCTTCCGCCCGCCAGAGTACCACTCGTCATCCAGACTTGGACGTGATTCCTCCGTATGCTAATTTATTTTGGAAAGCAAAAGGGATACCCATTAAAGAGTAAATAGTACCTGTTCCCATCTAATAGTAGGATAGGCAATTTGTCAGTAAAATTATGTCTGACTATTAAATTCAGGGACAAGAGGGTAGACTAAATGTCTTCAAGCGTATTACCTGCTACACAAGCATTATGCTCTCATTGTGTTCGCTGGGATGAGTTCAGACTTATTTACTTTGAATTAACACCACGGAGGTGTAAAAGCAAAGAACTCAAATTATGAATTTACAACAAGCAGGTAGTACTAGGTACTCAGATGGAGTTTTATAGCAAGGGTTTGTTTGTCAGTCAAACTATACCTCAACCTTCACTGTAGAAAAGGCATCCTTACATGATAATACTCCCTGCGTCAATTGTCACTCATTATCCTATTATTTTCAGGAAATATGTAGTTATGTATGTAAGCATGTAAATGTTATACCATGCTGTTATGTATAAGCACTATTATGCACCAACTCTAGATCTTAGAGATAGATTGAGATGAAATGTCTATTAGTATTTAAATACATTACATCAGACCTATTTGTCTCAGTGATTCAACAAATTTAAGTGTGAGGATAGTAATATTCCTAGATTTCAATATGTAGGGGTTTGAGTCAATCTTACACTCGCCCTTGGTAGTATATAAGGAACATTACTCTCCCAGAATTCATTATTTATTCCAGAATTAGATGAATCATATGGTATATATGTGGATTGTCAATATCTCAACCTTACAGAATTTACATGACTTCCATGGAACCAACAGACCATCTCCTTCAGAGAATGATTATCATGATAATATATTGTCAGAGAGTTATTAGATCTCACTGGACTAAACAAATCTGAATTTTCCAACAAAATAGGTAGATCAAGAAGATATTTATTTAGTAATTAAATAGACAACTCAGACTCAATCCATTGTCAGATAACTATGATATTATGCCACAAGTTATGATATTAATTGTTCATGGCCAATCTATGTGATTTTACAATATGAAAATCCCCAAATCATTCAAGTAGATACTCTACACACTATTATAGTCTCAGGGCCTTGTACATAAAAATTTAAGGTTAGGAATTTCATACCTTTGTTAGAAACAGATTCCCTGAATCTTTCACAATTAGAATACGCATATTTTTTCAGCATTATCACTAGTCACAATCACAGAACCAGCTTATGCCATTTTGTTATCATATTTTCACAATCAACTTCACTTTCATATTAGATACGACTATCTACCTTAAAATTACGGTCGAAAATTAATTGTTTGAGTAACGTCCTACCCACCAGCAGCTTGGATGGTTATATTGCTACCACCGGATTTACCGTGAAAACGAATGGAATTTTATCTCCTATACCCCTCTTTTCCTTAACCTGACGCAATCGTTAATGGGCCTAATCTAGTCCCTATCAGTCCCTAATTTCTAGTCTAAAGGTGTTAAGTTACTGTCCCCCCATCCCCAAAGTGTGTGTGTGTGTAGAACGAACTCCGGTGTAAGAGATCGCTCCCTAATCTAGCTAAAAAGATTTGAGGAAGCTTCCCTCGCCCTATTTTAATGATTCTACCTGCCTGACTGCTCCTAAAATCAGATTTCCTACTCTGGTAAATAGATTAGGTTCCTAGCAAGGAACCGTCATCTCTAAGCTGTAAAAGGGAGCCAGAGTTTGGGCCCACGAACCTATTATTCCTATCACTCTTGGGTTGTGGTCATCTCTTGTGGTCAGGATCGAGACTTCCACGCCCTAACAAAGGTTTGAGGTTTCCAAACGTATCCCCAGGCAAGTGGAATGTTAAATAATAACTGCGACGTTCGGACCGTTGTCTTTCAACCCCCTGGAGCCATCTAGACACCTCAAGTAGCATAACTAGGCTGGGAATTTCAGCCCATTCGACCAGCTACAATGTCGAACTATTTTTACTCCTACTTGGCCGCTACCCTCATAAAGAACAATCGCTCTCATAAGGAATAGAGGTCCAGCGCTGATCTTGGCCATGTATTCCCCAATTCGACACAAAACTCTATTAAACTTTCATTAAAATCAAACAAATAGGAACTAGATATCTCGGATTTGACACGGAGAAGATTTCGAAGACATCAAAGATCTCCCCAACATCATTTCCTCAATATCATTCAAAACTTTACAGTATATGAAACTATTATAGAGAATTTACCCTGGACAAGCTAATATTCATATATTTCAAAAGAATCTACAATATTTTAACTTCAGAACACGATACCAATGTGCTTCTTAGCTAAAATATTTTCGCAAGGGACATCGCGGGACTTTTCGATCCTAATTTGCCAAGATAACGCGATAACCCACACTTTAAACTACTTCTTTCTTGATTTAAAATAAAACTTGCAGTGGCGTTCTGGCAGCAATTCCTCTTGACTCTTCAAATTCCCGATGCGTAATCCCCAGACTAATGGCGCCATAGCCTTTTATACTCGCTACCGTGCGGTTCTCAGAAATCAGGCCACTTTGAGTGAAAAACCGTTGGCCAAACTTTTTTCTAAAATCCTCATGCAAATATCTAACTAATATGCCTACATTTAATAACTAATCTGCCTTGCTCTTTCCTGTCGATAAGACCTTTTTCATTTAATTCTCAATTGAATAAAGTTTTCCCATTGGTTAGGTTCAAAACTTTCTAGACCGTTCTAAGGCTACCTGTCTCTTTCTCCCTTTCACCCACATTGAATGCTCACCCCTACTCTTAATGAAATAAAGGTCAGCGTGCCTTGTAACAAATTCAATTCCAAAAACAATTTCATAGCTTTCTTTTAATTATTAGTGTTCCCTGTGCTATCTATAGGATCCCTTGAATCGACCTATTAGGATAATCTAATATCACGAGATATTATAATAAATTTTACCATTTAAATTCCTTTTACGCTGAGTATTAATTTATTTTAATATTTATTTAATTTTGATTGAATCGATTCTCTCGATTATCCGTAAAATGCTTACTTTTTTCAACTAGACAAAAAAAATAAACTAATTATCAATTTTTTTGATCAAATTTTGTTATCATCATGATTATTTATTTCCTTGTTCTTACTTAAAGATATAAGGTCAGTCAAACTATACTTTTAATTTCATATTTTTTTACATTTCCCTGCCTTCGTTCTAAGTTTTATTTTTCATAGATCATAGATCGATTTTCTTCCTCGCGTCAATTATTGACAAGACAAACTGTCAATGTCATTCTGCTTCATAACAAACAAAATAAGATGGATATAATGAATTATTGTGAAACAATTTACAAAAGACTGTATTTTATGATTGAATTTCAGTTTTCCAGTTAATATTTGAGAATTGTGAACGAGAACATAAGTGTTCCGTTACAGTGGTTCTATTCTACTCTGCCAGAAACCACATGACTACCATAAATTTATAACGTCAATATATTCACCTATATGATTTCATTGACATTGATTATGAAACATTATTTTGTCAGATTACGTAACTGCTCCATAGCGTAATCGGTATGGCCGTTTTCTACCACATGAAAAAAATGTTGCTCCTTTAGGGACAATATCCTTATCCTTTCTAATATTATAAATGCGAAAGTGAGTTTGTTTGTTTGTTTGTTACGCTTCCACGCTGTAACTACTGAACCGATCATCATGAAATTTTACATACAAGTTCTCTGGAGTACGGAGAAGGACATAGGCTACCTTTTATCCCGGGAAAAAGAACTATTCCCGAGGGATCGACATAGACGCGGGCGGAGCCGCGGGCGAAAGCTAGTTTTTAATAAAGTCTTATACTGCTGGCAAGGGCTATAAAACAATCTATGCCTTGCCCTCAGACAATACAATTTCTATAAAGTAATGAACTGCCCAGTAACCGCGCATTTCGGGGCCAGATAACTCGAAGTAATTTAATATCATATTAATTTTATAATAATTTTTCCATTCCTTTAACAGTTATTCATTTATTGGGATATTTTTGATTTTAAATATTTCCCTTACATCATCATCATCATCATCAGGTATTTTTAGTCTCCACTACAGGAACACGACCCTGTCTGTACTACTAGAGCCATACTTGGCCAGAACAGCCAAAGGACTTGGTCTACACTCTCCACGCTGGCCAGACGGGTTGGAGAGGTCTCTCAGATGTTTATAAGCTTAGTTTAGCTTGTATTTCCTAAGTCGCCTTATACGACATCCACGGGAAGAATTGGAGTGGTCCTATTCTACTCTGCCGCCGGGTACCACACGGCGAACGGATTTCCCTTACATATACACCATAATTTCGTACCTTGTAAACCATGTGGTCTCCAGACTAGAATCCAGGACAACTCCATTCAGTCTCGTGGATGTCGTAAGAGGTAACTAAAGGAACAAACATCCATATCCCGTGCAAAGAAAGCATTCCCAAGAAGGGAAATCGGGTGGCGGCCTGTCATAAAATCGCAAAAACAACAGGATCAGTACTGCGATGTCATCTTGGGGTTATTGAACGCAATTGCACTAATAATTTTACTATCCACATACATTTTTTTACGAGATAACATCCTATAAATCGATGAAACCAAAAGCGAGATCGTATCAGAAACGAGGATATTCGTAAGAGAACAAAGGCCATCGACATAGCTCAGGGGATTGGCTCTTTGAAGTGGCAGTGGGCAATACACATAGCGCGTAGAAACGATGGCCGATGGGGCAGAAGGGTTTTCGGATGGCGACCACGTACCGGCTGGACATCCATCGACCGGTCGGATGACCTGAGTAAGATAGCAGGAAGACGCTGGACGCAGGCCGCTTTCAACCGGTCGTATTGGAAATCCTTGGGGGAGGCCTATGTCCAGCAGTGGACTTCTTGCGTGCTATTATGATGATGATGATGAAAAAGACCTATTATTACGATACTTATATTTCTATCAATTTGTCGGTAAACGTAGGAAGAATATTCTTCGTACAGTTTTTCAAGCTCTTCTATTGGTACAAAGTAAAACCCCTTTTTCTTACTTTTCCCTTCAAACACATATCATATTCGCAATCGAAAAAAAATTATGTTGCATAATAACTGCATACACTAGTTCCTACGAACTCTTTCATTACAGTAATAGAGCCATTTACTTAACTACAGGGAGCCGACACGCCAATACTTGCGGTAATATCGAGATGCCTTCATAATGGTGGCAGCAGTACATTATGAATTATTTACGGCTCAGGGCGATGACCTGTCGTGTGACAAGAAATTTGAATAAGGATTTTTTATTCAGACTATAAAAAGGGCTTTCTAGGAAATCAAATGAGTTTATACTTGAATGATATTTTCCTTTAGTTCAGGAGTTCCTAAGACTTTATCATCATCATCACAACGCATCGTAGCGCATGTAACATAAGGAAATTAACACTTATAGATAGAAGATACAATTCATATTTGAATGGCAAGGCGGAGCCATTGTAAGCCGCCGTCAGCCGACTCTGTTCACACGCGTCACGTCTGTGTGTTTATGTCTGTCTGTTGCTTTAATGCCATCGAATAGATGGACGGATTTTTGCTGTTTTCTGTATTTAAAACTAGATTTAGCTGCCTAACTTCTTAGCGATATTTGGTTTTTTTTTTCAAATTCAAATTCAAAACGTTTATTCAATATAGGTTTCTTTGAACACCTTTTAATTGTCATATTTCACTTCTCAACAATTGTTGACGTCAAAAATTTACTTATGGCTAAGTTTAATGCCGCTTCCAAAGCGGAGTGCAGAAGAAGCGGAAACAAACTGCACAGCGCATTTTCTCCAAGGACGACAACTCACAATTTTTGAAAACCTCTGAAATTAGGTATGTGGACTGAGTATATATTGGTTTATTTAAATGTCATGTTCAAATTGAATTTAAAAAATAATGTCATATTATTGAAATTAATAATACCAAAATAAAAAAAATAAAAAATGTCAAATTAAGTACCTACTAAAATTAAAATAAAAAAAGTCATCTTTGAAAATATTACGTACAGAATGTACCACACATTAGTCATATAAATACAGAATTACGAGGCGTCCGCGCCAAGCTCAAGCCAAACATTCTTATCATTAATAAAATCTTCGGTCCTATAATATGCCTTTTTACAAAGTAATTGTTTTACATAACTTTTGAATATTCTATCAGGCATATCAAGGACCGATTTTGGCAATTTGTTGTAGTAGCGTATACAGTTTCCCATGAAAGACTCGCTAACTCTGCTTAGCCGATATCGCGGAAGAAATAATTTATGATTGTTACGCAAGGGTCTATTTATTAAATCACTAACTTTTTTGAACGACAAAATATATTTTTCCTTGCATACATTATATTCTCGAATATATACTGTGAAGCTACAGTTAAGATATTAATTTATTTAAACAAATGTCTGAGTGAGTCCCTCGCGCCCAGGCCGTAGATGGCACGAATTGCTCTTTTTTGTAGAATAAAGATAGTCTGGATGTCGGCTGCATCGCCCCACAGAAGTAATCCGTACGACATTAAACAATGAAAATAACTAAATTATACAAGCCTAGCAGTGGACTCATCTGTCAGTTGTCTAATCCTTCTAACAGCGTATGCTGCGGAACTAAGCCTATTAGAAAGTTTAGAAACTTTGATCGCCTTATAAATCCAAGGCAGGGCTGAATGTAGCTGATGAAATGTTGCAGGTAGAACATTGATTTCGGGACCAAGTGACTGTTATAAAGGTAGATTAAAAAGTTACGAATTTCATAATCAAAATCAGGTGCAACACCATGTCAAGTCAAGTAAGAAGTAAAAAGAATTGATCTTGTATCGAGTATATAATTTTCAGGCTACGAGGACGGATCGATAGAACCCGCGCGCGGATGCGGCCGCGGCGACGGAGGCGTGGAATTGCCACCGGACGGTTTCCGCCCTGAACAGCGGTCATCATCATCATTTCGTGTAGGTGACACGGTCAATCGACCATGCACACCCTGGTGTCAGAGTTCTTCGGAACCGCCTCTCGGCCTCGTTCATTTAACGACTACCAGATGACAGCCGGGACCAATGGCTTAACGTGCCTTCCGAAGCACGGAATCATCTATATTATCAGACAATCAGGTGATACAAGCTTGCAATGTCCTAACCAAACTCGAAACAACTAAACAAAGTATGCTTTTCGTAGGAATCAAACCCACGACTCTCGGGTCTACAGGCAAACGCCATAACCATTGGACCACGGAGGCTGTGCGGTGCACGCACGAGACGGATTCATTGCAACGCCGCGCATCCGCGCAGATACGCGGTGTCAGTGTGTTATATCTTGCGGATGTATCAAACAAGCAATCAAGATTTTGGCCTCCAAAATTAAATTAAATTCGTGGCACTTAAGTATCTTATTAAGTATGCCTTAGAACTCGAATGAGGAAACGACCGTAGTCTTGGGCGTCCTAGCTGATATTATTAATGTGAAAGTCATTTTGTTTGTTTCTTTGCAAAAATTTCATGATGTAATATTGTATACGTGCTCTCTGGGATATACATAAAAATATAAGCTACCTTTAATCCTAGTAAAAAGTACTGTTTCCAATGGAACGATATTAACACAAGCGGAGCCGCGACTAAAAGCTAGTATAAATAAATAGGCCATAGGCTAAATATCCGTCACTACATTCCATATTATTCTTGTTAATATATGTCTTGCGTACATTTGGCACAGACAACCTATGAGGAGGAGATAATTATGATACAATAATATTACTAATATTTACGGGAGATACCCATTATTGTTATGAAACTAGTTTAGCCGTGTGGTATCCAGCAGAGTAGAATAGGACCACTCCAAGTGTTCCCGTGGATGTCGTAGAAGGCGACTTAGGACATACAAGCTAAAAAAAGCTTATAAACATCTAAGAGACCTCTCCAACCCGTCTGGCCAGCGTGGAGAGTGTAGGCCAAGTCCTCTGGCTGCTCTGACCAAGTATGGCCCTAGTAGTACAGAAAGGGTCGTGCTTCTGTATTGGAGACTAAAAAGGACCAGATGATGAAAACATTTTGTTCAATATAAAATTTAATAAATCTTAGCGACTACAATAATCTACAAAAAACACATTACGAGAGTATGGCAAATTCACTATGTTCATAAATCTCCGAAAAATGAAAGCGAAATGTTTTGAAAATGAAAAATAATGGTCTCGTGTGGAAATACGATGCGTCCAGTTTTTTAACACATAAAACATGTGCGTGTAGTAAATTATAGCTCTTATCAAACAGACTCAATATATAATAGTAATAAATATACACTTTCATATATACGAACAAATCACACAGATTGAGGTACCCCCAAAGTAAATTCGATACTTGTGTTATTTCCAAGTTGAAGTTGAATTAGTACCATATTTTATAACAAATACATATTATATAGTTAAACATCCAAGATCCAACCCAATCTGGAAAAGATCATTTTCCATCTTGACCTGACCCGGCACCCTCGTGTCGCAGGCTGGCGTGTTAACCACTGCGCAACGGAGCTTGCCATATATGTACTATAGAGGGAGAAGATTTTCATACAACGAAATTAAGCCAAAATCACAGAAAAAGTACTAGTACTTACGCCAAGATGTCGATAATTGTTGTCATATAATTGTAAACGATGCATCTACCGAACATACATACGATAATATGATGACATTCTCCATAGATTGGTTTTTCTCTTTTCTATATTATTGTTGGCAATCATTGACATCAGGTAGGTATCCCATAACACAAGTCTCGAACTTTACTTGTCCGTAGTTATTTATTCATCATTCAGATTTGCGTTAAAAAAATGCGGTACAATTTATACTCAAACTTATATTAGTACAATTCAATGTAAAAATTTGTCATTGAATTGTACATTTTGGTTTCTATGTCCCTCTATAGCTCTTATATGTTAAAACTCTTTGGTTCTAATTTAAGTCCATGTGCGAGTCGATAGGTAAAGTTCAATAGATAAAGTTTAGCTGTACAGCAAGTATGTATTTAGCAAGTTTAAGCTTTGTTTAACTTCCTGTTAACTATGAAACTCAAATGAATTTAAGAAGAGTTCATTTTATAAAGATTGTTCTATCCCTTGTTTAATCCCTGAGATCTATGTATACTTTTAATTATAAGATAATTAATGTCAATAAAGTAAATACTGCTTTTTACAAAAAACGTTTGTAACGACAACATCTAAGTACGTAGTAAGGACTTTCAACAATTTCTGACTAAAATACATCAGAAAATCCGTTTTGGTATATTATTAAAATGATATTGTACCTCGCGTAAGTTTTAGTAATATTATAAGTAGGTAATATAAAATATAGCATATACGCGAGTTTAAGCTAATATGAGTCTTGAAAGAATAGAAATAGTAACTTTTTATAACAATTTTAACTCCACAGTACGGTTATAACAACCGTATATTCAGAAGTAAAGCACAACGACCAATTATCAAATATTTAAAGAGCCAGACTCTCATTTAAACTTTAGGGATACTTCATAAAGTAATCTCAGTGGGGTCACATTTTTTCTGCTGTAAACAGACTTTTATTTAAGTTTTTTACCAAGGTGATTAAAATCAAATCATCATCATCATTTCGAGTAGGTGTCACGGTCAATCGACCATGCACACCCTGGTGTCAGAGTTCTTCGGAACCGCCTCTCAGCCTCTGATCTGGTTCCTTTGACGACTACCAGATGGCAGCCGGCACCACCGGCTTAACGTGCCTTCCGAAGCACGGAATCATCTTTATTATCAGACAATCAGGTGATTCAAAGCCTGCAATGTCCTAACCAAACTGAAAACAACTAAACAAAGTATGCTTCCGGTGGGAATCGAACCCACGACCCCCGGGTCAACAGGCAAACGCCTTAACCACTGGACCACGGAGGCTGTTAAAATGAAATGAGTTCGGGGAATTGAGTCCGTAATAATTAAACAAAGCAAGGTGCTGAGAGACGTATGCCACATAAAGTGAAACGTTACAAGAAACTTTTTAACGCTGATGAGTTAGCTCCGGGCCGCAATTTAAACTTCGAGCTCATTGTTAATTTCTTAACTCAAGATGCACGAATATGCGCTTAATGTGTAATTTTGAAATATTCTCCTGTAACGCTGCATGAAATAAACATTCGGATCTCGAATACAACTTGCGAGTGAACTTTGTATGAACGCGGTTGTAATTTTAATACAAAGGCATAAGATTTTGTTTTTAATTAGAACTCTTTCTGAACTACTTCTCTTATATTATTTTTAAAATGAGAAAAGATTATTAGTTCTTGGAAATTTTTACAGAATTTATGACTAGTTATTGATGTTACGAATAACAACAAAGTTTCTTGTTAAATTATTTTATTGCGTCTTGAAATATTTGTACTATCCCGGAACATCTTGAGGAGCAGAAGAATTTGTGTAATATTTGTTTTTTGATTGAGTCTAACAAATACTAGCACACAAACTCTTCCTAACCACTCTCTGTAATCGTTTAACCACACGTCACACTTGATAACCCTATCCATCTACCCATTCATAAAATAACCACTTACATTTTGAGTTGTGGTAGAGCCATGCTACCGACGAAAGTAAATTTTGCTAGTAGCATGAATGGGCTGGCTCGTCCCGGGAAGTACCACACTCTCACAGAAAATCGACGTTTGAATAGAAGCTTTGCCGCTTTTATGCTTCGTTTGGTGAGTGAGAGAGCCGGAGGCCCATCCTTCCCTCATTTCCTGCCAGATGGCAGCCGGTACCACCGGCTTAACGTGCCTTCCGAAGCACAGAATCATCTTTATTATCAAACAATCAGGTGATTCAAGCCTACAATATCCCAACCAAACTGGAAACAATTAAACAAAGTATGCTTCCCATGGGAATCGAACCCACGACCCCCGGGTCTCCAGGCAAACGCCCTAACCACTGGACCACGGAGGCAGTTAACACCTTGGTGTTGCAGTTGTCAATGGGCAGCGCTGATCGCTTACCATCAGGTAACTCGCTTGCTCGTTTGCCGTCCTATACCATAAAAAAAATATACACACATATACACATCTCACAAACACGCACACATTACAAACTATGACAGCCAAAATATAAAATTCAAAAATAGGTATAAAAATAAATTGGTACGTAAGTAAAGTCATACTAATTAGAAAAATAAAATAATAGCATAAGATTAGATATCAAATGTATTAAGTATAACCACACATGCATATGTTTATCACATTTGTATTTTAAGCGCCAACGAACTGTAACAAGTATTCCTAGTCTAGTACAGGTCTCTTAGGAGTCCTATTTCAGGAACTAGTCTCTTCACAAGGCTTGAGTGTTCATTGTCAATGGCTAACCTATGACAATGAACATAATATAAAATCTCATCATCTTATAATATAAAATAAACTTAGTAACTAAGATCTTTCGCAATGTATAACCTATTGTAAAGAGAAAATAAAGTTATTTTATTATTATTATTATTAATCTTAATATAAAAGTGATACGCACAAAGCTGTTGTTTGCTTCTTCTTCTTCTTCATCGTCGGTTTTCAACCTTAGCATTGAGCGACCACATGAAATATATTTCCATTGAGTGCGGTCATAAGCTGCGTGGACCGCACGATGCATGGATTGCTTATGGAATGGAAAAAATAAAAAACCAAAAAATCAACTCTATAAAAAGAAGAGATACAAATAATGAAATCGGAAATACCTACAGTTCTTTTGGCGCTTTTTTCATTATTGTAATCAAGAAAATAAGTGTATAAAAATAAATTACTTCGCATAATAAACATCAAAATATCATTACGGACGAAATGAACGAGTTTTGTTTAAGTCTCGAATATTATCTCTGAGAATATTTTGCGTCGTTAAAAGGTATTCCAGGCTTTGTGTCGGGAAAGAGTGTATTCTGGATATTTACTTCAAATTAAACGTGAACAATGATGTCGTTGAAATGTAATATGAGAAAATTAATTTAATATCACTTTTTCTACAGATAATGGGAGAATTATTAAGTATTGCTCAATATCTACGTGTTTTTGTAAAAAAAATGTAATTACATTCTGAAAATACCAAGACCAAAATACCAATAAGAAATACCATTATCACTTTCTTGAGATAAAAACACAGGCTTTCAAGGTAAACAAACCGTGATACTGTTTACAAAGGAAAGCTTAGTTGTAATTGAAAAGAATTACACACTTAGGGGAGACGAGTCCTTGGAACTTTATTAGCTGATTAATTAAGTCTGTGCCGACGTATTCTCACAATTTCCTACCGACGGAGGCTGTATCTATCAGACTCATAAATTAGAAGCAATGGCGTCAACCTGCTGTGAGTTTTATTGTGATTTATATATTCGATTATCCAACAAACGACTAAACTGGAAAGCGTTTTGCAACTGTAACTATGTCATTAATACTTTGAAGGGGATAATACAATTTTATCACATTCGCAAATAATATTTCCGTATTTTTATTTTATTACGAAATATTCAATTCTTTTTATTGCTCTGGAGTTTGTTTCGGATATTTGATTTTCAAGTCGGAATTAAATCTGAGTGACAAACTTTTTCAATGAGCACTTATTGAATTTGTCGGAAATATTCGAGCAGGTTCCGATTTCAAATTGCTGTTTCATAACTTTTTAGTAAGGAAACGATTTCCTAGGTGCGAAGTTTGTTTTTGTCGTCGCGTCAACAATTATTCGATTTCGTTTAGAAATTGGATAAGCGAGTGTTTTGAAATCAAAATCAGGTTATGGCACTTTTAGAAAATTAATTTAACTTTATGTTAAAGGTATGTTTTTATTAGCCTGTAGGTATATGTCGTGAAATTATAGTAATCGCGAGACGATAATAATATGCAAAAATCGTTAAGAAAATAAAACTATTCTAAGCAGGTTGTAAAAATCAATAATACGCTTTTAGGAATGTATACCTAAATCGCTTAATAAATTTTGAAGTATTGTTACGATCCGAAGTTACTAATAAAATATTAAATAATCATATCTATTAAATAACTCTACTTTCAAAGACAAAATGTAAGTTAAAGTGTACACGAGTAGACTTTCAAACACAAAATGTGACGTGTTCATTACTTAAGTTTGAAAGTCATGTAGGTACGCGCATTTAGTTTCACGTTGGAGTTTTCAAGCGACTCTTGCTATCTTTTCGTGCAACGTACCGGTCTCTCTCTTTCTCTGTCTGCATCCGTCAACACGATATATTCAGCTTACATGATCAAAAATGGGGATTGCTCAGGTGTATCTTAATGTGTTTCATACCTACTTTATTTAATATCGCACTTAAAAAGAAGAATTGAGGAGACTTATTATAATGGAGGATGGCTTTTTCATCGATTCATATGGCAAAAATAGGGCAATATCTAAGTCTGGGTAAAACTCATACTAAAACTTTGAGATAGATCTATCCACCAAACCAAAATAATTCAGTAAAATAAATTATATACCACACAACTATATACTGACAACAGTATATATTGTCCGTATATAGTTGTGGCTAGATTCTTGGCCGTGAAGACTGGTGTCGTTTCCAAGAGTCAGGAATTAAGCGAAGTTCCGGTTAAATATGGGAAGATTGAACGCCTTCTAAACTTCAGCTTTCCGATTATATATACGACAAAGAACTGAGTGAAGTAGGGTTGCCACCCTTACTATATTTTAGTCCAATAAAATATATGTTATAGGAAAATAATTTTGTACAAATTATGCATTTTTTTAATTAACTGTGACTGGAACGCACCCGTAACACAACATTGGGAATTCCAGAACTAAACGCATTAATGTCGTTCGTTGCTCACACGGCACGGCAAGTAAACGTCATTTTCTTGGCAGTATTTGGCTTACGCGTTCTTGAGAAAAAGGGTCTAGATAGACCGACGGACAGACAGACAGACGGACAAACAGCAGACGGACAGACAGACAGACGGACAACCGAGTGATCCTCAACCGAGGGTTCCGTTTTTTCCTTTTGAGGTACGGAACCCTAATTACTAAAATAAATTCGTATTAATTTTTTTCTTGAATTTGTCATTATTACACTATTTTACGTTTAATAAAAGTGGTAACCCTAGAAGGGAGCTCTTTGGGTATGATTTTTGGCTAGTACCTAATGCTGGTATGAAAGTAAGAAGTAAGAGTAGGGATATGTTTATAGTGAGCATTTATGTTCAGATCACCACCTTAAATTATTATTTGTATCTATACATCGAAATCCCACTAGACATTCGTCCGTTCGTCCTTTTTTTAAGCTTATAGCTTTTATCTAAACGTTTCATTTCACTTAAGGGTAGTATTTTAAATTTAAATAAGTGCCATTTAAATTGCCATGTTAATTCTTTTGCTACTTTTATTTGTCAGACCCTTTCACATGTTTACATTTATCAATGAAATTCTTAATCAATTGATTGACGTAAACATGTGAAATGGATTTGAATATGGGCGCTTATTACATTAAGGACTACTTTGTGATCACCCAGATTCATTTTATTGGTTAACTATGGATGTTCATCATTTCAGTCATAAGAAGTCCACTGCTGGACAACGGCCTCTTCCAAGGATCTTGGCAAACGCTAAAACTAACGGAAAAATCAAAGGAATCAATTATATTTCTTTCTGAAGAATGCAAGTAGCTGAACTCACATTGCAGAAGAAATGTTATAATATTGATTTACTGTTTTATAAGTTTACAAATAAAAATAAATAGTTAACTATTAGTTGAAAAAGCTTAATTTAAACTGAAAGTATAACATCTAACAAGTTAAGCAATTTGTGCCAAGTATCTAAGTAAGTATTACTTATTTAAATTATTAAATTTAAATTCATAGCCACCAGATTGTGGCTATGAATTTAAGTAATGTAGTAGGGAAATTTGATAAAAACTATAAAATACTAACTATATGTCCATATTTTTTGCAATGAACTGTTATGAAGCTTTTGCCTCTCCCACTCGTTCCGTTTTACCACTGGGTACTTTTGCAAACAAGTTTTGGCTTACACCAGGTTTTTTAACAAAACTAATTTTAATGTAAAACAAGATTATTACGTTGACTTTTTGCTGTATAATTTTTCATAAACTTCTCTTATTTATCAATATCACTTAAACTGTTTCATTTTGGACGAATTGAGCCGATAAAAGTGTCGACTCGGCGGTGGAAATTATTCACGGGAACAAAAGCGCCACCTTTCGGGCAGGTGCCTGAAACTGGAAATTCATTGCGTCGTAAACAAAAGGACAATTTTAAAGCCTCCGAGTGGGTGTTCTGCGCCGAATGTCCCTTTTTATTATTTTCCTCGTCATATTTCAATTTTGGGTAGCATTGATCAGTTCTAGTTTATTTATTGTTTACTAGTTTTTAGGTACCTACTGATAATGTAGCTTTCAAAAGGTTTCAATAGTGTGCATGGTCGATTGACCGTGACACCTACTCGAAATGATGATGATGAATAGGTTAAAGCATGTTTAAATTGTATTCAGTAGTTTTTGAGTTTATCTATTACAAACAAACACAAACGATAAAATCTTTTCTCTTTTAAATATAAGTATAGATAACATTTTCCTTTGTTTAATAAGTACTTTGATAACGTATCTTAAGAGGCTTACGTGCGCCGACTAGCGCCACCCATCAGTCACATTTTAAACTGTTAAATCAAATCATCATCATCATATCAAGCGCAAAAGGCAACTGCTTCCCCAAAGATTTCCAAAATGACCGGTTAGAAGCAGCCTGCATCCAGCGCTTCGCTGCGACCTTGGTCATTGGGCGTTGGGCGTCCGACGCTGCGCTTACCGGTACGTGGTCCATTCCAGAACTTTTCTGCCCCGTCCGCATTGATTCTACGCGTTATGGGCCCCACCCACTGCCATTTCAAAGAATTAATCAAATATATAAATTAAAATACTTGTTGTATTTTAAGTATAGGTTTATTGGTATTACCGTGTTATAAATTATTATCAATCAATAATTTTCTCAATTTATCAAATGAAAAATATTGAAAAGTAATTCCATAGCGCTAGTTGGCTCGTATAGGCCTTTAAGCCGTCTTCAAATTGATCATGTTAACAGAATGTCGCTATACAGCCAAAACTTATTTATATCATTCTCAAATCTCTTAAAACTTCTTAGAGTTAAAGAACTTTATTTATGTAAGTTTTATTTAAAGTTTAGTTTTGTATTTTTGAATGTCAATGTAAAATACAAAATAATGCTGTAAAATTGTCAATATCCATATAAATCTTTTCATTACACAGGAATTAAAAATAAAATATAACTAGTATTCAATGTTATATATTAATTTCTGACATAATATGTACAAAAAGAAGTATTTCGGATTGAAAATAATTACGCAATAAGCAAAATGTGTCAAACTTTTGGCATTTTTTATATAAGCAAGTAGATTTAAATTTACATGCTCATTTTTCATCATCATCATTACAGTTACAAAAATGCCACTGCTGGTCAAGAGCCTTCCATAAGAATTACTCATTCCATGGCAGGATATTACTCACCACGCTTGGCTTTTTGTTTGGCTTCTAGTGCTTCCGACGCTGCTCCTCATCGCAAGCATTTTTAAGCTGGGGCAAGATGAGACTTTGTTGGATTTGGGAAGGGTATGAAAGGTATTGAGATATTCCTCACAAGGATGAATGGGGGAAAAGCAAGAAGCAGCTCGGGAGGCCGGACGCCCGGTGCCATACCTGCAACCACCGGACAGATAGTTGAGGATGATACCACAAATTTTACTGCAGTGCTATTGTATAGTATGGTCTTTCATATTTTGATTCATAAAATGCGTGTGAATGAGGTAATTTAATTGGAGCAAGATGAATAAAATTGAGGTATCTATCTATCTTCCTTATCCTTATCCTTACTAATATTATAAATGCGAAAGTGAGTTTGTTTGTTTGTTTATTTGTTTGTTTGTTTGTTTGTTTGTTTGTTTGTTTGTTTGTTTGTTTGTTTGTTTGTTTGTTTGTTTGTTTGTTTGTTTGTTACGCTTTCACGCCGTAACTACTGACCCGATTATCATGAAATTATGCATACAAGTTCTCTGGAGTACGGAGAAGGACATAGGCTACCTTTTGTCCCGGGAAAAAGCGCCACCCATCAGTCACATTTTAAACTGTTAAATCAAATCATCATCATCATATCAAGCGCAAAAGGCAACTGCTTCCCCAAAGATTTCCAAAATGAACGGTTAGAAGCAGCCTGCATCCAGCGCTTCGCTGCGACCTTGGTCATTGGGCGTTGGGCGTCCGACGCTGCGCTTGCCGGTACGTGGTCCATTCCAGAACTTTTCTGCCCCGTCCGCATTGATTCTACGCGTTATGGGCCCCACCCACTGCCATTTCAAAGAATTAATCAAATATATAAATTAAAATACTTGTTGTATTTTAAGTATAGGTTTATTGGTATTACCGTGTTATAAATTATTATCAATCAAGAGGGGAGACATACATGAGTTTGTTTGTTTGTTTATTTGTTTGTTTGTTTGTTTGTTTGTTTGTTTGTTTGTTTGTTTGTTTGTTTGTTTGTTTGTTTGTTTGTTTGTTTGTTTGTTTGTTTGTTTGTTTGTTTGTTTGTTTGTTTGTTACGCTTTCACGCCGTAACTACTGACCCGATTATCATGAAATTATGCATACAAGTTCTCTGGAGTACGGAGAAGGACATAGGCTACCTTTTGTCCCGGGAAAAAGTACTATTCCCGAGGGATCGACATTTGCGCGGGCTGAGCCGCGGGCGAAAACTAGTCTATCTATAATTTAAAGACTGTGTTCTTGTCGGTGGAGTACTCTCCATGTCTCTCGGTTCTCAGCCATTCTTTTCACCTCTCCATATGACACAACTCCAGCCTTTTCCTTTATCTCATCCAAATATGCTCTTCTTAAAAAATAAAATAAAATTGATTAATATAAAATTGATCATTTGATATAATATCAAATATGCATCAAAATGAGCCAGACTAACAAACATAATCAAAATCAAGTTCTATCTTATAGTTAGAAATTTTATAGTCTCTAGAATTTGAGTTTTTCTTTATAACTTTGTCCATTTTAATTAAGATATTGAATTTCAAATAGATAGTGATCAAAGCGTGTTTTAATTAATTAGAAAATTGTTTCACTAAAGAACTGATCTCTTCTGGAATTAGATTCTGTTCGGATCAGATGGGAAATGTTGGCATGCGTTTGTTGGGACCTGCGACAAGATAACTAGATTTTATTGGATTTCTCTGGAACCAGTGCTGCATTCTTGAAAGTAAGTAATAACTTAAATATTGCATTTACGAATTTCTTTGCTTTAGTTTATAAAGACAATCTTTCTATGCTGGTCTGGGAGAAAAAGAAGAACGTAGAATGTGCCAGCTGCTTCTCTTCCCGCGCAGATCGTAAAAGCCGATCGAGGGAATGGGCGAAAATCTGCGGAATCATGTCAATAGGCGATGCGGCTAGCAACCTATCACTATTTATATTCCGTTTACCTAAAGGTGGAAAACGGAATCAAAATAGTGACGGGAGCGCCCATCAACACGCTAAACGTGGCCTATCGGTCTAATAACTTTAGGCTCTGTCTACTGTATACTTTTTGTAGACGAGTAATAAATTAATTTTTCAAAGTCTGCTTAACGAACTTCCTGTATTTGAGGAAGTAGTAAATTAAAAAAAAATCTAATGTGCATTTCCCATTCTTATCTAGATTTGGAAAAGCTGATTTGTTGTCAAGTTATGAAACCAAAATTTTGCATTTAATTAATAATTTTAATCATGTATCGAAACGAGAGTTAGAAGGAACCTTTTATATATTTGTTTCCGTTGACGTTTCAATACAGTTACATCCATCTCTACATTTTAGTATTAAACAAAACGGTTTATCTCGCGTATTTTTTAAACTGTCGGAAAAAATTCCGACAGTTTCAGCCTAGTAGAGTCAAGGACGTCCCGGCGGCGTGGCCGTCAGCTGATCACTGAGGAAAACCGCCGCCTGCGCCGCGCGTCTCCGCGCGGCGCGCTCGCTACGATGCGTTGGGTAGAGGGTCGGACGCCTCCGAAGACGTCGTGGCTGGTCTTCCATCGTCATCATCAGCTTCTGGTCGATCAAGGACGCTTGAGTGCAACGGGAAGACTGACTAAAATTATATCTCGCGTAAATTTTAATAACATTATCATCTCTACATTATTTGTGTCATAAAGACTGGAGTACCTGCGGTGTAATTGTGTGGTGTTTTGTAGTCACATGAACAAGTTTTTTTTTTATATTTTGCATAGTCTGTTGTCCACAAAATATGGGAACATGAAGATGCCCCCCATATTTTGTATTTATGTTTACTGTTTTTGTTGTATGTTGTTACAGTATTTATGTTAGAAGTAATTAAATATAACGGTTTTATAAATATTCCTTCGAAATAGTAAAATGGAAAACAAGCCGAAAACATTCTCAAATCTCTGTAACCGTCTAACATTCATTTAGCCACGACATAGTTTTGCTTTTGCGCGGAAATTTCTGCCGCACGTCTGTCACTCTTCCGTTTGCTGACAATCTGACATGTTGGCAATGAAACGTCAGTCGAAGTTGAGCAAACAGGAAATTCAGGAAGAGTACTTTGTTACATAGTTCGACTTGTCATGTGGATTTTGAGTAAGGCAAGTTCTATTATACGAGTACCAAAGTAGTTTATGTACTCTATTTGTTTTTGCAAGTCCGCGTCATCCGAGGTCTGCAGTGGCGTGGATCGTCGTGTAGCCATTAAGTTCAGGGTCTGGGGTGAGATCTTTTGATGCTTGTGTTTGGGGCGGGACCTAAAGAACTTCGATCCTACCTCCTGGACAGTCTTTACAGACCCATTTTTTAATTGGTCCACTGAAACGCAATCCTTCGGGCAATCGAAGCGATTTGAGAGTTCCAGTTGGATACTGTCGTCATTTTGGATATTGTTCGGTGATGGTCGGAGCGACGAGACTTCATCAAGCGAGTCCTCATCAAGAGACCTCTCTCATCTGAGATTGATATTCACGATGCCTGTCACGATACGGTGATCACTACCATTTTTCAGTTTATTAAATACTCAATATTTTTTTATGCAAAAGAACACATCATTGGAGTCAAATACTTTTGTGTCAAACTTGATTAATTACAAAAGTATTTGACTCTATAATATGTAACGTGGGTTTTGAGTTGGGCAAGTTCTATTATACGGGTACCGAATGATGATGCATAAGAACATATCCCATTAAGCATTACTTATAAAAATATGTGAGAAATGTTAATTTAGAATTTCAATATTTGGTAGTTAATACGCGGTAGTAACCAAAAACAACAATTGTTATACAAAACACTTTCAAATCAACCAAACATTCTGACATTTCGTTTACCCGAGGTATGCCGCCTTGATGGCACTTTTTTTTTGTGCCGGAATTCAAACCTCACGTCCGTCACTCTTCCACCGCTGACAATCCGACATGTTGGCAATAACACGCCAGTCGAAGCCTAACAAACACGAAATTCAAGTTTCGCGTGCGACTTTGATGAAGAGTTTTAGAAAGGGAACCTTGAACATTATTAGGATAAATACTTTAGTATTTTTTACCTTTTAAGAATGCCAGACATTTGATAATTATTGGCAGTCATAGACAGGACCAATTGATCTTTTCAAGATTTACGGAATAAAATAACAAAAAGATGGTAGCTCTTATTGTTTATTAAAATATTTTCCATTATTTACAATTATTCCCATTGAAGACGCATTTTTTTTTTAATCTATGATTATTCCCTTCATACATTTTCTAGTTTTTTTGACAATAGTAATGCTTTACTAATATTATAAACGCGAAAGTTTGTGAGTGTTGGATGTGCGGATGTGTGGATTTTTGTTACTCTTTTACGACAAAACGGTTGAATGGATCTTGACGAAATTTTGCACACAGATAGGTTATCACCCAACATGATGGTAATCATGTTGGGTGAACTTAAAAGATAATTATGAACTTAAAAGATAACTTTAATGCGTCTGCCTTTAGTCAGTTCGTAGTTAGATACAAATGCAGTAAACTCTGACATCAATTGAAAGACATTTCTAGGGTTAAAAATGATTGCAATTGATGTCAGAGTTTACTGCATTTGTATCTAACTACGAACTGACTAGAGGCAGACGCATTGAAGTTGTTATATACCTGCGTCATAAGTTGGACAGTTTGACGGGCTGGAAGTGGGGAACTAGGTGGATGTGGGTGGCCAGTATTTGTTTCTAGTTTGCGATGTAAATGTCACGATATCGCTGTCGACGGTACATTGGAATTTGCTGTGTATGAACTACAGAGATATAATATATTTACCGACGCAGCATGAACCCAATATTTGGGACATTATATTTCGTATTTGAAACCATAGAGAAATCGCATTTGATGTAGTATCATATTTCTTTTTTTAATTATATGTGTTTTATGAACTAGCTATTGCCCGCGGCTCCGCCCGCGTCAATGTCGATCCCTCGGGAATAGTACTTTTTCCCGGGATAAAAGGTAGCCTATGTCCTTCTCCGTACTCCAAAGAACTTGTATGCAAAATTGCATGATGATCGGTTTAGTAGTTACGGCGTGAAAGCGTAACAAACAAACAAACAAATAAAAAAACAAACAAACTCACTTTCGCATTTATAATATTAGTAAGGAAGTAAGGATAAGGATAAGGATAGTCTTCGTAAAATAATTACATTACCGTAGTGTACCAGATGCTTCTCTTCCCTAACAGATGTAGAAGCCAGCCGAGGGTATGGGTGAAAATTGGAGAAAACATTTCAATAGACGATGCGGCTAGCAACCTATCCTTATTTTAATGTTTCCCACTAGATGCTCTTCATAACGCTAAACGTGGTTCTTGGGTTATGTGGCCTTAGGCTCTTTCAACCCAATTGTTAAATGAAGCTGTGTGCTTCGACATTTAATTAATTTAATTTCAGGAAAGTGTATGTCATAATAGAATATTTTGACCTGATTTCGATTCATAACTCTCAAACTCTAGCTAAACTAATTTCTAAATTTTTATTTATTTATTTATTTATTTTTGTAACATCTCATTTTACCTGTGTTCTACAATAAAAAGATTTTGTATTTTGTAAATAAAAGCGAGTTAAGAAAAGAAGAATCATTCAAATCGATTCATTATTGCCCGAGTAATCGCGAAACTATCAAAGAAAGTAAAAACTAACCGTACAATTGAGGATTTCCTTTTGTTTAACCACAGCTCACAAACTACCCATTCAAGTTTGTGAGAAATGCTGATCGAGGTGTCGAATAACCAAGGGCTGGTAAATATCTTGCCTAAAGAAATTGCATTGCTATTCAAAATCCTGTGTCTGCTCTGGCCAAGTATGGCTCCAGTTTCCAATGAAATTCAATGTGACAATGATGCTAGTCTTTTGGGCACATTACCGCAGGGCAGTGATATTTTTTATTCATAGGTAGATTTTTAATTTGTAAGTAATTTTATTTTATAAAAGATTAATTGTAAAAATTTAGTTTAACTAAATTTATTTCTTTTTTAAATAAATATATGAAATATTTTTATTTTAATAGGTTAATAAATTTCAACTTGAAATTCAAATATCCGAAACATACTCCAGAGCAGTAAAAGAGACCCAATTTTTTTTGAATCTATAAGTATTTGAATTTTTCGTAACAAAATAAAAATTCGTAAACAATTGTTACAAAATATGTGGTAATATTGTCCCTTTCAAAGTATTAATGACACCGTTACGGTAGCAAAACGCTTCCAGTTTAGTCGTTTGCTCGATAATCGAATACATAAATCACAATAAAACTCACAGCAGGGCGACGCCATTGCTTTTAATTTATGAGTCTGATGGATACAGCCTCCGCAGGTATAAAATTATGGAAATATAAAGGCGCGCACTGAATTTATCAACTAATAAAGTCCTACAGACTCGTCTTAATTCTTTTCAATTACAACTAAGCTTCCCTTTGTAAACAATGTCACGGTTTGGTTACGTGGAAGCCTGTTCTTGTCTAATGAAAGTAATTATGATATTTAAATTGTTTTTTAAATAGCATTACAATGCTCGGAATATTATTAAAATTAAAAAAATGTGATGAAAATACATTAAGTTTTTTACAAGAATTCGATGCGGTGATTCGAAGTCACGGTGGTGTAATGGTATCACACTTAGGGCGTTAATCTAAGGGACGTGGGTTCGAATCCTACCTGTGGCCGAGTTCTTTTTCATCACATATTTTCAATTTTAATAATTATGATATGCCTAAACTGCCTAAATACTTTTTTAAGAACACGTTTGAATAAGGGCTACCGCGTGTTAATTTTTCACTAGAGGAACGTTGAACGTGATGTGTATCAAATTACATTTTAGACTTATACCTGGGAAACTGAGATTTTGACGGAAAAGTTTCAATAAATTTTGGAAGTGGAAGCTTCTTTAGCGGCGTTGTGCACTTTTTGGGATGAGTAAAAAGAATTAAACTCACGTCAGGATACGTGACCTGATCAAAAATTCGTAAGACGGACCTATGTCGCGTCGGCGCGGCGTAGGAGAGGAAGTAATATCCCCCTCTCTTTCTACCTCTCGGCGAAAATGTATGCCTGCTTCTGCTGTAACGTTAATGTTCAAGTTTTCACTTCTGCTAACACTCCCGGAGTGCCAATATAGTTAACAACAGGGAATATGTTTATATGGTATTTCAGTCGTGGTAGAGCCACGCTACCGGCAAAATGAATTGCTAGTGGCATGAATGGGCCGGCTCGTCCGGGGAAGTACCACACTCTCACAGAAAATCGACGTCTGAGTAGAAGCTTTACCGCTTCTATACTGCGATCGGTGAGTGAGAGAGCCGGAGGCCCATCCTTTCCCGTCCCCTCCCCATTTCCTTCCCCCAACTCCTTGAAAGGCCAACAACGCACCTGTCACACCCTGGTGTTGCAGTTGTCCATGGGCAGTGGTGGTCACTTACCATCAGGTGACCCGCTTGCTCGTTTGCCGTCACCACCTACTAACGAAACGTAATAAGTCTGTATCTCGGTATATGGACGACCTATGGTCTAATGGAAAATGTCTCGCAATTTTATTATTATGTCATATTAACTTTACAATATTAATATTTTATGCGTTAACAGGTTAAATTCTATGGTCTCACTTCTTGTCTTACTAACTAGCTGAAGTGCAAGTAAATACATGCGGAAATAAAAGTATTTTCAAAATGTGGGGCCTTATATTATTGACCGAGCGAGCGAAGCGAGCGAAGCATCTCAGTTTCCACTGGCCCAAAATTCTTTTGTCCGTCTGTCTGTCTGTCTGTTCTCGCCTACAGGTCGCATTTCTCAACCGATTCTCATGAAATTTTGTGAGCAGGTTCGGTAATTATATACAATTTTTTTGCCGTGCCAGTTTTTCGAAATTTTAAAAAATGGCGGATATATGGGGTCTGAAACTTAAAAAAACTCATAGCACAGCTATTTGGAAAAAAAATCAAAAATGTCATTAGACTTTTTTGTTATTCTCATTAAGACGCAACTTTTTTGTCTGAACAACTTTTTTATACGATAAACTTAAACGTGTTTATAGTCGGCAATTTGCCCAAAAGTTGTCTGAAATCGATTTTCTGTATATTTTTTTATATTACTGCATTCAGTATGATATCATAAATACAAATCTATGGTATGATAAGTATGAAAATCGTGCGTAGTAACTGTGACGTCGGCGATACAGAGAAAAAATATTTTTTAAATAAACATACCATGTGCGATATCAAATAAAAGGGCTTTATGAGTAGATTACACAGAAATAAACTTCACTCCCATATTACTCAAACTCACAGACTATATGTAGTACAAAAGTTAAATATATATTGAAATGAAAGAAGTTGAAGTACGTGAAGTGGGAGAAGGAGTGAAATTGAACAACTTTCCCTAAGGAACATATATCAAAGTATGAAAAATATTTTTTGGCTTAAAGCATGATACTGAGAATTACTTTTATGATTGAAAACACTGAATAAACTTAGAAGCCTGAAATAAAAACTAAAAATAAATAAAAAAGATCTACAGGCTATCCTGTGACTTGAGCCCGGGCCTTATAGGTGCCGGCCACTTCTTTACGTAAAATTCGCATGTTTGTCTGCCATAGTAGTTGAAATTAGCGTCCTATTAAAATTTTGACTAATTGGTAACAACTATGAAACCGGGTACTTGAACTTGCCTCCCATTCACCCATGCCAAGTTCGCTATTCCTATTTTTCCGATCTTGGTGATGATCACTCCAACTTAGTTAATGTGTACATGTGTACAAAAGCATACTAAACATGGTGCTCAAGGGCCGTGTTTCCATACAAGAGTAGTCTCCTGATTCCTCGCCGGAAAGTATCTACCTATAGAGCAATGATTTTGTACTTAAAAAAAATCCGTACGTTTAAATATTTTCATAATTAAATAATTTAAAGAGATATGGAACTTCAAAAACATGAAAAATTGATGAATTTCCGTTGTGTTCAAACATCATGAAAACAAAATTTTGGCAATTATACATTTATGAAAAAGAAAACACAGAAACACGGCCATAGCTTATTTCAAATTTTTACTGTAAAAAGAAATTAAATCGATTAAGTTTTGGAGAAGAAATCAGAGGACTACGAAGCGTTAATTTTGTGTACTTTTATAGGTATGTATTTTACAGCCGAGCTGCAGTTATCTCTATCGCACTCTGCGGGGTTTGTTTGGGTACGCGGCGCGATAGCAATAGATATTATAAATACCTATTTTTTCAATTCTCTCGAGCTTAGTGTTTCCTCTTAAAAAAGGGTCTGGTCGGGTCTTCTGGTAAGAGGAATGTAGGTTTAAATTTCCGTTTCTTCTGGTACCTAATTAAGAGCTGCGGGGATTGGGAAATAGTAACTGAAAGAAATCAACCTTTAGTCAATTAGCATATCAGTAACAGATATATTTTAGAGCACTGGAGGGCAAATGTGGATGTTGGTTGTAAGGCTCGCGAGGTCTACTGTTCTCGCAGAACCACTAGTTATATATGTTCTTAGATACGAGATCCAGTTATATCGATTTTTCACCTCCGATACCCCCTACATACTAAATTTTATCACAATCTTTAAAGCCATTTTATTGAGCAAAAAGTATTATCTGCTAAGTATATAATAACGATGATATGTAATTACTTCTTCCATATTAAATTTTCACATATACCATTGTTTTCATTTGATTTTGAACCAACGCGAATTTTCTTGATTATTATAAAGACCACAGTGCCAATAATACCTACCGACAGTTTCGTTATTCAATCAATCAATCAATCAGCCTATTGCAGTCCACTGCTGGACGTAGGCCTCCCCAAGGGCACGCCACAGTGCACGATCTCCCGCTTTCCTCATCCAGCCACTACCAGCGACCTTCCTCAGGTCATCGGCCCATCTGGCAGGGGGGCGTCCAACACTACGTTTGCCGAGACGTGGTCTCCATTCGAGAACCCGTCTACTCCAACGCTCGTCGGTTCTGCGACTAATGTGGCCAGCCCACTGCCACTTCAGCTTGCTACACTTTTGGACAATGTCTAAAGTTTTGGTCCTCTGCCGGATGATTTCGTTACGGATTTTATCCCGCAACGAAATACCGAGCATTGATCTTTCCATAGCTCGCTGAGCGACATGTAGTCGGTGGGCCAGCCTGACTGTCATGTTCCACGTCTCGGCTCCATATGTCATGACGGGTAGGACGCACATATTGAACACCCTGCTCTTTAGGCACTGCGGTAGTGTTGACGAGAAGATATGACGCAGCTTCCCAAATGCTGCCCAGCCCAGCTGCACTCTTCTTGTGATTTCGCGCTCGAAGTTGTCTCTACCTAGCTGCAATGTCTGCCCGAGGTAGACATATTCTTGGACAACTTCAAGCGCATTATCATTGATCAAGATCGGCTCCGGCGTAATAAAGTCGTTGAACATGACCTTGGTCTTGTCCAAGTTCATCCGGAGACCGACCGACATTGAAGCAGCTTCAAGGCTGTGCAGCATCTTCTGCAAATCCTGCAACGATTGTGCCATCAATACTATGTCGTCGGCAAAGCGAAGGTGACTGAGATATACGCCATTGATGTTGATGCCCAGCCCGTTCCAATCCAGAGTTTTGAAGACATCTTCCAGTGCGTTGGAGAACAGTTTCGGAGAGATGACATCTCCCTGTCTCACCCCTCTGAGCAACTGGATGGGTTTCGTCTGGTGGTTCTGTACTTGGACGGACATCGACGCTGATTTGTATAAACTTCTCAGTACCTCCACATATCTCCAATCGACTTGGCATCGCTGCAAGGATTCCAGAACAGCCCAGGTTTCTACGGAGTCGAAGGCTTTCTCGTAGTCCACAAATGCTAGGCACAGCGGCTGATTATACTCCTGCGACTTCTGTATAATCTGCCTTACTGTGTGAATGTGGTCCACGGTGCTAAATCCTTTTCGAAACCCAGCCTGTTCCGGTGGCTGGAAGGCGTCAAATCTTGCGGCAAGACGATTCGAGAGAACTCTCGAAAACAGCTTATAGATGTGGCTTAAGAGCGCGATTGGTCTATAGTTTTTAAGGAGGGTTTTGTCTCCTTTCTTGAAAAACAATGCCACCACGCTCTCACTCCACGCCCTTGGGGTAGTCCCATTGGCTATGACGGAATTAAATAGCTCCTTTAGCTTTTTCAGCACTGGAGTTCCTCCTGCTTTGAGAAGCTCTGAGGTAATTCCGTCTTTGCCGGGAGCCTTCCCATTTTTTTTTTCCGAGTTACACTTAGAGTTTCGTTATTATTGTATATTATTTTTACTAAGTAGATTACAATTATTATTCTTTTTCTTTCTCTTTTCTTCTTCTTCGTCTTTTTACTATACCATCTTTAATCAGATTCTTTGTTTGTAAATTATATCATATAAATTTAAATAAGAAGATTAAATATTTAATAAATATTGCTATCGTCAAATTATTTAGTTCCGGTATATAAGTAAAAAAGTATTTATGATAATATCTAGTTAGAACCATGTAGGTTTATTTTATTATTTTCTTATTCTCAACTACACTTGCAAGTTTGAAAACAGTTATGATTAAAAGCAAAATCTCACGCTTTAGTATTAAAATTACTGCCGGGAGTTCCTGGAAAGTTTGCTTGCAACTTGTGTATTCCAGTTACTGCAATACGCATATTTATTTCATACTGCGTTTTAGGAAAAAACATCAAAATTACACATCAAAAGCGTATTCGTGCGTCTTTCTTTAAGAAATTTATAATAATTTCGAAGTTTAAATTGTGGCCCGGAGCTAGCTCATCAGCGTTAAAAGTTTCGAGAAACATTTCACTTTATATGGTAAACGTCTCTCGGCGCCTTGCTTTGTTTAATTAGTACGGGTTTGATTCCCCGAACTCATCCAATTTTAATCGTGTCGGTGAAAAACTTGATAAAAGTTGGTGACCCCTGAATAAATTGGCGTCCGCTTAGACCAATGCATTCATGTATTTTTTCTCAATTACAACTAAGCATTCGTTTGTAAATATTGTCACGGTTTGTTTACCTGAAAAGTCTGTTATATTATATATCCAATAATAAATAAATAAATATAAATATATACGGACAAATCACACAGATTGAGCTAGCCCCAAAGTAAGTTCGAGACTTGTGTTATGGGATACTAACTCAACGATACTATATTTTATAACAAATACATATATAGATACACATCCAAGACTCAGGGCAATCTGAAAAAGATTATTTTCTATCTTGACCTGGCCGGGGATCGAACCCTCGATCGAAATAAAAGTAATGATAGCCTTGGTTTATTTAAAAATGATCTTGTTTTTATAAAATCGCAAGAAGTCTTTGATAATATATTGAGTTTATACAAATTACTTCCTCTCTATTTGATTAAACACTCCTAAACATCAATGAGACCTCTCCAACTCCCGTCTAGCCAGCGCGGAGAGTGTAGGCCAAATGCTCTGTCTGCTCTGGCCAAGTATGGCTCCGGTAGTACAGAGAGGGTGATGCTCCTGCAGTGGAGATTAAAAGACCTGATGATGATATTTGATTTAAACAGTAGTAGGTCTACAGCTTTTCTTCTCACAAACCCTGCAGTATCTCTTTTGACGACGCAAAGTATGTATTATATTTGAGACTTAAAAAAACTCATTCATTCCACCCGTTATTATATTTTGATAATGTGATGATAGTGATTGATACACACAACATAAAAGAAGGAAAAGCTCCCGCGGACTCATCTCCCCAATTCTTCTCAATTACAACTAAGCTTCCGATTGTAAACATTGTCACGGTTTGTTTACCTGGAAGACCTGTTTTTGTCTTATGAAATGAGTGACGGTCACAGAAATAGATCAAGGTGGTGGTATTTTGCCTTAGTATTGTTAAAAAATTAAAATATATTTTTCATAAACTCATTTTTGCGTAATACGTACTAGGCAAGAAAGTCTGCCATTATCTGTTGAATTAATACAAAAGACGGTATTCAATTTCTTCCTCTCTATTAAATCAATACAGACACCATTGTTTACGTTTAATTTAGAGAATGATAATTTAGAAAATGGAAAGCTTTTCTAATCACAACGCATACCTCTTGACAGCGCAATATATGCACAGAGATTACGAGACTTACACAAAACCCATTCATTTTAATCGTAATGATATTTTGATGTGTATTATGCTCAGTTATTTATTTTTATACGCTTATTTTCTTAATTACAACAAATATCACAGCGCCGAAAAAACTGTAGGTGCCGTCAATTTCGTTGTCTTTATATATTCTTTTTATTGAGAATAATATGATTTTTGTTCTTTTTTTCCTTTCCCTAATCAATGGTTTCGCTAAGTTTTTCCCTATCCATAATTAGCAGATACTTTTTGTCGATACACCTCATATAAATTAAAATATAAAAAATGTTATATTTCACAAATCTTTTACTTCAGACATATAAGTTTAAAAAAAATTGTATAAGTAAATATTAGTCTTGAACCAGGTAGGTTACATAGAAATTAAATCAGACATAAACTTGTGTTTATATTTAAATTTGCTTCCAAGAAGTTTAATATTTTCTTATTCTCAACTACACTTGCAAGTTTAAAAATAGTTATGATTAAAAACAAAATCTCATGCTTTTGTTTTAAAATTACAGCCGGGCGTTCCTAGAAAGTTCGCTTGCAAGTTGTATTCAAGTTACTGCTATGCAAATGTTTATTTCATACGACGTTTCAGAAAATTTCCTAAATTACACATCAAGCGCGTATTTGTGCATCTTTAGTTAAGGAATTCATAATAAATTCGAAGTTTAAATTGCGGCCTGGAGCTAACTCATCAGCGTTAAAAGTTTCGAGAAACATTTCATTTTATGTGGCATAAGTCTCTAGACGCCTTGTTTTGTTTTATTACACAAAGATTAGACAGCAACATCCAATTTTAATTATCTTGGTAAAAACTTGAGTTAAGCGCTGGCGACCTCTGAAAAAATCGGGGTCCTTCTGATACCATTTCATTTAGTATCCGAAAAGTTTCAATGGGACTCTAACTCCTTTAAAATTTGATCATGGGTCCTTGTCCTATAACCACCGCATACAAGATGACTCAGGGACCAGCTGGTAAAGTCCCGTAGACTCGTCTCTCCTAAGTGTGTAATTCTTCTCAATTATAACTAAGCTTTTGTTTGTTAACATTGTCTTGGTTTGTGTTTTATGAAAGAAATATAAGTATGCCTTATTGTAAAGTAAGTTGTTTGTGTTTAATTTTGAGGAAATATCTACCTTAATATACCTTTTCTTTTCACAAAGCCTGCGATACCTTTCAACAATGCAAAACATGCTCAGAGGCATATATAAGCCCTAAACAAAACTCCTTAATTTTCCCGTAAAGATATTGTGATGTTTATAATGCTAAGTAATTTCTTTTTATACGCTCATTTTCTTGATTACAATAAAGATTATAGCGTCGAAAAAACTGTAGGTACCATTAATTTCGTTATCTTCATAATAAATATTCTTTTCGCTGAGTAGAATATGTTTTTGTTCTTCTTTGTTCCCTAAGCAACGGCTTCGCTAAGTATTATCCCTATTTGTTGATCATATTCACAAGACTTTGTGGTTATATCTCATTTGAACTGAGATAAAAAGATTAACTTTATCTTATATATTACTATTGCAAGTTATTTTAGTTGCGAAATGTTTCATTTAGGTGTGAAAAAATATTTTTATTAAACCATGTTAGGATTACCTTAAAATAACATCAGACATAAACTCGGATTTATATTTAAATTTGAGGATATACAATGAGGAAGTATTATTCTTCGCAAAAGTACAATATTTCCTCAGTCTCCACTACACTTACAAATTTGAAAATTGATAAGATAAAGAACAAAATAACACGCTTTTGTTTTAAAATTACAGCCGGGCGTTCCTAGAAAGTTCGCTTGCAAGTTGTATTCGAGTTACTGCTATGCGAATGCTTATTTCATACAGCGTTTCAGGAGAAAATGTCAAAATTACACATCGAGCGCGTATTCGTGCATCTTTAGTTAAGAAATTCATAATAAATTCGAAGTTTAAATTAAGGCCCGGAGCTAACTCATCAGAGTTAAAAGTTTCGAGAAACAGTGGCATACGTCTCTCGGCGCCTTGCTTTGTTTAATTAGAATGGGCTCGATTCCCTGAACTCATCCGATTTTAATCGTGTCGGTGAAAAACTTGAATTAAGGTTTGGTGACCTCAGAAAAAATGGGGTCCCGCTGCGACCACTTCATTAAGTATCCCAAAAGTTTAAATGAGACTCTGACTCCTTTAATATTTTATCATTGGTCTTTGTGATGTGACTATTATGCAGAGTGACAACGTAAAATGAATACCTATTTCATTTGTAATTTGTTGCTATGCTATATTAAAAATATGTCTGTAAATAAAAATTTTTGTTAAAACGAGACTCGACGACCGAATTAAATGAATAAACCTGGCAAATATTGCGCGATGTTGTATACTAGCACAAGTTTATGTTTTTGAAACATTTTCGCATGACACAGAAATAAACTCTTACACATTATATGAACCCTCATCCGAGCGTGTTCCATTGGGGTCCGAGCTCCGCTAATACCTATAACAGTAAGTTTATAAATTCTATACATCTAGTATGTGAGCCGTAGTATGATTCGGCAAAGTTTTTACCATATGTTCTCTCTCAACCCCTTGGACAATTCCAAAATCAGAGATTTTTTTTATATATATGTGGGTAGAGGTTTTAAAATTTAGTTTTAGTCTATGGTGGGTATGTCACAGAAGATGTCAAAGAATGTAAGACGCAATAATTATTAAAGACGACGATTTAAGTAAATGATTATTAATTAGGAACGCTGTTACTTCTTCCAATCCCACATATATATAAAAAATCCTAAATAAATCCTTACTAATATTATAATTATAATCCTTACTAATATTATAAAAGCGAAAGTGAGTTTGTTTGTTTGTTTGTTTGTTTGGTTGTTTGTTTGTTTGTTACGCTTTCACGCCGTAACTACTGAACCGATCATCATGAAATTTTGCATACAAGTTCTCTGGAGTACGGAGAAGGACATAGGCCACCTTTTATCCCGGGAAAAAGTACTATTCCCGAGGGATCGACATTGACGCGGGCGGAGTCGCGGGCAAAAGCTAGTAATATTATAAATGCGAAAGTGAGTTTATTTGTTTGTGACGCCTTCGCGCCCTATCTACCGAACCACTAGTCATGAAATTACTATATAAAAATAAAGACGGTACAAGATTAAGCAAACTTCAAGACGAAAGAATGAAGGCTAAGATGAAGGCTCAAAACGAAGTAGTTGTGAGAATGATAAAAGAAGTCAAGAACGATAATGAGAAAAGAGATGAGTTAAGTGTAAAGGCAAAAGGATCAATAAGAGAAATCAAAGAAGAGAGTATAAGGAATTATAACCGTTGCAGAAAGAAAGTAAATGAAGAAGACAACTGTTCATCTGGGGCAGATGAATGCTCAGGACGGCCGTGTGGGAAGAGGTTTTAATATTTAGTTTTAGTCTATAGTGGGAATGTCACGGAAGATGTCAAAGAATGTAAGACGCAATAATTATTAAAGACAACGATTTAAGTAAATGATTATTACCTAATTAGGAACGCTGTTACTTCTTCCAATCCCACATATATATAAAAAATCCTAAATAAATCCTTACTAATATTATAATTATAATCCTTACTAATATTATAAAAGCGAAAGTGAGTTTGTTTGTTTGTTTGTTTGGTTGTTTGTTTGTTTGTTACGCTTTCACGCCGTAACTACTGAACCGATCATCATGAAATTTTGCATACAAGTTCTCTGGAGTACGGAGAAGGACATAGGCTACCTTTTATCCCGGGAAAAAGTACTATTCCCGAGGGATCGACATTGACGCGGGCGGAGTCGCGGGCGAAAGCTAGTAATATTATAAATGCGAAAGTGAGTTTATTTGTTTGTGACGCCTTCGCGCCCTATCTACCGAACCGCTTGTCATGAAATTTTGCATACGCGTTGTCTGGGGTACGGGGAAGGACATAATATACATTTATCCCGCGAAAAAGTACTGTTCCCGAAGGGTCGACATTGACGCAGGCGGAGCCGCGGGTAAAAGCTAGTACTAGTGTAATAAACTTAGATTATTCTAAGGAATCAGTGTTTTTTCATACTCTCTACAACTACATAGTTATCGCATAAAAACGGAGTCATTTAGAGCAATCTCCGATTTTTTAAAAATATCTATATTGTTTCTACCTCACCATCATGTAGGTTTAATCATAAAGGCCAGGTCTTTTTTTTTATTGAATCAATTAATACGGTTTTATCACGTATTTTTACACGTATAGTTTCGAAAACTTTACAGCCTTCATGGTCTCAAGTAGACTAAGCTTACATTTGTCTATTGTGTTGTACGAACTATGTGTAAAACTACCGCCTACAATATACACCTAACGTTTCGAAAACTTTACAGTTTTCATGGTCTCAAGTAGACTAAGCTTACATTTGCTATTGTGTTACAAGAACAATGTAAAACAACCACCTTCAATATTTACGTTCCGGATGTACGCAGTATTGGCTCACGGTGTCTGAAGGCTTTTCTTGGAACCATCTCACATGGTGGTGGATTTAACCTTCCTCTGTTATCTCTTCCACTTCGTCCTATCTGTGACATCTTTTTCAAATACGTTATATGCCACCATATCTTTTTGCAACATGTCCCCCTAGCTTGGTGACCTCTCAAAACTCTCAAATTTAACTCAGTTTGCGACGTAAAACCTTGCACTGCTAAAGCATTTAAGACGGTCATCTACAACTGGCTCCGAACTCTGTCATACGATCAAAAAAACAGTTTTTAATAACTTAAATTAAATATGACGGTAGTATTTACAGTGTCAGAAAATAATTCCTTAAAAATATAATTGAAATAGTAACTGATGTAATAATCTCAAGAGATTTCCTGTTCTAAAATTCATTTAAGTTTCTTGCAAACTCAAACAACGATAAATTAACGCTACATACTCGAACTAATAGCTCAGCTAGCTGTTGAATTATAAGAGCTTTCGGGTACTTTTGAAGAGCTCGAGGAGTAGTCTTGAGCATTCTTAGTGCATATTTTTGTTGAATGGATTGAACCCCGGATAATGGATAAAAAGTGGCGTTAAATATCTTAAGTTCCATAAGGTTTTCAAATGTACGCTGAGCATGTGGTCCCGGCTGATTGGGGACTAGATTAAAATCAAATTTAAAAAAAAGTGCGAGTTGACTTGGATAAAGTATATGTAATATAATTTTTGTCAAGGATACCTACATCCGATAATAAAGTCATATACCTATTTCTTATAAGTTTTCTTGTAATCTACAATTTAAAACGTATACTGATGTATTTTTTTTTAAATTTATAGTGAGTTGTGTAGACATGTCAACCAGTATAGTTTGCAAAATTTTCGTTTTATGAAATGCGACCACCTAATGGAGGATGTGTGCTGGTCAAGTAGATTTCGAGAAAATTGGCTGAGACAGACAGACAAGTAATGCTTAGAGGGTTTTGTTTTATCACTCAATCGGAACCTTAAAAAGACTAGCCACTAAGACCTATGAATAAAAACAAAAATACTTAAATGAGAGAGGAGTAACTTTATTCGAAACAATATATGTTTTTATTTCAATTTATGTATTGTAAACGACTTTTTTTATTTTCAAAAATATCTAGATTTATGAACACATATATTTGTTACACTGTCACGACTCGTAGTGTAAATATACATAGAAATAGGATGGTCGATAACCATTGTAATGGATTTATTACACTAGCCTGTGATACGACCTAAAGCTCTTGCTAATGTTGAAATGTTGTGTTATCAACATGGGATGGCCTCAGTAGCGCAGTGGTTAACACGCCAGACAGATACACGAGCGGTTTAATTTCGATTACTAGCATGGGTAAATACTTGTATCTACTTAATTATCATAGATATATTGATGAGACGTTATAAACACTGGAATATAATCAAGAAAAGGAGATTCTCCTGCGCATAACTGGCTTTAAACCATACCATTAATATAGAGAGGGTCAGCCTTTTTAGTCTACACTACAGTAGCACACTGTAGTGTAGACTAAAAAGGCCTGATGATGATGATGATGATGATGATGAATATCTCTAAACACTGCCTGTGGCTCATCACTACACCATTTTCTTCAGCTCAATGTTACAATAAACTCTTGGCAGTACTGTACTCTTGGTGGTCCCTCAAATAAAACTTCATATGACGTAGATATCTCTAAACACTGCTTATGCCTTACCATCCCACAATTTTTATCTGTTCCACATTTCAATTAACTAAAGGTGATAAAAAGTAGTCAATTTTCTACCTATAGTTATGTTCTTAATGATCTCTCAAATAAAACTTCAGCACACGACTGGCTTTTCAAACTATGACATTAATATTTCCAAATTTGCTACCTGCTCTGGAAATATTAATGTTGGCTCGCCACTAACCAATTTTCTCTGTTCTACGTACTATAACATTTTGGTAGTATTGTACTTTAACGGCCCCTCAAATAAAACTTAAGCACATGGACTGGTTTCAAACAGTAGTAAAGTTAATATCTCCAAAGGCTGGATGTGTTTCATGACTATACGATTTTTGTCTGCTTTAAGTTACAATAGACTTTAGGTGGGGTAGTACTGTAGTCTTAATGACCCTCAATTAAAACTTCAGCACATGACTGGTTTTAAACCATAACGTCTTTAAACACTGCCTAAGGCTCACCACTACACAATGTTCAACCGCTCCACGTTACAAAAAACTTAAGGTAATATTGTTCTCTTGGCGGCCCCTCAAATATAGATAAGTGGCTGTCAACCACGCTACGTTTTAAGAGGAACTTCCTGCCGCGTCCGAGTACGACCAAACTGTAGAATGATCTTCCTGCAGCGGTATTCCTGAATCGATACGACGGTACCTTAAAACATTTTTCTGGCCTTTCAAAAAACAAATGTATTCTTGAAAGGGCCGGCAACGCTCGTACCACTTGCTTGCTCGTTTACTGTCCTATGCTTCGATCAAATATAATGGTAGATACACAGTCTCATACAAAATGAGGCCTTAGTAATGTCCCCGACTCCATCTTTGTTTTTTTTTTTACTTTGGTGCGTAGTTTTTGCATCTTTTCTCTGTACCTTCTTCATCGTGAGACGTGTGAGTGCTAACGCGGTTTATTGAAACTGTGGACAAAACAGCTCCAAAACTCGATTAGTGCGCTGTTTTGTTGATGCCATTTTTTTGTGCGCGAATCGTGTACATGATACGTAACTGGCTTCAAACCATAACGTTAATATCTCGAACCGCTGTCGGTGGCTCACAATTACAGAATGCTCATCCTCTTCACGTGTAACTTATTGGACCAACTTCGTCTGCGGTTTTACCCCAAAACTGTGCCTGGAGCCCTTTCACAGAGCACCTGTATCAGTTTCTAGTACATGTCAACTTATATCGTGGTGACCTCGTACTTTGGTAATTATGTGAAAGTTGAGTTGAAAATGTCAAAAATGTTACCAAACCTGTGCATATGTTTCTTTTTTGTTTGGGTCAAATCTTCAAACTCAATTTTATAATTCTTAACCCATTGATCTGAAATTTTGTGTACTTAAGTAAATAAGATTACAATCCAATACGTATAGTGGTACTATAGACCAAATCTGATGATGCAGTCGGAAGGCCATAGGTACTTCTAAACTAAAGAAGATAGACCCGTGGTGGTCGGGCTCACTTAATTTGGCTTCGAGAGTGATTTACAGTGTGAACTGTTCATAATAAAAGCTTTTGGTAAAAACTCATTAAAAAATAATATATACGTACATCTGTTACCTCATAACTCTGTAAATTATGAACTGATTTGAACAAAAAGCACATGACGGACTTAACGTTACTATCTCCAAAGGCTGTATGTGGCTCACCACGACATAATTCTCGTGTAACTTACTGGACCAACTACGTCTGCGGTTTTACCCTAAAACTATATTCGAGACCTTTTTGTAGGGCCTCTATTTTTGTTTATTTTTATACGGCTATCAAAGTATACGAATTATACTTTGATAGCCTTTTCTCACAGGAAGTCGAGTTAAATATACTTTAGTTAGATTGCTTTAAATGAGCTTAATACAATTAAATGAACAAATTTAACAATACCATAGCGACTCGTGTTCTGTACAATCATCATCATCAACATCATTTTATATAGGTGTCACGGTCAATTGACCATGGACCATGCACACCCTGGTGTCAGAGTTCTTCGGAATCGCCTCTCGGCCTAACAATGGTCTGTACAATATGCTTGTAAGAGGCAAACTAGAGAGCGGAGTCTTAATTTTAAATTCACATTTTTTTATGGTATATGACGGCAAACGAGCAAGCGAGTCACCAGGCGAATAGCGCTGCCTATGGACAACTGCAACACCATGGTGTAACAGGAGCGTTGTCGGCCTTTCAAGGAGTTGTGGGAAGGACATGGGGGCAGGAAATAGGGGAAAAGATGGGCCTCCGGCTCTCTCACTCACCGAAGCGTCGATTTTCTGTGAGAGTGTGGTACTTTCCCGGATGAGCCGGCATATTCATGCTACTATCAATAATAAATTTGAAGCTAAGTATGTCCAAATGATTCAAAAACTTCAAAATAAATTTATCTGTTTTTTATACTTAAAACAATACAAGGTATATCCATATTTTCATTTAATGTACTCTACCGATTTCGTAATAGGAATGGTAGGTTACTATACTTTAGAAACGAGACGAAATGTTGCATTATTGAAATATGTTTTCAAAATTATATCGAAAATGAACTGCAACAACCAAATACTCAAGAAATTATCGCTCTCAGAGCCGGGTGAACTTTTTTTTTTTACACACAGATTGAGCTAGCCCCAAAGTAAGTTCGAGACTTGTGTTATGGGATACTAACTCAACGATACAACAGTTAGTTGTGAACTTGTGTCGGGGGATACTAACTCAACGATACTATATTTAATATTAGATACATAAATAGATCCACCAACAACTGCCAAAACAATGATCGAAGAAAAATCTCGTTTGAAAAAAAATGCTTGTCTTTAAAGTTGGTTTACGGGCAATATTTTTACGTGATAACGGTGGAGGACAGATAGATGCGTCACAAGCCGAACGCTTAGGCCGATCGTGCCTCTCAATCGCTTGTTCCGCGCTTTCGCTTGCACACGGAACGTGACGCTCTTTCATTCGTGCATCCAGCGTTCATCGATTTATAAGACGATAACACATCAAAAAAGTATAGCTACGATGCGGCGAAAAATTCGTTTATTCACTTAGTCAAAATCAACTGATAAAAGTATTTTAATTTCACCGAAATTTTATCAGCGCAACATGTTAGACCAAACCCCTAGCCGGTAGCGTCGTGTGAAAAAACGTCCAATCTCTCCAGGACACAATTAGTCATGCCTAAAAATCGGGTTATTTTCATGGGGGCGTGAAACGATTGGCACGCGAGGAAACGCTCGGTTCACGTCACTTTCAAACACGTAAATTGACTGACTCAACGAAACTTTCCAATTAAGTCATTACGCGAATGGCGGCCGACGTAACTTTGAATAAATATCGCCTGTATACTTGTTTCGCGGCGGTAATGACTCACGGCTAATGTGGAACTTATTTCGGCATTATAACATCCGACACGATGTGAGTATAGTAATTATGTCTTTTTAAGGCCTAGGATACAAAGCCTCAGCTGTACATTTTTTGAAGCAGAGTTTCATTGAAGCCCGTCATCATCATTCATCATTTCAGCCGTAAGAAGTCCACTGCTGGACAAAGGCCTTTACCAACGATTCATCGTTCCATGGGAGGATATTGCCATACTTACCACGCTTGGCAGGTGGGTTGGCGAGCGCAGATTCTTTGGATTTTTGTGCTTTCAACACTGCTCAAAAACATTTTTAAGCTGGAAAAGAATAGAAATTTGTTGGATTAGGGAAGGAAAATGAAGGCATTGGAATACGAATTACTTGATTTAATGGGGAAAAGCCAGTAGCAGCACGGGAGACTGGGCGCGCGTACCCGATGCCATACCCTGGAACCACTGGCCAAGCCTTACAATTAGCCTAGATACCGCTGTGGTCCAGTGGTTAAGGTGTTTGCCTTTAGACCCGGGGGTCGTGGGTTCGATTCCCACGGGAAGCATACTTTGTTTAGTTGCTTCCAGTTTGGTTCCTTGCAGGCTTGAATCACCTGATTGTCTGATAATAAAATTGATTCCGTGCTTCGGAAGGCATGTTAAGCCATTAGTCCCGGCCGCCATCTGGTAGTCATTAAAAGAACTACGTCAGAGTCCGAGAGGCGGTTACGAAGAAAACTGACACCTGGGTGTGCATGGTCGATTGACCGTGTCGCCTACTCGAAATGATGATGAGCCTAAATGACACCCTTGACCATTATCATCCCTATGGAAGCCCATTTTTATTATGAGAGTTTAATTTATTTATCTACCGGGTACATTCAGCATTTAAAAATGTCCTTTTTGATATCACAAGACGACCGTCGTTAAGCTGGCAACTGCTGCCGTAGTACGCTATTCCGATAACAGAGTAATTTAATTGGATGCACGATAAAATACTTGTTCTCATTTTTATTGGTATTTGTTTGTTGTGTTAAATTATTATATTTGTGACACAAGCTTAGTGTTTACTGCGGGCCGTTAAAAGTTTTCTATCGAAAAGGAAGCTTTTCAAAATTTACTATTACGAAACAAAAAAGGACGACAATGCTAGTAAGCCAATGTCTTCATCAAATATCGAATGTGTTTTTATTGAAAATGCTCTTGGGTTTCGTATTTTATCGTTGATTGTAAACAGCAATCTAAAGCAGTCGCCACTAAACTCAGCCGACATGCGATAGATTCGTTTAATGGCACAACTTTGCCCGTGACATCCACTCTGTTCGCGTAACTGGAGACATTTCAATGTAATTCTAAACTTCCATCCATTCTCCGATTTACGGCTCCTGTTTTACCTATTTCCAAAGATAAGTTAGCGGGGATGAGATTAAGAAATAGTGTCAAAAATCGAATAGATATTAATTAAGAGCCTTACTACAAAAATTAGGTAAGTACTTACTTATGTATGTTATAAGTATGTTAATTTTCAAAATAATTAACATACTTATGTTAATTATTTTGATAGATAAATAAATATATACGGGCAAATCACACAGATTGAGCTAGCCCCAAAGTAAGTAAAATACTTGCGTTATGGGATACTAACTCAACGATACTATATTTTATGATATATATAGATACACATCCAAGACCCAGGCCAATCTGAAAAAGATCATTTTCCATTTTTCTTTGATGAAACATCTAACAATATAAACCGATAGTAATACCATAACTCTAATCGCAAAACTTTAATACGAGAAGGGCGTTATTAACACAAGTATTTTGTGTAAAAAAATAATTGAGGTCTCAGCCCATTATGCAAAGAAATTCAAAATATTTATATCCCATTCGTAGTATAAATAGACTAAGTGATTTTTATTGGAACTATTTAAAGTTACAAATTTATCTAACAATCGCCATGGTATAAATATCAAAGTGATAGAATGAGCAGCTCTTAAATGCTACTTTTTTTACTATTTTCGTACAGAGAACCTTATAAAATCTGAAAAGCCAAGTCAGTAGAATCAGAAAATACCAAGTTGTTACGAATATTGCCTTGAGCGGGGAGGTCGTCTGCCACTTTGTCAGCCGTAACATAAAACTTGACACTTGTTTGTAACTGACGCGTGCAGATTCTTCTCTATTTATTTTCTTTGAGTAATGGAAGTGTGACTAAATATTTTTTTACTTGATTTAGAACACGATTGGAGGAATAAATATAAGGTCCTGTTAATTATGACTAGGGGCCCGCTCCGGTTTCGCACGGTAGATATAGGTATTTAATTTTATAGCCTATATTCATCAGAGAAAAAGCAAAATTCTAATAGTGAAAAATTTTTTCAAATCGGCCTAGTAGTTTTGGAGCCTATTCAAAATAAATAAATATATACGGACAAATCACACAGATTGAGCTAGCCCCAAAGTAAGTTAAAAACTTGCGTTATGGGATACTAACTCAACTATACTATATTTTATGATATATATAGATACACATCCAAGACCCAGGCCAATCTGAAAAAGATCATTTTCCATCTTGACCTGGCCGGGGATCGAACCCGGTCACTCCGTGTCGCAGGCTGGCGTGTTGACCGTTGCGCCACGTAGCTAGTCAAATAAATAAACAAACAATCAAATCTTTCCTTTGTAATATTAGTCTATATAGTGTAGATAAACGCAGTTTGTGTAAATTCATATAAATGAAACAAATAAGGCATCTTTTTAATTGAAAAAACCGGCCAAGTGCCAATCGGACTCTGCGCGTTTTTTTCATTTTATTCTGTTTTTAGTATTTGTTCTTATAGCGGCAACAGAAATACATCATCTGTGAAACTGTCTGTATCTCATGAACCGTGATAGTAAGACTACTATCACGGTATACATAGGTTCATGAGATACAGCCTGGTGACAGACGGATGGACAGAAAGACAGTTGACCCGTATGAATAGCGGACACTTTTTACCCTTTGGGTACGGAACTCTAAAAACTAACTTTTTGTTTTCTTCTTTGTTGACCTTTGCTACGTGTAGGATAAACTAAATTACATTAGTTTTTTACCAATATTTAAATAGATGAAAATGTCCATATTCACTCAATATTGGCTCATAGTTTAAATAGACGTTTTGAAGTAAGTAATAGAGCTATAATTTTATTCATATATTGTAAATCTAAATAAATTCTAATAGTTACTTTATAAGTCATTTTGAGTAAGAAATAAACAAGATTTGCAAATAAAATATTATTTAATTTAATACAGACTGATTTGAATACTTAAATAATCCAGTCGACCTTATAAAGTCTTTGAGATATTTAACAACTAACAAATACCTCCGCTAATAAAACTTGAAAACTAATACTGCGCTCGAAGATTCCAACTTAATTTAACAATTTACAACATTTTGAATAAATTTAATTTGAATACAAAAAGGGTATAATGAGTAGGCAGAAACCGAGTTAAACAGCCGTCGCAGTGTCAAACTAAAGTTCTTAATTAATTAATATCGATCGTGCCTGAACTTGGGTAATTAATAGAAACGTGGTGCCCGAACTTAGATAACCCTTTCAAAGTTCACGTATTAATCCGAGGAGGACACAATGAAAACTTCGTTTGTACAAAAGTTCAGTACTCCATTGTAAGGAAGGGGTAACATCTATTCAGTCCAAAATTATAAGGTGTGTGGTTATGTTTGCATTTCCACGGAAGATGTGCTGTGAAGCGGAGTGATGCGAGGATGCTTTTCAGAGTTGTGAAAAGGAGTTAGTGTTTCCATCAGAGCGGTAGGAAAATGTATTCGGTGAAGTGAAATGTGTACCTATAGCTACGTAGTAAGCTATTTCAAAGTGACATTGTAAACCTGACAATGTTTCAAGACACATTTTTCGCTAGAATGCTTTCATAAGAGATGTGCTAAGCCATGGTGCGTAGTAGGAAAAAAATAATGCAACACTTTTTATTGCACTGATTTTTAATAAAGATTGGTTACATATTATGAACCATAAAAATATTAACCCGGCGAGAGTGTGGTGAAAAAAAGTAACGAGAACTATGTGGCAGGGTATGACATACCCATTTAAAAAATTGAGTGTAAAACCTGATTCTTAGAAAAAAATAAATATACGAATTATATTTTATAATAGTAAATATATATATTAAAGCAGGCAAAATAAAAAAATACAAAATTTTTAAGAATTTTTATATTTTAATCGACCAGAAAAAACTAACCACGATTTTCAACAGAATCTTTATGACATCTGTAAAAATTTAAAAAAAATCAAAAATAAAAATTGAATGACAAATAATCTTAATGGTTTAAAAGAACATAAAACAAATAGCTAGAAAATTAAGAAAAAACTAACAAATCAACTTTGCAACATCTTAATAATTTGAGCTGAATTCCGTACAATTATTGCAATAAAAAGTTGCATGCTCCATGCAAATAGGCTTGCCACAACACGCACATGAGTATTTTGACTTTGTATCTTCTTTATTTGGACAATCTCCGCATCTTAACTAACGCCCAGGAACATTTTGAGTTGATGTATGTGGTGCATTGAGCTGGGATGAAATTCTTTGACGTATATATATCGGAATATTTTTTTTGATCTTTTTGCTATTTCGTGTGAATACATTTGTTCGTAGAGGACACAAATACCATTTTTGGCCATCCTTTGCCTTGTAATATGGTGCACGGACTTCACGTGTTGAACGGCGGAAAACAAACAGTGGTTTATTGTTCTCTGAATCATAGGAATCAGCTCTATTATCATAAAGCTCAGCTGACTCGCAATCTGAAAATCTCTTGTTCGGTATCAGATTGCAGATTGTGTTCACTTAAATGGTCAGATACTTCTATGGAGCTCGCCTCGTCGAAAGTAATTTCTAGAACTTCTTCCAAAAGAGACGGAAGTCAATTTTTTTCACTAATAACTTTGCAAAGTGCACATGAGCACTAAACTAGCAGAAAAAAAGAACAGGTTGCACTCCGGAAGTGCCGGCAGAAGTGAAAACTCCGCTCGGTAATAAGAGAGGGATATTACTTCCTCTCCTACGCCGCGCGGCGGTCTCAGGTCACGTGTCTGTCTTACGAATTTTTATTCCCATCCCAAAAAGTGAAACTAAAGAAGTTTCTACTTCAAAAAAAAAATTTGGTTTGGTCACGATTTACACACACCGACTATGTGGCAGGGTATGACGTACCCGAACGCAGTTTGCAACTGTATTACTCGAGCACAAGCTACCGCGACACTGAGATCATGCCACTATCCGGCCCCCTCCAGCTACTGAGAAAAACAGCCGATTTCAAGGTAGTAAAAAAAAAATACGCGCATAAACGTAACATGGTGGGTATGACATACCCTGCCACACTCTCGCCGGGTTAAATAAAATAAGCATAAAATTAACATAATAATAAGCCGTTTGGTTTCCGGCAGAGTAGAATGGGACCAATCATAGTCTCCCCATGGAGGTCGTAAGAGGCGACTTTGGAAATATAAGCTAAACAAAGCTCATAAACATCTATAAGATCTCTTCAACTCGTCTGGCCAGCGAGAAGAGTGTAGGCAAAATCCTCTGTCTGCTCTTGGCCAAATATGGTATATATGGTATATATATCATGCTCCTGCAGTGGAGACTAAAACGCTGATGATGATAATTAAATTAGTAGAAACATATCGAGATATTTACCGTGATTACTATAGTTTTACGAATTTGATTGGTTAGAACTGCTTGTCTCAAAACTGATTTCAACAGAACGCCATTTCATTCCCAATATTGTAAGAGAGGTTATGGAAATAACTAAATATGAGGATTTCAATCGTGAAGACAGCTTTAAATTGTCAAGCACATGGAACCCGGTTCTTGGTATGTGCAAAAAAAACACCAAAAGCAAAATATTTCTAACATCTCAACGGATACCCTAAGGCACAGATTACTAAATAGTTACCCCAAGGTTGACTGAAAGAAATCGCTTAGCGATAAGTCCGCCTTTGTACCAAATTGCCAATTGTTTTCATTTTTTAAGTTGTATTAAATAAGTATTATAACCTAAAACGTGTAATATTAAAGTGTTTTCTCAAAATATGTGTTTTCTTTTAGTTTTGTGGTGCAATAAAGCATTCATTCATTCATACCGTGTCCGTAGTGTGTCGTGATCAAGTTCATATTGAGTTTAGAGACAAGCACAAAACGAACGATAAATAAGGTAGATAGATAGACACGCAAAATCTTCAGTCCCTTTGTGATCATGGTCCATGTAAGAGGAAGGGAGGCGCCCGCCCGCCGTACAAGTCAAATTTGCGTAAGCTCCGTATTTTAATCAGAATAACTAGTATATTTTGTACTTTAAACGGCCAATTTAGTATCAAAGTGAAGTTTCAGAATCCATCTACAACGTACAACAATCAGTATTCAAACCCGAGTTCGCGATCAAGAGCTACAACGAAAAACAATTTGTGAGTTTTTAAATAATATCGTTGGAACTGACCTACGACCTTGGACGAATTAACCACTGGACGCGAAATTAAAGAAAAATGTATGAAAACTTGTTCAACCAATACTGGGGGGACGGGAGGTAATGACAACATAGAACCGAACAAATATGAAACATACTTACCTCCTGCGACATGCGTATATATTTAAAATTTTAAATTTATTCGTGTTATGTCAGATGTCATAGACAGTGTTGTTACAAAGTCGATAGTCGACAAATTGAATGAATGATCGGTTTAAAGTATCGCAAAAATATGTAACGAGCCTTGCTCAATTTTTATAAACATGGTCAGCTCAGTTACCTATGCTGTTTATTAAAAGAAATAATGTTTTTTAGGTACTCAAAACAACAATTATGATTTTTAAGATATCTTGCCCTACAACGGGCATTTTACGTAATACGGCGATTGTTTCAAATCAAAATTTTATTTGAAAAATAAAACGAATTTGACAATGACACATTTAATGACAATAGTCACTATCATTTTCGTATTTCAACCACCTACTGTTTTTAGGATTCCGGCCTTCAGAATGTATCTTCTTTTAAATCACACACACAATCTACAGAACACTAGGTTTCAAGTTAAAAATTATATTACATATTAAGGACTAGTAGAAGCGCTAATGGTTCAGTTGTCTTAAAATTCAAACCATAACAAATAAAACCGAAAGGTCCCGGGTTCAAACCCCGCCCGGCCCGAACTGTATATCTGAGTTTTTAGTAAAATCTGAGTCAAGTACGGCCATTTTCATGGACCAATACTTGCTTTTGATGAAGGAAAACATCGTGAGGCACCATGAACACTAGTGGATTTTTTGCTAGTACCCATGTAAAATGGAGAAGGCAAACCACTCCATTATTTTCTGGTCAAAATAGTCACTGTGTCAATTTCTTTACATACGATGACACCGTCAAGAGCCTAGCTCTTAAATATTAGAGAGAATGTGTACATAAAAGCTTTATTTGGAAAACAAAAATTCGTTCATTAAACGGTGAACCTATTTTTCAGAATATATTTTTCAAACAAAAATTTCGGATTATTTAGAAGCTTTTATTTAAAATTGGATCAGACTTCAGCAGCCCTTAAATGTAATTGAAAAAAATAATAAAAATATAATTAAATTGTATTTCTCATACATTTGCTATTGATATGGTCCATAAAACATCGAAATTAAAATATTTATGGACTACGGATAGGCTCTTTTCTTACCAATCACTATTGTTGAAAAACCCCATGACTCAGATGTATAATTGATCCTTTTTCATAAAAACGAACAAAAAGTTTTTATGCCGAAGGTCAGATGAGTGCATTTTGTAGTCGAAGTTTACTTATGTTTAAAGTATTATAAATCCTAATCCTATCGTAATCCTAACTAATATTATAAATGCGAAAGTGAGTTTGTTTGTTTTTTATGCTTTCACGTCGTAACTACTGAACCGATAATCATGAAATTTTGCATAAAAGTTCTCTGGAGTACCGAAAAGGACATAGGCTACTTTTTATCCCAAAAAAAAAGTACTATTCCCGAGGGATAGACATTGACGCGGGCGGAGCCGCGGGCGAAAGCTAGTTATTAATAAAAACTAAGAATACAAGCGCTTCTATTCGGGACCTACCACTGCAGACAAGAAACTCTTTTTAACAGTATTGGTCGCCTACTCGCCTGGAGGACTTTTTGTGTGAATATTTTATTACATATTCTTATTTTTTCTCATTTTTTCATTATCTTTTCTAATTTTATCTCACTTCATACAATATTAATTGACATCATTTTGTGGAAAACTACTTGAGTCTTAATGTATAAAATCAGATTGTGTAACGAAATTTGAAGTAAAAAAATATCCCAACTCGATTTTCTGATGTATAAAATAGTGTTTGGATATTATTATACATACACTTAGCTGTATATCCGGGTGTAAGAAATGGGATATGTATGTTCACTAGTAAAGTGTGCATCGATGTATAATTGTCTCTAAACAGAATTTTTTACATCATAAAATCGGAATGGTAGTCAAAAATGTATTATCTATTGACTGTTATTGTGAATAAGCTTTTTAAAAATGTGCTTTTTCGAGTTTTTATCGACGCTTTGCTTTCTAATGAACGAAATGCGCGTGTTGAAGTAAATTTGTGCAATAGCCTTGATAAGTTCATCCAAATGATCCACATCATCATTTTCTTTCCTGTGGAAATCAATTTGATTGAAAATCTGAAGCTGGAATGTCGGGAGTAATGCACAAACTCGAGAAAGCAACAACTCTGCTGTATACTCTTTTTTAAAGCTTGTTATTAGTGACACCTTTTCTTAACTCAATTTCACAACATCTGCAGATGTCGCTCGAAGGATAAATCAATTTTCCTTTGTGACTTGTGCTTTCTGTTGATAATAGTGCGGATATGCATGTGTCGCACTTCACTTTCTTTATAAGCTTATGTGCGACAAATCCAGCGATGTATTCTACCACTTTGGCGCCAAATGGTGAAATTTCAATAACTTGCATCAAGTCAGGACAATTTTCGTCATCTTCAGCGTAAGTTAAATTAGAGACATCTGCATTGTATCGATCACTGTTGTGTCTTGCCGTGGTCATATTTATTCGGTCCAGGGGGGACGTTGAGGAACAGTTTAAAATAGATATTTTATCTAAAGGAATACAATTGCCGGAATCAACGTCAATCAACTCCATGTGAATCAACATTTTTTTATATATTGATTCGAATACTCTTACTGTTGGGTTGTCATTTTTACCGCCATGGCTTCTGACGTTGCTAAAGAAAATTTCTAGATGGTCTTGAGAAATCTTATGTAATGGCAGGTACTTCATAGGCTCAGTTTCAGGTAAAACCAAATCTTGAAAAAGTCCTTTAGCACTTTCAGCACAAAATCCCAGAAATCCAGTAAATCGGCCCGATTTCATGATACTGTCACCGTTGTATTTTAATTTCTCCATGTTGAGAGCTCGTTTAAAACCATATTGATGCACCCTTGAATCTAATATGTCAAACAAATCATTAATCAGTTTCAAAAAATCTGCCGTTGCCTGTACACCATTGAAACGATGAATGTTAAGTTCATTTTCACAAAAAATGAGTGCATCTGCAATACTTTCACTAAACAGCTGAGAAGCAAGCCGGCCAATCATTATTTTTGTTTTAAAATATATGTGGTTTGCTCTCAGCTTGTTAGCCATATGAAACAGCTCAGCATCTTGCAATCTATGCAAATCTTCCAAAAAATGCCACTTTATATCTCGGTTCAGTGTATCTTGTAGAATACTATATGCCTGGAATGCATTTCTGACATTTTTTAACATATGACACGGGTCAAAAAGGCGTAGATCTTATTATTATTTATTGGATTCTGAAAATAGGTTTTTAAATTTTCTGCATCCAGAAAGCAACCTAATTTTTTTGCTGTAGCTAAATTTACTCTTGGTCCATCAAATGTAACCGATTTTATTTCAACGCCACATTCATGGACTAAGCTAATGGCAGTTAGTATCAAACCGCTTTTTTGCTCAGCTGAAACTCCACATGTGGCAAAATAGCCAATCGGGACTTTCCATGTTTCATTAAATGCCACCAGCAAAAATACTAAGACTTCTGTTGCATGTTGATGGCAGTCTGACTCTATAGTAAAGCCAAAGTCTTCAAAACCAAAAGTTCTTCCAGAAGCAGGGTGAAATTCTTCACCCTCCATTATCTTCATCTCGTCAACTATGAGAGCTCCATAAACTTTTTTTTCCCCTACTCTTTCTTTTATGGCTTTCAAGGACTCGCTTGTAAACCCAGGCTTGCCATCTATGGTACTATACCATTTTTGTATAGTGCGAGGGGCTGGTAAGCAAGTTTTAAATGTGTTTCTTACGTACTTATAAGCTCTCACGGAGTAAAAATGCAAGGTAAGGGCAAATGTTCTTAGTTCCGGAGAGTACTGAGTTCGAGGAACCTTTCCTGTATCTACGCTGTGTTTAATCCTAGTAAATAAATGACTTGCTTTTCCTCCTACTTTTTCCAAAATAATTTTATCTTCATCTGTAATTAACTTTTTATTTGTTAAGTTATCCAAAATGTCTTGTAAACTTGCTACCTTCTTAGCCAAACGTCGGTTTCGATATTGTAACCGTTTAATTTGCTTGTTCTTTATATTTATTGTCCGTTTTAAACGTTTTGTTTTTGGCGAATCTATAATTGCCTTACGATTGCAAGGAAGTTTCGATGGATTTATATTTAATGTAGGAACTGAGGATTCATTTTTTTCTGACTTTGATGCTTTTGATGTATAAGGATAAGTGTCTTGTAAATTAACATCCAACGTATAAACTATTGATTTATTTTTTTCTGCATCTAAAAAATTTATTGCGTTACGTTGCAGCGTTCCGCTATTCAATTCCTGTGGATTATCTTCACTCTCATCTGTTACAAGTTGAGAACAATTAGCACAGTTATAATCAAATTCAGGCAAATTCAACGTAGGAACTGAATCTTTGTGTAATTTTCTTTGTTTAACATTTTGTTTGAAACATTCTGGTTTAAAATGCACGCTACAAATTTGATTGTATTTAGTAGGTATCCACGTTTTATCTCTTTGGACAGCTGCAACCACTTTCTTTTTCTTGATGGATCAGTAGGAAATCTGAAATTTACGATTTTTATTATGGAACTCGAATAAGAAGTAGGTTAAAACGGAGTTAAAAACTAAAAATCTAGTAAAAGAGTACATACTGATAAATAATCGTTTTAAAATAAATATTTATTATAAACTACGATAGAAAACTCTCTTTGTGCAAATAGTATTATGTGAACAGAACCTATAATAAAACGAACGGATATTAACGTTTTGGATGTTTCTCGATTACTTTCTCGAGATTCGTGTGATCGACGTCCCAAACTATGTATCTTACATATAAGCTGACCTCGGACTATAGGAAAAACAATCGGATGGTAATTAAATGTATTTGAACATGGAAAGTTAATAAATAGGGCCTTTTGATCAGATATGAATTTGCAGGCTCTATCTCCACTGTTATGGATAAATACATGAACCTTCATGTGTATTTATTTGCCCTTAGAGAACTAATACCTGGGCGACCGAACTTAGCTCGGTTATTACTATTTGTTGTAATATGGTGGTGTTAAGGTGAATCTATATTTATGATAAATATATATTGTTATCTCAAACATTAACTACATTTTTTTTATACTTGTCCAAAAACAATAAAAATTAAAAAATTATAAATAAAATTTAAAATACAAAAAATAAGTAAGTCGCGGAGCGGGATTTGAACCCGTAACTCGTTTCTTGCCATCCACGCCTTAAGCCGCTGGACCAGATGGACAAGGCGAAATTAGCGACCATATTCTGCGTAAAATGGAAAACGCATGAAAAATCGAAATCACGCATTTTCCCAAACATAAGACTAATCAAGATCGATTGTTTACCCCCGAAAACCCTCATATACCCCACTCAGCGAAATCGTTAGAGCCGATTCCGAGATCATAGAAATAATCAGAAACCATCATAGAAATAAATTTATATACTTTATGAGAAAAACATACAAAACGTGGCTTTTTAATATCGTAAAGCTAGGTCTTGTCTACTCCGTAAATAATAAAGAGGTGATTTTGTCTCTTTACTTACTGAAACTAAGTTGGTTGTTATTTTCAGTAAGTAAAGAGATAGAATCACCTCTTCAACAAATATAATTACAAATAATGAGAAAAGTGAAACTGGTTATTTATGGATATTTATACATTTTGAGTATTTACTTAAATTGGCTATTTATCCGCCGCCCGTAATAAGATTGCATTCCTATCGATATCATTCATCGACACGTTCATCGATAGGTGCAAGCTCTAAATGAATGGAATGAACTGAAGAATTAGTGAACGAATGTAACAATGACAGAATTAATCCGACTCGTTAGAGTATGACAACATTCTGGTTGACTTCCAGTTTAAACCAAGGATTTTTTAAGTGGACGTATTATTCAGTCTGATGATTACGCATTTAATTAAATTCACTAGCAAATACTAAGAAATATTGGACAAAATGTGCTTACTGGTGAAAAGAAATGTTGTTTGTTGCATTACAACTACTGTAATTATGTCGACTACTGTAATTTTTACACTGCAATACCGCACACTTCACCATTTTTTACGCAATGTTTTGCCTTGAGTCTCTGAAGTCACACTGACGTAGCCTGTTGTTTAACATAGAAATATTTCATAGTACCGTGATAGAGGGGTAAGGAGTCAAATGTCATAATTTCGCGTCCAGTGGTTAATTCGTCCAAGCCTACGACACATAACATCGCTGCAAGCAAGCATCGGTTACATGCCTACGCGCATCCCCGCCCGCTCCATCCTCCGCAACCCGCTTTCGTCCATCGACGTTCCGGTACAAACCGGCCGCACAGTGGTGCTTTACACGACTTCGGTTAGTCATAGTAATAACACAAATTTTAAATATTAAAAACATACACATTCCCTTAACATTAATATGGCAAGTAAATGTGCAGGATGTTTACAAAATATTCCGAAAAGAGAACATCTAATATGCTATTTATGTAAGTCCATGTATGACTTAGAATGTGCAAATGTGCCTTTGGTCAGATTCAATAACACCATGACTTTAGAACATAAACAGAACTGGAAATGCCAATCATGTATATGTAAAGTACCAAAATCTGATAATAGCAACACCCCAGTGCGTTCACAGTACACAATGAATACCGTTATCAGGGACGATGACATGGTCTTAACATCTCAGATCACACATACGGACGAGAAAAATATAACAGTACGGAGACTGCCTTCCGGCACAGATGGCAATATATCGATAAGTTTTGACGACGAAAACAGTATAATAGGAGATACACTTAATGAAGAACCTAACACTGAAAATAAAGCGAAAATTGAATATATTACATTAAATCAACTAGAAGAACTTTTAGATAAAAAATTTGAACAAAACAATAAAAATATACTTTTGGAATTAAAGAAAACACTACTTGTTGAATTTAAAACATCGCTACTTACTGAAATTAAAGATAAAACTTTAAACGAGGTAAAACAACATATTGATAAAAGCATAAATAAAATTACAACAGAACAAAACTTACATAAAATAGAAATAAAAAAATTAAATAATCATATTGCCGAACTACAGGGAAAATCATCAAAATTAGAAGCGGAATTAACAGAATTACAAAAGCAGTTAGATGTGGCATTAAATAAATTAAAAACAGAAGAAGTGAAAGAAGAAAAGATTAATAATTCTAGTAATACAGAAGCTAACAAGCAGTTCGTAATATATGGAATTTATGAATATGAATGGGAAACAGACATTGAATTGCAAGACAGATTAATACATATACTTTATGACATTTTTAATGTAGATTTGACTGGTTATATCGAAGAAGTAGTACGACTTGGAAAGCATGGAGAGAGACGACCCATTAAAGTGGAACTACTGAGCAAGCGGATGGTTAAGTACTTATTGGAAAATAGATATTTACTTAGAGCAACGGGATTAGTCATATCAGAAGTTATGGACAAAGAAAAATTGACAGAACAAAAAATATTAAGACGTGCCGTCATAGAGGCAAGAAAAAATGGACACTTCTGCATAATGAAGCAAAACAAAATTTATTTAGATAATCAGGAGGCTAAATATAACTACAAAACTCAAAAGCTTGAGGTAAATAATAGTCACCAGATAAGTAATATGCGTAAAAGCACACGTTTTACAAGAGGTTCTACAAACGATTCCTCTGGAAACCATTCCTTTCGCTCCTTTCGATTTTAAAGAGTCTAAAATATGTTTCCAAAATATGCAAAGTGTATTTAATAAACAAGAGATCTTAACAGCTTTTCTAGAAAAATACAAAGATTCCTACTTAGCAATTGGAATCTCAGAGACATTCCTTACAGATTCCAAAGCGCCCATAATCAAATTTGATGACTATCACTTAGCAGCATCATATCATCGCAAAAAACATGACGGTGGTGGCGTCGGCATCCTTATACATAATGACCTGGAATACAAGGAGTTAGAAAATATTTCAAATATGTCGATAGAATTTGTGATTGAATTTTGTGCAGTAGATATTAGTGACATTGACCTTATTTTAATTGTTTTATACTGGAATGGGAGAGAGGCTGACATATTTTACAAACAATTAAATTTAATGCTGGAATACGTATCAACTAAATTCAATAAGAGACGAGTAGTTATTGGCGGAGACTTTAACATAGACATTTTGGTAAAGTCTAAGAGTTCTAATCAGTTCTTAAACTTAATGCTCGAATATAACTTTAAACAATACAACAAAAGTGATCCTACACGAGTGACAAAGACTAGCGCAACGGGTATAGATCTAATTTTTACTAATTTTATCGAAAATATGCACACTTCTGTTCAAGATTTAGGTTTTTCAGATCACCGGGCTGCAATACTGCATCTAAAACATAAAACAAATTCTAAAATACCAAATACGACTCAAAGGCCTTGGACCACGGAAAAGAGAATTTATTCTAGTTTAAATGTAGAAAAATTTAAACAAAAATTGCGGGCTATTAATTGGCACGACTATCTCTCTGAGGATAGAAATATTAACGATAATTATAATATATTAAATAATAAATTAAATGAAATTTTAAATCAATGTATTCCAATAAATAAATTAAAAATTGCTAATAAGAAAAATTCGTGGCTAACTTGTGGACTAAGGGTATCCTGTAAAAATAAGCGATTATTGAAAATACACGCGACATATTCCGGAAACAAAATTCTATTAAAATATTACAAACAGTATGAAAAAACACTAAAAATAACTATCTCGAAAGCTAAAAAATTATCATATATACGTAAAATGAATAAAGCTAATAATAAAACCAAATGTATGTGGAATATAATACAAGAGCAAAAAAATGGAATAAATAACATACGTAGAAACAAAAATATTAAACTGGAGATTAATAATAAACTAACGACCGATCCTGAAGTCGTCGCGAATACATTCAACGACGTATTTGCATCTACCGGCGCCGGGACCACTGTGCACTCTGTGCCGTGTGCGCAGGCGCCGCAGACTCAGTTGTCTCAGTCGCATTCGAAATCGTTGCCGCGAGTACAGCCTACTATGACTCGTTCCGAGAATTCTATGTACCTTCGACCAGTGGATGAGCGTGAAGTAGAAAAAATAATACGTTCACTTAAGTGTAAAAATAGTTACGGCATCGACGAATTGCCTTCGACACTCATAAAAATGTGCGTAAATGAGTTAGTATCGCCAATTACTTTCCTCATCAATCAATCTTTCTCTCAAGGTATATTCCCTGACGCCTTAAAAATAGCTATCGTGAAACCTATATATAAAAAGAATGACTCGTCAGACCCTACAAACTACCGACCTATTGCCCTCTTACCAGTTATTTCTAAAATATTTGAGAAAGCTATGTCCACCCGTCTTTATTCATTTTGTGAAAAATATAATATTTTTGATAGCTCCCAATATGGATTTAGGAAAAATAAGTCTACAACCTTAGCTTGCTTTCATTATGTGAACAAAATTTTGAATCTTTTAAATGATCGAAAGAATGCCGTAGGAGTGTTCTTTGATATGTCAAAAGCATATGAAAAAATAAAATTCGATATCCTTTTAGAAAAATTATATAATATAGGAGTTCGAGGACTACCGCATAAATGGTTTAAATCTTATTTGGAAAATAGGGAGCAGTATGTGGAGGTAGAATATGTAAATGAGGAGACGCGTGTTATATCCACAATCAGGTCAAAAAAACAGGTCCTAAACAGTTCTATACCTCAAGGTACGGTGCTCGGATGTATATTATTTATTATATATATCAACGACCTGCCTAAAATCATAAACGAACCTTGTATTATGTTTGCGGATGACTTCTCTTTAATTTTATCGTATAATGACATTTTAAATATTAACCAAAAACTGACACTAATAATAGACGAAATAATAAAATGGATGAATAAACACAATTTAGATATTAACTTTTCAAAAACTAAAATAATGCAATTCCGACCATACCAAAAATCTGTAATTAATATTAATTTTAAATATAACAATCAAATATTAGAAAATGTTCCAGCTTTTTCTTTGTTAGGTGTTGTTTTGGATACGAATTTGAATTGGAAAGCCCACACACAGAAAATAAAAGCTAAAATGTCACAGTTCATTTATGCCTTAAGAGAACTAAAAAAGTCAACAAATACGAAGACTGCTCTTACCGCCTACTACGCCTATGCCCACGCCTGGCTACGATACGGGATAATCATGTGGGGTGACAGTACGGAATCGCATAATCTGTTAGTTCTTCAGAAAAAATGTATCCGCATTTTATTGAACCTTAGACAGCGCGAGAGCTGTAGGGAACACTTCACTCAACTAAAAATATTAACCCTACCTAGTCTTTACATTTTCGAACTTTGTAAATTTATTAAAACAAATCCATGCCTATATCTTGCAAAAAAAGATGTTCCCCGCGTGTACCAATCACGAAGGCCGAATGACATTATACAAATAGCGTCAAAACTTCAACTTCACAGTTCCGGGCCATATCCTATGTCTATAAGAGTATTTAATAAATTACCAAAAAATATAAAAAATATGACAAGTAACAAACAGTTCTATGCAATACTAAAACAATATTTAATAGAACGACCATATTACTCAGTAAATGAATACTTACAATCATAATTTACGTCCGCCTCCCTCTCGCCCATTGCAATGCCTGACAAGGTACATTTGTATGTATTTACCATAACAAGTGTAATGCAATGTATTGAATGAATGAATAAATGAATAAACTCGACCGAAATATCGAACACTCGCAAAACTACAGTAACCTCGGTAAATATACCGAGAGCTTTCTTCTAATTTTGCGTTTTACCGATATTCATAGTAATGTTGATAACCGCAAAAGTTTAAAAACACAAATTATTAAAAAAAAAATATTATTTGAATTATAAAAAGATTTTCATGAAATTTATGAATAATAGGTAATATTAAATAAAGAGTGGAAATATTGATGAAAATGTATGCACAATCAACTAGATGTCTTTTTGTAAGCAAAAGTTTATGTGGCACCTAAAATATTTTAAACATAATAGCAGCTACAAAATCAGAATTAATGAACAAAGCTGCGTCTCCGTCCTTACCCAAAAGTACAAATTTGTTTCGTCGAGACAACGTCCAGAGTTGCAAACTAAGGTCGTCCAATTTAAAATTTTCCTGCATTTGATGAATACTCAGCGGTGCATAAAATAGTGTTCCAAAATCCTCTTGAAGGAAGACAGCCCTGGGCTAATCCCTCTGCTCTAAATAAAATATTCGTACGCTTGCCGCCCGAGGGTTAATATGGATTGACATTTTTGTACATGTTGCTAAGGGAAAATAGCCTTTATTTTTTGTCATATTTTGAATTTATGACTTAAAACAAACTGTTATTAACAAATTGTTGAATTTGAATAAGTGAACGCTCGAACGGACAGCCGGCCTATTTGCTATTTCACTGTACAACGTTTTGATAGTCACTTCATAATACATTGCAGCATTCGTATGATAGACTATTTTATTTTACTATAATTTTGAAGTGACTTTTAAAACGTTGTACACTTAGTTAGCAAATAGGCCAGCAGGTCAAGTGAGTTGCTGTTGAAACCCAAAAGCTTATTTGTTGTTGTGTGTGATTTTTATTCAATAAAATATGTATTCACAGCCAAATTTAATTCATGTGTTCTCTCAGATCATTGTTCAAACCCAGTTAGATAGATTAAAATTAAATGGTGCTCACAACTAGCTAGGCTTATAAAGTAAGTCTGATGGGTACAAACACAATTAGTGTAATTGTCTTTGAACCAATTAAACTTATACAGCACACCGGACAGAAATGGAACTTAACATTCAAGTGGTGGACTATTATAAATTATACTAAGATTAGACTTTGTAAATTATAACCTTGCTATAGATGTATTTTTGCTAGGTTTTTAGAGCCGCCTCAATAAGCAACTTGAAAAATAGCTAGTAAAAATAAGGGCAGTTAGGCGCATAGTGCAGCGATTGTAAAAATAGTCTTTTTTACATGAAACTTAGTAAGTACCATTGAAAATAGAAGTGCTTTTGATATTCTTTTATTTTGTTGTGTTTAAACTTACATTCAGATTATTGATGTTTATATATTGAATTGATAACAGTATCGAAATTAATACCAAGTCCTTATCCCTACAAATATTATAAATGAGAAAGTGAGTTTGTTTGTTTATTTGTTTGTTACTTTCACACCGTAACTACAGAACCGATCATAAATAAATTTGTATTTGTATACAAGTTCTCTGGAGTACGGAGAAGAACAAAGGCTACCTTTCATCCCGGAAAAAAGTACTGTTCCCAAGAGAACGACGTTGACGCGAGCGAAGCTGCAAGCGAAAACTATCGCTAAATAAATTTATATAAAAAAGTATATACAAACAAAATTTACAATTTTTTACTTTACTTAATATTTCTATACAGTAATTGCAAATTACATAGTTCCTTGAAAACCATTTTTTAGGGTTCCGAAGTAGGAAGCCTTATAGTTTACCATGTCTGTCCGTGTGTCCGTCCGCGGTTTAACCCAGAGACTATAAATACTAGAGAGCTGTAATTTGGTATGAATATGTATATTAATCATGCCGAAAAAACAGTAAAATAAATTTCTGAAAAAAATTTTTTTTAAGGCAGTTGTACAAATATCAAGGGGAGTCAATTTTTTTTCTCACGGCTACTCCAACGTGTGGAGTGTTGTTGAGGTCTTTTAAAAATATTATGCGCTTGTGAACATAATTTTTCGATTTACTTATCCGTTTCGAAAATAATTGGTTTTATAGTCCAAATTTTTGTTTGATTCCAGTGTCCAATTAATAATTACGTAAAACAACTACTGAATATAAATTTTCTAACCACGTAAAGTCAAGTTAATATGAAATCATAGCAGTTTTAATAATAATACCTAAAATAAAAACCATGTGTTTACGTTCGACAACGTTTTTGGATGTTTGTTACTCTTGCACGCTAAAGCGGCTTAACGGATTTTGACGAAATTTCACACACAACTAGGTTATTACTTGGATTAACACATAGGCTCCCTTATATCCGAGAAAACAGGACTGCCCCCACGGGATTGACATTAACGTGAGCGGAGCCGCGGACGATAGCTAGTTGGAAATAAACTCGTTAAAAACTTTGACCAAAAACTTCAACATATTACGAGTCTTATTATTTAAAAGCTGTGTCTTTTGCTAAAAGTTCGTTGCTTGCAAACAATAACCTAAACCTACCACTGTATAACCACCATGATACTGTACGCCGCACAATCAAAGCGATGTCCCGGGACGAGTAATCCCGGGCATCTAGTTTAACGAAGCGTTGAGGAACTTTTTGGACTTTATACACGTAAACAAGAGCATAAAGCTCTACAGGCAAAAATAAACCTTACCACGTTACAATAAAATATGAATTTCTTCAGTCAACGTTCTAATTTGCGTGTCTTTCTTTCAGTATGGGATCCTATTGTGTAAATTTTATGTCAGTTTTGTATTATATAAAATCTGTTTTATCAATAAACAATTTTATAATATGCTACTGATGGTTTATTTAAATTAAAAATAAATCAAATTTAAAACAAAACCGTAATCAGTTAAAACTTTCAGAATTGCCTTATCTATACATATAATAAAACAGTAAAATTATTTTGTCTGTACATTTCGAATTTTTGACTGAAATGGATAGAGGGACACTTAAAAAGAATAATAGAAAGCAAAAAAAAATTTTTGGAATTTCTTGTCTGTCTGTCTGTCTGTCTGTCTGTCTGTCTGTCTGTCTGTCTGTCTGTCTGTCTGTCTGTATGTATGATCACGATTGTCTCCGAAAATACTGAACCGATTTACTTCAAACTTTCACCAATTGCTTTGTTTTAACTCAGTTTAACATTTAAAGTTTGTTTCATCAAAATCAGTTCATTAAAAAAAAGTTATCGTCATTTGAAAGAACTCAAGGCATGAGTTTGCCTGCAAACATATAGCAAAAATAAAATAAAATAAAATAATAAGTGACATAAGAAAATTAAAATCCAAAGTCAATTCATCATCATTATACGACAGCATTATACCTATCCATACTATCCATAGTAATCCATACTAAAAAAAAAGGAGAAGCTGACTGACTGGCTGACATATCAACGCAGGGCCTAAACTATAAGGGTTAGGAACTTGAAATTTTGCACAGGGGTTCCCTTTATAACGTAGGGGAGCACTAAGAACGGATTTTTGGAAATTCATCTCCTTAGGGGGAAAAACGGGTTGCAAAGTTAGTATGAAACTTTGTTGTTTTTGAAGTTATTCGAATGAAATTCAGCATGAAGGTTCTTTACTGAAAGGTATGAAACACGAGTAAAATATTTTACTCAAAAATCATACCTTAAGGGGGTAAAATAGGGGTGCAGAGTAAGCATGAAACTTTTCATTTTTGAAGTTAGTCGAATGAAATTCAGCATGAAGGTTCCTTACTAAAAGGCATAAAACACGAGTAAAATATTTTTCTCAAAAATCATCCCTTAAGGGGATATAACGGGGATGCAAAGTTAGTATGAAACCTTCCGTTTTTGAAGTTATTCAATTGAAATTCAATATTAAGGTGTTTCATTGAAAGTCATAAACTAATGTATTCCGGGTAATTCTACTGTTCCTGAGAAATCGACACTTACGCGGGCGGAGCCGCGGGCCAAAGGTAAACCTGACTTACATATCAACGCACAGCCGAAACTACTGTGCGCAGAAACTTGAAATTTGGCACAGGGATTCTTTTTATGATGTAAATGAGCACTAAGAAGTTTGAAAGTAGGTACGCAAGATCTCAATTAAAATTAAAAAAGATCTGTTTAGGTGAACCAGACAACATTCTCCCTTGAAGGGGTAAATAGGGGGTAAAGTTTGTATGGAATTTTTCCATTTCTAGACTTAGAGGTATGAAAATAAGTATATACGTTCTAGGTTACAATTAAAAAAGATTTGTGTAGGTGAAATGTACAAAATTTCCCCCTTAAGGGATAAAGGGGGGGGGGGGGGATTGTATGGAAATTTTTTCATTTCTGGACATAGAAGTATAAAAATAAGTATATATTTTTACATTACAATTAAAAAGATCTGTGTAGTTAAAACGGTCGAATTTTTCCTTAAAGGGGTAGAATAGGTGGGGTAAAGTTTGTATGGATTTTTTTTATTTACTTAGAAATATGACAATAAGAAGTTCTACATTACAATAAAAAAATATCTGTGTAGGTGAAATGGGCAAAATCCCCTTAAGGGCTAAAGATCTATGCAGGTGAAATGTATTAAATTCCCCCTTAAGGGGAAAAAGCAAAGGGGCAGGGGTTTGTATGGAATTTTTATCATTTCTACTGTTCCCAAGGGAACGACATTAACGCGGGCGGAGCCGCGGGCAACAGCTAGTCATATTATATAGCAAAATAAATTAACAACAAAAACTACTAGGACTGCAGTTAATCCACCAATGTAAAAGCATGTATTTCCATTAACACAGTAACCATCTAATTAAATAAGGTATGGATGTATAATATCTAACGATTATTTGTTTAAGATTCATGCGGTGAGATCTTAGGCTATGTTCAATGTACTTTCCGGAGCTCTCGTTAGGTTCAGTAGGTCTTCAATTATTGTGCATCCCGAATCCAGCGTCGGAAAGTTGGTCAGCGCTCATCGGTGATTTATTCGTTGGGTTTCTATTACATTTGTAATTTAAAGTTGGAAAGTTATGCCGTTGTGCTCGCACTACGAGTTGTGGAAATTAAAGTTAAACAAATTTTGACAAATACATAATTAAAAGTTTATGTACTAAAAACGGGTCAGTCACGTGCTATTTCTTTGGGATTGCCGACTAGTATAGTTTCGGACTCGTCAGGAGCCCATTTTTAAGGCAAGGAATGCCAGACGCGCGGCGGAAGGTCCCGAACCGAAAAGAGTGACCCGTTTTTAGTACATAATGTCTGTATTTCACGTTAGTTTCAATAATATAATTAAATGTTTGTTACTTAAGCGGCTTAATGTATGGAATTTTTAAATCTTGGTTTAACTAGGTATAAAGGATATTTCACACCGTTGTTTCTCAAACCATCAAATAACTCCATCAAAATGAACTCTTTCAATCGGACCAATGATGCTAGATAAAATAAAATCGACGTCTTCCTACAAATTTCTGGGCTGATAGAACTTTTTATATGAAAATATCATTTGTTTTACAATATCAATATCAAATTACAAATATGTTTTAAAATAAAAACAAACAATATAGTTAGAAATAGAAATAAGTGATAAATACTGGTATTTTATTCTGTCTCGGACCGAGTTTCTTTTAATTAAACGTGATGAGATACGATGGATTTCACTTGAAAAGTAAAAGATAAAACAAACAATTACATTTTAAAGCTGGCGCAAAATATGGATATCAGACGTATATTTTGTCTGAATATTACTGGATGAAAATTACAGAGGAGTTAAATTTCAATCCACTTGGAATTAATTAAAAGTTACACACGCATACTCCATGCTGTCAGTGAAAATTATAACAAGAACAGACTTTTTACCAATATAACCGACGCCGACGTTGCCTTCGTCAAAAGTCTTAAGTTTGAAACTAGGTCCCTTGAATGTGCAAATTGATACATAAAATTAGTGTATATGAATATTTAAACATATGCAATTTGAATTTTGAAAAACGTTTGGTGTAAAAATAATGTAATAATAAACGCGATAAAACCGTATTAAGTGATTTCATTTAAATGTGTACTCGTAACACTCGCGAAAACATTAAAAACCATAAGCAACTTGGACAATATGAATGATATTTGTGCAAGACAACGATTAAAATGTTACCGCTTAGGAAACAAAAATGTAACTTAAGTATGAAATTACTAATACAGGTGATACTAAACTACCTGGCCATATTATAATTATATATTAATAGGCAAGAATACAAAAATAAAAATTCTCAAACGAATTCAACCATTAGCTGGTAAAATTTATATGGAGACATGTTTTTTAAATTTTGACCATTTAACTTGCGTTGCATATGCATTGTAGGTATTAGGGATTCTGATTCCATCATCAAAACATTGCCAGATAGTATAAAATAACACATCCTAACTAATAAATAAACTAATAGGACATCTTCGTTACGTGTAATATCATCATTATCATCATTTCAGCCACAACTGGTCCACTGCTGGACAAAAGACTCTCCCAAGGATTCTTTTTTCCATGCCAATCGTGATGAGTTTGGCAATACATCATCACATCACGCTTGGCAGGCGGGTTGGTAAGCGCAGTTTCTGTGGCTACTTGTGCTTTCGACGCTGCTGCCCATCCGAAGCATTTTGAAGCTGAGAAAGGGAAGAATTAAGTTGGATTTAGGAAGGGAATGAAGATTTTGGAATACTTCTCACTCGGATTAATGAGGGAACAGCAAGTAGCAGCTTGGGAGGCCGGGTGCGCGTACCCGATGTAACATAATACTATATATTAACTACATTGTTAGTAACAATATTTTTTTTACCTTAAGGATAGCTAGATTCTTGGATCTAGACACCACCTAGGTTTATAACGAAAAAAGTCATCATACATTATTTGTTAAATAAGGTAAGTACTAACTTCTTCATAATCATCTCCACGACAACTAACTCAATGTACATTATCTGACTGCATAAACAAAACTTAGGTTATCCATATCATTCATCATTAAAAGTTTACTAATTACTAATTCCAAAATTAAGCGGCGCTACACGCCGGCTATGAATTTTTAACTAACCTTGGAACTGAAACAAAAGGATTCTGCAATTTAAATGTCAAAGTTAACTTGTGGAGTGTTTTTACTCTTCTTGTCCGTTTTTAAATACTTAATGAAAAATGCAATTCGTAGTTTTTTTTGCTTTTGCTTTATCTTGTAGCTTTTTATGCTATTACATATTTTTATCTCTATTTAAGCTGTTTGTTTCAAAAGAGAGTTTGAATTTCAAGTCAATGTATGTATTTAATATACATGGTAAACTTTTTATCGTTTTGGACTCTTAAAGGGGTGACTCTGACTATCAAAATAATCAACTTTTCCTATGGGAACAATGCTGGGAACTCGAAAAAAAATTCGACATTCCCTTACAAACTGGCCGTGCGGCGGAACTCTTTTGTATGAAAATGACGAAATTTTTTTTTTGAGTTCCCTGCATTGGCACCATAGGTAAAGTTGTTCATATCGACGGGCTGAATCACCATTCTAAGGGTCCAGAACGATCAAAATTTCACCATGTATGTTAGTGTGTATGTTATTTAAAGTTTTCGTCAGATATCCTGATATTTCTTTACACATGAGTGAGTGACATAGGCTATATATTTCATAATCGTCATTATCATATTAGCCGCAAGAAGTCCACTGTTGGACATAGGCCTCCCCCAAGGATTTCCAATACGACCGGTTGGAAGCGGCCTGCATCCAGCGTCTTCCAGAATTCATTCTTCTTCTAAGATGTGAAAAGTGAACAAGTGCAGCCTATATCTAATATTTTTTTTTCTTGGAACCATTTAAATTAACGAATTAACATTATGATGTGCCTGTTTGTAAGTATTATTAAAGCGTTTACTAGATGACTAGCTCCGTGGCGCAGCGGTCAACACGCCAGCCTGCGACACGGAGTGACCGGGTTCGATCCCCGGCCAGGTCAAGATGGAAAATGATCTTTTTCAGATTGGCCTGGGTCTTGGATGTGTATCTATATATGTATTTGTTATAAAATATAGTATCGTTGAGTTAGTATCCCATAACACAAGTCTCGAACTTACTTTGGGGCTAGCTCAATCTGTGTGATTTGTCCGTACATATTTATTTATTTATTTATTATGACCTAATTATGTAACGTAAGTTTTTATCCTAAATTCCTAACTAATATTATAAATGCGAAAGTGAGTTTTTTTCTATTTTACGCTTTCACGTAACTACTAAACAGGGACCGGAAAACCGGGTTCGGGGCTAATCTGATTAATAGAGAAACCCTATGATATGATTACCCAATGGATATGCTTATCACAACAATAGGGTTACTCCAACGATTTGATAACCCTATCGAACGGTTATCCTTATTAACTGGTTAACCGTATCTATTAGGTAACCCTTTCATGTGTAAAACCCTATCATAAGGTTTACCCTATCATTGGATTAACCCTATCAAATGGTTAACAATATCGCTGATTAACTTTATTAATAAGTTAACTCAATCAACTTGAAACCCTAACGATTGTGTATTTAATCATAAGGTTAACCTTATTGATTATTGCCTGTCTCTTTCGCGCATTTCAGCGCGTTTTTAACCAAAGCCTTTATTTATGTTCGGAATAAAACAGGCGCTGAACAGAGGCTATGTATAAACATATAGACAGTTCAAATAATTGAACTGTCTCGACAATTAAAAACTGTACGGTTTTACTGTGAAATTATAAACATGCCATTAATATTAAAGTAAATTTTCGCGTTGGCACTTTTCACATTTAGGTAATGCAAGTTAATTTTATTTACATATTACATATTTATCCTTCATTTAAAACTTCAAAATCCATTGTTAGTGAAAGACGGCAGGACGCATAGTGCTGCACTTAGTTCGTTTTAGGGTTCCGTATCCAAAGGGTAAAAACGGGACCCTGTTAATTTCGCTCCGCTGTCCGTCTGTCTGTCTATCTGTCCGTCTGTCACCAGGCTGTATCTCATGAACATGATGTATTTCTGTTGCCGCTATAACAACAAATTCTAATAAATAGAATAAAATAAATATTTAAGGGGGCTCTCATACAACAAACGTGATTTTTTTTGCTTGTTTTTGCTCGATATTGATAACGGCAACAGGAAGACGCTTGAAATATTTACAGAATATTCAGTTATATATTCACTTCAAAAAAAAAGATTTTTTTGCCGTATTTATAGATAACGGTACGGAACACTACGTGCGCGAGTCCGACTCGCACTTGACCGGTTTTTTCCAAATATCGATAATCAACATGAATACAGATGAGGGTACAAGTAATAAAGTTATTGGTATTTATTTTTCTTTTTTTCTGTCGGCAAAATCTAAAAGCTACTAGTATTTTGGCATGAGCAGAAATTAAAAATTCAATTGTAAATACGCGCGAATAATATTTCGCGGCCGCGATGCAGTATACGCGTGGTTGGTGCGGGGCGAGGAAGGAGCGAGGCGCCAGCGGGAGGCCGGCAGCGGCGCGGCGGACGTGTCGTAACGAATAGGTACCGATTGCGCCGTGCATGAAAAAGAAATACATATAAATATGAAAAATTCTAAAAATGTTACCATTCAGAGATTGAAATGAAAATATGAAATCAGGTATTTTGACTCCTGTACTTTAAATATAGGACCTAGAGAATTATTATTGACATTAGTTCGTACTTTATAATAGTCTACAATGCCTAGGTAAGTATATAATATGATATCTTAAGTTTTAACACCTGAAGTGGCAAGACATCATCACTCGCGAAGTAAATAAGTTATGAGAAAAACTGCCATGATTCGGACGCCAGGAATTTTGACAGCCGATTTGATCCGTTTTTCTATTAGTTCGGAAGTTGATAGTTATTAAACTATTTGTAAGGGTAAGTAAAATATTAGTTCGCAAAAAAATCAGCTCAATACACGCAGTAGTTTAAGAAATATCATTAAATATCCAACCCTAGGTGAAATACCATGATGAGCAGAATATTTTCGGGAGTATAGAAATAAGTGGCGATACAGTATATATGCTAACCATCCTAAATTAGCAATAGTATTAACGTAAAATAGTACAGTCGCGAACACCATTGAATTCAAGGTATTTTAACTTATCCAAAACTATTGTTTGTTGACCACATTTTTTTTATATCGTTCATACTTACGATACAATCACAATTGGAATGTGCTTAAAAAGTCGTTACCCTTCAATCGCGGAAACACAGACACGATCGAGTTTTAATATTTTATATATATATATGCGACCTGGAGAGCTATTTTTGAAATTTGGCCGTCTATTCTCTGCCAAGCGATTTTTCTACACAAAACTCGTTCGAAGACGAGTGTCATACTTTCAAAAATAGTACGCCCGATCGGAAGTGTAATTTTTTTTTATTTGGCCGTTCATAAACGAGTGATTTCTCCATACAATTATCGCTCGAATGGTCATACTTTCAAAAATAGTACACCGGGTCTCTTGGGAGCTGACAATATATAACTAAATATTCTGTCAATATTCCAAGCATCTACCTTTATCAAGATTATCAAGATCGAGCAAAGGAACCACGTTTGTTGTATGGAAGAACCCTTAATTTAATATTTATTTTGTTTTTAGTATTTGTTGTTATATCGGCAACAGAAATACATTAACTGTGTTAGTTAAATATTTCAACTGTCTAACTATCACGGTACGGTTAGCCGTGTGGTATCCGGCAGAGTAGAATAGGACCACTCCAAGTCTTCCTGTGGATGTCGTAGAAGGTGACTTAGGAAATACAAGCTAAACAAAGCTTATAAACATCTAAGACACCTCTCCAACCCGTCTGGCCAGCGTGGAGAGTGTAGGCCAAGTCCTCTGGCTGCTCTGGCCAAGTATGGCCCTAGTAGTACAGAGAGGGTCGTGCTCCTGTAGTGGCGACTAAAAAGGACCTGATGATGATGATGAACTATCACGGTTAATGAGATACAGCCTGATGACAGTCGGACAGTGGAGCCATATGAATAGGGTCCCGTTTTAACACTAAAAATGAGGTAAAAAAATATCATATAATTATTACAGGTATGGGTTATTTACATTCTTCAGAGCGGTGTTCCTGTGGGATCGACCAAATGTCTAGAGAATGAATAACACGACAGTTATCTTTTTGTGTTGACGTGTCGATCTCGTACTGAGTCTCAGAACAAGGACTAAAGTTAGTATATAGATGTCTAATAGATGTAGAACTCGAATCTCGACAGCGTCAGATTGAAAATAAATACTTTGATTTTGATCTCCAAAACTATATGCGATTTTTACTAGCAGTTTGCAATTGAAATAAATTTGACATACTTATTTACTTAGCAAAAAAAATTTTTTAATTAATAATAATATATATATGCCTGTACATAAAACTCATTCTCATGTTAGCATCCTTACCAACGTACACATCCTGTACTCTATACTCTCGTATGAAGAAATAAGATTATTTTTTATGCATGTGAACACTTCAGTACACACATGTACCTCAAAAATAAAAGAATACATGACCCATTTCAATAATACAGCTAAATATACGGAAACGTCGCTTTTTGCTATACTCCCGAAAAAGGTCAGCTTATCATGGTATTTCACCTACGGTTGGATATTCAATGATATTTTTTAAACTACTGCGTGTATTTAGCTGATTTTTTGCTAACTAATATTTTACTTACTCTTACAAATACTTTGATAACTATCAACTTCCTTAGCCGTGTGGTTTCTGGCAGAGTAGAATAGGACCACACCTACTCTTCCCATGTATATCGTAAGAGGCGACTAAGGAAATACAAGTACTCTCCAATACGCTGTCGAAATTCCTGGCGACTGAATTATGGTACTTTTTCTCATAACTTATTAATTTACTGATACTTACCTAGGCATTGTAGGCAATTATTAGGTATAAACTAATGTCAACAATAAGTCTCTAGGTCCCATATAAAAGGATAGGAGTCAAAATACCTGATTTCACATTTTTAGAAATTCTGTTTGTACAAACATGACATATAAATTCATAACAATGTATGAAAAAAAAAAAAACAAACTCCTACGCTGTGCCGATTGTGAGATCCAGCAATCAGCCAAACGTTACCCCAACTAAAATTGAATATCGCCAGGGTCTGGAGACGCACAAATTCTATTTATACAACAACATTTACCACACATCAACTACCTACAAAATATTTTATCAGCTTTCATTCGGATCCGAAAAAAGTTTTAGCTGGCGTTACGTTTGAAATGTCATCCTGGCAGAATCAGATTTTAATTAAAATCTTAATAATTAATAGACGCACAAATCTCAAACTTTCACACACATTCTTCTTCTTCTTTTCGTGTCGATGGTACCTATATTTTTGCAGCCCAATAATGGGCCACTTCTATTCCTTCCTTAGATGCTGTAAGGAGATCGTCCAGAGTGCAGGTGTTCGGGCACCTTGGATAAGAGAGGAGGTGCGCCATAGTTTGGGGAGAGTGTCCACACTCGTACAGTACATGACACACTTTTACATGACGTTACGCACTGATAATCTAGTAATATATAGGGTTCGTAGTAAACGAGGAACCCTTATAGTTTAGCCATGTCTGTCCGCCTGTTTGTCCGCGGTTTTATTCAGAGACTATAAGTACTAAAGATCTGTAATTTGGTATGGATATGTATATTAATCATGCCGAAAAAGTGGTAATATAAATCTTTCTAAAAATTTTTTTTGGTGTAGCTCCCAAACTCAATTTAGTTCTCATAGTAATTTTTTTTCACAACTAACTTCTACGTATGGGGTGTTGTAGCATAAGTCTTTTAAAAATATTGTGAGCTTCTGAACATAATTTTTCGATTTACTTATCCGTTTCGGAAATATTTGGTTTTATAGTACAAATTTTTGTTACAGTTCAGTGTCTCTATCTACTAAATGGTTGTATATGAACCCGAGAAAAAATTCACGGCCGTAGTACATATAACGAAGTTTAAAGGAATACTATCAAAGCTAAGTAGATTTTATAAATTAAAGATTGACCAACTTATAAATGAACTCGGTGAATTAAAATTTCATACGAATTGAATTAAAAATTAGACAGTTGTTAGTTACGTACAACAACTACCGAATATAAATTTTTGAATCACGTAAAGTAAGTTAAATACAAAATCATAGTAGCTTTAATAATAATAATACCTAAAATAATAGCAATGTGTTTACGTTCGACAGCGCGCGGCGCTTGGCGGAACGATAGGAAGTTGCTTGGTATCTTGTTACCAGCGCTTGCTCTACTCATGGTGGTACTCAAATGGATTTTTTTTCCTAATTTCTTTCGTTAAGTAGGACTTTATAAATCTTTCTTCAGCTACCACACTCCGTGGTTACCTCAGTTTTATGTGAGCTCGTTTTTAGACGTTACTAAATAATGGTAAGAGACCCTTCGTGCGGGAGTCAGACTCGCACTTGGCCGGTTTTTTTTAATCTATGCTTATAATTATATTAACAATTAATAATAATTAAAAGAAAAAACCGGCCAAGTACGAGTCGGACTCGCGCCCGAAGAGTTCCGTACCGTTATCTACAAAAACGGCAAAAAATAATGTCTGTTGTATGAGATGAGAGCCCCCCTTTAAAATTAATTTTATTTTTATTTGATTAATTATTTTTAAAGTGAATATATAACTAAATATTCTGTGAATAGTTCAAGCGTTTACCTGTTGCCGTTATCAATATCGGAAAATCACGTTTGGTGTATGGCAGCCCGCTAAAATATTTATTTAATTCTATTTTTTTGTATTTGTTGTTACAGCGGCAACACATACATCATCTGTGAAAATTTCAATTGTCTAACTATCACGGTTCATGAGATACAGAATGGTGACAGACGGACAAATAGACAGACGGCCGGCGGTGCGAAATTAATAGGGTCCCGTTTTTACCCTTTGGGTACGGAACCCTAAAAAGAAACGCACTGCACTAAACAAAGTTTGCATGTCATAAAAATAATTTTTAACAAAAAAAAAACCGACTTCAATCTGGTGACTAAAAAGTAAAATATAAATTTACTAAGCACAAAGTAATTCGTATTTTGTAATTTAGTTAATCAGAAATGATTCAATAAGTATTTTATACAATTTTGAAGTCGGTGCCAGTATTATCAACCTTTCTCATCACAACTCAAGCTAATAGGCATATTGAACCATAAACAAACGGTAACTGCTGTAAATCGTTGAGGGATTCCCTCGACTGTCTATCGTCTCCATTATCAGACCTGTAATGGTACTTATAACACATATGGGTGCAAAGTTCTCATCAACAGAAATTAATGAAGTCCAAACACAAGGTAGCTATTGTAAAATGTTGAGGAGTTCCTTTGACTGTCCGTCGTCATCATCATCAAACCTCTAATGACAGTCGCAACCCATCTATGTGTAAAGATCTCATCAATACAAATTAATCAAACCCAAACACCAGGTGATTGCTGTAAATCGTTGAGGAGTTCCCTCGAATGCCTTTTCGCTCCATCATCAGATCGACCCCAGACCTTCATTAAATATTAGTGCTTTAACATACCTAAGGAAAAAAGTAACAAACGTACTAGCCGCCAGTATAATATACGAAGGTTCTCCTCGATTTCTCTAGGATTCCATCATCAGGTCGTGGTTTCCTTATCATCGTACCACACTCGGAATATGTCCTCTCTAACAAAAAAAGATTTATCAAAATCGGTTCATAAACGACGAAGTTATCCGCGAACAAACATAAAAAAAATATATATACGGTCGAATTGAGAAACCTCCTCCTTTTTTGAAGTCGGTTAAAAACAACACAATGAATAAAGTGTTTTGTTTAGACACTCGTCTCTGCCGTCTTAGTAATTATTATTACGTGAACGAGGGATCGACATTGACGCGGGCGGAGCCGCGGGCGAAAGCTAGTTTGAAATAAAAATATAGAAGTTGTTATCAACATATTTCCCTTTCCTACAGCCGGTGCCTTGCCAACTGAGTGGTTGGGACAGATATTTTTTATCAATGTTAGTTTTGCTCGTGGTTACCGGCATTATTGAACCGTGTAGTAAAGGTTGTAAGAAAAATAGCTATGTATATCGATAAAGCATGTCTCTTATCCAATCACGAGCTAGTAGATAATGAAGGGCAAAGGGACCTATAGACACTCGTACACAGGTACCTGAATTTCGATAAGGTACGTGACATAAACTGTTGCCAAGTGATCTCCTATATATATATATATATCCTTACTAATATTATAAATGCGATAGTGAGTTTGTTTGTTTGTTACGCTTTCACGCCGTAACTACTGAACCGATCATCATGAAATTTTGCATGCAAGTTTTCTGGAGTGTGGAGAAGGACATAGTTAGTTAATAATAGTTTTTATTTGTCACTTTGTTTTTACAGTATCTTGGTATTATTGGGATCTCCATTTAAGTATATAAATACTTGTGTTTGGAGAACCCGCTCTTCCAAAGTAACTTAATAGTAACAAACAGTTGACCTTAAGGATATGATACATAAACTTTTATTTATAACACAGTTAAATAGGTTGACAATAAGCTCAGTCCATTAATAAATTGATTTAGGTAATGAGGGGAGGGGGAAGTAAAATATGTGGTAAATATTAAGTAGCGCATAATAATTCTATATCGTCAAAGCTTTTGTTTTGAAGGAATAGGGTCACACTTTTTTTACAAACATGAAAAGTTTGCTCGTATATATTTAGATTTTTATTTATATAGTTGTATATGTGCGAGGACTGTCTAGAGAACTGCCTTTGAGCGTAGGAGGTTTTAACTGGAACTACTGCAGCTACAGCATAGTTCCGTCTTTTATTTAGTTTTTTGGGTTCGAAAGTAAGTGTTTTATGTTTTTTTAAGGTAATATTTAAAACATACAGCCTTCTAACAGATAGTAGATCGCAATATGAGTAAAGTTCAGAGGTGGGGAATCTATAAGGTTTAAAATAAATGAATTTTAGAAGGGACCTTTGTGCTCTTTCGATATGCATAAAATCAGTCTTAGTAGCACCTCCCCAAACCGGAATACAATATCCCAAGATTGATTGGGCAAGTGAAATATATATTAGTTTAAGTAACTTGTTATCAGCTATATATCGCAGTGTTTTGAAGACCCACATCAATTTTCGTATTCTATTTGTGAGAAGCTCAATGTGTTGGTGCCAGGTAAGTCGCTGATCTATCATGATACCCAGATATTTTGTCTTGTCTACCTTAGATATAATGTTACAGGCACAGTCTTGAGAAGTGGTACAAGTGTGTATCCTTACATTCAAATCATTTTGAGGTTGCGTATTATTATAGTTACTAAAAGTAATATAGTTAGTTTTATCCATATTTAGTGTTAACAGATTACCCCTCAGCCATTTAGCTATCCCAGTGAGTCCCACCTCTGCAGACTGTCGAACTTCATCCCAGGAGTTGCCTACAAATACTATGGCAGTGTCATCTGCGTATGAAAATATATGGCCATTTTTCAACTTCATATTGCTGAGCTCGTTAATATAAATAAGAAACAAGGTAGGCCCCAGAACACTCCCCTGTGGGACTCCATACTCGATTTCCGCTTGTTCACTAATATACTGGCCTATTTTGACTCGTTGCTTGCGGTCTTTGAGATAGTCAGTGAGAAGAGCAAGAGGAATACCTCTTATCCCCACTTTTTCAAGCCGATGAACAAGAATAGGGACAGAGACGGTATCAAATGCTTTTTTGAGGTCCAAGAAAGATGTTAGGCATTTCTTGCCACTGTCAACTGCTTCAACAATTACTGAAGTCAGCGCAATAATAGCATCTTCCGAAGGACATAGGCTACTTTTTATTCCGGTAAAAAGTACTATTCCCGAGGGATCGACATTGACGCGGGCGGAGCCGCGGGCGAAAGCTAGTATATATATAATGGGTAGCACATGTTAACATTTAATTTCAAATTGATGAATTCAAATTATGTCAAATTCATATTATGTCATATGATATGAAATTATATTTTTACCCAAGTTTACTTGTAATGTTTCAAATCGTAAAATTACTATATACTTATTGTAAGATAACGAGTATGTAGTCTTATAATACGTATCAATAAATACATACTATCACGTTTTTTTTCCGTTACGAGGTACACAGAGCCTAGGACCATAAGACGTAAAAGCCACGTTCAGCATGTTGATGGACATGTAGGTGGAAGACGGAATAAAAATAGTGATTTCTTGCTAACCTCGTTGCCTACTAACATGATTTTCCAGATTTTTATAAAAAATAAATAAATAAAATAAAAATTCTTTATTTCAGACTCTTTTTTTTATAGTCCATATTACGAGTACTTGTTACGAGTATGTAGTCTTATCCATTCCCTCAATTGGCTTTCACGATCTGCGTGGGAAGAGAATCAACATTTTATTTTTTTTCTTTTCCCACATACCATCATGGAAGATCGAGAAATCTTCTCTAATAAATAAAGTTATATGAACTGAAATTAGGTGAAATAAACGTTACATAAAGATATCAACTAAGGTACGTTAGTAGGTACTTATATTAATTATGTGGTAGTAAGTAACGGTTAGGCCAAGACCTCTGGCTGCTCTGGCCAAGTATGGCCCTAGTAGTACAGAGAGGGTCGTGCTCCTGTAGTGGAGACTAAAAAGGACCTGATGATGAAGTAACGGTTAAACATTACACCCCTAATAATTTCCTGTCCTACAGGTTACTACAAATGACCGTAACGTAATGAAGGTAGTTATTATAACATAGTACCTATGTACCAATTTATCTTTACGACTTATGTAGTATATTAATTTATTAGTATTTTTAACTAGTCGCGCAGGTACATTTCGCACACGATGCGAAGAAGCAACCATATGCTCGTAAGAATGTTCAAGATCTGATTATAACAATCATATGCATAATTATTACAAAACTGTACTACAACACTATAAACCTCGTCATTTACGCAACACTTGTTTATGAATGAATTCGCGCGTTTCGGCTTTATTCGTGCCCCATCCCGATCCCCGTCCGCCACCCGATAGTCGGTCTCGCTCGTTTAGCGCCCCGTTTCATGCAGGTGAAATGCAATACAATAACGGCGCACGGACATGAGTCGGCCGCGAAGTTCGTCTCTCGATCCAGGCGGTTCTTAACCGAAAAGATTTGCCGAATCCAAAAAAACCGTCTGTATTTTGTGCATAATATATATCGCAAAAAGGTTTATTTTTGTCTGACATCCTGCAGCGTAGATTCCCAAACGAAGTCCCGCCGGCCTTTATATGACCAAAACCGCTCGCGCCGTGTGCGCTGTCGTCCATAAGGTTTGCAATAATAGGTCTAATGAAGTTTCAAATAGAGATTATAATGGCTCGACGGTGTTCCAAAACCCAATCATACGGTTTTTGGAATAGGGTATGCGCTTACATTCAATAACACTATTCTTATGGTTAACCTTTCATCAAGTTAACTCAATGATATGATAACCTTATTGATATGGTTATTCATTTGATAGGGTTACACCTTCCATGCATTAACTCTATACTTTTGGTTAGCCTTTCATCAAGTTAACTTGATGATATGCTTACCGTATTGATACGGTAACTGTTTTGATAGGGTTACAATAATGATATGCTAACCGTATCGATAGGGTTTTTAAAAACAATTCTATGAAAAACCCTATCAAAAACCGCGGTTAAGGTAAGCGGTTCCGGTCCCTGCTACTAAACAGATCATCATGAAATTTTGCATACACGTTATCTGGGGTACGGAGAAGGACATAGGGTACATTTTATCCCGGGAAAAAGTACTGTTCCTGAGGGATCGACATTGACGCGGGCGAAAGCTAGTATGAAATAAAATTACAGGGGGGACAGGTCTGCTTGGCATCTTTGAGACTTCACTCAGTTACTAACATAACGTGTTCCGCAAAATAATATTAATTGACATTGTATATAGGTAACATTAAATCAGAAAAAAAAGAAAAGATACAAATATAAAATATCATACAAAGCCATTCTGGCGAAAAGAGTTTCTTTCGGCGTCTTCGTCGGTTTCGAAATACTAGTAGTTTGTAGCTTTTGAACAAAAATTAATATGTTTTAATAAGTATTATTTAAAATGTAAATTGACGTGAAAAAGTGCCAGAAAAGGCCTATTTATGAATATTGAATCTTTACACTGCTTGTTTTCAGCGTTCAAATCAGATACAACTGTAACAAAATGTAACCATTACATAAGTAATCTTATCTCGTCATTTTTATTTAAACTAATCACGTTTATGTTCCTTACGGAGTAGACACACAAAGGCGAAGTTAAGCTTATTGGTGGGAGTGTAGGTTATAAACAGAATCAAAATAGTTGTGGATGAAATAGAAACACCTACTGATATGATTCTTCAGATCTTCGCTCATTCCTCGATCAGATGTTTTGATCTATGCGGGAAGAAAAGCAGCTGACACATCTCATTTCTTCTAGATCACTGCGGCAGAAATGTGAAAATAATAAAAAAAAGTTTTGAAAAAATATTCTCTGTCTTTTAAAATATATGATCAATCTAAAATCTAATTTGGCAAAGAAACTATAATGGACTATAATTTTCATCGATAGCCATTTTGGAGACATTTTAAAGTTATATTCACATAAATCTGTACTATCCGAGGAATTTGAGAGAATATTTTGTGCGAAGCGTTAATAGATTAACTTTTTGAAAATTTATTTTACCGAGCAGTAAAATTTTATTAAAGTATTTTAAATTTTCTGTGGATTTCAGTAAGTATTATTCATGAACTAAAATATTTATTTGTAAAAGTATTCGTCCGTACCAGGTGCGTATATTATCTGTAAGGTATTATAAGCAGCTAAGACATATTACAAACTGTAATATAGTACCTAGTATCTAAATTTCGCGCGAGCCTGTAATGAACCTGCGTTTAGGTTTTATACTTGATGGAAGGTCTTGGTCATTGTGAACAACCTGAGATAATGCGCTTCAATTTCAGATCCAGGCGTATAATAAATACTTTTATTTTTTTGCGAACTAAGCTGCCAACTAATACAAGTGTGAATTTAATTCATCTTGCACTTTGCAAAGAAGAAACAAATCTATTCATGAAATCGTCAGAAAAATAATTGATATAATCATTAAAAAAATAATCTTAATGTGTTATATGCCCCACGTAGCTGAAACTACCTACGGTCAGATATAAAAAGCTACATAAATAAAAATGTTGCTATGTTTACTTTTTTTTTTTATATAGATTTAAATTGAAATGTATTTTCTATTCATTGTGTAACTATCATTAATTAATTCTTGTTTATCAGTATCGCGTTATTATTAATACCGCACTTTGCCTAATAACATGATACACAGCACACGTAATTTATAGTTTTGATTAATTTAGGTGAACCTATAATTACATTAAACATTCATTCGTGTTTCATTAAATATTACATACGATGATAGATCAGGGGTGTCATCCCCAACTCATCATCATCATTTCGAGTAGGTGTCACGGTCAATCAACCATGCACACCCTGGTGTCAGAGTTGATCATCCTCAACTGATTGGCCGGTGGTTGCGGGTATGGCATCGGGGGGTCTAGGTCGCGCCAGGCCTCCCAAGCTACTACTTGCTTTCACCTCTTTCATCCGAGCAAGCAGTATCCCAGTACCTTCAATCCCTTTTCAATTTGAACTAATTCCTTTCCTTCTACCGCTTAAACATGCTTTAGTTGAGCAGCAACCCACCTAACAAGCGTGGTGAGTATAGCAATTCCTATGAAAATTCCTTTGGTGAGGCCAAGGTCCAGCAGTTGACTTCTATTCACTGGTAGACGTAGGACTGGATGATAAAATGATTACATATAGATAACTTTTTAAATCTTTATAAAAAACTAGCTGTTGCCAGCGACTTCGTCCGCGAAAGCTATCCTATCTTTCAAGTTGGATCGAACTGCACATGGTGTGCGAATTTTATTATAATCGGTTAAGTGGTTTAGGAGTCCATTGAGGACAAACATTGTGACACGAGATTTATATATATTAAGATTTATTTGGTAGCAAAAACGGTATTGCTCCGTTATCTAGGAGCACAACCTGTAACTTCAAGCTGGAAATTAACTTCGCCTTTTCTTTGCTTGCTACCTTGTTGTACCCTCAACGTTCCTTTAAAAGGGTGACTCAGACTATCAATATGAACAACTTTTCCGTTGGGACCAATGTTGGGAACTCATCTTCATAAAAATCATAAAAATATATAAATACTACGCCATGATCGTTTTAAATTAGGCTCATAATGAAAATTAAACAAATATGCCGAACACTTGAGCGCCGCGCGCATCAAGCCGGCTCAATATTGGTAAATTTAATAACTGCCATCAAACAGCGAGTAATTAATTTAAAGGTAATTAATCTTAAAGTTAATTTATGTTCCAGACAATATAATATCCGAGTAATTGACAATATAATACAGACCTAGTAGACAGAATATAGGAAAATTTTCCAATTACATTTTGTTTTGGATTTTATTTAATAAGATAACAATAACGTCGACGGACTGATGAAAATTTAATACCTGGAGTATTTATATTTTCTTTATTTATATTTAACATTTCACGCTATAAACACATCATTAAAGTTTCAAGAAGTTCGAGAATTTCAACAGAGAAGACGGGTGTAATTATCAACATGGAATCCAGTGATTGCCAAAATTAAACCGCCTCTTCCGGAGTCTAACAAAAAGACGGACACTGTTAGTGTAGTGTGTAGCGGGGCTAATGTGTAAATACAAAACATTATGTGGGTAGTCATCATCATCATCATCAACCTATACTAGTCCACTGCTGGACATAGGTCTCTCCCATGGCACGCCACTGAGCTCGTGCTCAGTGATGTGGGTAGTGAAATTATTAAAATTATTAGTGAAACTTAGACACTTGCAAACAAAAAGAGGAGGCCTTTGCCCAGCAGTTGGACATAAAAGCAGGATAAAAAAATAATGGTATTGCGTCCACCACAACAAGATGATACTGCAGTACCACAGTCTCGTTGTGACCACGATGAATGTAACTCCATTTAAACGACAACGAAAACAAATAATAAAAATGCTCGTGCTAAGTCCCGTTTATATACATATATAAGTTTTTATATTTGTTTCCAGACAGAAGTTTTTAAGTTACACCAACAGTAATACGTGGAAGAAGCACCTAAAACTGTGGCAACAATACATTCGCCTGTTATTGCTGTTTTACTTTCCAATGTCAATATTTCATCGGATCCAACCAATGACGTCAGGCAGGGAGCAAGTGGTAACAAATCATTGTACTGTCAAGAGCATATCGAAGCAAACACATCGATTCTTAGGCGAATGTGATAAGGTCTAAAATGAAATACAATTGATACTTATTAATACTCGTTTTGTTTTCGTTTTTCGTGTATGTAAGTGGCCAACACCAGTGTCAGATTTTTCAAGCTATCTGCATTTGACATAGATTAACGACTGCCGTTCAATGATGACAGCCGGGATCACCGCCTTAACGTGCTTCCGAAGCACGGAGGAGCTCGAGATAATTTTATGCCACTTGCGGTCACCCATCCCAGTGGGCACCGCACCCAGGGTTGCTTAACATACGTAAGCGTTAATAATAGTCAGAAAACTTGGACTATCGCAGTCCTTAATGAAGGCTCGTGACCGTACAATATAAATAGTATAAACTGCTTATGTAGCGGACCCTGTCTCCAAGACAGCACAACTGAGGATCCAACCGGGCCATGCTTGGACGTGGACAGCATAACCTTATCGGTTACAGATCATCATCATCAACCTACACTCGTCCACTGCTGGACATAGGTCTCTTCCATGGGACGACACTGTGCTCGGTCTTGATCTTTTCTTCAATCACTGCCAGCAACCTTACGTATATCGTCACTCCATCTAGCCCAAGGGCGTCCTACACTACGTTTAAGGCGCTGTGCCTCTGAAGAATACCGTAAAACAACTATTTTTTCGTCGCGCAGTTAGCCTTATTTTTCATGGAATACTAGCATGAAAAAAATATCAAGTACAGTTCAAAGATCAAAATAAATGGATACATCAAAATATTTAAAAAAAAATATTTAAAACCTAGCTAAATAAAATCGCAAAAAAACTATATCCAGAAAAAGTTACGTCGCGAATTACTAGATTTTTTCAGCGACAACTACCATCTTTTATACATTTATAAAATGTATAACTAAATGAGCAAGATGGATACCTAAAAAGAATACAACATTTAAGATGAGATTTTATTTTATTTTATTGTGTAAGGGTACTATAATTTTTAATTTAAACTACTTATCAATAACCCTAACCATACTAATAGAAAAAAAAAAAAAAAACAATAATTTCACTTTTAATGTAATATTTCAATAATATACTTATTGAAATATTACATTAAAAGTGAAAATTAACACTGAAATGGCAGAAACGGCTTGAAATGAGACTGATGACATGTATGACACGAGTATATAAAATATCTCGCGATGTCCGCTACAAACGGTTAAGGGATACAGCGCCTTAATGACATTACACTACGATTTACAGATGGTGTTTCTAAAGCCCGGAATTCACTCGATGACCAAAAAATACATCGTGTGACTTTAACATTTTTTCCATGATGTTCTGTTGAAAGGAATGTTTTTTATCAAAACGCGCACGCTATGTCCCCATGGAGATATAAAAAGTTCGTTTAGCCGTATCACACACTCAAACTTTTTATTTATATGCCGACGTAATTTATACACCTTTTGTAAATAGTCCAAACCCACGCAGTTGGAAAACTGTGAGAGGTTTTATTTTCCTTTGTAATCTTACGTCATAAGTTTCCTTTGTAATGTAATATTTTTTACTGATAACCTTACCTTACGTTTGCAATCACCTTTGTTTAGCTTTCATTAGCGAGGGTAAGTTGATTAAATTATTAACATTTTTTTTCGTAAATATTTCTTCCGCAACTATAGTATCACGTCTTTTTCCCTTGCGGGGTAGACAGAGCCTAGGCCTATAAGACCTTATGGACACATTTAGCAAGTTGGAAAGCGTGTAGATGGAACACGGAATGAAATAGAGATGGTTTGCTAGCCGCATCGCCTATTGACATGATTTCGCAGATTGTCCAGTCCCTTGATCAGCTTTTACGATCTGCGCGGGAAGAGAAGCAGCTGGCATATTCTACGTTTTTTCTTTTCTCCCTGACCAGCATGGAAGAGAAGAACTGTAATATGAGAAGAAGAATAACTATAAAAATATTTCTTATATTTTAAAAGTTATTCTGTTTTTTGGGGTTATATTAAAACCAACAAATTTAAGATTATAAAAATTGGTTCACTCGTTCTAAAGTTATGTGTTCAAACCTGGTTCGGAAAAAGCCCGACTTTGTTTTATATATTAAGTTACATTTGGATGACGTACCGAATAATATTGTTTGTAAATATACTCATTATATTCTATGTTATAGAGCTAATCAAAGTATCTTGTTTCTATATCGGATGGTTGGAGGACAACAATGGAGCTAGGAGGATCATCCCATCCTAATGGGGGGTATTTTTTTTAGTATGACTATAAGTGTAGTATACTTATAAGTTAGTCACGAAAATTTCTTGATTATGTTATTTTATTTTACACCCCCGAGTGCCAAATAAACAGTTCTAAAATTACTAGCTTGTGTTTCACTTCATGTTGACAGCGGTGGGATTGTATATAGTATGCTTGTTATAGTCCCTTTTAGACAACACATTATATCTTATTTAAAATAAATTCACTTATTAATAAAGTCTATTACTTCTGATATATTAGATACTTGTGTTCCAAACATTTATTTCATTATTACTCATTTCATATAAAAACTTTAGACAAATCATATCACAGCATGTGTGTAAAAAGACTTATTAAAGGATTGAATATTACAGCACAGATGCCTTACAGTTTGTATAATAATTACTATCATTAAAGGTACTTAGTGCATTCTGTACTTAAAAATCTAATATTTGAGTAAGTTTAAATGAATGATTGAATATCCATTCAAGTAAGAGAGGATATTCAATAATTCAAAGTCTTGCTTAGGAATCATTGGAAATAAAAATGGGTTGAGATGAGTCATCGGATGACCGCTGTGACTCACTGTTAGCAAGTACCTATGAATCGCAGGGTCCTGGATTTGATCCCGATTCAGGTCAAGATGGAAATGGTCTTTATCAAATTGACCTGGGTCTTGGGTGTTTATCGATATATGAAATATGGTATCGTTGAGTCCCACGACACAAGTCACAATTTACTGTGGGGCTAACACAATCTGTATGATTTGTCCATATATATGTATAATTGAAGAATCAACCTTCATTTAAATAAAAAAATCTGTTTAGAATTTTTCTGTTGAAGTCGTAACATGAAGTTATAGTATACCTAAGGCCGTAAGAAGTTAATTGACATATTTTTTTTACTTTACTTAAAAACTAGATATCCATTTCACTTTGCCGTCCTGGTTGGGATCTCCTGACGTAAGTGTTTAAGACTTGATTAGTGTGTATGTAATGTACATATCTTACATAATAACCTTTTTATTTCCAGGAAAGGCGAAGGGTTAGAGTTTGGGTAGAGAAGACATTCAGAGGGCACAAACTTCCAAACTTGACAGAAATATACCGTACTTCCTACAAACCAGATTACAAGCTGATACCGAAGAAAGAGGAAGCAAAGTTATTTGCTAAACTGAACAAAGAGCACTATCAGCCTGATGTAGTGCTGCCAAGGACTATCGAAATGCCTCCATTAATGCAGAAGTTCATAGTCAAAGATCACGAAAAGAAAGGATTAGAGGTAATTGACTGAGTTTTATAATATAAAACAGGCGAGTTTCCTGGGTCAAAATACATAATATGTATTCCATCAGATAGCTAATCAAAAAATATTGGACTTTTATTTTTTTCTTATGTCAATTAAAGTATTAATGATAAAGATATAGTGCGTCAAAGTTCATGACATAATAGTTCAATAAAAACATTCACTTCTGGACACACTGTAGGTACATACTTTTTACAAATTAGTACGACCACGAAGAAACATAGTGATCCATAATATCAGACACCTGTTTGTTAGATACACATATTAAAATAAATGCAAAATAAACCACAGTGTTTTATTTTGCATTCATTACGACAGTCCATAAAAACATATGCAATCATGTAAACTACTTTCAGTTCGCGTTTATTAACTACCTTGACTTTCAAAATTCTACTTACAAAGTTTTGAGTGAAAAATTACTGTAATAATTTTCGTGGAACTGAGAAGGTCTTGCCTTTAATTAGATTGCAGAGTGAACCGAGTTCCCTTCGGTCGTTTTCTTAATCGCTTTGTTAGTTTTGTTCCGATAGGTTTCTCTCAATGAACTATTTTAATTATTTAATTGGTAATTTAAATACGTAGTTATTTTAAACTTTTGCTGGTAATTAACATTGAAAACAAAGTTGTAATCAATTCATACTTTTGGGACCACATTTTTCAATGCATTTGCGTGTGTGGCATTCATGTACCATATCGATACGATTTTACTTTGTAACTTGTAATAAAAAGACAAGAATTATGAAGAATATTTTCTAGATATATTTTTGATTGAAAATCCAGATCTTTTAAAATCTGACTGACTACTTTTGAACGTTGTTTGTGTGTCTGTCTATTATTAGTTTCGAAATCAGTATGTAAGCCGATTCATGCTTGTTATCTATTTTAATATGCTTCTATGATATTTTTAATTCTTGAATTGAATAGAAAATAAAAAAAAATGCGTCAATAAATCCAATGGTATGCTATGAAACATGACAGTATAATTGGATTAAAGCAGGTTACAATCTAATTTTCTGGTTAAATCGATACCCGGCTCGACGAAGTAAAATTGTATTATTTTGCGCTGCAAATTGAATTCCGTGATCAGCGGGGACGTGACCGAAATACGTCACACGTTGCCGCTTTTATGTTGCGTGTGGTTGATTTTGTGTGGAAATCAAAATGGTGTATTTTGAAAATCACTCAAAAGCATCCATACTTTTCATATATTTCGTTTGTATATGCTCTAAAGATATACTTAAATAACGAAGAACATTGTGAAATTAATTTAATGTACTTACTTGTAGTAAAACCCACGTAAAACCTCATAGTTTAAATTTCAAAACCAAAATACGCCACACGTTGCCACTTTAATGTTGCATGTAGTTTATTTTATGGACAAATGAAAGTAGTGTGTTTTGAAAAAGTGTATCCTCTCAGCAGCTTCCGTTATTTGTGATCAATCTTCATACTTTTAGTGATATTATTTATTCGTGCAATAAGCGTATATTGCTCAGCAACAAAATAGATAGTGAAACAAGGTAAGACCGTCTTTAGGTATCTATCTCAAAAACAAAACACGTGTGCGAGTTAGCGATTTTTTGCAGCGTGTGGTTTATTATTATAAGAAAAAATAAAAATTATTTATTTTGAAAATTTAGGTGGATATGCTTTGTAGTTATATCTCGTCGTTGTAAAATTTTGGTATCAACTTTAATGTAAGAGGGACGGTGCTTATGTAAAATATCACTTTTCAAAGCAAAAACACTTTCATACGAATTCATAAAAAACTATAAATTTAATAGAAAATGCATTTCTATTTTCTTTCTAAATATAATTAAACTTCATTTATCTTATCAAGTTTTAATATTGATGAGTTAATTAAAGAAGCAACTTGGGCCTAAGACAAAACTTATAACTTTCTTATCTGAAAATTGGAACAACTCTATCCATTTTATGATTAGCCTGCATTAACATCGAAATTTAAATTTTCCCAAAGTTTCATCCCTAGTGATCATAACTTTATATTCGATCGTGTTATCCGTAAACAGAAGTTGCTAATAAAGCAAGTTTGTTTGTTTTTCTAACAAATTTTGGTCATTAATCTGCCATCGTGTTACCGGATCAGATTTATGGAGGGGTTAAAGAAAACTTCGCGGAGTTTCACTGTTCATTTGCCGTTTTACATTACTTAATTAGTTTTACTAATTTGTTTAATTGATTATAATCTGATCAGGACGATTTTTTTTATGAAATACATAAGAAAACAATAATCGAAGTATTTTTAATAGTAGGTCCGTATTCAGTCATTAAGCCCAAACGTGAGGAACTCGATGGCCCAGTTGGCGTGCTCATTATAAGCGCTTACGCATGTAAAGCAGCCCCGGGCGTGGTCCCCACTGGGATGGGTGAGTGTGTACAAGTGGCACATATTTTTTTCGGAACCTCACAGTTGACATCACTAGATGGCGGGCGTTAAGCTATGTCAGATGCTTTTAGTCAGCTTAAAAAATATGACACCAGTGTTGGCCACTTACATACGAAAATCAAGCAAACAAGAGGTAGTGCGCGGGGCACATAGCGCGTAGAACCGATGGCTGATGGGGCAGAAGGGTTCTCGAATGGCGATCACGTACCGGCAAGCGAAGCGTCGGACATCCACCAACCAGATGGTTGGATGACCTGACTAAGGTCGCAGGAACACGCTAGATGCAGGCCGCTTCCAACCGGTTGTATTAGAAATCCTTGGGGGAGGCCTATGTCCAACAGTAGATTTCTTGCGACTGATATGATGATGATGATGATGAAGTACATAGATAGAAATCTTGATAAAAATAATAAAAGAAGGTATGTTTAATGATGTCTTAATCAATTAAATTGTAATTTATATAGTCAATCATAACAAATAAAATACGAACTCACTTTCAAATTTATAACATATGGTTGGATTTAATCATTGATTATCTTTCCCCGATGAGGAATAAAGTTCTTGATCTTTCGTACAAATTCAGCAGTGAGAAGTTCAAGTTTTAGGGGTTATCATTATCTGTTTAGACCAGGGACAAATTATTAATATGACGACTAAAATTAAAATTAAAAATGGTATGCTTTAATATTTTTATTTTATTAAAACTTAACAACTCATATTCTATAAGTATAAATTGTAGTTGACAAGAAAATAAAACGAAGAGTCAATTCGTCAAAACCTGTCCCATAAAGACGGTCTATTGTGCAATGCAAAAGACTATGCATCATTGTGAAAAATGATCGCGTTTGTCGACGCGCAGAAGGACGTCGTCCAGACAAATAGTTGCTGTCTTGCAATCCTCCACGCCATTTGAATACAGAGCAGCTTGATTCTTGCATTCAGCACTTTTCAGCTCTTTTTTTTTATTTCTTACGATAGTAAAAGATAAGATAATGTTTATATGACAAAATAGCACATGCACAAACGCACGAGATTAGAAACACATACACACAATGCTAATGTTACACAGCCTTTGACGCTCCGGGGAAGAATACTAATCTAAAAACCCTGCACTTCAATTTCGGTCAAACCGTTTACAAGACACGACAATGGAACAGGCATACTTACATACACGCATACATACATACGCGCGAAAAACATTACCCTCCTTCTGGGTAGGTCAGTCGGGTGAAAAGGATCCACTCAACATAATATGCTAGCAGTACGTAACTACCAGCGCTCGTTTTCCGTAGGACCCTTTGTTGAAGTCACGGAAATATGCACAGAAAATAACAAAACAAACACTACATAGGACCAGGACCAGTGCCATCTGCAAACAGGTGACTACACCGAACCAACTGCTCAACATTAGCTGGAGTACTATTGTCCAGGTCGACGGAAATATTACCACATGAACAAAAGAAAATAAAAAGGGAAAAATGGTGGCCAGTTCAAGAAGACAATTAATCTAAAATGTTTGAAAATAGATTGATCTGTTTTGTCAATACACTTTTTTATTAAGTATTAAATTAGGCATTTATCTCCCATCTCACCTGATTGTAAGTGATGATGAAGACGAGGATGTTACATACCTAAACAAGAGATACCCATTTATTCTACTTTTGAATGTCCCGGGATTTTTCATTTTATACCTTAGCTACTTGAACCAAAAAGGAACTGTCGAAGCATTTAGTTCGACTCTTTGGTATTTCAACAACATAAAGTTTACAGTTCTGTCTGCGTCTCGTAGTCCAATGGAGGAATGGTGATGGTTCCACTAGCTCAAAGAGCGCTTTCGCACACTCTCCAAAATAGATTCTATAAAAAAACAAGCGACAAGGGACTTTACGACGATGCTCCAAGGATTGCAATTTGCGATTTGAGACCACTTCGTTGTTTATAAGCCTGCGGACTTTTCGATCAACATAGTCCTATGCTTCGAGCTGGTCACACTGTTCACCTCTGGGATATCTTAATAACTGCCATCCCAGAGGTGACTGTAATACTCCATGCAAGAGCGAACTTGGGATGTATAAAGATTGAGCAGCCGTTCAGAGCTGAAGTACTGCCGAACTTTTGAGATGACATAATCTAACAAGACATGTTCAACTGTATGCTCAAAGTTGCCTTAGTTTGACAAAGTCCTCCCAACGCGATAAGACCTACTCGTAAAATTTGAGTTCAGCAACATTTTACCAAACTACTAAGCTGTAAAATAAAAATAACATAGTTTTTGTTTGGAAAGCCATAACGTTCTTGGCGAGAAATTCTTGGCAGAGCCGGAATAATCCGGCTTCAAGAACTTTCTAATAACGCTCACCCCTTAGATTCATTGCACCTTGCAGAAAAATTTCAAAACTTCCCCGGCGAGACTTACGAGATGTTTGTGAAACTTTTACAATGACATTAATCCCCGGTAATTCCTCTCCTGATTTAAAATTAAAAGTTCTTTTATACGAGAACTTAAGGAGCTCCATCTTAAATGCATTGTCAGTAGACAAAGTAGGACGTGCAATAAATTACTGCATAAAATTCTGAAAATAAAACTAAGACATCTGATGAAGAGTTCGATAGCCTAGCAAACAAGCACATTTATTTAATATCTTTCATCATCATCATCGTCAGGTCTTTTTAGTCTCCACTGCAGGAGAATGACCCTCTCTGTACTACCGGAGCCATATTTGGCCAGAGCAGACAGAAGATTTGGCCTACACTCTCCTCGCTGGCCAGACGGGTTGGAGAAGTCTCATTGACGTTTAATGAGCTTTGTTTAGCTTGTATTTCCTAAGTAGCCTCTTACGACCTCAAAGGGAAGACTAGGAGTGAGTCTTATTCTACTCTGCTGGAAACCACATGGCTATGTAAAACTTTATTGTACCTTAAAAGTTACAATAAGTAGACTTAATGCTAAAAGCATTCTTTCCCAGTCAACCTTTCCAAAATGCTAAACGTAGAAGTAGGTGTCTATCAACGCTAGTTGACGTTATAATGTTATTTAAAAAATGTCACTATTTATTTAGTGAATGAAAATGACCAAGTGGCAGTTGAACTCACACACCCGAAGGGGTCTGTACCACCTAACAATCTTTAACTACATAAAATGCCACATAAACAATGTTTTATAACAGACCTAAACTGTCTGTAAAATTTAGTATTCATGAAACTTTATAGGGAGCTTCCCCTTACTTCTTGATTTACTTTTGTTTTTGTTATAGGTTATCATAGCGTCATATGTATAATCTGTGAAAATCTCGTGTACCTATAATGGTTTAAAAATACAGCCCTGTAACTTTCGAATGGATTGACGGATAGCGGAGGCTGAGTTATAGTGTCCCGTTGGCACCCTTTTGATACGGACCCCTTAAATAAACGAAAAATGAATGTACCTATGTTAGTAAGTTTAATAATATATTATCTCTTAGAAAGAATAAGAGTTAAAGAGTATTTTCACAAATGTCAAATACAAATTACTAACTCTATTTTGCGGGAAACAGTATCAAAATAATTCCAACGGTAACATTTTTTCGTTACAAGAAGTAGGACAATTGCTACGTTCCTGCAGTTCCGTGCAAAAGTAGGTCGTTCTGAAATTATGATATATGGAACGAATGTTGTGGACAAAAATATGATCAATGATTCTACTATTGCGGCGAATTCTCGTGATATATGTAAGTGAAATATAATGTCGATAACTGGAAAATATTTTTGCAATCTTCTATAATATAAATATGTCTCTCTGTCCCTTGGTCACGGCATCACGTGTGAACAGCTGAACCGATTTGGCTAATTCTTTTTTGTTGTATTCGTTTTTCTTAGGAGAAGTATTGTATGAAAGAAAATATATAGAAAATTGAGTTCGTTTAAAAAAAAATAAGTAAAAGTAAAAACTTTTTCATCATCATCATCAGGTCCTTTTTAGTCTCCACTACAGGAGCACGATCCTCTCTGTACTACTAGAGCCATACTGTGCCAGAGTAGCCAGAGGACTTGGGCTACACTCTCCACGCTGGCCAGACGGGTTGGAGAGATCTGACAGATGTGTAAAAACTTTGTTTAGCTTGTATTTCCTAAGTCGCCTTCTACGACATCCACGGGAAGACTTGGAGTGGTCCTATTCTACTCTGCCGGATACCACACGGCTAAAAAAAAAACTTTTTAAAAACAAGCTTTTATGGACGCTTTATGTTTTGAGTAATTTTGAGCGAGCCCTTAAATTTGATATCAATATTGACGGAGTGCATTAAATTAACTAGTTCTGTATTCCGCCATGTTGGATACAGAATGACACAGCTACCCATACATTGTCATCAAAACTAAACGAATATACAAAATTTCAGCTCATTCGGTGGACGATATGTGCTTCCAAATTGAGTTGCGATATTACACCCGAACAAACATGGTTATAGCATACATTGCAAGTTAAATAAAAGCTTCTACAATGAGAAAACTTTACTACCTTATTGACTTTCTAAATTGTAATTTATATAGTCAAACGTAAAAAACAAACGAAATAACAAACTCACTTTTTTTTTCACTCACAATTTATAACATACTAGCTGTTGCCCGCGACTTCGTCCGCGGAAATTTCTGTTATTGTAGACATATACTGTCGCGGTCAGTTGCGGACATTTTTTTAGTTCGTTTAAAGAGCTTAACTTGAACCGTTAACGCATCACACGCGTCGGATATCCTCAACTATAAATAATTTACCCCCGTTTTCAAAACATTTTTATTGATGCTTCGCTCCAACTGGTCGCGTGTTGTTTTACAGCCTAAAGCCTTCCTCATTAAATGGACTATCCAACACAAAAATAATTTTCAAATTTGAACCAGTAGTTCCTGAGATTAGCGCGAACTCAAAAAACAAACAAACTCTTCAGCTTTATAATATTAGTATAGATGATAGGATTTAATCATTGATTACCTTTCCGCGAAGACAGAAGAGGAATAAAGTTCTTGATCTTCCGTACACATTCAGGAGTGAGGAGTTCAAGTGTCTAAGGGTTAAATGTAACCTTATAGTATCGTACTCGTGCTGTCTGTCGTTTGACTTTGGCGTCTATTCATAGTTAACACAGAACCACGTAATAAAATAGTAGAGTCGTAAAACAAACTAGCAAAATAAAATACTTACTTACTTACTTATTTTCCTATGTCCCCTGGGTGAGGCAGAGGGCCGCTACAGTGCTTCTCCATCTCCTTCTGTCTTGAGCAACGCGCTTTACTTCGGGCCAAGACAGCCCGATTGTCTTCACCTCCGCCGCTACCGATCGCCGCCAGGTCTGCTTTGGTCGACCACGCTTCCTCTTTTTCCTTGAGGAGTCCAGCGGAATAAAATAACGAATGGAAATTAAATATTGCTCAAAAGTCATGCTCTTGCTCACTTGACTTTTTGTAACAGTCTCTCGGTAATTCATTGCGCTGTTTAATGAAGGCTTCTCGCTACAACGACCGCAAGATTAGTCGGCCTCGCATCTCTATACATCAACATCAGCCAGCCGACCGTATACGCGTTTGGACAATTTGTTTGCTTACCAAGTAATTAATTGTATCACAAGATTTATTTAGTTCATTGCTGCAACTAAAATTGTACTCAAATATTATCTGTTATGCTTAACGGCCTCAACTCGAGGGCAGCGGGTTTGCTGCTTGGATTAGATATATACATAGTATCACGTCTTTTTTACTTGCGGGGTAAACACAGCCCAAGTTTTCAAACCATGAAGGCCACGTTTAGCATGTTGGTGCTAAACGTGGCCTTCATGATCGTGGCGTTTATGATCTGCGCGGGAAAAGAAGCAACTGGTACACTCAGTATAGTTCATACACAAGGCCAGAAATGTTATCCTCAAATGGGTACGCGCGACAGGCCTCCTGAGCTGCCACTTACACATATTTATCCAAGCAAGTAGAATCCCAATACCATAATTCCCTTTTAAAATCTAATAAATTCTTCTCCTTTTCCAAGATACAAATGCTTCCGATGGGCAGCATGGTGAGAAGCACAAGAAGCCAAAGAAACTGCGCTCGCCAACCATCCTGTCAAGCGTGGTGAGAATGGTAGTATCCTCCCATAGAACGAGAAATCCCTTGGATTGGCCTTTATCCAGCACTAGACAGAAATGGCTGGAATCATGACGATGATGGAACATTCTCCATTTTCTTGCTTGAATAAAAAAAATACTAATGAATTGCTTCATTACGTTATATAAGGAAACTAAACATTCTACGAAATCTGAATTCTCCATGCCCGCGAGACTTTATTAAATCAAAACATTTACTTGGAAAATTCTGCTTTATTTCGAGTGAAATTCAAAATGAAGTTCTTTATCATAAGTTCATTAAGACGGTGTCGAGACGACGACGGCTCGCTTCTCAGATACTAAACTTTCCAACTTAACAACGTAGCAAATGTTTTATTCTTTTTACACTAAACATCGCTGATAAAGTGAAGATTGAAGCTGAGAGTTTGCAGTTACCTCGTCTTCTTGTTATACAAACTTAATGCGCAGCTATTAGTCTTTGTGTATAAGATGCACGGATTTCAATATTTCATCTCTTCTTGTATACTGAGGCGCTACATTTTTATAAAGTTAACAATGTTTGTTAAGGTATATATTTTTTAATGAAATTCGTATTCATTCAAATTTATATTTCTGCTATAAGTGTATTTTTTTTTGCATTCACAATGCTATTTTGATATACTTTTATTAAATTAAAAAATAAATATGGTGGCAAAATTCCCCGTGGGCGGGTTTGAACCAGCGAGGTCGCACAGAGACCTAAGGTTCAAAACTCCGCTCGTATGGAATATTTCACTATATTTTATTGCTTAATTTAATAAAAATAAAAAGGCTGCAGCTTTAATATCTAGGTTTACTGCCAGAAGATGCCTCGTGTAGAGGGGAAACACGTGTCACGAACACGACGGCCGATATTGCTGCAGTCTCAATGGATGCAGCAGTATAGACCAGGGTTGCATGCATCAACTATTGGAGGTGGGCATGAAGGAACTAACAGTAGCGGGTGGGCGCTGGCAGCAATAGTTTGCATGAACTGGTGGCGTAAGCACGCAAAGTAAATTATCCCAAAGTAAATGTAACAAAGTTTAAAAAATAATAAGAAAAGAAAACCGATATTGTTTAATTGAGGTGGAATGGAATTGAGAGGTTAGCCCAAAAGATTTCTCCCATAATTTACTTAATAAAGAGTAACTGGGGTTTTTAATATTGTTCTAAAGGGAATTTATTGAACGGAGCATGACGCATCGAATAGTTTCGGCTCCTTATAAGAAGTAGAGGTGACGGGAGATGCTTACTAAGAAGGAATGTGTAGTGAATAAATGCACACGCGATGACTCTACATTAAAAAAAAAAGCAATATAACAAGTAACATACCTGATTTTTCCACGACAACTTGATTTCAATTAAATTAAAGAAAAGAATAATATGCGTTATCTGAATCAGTCCCACGATAATAATAATATAAGTAATAAATATTGCACGCTGTAGTTTTGGATGGTATAACACAATGAGAAATGTCTCCGTAGTTCAGTGGTTAAGGCGTTTGCCTGTAGACCCAGGGTCGTGGATTCGATTCCCACGGGAAGCATACTTGTTTTAGTTGTTTTCAGATAGGTTCCTCTTCTTGAAGAAGAAGAAGTTTGGTTAGGACATTGCAGGCTTGAATCACCTGATTGTTTGATAATAAAGATGATTCTGTGCTTCGAAAGGCATGTTAAGACGTCGGTCCCGGCTGCCATCTGGTAGTCGTTAAAGAAACTACGTCAAAGGCCGAGAGACGGTTCCGAAGAACGCTAACACTGGGGTGTGCATGGTCGTTTGACCATGTCAACATATAGAAGACAAGTCTACCTGTGAACATGAAAACTGTAAAATATTAAAGATTTTTTTTTATGACAAAATACGGCGATCGAGCAAGCGGGTCACCTGATGGTAAGTGATCACCGCTGTGATGGACAACTGCAACACAAGGCCTTTCAAGAAAACATAGACCCGTTTTTTAAGGTACCAATGCCGTATCGATTCGGGGATGCCGCCGCAGGAAGTTCATTCCACAGTTCGGTATTACGTGGCAGGAAGTTTTTATTAAAATGTACGGTGGTTGACTGCCAGTTATCCAGGTGGTAATGATATTTTAATGTATGTTGGGTGGTACGATAGTGGAATTTTGCAGTAGGTATTAGGTCGAGTACAATTCCTCGGAGCATTCCCCATGATATATGCGATAAAGAAAGCACAAGGATGCGACATTCCTACGCAGAGCCAAAGGATCGAGACGGCCGACAAGGATCTCGTCGTCGACTGTTTGAATGGCACGACTTTGAACATGGTCAAAAGGAAGAAGTTGGTATTGGCGTGCCCCGGTCCAGAGATGGGAACAATATTCTATATGCAGCCTAACCTGTGCTTTATACAAGGTGACGCCCCGATGTAAAATATCACCTTGCTCACATTGTTGAGTCGTTCTGTCGAGGACCTTGTCTTTTGTCAAAATTGCACGTCGCATGAAATCTCGACGCCTAAAATTCCTGTATTCGGCTGAGTATTGAGAGAGCTACACTGGAAATACGACAAAAGGATTTCTTTTTTGCCACAATCTTGTGTTTTTTTCGGGTTAAATTGGACATCTTAGTCCAATTTAACCCTCATTGACCGCAAATATTATGACAAAAGAGATTACTAAATATGTGGGATGGGCTTGAAGGAAAATCGAAAGAGCTCTTAAATTGAATATTATTATTCACACATCTTAAAATCTTTACAATAAAACTTTCCTAGCTTCGTTGTTGATGGCGTGAGACTCACAATCTTTCTTTCAGTCCTTCATAAAGAAAACGTTAAAAATTCTTTATTTAAAATATCCAGCTTTCTCTTTATTCCATTCGTATCTTTTAACACATCGTACCCCCATACGGCTGCATCCTATATACATATTATGAGATTCGAGTTTCGAACACAAAAAAACTGTCATGTAACAACCCTGTTCTCATTGGTGGTGAAATTATCTCGATATATTGCAGAAGTTACGAAGTCCAACTACTCGCAACCTGTTGTAAAAGAACAGTCTTAGTCTTGCTTATATTTCTATGCGTGCACTCATTTAATCAAATGTATTTTATGTACCAAAAAACTTCTCCGTAACTGTTTTAAACAATGCACAACGTACAGGTCCATGTAAGACAAATAAACGATATCATTTTCTGGCCATGACGACGATTACGCTTGTTTAATTAAACAATGAAAATTAGTTTTTCATAAATGTTACAGGGGGTAGAGAGTTACAGAAAATTTTTGATAAGAGTAGGAATGTTACACTGCAATAATACACATTACATTCATTTAATGTATATTAAATGTTTGCCCGTCCCTTATCATAAACCTTGATCCAAATAACTTACTGATCCCTACAATACAACTACACAAATATGGAGTTTTGTCATGAATAAAAATATGAAATATTCATTTTAAATTTAAATGCAAGCATGTTTTGCTCCAAACCATGTCATCAAACTTTTGATTGAATCGAGCATCGCCCCCGCACTGCCATGTCGTTGCGCCAAAAAGTTTGAAACGACAAAGTTTCATTTTAATAAAAATACCGCAAACAAATAGACCGTATAGCGGAATACCATAAATCCTACTTACTTTGCTGTTATCCAACGATTTAGTAACTAATTCGTAGTTATAAATTTCCAGATACGCTCTGAAAATAGCTCTGTGGCGAGGCCTGGTATCCAGCCAAACAGATGAAATGTTACCCCGCCGCTCCATTAGGAATTAATGGGCCGATTCAAGAAATGTCATCTTCCGGTAAATACTAACGATAATTCATTTCTTACTGACAGCCTGCCGACCTTAAGGGTTTCGGTTCGCAGCGATCTGCGCGCAAAAACACCGACAAACTTCGCCTGCAAATGAAAGTGATTCATTCCGCAAATTAACCTTGAGAAAGATGGCTTTTTGTTACCAAAAAGGCCTTTTTCAGGTCTTCCTTTCAGTGAGTTGCCTTCAGGCTGTCTTTGGAAATTTAATGTTATTTGTGTTCGTGTAGGCTAACCACAGAAATATATCGAGATAGAACGGCCAAGTGGGTGGCACACGCGTGTCTTACTCTTGCACGATGGAGCAAGATTCCCGACATGAACACATGCTTTATTCTGCGGTTTTTAACTAAAAAACTGTCTGTCAATATGACGCGATATTTATTTCTGTGCATATCACATTACTATTTCGCTAGTAGTGACGTCAAATTGGGGGCGCGGCTTATGCTAAAACTGACTTGCGTTTCCTTGGCAAAATCCTGGCGTCCCTGTTCTACCTTTATATATTTCTGTAAGGCTAACAGGGATGTCAGATTATTCAAGCTGCCTTAATGAAGCTGATGTATCTTAACCCCTGCCATCAATGATATGAGCTTGGACCAATGTAACGTACCTTCTAAAGAACGGAAGAGCTCGAGATATTTTTATGCAAACTGTGGTCACCGCGTTCACCCTTCACAGTAGAGATCGCGTTCGAGGTTGCTTAGTGTGCGTAAGTGCTAATAATGTTCACGTCAATTGTTCTACCGGGATTCTATTTTTTGTAACCCGACGGTGGCTAACTAGTAACAATAGCCGGAAAAAAATTATGATCTCTAATTTGAAGAAAAGTGACAATTTGTAGACAATAATAATTTCTACTCAATAGTTGCTTATATTTTCCCGATTGTTACACATTTAAAGTAAAAATGTAGCTATCATTTATTAGTATACAGTTTGAATTAATGAATAAAATATTCTTTATTGCACCAATCTATAATACGATCATCCGTCCTATACTAATGTATGGGTGTGAGGCGTGGACGCTTACTTTAAAAGAGGAAAGAAGGCTGCTCGTAGCGGAAAGAAAGATACTTCGTAAGATCCTGGGACCAGTGAAAGGAGAGGATGGTATTTGGAGAAGGTGAAGCAACGGCGAAGTACAAGACTTAGTGGGCGAGTCTAACATTATGGGCGAAGTTAAAGCACACCGTCTTCGCTGGCTTGGCCACGTCGAAAGAATGGAGGAGGATCGGGGGGTGAAGAGAGCATACCTGGGCCGGCCGATCGGTCGCAGGCCGGTGGGCCGTCCCAGGTATCGCTGGAGTGACGTTGTGTCGGCGGACCTGCGCGAGCTGCAAGTTGGCGACAACTGGCAAGAGCTAGCAAAGGACCGAAAGCGCTGGCGTTCTCTTGTGCTGGAGGCCAAGACTCACTTTGGGTCGCTGAGCCAGGATAGTAAGTAAGTAAGTTATTGCACCAAAATTAGGATACAACATTATTTAAAACTATTATATATAAGGTAGCACAAGAGGCGATCTTATCGCTTAAAGCAATCTCTTCCAGACAACCCTTGAAGAGATGGAGACGATTTTATAGACAAAAACAGGTTCCACATTGTCTTTCATTAAAATTAGGTTGTATGAGTTGTCTTTGGAAATAATCGCACATCCGATCTCAATTCAGATAAACTAGTTCCCAGCCGAGATTTTCATTAAAATTCCAACGTCATAATGAGATACACACGCCTCATATTGCAGTGTATGCTAAGTGTATGGTTTATACAAACTCGTGTACTGCCTTTGGTTTTTATTTTAATCTATCGTAAGAAAGAAGGCTTTTTCTGACGTTTGAACGGTATTTTCACGGGAATATTCTTGATGCGTTGAAACCTTTTGAAGTCAAAGTAAATAAGCTTGTTTGACAGGGAATTTATTTCGAGAAACAAAGCGCTTTGATGCCGAACCACAATAAAACTTCTAGTTAGACTTTTTCAATTTCGCTTCAAGAGCAAATTACTCGTTGCTGGACGGCACGTAGCCATTTGATGGGTATCTGATTGTCTAAAAGCCACTGTTACTAAGTGAAGATCTTAAGTAGTAACAAGTTGCGTTAGCATTTTTGAGCAATAGGTTTTTACAGACTTAAATTACGAAGGAGATAAAAAATTTTTTGATTTATTTTTTAAATATGTGACCTCATAACTTCCATTATGTTTGAAATCGAATTGAAAAAATAGATTAGTCATGTTGGAATTTCATCAAAACTAGTTTGGTTATATTCGGTTTTCTATATTTTTTTATTATATTTTATAAAAATAAAAATGAATATAGAGACCAGATGGAATGACTCTGGTGCCTTGGTGATTGGAGCGGCCATTGGTATAATGCTAGATGCGTTGATACCCTAGCGCCGTCTCATCTTCAGGTCACTAAGTCAAAGGCCGGAACAGCAGCAGCCGCAGCGGAAAGCCTCAAAAGGCGCAACTATGTAGGTATCGGTAACAGCTACATATTTGAGCCTTTTGGGGTAGAAACCCATTCATGCAGCCCATTCGTCTCTTTGACTTTTTGTCAAAGAAACTAATCGAGGTATCCAGCGACCAAAATGTCGAGCGTGCTAGGTCGAGCGCTCGGCCGAGCACTCGACTTGGGTGTTTATACACACTGATTGCTAGGCCGAGGGCACTGTCTCGCCTGACTACTCAGTAGGGGTATTCGGGCTATAGGATTGATAATGCGCAGCGCTCGCGTCAGAGGCGCTTCGTTGACCAGGTTAGTTCTCCCGCGCGGCACGGCCAGCAGCTGCGGCTGCCAGCGCCGCCATAATTTTTCCCCGTAAAATTTTATATTTTTTGGTTGTTACATAACCATAATGTTTACAGAAGAGTATAAAAAAGGCAGTGTTTTTTCAAAGAGTAAAGAAACGATGTCCTCAAAGCGGATTTTCAAATGAATATTGTACATTGTGTATAAATCTGCTCGAATCTTGAGCCTAATGTATAATGCATTATTGAACTATCGGCCTCCTTTGGCTAGGCAGGCGCATTAGCAATTCATGGATTAAGTAGCAACTCATGTCCGAGGCAATTATCTTGTGTTAATCAAACGACGCAAACAGCTCGGCATGCCTGCTTCGTACTGATTGATTTCATTATTTCAGTAATGCTGCTGGGTTTAGTCTATTTCTATTTACTTTTCGAGAGAGAGACACATTACATCTGAGCTGTAAGAGAGTTAGTAGGGCCACGGCAAAATTAATGTTTGTAGTTTTCATTTCTTCCGGACACTCCACGTAGTGCAACCAGCTATTTTTTTACATTTTCATACTAATTGCCGGGCCGACGGAACAGTTTTGTAACAAAATGTATTTTTTTTTTGAGTTCCATAGGAAAAGTTGTTCATTTTGACGGCCTCAGTCACACCTTCATGGGAACGTCGTTGGTTATGTTATACACTGTATGTAAAATACTACAAATGGTTCAAGGTGACACACATTCACTTTTTAGCCACTTGTAACACATACCTACATACATATATTTGTTTTAAATTAGTACGATAAATATTTCAAACTGCGCGAAAAATAACTTTAAATTACTCTATTTTATTTAAGGCTATAAAGCCCCCGCACGTGAAAGTTTTAATAAAGCTCGTTTAAATTAACACGCAGCTTTATTCATTAACCCGTCGCTGGAGGGTCACACGTCCTCTAATTATTATTATTTCCTGGAAATAATACTATGAGTTTTAACTAAAAACGTGGGCACAATCCATTAATTGAATTCCTTTGAATTTTTAATTATAACCTGTTAAAAGCGCTGGGTTTCTTTGTAATGAAATCTACCGATAACGATTACTCGCCCTCAAAAATCCCACACACATTTATCACGTGGGAGTCATGAATCCCATTTTGAATAAAAAATATTCATTTTATATTATTTTCTTATTTTCAACGTAGGATGCATATATAATAGATATAATCAGTATCATACAGATATAAACTCATGTTGAGTTTATAGTTATGCCACAAACTCTATTACTAGTTATAGTCGTGGTACTCGTAGAGCCACGTTATCGGTAAAATGAATTGCTAGTAGCATGAATGGGCCGGCTCGTCCGGGGAAGTACCACACTCTCACAGAAAATCGACGTTGAGTAGTTATGTATCAACAATGAGGATTACGAAGCAAGGAGGAGGAGTAGTAGCTTTCCTTCCCCCTCCCCTCCCCATTTCCTTACCCCAACTTCTTGAAAGGCCGACAACGCACCTGCCACACCCTGGTGTTGCAGTTGGGTGCGTATTGATTGATATAATAACAAATTATATATTTTCATTTCAATAAAGTTCAAAAGATATAATGTTAACTTGACATAATCATTGCTGATTATATTCTTAAAAGCTATAACATTCATAAAATTTTCAATTCAAAAAGCATAAACTCATTTATTATAACGTTTATGAATACTAAATATCACCTGTTATACAACTCATGCAGTATACCTTCCAAAATGTATACCATTCAAAAAGTATAGTATTTAAAATAAATATGAATCAAAATCTATAAAATGTATACGTATTAAAAATATATAACTGAGAAAATATACCAGCTAATTAGTATAGACCCATGTCTATTTTGCGAATTTGAATTATTTCAGTAATACCTACGAAATAAGTCAAATTCGCGCAAACTCATAAACTTCATTTACTTGTAAAAAAATCGGAGTAGCCAGCAAAAGGTGTATCATTCAAACAGACTATCGAATAACTAATAATAGGTAATCGATTTAATCAGTAAAGCGAACGGAAAGTAACACAAATTAGTCCTAAGCTGTATATGTCACTATATAATGTTTTTATGTAGACACTGTTGGTGTACCTTATTATTAAATAAATAAATAAATAAACACAAGAAGTCATTAACTTCATAGGATTACAAAAATCTAAAACAAACAAAAGAACTTATTACAATATTTTATTGCATGTAAATACTAGGACAAAGTATGAAATAAAGTATGAAAAAAATTGTGATACATACACAATTTCTTTTTCACAATTTTTTTTAAGTAGAAAGATATTTTTTACAATATTTTATTGTATGTAAATATTAGGACAAAGTATAAAATAAATAAAAAAATTGTGATACATACAAAATGCGCGCATTTTGTATGTATCACAATTTTTTTAAAAGTACAAATATAACTTTTACAATATTTTATTATATGTTAATATTAGGACAAAGTTAGAAATAAATTTAAAAAATTGTGATGACAATTTTTCTAAGTATTTTTTTAGTATACCTATTTTTCTTATTTTTTTTAACTTATAATAGAGACTAGAGCTGTAAGAAATTCACACTCGTAATGTTCAGATTTTCGTTTTAATATATTGTTATCTTTTTCTTGTTTTATTAATATTTTTTTGCGTTTACGAGATCGTCAGGTTGCTATTAATTTTCGGCTAGGCGTTCTATAAAAATAAATAAGATAATTTATTAAACGGCTTCAAAAAAAGAGGAGGTTGTCAATTCGACGGTATGTCTTTTTTTATGTGTTTGTTACACGATATTTTCGCCAATTGTAAACCGATTTTGATATTTCTTTTTTATTTAAAAGCCTTTACTACCAAGTTAGCTTAGCCGTGTGGTATCCGGCAGAGTAGAATAGGACCACTCCGAGTCTTCCCGTGGCCAGCGTGGAGAGTGTAGGCCAAGTACTCTGGCTGCTCTGGCCAAGTATGGCTCTAGTAGTACAGAGAGGGTCGTGCTCCTGTAGTGGAGACTAAAAAAGACCTTATGACGACTAACAAGTTGTTCCCATTTTAATTTGGTGAAGATATAATGAGATTGAGATGCTAGGTTTTTTTTTTATTTAATTATTAGGTATATATTGAGAATCTTCTACCAATCAATTCGTATAACCAATGATTATTATCCGTACTAATATGTATATATTAAGTTTATTATACATAACAACTAATCGATGTTTTAAAGTTTATAATAATAAAACGGTATAATAATGGTTTGATATGTTGAATGATTGTTATAATTAAAGATTTTAGTTTTTTTAAGTTATATCTTTTGATTTTTATCTTACTTGATAATTATACTAACCAAAATTATATGTTTCGTTGATATTTATCTTAAATTATATATATTTTGTGTTTATATGTTATATTACTTACCCGTTGCAGTTGTCCATGGGCGGCAGTGGTCACTTACCATCGGTGACCCGCTTGCTCGTTTGCCGTCCTATTACATAAAAAAAATATTACATTATCTTCATGGTGGAAATGCATACACTTACAGACTAAATAGTCGACACTATCGAACTGTAATACAGGCTTAACCTTTTACAGTCGTCAGTCTCCTGAAATGTTTTGTAAGCATACTCATGATGTACTGAATTCTAATATGGAGAAATAAATACTTTTTTTAACTTCTTTTCATTTTTTTACTATTCCTGCTTTATAAATATTTAATTTACTATTTAACAAGTTATACATGGTGGTCACTTGCTTTACTCGCTTTGCATTAGCAGCTTTGCTAAAGCCGATCACATGGCATGGTAGATATCACAGTACCGTACGCCCACACTTTCAAACTTTAGCATATTAATTTTGTTATATTTTTTACATATTATCACGTATTTTTACCTCACGGGGTAGACAGAGCCTAGGTCTATAAGACCTTATGGCCATGACAGTTAGCATTTTGGAGGGCGTGTAGATGGAAATATGTTTTTCAATTATTTATGAGACTATCATGACCCATAATGAGACAATCATACCCTTTTTAAAATAAATTGTATAGTGTTGTATCAGTCAGATTATAATTGAAATTTTTAAGCAACCCCCTATAAAATAACCCCTCTGTCTTGTAGACAGATAAAACATTACTAAGAACTATCACTAAGAAACCTGCTTTCAGATAAATAAAACCCAACATTATCGGTACTCCCATTTTAGCCCACCCCCACACAAAAAGCGATCAAACTTATTACGCCCCACCTTTTACATCAGGCTTTATTAGGCCAAAAATAGAACATTTCCCAGTAAATATGATCGTAATAATATGACGTCGTAAAATGGAAATCTCTTTGTCACTCGAACGATTCTAATGAAAATTATTTCTTCGCGCCAATTAGAGGCGTCGTCAGGGAAACGACCTTGCAGGCACAATGTTATGACTTTAAGGGCATAAACATTGCAATAAAGGGTGACGTAAAACAAACATAGGAGAAGCCTCGTAAAATTCACGTTGATTTTAAACGGATTACAGAGAAAATGAAATACGGAAAGGGTGTTAAAGTCGAGGCTACACGTGTTTCCGTTTGAAGTAAGAATGTGATACGTAACGGTAAGAAATCTCCGATTGCCGTCCTTGATATGAACCATACATATTATTTTTGATTTGATTTTTATGTAAGTTTATTTAAGTACGCCGTGTGGTATCCAGCAGAGTAGAATAGGACCACTCCAAGTCTTGTCGTGGATGTCTTAGAAGGCGATTTAGGAAATACAAGTTAAACAAAACTTATAAACATCTGTGAGACCTCTTCAACTCGTCTGGCCAGCGTGGAGGGTGTAGGCCAAGTCCTCTGACTGCACTGACCAACTAAGGCTCTAGGAGTACAGAGATGATGATGATGATGATGACATTTATGTGTGTAGCCGGGGAAATTCAATCGCCTCATTTTATGTGACTTCAAATGTACCTACTAAACTACTTAACACCTATATCCAATAGCAGGCGGACTAATTTTGTAATCCATGCAACTTATACAATGAACCCCTGTAACTAGATATAAGAATTAAATACTGTACAATAACGTGTTCTTTCATGTGCAATACAATCCCCAGGGGGGTGGTGTAACCCCCTGGGTACAACAAAAAAAATGTATCCACATAACCATCGCGCGTTCGTTGACTTCATTACTTCTACTTTAGTTTTAAACGTATTTACTTAATGGTAAATCTTTGTAAGAGTGTGTAATTTTTTCAACTATTGTAGGTATATACGGTTAGCTTTTACCTTTTAGTCCTTGAAATCGTCCACGTAAATTATAACCTACGTTACTTGCAAATGATGTAGCTTTCTATTCAGTAGTTTTCGGGTTTATTAATTGCAAACAAACATCAAATTTTTCCTATTCAAAATATTATTATATAAGTAAAGATGATAATATATAGGTAGGTACTTACAAAATGGTGCGAATCTACATCTCAGTGCCTATGCCTACCCTATCATAATCCGTAGCCTCACAGCACTGGAAGGAACACTACCTTTGTGAACGACATGACACTATCATATTCCTCAGACTCTTATTGTTCATTTAGGCATGTAATTGACACCAGTATAAGATTTTCCTTGAAAAATAAGCTATTTAGTCAGAGTTTATCACTACATAGTATAAAACAAAGTCGCTTCCCTCTGTTTGTATGCTAAGATCTTTAAAACTACGCAACGGATTTAGATTTTTATAGATAGAGTGATTCAAGAGGAAGGTTTATATGTATTATTTATTGTATCTGTACGAAGCCGGGGCAGGTCGCTAGTGTATTATAAAGTAAAAATAAGTCGACCGAAAAAGCAGGAGTAACCGGAAGCTTTAGAACAAAAGCATGAAAAGAAAGTCTTTGAAACATTGCGGTGTCATTTCGGCTGACACCGCTTCCTCCGCTCACGGATATCTATTTCACAGATTGAACACGTGAATTTTACTCGAAGCTCCATTTTTATAAGAATGTAATTGCATAGCGTTTCGTTTTTCTTATCGGAATATGTTCAGAATTTTTAAAAGCTGCCTAGTTGTAATTTTCCTTTTAAAACGTAGTTGCTACTTTAATAATGCCAAAACAAAGCAAGCTAGTACTGTTAAATAAGAGGAGCTCCGTGGCCCAGTGGGCGTAAGTACTATTAACGCTTACGCAAGTAAAGCAGCCGCGGGCACGGTCCCCACTAGGATGGGTGACCACAAGTGGCATAAAACGTCTCGAGCTTCTCCGTGCTTCGAAAAGCACGTTAAACCGTTGGTCCCGGCTATCATCTTCATCTGAAATTTAGGCAGTATAAAAAATCTGACACCAGTATTGGCCACCACTTTATTTGCATTTGTATAGGGTATAAAGTAGATGGTCTAAATATAATTAAATTTAGCAGACATTCACTAATAAATACATAGTTACCTTTTTTTATTACAGGTTATTATAATTGGAATTAATATCATCATATTATGAATATTTTACTATATTGTGTCACATTATGTGACATGTTACTGTGACACATTATTTGGTAATCCATTTAAGTAGTGTTATTTTATTTGATAACTTTAATATTCTTATCGAACCTTATTGACTGATTTGATTGTTCAAATTCATGTTCAAAGCTATTATCGTTACACGTTACTTCTGCAAGTAATGTATAGGGTGACTTGATTGTGGTATAATTTAAGTAATAAATTATCACATAAAATATCAATATTTATCACATCTTCGCAAAAGGCAATAAAACCTTTACAATCTCTTGAAACTTCGTAAAGAGGGTCTAAATTAATTATAAAATTTGAGACCGAGTTGAGACATCAGACCGCCACCGTACCAAGTTTTGTTGCGCGAAATCGCGGCCCGCAATATGGATTAGGTCAATTTAAAATTATTACCATAATTCCTTATCAAAAACTTCCCTGAATTTCGGTCATGAATATTCAATTGCTTATATTTTCGTTCCGCAACGTATAACATCTATTAAAAGGTTGGTTCAGAGAAAGGAAAAATGTTTTTCGACGAAAATCATAACCGCGAAACATCTGACAGGCGGAGGGCCCAGTGATTTATTCTTTGCCAAAACATGAAAAACAGGACAAATATGTAAAAGCTACTTGCCAATCTTCAGTAGTTGAGAAAAACATCGGTGAATACCAAGTTGCGGGCAATAAATTTAACTTAACACAGAATAGGTAAGCACCCGCCCACTTTATGTACTTTCAGGAAGTCTGCAGAACAAACAACAACTTTAAAATATTATGTATCGATCGCTCTCAATATTCAAGCATTATTATTTATTGCTGCACACTGAGCAGAAACTTTGCCGACGCTAGCATAAAATTTGTTAACATTCTGAGGCTACTTCGTGGTTTGTTGGTAGTTATAAAATTTTCACTTAGTGTTCTTTCGGTAAACCTGTTGACAAGACAGTTTTTCAGTTCTTCGTGAGTTCTGTTCTTTCTGGGTTTACTGTTTTTATTGCCAATGCCCAATATATATATAATATATAGGGACATATTACACAAATTGAGCTAGTCCTACAGTAAGTTGTAAACTTGTATCGTAAGGATACTAACTCAATGATACTATATTTTATAATAGATTTATATATATGATATAAGATTAACATGCAAGACCCTGGTCAATATGAAAAAGATTTTCATCATGTCCCCCGGTCAGGTCATAATGGAGATGGAACTCTTTTTCAGGTTGACCTGGGTCGAACCCGGGCACCCTCGTGTCCTAGGCTAGCGTATTGACCACTGCGCCACGAACCTCGCCATAATACATGAGGGAATGAGGGATCACCATCCATCTTAAAGCAATTTTTCGTTTTCAATAAACAGAATAATTTTTATACTCATAGATACACTCACTTCCCATGCTTTTTCCTGTCACCAATCATCTGAAACTACTTGGTATCGTCCTTTCTTGCAACACAAACTTAAGTAGCTGTAATGGAGTTCAAGGCTGACTGCTTAAAAAAATGGGTATTTTTCGAAGGCCTTTCATTATTTTTTGTAACACTCTAGAAGCAACGATGAGGTGCTTCCCATAAGGCAAAACAGAGGTCAAATACACTGCAATCAACAAATAATAAACTTTAGTTTTGATAAGATAATAAATTCACAATCCCAACAGTCCTAAAACTTGTGTTTTGAGTAGGACAGTACTAAATATGCAAATTTTTAGATGTGGTGGTAATAAGAAAACTCATAAGCAACCGTCATTATCATCTGAACATTTTTCGTCTTTAGCTATGTTGAGCCTGGTCTCAAACAGCATTCGTGCTGTATACCAACCCTCCTCGGGTAACAATTAAAACTCACGAACATATATGAAAGTACTAATTTCGACAAAATACTACTTATTCAATCGCATTAAAATGTAAGAGATTTGCCGGTACATATTGTTTTTAAAGTAGGAACTAACCCAAAACATCCGGTTTCTCTGTCCGGTCCGAAAACAACACAAAGTTATATGAGGCATAGTTTAAAATAAAGTCATTTTGGCAGAAAATGAATGTAAGTTAAAACAAACTTTTCCATTTCCTAGTTTAGTCGATTTGGAATAGTGCAGCATGTCCGGTGCATGCGGCCTCAATAAATTCTCCGGTCAGCGACAAGGCGCTTCTCCGTCGTCGTAGGTCGACTGGCAATTTCCTTGCTCGTATAGCTTGCTCTTAAAACTATAGATCTCAAGTAGACTCTGGGATTGGTATTGTCTATCTTGTTTACGTGTGTTGCTTCTGGAAGTAAGGAGTATATCTTATGCTCTTTTATTCTGGTCTAGAAGTACAGAAAACCGTAAAATGTCCAAGCGGTTTCTTATTTCGTGAAGATGGCAGCAGTCGAGCATGAGATGCAAGCAATGCATTATTGTATCCATAAAGATAATCCTGAATTGTATCGCATCGTTTTTGTTTATCCGTATGAGTATATTCACTCATAATATAAAAAAAAAGTGTTTAGTCATCACTTTATCTTATAAGGCAGTATGATAAGCAGAAATTTATATCCATTTAGATCACGCTAGAGTAATGTCGTCAAAAACAAAAAGTTTTTAACCTTTTGCCCACCAAATGCTAAACGTGGCGTTTAGGACTCCAAGACTTGGGCTTTGTCTACCCCGCAAGGGAATACGGCATGATAGTATGTATGTATGTAAATTTTTTTAATCTACGCACATAATAATAATAAATAAATATGGACAAATCACACAGATTGAGCTAGCCCCAAAGTAAGTTCGAGACTTGTGTTTTGGGATACTAACTGAACGATACTATATTTTATAGCAAATACATATATATATAAACATCCAAGACCCAGGCCAATCTGAAAAACATCATTTTCCATCTTGACCTGGCCAGGGATCGAACCCGGGCACTCTCGTGTCGCAGGCTGGCGTGTTGACCACTGCGCCACGGAGCTACTCGACACATACAGGCAAACATTGACTGGTGATTGATACACCGACGCACAGCTGAGACTACAAGGAGCCTGACATTTTGCACTAAGGTTCTTTTTATAAAGTAAGCGAGCACGAAGAAAAGATTTTTGAAATTACATCGCATAAAGGGGGGTTAAATGAAGAAACACCTTTGTATGGAAATTAGTGAATTTCGAAGATTATGAAGAATGCTTAATTATTGTTATTAAGAACTCAACTAAAGGTTACGTATGGAAAGTTAAAGTAAAGATTTTCGTGAGTTTATCCCGTAATGTGGTTGAAAACTGGTATGAAAATATAATTTCATAAATCATTATAGTTATAACTTTAAAATCAATATACTAGAGAAGGTTACCGACAAAATATATAGGTGCATTTCCAAAAAGCGTTCCTGTGGGATCTTAACTAACTCAAAAAATCACCACAAAAATAGCAGAATAAAAAGTTGAATCCTATTAAGATTTCATCCTTATAAGAATTTCCGTCTAGCGACGACGGAACATAATTGTAAAACTTAGTTTAAGTCACTGCCAAATAGCCCGTTTTAATTAAAAAACCGTCCGCCGCGGGGCTCGTGGTGGATAACAATTTAGCGTAATGGCGACATTCAAAGAACTCCTTAATGGACAATTCGGCATGAACCTGCATAATTAATGAGTCCCTTGATACAGTTTAATACTTACGACACCTATTGTATTGTACCCGACGCGACATTCACGCGAAACATTATGAAACGCTGTTGTTAAAAAGAGCACGCATACATAAGCCGAGCATTCAGCCTTTTTAGAGAAACAAGAGTTCACTGCCTATATTCCCGAAACACTGCGCAATGACTGTACTTTATGATACAAAAAGGGAGGAAAAGCCACGCTCTTATTGTGTACGGAGTTACTTATTCAAGGCACACATAACCCGATTTACATACGTTCCACAGTTTTCCCACCTTTATACAAAGAGAATGCAGGGTTTTATTCAAGAGTCCCTTAGAAAAGATATAGAGCTCGGTCCCGTAGTAGGGCAATTTGTGGCGGATCTGAATTTGCCTAAACCCTAAAAGAATGGGACAAAGACAAAAGGTCGTACTGGTTGAGATTTATGAAGATTGCGGCCCGTACAGATGTGTTAGCGTCGCGGCAGCAAATGAAAAAGATGTGGAGTTTTGCGCAATTTATTTGAACGCGACGTCAGATAATGAAACGGTACTGTCTGTCCGACAAACATAAAGTAAAGCTGATACGATCGGCGTTGAATAGTTAAAGACTCTTATGGAATACTAGCGACCTGACCTGGCTTCGCATGGGTGCATTGTAGATACATATGAACATTCTTGAATTACTCTATCTATTAAAAAAAAACCGAATCAAAATCCGTTGCGTAGTTTTAAATATCTAAATGTTTAGTATATATGTATATAGGGTCAGACGGACAGCAGGAAGCGACTTTGTTTTGTACTATGTAATGAAGTGATAATATGGCCTCCTTAGTGCAGAACTTAATATGCCAGTCTGCAACTCGAGGAACACCGGGTTCGTGTGCTGGCGCGAGTAAATTCTTTAACCTTTTTTACATCTGTATTTATCTGCTGGAAATACCCAGGAAGGGTTTGCGTCAGGCAGGCAGTCAGCTATAATAACATGCGCCAAATCATATCACGCCATAAATATAAATCCGACACAACAGTGCCGGGGATGCAACCGGGAAAAAATTCAGATGATCGTCATATAATAATTTAAAAGTTTTATCAGTATTAAAAATTATATTGCTTTTTTTTAAGTAGCTTTAGGTATACAGCGTGTAACCTAACCAACGACTTTCCCATGAAGGGGTGACTCAGCCCGTCAAAACGAACAACTTTTCCTATGGGACCAACGCTGGGAACTCATTTTTAATTTGGACTTTATCATACTAATTTCCGGGCCGGCCGAACACTTTTGCATGAAAATGTAATTTTTTAGTCATATTAAAAGGGCTACGGGCTACAGGCTGATTCACTCCTTCACGGGACCGTAGTTGGTTAAGTTACACTGTATGTGGCTGTAACGGTTAATGCCTTTCCAATTGTGACTTAAATCATTAATTGATGATCTTACTGACTTCAACCAAACTACAGAACCAAGTTTAATAAAATTTAAACGCTGGTAGTGATCATATCGATGTGACTAGACTGTTAAAGGAGAGTCCTTAAGTTCTATTGACGTTCACGGGGCTTCATGATTGACGAAACTTTGTGTCTGGCCCGAGTTCGATAAGCAAGTGATTTATTTCTCTGTGTGGCAATCTATTGGCGTGACAGCAAACAATATAACGATCCTTATCATTTATAGAATTTAACATCCATGCTGGTCTGGGAGAAAAAAAAACGTAGAATGTATCAGCTGCTTCTCGATCGAGGGAATAAGTAAAATCTGAGGAATCATGTTAATAGGCGATGCGGCTAGCAACCCATCACTATTTTGATTCCGTTTTCCACCTGATGCCCACCAACAAGCTAAACTTGGCCTTCAGGTCTTATAGATCAAGGCTCTGTCTACCCCGCATAGGAAAAAGACATGATACTATATATGTATAGAATTTAATAAAACAGAAGGGATGTATGAACCACACCTTAAATATGAAAATAGAAGGCATTGTCAGGTGAGACTCAATTATCGATGACGCGCCGCATGAATATGAATGCAGCTATTTGCATATTCCGCATGAACTGCGATAGTTTAAGAGCCCATGCCTATCTGCTACGTCATTTTAGGAAAACTGATTTTAATACAAACGAAATGTAGAGGGCATTTTCAAAAACCATTGTGCATATGCAAAGTTAATGCGGAACACGGAGTTCTGTGACTGCTGACCTTCATGATTAAGAAAGTTCTTAATTTATAGACCTAGTACTTCTGTTATTTTAAATATTAACCTATTCATGTATTTTGGCAAGATCATGTAAATCAGACGGTCGCATTCGAGGAGGACGGTCACGATACCATTTCAAGAACATCATATCTATAGATACTGTTAATCACACTGAAAATCATCATATCTATAGCTTCTTCAATTCAGTTTAATCGTTGTTTTTATTTAAGGTCCTAAAATTATTTTTATTTTTTTTATTTATTTTGGCTCCTGTAAATTACACTTCTTCTAAAATGACGTGGGATAGGCAGACTTGTGCTCTTGATCTATGAATGACGCAAAAAATATTCGTATGACGATATTTGGTTTACAAATTTTGGATGAAACGTTAGATACTTTTGATGATTCGTTTTTACGATCGTTATTGTTACCTTTTACTTTTATTTTAAAGTCAAAAATCCGGGCTCCAGCATCAAACTAGCTTTATAACTCTATAGTATTGCATAGTCATCTAAATTATAACTGTATGCAAAATTTCAGCTTAATTGATCGTCTGAAAGCGTTTCCAATGTAGCTTCGAAGATTTGACCCTCACAGACAAATTAATAATAAAAAGTTTTTACTTAATAACAAAATAAAATTGCAGACAAAAGATGTTTCGTCCCATTTAACGGAAAATTATATTCCAAGTCTTAATCATTTACCTAATTAAAATCTCCAAATAACACAAATTTTATTTCTTTTTGGGGTCTGTACACAATGGACCTATTGTTGTCGTGTTCACTGCTTTCCTTCAGCCAAAAATTAAAGTCTGTAAAAGTCATTAGGAGGGGAATTAAATTGTAATTAATGACTCGGGTTTTCTTTTTCAATGGCTAAGCAGGGGTTGAATAACATCAAATTGTTTGGAGGGCCAAAAACAGGATAAACTAGGATAGTTAGATAACAGTTGCCCCGATTGCAATTATTCTAGCTTTGCGGATAATTTACATCATCATCAGGTCTTTTTAGTCTCCACTACAGGATCACGACCCTCTCTGTACTACTAGAGCCATACTTGGCCAGAGCAGCCAGAGAATTTATATGCTACTTTATAAATCATGAAATATTCTTTAACTTCTACTAAATTATGCCGTGTTGCGTGTATCTGTGCGATTGCATGAGAAAGAAAATCGCGGCAAATTTCTGGATATAAATGCTCTTTTTCTAGGTGGAGCATCTTTTCCAAATGAAACTTACCTATATGGATTAGGCGACTATCCCCTATGTGGGATGATGTGATTTCAAAGAGTGAGGCAACTATCCAGAGCGAAGCAAAATATAGGCACATAGTATTTATCTTCGGATAAATGTAGTTGAATATCGAATTACATTATTTAATTCCAATGCGTAGTGCTTGCACTGGTGGTGGCAATATTTAAATCTTAAAAATCACATGTTAAATACAAAGACATAAAAACAAAAGATTCAACTAATTATTCATCACCATCATCAAATAAATATAATGTAAAAACCTAGATCTAAGAATTAAAATAAATAAAGAGATAATAATAATAGACCTGGATAGTGCCCCACCCCCATTTATAGCAAACCTCTCACAAGGCTACTTCATGTTGGACATATTGTGTCCCCATAAAAGCCTCTAAAGATTTATGTAAAAGACAATAAAATAATAATAATAACTGTTATATTCATCCCCTAAATAGGTCAAGTATTATGTTGGTTTTTGGAATGTCAATTTTATTATTTTTTCAAGTAATCGCATTAACCCTCTGACCGCAAACGTCGAATAAATCCGACAAACATTTTCATAGAAAATCGCTCAACGCCTTCGCTCCTTAAGAAGTAGTGGAAGATTTATCATAGAAACGTATAATTTTACAAAGAAACGTTCACGGTCAAAGGGTTAAAAGGCAGTATTGTAGTTTGTTTGTTTTTAAGTGGCCAACAATTGTGTCAGATTTTTCAAGCTGCCTTAAGGCATCCGACATAACTTAACGACTGCCATCAATGATGACAGCCGGACAGTAAACTGCTTGCCTTCCGAAGCACGGGAGAGCTAAAGAATTGTTTGTACCACTAGCGGTCACCTATCACCGTGGGGACTGTGGCTAAGGTATTGTATTGAAGAGTACTTATTCATCAACGCGGCATGAAAGGAGCCTCCACGCGACGCGCCTTGAAAGCAGCTAGACACGGTAACGCAGTGTTTAGGCTGACTAATCCTTCACCACGATGGTCAATCCTTACCCCAATCAGCCCTTTCCAAGACACCGGCCCTTTTCAGGGCTTAACCACCAACCTAGACAACATTCCGATGTAGCACTAAACGTTGTTTCTGTCTCCCCAGACCATGACACATCTGCTTTCATGCCCAGCGTGCCCCGAGACCTGCACAATGGAGGACCTGTACATGGCTACTGAAAATGCAATACAAGTTGCACAGTATTGGGCGAAAAAGGGAATTTGACCAGCGATTCGATATGAAGAAGAACGCAAGAAGTCGCGAGTAAATTCTAGTAATCATTTATTCTAATAATTCGTTCCTCGCATAAATCACGTAAGTACCATAAGTAACTAACAACCATATAACGCCCTCTGTAACGAGTTGAATAAAGTTCATCTAAGACGCAACATCTTAGAATAACTTATCCCAGTAGATCGCATTAAACTGATTTTCTTATTACGAAAATTTTACAAGCTGTTTCCGACAAAATTATCGAGACCTACACATGAATCTAAAATATTTAACGCTTTCATATCCATTGCGGTTTTTGTATGCTTTAGTTTTGTTAATGTCTATACGACAAGGGCGTTAGTTAATAAAATGGCAATATTTGCTGGTAATGTGCGCAGGCCCTATGTGTTTGCAAGTGGCAGTAAAACGGAAGTAAGTAATTCGTTTCATGCATAATTTCAGCCTCATTTTAATAAGGCTTTGTGTCGTCACGCCCTACTTTAAGCCCGGTTTTGTGTTATAATTCAAATCTCACTTAATTCTACGCATACTTATGTCCATCTTTTTTTAATTCCGTTTTACTGAACCCAAAATAACGCTTTATTTCAAATATATAATTAGAGTTCCTTACCTTAAGACGAGGACTCAAATGTTTGGTACCTTCGCTCGGCAAAGGACTGATCAAGTGCGCGCAAGGGATAGCGCTTGGTGGTTTAGCCCGTGAATGATGAGATAGGAGATAGTCTCGAGTCGCTCAAAGAAAAAAACGTAAGCGCCAAATTCGTTATTTCTATTTTATATAAAATCAGACCGGTTAATTGTATTTTCATATTTACATTTTGATGAATTACTAATAACCTATCTTTTAGTCTAAAAATAATTATTTCATTCGTCGCATTTGAGCTACAATAACAAAAACTCTGCGAACGAAGACCATTTTTCAAAAAATATTTCTATCGAGAAAATTTTATCAAAACGTGTTTTCATCTTCAATATTTGGAGATGAAATAGTCAAAAATCATATTACTTAGATTTGAAACTCCTAATTTAAGTATTTTGCGAGATAAATAAGGTTCAGAACGACCTTATTTACAGTGGTATCCCCTTAAAAGGAAAAAACGGAATCACTTTGTTGTCCGTCTGTCTGTTTATCTATTTGTCTGCATGTCGGTCACTCAGGTTATACAAGGAACTCTTATAGTTTCGCCATGTCTGTCCGTCCGCTGTTTTACTCAGAGACTATAAGTACCTACTAGAAAGAAAAATAAAACCTCGAAAACAAATTTTTTTTAGGGTAGCTCCCATGCAGGTGAGTTTTTGTACATCATTTTTAAAATTACTAGTCCGTTTCGTTCGCGGGCCTTCTCTACTACCTCTTTGTAGAGGCGGTGAGGGGACTGGTTAGGACTTGGTCCTCTGCAGTGTTCCGGTTGTGTCCTTGGGGGTCACGGGGGGTCGACCGACGCGTCCGCGGCAGCGGCGACGTCGGTGATGGCGTTGCGAGGTGAAGGCTTAGTGCGGCGGTCGGGCGGGCGGGCGTGTAGAGGCGCAATGCCACGCAAATGGGCATGCGCCGACGCGTCTACTAGTCCGTTTCTGGAATATTTGGTATTATAGTGCGAATTTTTGTTAAAGTCCAGTTCCCCCCCCCCCATCCACTAAATAGCTGTAACAGAATACGTGAAAAAAATTACAGCAGTAGTGTATATAACCTTTGAGCTGTGAAAAAATCAAACTTATAAGCCAACGCAAATTTTCGATCGCAAGGGATCAATGCCTACAGGTAATTCCCGTGAACTCAGAATCTTGAAATTTGGTACGAAGCAACGCCTTGTCTTCTTCTTCTTCTGCCTTATCCTTATCCCACTATTTATGTGGGGTCGGCACAGCATGTCAGCTTTTTCCATTTCTTTCTATCTCCCGTCAACTCGTCCGTCACTTCCTTCCTACTCATATCTTCCTTTACACGATCCAACGTTTCCTTGGTCTCCCTCTGTTTTGATGTCCTTTGACATGCATATTCAGAAAACGCCTTGTAGCACAGATAAAGGAAAAATTTCAAAAAGCATACATTTTTAGTTACATCATATAATAAAAATATTTTTAATAACAATCACAATTATTATAATAACCCTTGTGCGAGATTCCAACTTGCACATGGCCCGTTTTGTCTTAAATATAATGTGTTGCTGCTGTAACAAAGATCTTACAATTTTGCTCTTAACTTCCATTACCTTAAATAAACATACTTAGACCAATCACACATGACGTCTCATATCATACAGGGTGGATAGGGTCCAAGGCCACAAGTTATTGATGTATTGCATAAATAATTTATTTTTTAAGTTATTACTTATTTTGGAGCGTTGAGCAATTTTTCGTAGTTGATAAACTTGTCTCTTCCATGCTGGTCTGGGAGAAAAGAAAAAAAACCTATAATGTGCCAGCTACATCTCTTCCCGCGCAGATCGTAAAAGCCGATCGAGGGCAAAAATTTGCAGAATCATGTCAATAGGTGATGCGGCTAGCAACCCATCACTATTTCGTTTCCTTTATTCACCTACACGCCCTCCAACATGCTAAATATGGCCATAAGGTCTTATAGATCAAGGCTCTATCTACCCCGTAAGGGAAAAATATGTAATACTTTGTATGTGTATGATAATCTTGTGGATTTTTTTAATGTCTATATTTAGTAGTAGCAGTAGCTTCCATGTCCGCTTTTTGTTTTCTTTTTATCCTGTTTCTTGATAGAACACTGTTGCTTCTATTAATTTGGCTAAATTATGAACCTGTAGGATAAAATAAAGCTGGTTAAATTTTTTCACAAGATTTTGTCAAGTACAACATAAGTATTCCTGTTAGTCTAGATTTGGTTCGGAGACCACGAGTGACATACACTACTTTTGGTCGCGATAACTGACAACCACGCGGGCAAGGCCGCGAACGGAAGCTAGTGTTTCAATAACTTTATAAAAGTTTTATTAATATAGATAGTAATACTCGGTTTCAATATATTCTACGGACCAGTCTCGCATTATTCATTTCGGCAACACTTCAGTCCACAGTACGATAATTGTCGCTGCGTCTCGTTCAAAGGATCTGTCATTTATTTAATTCGTACGAAGTCTAATTGGAAGCGCGATTAACCATGACTGGATCGATGTTACTTTAATTTACGATACAAAACTTCTGTATTCCTTTTCATAGCATTCTCATTCGATGGGGTAAGTGGCAACTAGTACCAATCAAATTACCTTCAGCAATACTCAAGTGTTCAATTTATGATATGTTGTGAGATGCCCAGTATAGTAAAATTCTTTCAAATGAAAATTTCATATAGTTACTTAAATAGTAGTCAAATGATCTGTTGGAAAAAACAATATGAAATTAATTCTTCATACTCATGGGGCATACCTACTTATTCTGGGAAATTTAATATGTATAGCCATTTTACGAATCGATAGAAAAAGAATATTCTGGGAAAACTATTTTTCAATCATTCTATAGCGACTACTAATAATAATAATAATATTTAAATGGTATCTACATATATCTTAGGTTTGTATTGCAATGTTGTTTTGTAATAGCGATTTTATTTAAGCTTGCGACGGCCGACTATAAAACCAGAATGGCATAAAACTGGAAGACGTACGTGAGTGCTTTCAACTCGTCTAGCTTAACAATTCACTAGGAATACTGGACTAAAGATCGAGCGCTGCAACTGACCTTTGAACCAACCTTATTGCATTGAAATAAAATCTCTTTCATATTCGTGTGATCGTGATATGAAGCCTATAGCCGTTACACTACACTATAACTACACTTGCTGTAAAATAACCCAAATCCACGTTCAGTGTTAATTATAGAAACTAAGATTTTAATATTACTGTTTTTAAATAAATGACTTTATGAACAAATTAAGTAACAATACTTTATAAAAAAAAATACACATGTACTTGCTATGACTTAGGCAAAAAAGCTTGAATTATCATAAAAAGAATACATTCTTTTTTTATAAGTGTTTTATTTTGCATTAATAATGCTATTTGGCAATAATAAATTATGAAATAAAATATGGTGCAAAAGCCTTAAAAAACGTAAGCCTTAATATGTATAAAGGGAAATGGGATATGGTGAAGAATTTCGGCGCCGAGATTGAATCGTGCGGTAGCTCAGGAAACAGAGCATAGGTCGTACATAGACCTAGGTCGCCGGTTCAAGTCCCGCCCGTATGAAATTTTTTCACCATATTTTATTTCTTAATTTATTAAGAGAAGAATACACATTCATTAATTTATAAAAAGACTTGACGGTTTTCATAGTCCAGTGGTAATGACGCCAACTTGCTACGCAAGGGGCTCCGGGTTTAATTCCCGGCGCGCGGTTCTGGTTGATACTTGTACTTCATTTTAAGATGTATTTGTCTGCGATTCTGGAGCAAGGAGGGTTGGAGTCAGGGAGGAACCCAGCCGTAAATATTCAATGTAACATGTTACAGCGTGCTGTCATAATAGCCGTCTGTGTGATTTGTCCGTATATATTTATTTACAATATTTATAGCGGCAAGGTTAGCTATAATGACAGCAGTACCTGGGCGACCGAGCTTCGCTCGGTTATTACTATTTATTGTAATATGGTGGTGTTTAGGTGATAATCTATATTTATAAGAAATATATATTGTTATCTCAACATTAACTACATTTTTTTTAACTTGTCTAAAAACAATATAAATTAAAAAAAATATATAAATTTAAAACATATAAAAAAACATCGGGAAATCATTAGAGCCGTTTCCGAGATCATAGAAATAAATGTATATATAAATATACAAGAAAAGTTATACACGCGCTCATTAATTAACTTTTTGTGTAAATATAGATGCTAATGTTATAAATAACTAAAAAAATCTACTTTGTATTATACTGATTACTATCTATACTAATATTACAAAGCTGAAGAGTTTGTTTGTTTGTTTCAACGCGCTAATCTCAGGAACTACTGGTTCAAATTGGAAAATTGAACCAGTAGTTTAATGTAAATAGTCCATTTATTGAGGAAGGCTTTAGGCTATAAAACATCACGCTGCGACCAATAGAAGCTAAGCATCAATAAAAAATGTTTTGATAACGGGGGAAAATTATTCATCATTAATCATAATAACAAAAATTGCCGCGGACGAAGTCGCGGGCAACAGCTAATATAAGATAAAACTTCATAACCGCCGCTGAGCTGGTTATCAAAGGGAGATAGTAATTCAATATTCATCACGCCTCAGTCGCGTCGGTATCTTCTAAGCATGAGATGCTAAGAATACTTCCGACGGTGGGTGACACGATCGTACCGCAATACTGCAGAATTATCTCGTGGGCTAGATAAAGCTAAAGCAGTGTTTATAATAAAACATTGTGGATAAATAAATATAAATATATATACGGACAAATCACACAGATTAAGCTAGCCCCAAATTAAGTTCGAAACTTTTGTTATGGGATACTAACTCAAGGATACTATATTTTATAACAAATACATAATATAGGTAAACATTCAAGACCCAGGCCAATCTGAAAAAGATCATTTTCCATCTTGACCTGACCGGGGATCGAACCCGGGGCCCTCGTATCGCAGGCTGGCGTGTTAACCACTGCATGTACGGTGTAATGCATTTACGTTTTTGTTTAGTGATCTAGATTATGTATTTTTTTTTATGACACTGTATGTAATTTTTAAGTGTTGAAACCATTACATTAACGTTCTATCTGGCCGCTGTCTATGATGCTGTCGGCTGTCGCTGTTGTGGCGAAGTCAGGGAGTGGTGATGGAAACACAGGAGAGCCGTCTTAATTATATTTATTATTCCATTTTGATGTTCCTACTCTTTACATGGTTACGCTTACATGTTAATTATTGTATTGTCTTATTACTATTATAAGATGCTACTTATAAATAATGTAAATTAATTAGAATAAGAATATTATATTTATTTAAAAAAAAAAGTGGTACAATACAAAAAATAAAATTAAAGACTAGTCAAAAATGCCACCCCGAACTGTACCTGGCTCAAAGGTACCTATTACGCTAGCGGAATTCCCTCTTTGGATAGCAATGGATATCCTTTGTGTCAGGTACCATCCGGAGCGGTGGTCATAACCTCGGTCTTTTAACCGTCGTGCGATTTCTGTAATGAAGCGTTTTGCTTCCTGACACCACGGGCCAGCCGTTTCATGGAATTAATTCATACTTATTAACCAAAACTGAATATTTCTTTCTTTCCAGCCGCCGCTCGCGCAGCTGACTCAGGCGTACGAATACATTCGTTTATGTATGAAGCCGCATACGTACTTACGCAGGTTGCATCCCACAATAAACTGCGTCCTCTCTGCCACGGTATCAATGTTAACCCATCAGGTCGCTTCCCATCCGCTCTACAGAGTCCTGGTGGTTCTAGTTGACATGGGATATTAGCGGAAATTAGAGCTCTTCTAATAAGATCATTGATTGAACTGTATTGTTTATATTAGAAATTAGAATAATAATAAAAAATATAGTATGTACCTATTATATATCTTTTCTTACGTATGTAGGGAGCGTTACTTACTTCTGGTAAAGCAGTAACAATTTTAAAACATTTTGAAGGTTGGTAAATTGAAATGTAGGAAAAGCAGGACGAAATAAGTAGGCATGATATTTGTATTTTTTCATTTATAAAATATAGGTATGCCTGATAAAATAAAGCACTTTTAGCATGCGAATAAAACAAGCATGATTATTCATGAACTTTTCCCAATTCTTATGTTTTTCTTTTTATTGAATATAACTGGCTAGTGACATTGCTTCAAATATGATTCGAACTTTGTAGCCACGGAAATTTTTCAAAATCTTCTTAGCCCTTGGAAAAAAAACGTATTTTAGACCTCTTTGCGGGCCATCGTCTGTTCTTTGTTTTCTGAATAGATGAGATGAAAAGTGTTTTTTCAGATACATCGTAAACACGTGCATAGGTTTTTTGAAGTCGGTAAAAGATATATTTTTTTCAGATTATACTCCATAATCTCTTACTTAGTACGTAGTCAAAGTAAATACTTATTTAATGACCACCGCGACTTAGTTGCGTCTATATCGCGATTAGCGATGCAAAGCAGTACATCCGGCAGATAGATGGTCGCCGAACACAATTCTTCAAAATTATTATCTAGTATGCTCAATAGTAAGTGTTTAGTTGTAATGTTTACACGAAAGTAATGAGTAGTTTGCAGCATAGGATAGGACCACTCTATCCCCTCTTTAAGAAGTCATACCGCAACGTACAACTAAGAGCACGTTTATATTAGAGAAAGACCGACATGTCTATTTTAAATTTGTCATAAAAAAACCTTTCAAGTAAATGAAAGGTTTCTTTTTTTGCTTAAGTTACTCGTTTTCACAGATAAAACTCAATTAATACCTCTCAATAATAATAATAAAAATATAATAAAACTGTTGTGCATCCATGTTGCGCCTTCTCCAGTGCTTGTTGGGAGCTCCATACTTGAAGCTGTTGACCAATATATCTATCTGGGTCAATTGATCCAGGTTGGAAGTTCCAACTTCAAGGATGAGGTCTTTCGACGAATCCGACTCGGCTGGGCAGCGTTCGGGAAGCTCCGAAGTGTCTTCTCGTCCAAAATACCTCAGTGCCTCAAGTCGAAAGTATTCGACCAATGTGTGTTGCCAGTGATGACTTACGGGTCCGAAACGTGGTCGTTTACTATGGGCCTCATAAGAAAGCTCAAGGTCGCTCAAAGAGCTATGGAGAGGGCTATGCTCGGTGTTTCTCTGCGAGATCGAATCAGAAACGAAGAGATCCGTAGAAGAACAAAGGTCACCGACATAGCTCAGCGGATTAGCTCTTTGAAGTGGCAGTGGGCGGGGCACATAGCTCGAAGAACCGATGGCCGATGGGGCAGAAAGGTGCTCGAATGGCGACCACGTACCGGCAAGCGCAGCGTTGGACACCCACCGACAAGGTGGTCGGACGACCTAACCAAGGTCGCAGGAAGAGGCTGGATGAGGCCGCTTCCAACCGGTCATATTGGAAATCCTTGGGGGAGGCCTATGTCCAGCAGTGGACTTCTTGCGGCTGAGATGATGATGATGATGAATAAAACTGTATTTATTTTCCTCCAATAAAAATACAATTGATAAAACTCAATTAATACCTCTCAATAATAATAATAAAAATATAATAAAACTGTATTTATTTTCCTCCAATAAATATACAAGAGACATATTTAAGTAATATATACATTACACAGGTACTTATATTCTAGTGGAGGACTGGTGCCCATGCTAGGTTTCCGAGGAACCTGTTATTACGGGTCACCAGGACTCGCTATCTTTATTAAATTAGGTACTTATAATTACGGTATCAAAATTTCAAAAAATTACATTTAAACAAGTAAGTACTTAAATAAGTTATAGAGTATTAGACACAAAATGTTTCTAAGTAAAAGTGTTAACAGTAATATTATGTTAATATAACAATAATAAATTAAATTAAATTATCTCAATAGGTTGTCAAAGGAAAATTGGTACCTATTCAATATTCATCATGCCGCAGTCGCATCGTTATCGTGACTACCGACGTGAAATATCCCCGGCAGCCTTTGAGCAAATATAATGGTAGATACACAGTCTCATACAAAATGAAGTCTTGTCAAAACATCAAGCGTACTTACAAACAAGGACAAATATAACTCCGAATCCGACCCGAACGAAACCGTCGAATATCTACACGTCTGGCAGACACATATCTTCGTCTATAAACACCTTGTTTGTTTCTATATTTTTATTGTACATAACACAACATAAATAAAAGAACTAGACATAAAAGCTAGACCGAAACTAGATAGAAAGGAGAAAATTAAGTTTTGTGTACAGGTCAAAGTTTTGGATACGAAAAAAAAAAATATAATAAATAAATAAATAAATATATACGGACAAATCACACAGATTGAGCTAGCCCCAAGGTAAGTTCGAGACTTATGTTATGGGATACTAACTCAACGATACTATATTTTATAACAAATACATATATAGATAAACATCCAAGACCCAGGCCAATCTGAAAAAGATCATTTTCCATCTTGACCTGGCCGGGGATCGAACCCGGGCACTCCGTGTCGCAGGCTGGCGTGTTGACCACTGCGCCACGGAGCTGTCCTATATCAATCATAATATGATGAACATTAATAAACCAGGCAAACAACGTACCTCATCATCATTATCATCTCAGCCCGTCTTCCGCCCACTGCTGAGCATAGGCCTCTCTTCACTTTGGCCATTCGTCTCTTTTTTTTTTAATTTATTTGGATCAGCTAACTGTGGTACATTACGGTTCTTATAGACTAAAATAGTACTTATACAAGGTTTTTTAATGTGCCACCAACATCGCTAACCACATATTACCTTAATCAAAAATGTTTATGTCTCGGTCCTGTGTTAATGTTATCCATGAGCGACCCGCGATTTTGACTATATTGTCAACCCATCTCATCGAAGGACGTTCGACGCTTCTTTCCCCAGGCTACCACGAACCAGACAAACTTTAAACTACAACAACAACTACACCAGTTGGTAAGGTCGCAGGAAGACGCTGAATGCAGGCCACTTCCAACTGACCATATTGGAAATCCTTGGGGGAGGCCTATGTCCAGCAGTGGACTTCTTGCGGCTGATATGATGACGTTAAACTACGTACCTTATTAAAATAAATTCATGAATGTGTCTTTCGTCGGTGAAAGATATTAATTTTTCAGATACAATCCTTAACCACCGCTTATCGCAGTGTCAAAGGGAGTTTGATATTCAATATTCATAGCGCTGCAGGCGCGTCGTTATCGCAACTAGCGATGCAAAGAATACTTCCGATCGCGAGATGATCGCACCACAATGCTGCATTTATCTCGTGTGCTCGATAGAAACACAAAGAAAATACCGTATTGTACTACGCGCAAATAGCAGTTTTTATTGACTGTGTTACGTTTACTTCAGAAATATCTTTGTAAATTATGCTTAGCCTTGAAATTGAATTAATTAGCAAACGTTTAAGGAGTGACTCAGACCTAAGTGTGATACCATTACACCACCGTGACTTCGAATCACCGAAGAAAGCTTTTTACTTACTTAAATTGTTTTTAAATAGCATTACAATGCTCGGTATATTATTAAAATTGAAAATATGTTATGAGCATTGTAATGCTATTTAAAAACAATTTAAGTAAGCAAAAAGCTTTCTTCAATTTAATCAACTTTAATTCATCGGATATGAATGAAGTAGAATACCACACTACTAAATAGTGGGTAGTATTGAAGAAGTACGCATGCTTGAAATGCGTATTCCCTACGGGGTAATATGTGATGAGAGAATTCGACGCGGTGTTTCGAAGTCACGATGGTGTAATGGTATCACACTTAGGGCGTTAACCTAAGGGACGTGGGTTCGAATCCTACCTGTGGCTGAGTTCTTTTTCATCACATATGTTGGGGCGTTCTAGACTCTTTTCAGACACAATGACGGACCTATTTTGCTCTATCAAAATAGACTGACAAAATGACATAGAACACGACAAAAGACTACTTTTTTACTGAGACTTTAGACATCGACACAGTCCACTAGCTAAGACCAGACTAGACAGTCACCACATCCTCTATTTTAAATAATTCCTCCTTTTCTTTACTCGCCGAGCCCATTCAGTGGTCCTTCTTCGCCACATAGAATCAACCTATGGAGACACCGACGATTGGCGCGATCGCTGCTGCCGGTCTGACCAGGCCGGGCCGACAGCCCACCGTCCACGGCAGCCGCGCGTCCGTGCCACCGCTGCTGCTTTCCACTTGCTTTGACAATAGCAAGGCTGAGCTACTGAAACAAATGCGACTCCTAAAGCTCCGGCAGGAAGCTCTAGAAGAAAATGACCGGAAATTACGAATAGAGGAGGAGGCTTATAACAAGGAACTGCGGAGATAAGACGAAAAACTTCGCCGCTTTCGGACAAAAGGTACTCCGACCGCGTTGGGCCGACAGTCCACCCACGAGTGTCGCCTATCTTCACCGTCGCCGCCCGCCTGCTCTGACTTAAGCGGGGGTGGCAGCCGCCTATCAGCGTCGCCGTCGACACTTGCTCGCTCTAACATAAGTGAGAATGAGCGTCGCCTATCTTCACCGCCACCATCGCCGCCATCCCGCTCTTTTAATAGGCGAGGGTGGCCGCTGCCTATTGTCACTGTCACTGTCGCTGTCGCCGCTCGCTCACTCAGACATATGCGAGGGCGGATGCCTTCCGTCACCGACACCATCGACGTTGCCGCCCGCTCGCTCTGACATAAGCGAGGGGGCAGAAGAGGACTTGGTTAGCAAGAGTGAAGTGACCGTACAAACTGCAGTGACCGACACAACCGAGGAAGAATTCGACGGACCGAGTAGACAGGTCAGCACAAGCAGTTTCACGACCGCAGCTGTAGCCAGATGTCGCTGTGAAAAGGCTTCGGAGCTGAATGAAATGAAAACTTGTGAATGCAGTTTTGAAAATTTTTCAAATAAAAAATATTGACAAAGACATGACAGACAAGACTATAGACATTGACCTATCGTACACTAGACGAGTCACACAGACCTCTATGACTAGACTGGCTATTTCTAAGATTGACTTGAGAGACTTTCATCCTTTCTACAATGATAAACTACGTGACTGTGACGTTCACAGAGTGACGGTCGGTGAACGCTTGTTTATCACTGCCGTCTTCAACAAGCGTGATCCTCCAGAGCTCCGAGCCTTTCGTTATCCGCCTCCCTTGATGTGACTGTATCACTGGAGGTGGGTGTCGACAAGTTCGATAGTGACAGACAACAGCCTTAACTGACTCACAAGGAATAGGTGACAATATCGACATGGTGACGAGCCACTACAGACCCGGACCATAGACTGTCACCTCACATGTACACTCATTGGGTAGGTGACGCCTGACGTTGTCCTTACCTGTGTGACTAGACTTGTAGAACGCCCCGCTTCACATTTTGAGTACCAGCCTTCTGGTACTGGAGGTGGGGATGTTGGGGCGTTCTAGACTCCTTTCAGACACAATGACGGACCTATTTTGCTCTATCAAAATAGACTGACAAAATGACATAGAACACGACAAAAGACTACTTTTTTACTAAGACTTTAGATATCGACACAGTCCACTAGCTATGATCAGACTAGACGGTCGTCATCTATTGTAAATAATTCTTCTTTTTCTTCCCTCGCCGAGCCTATTCAACATATTTTCAATTTTAATAATATACCGAGCATTGTAATGCTATTTAATTACAATTTAAGTAAGTGACTCAGACCACGAATCTGAATAACTTTCATAACGGGACCACCTTCAACATCGTGCAAAAAATTATCTGCTCTTTCATACAAAAGTGGAATATCTACTTGGCCAAAATGTATAGAACATCTGATTTTACTTTTGCAATATCTGAGTTGGTCCCATAGTAAAAGTTGTTCAGATTCGTGGTCTGATTCACTCCTTAAACGTTAGCTAATAAATTAAATTTCACTCTGTATATTAATGCAGTACCGATTGCAAACTGAGACATATATTTCCACCGCGAAATATACTTTCATACGTTATCACGGTAACATATATTCAATTACCAAACTTTCAGTTAACCCTGTTTACTTAAAACTTGATTGTATTTTTTTTTTATTTATTCAATCATCATGAAAACAATGAGCGAACTCATGTTTTCTAGATATCTTAACGATTAAATTCGCTAAGTTGACAGATACTTTCAACTGTTTTTTATACGAAGTGATTTTGACACGTCGGCGGCCTTTTCACCTTTTCACACACTATAGGCATTGCATAAAGGTCTTCATATTAATAGCGGCAAATTGACAGGCAGTTTTTAAGTCTGAACATGTCGCCCCTTAGCGATCGAAATCGGTTGATAAGGTAACGTATATAAGAAAGACATCTTTATTAAGGAAGCACAACGTATTCCTGGGGTAATGATTACATTAAATAGTTGTAGAACATTTTTCGGTCCGCTGCATCTCTAATTTAAGGGTCAGTTACGTGCTATTTTGACAGGATCGCCGTCTATATTCGAATTTGTTAGAAGTCCATTTAACAGGCGAGATCGATTTAAGCCCAAACTCGCCTTGGAACTCAACTATCCTTTTATGTGCAACTATTTTAAATAGACAATGACTGATGTACTAACTTCTTTAAAAAATATTATCGATTATTACAAGCTTTTATTTAACTTGCCTTATTAGGAGGTAATTCTTTTTTGTACTAGAATTACAACTTCTTAGCAATTCGTAGAGCTAAAGCAATTTACTGCATCTTTAATATAGAATTTCACTTTAATCTCAGTTGTTGTACATTTTAAGCACCAAAGACACTGTATCTCTAATTAAAGCTCCATTTACTTGGTATTTACTCACTGTTGCAATTTTATCCAGAAAAAGGTTGTAATTGCTGAAAACGTTTCTGTAGTGAGCGCAATTACATTTGTCCCGTTTACCTTGCAGCTACTAATTTTCAACTGAGAGATGTACTTTGTTTTAAAAGGTAAATACAGGCAATGAGGGCTACCATTTTTTTGCTCATTAGTTGGCGCCACTGTTGAGTAAGGTCCAGACAATGATTTTATTACACGCGTAGAAGCAAAGTTTTTATTTTATTCGTATTTAATGCCTTTCAACATCACTTGGCGCCAACTAATTATAATTTTACTATGTGCGTGAAAACAAAAGATTTATTTTTATCATATCTCATGCCTTTTCTACATTATCTGTATAACCTCCTTACTTTAAACAAACTAAACTTGTACATGGGGCATACTGAAAGTTTTGCACTTCTAGCTATTTAAAATGATTTGAATTTCGAATGATATATTTTTTAAAATGTCATACCTCTATGCTACTTTGGAAAAAAAATTGGCGTGAAAAGATATCATAATTTCTTTTTATCTCATATTTATGTTAGTCGGGTGTAGCGAAAATGGAACTAACGCGAAAAGATTTTAGAGCAATGATTTTCTATGACTTCAGCAAAAGTGATCTTTCTGCTCAAGATTGTGCCGCTCGACTTCAAAATGCTTTTGGGAGAGAAGCACCACATGTGAGTACTGTGAGGCGGTGGTATGCTGAATTCCAGCGTGGACGGGTTTCTTTGAATGATGAGCTTCGTGAAGGCCGTCATTTAACAGCGACTAACGAGGAAAATGTGACCACCGTAAAGAAGTTAACTGAAGAGAACCGACGTATCACCTATGATCAGATTCAAAAAGTTTTGCATGAAGAATTAAAAGTTAGGAAACTTTGTTGCCGCTGGATCCCTCATGAATTGACGCTGGAACATAAACGGGGGAGTGTTGAATGGTGCTCGATGATGTTAATTAAATACGACCATGGACATTCAAACGCTGTCTATGATATCATCACAGGAGAAGAAACCTGGATTTATTGTTTTGAACCATAAAAAAAAACAACAATCTTGTGAATGACTGTTCGAAAATGAAAACAGGCCTACAAAATTGCGGCAGGCAAGGAACGTTGATAAAATAATGATCGCATTTTTTTCCCGTACTGGACCCATTTCGACAATTCCACTTGAGAATGAAAAAAGTGTTAATGCTGAGTGGTACACAACCATTTGTTTACCTACTGTCCTAGAAAAAGTTAGAGAAAAGCGTCCAGGGAGTCGCGTCCTCTTGCACCACGACAACGCTTCGGCTCCACACAGCCAATAAGACAAAGGCGTTTTTAGCCTCAGAAAAAATAGAGCTCGTGACTCATCCTGCACATAGTCCAGACCTGGCACCCTGTGATTTTTTTATTTTTCCTAAAATCAAAGATTTAATGCGACGATTTACCTTCGTTGCCTTAGAAAAAGCGGTGATGGCTTTCAATCAGCACATAGAAAACATACCCGCAGATGAATGGTCCTCATGTTTTGAAAAATGGTTTGACCGAATGAAAAGGTGTTTAAAATGCAATGGAGAATACTTTGAGAAACAAGAAATGACTTTATTTAATTTTTTTTTTTATTTAAAAGTTACGCAAAACTTTCAGCGTGCTAAATATTTTAAAAAAAATATGTATTTGAAAAGGCTTCAACAATTTTTAAGGAGTTCTTGGCGGGAATTTCGGCGGACTGCACGGCTTTTGTTTTAGATTGTTTTGCAAATTGATTCTAGTGGACTTTATAATGTAATATCAGTGTAATTTGGTGTTATAAATACCCATGTTTATGAACAAAGTGTAGAATAACTAAAATAAAGTGTCATGGTGCGGCTGTAGTGACATTTACTTAGTGGGCTGGTGTTTGCTCGCCTCGTTGCGTCGTTTATGATCAAGCCAGTGGATTCGTGGGAATTGATGCCCACTCCATGGAATCAGCTAAATGAGTTACACCATCATTTTGTGGATACAGAAGCAAGAGTAACTCGAAGAATAACTAGACACTGGCTAAAATAAGCTTCTGAATGAAGTTTGAGGGCCAAATAGAAGAAAAAAAAAAAACAATTTTTAAAAGTCTATAGGCGGATTTGGGGACGAAAAATCAATAAATCTGATGATCATATCTAGAGATTGACCTAGAAAGCAATTTAAGGTATCTAAAATCAACGCTGAACACGTGACTTTGTGTAAATTTGCAGTGTTTGTAGTCCAAGTGTAGTATAAGGGCTAGGTAGGCTATATATCACGTTCACAATCACTCGAATATAAAAGACTTTATGACAACGCAATAAGATTGGTTCAAAGGTCAGCTGCAGCTCTTGATCTTAAGCCCAGTGTTCCTAGTGAATTGTTAAACTAGACGACTTGAAAGCACTAAAACGTACGTCTTCCAGTTTTATGCCATTTTGGTTTTATAGCCGGCCGTCGCAAGCTTAAATAAAATCGTTTTGTTTGAACAACAGTGCAATAAAACCCTACGATTTACGCATAATCCAGAGATTATAATAGTATTGGTTGACCCAATACTACAATAATAAAGTTGCCGTAGAATAACTGAAAATTTTTGCCATACTCACCACGCTTGACAAACGGGTTGGTGAGCGCAGTTTATTCGGCTTAATGGGTTCCGGTGTTGCTGCCCATCGAAACCACTTTTGAGCTTGGGAAGGGAAGGAATTTATTAGGCAGAGGGAACGGGAAAAGGTATTTGGTATGCTTCTTGCTCGAAAGAATTGGGGATAAGAAAGTAGCAGCTCGGGGAGGCCGGGCGCGTGTACCCGATGCCATACGTGCAATCACCGGACTGACAATTAAGTATGACACCCCTGGGCTGATTAAGGCTATATTATTTATTTTATAATAAGTTTGACTGGACTTGACTTTTGACTTTACATTTTATCTTATGTTTGTATGGGGGCCACGTATTACCATGACAGCAGAAAAAAAATAATTAGCCTATCCTGTGTCCTGTACGCCTAAATGTATATCTACCAAGTTTCATATAATTCAGGTAATTCGTTTAAGAGTTATGGAGGATACATACATACATACATACATACAGAAAAAAATCTAAAAATTTTCAATTCAGTTTCAGTATCATGTATAGAGCTAAATATCTCTAAAAACAAAGTAACCTAACTCCATGACCAACACTTACAGATTTATTATTAGAATTAATACTAATAATTATAACTAATAGCCAATAATGCCAGCAATCAAAACTATTAAAATAGTTTCTAATTGTTTTTTTCTCTGCAGTGGTCAATTCTGAAACCCTCTTATTCAGTTACTTTTGACCATTTATTCATAAAAATTTAAGACCTAGGCTCTAGTCGATGGAAATTTTTCCATTCCTCTCTTTCTTCCGCCAGTTCATTCGCTTCTTTATAAGACTAGTAGTTCGCTGCGAACGTGGACCTCGGGATTATTTAATTTTCCTGATAATTTCGTGAGATAGCCACTATTTTACTGATTTTGATAAGCATGTTATCATTGTTGCATAGTGCTATTGTTTAGATGACTTCAAAAGCACTCTTTTTATTTTACTCACCACGACTTATTTTAAATTAACATACAATGAACACGATGTTTCTTGTACTAATAGTTAACATTCATTTCTATCCAAACAAATAAACTACGAGCAATGTTAAACCCCTTTTTTATTACTGTTGCAAGAATAGTTAAAATAGTTTTTCCCTTGCAATCCCTAAATGTACGAGTAGAATTTCATCTAATTAAATATGACCAAATCAAAACCGGGTTTTAATACAACATCTGTGAGGCGTTTAGCTCTCGATAGTGCAACGTGTAGATGAAGAGCTGCGTTGCACTATCGAGCAAAATTTTTAAATTCACTAAGTGACAAATAAATGTAACAGTTTCGTCATATCTGAAAGACTATGGTTATTAACGGAATCACAACATTGGAATTTTATAAAAATAATTTTCATACCAAATATTCCACAGGCGTTTTTGAGTGTTTGAAAATGTCAATAGGCCTGCGACTTCAAGGAATAGAAATATAAAACGCCAGATATCCGGGTGACTGAACTTCGGTCGGCATGATAATGAAGACATATGTGTTTTGCTTTCTAAACCTATATGGTTTTGATGTGTACCCGTCAATGTTTAATTGTTTTTAGCCCCGATAGACATATTACCCCCGTTTCTTCGCTTGAGCTTTATACTTATAAATTTTTGGTTTTCATATGTATCAATTTTCTGGTTTGTTTTGTCCGGACAAGCCCCCAGCTCATTTTTCATTTAGCTTTTGTTTTTGTTTCTCTCGCAGAGTGCTGCACTCCCATACTCCTCTTTCTATTCTTCGGCTTTACCTTCCAAATATGGTTTTCGTACGTTTGGATTCTACATCTGTACTTATATTTCGCCCACCGAACCCCATTTCTTTGTCTTTATTGTGTCTGTTTTGCGGAATTATTTGTTTCTTCTTACACTATTTTTTTCATTCATTTTTATTGTTTCGTATAGGGTAAAAACGGGACCCTATTAATCGCTCCACTGTCCGTCCGTCTATTTGTTTGTCTCTCCGTCCGTATCTCACCACTATATGTATCTCATGAACCGTGATAGTTAGACAGCTGAAATTTTCACAGATGATGTATTTCTGTTACCGCTATAACCGGAAATACTAAAAAATAGAATTACATAAATATTTAAGGAGGCTCCTATACAAAAAACGTGATGTTTTTGCTTGTTTTTGCATTATATTATATATTGATAACGGCAACAGGTAGACGATTGAAATATTCATAGAATATGTAGTTATATATATATATATATATATATATATATATATATATCCCCTAAAAATAAATAATTAAATAAAAAAATAATAATATTAAAGTGGGGCTCCCATGCATCAGACATGATTTTTTTGCCGTTTTTATAGATAACGGTACGGAAACCTTCGTGCGCGAACCAACTTGCACTTGGCCGGTTTTTTTACCAGCTTTTATTGTGAAAGGATTGAAACTGTAAAATGTTGAAAACGGGATGTTCATCATTAAATTGCTCGTCATCTTCAAATCAGATCAGTGTTTTTTTATAATTATCTTCCTCTACCATAAAGTTAAGTACAATGTGAAATTGCAGTTAAATTGGTTGTAAATAACTGCTTTAATTTTTGGTTGCAGGCTTAAACCCGAACAAACATATACACACTTAAAATTAAAGATGAATAAAAACTTATTAATCTGTTGGAGAAATTTGGAACTAACAAGAATTTATTATGGAAATTTTCATGGACTGGTATATTTCTGTTCTAAAGGAACAAAATATTGTAAATTAAAAATAAGAAAGCCACTGGGAATTTAACTTGGAACAGACAGCGAAAGAAATATTTCCAATCATTGAAATATCAAATTTTCTTGCGCGGCTCGAAGTCAAATCTTTTCGATCGGGTAACTACCGTACTGCGACTGAGCCAACCATTCGATAAGTATAGAGGAGAAAGTACCGTTCTAGTTTATAATTGTTCATGTTTGTTAGTAAATTTAAATTTAATACACAGAGCATGGATAAAGCAGGCTTCAACGAAATACCGCCGCCACCTAGCGGCGGCTGTGGTCACCGTCAAAATTAAAATTTATTTCAGCGCCATCTTGTAACATATTCAGCCTAAACGTCATTTTCAATTTTCATTTCTCGAAATTCTTTCACATTTATTTAAATATCTCGTAAACGGCTGAACCGATTTTGATGCCCAGCGAACTTGAAAATTGTATTTATAAGACCTATATACATTGTAAATTTCATCTTAATAGGAGCATTGGTTCTGAAGTTATCGTGGAACAAACATACATACATACATACATACATACATACATACATACATACATACATACATACATACATACATACATACAAAAAATGTCTTTTCGCCCCAACTTGAATTGAAGACCTCGCTCGCTTCGCTCGCTCGGTCAAAGAAACCTTTATTTTGTCTTTAATTTTTTTTCATAAAAGTGTGCCTCGGTTTACCCGGCCCCCTTTTCCTTTTCCATGAAATTTTGCCCGTTCCCTCATTCGGTTTTTACGATCTGCCCGGGAACAGAAGCAGGTGGTATATTCTGTTTTTTCTTTTCTCCCAGACCAGCATGGAAGAGATAATCAATAATTAATAATAAGAGGTAACTGAAATATATATTTTTAGTGCGAATTGACGTTAAATGCATGTTTAGATGAAAAAACTGGCCAATTGCGAATCGGACTCGCGCACGAAGGGTTCCTTTATCTATTAAAACAGCAAAAAAAACATGTCTGTTGTATGAGAGCCCTCCTGATATTTTTATTTTATTTTAATTCAATTATTTATTTTTATAGTGAATATATAGCTAAATATTCTATGGATATCTCAAGCGACTACCTTTTGCTGATATCAATATCGAATAAACGAAAAAAACGATAAAAAATGTCACGTTTGCTGTATGGGAGCCTACCTTAAATAATTATTTTATTCTGTTTTCAGTATTTGTTGTTATAGCGGCATCAGACAGATGGACAGCGGAGCCATATGAATAAAGTCCCATTTCTCCCCTTTGGGTAAAGAACCCTAAAAAGGTCTTCAAACATACATTTCACGTCATAAAAGGTTTTAATCTATTAATTGTAAAAAGGCTTTTGTGTAAACCACTTGTATATAAAATAAGATTTTACAGAACAACTAGTGACTTGAATAAAATAAAATGTATCAATTTAATTTTATCTTCAGGCCGCTTGCTGTTAGTGACATTAACGGATTCACACAATCAATGGGACACATTCAAATAATTAAAACCATGTCATTGTCAATTAATTTCGGAAAATATCATGTAATTGCTTCCATTACAGTGGACGGTCATTCAGTGTGCTTATCTTGTCAATTTAAATTGTTGCATTTGTACGTTGATATGGTCCGGCATTGCAGCTATTTTAATGTATTTCGGTTACATTATATCATTATGCACTGTTACTTGTTATACATCTAATTAATCGAAAATATCAAAGTGCATACTGCCTGGATTATGCTGGAAAATATATAAAGTGTTATTATAAAACGAGGACTAACTGAGGATTAGTGTAATTTACTCACAATTTCTTCCGCTGCATCTCGCAGAGGATCTTAGCCTCCAACAAAGAAATAAGTTACAATCTGGTTCCTAACTAAGGCAGTCCTGTCCGTCCTTCTGATACGTCAGATGGACGGACGAAGGGCTATATCTATCGAACTATAGATAAGTAGAGACTTATATTTTTTACAGGTGTGTATATATATTATATCTATTGTAAATAAATTAATATATACGGACAAATCACACAGATTGAGCTAGCCCCAAAGTAAGTTCGAGACTTGTGTTATGGGATACTAACTCAACGATACTATATTTTATAACAAATACATATAGATATAGATACACATCCAAGACCCAGGCCAATCTGAAATAGATCATTTTCCATCTTGACCTGGCCGGGGATCGAACCCGGTCAGTCCGTGTCGCAGGCTGGCGTGTTGACCGCTGCGCCACGGAGCTAGTCATATTGTCGCTATAACGTCAAATATAAAAAAATAAATTAACCCATCAAGCGCGAGAAACGCAGACACAATGGATTGTCTATTGTTATGTGGCCCGATCAGATCGCTTGGGGGATGAGAGGTCAAATTTAAAATATGAAGGGGGTCCCATATAAAAACTGATATTTTTGAGGGTTTTTTGGAGTTAATTATTGTATGGTGGTACGGATCCCTTAATCATTTTAATTTTTTCACTCTCTTTTAAAACCTTAACTTGAATTGGCATTTATGAAGTCTTTTAAATAATAAATGAGCCTATTAAGAGCCCGCCATATGCCAGGCGGCGTGGCGATACAAACGCGGATGGTCTAAACGCGTTGGCTACTTTGGATATTTTCGTTTTTTAGGAATAATCAAGGGTTATTCGAAAAAAAAAACATATGATGGCTGCCTTATCTGTAATGCAATAATAATCAAAAGTTTCAAGGTTAATTTTAATGTATTTGGTGAATAATGCTATATACCGAGTAAATTAGACGTGATTTGGAGGCAACTTTGCAATTTTTTTCTATCGAGAAAATTTTACGCAATCGTGTCTTGAGTCATATAGTTACCAGAGTTAGTCCTGAACTTTGCTGCATTTTTATTTCAACTTGCGTATTTAATTATTATTGATATAACAGTCAATCATGCAAAGCAGTGTGAGGTAGTACGGGCCCTTAAACCGTACAACATGGCACTAGTAAGCCAGTTTTAAATACCAGCGGTGATCTCATTACGAGCCATCACAATGAGATAATGATCACTTGTTAATGAGACGAGTGCAGCCAAATGTTGATATGGTATTGGCGGGACGGGAATCGATTTGGATGTGAATCTCATTAATCGATTACTGATGTCCTTTTGTAAAGACTTGTAAACATGTTTACTCACTACAACGCAACACTGTCAAGCCACGCTCACAAGACATGTTGCACGTTTAAATCCTTAATCCTAATCCTAACTAATATTATAAATGCGAAAGTGAGTTTGTTTGTTTGTTACGCTTTCACGCCGTAACTACTGAACCGATCATCATGAAATTTTGCATACAAGTTCTCTGGAGTACCGAGAAGGACATAGGCTACTTTTTATCCTGGGAAAAAGTACTGTTTCCGAGGGATCAACCTAGACGCGGGCGGAGTCGCGGGTGAAAGCTAGTCCTTACTAATATTATAAATGCGAAAGTGAGTTTGTTTGTTTGTTTGTTTGTTACGCTTTCACGCCGTAACTACTGAAGCGATCATCATGAAATTTTGCATACAAGTTCTCTGGAGTACAGAGAAGGACATAGGCTACCTTTTATCCCGGGAAAAAGTACTATTCCCGAGGGGTCGACATTAAAGCCGGCGGAGCCGCGGGCGAAAGCTTGTAATCCTTACTAATATTATAAATGCGAAAGTGAGTTTGTTTGTTTGTTTGTTTGTTACGCTTTCACGCCGTAACTACTGAACCGAACATCATGAAATTTTGCATACAAGTTCTCTGGAGTACGGAGAAGGACATAGGCTACCTTTTATCACGGGTCAAAGTACTATTCCCGAGGGATCGACATTGACGCGGGCGGAGCCGCGGACGAAAGCTAGTAAATAAATATATAGGGCAAAATTACGCAGATTGAGATAGGGCATTAAGTTGTGAATCTAAGTCGTGGGATGGGAAGCATCCCACGAGTTAGTAAACGCCTATATGTGATAATATTTAAATACCTTTTAAGAAATGTGAGAGTAGAAAGACAACAGATATCAAAATTTAATATAACTGTCTTATGCCAATGCGTGGAATGTGCAGTTTCGTTATATAAAAAATATTTTATATTGCTGGAGCTTTTGTAAGGTTAGAAGGGTAAAAGCGGGACTCTATTGCTAAGCCTTAGAATTGTCCTACCATGCTTCAGTTCATCCGTCCGTCTGTTTGTTACAGGGCTATAGGTATGTATCTATTAAACCATATTAGATAAAGACTTAATTTTTTACAGAATGTTTATATTTATCGCCGGTATAATAAAAATCATTATCATTTCGAGTAGGTGTCACGGTCAATCGACCATGCACACCCTGGTGTCAAAATTCTTCGGAACCGCCTCTCGGCCTCTGATGTGGTTCCTTTAATGACTACCAGATGGCAGCCGGGACCACCGGCTTAACGTGCCTTCCGAAGCACGGAATCATCTTTATTATCAGACAATCAGGTGATTCAAGCCTGCAATGTCCTAACCAAACTGGAAACAACTAAACAAAGTATGCTTCCGGTGGGAATCGAACCCACGACCCCCGGATCAATAGGCAAACGCCTTAACCACTGGACCACGGAGGCTGTTAAAATAAAAATAAAAGAACGGGTTGCACTCCGGAAGTGCCAGCAGAAGTGAAAACTCCGCGCGGTAGAAAGAGAGCGGATATTACTTTCTCTCTTACGCCACGGCGGCGGTCTCAGGCCACGTGTCCGTTTTACGAATTATCGATCAGGTCACGTGTACTGATGCGAGTTTAAAATTTTAACCTATCCCAAAAAGTGCATAACGCCGCTGAAGAAGTTTTCCCTTCAAAAATATATATAATTGAATTGATACAAAAAAAACTTGTTTGGCATTTTTTCTCGAATCTGTCAAAGGTGCTGCCAATTTATTTTTTAGACGTCAAACCACAGAAAATTAAGAACAATAGTGTTCGTGCAAAAAAAATGATTGGACAATCTCATAATAGAGATCGCATGGAAAATGTTTCATGTGTATGCGTACGTTTAACCTTCAAGCGGGCGCGCGTAAATTTGTTACAACAGCTCTGGTGCAAAACCGGAAACACTAACAGTATTTAATAGATAAATAAAACACCTATTATGCAAAAATGCTGTATAATTTTATATTCAGAAACATTAACATTGTGGTATTAATTTTAAAAACGAGTAGCTCAAAATCGGGAAGTACATTTTTAAATAAATTATCAACTAAAATACGAGTATGCAGTTTAGCTCTAATATTGTCGCTTGGATATAAACCATTCAGTGACACAAACCCTTCTGGAAATCATAGTTTATGTACCTGTCCAGTCAAAACGATAATAGAAAAAATTAAGAATTAATAAAGAATTTTTAGATATAGTTTTCTTCTGGCTAATAAATTTTGTCATGATAATAATCATTGCGAATGAATGAAGAGTGATGTCTGCAAACCAAATTATTGCCCTTATTATATTAAGAAATAAAATACTTACGACCTAGTAGGTCGTACATAGATCTTAGATCGCTGGTTCGAATTTTTCACCATATTTTATTTCTTAACATAATAAGAGTATATCAAAATAGCATTGTGAATGCAAAATAAACACTTATTAAAAATAACACATTATTTGCCATCAATATCACCGTGGCATATGCCAGTAACATCCTTAAGATAAAATATAAGTGGATACGGTACTCTATCATTAGATATCAGATTTACTTTATGACAAGATATGTAGGGTAAACGGCAAAAAAATACATTTTTATTTCACAAACAATGACCAAAAGATTGGTTACTACGAATGAGAAACGAGTACCAATAATATGATGAACAAATATGTATTGAGCGCGGTCGATTCGACACTGCGCGCCTGCTTGAAGGTTGACTGCCGTATGGAGTAATAAGAGTTTAACCTGGGCCTATGCAGCTCGTTAATTTACCACAACACCATAATTTAAAGCCGCGAGTGCTTCCATTACCATCTATTAACCCCCGTCATGGCTTGTAAAAGCTTTACTGCACACAAAACACTTATTAAGATTCTAATGGTCGTAATAATAATTTACTGCCCACTAAAACAACCATTTACAAACCACACTGTCCGCCGAGAATATAAAAATAAATAAGAGGGTTGAGATCAGGCGCCTTTTCTTGCCAATTTCCGTCTGGAGATAGGAGGCAGGGACACGTGAAATCACGAGTTAACCCCCTATATCTATGCGAGTCGACAGTCTGATTTAGTGGCTTAATCGAACGGGACCAAGGTTTATTACCGGGGACCGCCGGGACCAAATCCGGATTACCGGTTGATACAATTGTGGCAAGAATTTGAGGAGAGTTTATCTTGTATTACTGATTCAGCGTTCGCAAATGCATGTTTTGGTGGCCACTGTTACAACATTGCAAGATAAGAAGATTAACAGAAATATATGTATAGCAACAAAATTGTCTACTATTTATAGGATAGTATTTGGATACAAAATTAAAAAATCTGTGTTCCAGGAATTATTGTGATGCAGCTAAAAATGTAACTAACCTACTTATATACAAAATATTTGTAAATAATAAAGTTTCCGCTGATAATATAGATAAAATATCAGATCATCATATTGTTTAATTGTATCACATATTTAAGCTGTATTATTCTAGATTTCAGGATGATAGCATGTTAGATAATTCATTCATTCTGTTAAAACAATTTGGAAATGTTTATACAGACGCTGCCTGTCTGGAACCAAATGTCTCGGCAATGAATTAATTTATATTTTATTACAATATTTTATTCAACTTTCAATGTATTGCATGTTTGTTCAAGTTCAATCTTATCACAAAATTTTTGAGCACTGATTTAGCTGAAATTTAGTGTTCTTAATTATTTACTCGTACCTAAGTAGGCTGAAATTGCAATGTCACCCAATATGAAGATGGCTAAACTTCTATACTAAAGAAGATAAACCCATCTAGTGTTATTATAAAACACGGACTAAAGTTAGTACCAGGTTTAAGCCGGGGTCTAAGTCAAGTACTAAGGAAAATCGTATTATAAAACGAGGTTTATCGTTTAAGCCATAGATAATCCTAGGTCTAAAGATAAACCTACAATTCCCTAGTTTAACTCTAGTACTAACTTATTTTGTTACCAACAAATAGGTCACTTTTCACCAAAACAAATGCTTTGATGCTAAAATCTATGTCAAATCCTATTTACCCTATTCGCAATGAGAAAAAACCTGGAAAATGCCAAGAAATGAATAAAACCAACACATATAATTATGAAAAAATATTTTAATTATTTGCATTTTAACATATCAAAACATTTAATTAGATTATTTTCAACGCTTTTGTCGTCATTTATATTTCACAACCGCCACAAAACAATGACTTTTAGGAACCTTAATTTCATATTAGGAAAAAATTGTTTGTACAAATATAATTTTTTTTTTACACCATTTTCACTTTTACTTTATTCACGTAAATTTTATCGCACAGCAACTATAAAACCATTACTTTCGATTAATTCATTAAATAAAAATATAGTTTTTACAATCATATTTGTAAACAAACTTTGAAGTTACTTTGGAACAAAAATCAATTTGTTGCGCGCGCACACGCGTTCCGTTTCAGGTTTGTAAAATTATTCAATCGTTTTGTATAAAGTATAATTTTTTTATCTGACCACTGAATATAACGTTTATGACATAAATAAACATGTTTCTCCATTTCAATTTTATTACTTTTAGTTTTATACTAGTTTCAAACAATAAATTTTATTATTTATTTTAATATTAGTGAAGATCGGAACGTAGTAGTAGCATACTGAACGAATGATTGAATGAAACCTGCTTCCGTTAGATCATCCAGAGATCGTCTCAGGTCTAAGTTAGTCTTGACTTAGTTCACTTTTTGTAATGAAACAAAGTTTAATTTGCTAAACCTAGGTTGATCCATCGCTAGTCCGGACTAAGGTAGACCAGGTTTAAACCTGGGTTTTGCCGTTTTTTTATAATAACACTGATCGTGTTTTGGCTCATAAGGTTTCCCTTAGCAACTACGGATGAAGATTCTAGATTTAATAGAATTATTATTAGTAGCTTGGCAAGCACTTTTCCGTATGAAACTCTTAGCTAAAAGCTTGTCAATAAAATTATTTTTTTAATAGATTTATTACGTAAGTATAATGTAAGTAAAATTCGTGCGTAGGTACAATGATTACGCTTATGTCAAATTTCTGCGAGAGATTTATACAAATGTGACATGACAAATTACTAATTACACGTGCGGATTAATTAAATCTCGCTTAGGCGTTAGAATAATCCTCTAGGCTTGTACGACTACGTCCTTACTTTAAAATGTTATACATTTTAAATGAACGCTGCCGCGCGAGTATGCTCATTTACATGGAAAATGTTCTAACAAAATGTGACTATTTATAAGTAAACTTCTACTACGAAAAACACCCGAACCATAAAAATTCTAACGACATTTCAAATGTCAAAACGCAGATATTCTTGGTAGAAAAAGGATGGATAGAATCCTTTTTCTTCAATTTATTTATCGTATGGTAATATTATAATCGCTGTCAGAACTTAATATTACTGTTCTTAAAGTAGTCCACAGCTGCTCCACTCAGCTCTTTGATATTCTGCAGTGTGCCACTGAATTTGGTATTGGGGCACTCCATAACCACATGATGGACGGTTTGTTCTGGGCACCCACATGTGCAAGCCGCCGAAACGCACCAGCCCCATTTATGTCTGTGATATGCCGTATTGCCCGTATTTGTCCGGAAACGGTTTGCCAGGCACCAGACCTTGCGTTGTTGGGTGAAGCCTAGAGGTCTGTCATGGGGGTTGAACTCAAACATTTCCGAGGGTATTCCTTCAGCTTTCCACTCTTTCAGCCATGCATCCTGGATATTCCACGAGGGATCGTTATTGTGGACATTTGTGACTGGTGGGTTGCGGGATTTGAGTCTCCGGGTATCAATGGGGAGAATATCGTTGTGGATGGATAGAGTTGGGTCCCTGTTTATTTTGTCCAGTTCACGGTAAAGGTGTTGCTCGCGCCTCAAGTGTGGTGGGGCAATGTCACTTAGCGCAGGCAGCCAATATGTTGGAGTAGGGCGTAAGCATCCGGTGATAAGGCGCATGGTGTGGTTCAGCTGTGTATCCACCAACGCAGCATGTGCGCTGTGGAGCCACACTGGGGCGCAATATTCCGCCGATGAATAGACCAGTGCAAGGGCGGTAGTACGGAGGCACGTAGCGTTAGCCCCCCAGTTGGTTCCAGTGAGCCTTTGCACTATATTGTTGCGAGTCCTTATTTTCGCTGCAACTTTACTAAGATGGTGTTTATAGTTTAGGCTTCGGTCCAAAGTTACCCCGAGATACTTAGGCTGTGTATTGTGCTGTAGTATTTTACCTCGAAATGTAACATTCAGTTCTTTCTTAGCTAATTTGTTGGACAAATGGAAACACGAAACCTCGGTTTTATTGGCATTCGGGCAGAGGCGCCATCGAGTGAAGTAGTCATCCACAGTACAAAGGTCATCCTCGAGTATACTCTCCGTCTTGTTAATATCCCGGTGTTGAATAGCTAAGGCGATATCATCTGCGTATGCAAATCTCCTCGAGTTTGTTAGTGGGAGATCATGTATATACACGTTAAACAGGAGAGGAGCTAGCACAGATCCCTGGGGGAGGCCGTTGCTCAGTTTTCTAGAGCTGCTAACCGAGTTACCAAGGTGAACCTCGAATATTCTATTCGTAAGAGTGTCTTCTATGACTCTAAATATTTTCATACATGGTATAATTTTGAGTAACTTTAGTAAGAGGCCTTGTCGCCAAACGGTGTCGTACGCAGCTGTTAAGTCTATAAAAGCTACCGCGGTTTTCTGATTGCTTTCGAACCCTTTCTCTATGAAGGACGTAAGGGCAAGAACTTGGTCACAGCAATTTCGGTTTGGTCGAAATCTAGCCTGGTCCTGTGGTATGACGTTGTTCACAGCAGTTGCTATACGATTGTGTAAAATTCTTTCGAGTAGTTTATATATAACACTCAGTAGAGCAATAGGCCTATAGCTTTCGGCATTGTCGTCAGGCTTTCCAGGCTTAAGTATGGCTATTATTTTAGATCGTTTCAGAGTGGGCGGTATTTTTCCTGAATCAATGATGTGGCTGTAGAATTGTGCAAGCCAGTTTAGTGTTTTTGGTCCACAATGTTTTAAGAACTCGGGGAAAATGTTGTCGGGACCACAGGCTTTATTTACTTTTATTTGATTGATACTAGCTGTGACCTCATCGACTGACACTGGTCGGCCATATGTTTCGCTAGGTGAGCTTATAGCCTTTAGGTCTTTTAGTTCTTTGCGTATGTTTTTAGTATGTCGTTTGTGGTTAGGAGCTTTTGAGAGGTTCATTATTCTTGCTGCGATGGTATTAGCGCTAACTTTAGGTGAAACAGGTTTTGTGTTTGTGCCGGTTGTGAGTCTGTTTAGTAGGTGCCATGCCTTCCTACTGGAGTGTGTGAAATTCAACCCCTCGACTGTGTTTTCCCATTTCTGACGTCGAGCTTCATTGAGAGACTTTACGAGTTCGTGGCCAAGGTGTCGATCTCCGGTCCTATTATACTCCTCCCAAGCATTTTCGCATTCTTTGTTCCAGCCCGGTATGTACTGTTTTCTGTATCCTCGCGGAATGTATTGTTTGGCGACTGAAAGTATAAGGTTCTGGAATCGTTCACAGTTTTCCAGCTTTGGCGGGATCCATCGTACACTGTCATCCAGTTTCTTTGTATAGTTTTCCCAGTTGGCTTTTTTGAAGTTCCATCTAGGTGCTGGATATGAATCTGCAATGGGTATCTTTAGGCCAACCTCTATTAGGACCGGTCTATGTTGACTATTTGGGAAGTCTGCCAATACAGTTCGTTTTATTGGTATGGGTTCACCATCTTGATCGGTCGAGCCAAGGACCAGGTCGGGATTGTATTCCTTTCTCCAACGAGCGGACCTAAATGTGCCTCTGCCTTTTAGATCTATAACTAAGTGTACGTTGTTCGTGACAGCCCAGTTCAGTAATTCTTCGCCGTTTTTGTCACTGATGTTATACCCCCAGCAAGTATGGTGACTGTTATAGTCTCCTACATAAATAGCAGGATGGCTGAGGTTGGGTAGTACTGGAACTGGCCAGGTGCTGTTTGGTGGCTTATATACATTACAGATCCCCACTTCACCGCATTGTATAATGGTAACTTCTATGTTTTGTGCGTGCACTTATGAGCTTTGAAGATGGTAATAGCGGTATTCGAACATATGTAGCCGTGCCATATTGACCGTGGTAGGTGGCCCCAATAAGTTGGTATCCGAGAATTTCTCCTCTTCGGGCAAGCTGAGCGGGATTTGCAGCGTGGGTCTCTTGCAATAGGATAACATCCAAATTATTGTCTCTTGCTATTCTACTCATGCAATCAGACTTAGCCTGGCTAATACCTTCAATATTTAATGAACAGACACGGACAGAAGGCCCTATGTCTTTAGTCAGGCACTGGGAAGTGCCATTTCCTTGTTGATTTCGGAGCATTGTAGACTTCACAGCGATTTATAGAGCCGAGAGATTCTTAGAAGAACAGTGCGGCTACCAATTTGTTGCACTTTTAGCACCACCCGGGGGTCACGTGTAGGGTAGCGGTGGGTAACTCCTACGGACGTAATGCAACACGACCCCCAATTTTCCAAATTTTCTTCAATGAAGATCTGGGAGAAGGGGACCCAAATTTTCTTCAATGAAGATCTGGGAGAAGGGGAAGAACGTAGAATGAACCAGCTACTTTTCACTCCGTTCAAAGCCTAGAAGCCAGTCGAGGGACCGCGCAAAACTAAACACACTATGTCAATAGGCTATGCGGCTAACAACCTATCTTTCGTTTACATATTTTGCTGCCTTGTCAAACGTTCATATGAGAACGTACTTTATGTACCCTCCTGTCAGCGATAGTGTCTAGATAAGTCACAGCTTATAATAGTTTATAAGACAATACAATCTTAACATGAGAGAGTCCTCACATAATTATGTGAGGAGTAAGTACATCAAGATGGAATAATAAACATAGTCAAGATGGCTGTCCTGTGTTTCCATCAACACTCCCTGACATCGCTACAACAAGGACATCATCATAGAGAGCATCCGTGCTTCGGAAGGCACGTTAAGCCGTTGGTCCTGACTGCCATCTGGTATTCGTTAAAGGAACCACGTCAGAGGCCGAGAGGCGGTTCCGAACAACTCTGACACCAGGGTGTGCATGGTCGATTGACCGTCACACCTAGCCTAAATGATGATGATGATGATCATGGAGAGCGGCCAGATAGCACGTTATTGTAGCCTATATTAACATCATGAACTTGGTCGTTGGGTTTAAAGAATTAGGCTTAAAGAACGTATATCAAACATGTATGCTATATGATACGCGACGTAATTAAAAAGGAATAAAGTTGTGTCTGAAAGCTTGAGTTTTACATCAATCTTACTAATGTTTACTCTTAAATGTTCACTTTACCTAAAATAAATTAAAACCGTTTCATCCGATTTGAGCAGCAGATATGCAATATTTTTTTTTATAATGGCTGGTAAATGCATAAGTACTAATAAAATACTGTGTTAAAAACATCCAATTGGGTTATGGTGTAGGTGATCAACCTGATTATATTCATTTATACTTTAGTTCAATATCTATAGCCTGAAAAGAAACTGGCACTTAATCTGGCCATTCCGTCCAAATTATTGTCATTAGCTTTGGCCCGCGGCTCCACCCGCGTTAGTATTGATCCCTCGGGAACAGTAAAATTTCTACGAATTAAAGACACAAAATAATAAATGTCCTTCCAAGCCTCAAATTTTCTTCACAACAAATTTCATCCAAATTCGTACAATGTTTAAAGCGTGAAAAGAAGACAGACAGACAGAGTTACTTTTGCATAATATATAGTATAGATTGTGTCAGTTTGTATTTCTGTTGATCCATCACTACAGACGCTTGCTGTATGGATTGATCCCTCCACCAATGAGCTTAAAAAGCAGAAAAGGCATCCTAAGGTAGCCTAGTATTAACACTCATACCTTATCTGATATTACACCTGCCGAGAAACTCCTACCCGGTAGTGACAAGTATGGAAGCTCCCCAGGGCAGTATAACAGCCTCCGTGGTCCAGTGGTTAAGGCGTTTGCCTGTTGACCCGGGGGTCGTGGGTTCGATTCCCACCGGAAGCATACTTTGTTTAGTTGTTTCCAGTTTGGTAAGGACATTGCAGGCTTGAATCACCTGATTGTTTGATAATAAAGATGATTCCGTGTTTCGGAAGGCACGTTAAGCCGGTGGTCCCGGCTGCCATCTGGCAGTCGTTAAAGGAACCACGTCAGAGGTCGAGAGGCGGTTCCGAAGAACTCTGACACCAGGGTGTGCATGGTCGATTGACCGTGACACCTACTCGAAATGATGATGAGGGCAGTATCGAAGTTCATAAATAGACTCCAGGCTGTAAGTAATGGGAGATGTCGACAAAACCGAGTTTGATGGGTTTGGAGAAACCCCATCAAGCTTTGTGTCGTGCACTTACTGTCCCACTACTTGCACAGTTGAAGATCTCAATAAGTCAAAGATACGGCGATTAGTGAAGCCTAATAATGGTCAAAATACATCTTAAAGTAAGCATTTCGATATGATAAGAAGAAGAAGAAGAAGATGATGTGCATAGTAGGCTCTATGCATGTATAGTTTAAAAAATATATGGATAGTTACCTATTTCAAAAATCCTCATTTTTATTATACGCGTGAGCTGATAATATGTCACAGTCTAGCTCACCACTGCATACGAATATGAAAAATGAGGAAGTGATTTAAACCGAACACGAAAACCCTATTTCCGATGAAATATAAAATTGTAAGTTAGGTCCGGGTGGAATATAAAAGAGATAATTTTCCAACTCAGAAAGAATATCTTTTACCGTCAAAAGCATCTGCGGGTTCCACTAAATAATTCTCGCCAGTTGAATTTTCTTACTGCTATTCTCTGTGGCACCACGGGGGTGTCAAACATAACTATTCTGATTAAGTTTATAATTCATTATTAATTCAAACCAACCTCTTTTCGTAAGTTCTAAAAATGGAAATGTCGCCTGTTTATCATACAGACATAGTATCACGTGTTTTTCCCTTGCGGGGTAGACAGGGTTTAGGTTTTTAAGACCTAAAAGCCACGTTTAGCATGTTGGTGGGCGTTAGGTGGAAAATGGATCAAAATAATGATAGCCTGTTTACCACTTAACTATAAAGTCTAAACACCCGAGTAATCCTGTTTCATTGGTAAACAATTTTATAAGCTATGTACTCCGCCCACTTTTCAGTGATCGAACTATGTATAATTTACTTGCTTTTGCCTGCGGCTCCGCCCGCGTTAATGTCGATCCCTAAGGAACAGTAACATTTCTCGGAATGAAAGGTACCCTATGTCCTATCGTAGGCCTCAAATGACCTCCATACCAAATTTCATCTAAATTGATTCAATATCTGAAGCGTGAAAAGGTGACAGACAGAGTTACTGTCGCATTTATATAATATAAGTGTGGATTGAATTGGCTATCAAACAAACAAATCATATCGTAAGTTAATCTATATAAGTATGTATTATAAAATAAAGTATCGTTGAGTTAGTATCTTACGACAGAAGTTCACAACTTCCTGTGGGGCTAGCTAAATTTGTGTGATATGGCCCTATATATTAATTTATTTATAGCTGACTTTGTACATGAGTAACCCGTAATTTGCAGATAAATAATGTCGCAGGTCCCAAAATAAAACTGCTAATTATTATATATTAATAATTATTTATATGTGGTGCAAATGTAAAAATGAAATGTTTAATACTAGTTGTTGCCCACGACTTCGTCCGCGGCACTTGCTGTTATTATGATTAATTAGTTTTTTGGTAGTATAGATGAATAATTTTCCACCGTTTTAAAAACATTTTTCATTGATGCTTCGCTCCTATTGGTCGCAGCGTGATGTTTTATAGCTTAAGACTATCCAAAGCAAAAAGAACTTCCCAATTTGAACTAGGAACTCCTGAGATTAGTGCGGCTTTATAATATTAGTATAGATTGTAGATTTACTTACGATGATTTTGGAAATTTTACGAGCACCGTTAATTTCTCAAAATCGTACACAAATCATATATTTGTTTACAAGCCAGGGCTTGTATAAATAAACCAAACCATTGCCATCAACTATAATATTAATTGTAATGTTAATCTTTTAAGCAATAGGCCTAAATAATTGGGGACAATGGGAACCTACTAATTCTCTGTCTCTCTCCAACGGACAGACCTACTGGTTTGTAACTGCAAATTAAACACGATCCTCGTTTCATCCGGGATTATGCACAATTATTTTCTTTTAAGCACGCCAAGTTAAACACAAGCCAAGTAAGCTGGAAAAAGCGATCTTAAAGTCTAGAGTGCATTAAAATTTCTGCGCGCCCCTCAAGAGATGTTCCATCCAACTCAGGCTGATTTTTGAGTGGTGTCAAGAAGCTTAAATTTATAGAATCAAGGTCCAAAATGACAGCCATTTTTTGATTTGCAATACTATTGGCTACTACACTAAAGCCGACTCCCTAGCTCGTGACGGCAAAAGGTACGATGCTGTTTTATGCTTTCACGCTATAACTTTCTTATTAGGGGAGCGCCATATATGCTTTGCTATTTCTTTTATGGTTGATACTACGTATGTTTTGGAAATCTATATAATTACACGATACACATCAGAAAGTAATGTTGATACTTAAAAAAAAATACCAACTATGATACAGCATAAGCTACATATACGATTTTGGAACCAATCACAAACGACGAGTTCATTTTATCACTTCTAAAAATACGTTCCTGATCTCTAACCGTCACTAGTATGAACTGCTATAAATATCAACTGAGAAGTTACTATTGTTTTCCTTTGAGATCTCCTTTCAATTCTAAGCTCCTTGAACGGAACAAAAGATGTCTCCGCTAACTTTGTTATACGACAAGAAGTTTTAAAATTAGTATATTGTTACCTATTCGTAACGAAGTTTTATGACGAACAATTCTCAAAGTATTGCAATATGAATAAACAATTCACGTTGCATTTTATTTTGTATTGTGGCAGGTTAAGTAGTTGTGTAAGAGGAAACCTTTTGTCTGGGGAATTAAATTTTCGCAACACAAATTTACTTTATAGTTACATTATTTGAGCATGTTTACGTGGTTTTTACCGGACTGCCTAGGAGGGTTATGTAATGTATTTCACGCGTGTTTGTGAATTTGTAAATTTCTTTATTAACTCGTATCTTCCAAACAGCTTAATTAATTTTGTCATTTAAGGTATGATTAGGTTCGTCTCAAAAACCCAATTGACCCCCTTAGATAGGTGTAAAACGGAAAGCAGCAGGTAGAAATATTTTTTATTTTTGAAATTATGGACTTTATTGAATAGATCGATGCTGAAGTGAGACTATGTCATTATGTGACTTGGCTTTCCTCTTTCTCAATCTAGGGTGTTCCTTTAAGCATCTTCAGCTGCTGTAATTTGTTGCCAAAGGTCCATGATTAAGCTACGTGTTAGTTACTATCAGTACCGTTATAGCTTATTATAACTATAAGCTCATTTAAAAAAAATGTGGTAGTTTTCTACACAGGAATCATAATATACAAGAGTTTTAGTATATGTATTGTTGGCATTAAAATATATTTTGTCTTTTCAATATATGAGGGGCACAAGAGGAGATATGACATGGTCTGATCTTCATCATCACAGAAGTAAGAGTACTTTTGTGCTTTAGTCGCCTCATACAACATCCAAAAGAGTACATGAACAGTTAAAGTTGGTTTACTTTAAATACTCCTTGTACCAACATAACACCAATTTCTCTAAATTGATTAATTCAAGCGTTACTGTTTGGAAATCTAAGTTACATGACTAAAATTACTTTGTGTGCTTCAGTTCATGCAAGCTATTTAAGACCAGCGCCCATCCACTAATGTTAATCCCATCATGCCCACCACCAATAGTTGATGCATGCATCCATTGCCGATATTGCTGCATCCGTTGAAGTTGCAGCAGCATCGGTCGTCATGCTTGCGACACGTAATATGCCTCTACACAAAGCACCTTCAGGCAATAAACCTAGATGTTGGTCATTCGAATAACAAGCAAAGAATGTCACAAATTTTAGATGAGTATTGCTTTTAAACATTATTACTCATATAAAACATTATCGGGATATAACATAACACTGTGATAACAGTGGTTACACATTAGCCGTATGGTTTCCGGCAGAGTAGAATAGGACCACTCCTAGTCTTCCCATGGAGGTCGTAAGAGGCGACTTAGGAAATACAAACTAAACAAAGCTCATAAACATCAATGGACCTCTCTTACCCGTCTGGCCAGCGAGGAGAGTATATGCCAAATCCTCTGTCTGCTCTGGCCACGTATGGTATATCTGGTAGTACAGAGAGGGTCATGCTCCTGCAGTGGAGACTCAAAAGACCTGATGCTGATGATGACACATTCCGGTCCGTACCACCGATCATTTTTTTTTTTTTATTATTTACGGTCACATACCGATGTAATTCATACTAATTTCTATTATTTAAATTCAAACCACTTTATAACAAAATGCTCCGTTCATTAGGGGTTTGATAAATTACAGTAAACATAACCCTTTGTTTGCGCCATAACGCATATCTGCGTAGTTATCGCGGCGCGCAGAAGCGGCTCATAAATAATACTCGGGTGTACACACTGATTTATCTTGTATGCGAGCCTATGCTATATACCTCCTAAGGACAGTTTAAACTAATGTACTGTATCCTGGTGTCTAATATTCAGTAGGAAAGACTCGTATCCTTATTGACGAAAGTTTTTTTTCACAGATTTTTTTAAATATGGAGCTCGAACCACTACTCAAAATAATTCACTAAACCCAAATGAACTCATTACGCGTCACTAATTTTGAATTCCCTTGCTTCTTATGAATGTATTTTTCTTAAAAAACCGAATATTATTAAAATACGCAAATAATATTGCGATCTAGCCGAAACTCAGAGGTTAATATACTCATTAGAGTATATTAACCTAGTTTTATAATGTATTGTTTAAGAATGTGTCCACTGGCACTTTTCTTACTGTCTCTATAAAGGGGAAGTTCACTATCACTGTTTGACAGCCTCCGTGGTCCAGTGGTTAAGGCGTTTGCCTGTTGACCCGGGGGTCGTGGGTTCGATTCCCACGGGAAGCATACTTTGTTTAGTTGTTTCCAGTCTGGTTAGGACATTGCAGGCTTGAATCACCTGATTGTCTGATAATAAAGATGATTTCGCGCTTCGGAAGGCACGTTAAGCCGGTGGTCCCGGCTGCCATCTGGTAGTCGTTAAAGGAACCACTTCAGAGGCCGAGAGGCGGTTCCGAAGAACTCTGACACCAGGGTGTGCATGGTCGATTGACCGTGACACCTACTCGAAATGATGACTATCACTGCTCTAAAGTTGTGCCACTATCACTTACACTACACTCATTCAAAGGTGTAGTTGTTTTGAGCCGCCTCACAATATTGGTGTTGTCGAGGAGCTCGGTTTTCACATGATGTAGCAACCTGAAATCGTATTTCACTTCATTTTGGGCACACAGCGCGACAGCAATAGATTTTACAAATACCTATTTTTCAATTCTCTCGAGCGCAGTGTTTCCTCTTAAGTTTGGCCAATATTATTATATGAGGTTGGCAGTTTATGCGTTAGTGTTATATCGTCTTTGGTATGAGACACTACACACTACCTAAATACACTACGGGTCCACAACGGGTTAAAGTCCACGGAAGAAATCACGTCCGCGGCAATGTAAACACATTTTTCCCACGGCACGTAAAGTCAGTATGTGACGGAGTGATTTGTGCCGGAAACCATGCTTCCGAGTACGTCGGAAACATTCCGCAGGAGCCAAGTTTGTCTTTCGCTGTTATCTGAATGGAATGCTAATCCATTTCCGATGGTCTATACACTTTGAAAAATATTTTTGTAATGCGGTGATTAATAAGGCAATTTTATTATGTCCTCCGTTAGCATTGCTATGACAAAAAGAGATTGATGTGATTCTAAAAATGTCCCAAAAACAAATCAAAAGATTGCCATAAAAACGTTGTCACAATTAGACAAAAGTAAATTACTACATACGATGATCATTAAATTATCAATATCAAAAGAATAAGTTCTTGATGAGTAAATCATTAGCCGTGTGGTATCCGGCAGAGTAGAATAGGACCAAGTCTCCTCTCCAAGTCTTCCCGTGGATGTCGTAGAAGGCGACTTAGGAAATACAAGCTAAACAAAGCTTATAAACATCTAAGACACCTCTCCAACCCGTCTGGCTAGCGTGGAGAGTGTAGGCCAAGTCCTCTGGCTGCACTGGCCAAGTATGGCCCTAGTAGTACAGAGAGGGTCGTGCTCCTGTAGTGGAGACTAAAAAGGACCTGATGATGATGATGATGAGTAAATCATTGACGTGACTAGTTTGTTAAATTGCTAATTTATCAAAGTTACTAATTATGATCGGACAAAAAAATCTAAAAAATGTTTCTGAAGATTAAATCCAAAGGCGCATTGGTATAAGGCGATTTTTTTTTTTTAATCTTTGGTATAAGGTTATCAAAGTGGCCGCAAAATAAACGAGCGCTGGCTCGCCCTCTGTGTGCAATGAACTTTAAAGCCCTTACCTGTATCCGCCCACCAAATGCACGTGCTGAGGAATAAACACGATAAAATCTTGCTTCGCAGAATTTCTCACAAAGGTTTCTTAGACATCTGCAGAACTTGGCACCAATTTTGCCAGTAAAGTCAACAACCATACCATTGAGATAATATAGAACTTGGTTCCCTTTTCCACATTTATATTTTTGGTTGGTACACATTACGTGAGTTATTGTGCTAATAATTATAATCTTTGTATAGAAAGTTAATTGACACATCTTTACGAAACAAAGTTATTAAGCGAACAGCTCTAAAAATTGCATAAAACCACCTTTAACGAATAACCTGAAAATCTTAAAGATTAGATCCATAGACACCTCGGGGCGTACTTTTGTTAGGTTTATCAAAGCAGAGCCGCGAGATATATGAGCGCTGGCCCCTCCCTGTGCAATGAACTTTAAAGCTCGACACCTGTGTCCGCCCACTGAATACACTTATTATAGAATAAACGCGATAAGTTCGCACTTCGCTTCATGGAAAGTCTGTCTAAGCTGCTTGAATATTTTATATCCTATGTAGTGTTTTAACAATTTTTTGGTGATTAAGAAGCCTATAATCTATTGAAAAGGGCAAAATGCCTTTGCTTTTTAAAGCTAGAGCATTTTGCATCTTTAATTTAAGTTAATTTAAGTGTATCTATGTAAAGACGACTGATAGAAAATCAAAAGACAAGATTTATAAAGCGTTAGTAGCTTTGCGTACTCAAAAGCCTTAAAATAATATAACTTAATTTTAGCTACAGCAATTAACCAAAATTACAGCCCTATAACTGACAATCAGCAACCTTAAAGATTAAATCCAAAGACTCCCTAAAGCGCTTTGTTGTAATATAAGGTTTATCAAAGCAGCCGCAAGATATATGAGCAGAAGCCCACCCTAGCTGTGTAATGAACTTTAAAGCACCTACACAAAGTAAACTAGAGTGCAGCTATCTAAAGATGACTGAAAAAACTTTAAAGGAACAGATTCACATGTAAGTTGCTGCTCTAAAAAAGCCTTATCATAAAGTTACTTGATTTCAACAAAAGCAAGTTATCAAAAGGGTGTTATTTAAACGGTTAGCAAAGTATTCGTATTTTTGTTAGCATAAAAATTTAATCGGTCAGCTGAAATAGCTAGTTGGGCAGCAACTTATGGTCAGCAAAACTTCTTTTCTGCCATCAGATGTTCCGGGTGGTCATAAAAACAAATAACCTGAACCTAACTTCTTATCTGCCCTCAGTCGTTCCAGGTGGAAAGCCAAAGCTTAACCAAATGTTTTTTCTGCTGCCCCAATTGTAAAATCTGCTGCCCAAATAATTATTAAGCCGCCCAACTAATTGCTTTCCTTATCAAAGTGACAGCCCTAAACCTGACGCAAAATTACATAGAACAAGTAAGTAGCCTTGAAGTTTTTGAAGATTCAATTCAAAAGCTCCCCAGAGCGCATTATTGTAAGGTTTATCAAAGCAGCCACAAGATATATGAGCGCTGGCCCGCCCTCGCTGTGCAATGAACTTTAAAGCCCCTTACACCTGTGTCCGCCCACGAAATACACTTGTTATGGAATAAAAGCCATAAAATCGCACTTCGTGTCATGCAAAGTCTGTCCATGCATGTCCTGCTTGAATATTTATTATCCCATGTTAGTGATTAAGAGGCCTATAAACTATTAACAAGCTCATTTGCTAGAATAAAATGCCTTTCCTTTTTTAAGCTAGAGCATTTTGCATCACTAATTTAAGTTAAATTAAGTGTAGCTATACTAAGATGACTGATAGAAATTCAAAAGACAAGATTTTTACAGCGTTAGTAGCTGTGCGTACAAAAAGCCTTAAAATAATGTAACTTGATTTTACCTACAGCAATTAATCAAAATTACAGCCCTGTAACTGACAACCAGCAGCCTTACAGTTCTTAAAGTTTAAATTCTAAGGCTCCCCAGAGCGCATTGTTGTAAGGTTTATCAAAGCAGCCACAAGATATATGAGCGCTGGCCCGCCCTCGCTGTGCAATGAACTTTAAAGCCCCTTACACCTGTGTCCGCCCACGAAATACACTTGTTGTGTAATAAAAGCGATAAAATCGCACTTCGCGTCATGCAAAGCCTGTCTAAGCAGCTTGAACGTTTGATAACACAGACCCCATATAAGTGCTTTTACTGATTTAAAGGCATGCAAAGGTATTATACGATTAACTTACATGCTACTATAAATCTATGTAAAGCGCCTATTAAACTAACCTGAATAACTAATCAACGACGAGAGAGACACCACAGTACATTAGACATTAATGGAATAATATCTCCAATCATATCTTACATTTTGCGGTATCCCTCTCATCAGGGACTGAATTCAGGATAGTTTAATATGCGCTTTAATCATAGAATGTGTGTAAGTATCATTGTAGCCAAATGGTGTGGCTATCAAACTTAAAGTCTTGCCTCAACGAATTAAGTAAATTTACTATAACATCACAATTAGTGCTTCACGAATCACCTACAGTTAATAAAATTTATGGACATTATTTACTCATGCAAAGACATTTTGGCTTAAAACAGGCTCAACATATATTTTCATATGTACTGAAAATTTTGTACTAAAAACGGGTCACTCACGTGCTATTTCGTCAGGATTGCCGACTATAGTTTCGGACTCGTCAGGAGCCCATTTTCAAAGCGAGTGCGAGACGCGCGGCTTAGGGTCCCGAACTAACTGCTTCAGACTCAGACTGCTAACTAACTGATTAAGAGCAGTTAGTTCGGGACACTCGGTGTCGGGAAATAGCTCGCGAGTGACCCATTTTTAGGACATAATGTCTATATCTCGCATTAATTTCAATGAACTGAAAATGTATGTAATTTTGGTTTGAAAAACAATACACAATTTAAAAAATATTATTTAAGCCGTTGCACTTCTGAAAAGTGTCCATTGTTACTTCTAAAAGTAGTACAACCGTGTCACAACAATTTACTGCTGTGATTGCATGCTCAGTATGTTTTTATGGCGTTCCTTTTGTATAGGATGCAGCGTGCCGGTGATGGCTTGTCGAGCAAAAAAGTGGTATGTAGAGCAGTGCGGAGGACGGAATTTCCGGCTACATTTCCTTGTACAATAAGACAGCTAGATAGTCTGTAATTTAAGTTACAGTTCTACTTTCCGCTTGATATATTCAAAGTCTATAATCTACATGTATGGCGAGCTCCGTCCGGTTTTTTTTCTATTTTGTCATAATTGCTACTCCTTTATTACTGAGACATCAAACCACAGATGATTATGAACAACAGTTTCTATGAAAAAATAATTTGTTTATGCTTACGTACAAGACAGTTCGCAAAAATTCAAGATAAGGCCAATCTGAAAATTATTATTTTTCCATCATGACCTGACCGGGGCTCAAATCGGGCATCCTGGAATGAAAAGGCATTTGTGAAACCACTGAGCCACAGAGGTCTTCAATAATATGTACTCTTATGAGGTACCTAATCATAATAGATATATACGGTGGTTCGGTCGGGGGCTGATAAATGTGACCCCCGTACGTACGTACATAGTATCACGTCTTTTTCCCTTGCGAGGTAGACAGAGCCTAGATCTACAAGACCTGCGTTTAGCATGTTGGAGGGCATTATGTTGGTGGAAAACGGAATCAAAATAGTGATGGGTTGCTAGCCGCATCGCCTATTAACATGATTCCTCAGATTTTACCTATTCCCTCAATCGGCTTTTACGATCTACGCGGACCCCCCTTATGTTAGAGGGGACAGTTTTATCTGCCCAACTGTACAAAAGTTACGAAAAGTACACGTAAAATAAACGTAGTACCAGAATAAATATTTCGGATTGTCATCACTGAAAGTTAATAGGAACCAATCAGTACCTTTAATCCTGATACAACATCATAATTCAGTATTAATGAGCCTCACCAGGCCACACAATGACGTGATTTATCGCTTGTCTCCTCCATTGTTAGCTTAATGAGATTGCTCTGTCAGCACAAACACACAACCAGTCACCTTTATACATCATGACAAATCATTCCTGTTATACAGCCGTGGCGGAAAATTGCCACCAATGTGAGATGGCGGATTAGCAGTTTCTAGTTGATTAGTCTTGTTCCGTTGTGTTTTTATTGTTACTATTTCTATACTGTGTAGTTTTTACAAGCTTATAATTTACTTGCAATTTATGTAACTATATTTATTCGGTTTGAATCTTGAAACTCAATTTTGAAGATATCTTCCACTGATTGAGTCGAAATGTTGTGTACCTGTTTAGTTTGCATGACAATGCGTAGGTAGCTGTATGACGTTATTCTAAAGCCAACATGGTGGATCACCCAAGATGGCGGTCTAGCGATTTTTGATGCACTCTCACATTATGGACTCGGATATGGAACGGGCTCTCTGAAAATAACTAGAAACTTAAAGTGATGTACCTAAAAGCTTGTTTTTAAATTATTTTTAATTAATGTTATCAATGGGCAATAAAATACTTATTTTGTTAATATATGACCATTTTCAACTTTATTAGTATTTTTTTAGCTCTTTTATTCTATCTATCGTTACTCAAATGAACATGGGTGATCTGCTTTTTTCATGTTTTTGAATATTTGTGTAAAAAAACAGTATGACCATAGATATTATAATTCTACAGGAATAGATAACTTATCCGATGCCACAGGGTCTTGTTAGCTTACATAATCCCAAAATGTATCGTTAGATGGCAGTTTGTCCGCGTAATTTTATTCCTAAACTAGCTGTTGCCCGCGGCTCCGCCCGCGTTAGTGTCGATCCCTCGAGAACATTAGAATTTCCCGGAATCAAACATACTCTATGTCCTTCCTCGGGCCTCACACCTCCATACCAAATTTCATCCAAATCAGTTCAATGGTTGAAGCGTAAAAAAACGACAGACAGAGTTACTTTCGCATTTATAATATTAATATAAGTATGGAAGTATGGATATTATTCATACTTCTAAGTCCAGAAATGAGAAAATTTCCATAAAACCTTTACCCTCCCATTTTACCCCTTTAGGAGTGAATGTTCTCCATTTCCACAATATCTTTTTTAATTGTAATCGAGAACTTACATACCTATTTATTTTCATACTTCATAGTCCAGAAATGAGAAAATTTCCAAAAAAAACTTTATATAATAATATATAAATACGGACAAATCACACAGATTGAGCTAGCCCCAAAGTAAGTTCGAGACTTGTGTTATAGGATACTAACTCAACGATACTATATTTCATAACAAATACATATATAGTATATAGATAAACATCCAAGACCCAGGCCAATCTGAAATAGATCATTTTCCATCTTGACCTGGCCGGGGATCGAACCCGGGCACTCCGTGTCGCAGGCGGCGTTAACCACTGCGCCTCGGAGCTGTCAACTTTACCCCCCTTCTGGGGGATTTTTTTTCCAGTTGACCTACACAGATCTTTTTCAATTGTAATCGTGAATTTATTTACCTATTTTTATACTTCTAAGTCTAGATATGAGTAAATTCCTATACAATCTTTACCCCGCTATTTTACCCCTTCACCCCTGAAGGGGAAAATATCGTCCATTTTACCTACACAGATATTTTTAATTGTAACCTAGAACTTATATACTTATTTTCATATGTCTAAGTCCAGAAATGAGAAAATTTCCATACAAAGTTTATACCACCCACCCACCCCCATTTAACCCCTTAAGGGGGGAATTTTGCAAATTTCATCTACCTACACACGTCTTTTTTAATTTTAATCGAGAACTTATATACCTACTTTCATACTTCTAAGTCCAGAAATGAGAAAATTCCATATAAATTTTACCCCTTTAGTAGTTAAATTTCTTAAAAATACTTTCTTAGCGCTCACTCACATCATTAAAAGAACCCCTGTACCAAATTTCAAGTTTCTAGGCGTAGCAGTTTCGGCTGATTTGCCGTTTGCCCGCGGCTACGCCGCCGCCGTTAGTGTACCTCCCTCAGGAACAATTTGGACCCTTAAAGGGGTGACTCAGGTCATCAATATCAACAACTTTTTCTATGGGACCAATGCTGGGAACTAAAAAAAACATTCGTCATTTCCGTACAAAAGAGTCCCGCCGCCCGGCCAGTTTGTATGGGAATGTCGATTTTTTTTTGAGTTCCCAGCATTGTTCCCATAGAAAAAGTTGTTCATTTTGATGGTCTGAGTCACCCCTTTAAGGGTCCAAAACGATAAAAAAATCACCGTGTATATTTGCAGGCAAACTAATGCCTTGAGTTCATTCACATGACCATAACTTTTTTTTTAATGAACCGATTTTGATGAAACAAACTTTAGATGTTTTGCTGAGTTAAAACAAAGCAATTGGTGAAAGTTTGAAGTAAATCGGTTCAGTATTTTCGGAGATAATCGTGATCATACATACAGACAGACAGACAGACAGACAAGAAATTCGAAAAAAATTTTTTTGCTTTCTTTTATTCTTTTTAAGTGTCCCTCTATCCATTTCAGTCAAAAATTCTAAATGTACAGACAAAATATTTTTACTGTTTTATTATATGTATAGATAAGACTAAATTAAAAAAAAAAGTCTTAAGCAGGTTTCGTAAATAAATTGTAGCATTTTTTGTTTTAAAACATAAAAATATATATTATGCATTTATTTAAAATTAATAACGAATGAGAATAAATGTAATTGTTCGGTAAAAAACGACTTCGCCGCGTATTACGACGCGCCAGATATTCGCTTACCTCCATGTTTCGAATAAAAACAGACGCATCGGGCTTAGAGCGGATGGCATGCTCACCCAGTTCTCAGAATCTCTTTTGACGCGCGGACGTGTCACGTTAAGCCGGCGCGGCGCCATCACGGTCCTTTGTTTGTGAATTGTTAATTGATTATAGTTTGTTAAATGCCCCGTTTGGGTTGATCTATTGTTTGTAAGGCATGGTGCCATAAATTAAGTACGATATATACGTAAAAGCAGTGTTTTTGTCAGATATTTGAAACCCGCGTGTGCGCATAATAACCTAGATGAGGACTCCATTGGGAACGGAAGTTATTTTGTACTGAAATCAAAATAAATAAGTTGACTCATTTAAAACTAATCCATTTGTGAATTGTTATAAAAAACGTGGCATGGGGTTACGTCATAGCCCCAAGTTTGTTGATCTGGTTGAGTGAAATAGTGACTTGGTGAAAATATCATAGTGTTCGTGGAGTGATAACTATCGTCATATTCGTTTTTTTTTCGGGATCCTGCCGAACGAGGTCGTTCGAAGAAAATATAAACTGTAAGTGATATCAATTACTTTGTGCACGGTTGCAATTGAAATTAATTAGTTTAATATATTTTAGGTTAGGTTATAATTAGGTTAGTAGGTTCCCTAGACCTTATCTAGGGTGGTAGCAGAGCTGCATTAGTTTGTTTTGTATGTATGTTTGTTTGTCCCCTTGCCGGGGTAACCGTGTGTCGGGCTGACCTCCGCACAGGGTAACGTAGTGTTTAAGTAACAGAAATGATGATAATTTATAAAATGACATAAATGTAAACTTTAATTAATTTTATTAAGGAATAAATGAGGCTATTGAAATTGAAATTGAAATGATGATAATAGAAAATTATTTTCATGGTTAATTATAATGATGAACTAGCTATGCCCGTGACTCCGTTCGCGTATGGGGGCCACGTCTTATCATACTGGAGAAAAAATTAAGTATCCTATCCTGAGTAAATGATTATCTACCTACCAAGTTTCATAAAATTCAATTAATTCGTTTAAGAGTTATTAAGGAACAGAGATTCATACATACACACCGAAAATAAATTTAAAAATCGCAATTTAGTTTCAGTATCATGTTTAAAGCTTATAAACACGATAACTCTGAAAATAAAGTAACGTACTTCACGACCAACCCTTTTAGATTAGGTTTTATTTTTAGGTTTAGTTTGTAGTCGATTAGTTTGTAATCGCAATTGTATTTATTTCTTTTTTCTTAGAAATAAATTCTATCGGAGAATTTATACTTCTACATACCCTTACAGATTTATTATTAGTATTGATGATATCAGTCAAAGCAGGACGTAACGCCCTATATATACAAATAGTTGTGTGTTTACTAAAACTTTTACAGAAAATGTAGGTAAGTGTTTGTATAGGTATGATAGAAATCTTACAACCTCCAAAATGATAAAGACGTTGTTTTAATGGCAGGCAGTTTTCTTCTTAATTAAATATTGTTTTACCTTTTTGAGCGATCTACGGTTAGAAAGTTAATTCTCAGAATAAGAACTTATTATTCTGAGAGTCAATCAGTGACCATAATCCCTGTGACATATCATAAATTCAGCATTAATGAGCCTCACCAGGCCACACAATGTCGTGATTAATTGCTTGTCTCTCCCATTGTTAGCTTAATGAGATGCTGTCAGCACAAACACACAATTATTCACCTTTGTAAATCATGGTAAATCATTCCATTATGATATGCTCGCGCTGCTGGAAAACACTAATGTGACCCTTCACATTGCGGATCAATGAAGCAGATTTTGGCTGATTGTATTCACTTTGTTGCATTCTTACTATGACTACCTCAAAACTAGTTGAATTAAGTTTGGATAATAAATAAAACCGTTAAATTTTTAATATATATTGGTATAGCGGGAATAGATTAACACGTTCTGTGAAAATTTCAGTGTCAACTTACTAAGGTTTCAAAGATACAACCCCGTTACAGATTGATGGACGGACGTCAGAGTCTCAGTAATAGCACCCTAAAACGTACTTCATCTTTACATCTTTTTGTTTTTTTACAGGTCACTTTATTTAATTAAATAAATTGCTATAAACTAAAATTATACACTAAAACTTAAATTAATTAAAAATTAAATAAATTTATAAGACACGTCAAATTAAATAAAATATAGATGCCAAATTGCTGCTCTTTAAAATAAATCTTTATCTAAAGGTAAATAACGGACATGAATATGTTTAGGTTATAATAATCGATGTTCCAAAAGAAGGCCACAGCTTACAGCGATCAAACTATTGTTCAAATATAATTCAATTATATTTAACCTTATTTTTTATGTAAAATACGATTAATAAAGTAAAATGAAGAGAAGCTTTTTACTATTAATAGAAATAAACAAGTTTTGTAGACTGTAAAATAAGGAATTCAGTCAGCAGCAATAATTTCAGTGATACATCTTGATGCAGTATTAATGAGCCCTCGCTAGGTCACACAATGGCGTGATTTATTACTTGTCTCCGCCATTGTTAGCTTAATGAGATGCTGTCAGCACAAATACACAATTATTCACCTTTGTAAATCATGGTAAATCATTCCATTATGATATGCTCGCGCTGCTGGAAAACACTAATGTGACCCTTCACATTGCGGATCTATGAAGCAGATTTTGGCTGATTGTATTCACTTTGTTGCATTCTTACTATGACTACCTCAAAACTAGTTGAATTAAGTTTGGATAATAAATAAAACCGTTAAATTTTTAATATATATTGGTATAGCGGGAATAGATTAACACGTTCTGTGAAAATTTCAGTGTCAACTTACTAAGGTTTCAAAGATACAACCCCGTTACAGATTGATGGACGGACGTCAGAGTCTCAGTAATAGCACCCTAAAACGTACTACATCTTTACATCTTTTTGTTTTTTTACAGGTCACTTTATTTAATTAAATAAATTGCTATAAACTAAAATTATACACTAAAACTTAAATTAATTAAAAATTAAATAAATTTATAAGACACGTCAAATTAAATAAAATATAGATGCCAAATTGCTGCTCTTTAAATTAAATCTTTATCTAAAGGTAAATAACGGACATGAATATGTTTAGGTTATAATAATCGATGTTCCAAAAGAAGGCCACAGCTTACAGCGATCAAACTATTGTTCAAATATAATTCAATTATATTTAACCTTATTTTTTATGTAAAATACGATTAATAAAGTAAAATGAAGAGAAGCTTTTTACTATTAATAGAAATAAACAAGTTTTGTAGACTGTAAAATAAGGAATTCAGTCAGCAGCAATAATTTCAGTGATACATCTTGATGCAGTATTAATGAGCCCTCGCTAGGTCACACAATGGCGTGATTTATTACTTGTCTCCGCCATTGTTTGCGTAATGATATTGCTCTGTTAGCACAAACACATCACCGACTTAACCTTTATATGTAATTGAAAATCATACATCTTGTGCTCGCGGAGGTGGGAAATTCCCACTTATGTTGTAGGAACAGGCTGCGACCACCGTATAGGCAGCTGGGGATGACACCCTTTACCTCTCTTTTTCATTACATATTTTCAATTTTAATAATATACCGGGCATTGTAATGTAATATAAAACAATTTAAATAAGTAAATGTGTTATTACAAACACACTAAAGATTTGCTTTACCGATATAATTAATCACCTATAATAGGGTGATTTTGAATTAGCTGATCATTAACATTTTTTTGCGTTTTTACTACGTAGCTTGCAGCAGTAAAAGTAGTCTCAACTAATATTATAAATAAGAAAGACTTTTTTGTTTGTAATCTATAAACACTAAAACGAGTGTAGTAATTTAAAAAATAATTTTAGAAATGCCTTGCCAGAAAGCTATAATTTACGCGGATAAAATGGCAGTAAAAACGGCAATAATAATGCTTGTTTCATTCATAATAAAGGAAATGTTAGAAGCACCCGAAGCAGTAGAGTATATATGAGGAGCATGAGAAGAGTAATAAGTGTAGATGAAGCTAGAAATATGTATCAAGACCGTAGCAAGAGATCCTTAATCTCTGCCTGTCCCAATGGGAAACCGGTGTGATAATATTGTAATTAGTTAAAAAAATAATAAATACGTATTCACTTACTTTTTTCTATCAGTGGTCCACAGAAACAATGCCACTATTTTTATTATTTGTTTATGGGTACAAAATACTTTACATATCTTTACATATCTATGTAGATACCTTCATACTCGTAAAGATCGGCTAAGAGATAAAATTCTATGATTTCCGCTCGTGATGCAATTTGCTGCAGCAGGCACTGACGTTCAAATAATAGCAAGAAATGAAGGCTTCTGAGCGCTGGTGGCAAAGTTTCAACGAAATAGTGATACGTCTTTATTTTTTTACTAAATATTTAAGTAGGCATTTTTCTCCCATCTCACTTGATGGTAAGTGATGATGAAGACGAGGATGTTACATGCCTATCCAAGAGATACCCATTTATTCTACTTTTGAATGTCCCGGGACTTGTCTGAGAATATGGACACAATAGACACATATTTGAACAATATCTAAGAAAGCAAATTGATTACCATCTATCATTGCTCTTCTGTTACTATCCGGCGAGGAATCAGGGGACTACGCTTCTTCTTATGGGGTTTAGATTACCGAAACCAGCGCCACCCATAATTTTATTTTTTTACTCATAAATCCGATCAAATCAACTAAAAACTAATTCTGTACTTCGTAGTAAATTACTTGTAGAATTTTTGGTGATAATGCCTACTATTATCAACTTGTTGCGAATCTAGCACAACAAATTGCGGTTCCTAGCAAACTTTATCGTTTACAACTTCTGCCGCCTATTAGTATTCATTTAAACTTTCTGTATTGGAATGACAGAAAAAGGCTTAATAGCCTCATTTACGCCTTTATAGATGGAATGACCGTCATAACTCAAGAAATAAACAGAGGGGTCATATTTTCACTCCTTTCCGAGTATAAGGAACCTCTAATTATTCGTATGTAACATTTTGGAAAATGTTTGTTTGTTTTTCGTGTGTGTAAGTGGCCAACAATGGCGTCAGATTTTCAAGCTGCCTTTAGCATCTGACATAGCAACAATAATGACAGTCGAAAGCAACAACTTAAAGTGCCTTTAAGTACGGAGGAGCCCGAGATATTTTTATGCCACTTACGGTCATATTACGTCAACGCTAATAATGCTAAGACGTATCAGAAATAAACACGATAGGAACATATTTTCACTCCTATATAAGGAACCTCTAATTATTCGTATGTAACATTTTGGAAAATGTTTGTTTGTTTTCGTATGTGTAGGTGGCCAAACGGAGGAGCCCGAGATATTTTTATGTCACTTACGGTCACCCATCCCAGTGGAGACCACGCCCGAGGTTGCTTAACGTTAACGCTTATAATGCTAAGATCATTAGGCTTGGAAAATAACTAAATCTAAAATCTTATAAACACCCCTAAAAATTGTAATCATTAAATTTATACTCAACTTGTTGCTAATTCTAGCACAAGAGATTGCGGTATTCCACAAACTTCGCGTCATTTCCAACTTCCCGCCTATTAGTATGCATTCTTAAACTTCTTGTGTTATTAAAGGCAAGACGCTCATTTAGCAGAAAGAAAGCAGAGCCAGCTGGAATGAAACTCATAAATCATTGCGAGATTGCAGGCGCCGTTTGGTCTATTTCATGCCTGTGAATTTATAATAGGTCTACTATGATTTATTTGCGAAATATTATTTTAAACAGATTCCAAATATAATTTACGAGGAATGGGGTGGATGAGTAATTTGATTATTTGTAACACAGTACTGTTTTGCGTTCATTTAGTTGGCACGGAGCTGCGATGATAAATACAGGATTACTAATTAGTTAAACTAAATATATATTAATTATATTCATCACATTATGATAAACTCTGTTTGCTAAAAACCTGGCATTATTTCTCATTAGAGATTTTTTAAGTGAAAGCTTCGCGGCGTTGTGCACTTTTTTGGGATGGTTAAAAATGTTAAACTCGTAGCAGGACACGTGAACTGATCAAAAATTCGTTAGGATAACTGACTGACTTCGTTAGGATGACTAACCTGAGACCGCCATAGGCGCGGCTTAGCAGAGGAAGTAATATCCCCCTCTCTTTCTACCGCACAGAGTTTTCACTTCTGCTGCAATTTCCGTAGTGCAACCCGTTGTTTTTTTTATCATTGTATGAAGTAGCCGTAATTCTAATATTGACGAAACAAGAAGAAAAATTAGGTCAAGGAAAGTTAGCGCCCCTGAACCCCTCTCTCTGATAGGTCTTGTCGGTGCAAGGTGTCGCAAAGTACCATATGCGAAATATTCTGTGCCTAGTTCAAATGAAACGTGTGAATGTGTGAGTGAGTAGCAGGCATGATGTTGCGTGACAGAAGAAGGGTTTTTTACAAAAACTACATAACTAGAATTTTTTGTGATTTCGAGATTTTGGCAACACTGGATTCCTTAAAAAAAATTGAATAACACAGTGTATGTCGTTTTTACAAAAACAAACAATCTTACAAGTTATAGCCTTTTAAAAAACGACTACTTTTGCAAGAACTACATATCTTTTTACGATTTTCACAAAAACAATTTATGTGAACGCATTTTAGCAGTTTTTGTAAAAAAAAGAACGTCACTGATAGCTGTCACACGAACGTCGTCCTTTGACATTGCGTGAAGATGTCGGATACCGCGCGAAATGATTGTGATATTAATAATGGGAATAAAAAGTGAAAACGGAAGGAAAAGAAAGAAGATATTATTAAAAATAAGAAGGCTAGAGGTCTGGAGCATATAAATCATATGAACATGAATGGGATGTTATAATAGGTTCTGCACGCAAACACCCCTCTGCATTTGAAGTTAAAAGAATAACACATGATGTGTTCCGTGAAACTTATCTGTAATGCAATTATAATCAAAAGTTTCATGGTTAATTTTAATATATTTGGTGAATAATGCTGTATACCGAGTAAATTAGACGTGATTTGGAGGCAAATTTGCAATTTTTTTCTATCAAGAAAATTTAACGCAATCGTGTTTTTGAGTCAGATAGTTACCAGAGTTAGTCCTGATCTATGCTGCTTTTTTATTTCAACTTGAGTATTTCATTATTATTGATATTACAGACAATCATGCAAAGCAGTGTGAGGTAGTACGGGTCCTTAAATTATGCGGTGATCTAGCAATCAATACAATTCAATTTCTAAATGTAGCCTTATACCTTAGTCTTTAAAAAGGTGCGAATCATAGATTTAAAAAAAAATGCTTCTCATGGTGCGAATCATCGAAATTTTTTTTTTTTAAATTTATGGTGCGAATCATAGAAGTATGAAGAAATTTTTTTTTTTTTAAATCTATGGTGCGAATGCATTACTGACACTCACACGTGTCATGCATGTCATTCACACTTTGATAACCACAAGCGGCAAAAAATATAAGAAAAATATAAAAGTAATAACAAAATATCGAATTTCGTATTTCGGTCAGTTCTAACTCATCATGGCATGGACAGCTTTATCAGATGTCTGTTGAAGAAATCTGTCATATTGGCCACAAATACACACGATAAAAATGTCCTAATGCAAAATCGTGATTCTGTATCTATTTCAGTTAATTTTCTACCATTAGTGGTATGGATCCGCAGGTTTCTATTTCATTCCTACTTATAATTTAAGCAGATTGTGAGCGACGCGTGTAATTCGTAACTCGTTTTGCTGAAATTTTGGCTTATTGGGCGTTCAAATTTGACGGCAAATAGACAGAGGTCTATCCCCTGTCAGATTTGGCCAGAGGAATTTCACTTTACGTTTAGTTCCGCAAACTACAGGCAGGTGAATTGAAATAAAGTTAATGGAAATGCAAAATATTTCAATGGAAAACTTGTGTAACTGTTTTTTTTATATGTTTTCAGGTGCAGCTAAATGAGTGCATGAATACAAGGTTGCGGCTTCTTTTATTTATTATATCGCTTTAACTTATAGTTGTAAGGTAATATTTCTGATGAATAATTTCGATATAGTTTGATATCTTCCATGCTGGTGGATACTTGCCATAATCATGATAACTGACTGCATTTGGCAGGTGGTGGCTCGCTGCCCGCTAGATTGGCCCCTCAAACTAGCCGACAATTAGCAATACCTATTACATTACTTCAATAAAAAAAAAACCCAATTATTGAGCAAATTTTTTATGAAGTTATTACTAAAACTTATATTTAGTAAAAGGTAATTACTAAAACTTATATGTACATATTTATTAAAGTCTGTACTGTTTCCATGAGAAATTTAGCCACTGCTTACTCCTGAGATTTTTTAAAAGACTCAATGTCGCCGTGTCGTTTAGAGCAAGCGATGTCGTCTAAAACTGACCAAAATGTGTAGTCTAAAGGGTTGAGGTCTAGGCTAGATGAAGGCTAGTCTTCAGTTTAGTAGTTCGTGCTTTGTGAACAGGTGCAGAGTTCTGATGGAAAGCCCACGGTACATTTTTAAAAAGTTTATTTCTGAGATGTTTCACAACATGATTCAAGACTGTCTATTGATACACTTTGGCTAAAGTTTTCACTCCTTTTACACAAAAATGTAGCTTTGTGACGCCTTGATTAAAACACGCCCTATTAAACCATATCCATCGCAGGATGATGATCATGTTGTACCTTTCCCACCACTTAAGCAGCTTCTTTAGAACTGCGAGCGTTTTTTACCACATTGCCAGCAAAAGGGACAACACAAATGCGGGCGACTTAAAGGTTTCGAGAGCTGTGCTGCACTTTCTCCGAAGTTACTCGCGGCGATATGCCATTTAACACTTACACCTCTGGAGCAACAGTTTTGATATTAACCACTTTACCATTGCTGTAAGTCTAAAGATTTATATTACATTTACAAATTTTCATAAAGTCTCGGTTTTCTCAAGCTTTCACAAAGATACAAGACATCTAAGTGAATTAATACAAACTTATTTAGGAGCAAAAAATATAAAAAGGAGGAAAACACCTGAGAGAAGTCATTTGAAAATCTTATTATCAAAAATTCTGTAAGTGAATTCTGTTTCCATCGTTAAAATGTTGAAATTATTCATTCGTTTGAGAATTTTTGAGCATGAAATGAAATGGAATAATAATTATTCATAGCATTTCTGTCTTTGTAACTTTGACATTGCAAAATAATAAAATTTCTTATTCATCCCTTTTAAATCTCGATAAGTATAATTTTCCATTGTCTTTCTAATTTGCTAACGTGTAAGAATATATCATTATCAACGCAGTTAAAAATAATTGACTTTTGATTTTTAGATTTTTATTTATTTTTTTTGATATACTTCTCAATTCATCCAATTTAGGTGTCATCAAAATTGGTTGACTAGTTTTCTAATAGTAGTTTTGTTTTTCGGAAAGATTATCAATTATTATGAATTTGAATTCAGAATAGGCATGTGATTAGTTTTCCGTTTTATTACACTTCTTCTTAATTTCGTATCGATGGCTCAACGAATTAGATTTTGTTCCTCCAGTTTGTGGCGACGTGGTGGCGACTCTGGCAACACTCTTTATTACGCAAAGAATCAGTGATGTTTATTTTTTTACATAACTTAAACATTGACAGAACCACGGAACAGAACTATCTCTATTTCGGGATCAGTACTTTCTTTGAAACCTGGGTGGTACTTAATTGGCCTTTTGGTTTAATATTTTTATCATTTATTCATACATTAAAGTTAACACTTTTGCTGAACCAGACACAAAATAAATAACTATAGAATTACGTCTACAGGCGGGCAGAAGATGTGACGCACCCTTTTTTAATATATTTATTTAAATAACGCCATTGCGCTTGCACAAAGTTGACCATATTAGCACATTAGCAACTCCATATCTATACCAGCATCTGAATTCGTACGAGAGAGCAAGAGCATAATATACGAAGTTCTACAGGTTACTCAACCTGTAGAATTTCGTATATTGTGCTCTATTGTTTACTTATTGAAAATTACTTACGGTAAATGTAACTTAAAACTAATAATGAATAAAGATATATTTTTTTATAATTTAATAAGAGTATGTCAGAAATAAGTAAATTAGCTTCAAATATTCAAATAAGTAGAACAAAGTCTCAGCAGCTGTTCTGCGATTTAGGTGCTCAAATCGCAATTGTGGAAACGAGAATGTTGAGATGGATGTGTAGTGTAAAGCGAAAGGACAAAATAAGAAATGAGTACGTAAGAAGAAGTACGAAAGTAGTACCTGTGACTTAAAGTTAAAAAGTAGTAAGTTGGTATGGCCATGTTATGAGGAGGAACGAAAATCATGTAACGAAAAGAGTTTTGATAATGGAAGTAAGAGGTCATAGAAATAGGAAAAGACCAAACAAAAGTAGATGGAGTGCGTACAGTGGGTTGCGGATATGGGTAAGAAGGGTGTAATAGAGGATAATGCGATAGAATGAAGTGAAAGAAAACTGACATGCTGTTCCGACCTCACTTAATAGTGGGAACAAGAAAAAAGAGAGCATAAAGAAAGCATTTAAAATGCTTAAAACCTATTTAGAAATAACTCAAAACTAAATTTATAAATCAATTACAATCATACCCAAAATATTACAGCATCATTTTGCTTCTAAAAATATGGATAGTTCACGTATTGCGCACACGGATTGAGATTGCACGTGAATAGCTTTATTTTTAACTTTATTGCCGAAATAGATCACGTTTTGGGCAACGTGGAGAAAACAGTGAAATACAGCGTGATTTTGAACTCCCTAGCTATATTGAAATCTGGGAATCAGAATCCCTTATGGAATACAGAATTGTAAGAAAAAAAGGTAAAAAACGAAAAAAATCATTTAACCTTTCATAGAAATTCGTCCAGCTGATCGGCTACTTTGTATGGGAAACCTAATTTTCTTTTTTGTTTTTCACCTTTTTTTCTTGCAGTTCTGTGTTCCATTAGGGATACTAATTCCCAGATTTCAATAAAGCTAGGGGGTTCAAAATCACGTTGTATTAAAAGCATGTACTTCATATTACCTTCACTGTGATAAATTTCCTTGCCTAACATTTTTTCTCTGTTTCAACCGAAAAACTCACATACCTCCTAACTCAAAACTTCCTAACTCATAGAGATAAACCATTATTCAACTCTTCAGTCATGATATACAGAGAATAAAAAAATATTTTTTATTATTAAAACAATTTTAAGATTAACGCAAATTATGTTTTTAAAACAAAATTGTGTTTTTATTTGATATTCTTAACACTATTTTTATAATTTACTTTTGATAGACGATAATGGCCTAGGTACCTGTGGTTCCAATTTAGTTTAAGTATATAATATTTTTTTTTTATAAGTTTTAAGGCGATGCATTTAATTGCTAACATCGTATTAATATTTTGGTTTGTCAAGTAATAAATAGGTAGGCTTGTTTCTTAAAAAAATACTATTTAAAATAATTAGTCCGTCTTATCGTCTTATCGAAAAATATTAGATACATATTTTATCTTTTTTCAATCCAACAAAGGATGATAAAGATAAAGCGCATCAAAGCTCAGGAGTGGGAGCTCATGACGCAACAGGCCGGTAAAAAGTGTACCGCACAGTGACGTCACGCGGAATTTTAATGGGCTATCATTATCAATTTTTGTTTGATTAATAAAAGAAAAATACGTATCTGATATTTATCGATAATTTATAAGACGGACTGATTATTTTAATTGGTATTTTTAGGAAACGAACCCATTGTGCAGCGTGTCCTTTTACCAGACGACCGATAAATATGTTCGAAGAAATATACGTTCACAAAATATATTACATCAAAATGTAATTCAATCTCATTTCTGTGAAATTTCGACTTTGAACCCGAATTCTAGTCTATGTTAAATTCCTCATTCCTTTCAAAATGAGCTCAACTATGTGGCATTATGTCAGTTTCTCAAACATGACAGACAGTTCCTTTATCTGTTCGCTTTGCTACCAAAACAGAGGTCTTGTCTTCCAGTAAGATAATTTGTCTATCTACTCCTCCAAGTATAACGAATCATGCATTTTGAATGTTTAGTTCTAAATCAAATAGAAGTAAATGCATATGTAATTTTAAAAGCAAAGTGCATGGTCATGAAATTGAAATGGGAAAAAAATGGGGAAAAAAGTATTGGTGATAGATTGGAGGCTAAATCGAAATCCTCATGCTTTCTTCACTTTTACTTTTATATTAGGTACCTACTGTACTTTTATACCATCGCATCTCTTACCCTTAACAGGGAACTGATCTATTTATTACATCTCTTGCTTTTCTCTTAGATTCCTACGGTTCAATTTACGTTCGCATAACTTCAGATTGAATACATACATAGTATCACGTCTTTTTTCCTTGCGGGGTAGAAGTCTATAATACCTTATGGCCACATTTAACATTTTCGCGGGCGTGCAGATGAAAAACGGAATCAAAATAGTGATGGGTTGCTAGGTGCATGGCCTATTGACATGATTCCGCAGTTTTTTGCCCATTCCCTCGATCAGCTTTTACAATGTGCGCGGGAACTTAAAGACTACATTTTTCCGGACCAGCATTGAAGATGATTGAATAATTCTGCCAAAGGTTTTAGTGACTAAAGCACGGAGTTTTTGAAATACGTTGCATAGAGACTTATTTAGGATTGTCAACAACACGAGCGTGGTAGCTCAAATGTTGCATAAATCGATAGACTATCACTATGGTTTCCATCAGGTTATAAATTATACCAGGATAAAATATGCTCATATGTTCGTTTACTTATACAAGTTAACCTTTTTGTCTGTTTATTTAAAAGCCGTTCTATTTTAGTTTGTTTAAATCCGCGTTTATGCGTATAACAAAAACGCATATTCTACTCTGTTATTTACAGCACATACTTTGTTGCTGTCTTAAATATATTTCGTGGATAATGAAAACAGAATAAACCGGCACTAAACCCGAGTAAAGTCCGGTTGTAAAACTACAATGTAATGCTCAATAATACTAAATAGACTAGGTGTACCCGACACTTGCGCGTAGAAAGAGAAAATTCTAACAACAATGTTAAAACAGGTAATGGGAGTAAAGTCACTGTTTAGAACAAGTCACGTTCAGCTGTTTTCCGGCTAGTGATTGTAAACGAATATAAAATTTAAGAAAAAATAACTATTTACTAGCCGTGTGGTTTCCGGCAGAGTAGAATAGGACCACTCCAAGTCTTCCCATGGATGTTGTAAGAGGCGACTTAGGAAATACAAGCTAAACAAAGCTTATTTACATCAATGAGACCTCTCCAACCCGTCTGGCCTGCAAGGAGAGTGTAGGCCAAATCTGTCTGCTCTGGCCAAGTATGGCTCCGGTAGTACAGAGAGGGTCATGCTTCTGCAGTGGAGACTAAAAAGACCTGATGACGATGACGACGAACTATTTACAAAAGGAAAGAACACCATTAATAATAATTAACTAATTCACGGACGCTGAACCAGACACAATAGACATAACAATAGAAGTTTACGCCTACAGGCGGGACGTCCCGGAAAGTGTTAAAGATAAAACTCACACCAACATGTTTATAAATAATACTATTTTTCATTTTATTTAATTTATGCTTTATTGTACACACATACAAAATGTAACAAGTACAAAAGGTTGACTTAATGCTAAACAGAATTCTCTAACAATCGAACCTTTGGGTTGTTCAGAGAGTTCTATGTGGGTATAATATAAAACGACTGATATGACTAATAATTTTAATTAAACTACTAAGTTCAAACATTTTTAATAAAGCTACTGCGCGAGATCTGTTGAAGGAAACAGTGGAATTAACCCTAACATAATTCTTACCCTCATAAAATTATTATGGTAGCCATTTGGTCTTATAGCCCAAGGCTACTTAACTGTTATATATAAATGTCTTGCCATTTATATTCTTGAATTGCTAATAAACTACCACAGATATATGATAGTTAAGATAATATATAAGGGATATCGGAATCTCAGAATCGTAATTAACACACATTTCAAAGTTTTTGAAGTATAACTTCTTTAACGGCGTTGTGTACTTTTTGGGACACGTGACCTGATCGAAAATTCGTAAGACGGACACGTGACCTGAAAACTTCTTTAGCGCCGTTGTGCACTTTTTGGGATGGGTAAAGAATAAGAAATTCGCGCCAGGAACACATGACTTGAGACCGCCGCAATGGAGTCTTCACTTCTGCCGGCACTCCCGGAGTGCAACCCGTTGTTTTTTTTTTTATTATGTATTCTTGGTATATGTTAAAATAGAATTCCAATAAGGTCATTTTGCAGCCCCAACAGCTGATGCAGCAGTATCGACCAGGATTGCATGCATCAACTATTGGTGGCGGGCATGAAGGGACTAACAGTAGTGGGTGGGCGCTGGCCAGCAATAGTTTGCATGAACAACTGGTGGCGGAAGCACGCAAAGTAAATTGACTCAAAGTAAATGTAGCTTTGACTTCCGCAAAGTAACACCTGAATCTATCAATTAAGGTAATTTTAAATACCAATTAATTTCCTTTTCGTATGTTGAGACCGTGGTTGAGACACAACATTTCCCACTGGTAATATTATAATAGTGTCAAATACAAGCAAGTCACGTCATGCTACATAGGGCAACAGCTAAGACATAAGCCAAAGTGTTAATCTCCCTTGTCAAACAGGGACTAGACTGTGGCTTAATGCCGTTGCATATCTAGACATAGTAATGTAGAGAGAGTATTGTGCATGGAACATAATGTTAATTGATTTAATAGAATGAAGTGTTGTAAATCGCAACAGATTTTATACTATTCGTTAGTGAATTTATACAATTCTATAGTTATAAAGTATATATGAAATGATATTCTAATATATTAGCTAACACTGTTATGTGTCATCAGCTTCTTTCCAAAGGCTTTTGTGTAGGAAGAAGTAAACACATCCCTCCTGTAAAACTTGTAATGTCCTAAAAAAGGCGGCATTCTATGCTTGTAATTTGAACGACCAACATCTTAGTTCGTTACCTAAGGATGCATCGTGTAGAGTCTCAACATGCGTCACAAGCACAACGACCGATGCTGCTGTAACCACAGCAATATCTTGCCGATATTGCTATGGTTGCAGCAACATCGGTAATTGAGGGTTGCATGCATTGATAATTGGGCACGAAAGAACTAACTGGATGGACGCTGGAAAGTAATAGTTTGCATGAACTAACTGGAAAGCACACAAAGTAGTACAGAAAATACATAAAGTTGAGAGTCTTTCAGTTATTTATTAAAATCAAAATAAAAAAATGTGATATCATTATTTATGTTAAAGTCAAAAGTCGAAGATGTTTATTCAAAATTGGATACAAGTATCTCTTTTTGAACGTCATGTTATGTTTGTAAAAAAAAAAGAACTTATGACGAACGACAAATTGTTTTTGTTTAATTTTATATTGCTAGTCTTATTAATTGTAATATTGATTGGTGACTATCAGGGTCTATATCAGCCTGAAGAAGTAACAACCACACATACATACATACACAACACCCACACACAAACTTTCGATTTTATTAAATTAGTTAGTGGGTTTTATGAATAGATAAATATGCTTAGTTAAACCTAGTTTTTTTTGTAAACATTAGTATTGCTTCTTATTTTTACTTCCTATTTATTGTATTTGGACATTCTGGGACTTGTGCATTTTATGATATGGACATTTTGGGATTTGGACCTTTTGGGAATTGGACATTCTGGGATATGGACGTTTTGCATACCTTACCCTCTGGACTTTTTGGATTTGGACATTTTGAACCTAAACGCCTTGCATGCCCCACATAAAAGGATCTAGAGGAGGCAAATGACAGGACAGTGGTAGCCGTATACTGAGTAAAATTACTGTAGTCAAAAGACATTACGTCTCGAAAAAAAGAAATAGATATTGACTTGCATAGTTCATTATTAAAAAATCGACGTTTGAGTAAAAGCTTTAGCGCTTCTATGCTTCGTTCAGTGAGTGAGAGAGCCGGAGGCCAATCCTTTCCCCATTTCCTCCCCCATGTTCTTCTCTCATTTTCTTGAAAGGCCGGCAACGATTGCTTACCACTGATTGCTTACCATCAGTGACTCGCCTGCTCGTTTGATGCCCTATAAGATAAAAAAAAAGTTTTTGTTAAACATGCGAGAGCATAATGCCACTTGTTAGATAGACTGACGTCAACATAATGAACTCATTTACCATCTGTGTCGGACGTCCATTATGTTCGTGCGTCCATGTAACTAATATTCAAATTAGTGACGTCAGAGAATCGGATTAGTTCGCCCCAGTTCAGCTTAGTTGCATTATGTTATGTGGTTGCCATGTAACTGCGTCACATGTCTGTTCAACTTGGTATTGGTAATTGTTTTACTTCAAGCGGTGAACATCAACCTAGTAATAATGTGACATATATCCATAATAAAAGAAAAATACTTGTACTTTATTTTCATAGGTAGAGATACCCAAGGAGTAAACAAAGGACATACATACATATTGTCACATCTTTATTGCTTACGGGATTGACAGAGCCTAAGGTAATAAGACCGAAGATAGATAGATGGATAATTTATTTCTTAAAATATGTGATACCATTAAAAAAACAAGACATACCATATATAGCCACATCGTCTATTGTCATGATTCTTTAGATTTTCACCTGTTCTCTTGAAAGGTTTCTACGGCCTGCGTGGAAAGAGAAGCAGCTGGCACATTTTACGTTTTTTAAGTAGAAAGTGATGATGAAAAGGATGGCCTTTTCATCATCACTTTCTACTTAAATCTAGTCTTAAATCCACATACTCGTATTACAGTCGATTAGGGCCTTGACTTCTTGACCGATATAATTTCTATAGAAATGACTATTCGAAACACAACACCAACATACAGAATATTAGGTGTAAGTGTATATTAGTGAATAGGCAGTTCGATTTGCAGGTATACCGCGCAATCTATAGATTTCATGGGTGAGCGGGTTGGAAACGGGATGCATCCGGCGACTTCCTGCAATATTAATCAGGTCGGGTCTCCGTCTACCTGTAGGTAGTATGTAAACTCCATTTTCAGATGCAATTGTAGCAAAATTTACGGACTGCCGTATTTATTAAATTAAACAATCAAACCTACTATAAACCCATAAACCTAATAATATTGTATAAATTCTTAAAAGCAGAGACATTATGTCACATTTGTAGAAATATGTGCTTTTTGGTTGGACACCAGCTACAGCCGCATTTTTTGGCAATTATTAATGGCACTGATTTTGCCCCTCGCTCTCTCGTATTTTCGTCTTCCTAAAGTTTGGTGTTTTGACCCCAATTTATCCTTAAAAACAACACATCAGCAATGAACTAGCAAAGTTTTTATGGCTGAAGTACCAATAGACTAACAAAAAAAAAAACAACCAAAGCAAGGTATGCTTTTTTAGGATTCTATGTGGTTCCGTACCCAAAGGTAGATAAAAATGGGATCCTATCACTATGCTATCCATCCTTCCGTCTGTTATAGGTCTGTATCTATAAATAATACCCTTGATTTTTTTCCGAAATGTGTAGTGTACGAATATCTATTGCCGAATATCATTCCTAACTGTAAAAAAATATTAGGCGCCTTGCCACCACTTACCACCAAGTATCACACCAGGTATAACACCAGGTCACCAGGTATGTTTTTTTCTGCGATATCAAAGCAGGATGGATATATTACTATTATTCTAGCGAGACCACATTACAAGCAACCAAATTTTTAACTTTTACGGAATTACTTATCAGCATGCAAGTTGATCACATAAATGGTAAATACGGGGCACTCACATAGTGAATATAACGAAAAGCCGATAGGAGCCTATTCCGTCTACTAATTTGAATATTAATTTCACGGACGTGTGAGCGTATTGGACGGACGGCTAATACCACAAATTGAAAATAGTAACAGATGTGTCACTTGTAAAATGTGTGCTCTATTTATGTAATAGTGCAATATATTGAAGTTAGCAAGCATAAATGGCAAAGTTCAATATTTTACATAAAGTGTAAAAGTAGTTAATCCAAAAATGTATACAACGTGATTTTGAACCCCCTAGCTATATTGAAATTTGGGAATCAGAATCCCTAATGGAACACAGAATTGCAAGAAAAAAAGGTAAAAACGAAAAAGAAAATTAGGTTTCCCATACAAACTCGCCGATCAGCTGGACGAATTTCTATGAAAGGTTAAATTTATTTTTTGTTTTTTACCTTTCCAATTCTGTATTCCATTAGGGATTCTGATTCCCAGATTTCAATAAAGCTAGGGGGTTCAAAATCACGCTGTATTTCAATGACAATAATATCAAAACCTACGCGAGATAAATTCTCTATAGAATCACGATTTTACTCACGTTTTTCATTGCGAAACCATCGTATCGCCATTCCTAACACTCGCCCCGATGATAATCTTCGTAATAGACCGAAACTAGACGGCAAATTTGAAGAATAAAACGTGGGTAAAACCACTGTTTACAATTACGCACGACTCTACGATGAATACATATAACGTTGGTTTCACGCAAGAGACATATAATACAGTGCCTTGCGCGTACAGTACAATAATATGTTCAGGATGTTGTTGCGGCTGCCTCGTTTCTGCAGCGCATCTGCGATGTTTGCTGAAGCTCTTACTGATGACTTTTATGCTATCAGATGCAAACTAGTCGCTTCTTTACAAAACAGACTGCGGGGCAGCACCAACAACATCCTAGAAGGCATTTTGTGCAAAATATGAGAGCACACTCCATTCGTTCTGGAGTAGTATTATAATTGATGCAGTAAAGTACCTAAAGACATATTTTTAAGTTTAAATTGTTACTAAAAAAAGTGGATCAAAGATATCTAAATAAAAGATAATTTAATTTTTTATTTATAGCGACGAAAAACTTATACTACTACCGCCGACGTCTGTGGCTCATTGGTGCCACAAGTGCCTTTGAATCGCAGGGTCCTGGGTTTTATTCCCGGTCATGCCAAGATAAAAAATGATCTTTTTCCGATTGGCCCGGGTCTTGGATGTTTATCTATATAAGTTGGTATCTATTATAAAATATTAGTTAGTTATGTTAGTATCTCACGATGAGACACAGTTTTTTAAATCTATGCCCGCAACTTAAGTTCGCACCTTAGTGTACAAGCGTTCGCCCGCGGCTCCACTTGCATTAATATTAATTCATCAAGACCAGTGTTCTATTCCAGAATGAAAACTGAACTATTTTCATACCAAATTTCATTTAAATTGGTTCAGTGGTTGAAGTGTCAAGAGGAACTAGATAGACATAGTAACTTTCGCATTTTATAACATTAGTATGGATATATTTTTTATTGGAACATGAATAAATTTTTGGGTAGACGTTAGTAACTAAAATTATGGTTTTATCAGTCATAAAATATTTTGCCTAAATCCAGAATCAGTATTTTTTATTTATTAGGAATTCCCATGATTTCTTCTTGTACTAAGTTCTTAATTTGTACAAACTACTAATAGGCTCAAGTTAACAGTTACGAGATAAGTTTAGCTGGAATTGGTGTTTAATAGGCTTAGGAGGCCAATTTGGTACATTTGCAAATAAATGATAGTATGTGATAGGCTCTCATGCCCATGGGTAGGTCTTGTGTCTTAGTATAACATATTGGTGAAGTTTAGGGTTCATTTAGTTAACAATCTTTGTAAGCCATAAAGCATCAATAATTGTTATCATTTTGAGAATCAGATGGTTCCAATATATAGGGTTTATTACATTCACAATTCTATTCCGGTATAAATAAAATGAGAAATAAGATATGGTGAAAAAAATATCGACCTAAGGTATGTACGACCTAACCTAAAGCCTCCCCACGTGGAAGTTTTTCACCATATTTTATTTCTTAATTTAATTAGAGTAACCTCCATACAAATAATACGTGGTTTTTTTGTATATATATATATTTGTGGTTATATAAATTCTGATTTTAAATAAAAATTGCATCCACGTGTTTCTTTGTATTGATTTGGTGGATGCAGCAAATTGTAATGGGAAGATCCTGGCAGGGTCGCCGTATTATGGAAAGACAAGTGATAGGCTCGAGTGTTGCGTACAGACTGCTTTATTCAATAGTTCTTAATACAATAATCATTCATTCTTTTGTCGACGGCCTTCTATATCCCACTGTTGGGTATAGGCCTCTTTCAATGCACGCCCTTCATCTCGGTCTTGTGCCTTACGACTCCAGTTTCGACCCGCGATTTTTCTAATATTTTCGACCCACCTCTCTCTCGGATGATCTACTCTTCGCTTGCCATTTACTGCCACCATTCTATCAAAATCTTACTCCGCCTATCATCACCTTGCCAGGTGTCCTGCCCAACTCCATTTCAGCATCTTGAACTTTCAATATAACCCAAACTTATTACTTACACTTATACCTACACAACACATACACGTTTATAATATTAGTAGTATTGATATTTTTCCGTGAACGCCAAGAAAACTTTTTAAATATGTTATGTATGGTCTTGAGAGTACTGAAGAACTTGTATGAGCACGAGGAAACACCCCCACCACACCTTTGATGATTTGAGATTATTTCACTTTTTTAATTCTTAATAATCATTATCATCATCAGGTCCTTATTAGTCTCGACTACAGGAGCATGACCCTCTCTGTACTACTAGGGCCATATTAAGTCAGATTTATTTATATGAGATATATCTTTTCCATATATTAAATTAATGTTTTCACTAAACCATTTCAGTGTCTTGGACAAAACTAGACTATGTGTCGTCAGCAATACTATACCTATGTTACTTATCCCATCGGTAAATTATTTTACTTACATTTAATATGCCATGTCCAATCATAATCTTTCCCGAAAAATAGTAAAAATAAATACATATAACTGCTCCATTCACAATAACGCACAGGTGCGCTTTATTCCCATATTGTATATCTTTCTGAAATACCGCTACAATAAAATAAATAATAAAAGGTATCGCAACAGTAAAAGCTATAATATTACTCAGGGGTGAGATCATAAAATTACCGTTCGTGCAATATAATACAGTAGTTTATTAACCGAGATACTGCTGACACTATATGTAATATTATAGATCTTACCTTTTAGAAATTAACTATAAAAATACAAACATGTGATATCGTAAAAAAATGGTTGTCTGTAAAGTCGGTTTACAGACGATAATTTTATGTGATAATGGTGGAAGACAGATAGATGCATCACAAGCCAAACACTTTTGCTGATCGTGTCTCCCTATCGCTGGTTCCGCGCTCTCGCTTTCACACGGCACGTGACACTTTTTCGTATAAGCGTATAAGACGTTATCACGTCAAAAAAGTCTTATCTTTGAGGATTTTTGAAAAGCTTATCACTACATGGCAGCTCTGTGTCGTAAAGTGCGATAAACTGCTGTCATTGGTTAATATTTGACAAACAGTGACAACTGACACATTGTTGGCCAATAACAGCTCACAAACCCGACGCCTCACTGTTGCCGCCGCAAATTTCTGGAAAACCGTATTATCTCTGTGAAACTATGAAGTGAGAAGGCGATCAAAGCATTTCTGTTTCAGATCGGACAAAAATTCTTTAGTACCAATGTCCGCCTGTCCGGCTGTTCTCCACTCCAGGTCGAATTTCTTTACTGATTCTTGTTTTCAGCCAATATTTTTTTACTTCAGTTAGGTTACCTCTATGGTTTGATTGACATTGAATAAGAAACATAATTTTGTCAGATTACGTAGTTTTGTAATTTTGTAGCTTAAGCTGTGGTGCAGTTGAATGAATTAATGAATGAACACTTTTTTAAGTGCTATATAGCTTAATCGGTAAGGCCGGTTTTAGCCACCTGAGAAGCCCAGATACAACTTTAGTTTTATTAATTCTTCTTCTTCTTATCGTGTCGACTCGTGCGAATTAAATTTGTGTTGACCAGAACTCTGCCACTGGCACAGCGTTATCAATGGCATTGTATAGGTCCTCGCGTGTGCAGGTGGTAGGACACGCAGGTCAAGACAACAGGTGTGCCATGGTCTGAGAAGTAACACCACATAGACAGGAAATATCAGAGCTGTAACCCCACCTATTCATGTTCTCCTTGCTTCGGCCGACTTGAGTCCGAAGTCTGTTCAAGGACTTCCATGTCGCCCAAGGTAGATCATGTCCAGGGGAGAGATGTTCTGACAGCGGGATGATAGACGCTGTTGGATATCTCTCCTTCCAGATACTAAGCCTTAATTTGGAGACTTTGAGGAACCGGCACGTGATGGTGTAAAGGGTGTCGTCGGTCAGTTTCTTTTTTGGCCCTTTCAAGGAAGCTGGCCACGTGTCTACGAACGTCCGGAGGAGCAATACCAGCCAGTGGATACAGCTTTCCCACTGGTGTTGGTTTCAGACAGCTAGTTATGATACGACATGTGTCATTTAGAGCTGCATCCACCAGCTGTGTATGTGCCGATCGGCCCCAAACTGGGCTGACGTATTTGCCTACCGAAAAGGAAAGAGCAAGTCCGGTCGTCCGCAGAACTTGTGATGACGCCCCCCATTTGGTGGACGTGAGGCGCCGCAGGAGGTTGTTCCGCGTACCCACTCAATGGCGACTCAATGGCGAGGTTTATTAATTGGTTTAGATTAATAAATAATGTTTAATACCCTCATACTATACAATATAAAAGGCTACAATAGGGTGTAAATCGTAGATTATAATTAGCTCTTTTGACGTCGTAACTTTCGGCCTATCAGGCAAAAGATAGTTGCTGATATCCAAAAGCTTGATTCTCAGATCGGATGCTCAGAGGGCTGCGAGTACATCGCAGCCCTTCAGGCAATATGTAACTTTGCCTTTCCAGATGGCCCTCGCCTCAATGCTCAGTGAAGGAGCTAAACTCACTTGGAGCTCAACATATACGGTCATAAAAATATGTCATTTGTTGCTTGTCGTTGTAACTATCAACATCCACGTTAATTGTCTGAGGAAGCCTCGTGTAGAGGTGAAACACGTGTTGCAAGCTCGACGATAAATGCTGCTACATCCTCAATGGACGAAGCAATATCGGACATCGTGTACTGAATGCATGTAACAACGATTAGTGGCGCGCAAAAGATTATAGTCGGTGGGCACTGGCCAGCAATATTTAGCATATATCTGCTCAAAACTGGTGGCGGAAGTATACAACAGTACTTTGACTTCCGCAAAGTAACGTCTAAATAAGTGTATTATGCTCATTCATACTGAATTTTCTTAATAATAAAATTCGATGACATAAATACGAGTAACATCATTCCCCCGAATTTCACTCAAACAACAATTTATAGAACAACATTTTTCCATTTCAAGTGATATTACGAACTCGTCTAAAGCAATAATTAACCCTAGAATAGGCGCGTGGGCTACAGTTGCAGATCAGGTTTTCGTTTACTAGGCTATTTTTCTATTGTGACATACGATCGCGCTGCCATATAATTGCCACTTATTGTGAGATTTCTGTTTATTTTTGGCAACTTTTTTATTGTTCAATTGTAAATCCCTCATCCTTCAGTGGCATACTGACGTGGGGTACGACTGTAGCCTGCGCGTCCGTTCCAGAAAAGTTTTGTTTTTGGTAACATTATTACTTATTATAAATTCTATTCTATAGCTTATTAAATTTATTTTATTGCTTTTAACATGATTAACAAAAGTTTGTTGGATCTAAAAACATAAATTCACTTATTTAAAATCCCTATAAATTCACAGAGTTAAAGTGAATAATAGTTTAGTTTTAATAGATACATTTTATACTTAATCATCTTACACTGTAGAAATAATACTTATTAAATTTGTATTATTATTTTAATCAGTTAAAACTTAAGGTTAATTAACTTAGCATAACCTGATTCTTCTGATGTCTTTTATAAAATTATAATTCTTGTATTTATTACTATTTATGATATTTTTAATGTGCTTCAAAACAATAATCGGAAATAGGCTACACCTGATGCCCATGAGCTCGTTTAAGGAATCAAAAAAGGTGCGTCTTCTCTAGTGTTAAGTAGAAGAACGCCTACAATTTTAGGGTGTTATTAACTCAAGACATTTATTATTCAAGTAACACGCTTTACCTTTTTACGCTCCACTTCTCATTTCCAAAACTCCAGAGAGGAAAGTTTGACGTTAAACTTACGTATGATGATAAGAAGTGTTACTAGTAGCGATGTAGCGTACTGTGAATAGTAGAACTTGACGATATATCGGTAATACCAATCAATAGATGCGGTAGGTCCAAGCGCACAATATTTAAAAATAATAGAACAAACATAAATTAATGGTAGATTTTTCAGTAGTTTAAATATTTTCACAGTTTATGATAAAGGAAGACATTTTATAATATACGTCACAAATTATATACAAGCATAAAGTATAAAAAGAGTTAAAACTAAAAATTGTGTTTTTTATAGCAGTTACTTGCTTGTTTGGTTAAAAAGATTTAATATTACTGCTGAAAACACGCCCGGGAATTCTAATTATTAGTGTAATGTCACCTTTGTATCTACAAAGGTGAGTTTGTTTGTTTGTTATGGTTTAACGCTGTATGTTCTGAACTGACAAACATAAAAAAAATTTGCACGTTTTCTGGAGTACGTGAAAAGACATAAGCTACCTTTCATCCCGGAAAAAGGTCTGTTCCAGTTGGAACGCCATTGAAGTGAGCAGAGCTGCAGGCGAAATCTGGTTCAATACACAACTAAAATACGACCGACACACTATGAGTGTAGTAAGATATATCTTAGTTATATCGATATTTGCAATACTTTTCCAAAAATATCGATACCCGATTTAAATCGGTAAATCAAAGTTACATCCCTAGTGGATACAGGGTATGTAATTTTCTTTCACGTGTGATATTTTTACGTTACCGTCAACAATTTTGCTGGTAAATAGAATTTCTCCAGAGTTCAGGCATAAAGAACGCAATAACTGTCAAGAGAGCGATACGACCCTTCCACCTACCTCTATAGATCTTCTGGACGATAACTAAGCAATATTTATGCCTAACGCCATTGTGTGCTTATCGCCTATTCAATAACGTGAATGAAAGGAACGGTTTTGCTTTGTGGATAGTCATATTTATCTTGTTTCCACATTGGTAAAATTTCCACGTAGCTGCATCGTTTATTCCATTCATTATTCTGATTAAATTTCGGATTATTAGAGTGCGTTTGCCCATTTTCAAATAGTTTACATAATTTTATTGAACCCATTTATCGTAGGATGGTATAAAATTGAATTGTCCGAAATATTCGTGCTTTAAAATTATTCGACATTTTACATGAAAAATGTACGAATGTAAAAATAACAGAATCGTTTTTCCAGGGTAAAAAGTTTTATTTTTCATTCTATCGAATCGAATTCACGGTGGAAATTATCATGTCGTTTTTAAAAAATAATAAACGTTTAAATTTTATTCTGAGCTTTACTCATATGTACCGTATTCCCTATCTTGTATGGAATAAGCACATTACATCTTTAATTATAACATCGTCAATTAAATAACGTGGGCAAAGCTATGGGCAAAAGCTAGATAACTATTTCGAGTTATTATTTTGCGTAATAGCGTATACGCTATTACGCAAAATAATAACCAAATTATACGCTATAGCGTAAACTTCATTTTTCAGAAAATAATTGGCCGTACACTAATAATTTATAATATTTCAAAAATCATATTTTCGTAGCATCTTTGGGTATACATTTTATATCTATTATTATTTAATGAAAAATAGCCGCATGGTTTCTGGCAAAGTAGAATAGGACCACTCCTAGTGGTCCTATTCTACATTGACTCGACACTCGACTTAGAAATTAAAAGCTAAACAAAGCAAATAAACATCAATGAGACCTCTCCAACCCATCTAGCCAGCGATGAGAGTGTAGGCCAAATCCTCTGCCTGCTCTGGCCAAGTATAGCTTTGGTAGTACAGAGAGGGTCATGCATCTGCAGTGGATACTAAAAAGACCTGATGTTGCGACATCCTGAAAGAGTCACTGCATTCTCCGATCAACCCCAGAATCACAGCAAGGGAAAATTCAGTAAACACTCACCTGGATTCGTTTGTGAACAGGATTCGAAAGGATTCGCCTTCCACGGGACTTGGTCGACCGGCCGACGGCCCTTGTGCTTGAACTTTATTATTTTCTTGCTGTCTACACTTGTGGTACACCATCACACACTCGCGGATGAGATTTAAGGTTGTTTTCGGCCAGCGAAGCTCTTAGGAGTCGTTATTTTTAGAAATTATTTCAGCGCAAGTGGCGCGCTAACATGACTCGAACGCCATATTTTTTTGACTGTCTTTTCGGCCAATCACTGGCCGTCTCGGCGAATTAGGAAATATGTATGGAAGGGGAAACGGAAATATAGATAGGTAATTTTATTAGGGTTTTAAAGTTAATGCTAACACATTTTCCCCCACCTGAAATCCACAAGGGTTTCACAGAGAATGCAAATTGAAAGATAAAAAAAACAAAAGCAATAGCTACGCACTATTGCAAGAATATCTAGAAATATTATTTTCGAAAGATAAAGTAATAAATAAGTTTTAACTAGCCTAAGGATAGTGTGTATTTATGTTTTAGTAATTTATGAAAAAAAAATATCTTAACTAATTGGTAAGGGACAAACCTTTACTACCGGCCTACGAAAGGTCTTTCCGTTAGCAGTTCGGAGAGTAACTACTCTGACTACTTGATCCGAACCAGCATGCACTTGCACAATACGTGCCAACTTCCAGAACATCGGCGGAAGATTAGGTTCGTTTACTATGACTAAGTCATCTATTTTAATATTTGGTTCATGTACGAACCATTTCTTCTTTTGTTGTAATGTATGAAGATAATCACGCTGCCATACGCGTCAAAATCTCTGGGTAATTTTCTTAAGCATGACCCAACGAGAGCGCGGACACGAAATAAAACATCTAACACACTTTGACAGCACGGTACGTATCAGAAGTCTCAATCCAATTATCCAAAACTGGCGTTGAATAAGAGATTGTAAGGTTCGAGGTCCACAATGCAAATATTTTTTATGAAAATGTTTTATTATAATTTTAGATATTGGACATTGTTTATGTAACAAAAAAGGGTGTAACGCAGATGGTGACCGATTAGCCTCATCGATGCGTTCCCCCACCCGCACGATCCCATCATCGTCCAGGAAAGGTGAAAGTTTTTGAATGGACTTTACACATGGTTCATTATCTCGCACTCGACTGACTTCGGAAGACATATAATGATACTGACTCAATTTAAATAATACTTTAGTTGACTTCTCGAGTTCAGTACTACTGAGAAATGAAAGAATTCGATTTTGCCTTGCAACCCTCGAATTTGAAATAAATCTAATACACCATGCTACAATTCTTAGAATTTTTGTAAAAAAGGAATGTCTGGCAATTAAGTCCAGAAGTAGGTTTCTCACATTAATCACGTGAAGACTTTTAGTTTCTAGTGATTTAAACTCGGGTAAGTATTCTTTTGGAAGTAGAACCCGTTTGTTAGGCCATTGACTAGGCAAATCCTGTAGCCAAGAAGGACCTTTCCACCACAGAGGATGGTCTATAAGCTCTGGGCAGGACACTCCGCGACTACAACAGTCGGCCGGGTTATCCTTAGACGAAACATAATACCAGTGATCGGTACTAATCAAGTCAGTTGCTTGAATGACACGATTGGCTACATACATTTTTAACAAATGAGGGGCGGTATTAAACCATGACCAGGTAGTGCTGCTGTCTGAATAAGCTCGAATATAATTAATAGTTATATGGTCTTTAAGCAAATTATACATGTACGATAGAACTTTTGCCAGAAGCACCGCTGCGCTTAGCTCGAGTCTATTTACCGTGGTAGGTTTTAAAGGAGCTACTCTAGATTTTCCAATCAGTAAACTAGTCGCAGTAGAAATTCTGGGCTCATTAGTAACCACACAAATATACACACAACAACCATAGCCTTTCAGAGAACCATCACAGAAACCTACTAAGTGTACTTCCATCGGATTGGAAGGTATAACTAACCGCGGAAGAGAAATTTTTTGTAAATCAGACAAATTGGCCGCTATTAAATGCCATTGTTTGATCAAATGTTTTGGAATAGTCTCATCCCACGATAAATTTAACCGCCATATTTCTTGCAACAGCGATTTTGCTGCAAAGACTACTGGGCGTATCCAACCGAGTGGATCGAAAATGCGGGCTACTAAAGAGAGTATGGATCTTTTAGTAAATTTGACTTCGAACGAGTCTGAAAAGGCATATGAAAAAGAATCATTAATGGGATTCCATCGTATCCCTAATATTTTGACAAACTCATTTCCCGATTCATCGAAGGATTTGGAACTTTGACAAAATTCAGGAGGAACATCCTTAAGAAGACGAGGAGCGTTAGTAGTCCATTTCTCGGGTCTTATCAATATTTGCCGATACATACGACGGATGTCGGCAGTAAAAACTATTTCGTGAAGTCTAAATTTTGTCACTAAATCGACATCCACTTGCAGCTTAGGACCCACATGAACAATATTATTGAGTGACAGAGTATTCGAGGTCCGACTACTGGCATCGAAGACTACTCGTAAACGTGTCGTTGTACTATCGGGTCTTATTACACAATGGTGAGGAATAATATAACGGTCAGTAGACAAAGATTCAGCAGGCTGCATATGTCCCAGATCTTCGTACTGCTGCATAAATTCCTTATACTCCGTTTTCAACTCAGTCTGGCTGGCAAGACGCTTTTCCAAGTTGAGAAAACGGTTAAGAGCCTGATGATATGATTCTCCTAAGGCTGGAGTATCATCTTTAAGCATAATTGGTACAACATAACGACCTTCGGAGGTACGATATGTGCCATTTTTATATTTTTGTTTACATATTTCATCCTCAGGACCGGAAATTTTACATTTCGATGGTTCTTCGGATTCCCAAAACCGTTGAACGATCTCATCGAGCGCACAAGAAGACGCGATGAGTGACGTAACGGGTGTGGCTGGAGTTTGAGCCACTTTACATATTTCATCCTTAGGACCGGAAATTTTACATTTCGGCGGTTCTTCGGATTCCCAAAACCGTTGAACGATCTCGTCGAGCGCACAAGAAGACTCGATGAGTGACGTAACGGGTGTGGCTGAAGTTTGAGCCACTTCACATATTTCATCCTTAGGACCGGAAATTTTACATTTCGACGGCTCTTCGGATTCCCAAAACCGTTGAACGCTCTCATCGAGCGCACTAGAAGACGCGATGAGTGACGTAACGGGTGTGGCTGGAGTTTGAGCCACTACGTTTTGAAGAAACTGACCACTTATCACCCAGCCGAATACACTAGACAGTGCACATGGAAAACCAGGACCTGGGCAATAACGTGAACCTGTATATATCTGGTCAAAACAGTCTACTCCTGACAACAGATCGATCGGACCCGATTTATCAAAATCTTGGTCGGCGAGATCCAGATGTTTAAACTTTTCCTTGACAACTGATGGTAACGAAGTTGAAGGAATCATTGAAGTGATTTTAGGCAAAATCACTAATGGTATATCAAATTGGGGCGAGTCATTTGACCTAGGCACAATAGAGCCAAAAGTATAACCTTTAATATTACAAACATAATTTTGACCGAGACCGGTTACATTTAAATTACACTTTTTTATATGTAAACCTAACTGTCGCACACAGCTACTTGTAATGAAAGAGTCGATCGAACCACTATCTATGATTATACGAGCATGCTGCAATGAACCATCCACTCTTCTCAACCGAACCACTGCTGAACCAATAATTTTGGTACTCATAGGTGACTTTGATATGTTTGGCTGAGTTGTACAAGTTAGGGAAGTGCTCATATGGGAATTCTCAGAAACCTTTAGGTCAATGGTATTAGCTAATAAACTTTTATGTTCTTCATGTAATAATGTGTTATGTTTTGAGTTACAAATGAAACACATGGACTTAGACTTGCAGTCTGCACTAGTGTGACCGGGCCTTAAGTAGTTTTGACATAATTGTAACTCTTTAACTATTTTTTGTCGCTGTCCTATATTCATAGAATGTACTTTACCACAGCGATATATTGAATGATTTTCATGACAATACGCACAGACAGCCTGATTAGGTTTATTATTGTTTGAGTTCGAAGAGGTAATTAAGGAAGAATTTGATTGCCGAGAAAAATTATCTTTCTTTGTATTATTGTGGTTTTGTTTATTTGTAGAATTGAATGACTGTAAATTACTAGGTTGACTAACCTCTAATACCTTTATATAATTCTGTAAATAAACAATCAAATTATTAAATTTAGGAATTTCTTCGGTATTTTGTAATTCAAACCTTTTCCTAGTTTCTGTATCAAGCGGCCGAGATGCTATGTAAAATAAAAGAAATTCACTTAAATCATCAATATTTAACCCGCGCAAGGCACTAACACATTCATAAAGTGTGTTGGTTAATTGTGATAAGTTTGATAATGATGGCCGTTGGATCGGATTTAATTTTATTACTTTTTCTAAATAAGCGGTAGCTAAAATACGTTTATTATCATATCTGTCTAGCAACGCTGCATAAACAACAGAATAATTAGCTGATGTTATAGGAACACCCTTAGCTAGTGTCAGGGCATACCCGGACAGACATGACAACAAATAGTAAAATTTCTCTGTGTCCGACAACGAAACATTATTATGCACAAGCGACGTATAACTGTCTTTAAACATCTGCCAGTTCTCTATATTACCATCAAACTTAGCTATTTGCAATTTAGGTAATTTCACTTGAGAGTTGGAATGCGCATGACCTTGACACAGTTCCGAGCGCGAACTGACGTCGAGAGAGTCAGCAAACTCAATGACATAATAGTATAACTCGTCAAATGACAACAAAGCATTATTATCGATAACAAATTGAGGATTTAGTTTAAGTTGCAACTGGTTTACACGATCGTTGCATTCCAAGAAATTATCACAAATTTTATCAATTCTTTTATACCTAGCTCGAAAGGATGCTAATTTAGTTTTATTTTCTTTCGTAATTTTTGCTAAGTCATAAAGTATTTGCATATTTTTAAACTCATATTCACGTTTTTTAATGGTTGACATTAATTCTCCTTCTGCCATGTTTTCGCTAAGCACTAATTGTGAAAGTACGAGTAATGTAGGTAGGTAGCAAAAGTTTAAATGGAAACTGAGTAATGGAACAGATATTCACAAAACACGTAGGTTTTAAAACTACGGACTATTACTTATAATCATAAATACACACCTCGCTGCTATTAATTAACCTTAGGTAGGTATCTAGGCTATCCAAAATAGTTCGAAAGCCTGAGTAACAAGATAGTACCTTATGGCATACAAATCGAACGATTAAGGGATTATTACAAGGGAATTAACGAGATAAGAAGTATGTACTCGTAAGCAATAGGTATTTACTATGGTATGGCACAGGTATGGAATTTCCTGTTTGATCCGAGATTGCTAGACAAATAGACAAATGCTAGGTGGGTAAGTACCTAGTTAATTTGAATCTATAATAAGTCTATTTATAAATAAATTAGTTATCCATATTTGGAAATAACTTTAATTGAAAATATTGAAATTAAGTGGGTAAATTTGAAATAAGTACGTGAGGAATGTCCTCACAGGAGGCACCATAAATTAATGTTGCGACATCCTGAAAGAGTCACTGCATTCTCCGATCAACCCCAGAATCACAGCAAGGGAAAATTCAGTAAACACTCACCTGGATTCGTTTGTGAACAGGATTCGAAAGGATTCGCCTTCCACGGGACTTGGTCGACCGGCCGACGACCCTTGTGCTTGAACTTTATTATTTTCTTGCTGTCTACACTTGTGGTACACCATCACACACTCGCGGATGAGATTTAAGGTTGTTTTCGGCCAGCGAAGCTCTTAGGAGTCGTTATTTTTAGAAATTATTTCAGCGCAAGCGGCGCGCTAACATGACTCGAACGCCATATTTTTTTGACTGTCTTTTCGGCCAATCACAGGCCGTCTCGGCGAATTAGGAAATATGTATGGAAGGGGAAACGGAAATATAGATAGGTAATTTTATTAGGGTTTTAAAGTTAATGCTTACACACCTGATGATGATGATTTTTAATAGTAGAATCATTATATCGCAAAAAGTTTACAGTCAGAATCAATGAGATTTTGATCATAAAGCAACCGAGGTTAGATTAGAATCGTTAAGTTACGATTCTAACATAACTTCGGTTGCACCAGTTAAGCATATTTGAAAGTAAACATCCACAAAGGCTTATTTTCCCCAATATCGGCAATATCGAGGAGAAAATAACAATTACATAGCCGTAATTATAACACTGCCATAGAAATATAATACCTAGAAGGAGCGTTCTTCCAGAACGCTTTGAAATTTGATAAATAAATAAATATATAGGGACATATCACACAAATTGAGCTAGCCCCACAGTAGTTGTGAACTGTGTCATAGGATACTAACTCAACGATACTATATTTTAAAATAGATACTCATATAGAAAAAGATCCAAGACCCAGGTCAATCTGAAAAAGATCGTTTTCCATCATGACCTGACCGGGAATCGAACCCGGTCACCCTAATGTCCAGGCTGGTGGGTTAACCACTGCGTCTCGGAGCTCGCCAAATATAGATATTCGGATGCTGCTATGATTATATTTGAATGAGCCTTCCTAGCCCATATAATATTGTTAATAGAAAAGTATGTTTTGATTAAGGGCACTCTTAAATACTATTTTCACAGATTACTCAACAATTTATACTATGTTAAATGTCCAATCATTTTGGTAGCCTCGGCCTTCGCGTATTTACATTGCATGCTAGGCCATACAAGGTCGCAGGCATCCTTCCCTTTCATACACGTTTTCTACTAACTGCAACAGTAGTGGTGCCCCGTGCTTCGGACTTCCTGATCCTGATTAAAATTTACTACAAACTTATGCTTACCTGGAAGGCTGGTGAAAATATTATATGCTAAGGATTCTTTTAAAAGAGCCCATAATTCCAAAAATCATACGGAACAAATTCCAGTTATGTCACCAACAACGATAGCCCTATATAGTACCATTTATGTTCACACACACCACAAACTCGCCTAAATCAAATGGGTGCGTGAGCTACAAGCGTAGCCTAGGTAGTCGTTTAGTTGTTTTTTTTTCCAATGTGCAATTTGACCGTGCCGCCTTCATTATGAACTAATGACATCGTGAAAAAAATATCTGCTCTATCATACAAAAGTGGAATATCTACTTGGCCAAAATGTATGGAACAGCTGAATTTTTTTTTACAATTTTGGAGTTGGCCCCATAATGAAAGTTGTTCAGATTCGTTGCCTGAGTTACTTCTTCAACGTTTGCTAATGAATTTAATTTCATCCTGTATTGTCTCTACACTTCATAGAATAAGCATTATTAAAGGTCTATGTACCGCTATGAATATGAAATCCATTTGCAAATATTTATGTTGAATGGCTATTAAGCCAATGTTTCTGGGTCGGCCGCATCGGGTTGGCCCACGAGACTAATTAGGTTATGTTAGGAGGCTTACTTGGGCCAACTAGTACCATAATTTATTTCTTTGACTAGTTTAGACCAAATAAAAATGTAAAACTTTACTGTGCTAGTAAATTACTTGTAGTATTGTACTTTTCATGATTGCGCGTTTGTTAAATTGAGAGTATTGTTGCAAAATAAAATGATGAATGGCGCTAGAAGGCTCATGTAAGCCTCTTAAATATAAACGTAACACCACTAACATAGCCAATTTTAGTTGAAATTTAATTTCTATTATACTGGAAAAATAAGTGACACAAAGTACTAATGAGCTTTTTTTTATTTATTTAACTTTATACAAGAGACCGGACGGAATGACTCTTGTGCCTTGTAGGTTGGCGCGGCCTCTTGTGTGGGACGCCACTTGCATCGACACTTTTGTGCCGTCTCACCTCCCGGTCACAGGGTCCAAAGCCGGTACAGCGGCAGCTGCGGCGGAAAACCTCAAACGGCGCAAATATCAATGCCTCTGCAACAATTATATATTTGAACCGTTTGGGGTTGAAACTCTTGGGCTGTGGGGACCTTCAGCCCACAAATTACTGTCGATTTAGAGGATCAGACTGGTCCATCAAAGATGTACAAGGAAAACTAATAATAAAACTCCTGTGACGACCTCAACTTCAACCGCCACATGCAAAATGTCCTTTGAATTTTTATACTTTAATTATTTCTTTTTATAATATATAATGCTTATTTCATATATCGTATTTCACCTTAGTTAAAGTGCTTCTTTGCTGGACTGGGAGAAAAGAAAAAACGTAGAATAATCTGGCTGATTCGTTTCCCGCGCAGACCGTAGAAGTTGGTTAAGGGAATGGGTGAAAATCTAATGAATCATGACATATATAAATATATACTATATATATATATATATATATATATATATATATATATATATCACTATTTTACACGCTAAACGTGGCCTTTCGGTCTTATAACCTTAGGCTCTTTCTACCCCGTAAGGAATAAAGAAGTGATAATATATATGTATGTAAAGCTCGTAAATTAGGTAATCTAAAATCTCTAAAGTTGTCTTAAATTATTAACGGTATCTGACATTAAACTTCTTCCGCGCTCTCACTTTGCTGAAACATTTACAGCCATAAAATCGTACAGGTACGGTAATGTCTACCATCAATCATTCTCAACGGCCTTATACCATTGGGGTTAAGAATTATTTCAAGACGTGCATATTGTTAGACGTATCAATATGAAATGTTTCGGTATCACGAAAGCTTTTATATCTTTACAGCTATATTTCGTAAAAGTGAATTTATTACGGAACCGTACGTGGCCACGGAATTAGGAACGACTCACGTCGGAATTATATCAATACGAATGGGTTTTATTACTGAATTATCATCTGAAATTGCGTACAATAATGCTGGGAACATCTTATTTTTCTCGCGCAATCTTAAAAACCTTATACCAATTCATAACTACGCTTATTAGTAGTAAGAGTAAAGCTTTAATAGAGATACAATTGTAATATAATATGCTGTCGAGACAGCAACACATTTACGAGTTGAACACTTTAATTACTTTTAAATTAATGTTTGAAGATTATCAAGTGTATACACTCAATGACAAAGGTTTATTTTTTCTCTGGTTTAGATACTTCTATATTATGTTACTAAACTCGAAACTGAACACATACAAATTGTAAAAAATTATAAAGTAATCCTATACACATTAATAAGCCTTTTTAGTATTTGATTCAGGCGTTTTAAACTTTAATCAAGTCAGACCATATATTTTCGCGGGGATTCTATTATAGAAGCAACTACCCTACTTATAAAGATGCCTTTGGTAGCTGAAAATATACCAGAATGAAACAATTTTCTGATGATTGCGTTAGGTATAGACAATCTCCGTATTGGTTACAGACTTACAGTTTGCGCGCGCCATCTGGCCGCAAATTTATGAGTTTAATCAGACTCCGGAGTCTCGACGCAACTGTGACTGTCTGTACTTTTACATTAACTTTTCTTAGTAATGGATTAGTGTTCAAGTTTTTAAAGAGATAGGTTGTGCTTATGTGAGTAAATTGCGGATCAACATAGACACTACATAATTAGAATTATACCTACTAGTTTGAAAATGTGAAAATTTATACATATATTGCTTATTTTTGTTAATCAATAAAAACAATGTCATTTTCAATTTACTAGTTATGAAGATAAATTCACAATACTATTTAATACTAGACCCAGACCACCCAAAAATCTATTTACATAGATTCAAAATATGTATGTAAGCATTGTCTATGTTAGTGAAAAAATAAATAAACTGTAGGTAATAACAGTAAAACCCACATGGTTGACAAAAAAAAACTGTAAAATCAGAAAGTAACACATAGTTGCCAAAAAAACTGTAATTACAGTAAATAAAACATAAGTGACAAAAAGAAACTGTAATTACAGTAAGAAACACATAAGTGACATAAAGAAACTGTAATTACGGTAAGTCACACATAGTCGACACAAAGAAACTGTAATTATAGTAAGAAACACATAGGTGACAAAAATAAACTATTATTACCGTAAGTCACAAATAGGTGACTAAAGAGAACTGTAATTATAGTAAGTAAAATATAATAGACAAAAGAAAATGAGTGTAATTATTATTTTCCTTATGGGTAAATGAGATTAAAGTCGCAATAATAAAGACTTTGTTTAGCAATACAAATATCTAAATGCTAATAAGTGCTTACAGTATAGACACACGCCATATTGATTACCAATTTACGGCGTGTCACACCATGTGGCGGCAAATTTAAGAGTTTAATCAGAGTCTGGAGTGTGCGCTGCATTTGTGCCGCTCTATACTTTCAGATTAACTTATCTGTAGTTAGTAACTATCTATAAAGTTCTCTGAGGACTCAGCTTGTGCTTTTCCAATTGAGATTTTATTTTGGATTTATTAAATCCCACACATACTTACATAGTAATACTTAAATGTTTGTTTACACAAGACTAGAGTAAAGAATAGCCATTTTCAATTGAGCAGAATAAGTATGTTTGTTTACAATTCAGATGCCAATTCAAAATAACGTTTTAAATGATTTCCTTTAAGTAAAAAGAAAAAGCCAAGGGCGAATAGCTTCTTTTAGCCCACACGTGTTTAATACATACTAGGTATCACGTCTTTTTCCCTTGGGGGGTAGACAGAGCTCAGAACTTACGTTTAACATGTTATAAGGTGGAAAACGAAGTCAAAATCTGCATGGGAAGAAAAGCGGCTAGTTTAATACAGATAAAGCATCAAAAATGTTTCTGTCCACACCAAAAAAGACTATAAAATATCGCCACCTTCTGAACGCGTCCTACGTTGTAAAATTATAACTGTAGATAGTCATAAATTTGCCAAAATAAAGAGGTATAAAAAAAGCATATGCCACTTTTTTAGAGTTCAATGTTTTAAAATCATAAATAATGGGCCTTTACCTATAAAGTTGTCATTTTCTATAGAGAATTTTGAGTAAATTGAAAATTTCATTCTCTCGTTTTTAGTATCATTTCGGATTTGATGTATTTACGCATTTATTTACGGACAACTGTAAGCTTGATTTATGTACTATAAAATTTACAAAAAGTTTGAAAAATAATCAAAAGCGACGACATTTTTTATCAAAATAGACAACATCTGAAACGAGTTCTTTTCATGAGTATTTTTCAATAATTAAATCCAGAAAAACTATATGCATGCCGAAAGTTAATAATATAGTTCACGTTAAAGTTTAAATAAAACAAAAAAGTGTTTGACTGAAAGTCATAGTCATTAGAAACAAAATGGGAAGCAGAAAAAAAACGCCAATTTCATAGGTCGACCCATTATAATATTGGCACTACATGAATCCTCAATTTGAAATACCTAGGGGTCTAAGGAGAATTCACTAAATAATTTTTAGTGCCATGACAAAAGCGTGATGTTGGTCACCTTCTTGGAGTGACGAGTTCTGTTATCTTCTATGTTCTTATATTTTATATACATTTAAGTTTATGCATGTAACAACGGTGTAACTATAAATCATATTACTTTTTCCCTATATTTGCACCAGGATCATGGTAAGGCATGAAATTTTTCCTCTTCTTGTGTACTCAGACTCAAGAGCCCTTGTCTGTTTCCACTAGTGCGGGATAGAGAAGTGCATCACGTGAACTAACAAGTGAAAATGATCCTTATTAACAACACGACTTATACCGAATTAAGCCTTAACGTCATTGGTATAAAGTTGATAATTTAATGGGTATGGAGTCTGCTAAGAATACTTTTGTAATAAAGGCGTAAGTCAAGTTGCATGATGAGTGGAGTCGTGCTTCGTTATCTGGCGGGAAGACTAGGGTAATTGTATGCTCTACAATTCGAGTTAATAAGGAACCTTTTCAGTTATTGTTACCGTACTATTATATGAATTTTCGAAGTTTGATTCGTATTTTTGTACGCTAGAAACATTCAGCTTTATTTAAACTGCGCCTAAAATGTTATTACTATTCAGGTAGCAAACAATATTAGAAATTTTTATGCGCTACATTGTTTCTATGTGCCTATGACGTGCTTATTGAGATGTACCTAACTATTTTCCTTTCGCATGGTACCTAACCTAACTGCGGAAGGATAAGAAGCCACTTTAGACAATTGTTTTGTAGTATTAGAGCGGCAGTAACATGATCTAAAAATGATAAATAATGTCACGGATTACTACTCTTACCATGTAAATAATGAGTCAAATATGGCTTCTTAAAACGGCCCTTCTGTAATAACAATCTTATGTTTTGTACCAAATCGCCTCATGTTCGCGAGGTTCCTGTTCGCGATCATTATGTCCACATGCAAGCAAACGCCGCTTTGATCAATGTCATAAGTTGTTTGGTTTTTGTGTTACACACGATTATAACGAGTGGGCAACACTGTGTGTAAGGTAGTGCCTGCCATTAATCACGATAGCTGGAACCAACGGCCTAAGTTATCTTCCAAAACAGTGAGCTCTACATATTTTTGTCACTTGTGACCGTCCACTCCGGTGAAGCCCACAGCCAGGGTTGCTTTACATACGTGAACGCTAATAATGCTTAAACACTAAGCCATTAATCACCACATATTCATAGGCATCAATGCGAAATTCGTGAGTTCGATTCCCACGGGAAGCTCACTTTGTTTAGTTGCTTCCTTTGGTTAGGACATTGCAGGCTTGAATCACCTGATTGTCTGATAATAAAGATGATTCCGTGCTTCGGAAGGCACGTTAAGCCGTTGGTCTCGTTTGCCATCGGGTAGTCGTTAAAGGAACCACGTTCCGAAGAACTCTGACACCAGGGTGTGCATGTTCGATAGACCGTGTCACCTACATGAAATGATGATGATGAATTCGAAACCACCTAGTCTCTGTAATCAAAAGATTGCCCTGAAAACTTAACAAGAAATCACTTCAAGAAACAAAAATATACACTAAAAATAAAGCTATATTCCAAATAAACACTCAGTAGTATCTAATAGAAACTGTTTTCTGTAGTAACAAGAGTTTTCCAGATTACTGTCTTCCTAAGAAATCCGGGAAACAAACAGCACTCGTCGCTAAAACATTGCTACTACAAGAATGCAATATCCCGAGTAAATACTTACTCCACTTCGAGTCGAGACTTAGTCAATATTGAGTCTGGAATGAGCATCTTAACAATATAGAAATTCTCTTTTTTTACAACGGTTGCATGAGAGATGAGATGATGCGCCACTCGAGGAAGCGTATCGTGCACCCCAACTCGTGGCATTGGTAAGGATTTTAATTAACCATTAAGAATCTTGTAGCTTTTTTACGAAAAGAAGTGTTTTACTTTATAGAGGCCACACATTCGTAAGAAAAAACATAGTGGTCAAACAAAAAAGGCCATCACTAACTTCAGAAAACCAACAACACGTCCTAGAACATCCCTGTTAAAGGAATTCAATATATCCCAAGTAAACACCTCGTTTGCTAGACAATAAGTCACTGCCTGACGTCAACTATGGCCGAGATTCAGCCAATATTGACGCTAGAATGATATTTTTTTGTAAAATAACTAACTACCAACATATTTATACACTAACTAACAATATATTTATCTATCTTAATAAAAAATTACTATATCCAGAAAATAAGCGACAATCGCTACAATATGATACAAATGCAATATCGCGGTACAACTCTTCGTCCACTTGCGTCTGACGTCCTCTTTGGCCGAGATCAGCCAATATTCACGCTAAAATGACCATGTATCTCAATAAAATGACTAAGTTTAAAAAATAAGCTACCATTGCTAGAACATAGCTACATTAAGATAAGAATGCAATATCCCGGATCAATACTTCGTCCACTAGACAGACAATAAGTCAGCATCTGACGGGATCTTAGACCGAGGCTCAGCCAATATTGACGCTGTAATGACCATCATGTGACTACTATAACGTTTATCTGTCTCAATAAAAAAATTACTAAGTCCAAAAAATAAGCAACCGTCTCCAGAACACCGCTACAATACGATAAAATGCAATATCCCGGATCAACACTTCGTCCACTAGAAAATACGTCAGCAACTGACGTCCTCTTCGGCCGAGACTCAGCCAATATTGACGCTGTAATGACCATCATGTGACTACTATAACGTTTATCTGTCTCATTAAAAAATTACTAAGTCCAAAAAATAAGCAACCGTCGCCAGAACATCGCTACAATACGATAAAAATGCAATATCCCGGATCAACACTTCGTCCACTAGACAATACGTCAGCATCTGACGTCCTCTTCGGTCGAGACTCAGTCAATATTGACCTCGGAATGAGCATCTTGCGACTAATCTTATAGAAACTGTTTGCGTTCGCGATTGAAGGTTCGAGCTCGGAAGTTCCCGCATTTCAAACAGGATTTGCATATAGGCTACGGAGCAATATTTCCGTGCCGGATCCTATTTGAATATTGCTGACAAAATGAAAAGAATCTATCAGTTTATTTGAGGTTTCTTTAGGTAAAGCTGGCTCTTGTTACTGTTGATATACGAGTAGAATTCTTATTTTAAATTTTTGTTCAGAAGTTTAAGTCGATCATATTAAACAATTTTCATAACTTCTTATTTTACGTTTTAATTTTGTTTTTTATTATGGAATAAAGCTTCGTCGTGCTAATAAGTGCTTCCTTTCAGACTTCCGTACCTGAATGGTTATTACTAAGCCTTCGTTGTCCGTCCGCCCATCCGTCTGACACAGGGTTGTATCTATTGAAACATAATCGGTAGACTTAAAATGTTTAAAGAATGTGTCTGTGTTTATTGCCGCTTAGACTACAAATAAGAAAAATTAAAAAAAATTAAGGAAATAATATACGTGTAATTACAGCGTTTTTTGGTAAATTTGTATTGTGGTACGAAACCCTTAGTGAGTGATTCCGACTCGCACTTAGCCAGTTTTATTTAAAATTCGTTTGACGTTCAGTAGGATTGAAAACAATGTTAGTTAAGTTGTGCACCTGATAAAGATAAATCTCTAGGCTATGGAAAGCACAAGGCTGTGGAAAACCACAGCTTTGTGCCTTATCATTTGATTGCACAGCTTGAGTAAAAACTCAAACTGTAAAATCAAGCGATGAGGCGCAGTATGCGAAGGAAAATCCAGTAATACCTCGGGACTTTATTTTGAGTTTTTCTTAGATCACTTTTCATGGAAAGAGATGCGTTTTGTTATATTTCCAATTTTTTGGGAAATATAACAAAACGCATCTCTTACACTGACAATAGTTGTTTTACCCCTTTTTATTGACACATTTTAATTTAACAATGTTTTACTTAGCTCTGGTTACTCAAATCTTGCAACATCGCAACGCATCTTTCTCCGCTTCGCTACCTGATGATAATTTATTGTATTATCGGATTTACTATAGCTTCTCAGCATTTATATTACAATTACACATTATCTCTAAACATAAACAAGGCGATACACTGTTGGCGTATGTTGTCGATTACACCGCCACGCAGCCGCGTGCGGTTAAATTTACGAGTTTAATTAGAATTGCGTATAGTTGCTTCTTTGTATATACTAAATTAGTAAATATTAAAGTCTATACACTAGTCAAAAGTTTTTGATTATGTAAAGAGGAAATGCTTTTGAATTTACTATCACTTTAAAATCCTAATAGCTAAGGTTTTATTTTAGATTAATACAGGGTAAGCGGTATCTAACGCATAACCTCTTAAAAGTGACTTAGGTATATCAAGATTAACTACGTTTATTCTATTTCTGTTATACTTTTTGTAATTCGATGTTTGATTTTTTCATACAAAAAATAAAATAAAATGCAAATTTGCAATTCTATTCATCTTCACTCTATGGCAATCAGCCCTACGAGGTAATAATAGTAGGTACCGAGACGCCGACGCGAGTACGCTCCCGTGGCACGCAGCCGGCTGGCGGCCCGCTATCCCAACAGAAACAACCATATTGTACACTAGCTGTTGCCCGCGGCTTCGCGCGCGTTAGTGTCGATCCTTCATTCCGATAAATTCTACTGTTCCCGAGGGACCGGCACTGAGGGCAGAGCCACGGGCAACAGCTAGTATTATATTAATGTAGGATTCGAGAACATGAGAACAAAATGTTATTGTAGCCGACTGTACAACTGACTTCTTCACAACTACACGCTGTGCCCATAGTGTATGTAAAATTGCAATCAATATGGCAATTATCTACCTATGCCTAAATTAAATACTAGAAAATGACATCTAGATAAAGAGTTACTCTTCTAAGAAATTTCTACATATCTTACTGAACAAGACTCTATGCGCCATAAGGAATTTAGGCGTAGAAATTAATTGCACCTTTATTTTTGTCATATGTAATAGTGTGCTAGCCTTACCATTTTTATAATGAAGTTTATTAGTAAATAAGGTATTAGAGACAAATAAATAATAGAAAAATAACAATTTCAATTTAAAAGTGCCATTTTTTTTCCAGACTTAGTTTTATGAGTATCACCAGCCGACATATATGATAACTTTGTTACGTTTTAAATATCTGTCTTTTATACAGCTAGTAACATTACCAACAAAGTTCCCGTGATGGACTGACTCAGCCCGTCAAAATGAAATGAAACTTTTCATATGGGATCAAAGCTAAAAACTAAAAAAAAAAATATTTTCATACAAGTGTTCGGCCGGCCCGGCAATTAGTATGAAAATGAAAAAAAAAAGGAATTCCCAACGTGACCCCATAACACTAGCTTTATTTCTTTTTTGCCGACGACAGTCGATCTTTCTCCTTTCTCATTTTCTCAAAGCAATATTTTTCGAGGACCAGTGTCAAAAAATCGGATTATTACAGAAAAGGGTCAAGCATCAAGAGACTCATCAATATTTTTGGGGACAGGACGTATTCGATTCCCAGGGCGGAAAAATACGCTGCGTGTCATTTTCACTGGTTAGTTTTGCGGTTTTGGAGCATCCCAAGGAGGGTTCACGTTAGGCAAGCGGACGATACGGCATAAGTTACTAACATACTGTCACAATAGCGGATCCCGGCTTCTATGCACCAAGTGTGATGATACGACCGAAAAAATTGTGGTAGAGCCACGCTACCGGCAAACTTCATTTTTGCTAATAGCAAATCGACATTTGAGTGGAAGCTTTACCTCCTTCCTTCGTTCGGTGAGTGAGAGATAGAAATATAGAGTCACCCAGAGAATAATGGTCGAAATTCAACCTTTTATGCATATTTTAAAAAATATTAGCATTCTATATAAACTATAAGTGTGCGAAACTTACATACTCTTTCGCCCACACAATTTTCGTTAAAAAGGGTACAACGTTTTTGCTTAACGTATTTTATATTAAGATAAACTTCCAAGACCCTGGCCAATCTGAAAAAGATTTTTTCCGTCATGACTTGGCCGGGGCTCGAACCCGGGACCCTGCGATTTAAAGGCACTAGCGGTTCCCCTGAGGTGGTCAAATATTATGTTTTATGTACCAATTATACAAAGCCTCGAAAATAACTACAGTAAATTAATTAAATATAGAGTGCATCCACTGCATGCAAAATTAACCAAAATTTATATCCCAAATTTAAATTTCAAAATGTTCGATATTAAAGTACGTAAATGTATGGAGGCGTGGATAACGGTATAAAGGGAATTATGCATGCAAATTATGGTAGTTTGATGGAATATTATGGTTAATAGTGTGATCGGCGAACAGATGTTGATAACATTAAACCTCACCGCGTACGTAGTTTCAGAATACATTTTCCGGATTCGGTATCTCGATTTGGTGAGGCTAGAACATACTTGCGGTTTTTATAACCTCTCATACGTGCGTGGGGGGCAATTTCTATTACTTTCTCCTTCTCTGTGGCATCCGTAGTACGGTTTTTAAACAGTAGGGGCCTTAAAAGTGCTCAATGTATCGTATTTCAACACAAATACGACTTTGAAACCCGATACCCGAATATTTTAGGTATAAATATTTCATAATCATAAAAAAGAAAGGTACCGATACAATTGAAATTTCAAATGTTAGTTTATTTATGTTGGTACGATTTAATAAACATTCAATCACTAAAAACACTAAGAATAGTGTTATGTCTTTATTAATAACCAAAATTCACTGACTAAAAGTTATTTCACTGATAAAATCAGTTACTTGTAATAAAGAAACCACATACATTCGTGATGTAACATTAGCTAGCCTGTTTCTTCGTACGCCTTTTAAATGTGCAGGAACGAGCAAAATATATTTTGTTACGTTGCGCTAAGTGGAAATCACGCCCGAAAATTTTGTGCCGTAGTACGGTACAAAGGTAGCGCGAAACAAACCGTAATACGGTTTGTATACAGCGGAGATATAAACTGACACAATACAGGTCGCGCTGAATACGGACGTTTGTGAAATTTGATTTTACAACAAATATTTATGTAACACAGTAATTACAGAAGCGCACTTTCGTGAGCTGTGAGCTTTAGAAAAGATGTAAAGTTCTGATTGGAAGTACCATGCCAAACCGTCACATACAAATATAGCAAAAAAAAATACCCAACTACGATACGATAATGTTGTGGCCATTATGTAGTTATGTTCAATTATTCCATCATATTATAATTCAAAACATTATATTATTCAATACATTAGTGAACTACAGTTTAGTCTAACTTTGATTCTATGCGATGAAAACGTCATCGATCTTAATACATTATTAATAAATAGTATTATATTAAATCTAGGATACTCAAATAATTCAGTAAATTTGACATTGATATCATTGAAACCGTCGTCAAAAAGATTACTTAGTAATGTTGTTTGTGAGGACTTATTACTTATTCGTAGTTTGTGAGGACCCCGATGGCATAGTAGTCGAGAGCATTTAAAACGCGCTTTCACATATTAAGCAACCCTGGGCGCAGTCCCTACTGTGATGGGTGACCGCGAGTTACTTTAAAATATCTCGAGCTCTTCCGTGTTTCGGAAGGCACGTTAAGCCGTTGATTTATAGCAGCCGTTAAGCTATGTACAGTCGGCCAAGCAGATACCTGACCCCCTGACTTTTAAAACGTAAATTCACACTTTGCTGTGAAGCGCCACCTACCATGATTTTTGGCAAGTAGACAGACAACTGCTAGTATAAACTTGTTTCTGATAACCTGCTCAGTTGCAAAATTTGTATTTCTAATAATCTCAGCTAATAATTTAAGTAATCATCAATGGTAAGAACAAGAAAGAATCAAAAACAATCCTACGTAAAGTTCGATTCGAACCATGGACCTACGACTTGAGAGGCTAGCGCTCATCTCAATACGCCAACCGACGATATGACGTCTCGGGCAAAATTGGCTATCTATTTCTACTGCTATGACATCATTGTCACCAACTGCAACGCATTGCTTTAACAAATAAATTGAGGGTAATCTATCAGATTTATTTATACCTGATACCAACTAATCAAAAATATTATTCACTCGCGTCACAATTACATTCAAGATTCTGCGATTACTGTGTAGTGATCCAAAACCCCACCAGTTATTAGGCATCCCGTTTCATCTTATACCTATAGCAGATTTTGTGAAAGCTAATAATATGTGAAGACAACCACAGTATTTAAAGTATCTATATCTAGAGAGTTAGGTATCTTAAAATGCTTTTTATTAACAGTAATTAGCTCGGTAACATTATGTTAAAACAACCAAAATTACACCAACATCACAATACGAAATTGGTGATATTTGTAAAAAATAAAAAGCTTTGGAGGATTTGAACCTGTTTCCTCAAAAACACACTAACCATTAAACCGTAGTGCCTACCACTTGCGCCACATCTAACTATTGAAGTATCTTTGAAATAAGCGTATCGTATGCTAGGGCTTGTTTTATTTATCAAAAATCGAATAGATGGCATTAGTCATCAAGGGTATCAGATTTCTGCTTATTAACCTTATTTGTTCATTCACAATTCAATAGATGGCACTAGTCGCAAAGGATATTACACTTGTATATTTTTATCTTTGGGTTTAAACCACGGATGGTTCTTTAGTTTGCGAAAAATGGCGCTGTTGTAGGGGGTCAGATATCTCCTTGGCTGACTGTACTATGCCTATAGGTAGCTTGATTTTACACCAGTGTTGGCCACTTGTACACACAAAAAACAAACGAACAAAACAAATAATGTTTTTCAGTGATATCAAGAATTAATTACTATGCTTCTTTGCGAATAAAATAAACATTTAACTGAAGCGTTCCGAATCTTCCAATAACATGGAACTGTAAAATCTGCGCACGTTTAAACATTTATTTCCAATCCAATTGAACCCTACGTTCCAGTCAGAATAAATTTCCAGCAAATAGGAGATATTCAGTTTTTAACTAAATTCTCGGCGAGCGTTAGTCTCATCACAAAGGCACCGCTGCACTCTCCACTCTCCACGCATTCTAATGCAAATTTCATTGAAATGCCTTCCATTGTTATCACTTCCAGTCTCCAAGGAAAACTTCGTATTCATACATCTGCGCTCTTTTAGACGACCGGCGGCCGGCGGTATTATTAAAAATGTTATGTGGAGTTTTAAAATTATACACGCTTACTTCTCATGAATGGCCTTAGCTCGTATATTACAGACGATTTAGACAGTGTCAGTGTCAGTCCCTGGGTTGCAGCTCTTTTCGTGGCTGAATAAGCCGATTCGTGAGCGGCAGATTCCACCGCATACTCTGCAGGTAAACATATTATTGCTAACGACGGAAGAAGCTTGTTGTTGTCGCGTTCTTTTCGCCGCTTGTGTCTGAAACCAGGCCTGCCCCCGTAGCATGGCACGCGCGACAGCGTTTATCGACTATCGCCATCTTGTTTTCCGTAATATCAAAGAGCGAGATGTGGATAGTTTCTGGTCATGTGCTTTGCGTCCCTCCACCACAACTTTACGCCACTTGTTACGGTTCTCGGCAACTGCTTCTCAGTTGAAATAGTTAATACCAAAGGCGTTCATGTCTCGCTTTACGTAATCCTTGAACCGCAGCATAGGCCCATATCAACGTTACGCTTTGCGTTACGCTTCGCTTACTTCTACGCTAGTTATAATTATAGTTTTGAAGTAGTCAAATATATTCATTTGCTATTTTCCGATGATGGATATTGCATGCAAAATATTATGATACAATCTAAGGTTAATAACTTATTTTCTTATGAATATATCATCATCATCAGGTTCTTTTTAGTCTCCACTACAGGAGCACGACCCTCTCTGTACTACTATGAATATTCATAGTAGTAAAGAGAGGGTCGTGCTCCTGTAGTATATATAATTATACTATTACATAATTTGGCGAACTCCGTGGCGCTGTGATTAACACGTCAGCCTGCGACACGAGGGCCCCGGGTTCGATCCCCGGTCAGGATAAGATGGAAAAAGATCTTTTTCAGATTGGCCTGAGTCTTGGATGTTTACCTATTTATGTATTTGTTATAAAATATAGTATCGTTGAGTTACTATCATCCTGGGAAATCGTACTGTTCATTTGGGTTCGACATAAACGTGAACGGAGCGCTGGTGATAGCTAGTTTAGATGTAAATAAAGAATCATGTTACTCATTCATAAGTACGTAATTAATTTAAACAAAGTGAAAACATATGACTGCAGCATATGTTCAATTAATACATTTTTCATGAAACGATTCTAGAGTACACTTTTTACATATTAACAAGGCAGCTTTCATTTTGAGCTAGCCCCAAAGTAAGTTCGAGACTTGTATTATGGGATACTAACTCAACGATACTATATTTTATAACAAATACATATATAGATAAACATCCAAGACCCAGGCCAATCTGAAAAAGATCATTTTCCATCTTGACCTGGCCGGGGATCGAACCCGGGCACTCACGTGTCGCAGGCTGGCGTGATGTCCGCATCGCCACGGAGCTAGCCAAAGATGTAAGAAATATACAATTTACTTTTCTAAGAAATATTCTTGAATTACAGAGCAATCACAGTACAGTCCATTATGAGTTTGTAGACCAATCTTTCTCAAGCACGGCCATTTTCATCGATCACTATACCTGTTTCCTGTAAAGGAAAACATCGTGAGGTAACCTGAACACTACCTCGTGGATTTGAGTGTAAAATTTTGGCGCAAAAGACAAAGGTACGAGTGTATACATACATACCTACATATTATCACGTCTTTATCCCTTACGGGATAGACAGAGCCTAAAGTTATAAGACCTAAAGGCCACGTTTAGCGTGTTGGTGTAACAGAATCAAAATAGTGATGGGTTGCTTCCTTTAGATTTTCGCCCATTCCCTTGACCAACTTCTACGGTCTGCGCGGGAAGCTCGAACATTCTACGTTTTTTCTTCACTCCCAGACCAGCAGTGAATAGGAGAGTGTATACATAGCTTTACATAAAATTACACCGATAAGAGGCTAGATCTTAAATATTGAACACGCACTTTATATATATGTTCATGTAAATGTATACTTCTTAATTTAATTATCTTCCAAAAAATGCAATGACAATACAAAATTACACCTAGTAACCTATATAATGTTGTGAATTCCTTGGCCAAATCTATGGGCAAAGTTGACTAATAATTTAATTTTAAGTTTTTTTTTTATAATTTGTACTTTTGACATATTTAATAATTATGAGACTTATTTTCTTGACATTAAATTAGTTTGTTTGTAGGTAATTAATTATAAATTTCAACTTTTAATTAAGACTTTCTGAATAAACGTTTTCCTTTAATATGGGCAAAGTATATTTCGAATAAATCCTTACTTAATATTATAAACGCGAAAGTTTGTGACTATGTATGGATGTGTATGGAAGATAGTTACTCTTTCACGCCATAACGGCTGAACAGATATTGATGAATTTTTGCACACAGATAAGTTATTACCTGGATTAACACATAGCCTACAAAACATCCTGGAAAAAAGTACTGTTCATGCGGGTTCGACATTAACGTGAGTGGAGCCTCTGGCGACAGCTAGTCTAGATATAAATAAAGAATCATGTTGCTCCTTTATAACTATGTAATTAATTTAAACAAAGTGAAAACATATGACTGGTGCATATGTACAATTAATAAATTTTTATAAAACGATACTAGATTAAACTTTTTACATATTAACAAGGCAGCTTTCATTCTGAAAATTCAAATTATTCTAAAAATCATACCAAGTAAATATAATTTCACTCAGTAAATATAATACTTAGTTTCTACGTCTGTTCATAATTCCATTGTGCCCTAACATGTTTGCGTACCCGTCCTTATAAGCCTGACAAATGTTTGTGAATAAAATTACAAAGGATTATTTAAATTCAGAGGAGATTTCAAGGAAAATAACCACTTTCAAAGTACTTTTTTCTTAAAACTCGTTGTCTGTTTACTGAAATAATAATTCAGCTCTTTAACGTTCAAAAGGACTTGACAGTTTTAATCATTCATTCTACTAAGATTCTTCTATAGAACATAGATAGTAACCATTTGCAAACAATACATTATTATCACCGATTTTATATTTCATTTTCATTTATTTTTTTCATAACAAAACAAAATTGTGATGAAATTATTTAAATAAATTGTTTCGACTGCAGTGACACGTAGGCGTCGTTTAACTAAGTTTATAGTTCAACGTCATTACATGCGTAAGATATCCATTACTTGACAAATCCTATCATAAGGATTCTTCATTTCATGGGAGGACACTGCCAATTTTACCACATATTACAGTTATATATAACACAGCATAGCCACATAGCCAAAGCACAGTTTCTTTGACTTCTTGCGCTTCGAACGTTGCTGCTCATTGGAACCTTTTTTAAGCTGGGAAGGGATAGGAATTGATTTGATGGACTTTCGGCCTCGAGCCGGGCACGCGTACCCTTAGCCATACTACCTAACCAAGTTTATAGTTAGCTTTTCAAACAATTTTAGGACAAGCTTTTATTATAAACGAGTTTATACTGTAAAATTATAAGACTACTAGCTTTCGCCCGCGGCTCCGCCCGCGTCAATGTCGATCCCTCGGGAATAGTACCTTTTCCCGGAATATAAGGTGAAAAAATATGTCCTTCTCCGTACTCCAGAGAACTTGTATGCAAAATTGCATGATGATCGGTTCAGTAGTTACGGCGTGAAAGCGTAACAAACAAACAAACTCACTTTCGCATTTATAATATTAGCAAGGATTCAGCAAAGACCTATTATCGTCAGATCAGTTAAATGTCTGAGAACGACTGGATTTCATTCTTGAAAAAGCTGTATATTACAGCTTTCACCCGCGGTTCCACCCGCGTCAGTGTCGATTCCTCGGGAACAGTACTTTTTTCCCGAGATATAATGTACACTATGTCCTTTTGCGCACCTCAAAAAACGGGTATGTAAAATTTCATGACGATCGGTTCAGTAGATAGGGCGTGAAGGCGTAGCAAACAAACAAGTAGTTAGGATTATAATAAATCTAAATAATGTTTCCGAAATATTTGTAACGGTTCAGGAGAACTTTATTTGTTTCAACAATCGATAATTCCTTTGTTGCAATGTTAACAAGTTCCTGGAGATGTAAGCACTCTAATTACTTAGATTGTACACTCTAATTGGAAACAAGATTCTGTAGCAAGTTTCTTGCTTAAAATTTATTGATGGATTTTATAGTTTTGTTAGTTTGTCCTCTCCTTTCCAACTTGAACGTTCCGCTTTAGGAAAACCAGTGTCGTAAATTGCACTATGACACTTATGGCAAAGCTTGCCAACGGTCCAGCAGAATTTATGGCTATCAAAAAAGGAATTTATCACAAGTTGTTTACACCCAATTTCAGCTAGTGCGTCTACTGAACGACACTGAACTTTTTAGTGCTTTGGTACTCTACTTTCACGTTTTCATACCTGTTCTAAAAAGTCGAATGGTTTTCATTTTAATCCATTAAAAATCCAACAATGATATTAATCATTATGTTCTTATCTTTTTTTTTAAATTAGATCATTAAAGCTAGTAATTAAAAAACTGGCCGAATGTGAGTCGCATTTTCAAACACTAATGGTTGCGTTCCACCGAACAATATTAAATACAAAAACTACGTGTCTTGTCTGGGGTGTCGAATGTATAAATATGCATGCATGAAACCTCTGCCATAAAACTTCTATTCAGGTAATCAGACTCTAGCATGGTCACTTTATTGTTCTTAATGACATCGTTTGAAGTTTTAGTAATAAATTCACTAATTTATAACTTGTTTTTTTTTTTTCTAAATCTGTTGAATTTGCCACTGCAAATTCAATTTGAGAAAAAATGCAAAAAATTGCTCCAATACACATGTGCATTTGTATTAGTGCAATGACTAAAAACTGTTAAAATATCAAGTATTTACATATTACGGTTCCAAAGATACAGTCCTGTGACGAATAGACGGACAGCGGAGACTTTGTAATTAGGCTCGCTTGCATCCCTTTAAATATAATACAGCCTGGTGACACGGCAGACAGACAGATAGACATAAAGACATATTAATAGGGTCCCTTTTTTCCCTTTGGGTACGGGACCTTAAATAGCACAAATTACATTTAATAGTATTCTTCAAAAGATAATTGGATCTTGGCAGTAGAAGTAACGAACTATATATATACTAAGTATTTATTTTGGTGGCAAACAAAATAAAATCAAGTAACTTTATTCGATTGTGGCTTTTTGGTTTCGCATTCGGATTTACAGAAAAAATAAAAGGCAATTGTTCAAATCAAACCGCAATGGAGTCTAGTCCAACAAAACTTTTGATTTGTTTGATTGTTGATGCGTGCGCTTTTACGCTTCATCAGACTCGATTCTTAAAACAGTTTTAATAGAGTACGCACAGAGATTAACTGCGTTTTACCTCTCTCTCCTTTTTTGTTTCGGTTTCGTTGGTAAATTATACTTTTGCTAAAAAAGGAACTTCATTTGAACGTTATCGGGCCGTGCCAGTAAAAAAAATATTTGCTAGTTATAGTCGGCTATCCCGATGAAATAACACGTGAGGGAACGGTTTTCAATGATATTAATTACAGATAGTTACGAACTTTGAATTAAAAATTTAGAAACTACTATCAGTTGGCGATGGTTTATAAAAAAATTGGTTTCGCCCGCGGCTCCGCCCGCATCAATGTTGATCGCACGGGAATAGTACTTTTTCCCGGGATAAAAGGTCTATGTCCTTCTCCATACTCCAGAGAACTTGTATGCAAAATTTCATGATAAAAAAAAAAAAAACCGAACTAGTATGTTACGGATAGCTGCACATATAGATAGTTTTACAGTTTAGTTGGAGCTTAATAGTACGCGTATAAAGTAATATTTGATGACAAGTAAATTGTAAATTGTAAATAAAGGCGCCGCCGCCCCGAAGGGTAAGATCATGTTAGGCATAAATAGGTGCAATTATGTACTTATAAATGAATATAATGTTGAGGTAGGTCACGTTAGGTAGACTAAGAAACCTAAATAAAGACTAATGATTGAGATGTGTTTCATTGAAGCCCTATGTCAGTCTATGAGATGCCGAGGTAATACTAAGTCAGAGTATGTTTGGGCTTAGGTTTGAGGTATTAAAGGTAATAGATAAATGTTAGGACCTAGGTAGGTACCCTAGCTCTACTGTCGGCATCTCATAACTACATAATGTATAAATGAAAATCGAGGTCTCAGTATAGTTTATTATAGGATCCATTTTGGAGAGTGTGCGAAAGCGCTCTTTAAGCTAGTAGAACCCTCACCATTTCTCCATCGGACTACGAGACGCAGACAGAAATTTCACCCATTTATCGTTGGAATACCAAAGAGTCGAACTAAACGCTTTGACAGTTCATTTTTGGTTCGAGTAGCTAAGGTGTGGAATAAATTGTCTGCGTTTATATTTCCAGACAAGTACGATCCCGGGACATTCAAAAGTAGAATAAATAGGTATCTCTTGAATAGGCATGTAACATCCTCGTCTTCATCGTCACTTACCATCAGGTGAGATGGGAGACAAATGCCTATTCATATATATATCAATAACTAGTAAAAAAAAATTGTCGTAGTCGTTGTCGTCGATCAGTCAAGAGCACCTCGGAAGAAAAGTGGAAGCCTGCCAAGATTAGAGGCCAAGATTACGGGGTAAGGGCGCGTTTTACTGGACAATCATCTTCAGGATGGCTGCCCTAGTTCGTCGCCTACAGGACCTATGCTTCAATATCTACAGTCGATAACAGCTCGTGAATCGATAACATCGTTTGGTCCTTACGATCCAAATCGTAACAGAGTACCTAATTTGCTCGTACGAGTACTATTTTGGTAAGCCTACGAGATACGCTTTTTTATAAGCGTCGATATCTATATATTATAGTTTCTTAGTTTTTAAACTTAACAAATGCAGGTATTTAATTAAATCACTTACAAAAGCGAGTTATAATATACTTGCTTACTATGCCAATACGTGGGACACTCGGAATGTTTTGAGAAACTTAAAAAACTAACTTATATGGATAAAATATCTACATCTTTTCAAAGAACTCTCCTTCTAGCTTAGCTTCCAATTGTTGAAGCACTTTTTCCAGTCCGCCGCATACACCTCTTCTAAGATATTCTCGAACGCTGTTTGCGCGTCTTCGCTATGATGCGATGAAAACTGTATCAATTTCAGTAGAGTTTTTATTTAAGTGTAGTTTGCTGAAAGTCCCTTGTTTTACGCGCAGAGTTCGCAAACGCGTTGTCACGGTGAAGTTTGGTCGCTTGTTGCTCTTTGCACTATTAACTTCTCGTAAGCATTTTGTGTTATATCATTTGGCATTGATGCTACTTTAATTTCATCATGGAATTAATCCCAGATATCCCTAAAGTGAAGAAACTAGCGATCAAAATATTTCAGATTTTAAAGGATTTTATTTTTGCTCGTATAAAATTAGTAGACAAATACGAATTTGGTAAATTATTCTATTTCTTTATGTGTTTTTTTTTTGACTAATTATTGAAGTAGGCATTTGTCTCCCATCTCATGATGGTAAGTGACGATGAAGACGAGGATCTATTTATTATTGTCTTTTGCAATAAATAGACTTTATACAAGTATCTGTTCTTCAAATACATAGTATTTTCTTTCCTATTACACCCTGTATAATACAATTATCTGTGTGAATGTGCCATAATCATTGTCACACTACTAAACAAATATAACCCAAGTATATATCAACGTGTCCCTCGTTTATCTTTCCTAGTAAATGTTTACCCAACAGAGTGCCATCAGAAAAGGGTACGAGGAAATTAATGATAGACAAAGCATACAAATCTATTCTATTATGTGACAGGTTTATCTCGGTATAGTAAACTTAAACCGTATGTTATCATATCATACACTTTAGAATAAAATAGAATAGAATACTCTTTATTGCACCAAATAACATACAAATTAGTTATGTATACAGGAAAAAAGTAATAAAGATGGTACAAAGGCGGACTTATCGCTTTAGCGATCTCTTCCAGTCAACCTTAGGGTAGATGGACAGAGTACATATGATTGGCGTTGGCGCAGAACAGATACAAATAAAATAAGGAGGACGTAATAATTAAAGATATATACAAATAAATAAAAATAGATACATATATAAATATATTTTTAACAGCAAGGAAATTTAAGAAAGTGTGGAGAGATAGTAGGACCTTACGAGATGTTTGAAGTTGGTGACGGTTTGAGCTTTCCGAATATCGAGGGGGAGGGCATTCCATAAGCGCACCGCTTGAACAGAAAAGGACTTAGAGAAGAACTTAGAGTTGTGAGCAGGAGTTCTTAACCTGAGAGAAACAGTACTACGCAAACTACGACCTTCAACATCACTGAGAAAACTAAAACGATGTCTTAAATAAGGAGGAGAATAAGGATTAAACAAAATAGTATAAAGAAGAGTAACAATACGCATGTTGCGACGAAGTCGTATAGGGAGCCACTTGAGTTGAGAACGGAAAATAGATACATGATCAAATTTACGAAGTCCAAATATAAATCGAATGGATAGATTTTGAAGACGCTCAAGTTTGTTTAATTGCTCTTCAGTGATGTCAAGGTAACAAGTATCAGCGTAGTCTAATATAGGAAGAAGAAGTGATTGTGCAAGCGCAATTTTAGTGCCAGTAGGCAAGAAGTTACGCAATCGTCTAAGAGAACCAATAGAGGCGAACGTTTTTCTGCTTATCTCTTTAATATGCTCTGACCAGGAAAAAGTTTTGTCAAACACCAAACCCAAGTTTTTTACAGAGTCACGAAAGGAGATAGTCTCATTTTCAAAAGTTAGGGTTGGTAGTGTATTCCAATCAATGCGAGATATATAATACTGGCTTCCTATGACTATCGCTTGTGTTTTTGAGGGATTTACTGTGATACCAAAAAATCTACTCCAGTGGGATATACGTGTTAAATCATTGTTAACAGTAACTATTGCATTAGGCAAGTCCGTTAATGTGGTATGAAAATAAATTTGTAGATCATCTGCATACAAGTGGTAAGAAGACTGAAGATTGTCGGTGATACTATTAATGAATAATGCGAATAATAGAGGAGAGAGTACACCGCCTTGTGGTACCCCAGCGGAGATGTGACACCAAGAGGACATATTATTCTCAATGCGTACACACTGATGACGGCCACTGAGATAAGAAGAAAACCAATTGATGACAGATGGAGATATGTTCAGAGTGCACATCAGACCTATGAGAACGTCATGATCGACGGTGTTGAACGCGTTGCTGAAGTCTAACAAAGTTAGAATAGTCAACTGTGAATTGTCCATAGCGAGACGAATGTCATCAGTTATTGTGACAAGGGCAGACGTCGTGCTGTGTCCAGCTCGAAATCCCGATTGATAAAGATTAAGGACATTATTTTTGCGAAGGAAAGAATTAAGTTGCGAGTGAACTAAACGTTCAAGGATTTTAGATAAGAACGGAAGGATGGAGATGGGTCGATAGTCTGAGAAGGAAGAAGGATTAGGTTTCTTTGGCAGAGGATTAATAAAGGCATTTTTCCAAGTAGAAGGAAATACACCGGATACTAAGGAATTGTTAAAAATTTGGGTAATAACGGGAAGGATAATATCGAGGATAGGGAGTATCATTTTACGACTTATATCGTCAGACCCCACTGCGTTCGAAGTAACATCTTTTACACACTTCTCAACATCACATTCGTCAATTGGATCAAACCTAAAAGATGAGTAGTCGGGAGGCGAAAGAGAATGAAGGTGGTTAAATAAGGCAGTCTTATCATTGCCACCAAAAGCGGTAGAAGTAGAAAAGTGCCTATTAAGGCCATTAATGTCAAGATTATTGGACACGTTATGATTATTCTTTCTTACTCCCAGTGACTTTAAAAATTTCCAAACTTTACTTGGATCACCATTTTCGACAGACTTATGGATATGGCGGCGTTGAGCCTCCCTACACATCTTGTTGCAGGTATTACGAGCTTCTATGTACTTGGCGCGAAATCGGTCGGGGTCGGATTTATACTTTGATTTCAAGTTATGCTTCTTGGCAATAGACGCTCTTATCTCCTCAGTTAGCCAAGGAGCAGGTAAATGTTTGACCCTGACAGGCCGGACTGGAGCGTGTTTGTCATAAAGTTTGACTAAAATGGAATTAAACGTATTCATCTGGTCGTCGATGGTATCATAATCAAAAACTGATGCCCAGTTATACTCCGAAGCATCCTTACGCAAAGTATCACAATTCATGGCACTAAAATTGCGCTGCATTAGAATTTTAGGCTTATACTTAGGTGGACGAATTTTGAAAGAGAGATACAGAAGATCATGGTAAGAGAAAATGTCCGCATTGCATTGGCCATGTTTAGCAACAAGGTCTGGGGAAGAAACTAATATAAGGTCGAGAAGAGAAAGGTTGCAACCCGGGAAGTGATGAGTAGGCTGTAGCGGTAAAATTGAAAAATTACATGATTCGGCAATAGATTTTAAGGAGTTCGCTCGGTTGTCACCTTTGAGTAAGCACGTATTGAAATCCCCCATGATAATAATGTGTTTGTAGGCAGGCACGATATCTTCTAGAAGAGTCTCAAATGTAGAAAAATACTTAATATTACAAGAGGAACTATAAAAGACACCAAGAAGAATTGGAGTATGGGAAAGTGTAACTTCGATAAATAAGTACTCGGCTTCAAGAGAAGAGTCGGTAATTTGAGAAACATTAATAATGTTGAAAGGAATATGTGAACGGAGATAAATAGCAACGCCGCCACCGCCTTTGTCAGGACGATCGTTGCGAATGAGTTGGAAGCCAGGTATCGAGTAAGAAGTAGAAGAAATGGAAGGATTTAACCACGATTCAGAAACTAGAATTGCATGGACGAGTTTACTGTCGAAAGTCGTGAGCAGATCAGCATAATGGTGTGGAATGCTTTGAGCATTGATATGAATTATATTGAAATTTTTCGGTACCTCAGAAAAGCAATTATTCACAGTCTCGTTGAGCGGAATAGGGATTGAATGAAAACTGTCTTCATTGGAAGAAGCTGAGAAAAAGCTGTTATTTAAACTATTCATAATAATAATAAATAAATAATAATATTATAAACAATAAATTAATTAATTAAATAATTTTACCTTATCAATTACAAATTATAAAATTAAAGCTGTACTAACTATACATCTACCCGCCAGCAGAAAGGGCAAAGTAACAATAACACACAATTCTTTACCAATAGTAAATTAAAATAAAATACTGCATGACATTGACAGCAAAACAATTTCGATATAAATAAAAAAAAAAAGTGACAGTGACATATGACATTCAACTGTCATTATGAATTAGATATATCAAACAGATGACAGTTAACTAACATATGATATCAAAAAAAATCTGTGCAAGAAGGTAAATTAAAAATGTGTAAAACAAACGGAAGGTGGATCCAATAGCTGGTTACGTAATATCGATCACAAAGCTACCTTACATTCGGTACAATATAAAGGCCGTCCTGCGACGGTAAATAAATGAAGCGTTACTTCTTGGTGGTAGCCCCACGCTTCGGCCGCGAGGCGGCCGCTGTGCCTGTCGTCAATGCTGTCGCCTTCGATGATGCAACGGAAACAGTGACTGTCGTCGGTGAAGATGCTGCCACCGGACCCGCTGCTTGCGATTCTTCCGCTGAGTCTGACGACGGCGATGGCCTAAGGAGGCCGTCTACCTCCTCGACGGTGTACACCCGGTGCCTTTTACCGTCCTGGCCGATGACGAATACGCAACCATCCTGTGTCCAACATTTGCTTACACCAAAGTGTTGGCGTGCAGCCATGAAAGCCTGGTGCCTTGTTTTGGTCAGAAATTCTGACAAGGTTAAGCCAGATCCCTTGAGGCTCGTCTTAGCCTGCCAAAACTTATCCTTCAGTGAAATATTAATAAACTCAATTAGAATTGGCCTAGGTTTCTTACCACTGACATTATGGCCCATACGATGACAGCGGGCAATATCATTTACTGAGAAATTCAGCAACTTCAGTTTATCTCCTGCTATCCGGACAACTGCTGTAGCCAAATCTTCTTTGGAGTCCTCAGCCAAGCCATGCAGTAGCAGAATGTTGCGCCGAGTGTGCATCTCCAGGTGCTCGGTTTGCTTTAGGATCAGTGCGACTTCATCTTGCAGTGACTTAACAGCTGACATTATGAACTTACGGAAACCATTGAAGTCAGTGGATAGTGTAGTGACTGACGGTGTTGGGCTGGCCTGTTGTAGGCTATTCTCAAAGTCCGCCATTTTGGTGTTAAATAAAGTCATCATGTCAACAATTGATTTTTGGACAGATTCCATGGTGTTTATTGTTTTAAGAGAGGAGATTAAACTGCTGGCAGGTAGACTGTGTTACTTATTTTTTATATACATAAAACCAGTGGTTATGATTAAGATTAAACTGATTAAAATTAAATAAATGAAGAGGAGTTAAAAAACGCGACTTTTTATTTCACTGCTACCCGCCGAGTTTATTGCAAGTCACAAGTTTTTTTTAAATGTTCATCATTAGGTCCTTTTAGTCTCTACTACAGGAGCACGACCCTCTATGTACTACTAAAGCCATACTTGGCCAGAGCAGCTAAAGGACTTAGCCTACACTCTCCACGCTGGCCAGACGGGTTGGAGAGGTCTCTCAGATGTTTTGTTTAGCTTGTATTTCTTAAGTCGCCTTCTACGACATTCACGGGAAGACTTGGAGTGGTCCTATTCTACTCTGCTGGGTACCACACGGCGTTTAAAATGTTACATGGTCATAAAGTACAGGTGACGCCCTGCAAGGACACTTCAAACATGAGGGGCAACTAGATGCCATTTTATGTAGGTACATAAGATAATTTTTCAGGGTAAGGGAATCAAATTTATTGTTTTTTTTTGCCTGTTATTAAATTTATTGCGTACATGATAAAGAAACTTATTGATAAAAGAAAATATTATTTTTATTTATTTTTAACAACATTTGGCTGATCCGGTGTAGAGCTCGTACCGCCTCTTTTTTGGGTTATCATGTAAATGTAGCCTATATGTTAATCTAGGGTGTCAGCTACCTCCATATCAAATTTCATCAAAGTCTGTACAGCCGTTCTTGTTTTATATACGTGTAGCCAACCCTTCTTTATTTTATGCAAATATCATCACATATATCTTTCTTTATAATTTAAAAAAAATCGCAAATGAGTGCTAGTACAAAGAACAATATTAATGTTTGGTGAAGTAATTTCAATGTTATTGTAAATATTAGTTAATACGCGATAGAGCACGGAACCAATTTACGAGAAATAACGGTTATTGTCCTAAATTTTAAGAAATTAATGTATCCAATACTTGAATTAAAATAGAGCGAAATGCCAATACGACTCTTTTTTATTAAAAGTTACGCGAGACATAATGAAAAAATTAAATTAAGAAATAAAATATGGTAAGAAAATTCCACGCGAGGTATGCAGGTATTTAATCCAGCGATTATGTACTACGAATTTTAATATGAGTATATAAAAACAGCATTTTGAATGCTACAAACACACTTGCAAAAATATTGTATGCCTTACTACAATTAGTCGATTTTCAAATACATTGTAAAATGAGTTGAAACAAATAGGAACCCTAATACCTCAGGTGACGCAACCCTTGATGCATATAAGGGGAATGGGATGTGGTGGAGATTTTTGACGTCAGGGTTTGAAGCGCGTTAGCTCAATTAGCAGAGCGTAAGTCGTACATATGTATAGCTAAGGTCGCTGATTCGAATCCTGCCCACTTGGATTTTTTTCACCATATTTTATTTCCTCAGGGTTAATTTAATACCTATGAGTATGTCAGAATAGCATTGTGAATGCAAACAATACACACATATAAAATACTAGCTTTCGCCCGCAGCTCCGCCGGAGTCAATGTCGATCCCTTGGGAATAGCAGTATTTCCCGGGATTAAAGGTAGCCTATATCCTTTTCCATAATCCAGAGAACTTGTATGTAAAAATTCATGATGATCGGATGATCGGTTCAATAGTTACGGTGCGAAAGCGTAACAAACAAACGAACTCACTTTCGCATTTATAATATTAGTTACGATAAGGATAAGGATAGTATGTAGTATGACTAGCTCCGCGGCGCAGCGGTCAACACGCCAGCCTGCGACATGGAGTGACCGGGTTCGATCCCCGGCCAGGTCAAGATGGAAAATGATCTTTTTCAGATTGGCCTGGGTCTTGGATGTGTATCTATATATGTATTTGTTATATTAAATATAGTAAGGATAAAATATAAGGATAAAATATATTATTTATAGTAAGGATAAAATGTTGTATAGATAAATTACAACCAATGTTTTCTTTCACATATTTTCTAGTTAGTCCTTGAACTCTCGCTCTGAAGATGGCCATCTGAATTGGCTGAAACTTGTCGGCATTACCGACTAAAACTATGTGAAACAATTTGTTGCAACTGTTTTTTATTAAACTTCAATTAATTAATGTAACATCACGCCTCCTTATTTAATTATAGCCAAGCTCGGGCCCTTTGTGCAAACACCAACAAACCGAGTTCATTATTCCTGACAAGTATTTGTCGCAATATCGCAGTATATTAATAATAATAATAATAGCCTTTATTTAACAATCTTTCTTACAATATATTTACAATATAATATTTAATATGACACCGGTACGCGAAGATTGTCTTGCTGTCCAGCATAGGCCTCCCCTAGAGTTCGCCATCGAATGCGATTGTGCGCTTGTCTTTTCCAAGTATGTCCCGCTATTTTTTTTATATCGTCTTCCCATCTACGACGCTGTCTCCCTCTGCTTCTTTTGTTTTGTCTCGGACACCACTCCGTTACGTCCTTAGACCATTTATCTTTTTTACTCCTAATCATATGTCCTGCCCACCTCCATTTTAGTTTTTTAATACAGTAAGTAACATCTGTGATTCTAGTTTTCTTCCTTATAGTACCAAGTTTTATTTTTTCTTTTAATTTGATGTTAAGTATGCTTCGTTCTATACTGTGTTGGCAAGTTTCTAATGTATGTATGTTATGGTTAGTTAAGCTCCACGTTTGGCATCCATATGTCAGGACAGGCAAAATACACGAATTAAATATTTTGCTTTTCGCTTTCAGTGGTACGAGTGGGTTTTTCATTACCTCCTTGAGAGACCAGTATCTTTTCCATGCCAAAGTAACTCTATTGTTAATTTCTTTCGTTGTTAGGTCTATTGGGGATATGATCTGTCCGAGGTATGTGTATTCCTTCACATATTCTATGATTTTTCCGTTAACAGTTATAGGGATGCTTTCTGAGTTTGACATTATTTTGGTTTTTTCCGTATTCATTGACAGTCCTACTTTATAACTTTCGTAAACCAGTTGTTCTAACATCTTTTGTAGGCTTTTTGAATCTTCGGAAATTATTATTAGATCGTCTGCAAATCTTAGGTGGTTTAGTCGCACTCCGTTGATGTTTAATCCGTAGTTATCCCACTGGAGACGTCTAAACACGTGTTCGAGAACAGCTGAGAAAAGTTTGGGTGACAAAGGATCACCTTGTCTTAGTATATTACAATGTGGTAAGTTTATTGTTAGCAGGTGGGACATGAGGGTGCAAACTTCTCCGCTTTCATGTATAAGTTCAGAACTCAGTTGAAACTATTTTCGAACTTAGGCTGCGTAATCATGAAATTGAGTGCAATATATTTGTTGAACTCGTTTAAAGTAGCAGTCATAGCACTTTTTAGAAGTTTAAAATAAATGTATCAAAGTAAACATAATTAAAATATGTTTATGTTATTTTTTTAGCATTTACACTAAACACTAATATAACATACACAAATGAAATATGATGAAAAACTTCCACCCGGGCGGCGTTTGAACCTGCGACCTTAGATTTATGTAATTCATAATTCATTTATTCGTCGCTTACATGTTGCATAAAGTTGACAATAATAGATAGTGCAATATATACATGTACCCAGTCAGGGCGTTGCGACAGATTAATTACTAAAAGATATAAAATTAAATATTTAAATCGTTTTTTTTTTTTTTTTTTTTTTCTTTTAGTTCTTTTAATAAATTATTTATACAATTCTTCTTTATTCATGAACACAATAAACATAAGTAGTATTTGAATTTGTTACATCCTAAACTACTAAGTACTTAAATATAAATATAATGCACATTTTATCCACATCAAAACAATTAATATCTATGCAATTCATTCATCATCATTGTCATCATAATTAATGAATTAATAAAATACTATTATTCAATTATATTAGGTCAATACATACAATTATGTCACATACATAGGCGCTCTTATAACCCGTCCCTTAACGTTTCCGGTGCAAAGGTGCCCATAACACTAGCTGCGTTGCCGCGCTGGATAGCTATGGCCATCCTTTGCACCAGAAACGACCCAGAGCGGGGGTCGCCAGTCTTTTCGCCTATGCGATGACCTATCTCTTTTATTAGGCGCTTAGCTTCCACACCCCAGCTGCCCATGGTCTCTACGGCTATGGGCACAAAACAATATTGTGGCTCCATAGCCGCGTACTTTAAGCGTTTCCTCTCCGCTGCATCCTCGGCCGCCGCCGCCGCCGTACCAACCGTTCGTCCGAGGTGGCTGGCGGCGACTGTGCTGACACAGGTAGCGTCCCACACCACGCATCTTCCGTGCTTCCACGGCACGAGAGTCAAACCGTCGGGCCTTTTTCCGTCGGATCTACTGAGGCCAGGCGGCTCCAACACACATGGGACACCGGCAGAAACAAACGCCCTACGGATTAGGTCGTTAAGCGCATGGTGCCGTGAAAACCTCCCTGTGCAGCGACGACAACTCAGCGCGTGGTGACCATCGGCGTCCACCATGGATCCGCAGATGCATCTATGTGGTTCACACACTCTGCAGCCCAGGCGGAGAGCCACGGCCACCCGCATTGAGTCATCGTCAAGAAATGTGCCCAGGTGAGGCGACGGAAGCGCGTGCAGCCACACGCCCGATTCCGGCTGTGACACCACTCTGAGCCTCGCTAAGTCAGCCCCCGAGGCATCGTCTAGGAGACGACTGTGAGCCCTTTTGACGCCCATCTCATCCCAAGCCCGCTGAAGATGGTTAGCCACCGGACTCGGAGCACCCGAGTTAATAGTCGACCACGTAGACACTGCCTCGGCGACATGAGGTATGCTAACCCTGGCATCATTGGGTGAGAGAATCACAGTAACCAAGTCTACAACCCCATGTGCCGATGCCAAAAAAGCCGGTAACCCAACTTCGCGAGCGCACCGAATCCCGAGGCCCCCATGCCTGACTGGAAGAGTCGCCTGCGTCCACTGTGTCTCATTAAGGGATATGTTCAGTATCGACTCCAATGTGCATTTCAAGGTACCATCAAAAGCTGATATCTCGTCGTGGCACAGCCATGTAGGCGCTGTTCTAAGCAAAAAATTTATTTTCGGCAATGCAAAACACGCTCGCAACAACACCATTGCCACGTGTGCCGGTAGTTTTTGGAGGCGTTCCTGGGCAATAAGTAAAAGGTTGATTCGCGAAGTGATGGCCTCCGGAACCCCCTCAAGAAATATGGGCGAACCCAAGAGGCTGAAAGATGTAGGCACAAGTTCGCGGAGGCCTGGTAAAAGTTCGCCGAATCGTGGAAGGTGAGAACGAGCGTCTGGGCTGCAAGCAAAAAACTCACATTTGGAAGAATTCAGGTCCAATCCCAGCTCCTTTAATTTCGGTATCAAGACCTGTAAGTCTTGATAGACCGTCTCCGCATCACCACCAAGAGTGCCATCATCTAGGTACCATAAATTCAATTGTGACTTTAACTCTGAGATAATCCTATGTATGGCTAGACTAAACACGAGGGGTCCAAGTGGATCCCCTTGTTGTGCTCCTACTTGTGATAAAATAAGACAGTCGTTAAAGAAAAGGTTTGATGGTGACTGGTACATCTGATGCAGCAATGGGTAGAGTGATGGAGTCTTCTCCCTCACCTCTTCCAATAGAACGTCTCTCTCCAAAGAATTAAACGCGTTGCGAATGTCGATTTTCAGCACAATACATTCCGCATTTCCAGGATCCGTTACAAATGCCCGAGTGGCGTGAATAGCGGCCTCGCAGCCCAAACGTGTGCCGAAACCCAGTTGATGTGGCTGAAGGTAGCCCGCCATCTCCTCTTTTACAGCATGACATGCGATCTTCGCAGCCAGTCGCCTATAGACGCTACCGATAGCAATAGGCCTCAACCCTCCATCTTTTTTTGATAGCGCGCAAAGAGCTGCCCCTTAGAGATAGGGACAAACTTCTGGGTTGACCCGACCGCTTAACATAAAGTTTGCTAATTTAGTCAAACTCTCTATCAAGCGCCGCCCATTCTCCCCCACCGAGTTAGATGTCATTTCTTTAAGGTGGCCTGGGCGTAATCCATCCAAACCCCCCGCAGACCCGCTATAAAAGGAGGCCAATGCCATCTCTAAATTATTTCCTGTGACTGATACAGGAGTAAATGATGCATCGGGCTCTGGCGGGTAAATAAGTGGGCGTGACGGGCTTGGATGTTTAAGTTTCAAGGCAGCAAGCGTGTCAGGGCTCTGCTTGGCAAAGGTATCGTCGGACACCAGCAGCCTCACTGCTCCCCTCAAGTCGCCTTCATACACCTTGGATTCAATTGTCTTCCGGAACAAGCGAGACCCTGTACGCTCCGCCGCCCTACCTAATTCGTCATTGAACTGGCATGATCTAAAAGATTCGATGTTAGCTTTCACCTTTGTGGTCATGTTACCAGGCAGTGACTTTGACGGAACTCTGAGTGCACCGAATGCAAACGACAGAAGCAAAAACCAGTCGTCTACACCGTTACGATCGACACAACCATTAATCAAATCCGACAGCCTACCAGCCGCCTGATTTCGCGCACCCTTAGGTATGTGCCGAAGCACCGGCGTACCTCTTCTCAAGGTTATGAGTTCATCGAAAGGACTCTGGAGCGTCGCAACTGGTCGCTGTTTCGATATTTGATCCTCATTGGACGTTTCTGAGACGGCATTCACAACTTGGGAAGAAGCAGATGAGGATGGTAAACCTTTGTGTTTACGCCCTAAGTGGATTTTAAGACCATGCGAGGAGAAAGTACGCGTAGACCCAGGACAGTAGGGGCAAACTCTAAAACATTGGTCACTCATTACAATTGATGACAAAAAAAAACTGTTAATTAAAAATAATAAGACTAATACTTAAGTTGTATACAATAAACAGGAGATCCGGAAAATTTTACAGAATAACAACATAAAATGTCAATACAGAATCTGTCAAAAATTTAAATTCGTCCTTATTTTTATCATACAATATTATATTTTGTAACATACATCAAATCCATTCATATGAATTTAAAGAAAAAATATATGTAAATAGAAATGTAAAAATAATAATATAAAAAAAGAAATGTCATAACATAAATTAATAAATCAAACAACAAGAACCAAAAAAAAAAAAAATTACAGCTAAAAAAAAAGTATAAATTTGCGAAGGAACAATTTATTGACAAAAACTTATTTTTTTTTTGTTAACTTTGATGACAAAAAAAAAACTAATTTGCAAAAAACAATTAATTAAAAATAATAAGATAAATAATTAAGTTAAAAAAAAAAAAAAATATTAAGATACTTTTAAACATCGAATAACAATTGAACAAAGTACCGGGATTGGAACTCGTGACTGTCAGACGTGGCCTCTATCGCATGACGCTTCTGTAAACCGCTGGACCAGTGACTCGACGAACACAGTGATGAAATATTGTAACTCGATTGAGCCGTAGCTGGCGTGTGAATGTACTTATACTTTGCTTTGATGACTAAGGTTCAAAGTCCAATATTGAACGTTTTATGCAGGCGAGTTTAAACGGTCGTTGAAGATTTGATTTTTAAAAATAAGCACATAATTAAGTCATAAATCTTGCCTTTTTCTATTGATTTTGTATAAACACTTAGTAACGTTCGTATTTATGTACATTTTGCCTCAAAAAATGCTCAGGAACTCACAGTTTTCTCCAGTAATGATTTGTCCTTTTTTCCCATAAATGCGTTCACCGATTCAGCTCCCAACACTCTCACACGTCTATTGTTAGTTTATGTACATATCACTTTATACATTGACGTAAATGAGGAACTTAAATAATTTTACAATCACATTTTAACGGATGACGACTCTGTGCCTTGCGCCACCTAGCGGGCATTTTTCCAATATTTAAACTGGCACGAAATAATTTTTGCGAAATTCAATATGATTATACAAGTCAAAGTACAACCTATGCTCTGCCATTTGAGCTATCCTATTCCTCTTATATTCAAACCTTAATGTATATAAGAGGAACGGAATATGGTGAAGATTTTCGGCGCCAAGGAAGCGTGGAAGCTCAAATAGCAGAGCATAGGTCGTACAGAGACCTAAGGTCGCAGGTTCAAACCCCGCCCGGGTAGATTTTTTCACCATATTTTATTTCTTAATTAAGAATATGTCAGAAATTGCGTAAAAAGGCCAGAACAGTATTGGTCAAGTAGCGTACTAGAAATTGATAAATGATTAGCAACGTGAGAAAGGTACTCTACCACTGGTTATTTTATCCATACACACTTAGTACAGTAAAGTTCAAGTACCGCGACGTGTTATTTTATCATCAATCCATTTTATGCATCGACATCTACTTTACCAACACTGGAAAACTGGAAGGGTTACCCGATTTGATAGAGTAGTAGGCTAGTGTACTCTCTACTTACTCAACGCGTATACCGGAGGATTTAGCGATGCTTTGTACTAACTCGATTGCAAATAGTTGTACTGCGGATAATACGTGCGCTTTCCTTTCACAGCATTTTCCTGCAGCTATATACAACTATACTGTGAACTTTCTCAGAACAGCTATGTACGGAATATACAGTCCGGTAGACCTAATGACTTAAAAGTTAAAACTTTTATTTAGAAAGGAGACCTACGCAGCCACTTTTTACGTTTTAAAGTATCTAAAAACTACAGACTACCTGACCTATGTCACAAATTTTTAGCTTAGTAGGGCCGTTAAGTAATAAGTATTTATTTATTTTATCAATTTCTTAATTCACGAGATAAAAATAAATTCGTAATGCTACAACATTTCATTTTTTTTGTTTTCATTACTACTTACCTATCATTGTGTCTGTAACGTTGGCGATCAACACGAAAACACAATCTAAAGCAGCTAGTACAATGAACAATTTCACTGTTGAATACTGTTATTTGTATTGCAGATCGCAGTGAGGTGCTAGTGCACGAAACAACTTTGCGTCTGAGTGACGAGATGAGTTTCCAACTCCCACTTCTCGCAGTGACGACAATGGCCAATGCTAGACTTTATAAAACATTAGTTTTATCATGTTAAAGCTGTTAAATAATCGTCAATATTGTAAACAAGAACTTGAGCACTTTACAAGACTTATTAAATAATCTAACTAGGAATTGACACGGTCAAGTGCCTACACTCAAAGTGTACCTATGTACAAACTCATAAATTAATTGTCCGATCAACTTATTTGCATGCATGCGTTTGCCATATAGTAGGTTCTAGCATTTAGGGATTTTGGCAGCGTAATCTTTAGAAAGCGAGCAAGTTTTTTATTTATTTATTTATTTATTCTTCGGGAGTCTTACAGCATCAATAAACATATAATAATTCTTATATAATATATAGATATTATATAAGAATATAATATCTATATATTACACATCAATAGCACATAGGTGCTAATAACAAGTCTCCGCCTATTAAAATATTAGTATTTTTTTTTAACATTAGTATTTTAAATAGGTATTTGTTAATCTGCTTGTCAAAAGTGAGTCATTTATGTGAAACATTAAGTAATCTAGTGAAAACTACTACAAGTATTATCGTAATTAATACCACCATCTGAATAAAGTTTCCGAAAAGGAATTTTGAAAATCGGTCTACAATTGACGGAGAAATCGGTGAACATACAAAAAAATATACAGTCCAACATAGAACCTCGTCCTTGTTTGAAGTTGGTTGAAAAATCGTAGGCACTATGGCTCTCCAACGAACAAGTTATAAGCTCGAAATTCAAACAAGACAACTAAACTTTTTTAATCACGTACAGTTTCAAGCAACACACATCCTGCATTCAAACTAACTTACAACGTATTAACCAGTACGAAAACATGAACTCAAAACCAATGTTAGCTGTACATTGAATGGACATTTGTACACAAACTGTGCAAGTTGTACTGGAAGATGTGTTGGATGTTAAAATTACGGAATTCAATTTCGATCGATTAGTTCGCTAAGCTAGTTATTGATTAGTAAAGTTGTATCTGCAGTGGAGTTGGCTTATTATGTTTACTGTGCAGCTCACAGTAAAGTATGATATTTAGAAATATCTTGTAAAATAACATATTCAGCATTAATATTCGACATTACTCCCTCGAGAAAGTAGTTTTACTAGAGAGTGTAAGTAAAAGGGGTTGCATTTTTAGTATAAGCAAGTAATTTGTTTTTATTTTTTGTTTACTCAAAGAAAAACCACGTATGTCACGTTTCGTGTGCAATTGAGAACGTGGAACAAGCGATAAAGACACGATCAACTAAGCGTTCGGCTTGTGGCGCATCTATCTCTCTTTCACCGTTATCACGTAAAATTATAGTCCGTAAACCGACTTAACAGACAGCATTTTTTTTAACTGTAAAGCATCTCGTGATAAATTGTATTATTTTAAAATCTCTTGCCAAATACCATTTTTAGTATACAATATTCTACATTTTGAAAGAAAAAGGTTTGTATATTTAGCGATGTCCAATTTTTTCGGACGTTTTAAGGTGTAGTTAGATTTGTCTCGAGTTGACTGTACGAGCTCTGGCTTCTATGTAGATTGTTTAAAATTTTATCTTTTTCACGGCTGCCTAAAAAAAGACTGTAATGTTCATTAGCGTCACGTATCATTTTATCTACATCTATATTAATATTATAAAAATTTGATTGTTTATTGTTTGTAAGCATTGAATAAGCTCCTACAGGACTGATTCGGAAAATTATTTTACCATTAGAATGCAACATAATACCTGATAAACATAGGCTATAGAATAAAATACTTATATATTAATATAATTAATATATAGGTATTTTATAATTCATAAGTCATAAGATATTAATATAATTCATAAGTGCTTTGAGAGATTTGTTTGTTTGATGTATTTGAATTATTCTTACATCATTATAGTTGGTATTTATTACTTGGATAGATAGGAATTCTAAAATGGGGTATCCTTAGAATTTTCCTCCTACAGAATCTACGTCTGCATTTGTTTTGTAAAGAATACTTGGTGATCATTGACATATTGTCGCAGTAATTATCATCAGATTGATCTGATAATGAACATCTTCTTAAAAGTTGACACAAAATAGTAGCATTACTTGTACTAAAGAAGTCTTACAAATTTCATCATGACGCAGTCTAATTCTGAAAATAGTTTCAACTGAGTTCTGAACTTAAACATGAAAGCGGAGAAGTTTGTACCCTCATGTCCCACCTGCTCACAATTTCAATAAACTTGTCCCATTGTAATATACTGCGATATCGCGACAAATACTTGTCAGGAATAATGAACTTGGTTAGTTGGAGTTTGCACAAAGGGCCAGATAACTTGGCAACAATGCAATAAGGGAGAGCGATGTTGCATAAATTAATTTAAATTTAATAAAATAGTTTGTTGTTTGGTCATTTGCGTAGTTCATTATACGAACTGAAATTTCGCTATATTTTGGTTAGAGGAAAGTTTGGTGTATTTACTGTTCTAAATTTGCAATGACCGTTAATGGTTTCGTGCTTTATCCACCATACTGATATCATCTTTACATAATATAAAATTAAGTTGCTTCCGCTGTCTTCGCTAAGATCTTTTAAGCTACTCGACGGATTTCAATGCAGTTTTCAACAGTAGATAGAGTGATCCAAGAGAAAGGTTTATGTGTAAATACATTGTACTCGTACGTAGCCGGGGCGGGTAGCTAGTTTACAATAATGTGGACATCACAACATGCAATTTCGGAGTTGTTATTTATACTAGCACATGAAAGTATTTATTTTGTATTTTGAAGAGAATATATAGGTAACGTAAACATTACTTATTCGTAGATATAAATGCTGAGAGAGTTATTTACCCAAACCAACTTTCTTTTATGTAGACCTCGAATGTTATTTGAAATAAATAACTAAATGAAAGAAAAAAGTACTAAAAAAAACCTAAATCAAAAAAGTCCGCTGTAAAAAAATACCTTTTGAAAAGAAGACTAGCTTCTATCAACCTGACCTACCAGCTTGTTCTCATTGACGATAAAATTATCTTTTTTATATTAAGAACTCCTTTTATTCTCACGCACAAAAGAAAAGGCTGTAATAACAGGAAAGACTAACTGCTTTATAATTGTAGCTACTTATGTAGATATGTACAAAAAATGTTCTACTTGAAACATAAACGTTTACCCTCAATCAAAACAACATAAAATATAACAATATCTTTATCATTTCTATCTGTAGCTCCTTTTCTTGCTAAACATCGCTACTGTTTACCCCGGTGATGATGATGATGATGATGACCCCGGAATAAAAACTTATAGTTGTTAATATTTATGAAGTTATATACACGGTGAAATTTGTATCGTTTTGGACCCTTAAAAGGACGACTTAGACTATCACAATGAACAACTTTTCCTATGGGAACAATGCTGAAAAACCCTTTTTTTTTTCAAATCAATTTTATTTTTAGTTCCTAGCTGTAGTTTGACATTCCCATACAAACTGGTCGGGTGGCGGAACTCTTTTTTATGGAAATAACGAATTTTTTTTGAGGTCCCAGCATTGGTCCCATAAAAAAAGTTGTTGGTCTGAGTCGCCCCTTTAAGTGTCCAAAACGATCAAAATTTCACCATGTATACATACGTAACTAATAGGAACTCATTAATGTAACTTTCGAAATAATAATTGAGGTAGCGTAACAATTGCGGAACAAAGGCCAAAGCGAAACAGCCCAAAAAGTCCACAGTCCGTCCATAGCCAAACTGTTGCAAGCGCAAGTTTTAATAAATTCGTCACCAAAGTTAAGTCGAAAGCCTTAATTAAGATAAGGTCCTTGCTGGTGGTAGATCCATCCTGGGACTCAAGTTTAGCAGTTTGGTGTTTGTCTTAGACAACTTGAGTGAAGTAACTAGTCAAACAAACTGCGCAGGGCCGGCCGAGGTTTAAGCTTAAAACTGAATTCCTTTTGACCTTGTTGGATTGGTTCCATTCATTTGTAATTTAAACATGAAAACTGAACTTTTTTGTTTCTGGGTTCGATTCCCGTTTAGGTTAACGTGAAAAATTATCTTGTCAGATTGGCCTGGGTATTGGTTATTTATCTATACCTATATTATAAAATATAGTATCGTTGAGTTAGTATCCCATTACACAAGTCTCGAACTTTGTTTGGGGCTTTAGCTCAATTTGTGTGATTTGTGCGTATATATTTATCAGTCTGTAAAAGGGAATGTAATGTTTTTCCGGTACAATTTATGTATTTATTTTTTTCTTTTACAAAGAGCCATAGACAAGATAATAAATTTAATCTTAATCGACTATTTTGTCCCTCGTATACTCGAAAATAGGCTACAAAAATAAAGTCTTTATAAATAATCAATTATACAAACCAGTAATAATTGCATCGATATTCTGATTTTTAAAGATTCGTCATGGGTGAACCGATTATTTTATTTTACTTAACTTTATATATAACTTAGCTTTTTATATAACGTTTGTCGTGAAACATTTAAACTACGATAGAAGTCCGATTAAACTACAGAGACAATGGGAATATAACAGCTTAACGACCAAATTAAATGCTGGTACACGCTCCGTTTTAGTTCAGTTATGAGTGGCCACATTTGTTTTTGGGCTTCTAGCTTTTATGGGTCCGTACGAGTTCGAGTTACGTGCTTTGATGAACGGGTCTGTTGAATTTCAGTTTTAATTTGTTTGAGGATATTAAGATTTGGATGAAATATTTTTTTAATCACAATTCGTAATTAGGCTGTATCTAGAACTTAACCGGCCACATTAATTTCGTTTATCTTTTTCTCTATGCGAAATAATGATGAAGAATTACTAAGTACTTACTGGTTTTTAGATTGGGCCAGAGGGTGTCATTCTTAACTGCCTGTCCGGTATCCTAAATACATTTATCCTGTTCCTAAATCCACAAAAGTCCTGTCTTTCTCAAGCTTAAAATGCTTTAGATTGGCAGTCGTCGGAAACACTGTATGGAAAAATAACTGTGCTCGCCAACACCCGCCTGCCAAGCGTGTGAGTATGGCAAAACCTCCAATGAAGAGAAATCACCCACCGACCAGGTGGTCAGACGACCTGGCCAAGATTGCAGAAAAACGCTGGATGCAAGTCGCTTCCAACCGGACATTTAGGAAATCTTTGGGAGAGGATGTTCACATGGACTTCTTGCGGCTGATATGATGATAATGATATTATTATTTTTAAATAGGTTAGAAAAGAGAAAGGAAATAATGATCAGTAAAGAATTGTATTTATAATAAGATATTATTATTTTTTTAATTGGATGATTCAGTGATTAACCACGATTTCATCTGATGTGGTCTATGGCAGAGCTCGCTAACTCATTAAAATTTTATTCACTCTAGCCTTAAACAGACCCAAATTACAAGTGTCAGGGAAGAGTGGCAAGAGATTCCATTCCTTAGCCGTACGCAAGATGTAATTTACTATAGGTAGGTAAATAATATGTATTAATATAAAATATAGAAAGCACTAGATCTCTTAGCAACAAATTTCTTGGGTCTCTAAACTAGTATCGCATGGAAAGTATGTGATTACATACAAGTATGATTATACTGTTCACGGCAATCCTTAAACACTGTGATGACCTATGTATAAAATACATTCCTTATTTCATACTTTTAAGAGCGTGTATTTAGTAGTCGGGGTTTAGAATTTAAACTTATTTTTATTTTCTATTTTTGTGGAAGAAGAATTAAAAAAAAACTGGTGAATTTTTCTTCATAAAATTCTGATAATTTCTATTTATAAGGTTCTATGCAAACCGCGAGAAACAGCTTACATTATATATATTTTTGGAATGTGCTAATTAAGCTCTTTATTTGGGTGAGCTTTTACAATAGTTAGCACGAATTTGTAATTTCTGTTCATTGGAATATTATGTAATATTGTTCATTAGCTATTAGAATAGCTATATCTCTCGCGTAGCTCTTCTTCATAATACGGTTTTCAAAGTGCGGAGATGAAATTATTTTTTCATCAAAATAGGCATTAAAATGGCAATTTATATGGTTAGAATTTGGGAGACGCTCGCTCGCTTCACTCTCTCGCTCTGTTTTTGTCACAAGGTAACCTCTGTGGTCAGCTTTCTGAATTCAAAGTCCAAATTTGTTTTTTATTTTCTTTAAATTGAAAATATACCTTCAACCAAAAGTACGCTTTTTATCGCGGATTAGATATCTAGTATTAGTAGTCATTAACGCAATACAAATATAAAGATTATTTATATAGGTCATTAAATCTAACTGCAAAAAGTTGCTGCAGAATATAAAAGATAACACACTTTATTAATTTTGAAATAAATGAAATCTATATCTATAATGATAAAAAGAATGAAATCTAAAAAAGAAAATTACAGTTCTTTCGCAATTTCATTGTGATATGATAAGTCAAGCTAACTTTCTAAGTTTATTATAGCTTGACGTTGACAAACGATGTCGAAAATATGAAATTATTTTACTCGAAAATACATGGAGACGTCGGCGTCTACTTTCACAGTAAAACTGAAATAAATCTCATATTTTCGTCAAGAAGCCGTCACTAAAATAACATGTCTTATATTAAGCAGAATGAATAAACTCTAAATCTAATTGACTTCTTTTTCCATTATCCTTTGTAAAACATAGTTAGATAAATAGCTTATTCTCGTGTAATATATTTTTAACTCATACAACAAGCCAAACGAAAAATGCACGAAAACCCCTGCCAAGTATGCATATGTTTTCTAGGATTATCGCTGCTTTTAACCCCCGGCAAACAAGAGGAGTGTTGTAAGTTTTACCTGTCTATGATATTCCAATCATGGTGACTTACTCTGGGCCTCATAAGAACGCTCAAGGCCGCTCAAAGGTCTCTCTGTAGCGTATATAACCAATGGCTGATGGCGCCGAAGTGGGCTCAAACGACAACCACGTACCGGCTAGCTTAGCGTCGGACTCCCACCGACTAGGTGGTCGGACGACCGAAGCAAAGTCGCAGGAAAGCGCTGGATGCAGATTGCTTTCAAACAATCGTATTCGAAATCCTTGGGTTCGGCCTATGTCCAGCAGTGGACTGCTTGCAGATACACTCATCATGTCTGTGCTTCATAGCGATCAAAAAAATGGACTAATTAGAATGCGGTTTTCTGTATTTGAAATGAGATCACCGTGCGCAACTAGGATTGACCGCATCTGTATATTATGGTAGCTAGAACATCGAGTTAAGACACATTATACTTGGTATAGATAAGAAAATTTAATATTCTGTACATATTATGGAAATGGATTTAAATATAGAAAGGGCAGTGGACTGTTTTTAAAAAATTTCATCTTGCAAACAACTTAGATACATACATTAAAAATATCATAATATTGAATTGTTAAATTTAACACGGTCTCCACTGCAGAACTCTCATACTCTGTAATATGGATAGTGATCATAAGTTCTTCGTTGGCGACGTCAACCGCAAGCCGCAAATATGATGAGTGCTTGAGAGAACACTCGTTTGTCATATCCGAATATGAAACGAGATATTCCTGGCCATCAGTAGACAGTATCCGAATTCGAGTATTCGGGTTTTGGTGCCCCTGAATTTGATCAGTTCCATACCGAACTATTTTTATGCATGTATACTGCTACTGTTTTTATGCTGCTATATTAGCTGTGGTGCTTTGGAACCCCAGACTTATTTTAACCAGACGGTTTTAATAGTTCTGTAAAATTATCTAGAAAATCACAGAAGTAAGAATATATTTTAAATTTATGTTGAACATGTTTTTTTATGGCGATCGCCATTTCTGATACTTCCTTTTTTCCTTGCGCATAATTAGGCTTGATTTTAGTTTTCTTTAATTACTCATCTGACATTCATAAAACAGCAATAATTAAATTTACCAGAAACCATACGACATAGGACTACACTTTTGATCAACTAACGTTATAATTCTATTTTTAATGTATAAATATTGACTACGAAACTTATTTCGACTTATTTATTAAAATAATTTTGACTTGTAATCTTATAATCTTAATGAATTTCGCAAAAATTATTTCGTGACAAATTTAATATTTAATTATATATGTCTTAAAAAATAATCTGTCGCAACGCCCTGACTAGGTACATGTAATTATACTGCACTACACATTATTGTCAACTTTATGCAACATGTAAGCGACGAATAAATGAATTCTGAATTATAGTTAACATACCTACTATCTTATAAAGTTACCATTCATACGATTATACGAACCCGTTATACAATAGATAGTGATCATAAATTCTTCTTTGGCGACGTCGGTCGCAAACCGCAAATATGGCTGGTGGCTAGGAACGTCGTTTGTATTTTCGGAATATAGAACAAAATATTTCTGGCTATGTGTATACAGTATTCGCCATGGTTTTTGCATATACAATTTCAATTTACAAAATATATCAGGATGTTTTTAAAAAAGAAATGTTATCAGTTTTCGTGACAAACGGTTTTACTATATTTTCATTTCAAACTTTAATATAAAATAATAGAAACTGATAAAATCTCATTTCACAATTGGGCAATAAGAACTAGGCATACTCGAATTCTCTTACATTGTAAGAACGAGTGAATACCTAACTATCTCTCACCCTACTTTTACCAAACTTTTATATTACCGTATAATTATGCTATATCACAGCATGATTTTAAACCTCACACCTAAATGCAAATCTATGAATCAGAATCCCTAATGGAAGACAGATTAGCAAGAAAAAAAACGCAAAAAAATTAAAACAAAAAATACCTTCCCTTAGGAATTCACCTAGCGTGTCTTTGTATGGGATTGAGATCATTTTTTTACTTCATTATTTACCTATTTTTCTTGCAATTCTATATTTCACTAGATACACAAAAAATAAAATAATATATAGGTATATATACATGAACAATGAACCTAAAACTAAAAACCTTAAAAAATTTAATATAATAACTAAATTAAATTATTAAGAGGAGTCCCTTTAGGCAAGGTTCCGAAGATACTAGCAGCGTTCCCCCTTTGAATAGCTAGACTAATTCTTTGTCCGAGGTAGCTGCCAGCTCTTCGGTCTCCTGTGATGTCTAACCTTTTTGCTATTTCCTTAAAAAGCCTTATAGCGCTAGGACGACGAAGGGTTTCGACACCAAATGGGACAAAAACATATTCGGAGCCTAGACCCCTGTATTTAATAATAAATATAAAGCTCATTTCCAAATCACGCTATGTGATACACTGTTTGTTTTTGATTTGGCTTGAACGCATTGAACATCTGAATATTTTTCATAACCGAAGCCCCAATACGATATATAGGTACAGACAGTACCAGTAGCAAAGACGCATACATACCGTAGCTTTCACCGATACCATCCACCGGTAATATGAATGGATAGTGATCATAAATTCTTCTTTGGCGACGTCAGCCGCAAGCCGCAGACAGGTATGACGGCTGGTTGCGAGAATATTCGTTCGTCTTATCGGAATACGGAACGAGATACCTTTGGCTAGGTTTACACAGTATTTGCCAGTATCTTTGCTTGTCAATCTTTAACTGGCAAATATATCAGAATATCTTATAAAATTAATCCTCTTAATTTGATCAGTTTCCATGCCAAATAGTTTTTACTAGAGGATTTTTCATTTAAAAATTGAGCATAAGCAAATATATCAGAATATCTTATAAAGTTAATCCTCTTAATTTGATCAGTTTCCATGCCAAAAAGTTTTTACTAGAGGATTTTTCATTTAAAAATTGAGCAAATCACTAAGTCGAATTTACTCCATTTTTTGTAACAATAAATGAGTGGCACGATTAACATATTTTTGATCCATTACGATCGATAAAAAAAGGCTATCATTGGTGTTTAGAAACGTTTTATAAAAGTTTTTAAGAGAGGGGCTCTTATAAACTTATATTAATGGATCAAAAATATGTCAATCGTTTATTGTTTTGGCTCGGACGCATTAAAACACATTAAACTACTGAATATGTATCACAACCAAAACTCCAAAAATGATAATATCAATACGCTGCATACATACAGTACCGCTTTCACCATTACCATCCAACGGTAATATGAATGGATAGTGATCATAAATTCTTCTTTGGCGACGTCGGCCGCAAGCCGCAAATAGGTATGATGGGTGGTTGCGAGGACCCTCGTTTGTCTTGTCGGAATACGGAAAGAGATATTCTAGCCATCTGTACACAATATCTGCCGGGTTTTCTGTGAACTCTGAATTTCATGAGTTCGAGTCTGAGTTTTCAGGAAGGTTTATAACTTACTTATTTCGTTTAAATATGATTCCGGCTGCAATGTTAGCCGTGGCCGTATTTTATGAGGAGTCCGATGACCCAGTGGGGGCATTATTACCTTATTATTAGGTTGCTTAACACATGTTAAGCAACCCCGGGCGCAGTCCCCACTAAGATGGTCACCCATCCAAATGGCATAAAAAATAACTCGGGCTCCTCCGTGTTTCGGAAGGCACGATAAGCTTTTGGTCCCGGCAATCATCATTGGTAGCAGTCATTAAGCTATGTCAGATGCCTTTATGCAGCTAAAAACATCTGACACCAATATTGTTACTTACAGAAGAAAAACAACAACAACCAGAATGTTAGTTAGATTAAATTAATTCATTTGTAACAATTATTATTGAACAATTTTTTTACGATGACTCTTTTCTGACACTCGTTACTGAACTTATAAAAAATATACATATAATTTTTTTACTATTTCATTTGATATTTATGCAGGCTTTTACTTGATAGGGCTTTATTAATTTATTTTTCTATAATAGAAATAAAAAGATAAGAACAACTGACTTTTGCTTGTCGGAATATTTAAAGGCTTCTATGGGCAACGATATCTGTAAGGTATTTTGTGAAATAAAGCCTCTGAATTTGATAGGTTTCAGTTCAAAGTGGTGTTGACTTACCTTTAACCTTTCTTCAGTATTATATTCATTTACAGAAATATTTTACAATGCGGAGGTTTTATTACTAAATTCTATTATTGGCGTTTCGTTAACAATCTCCAATTCGAAACCAGCTAAGTGCGAATTCGATAGTATGAGTACCGCTATAAGTATAATATCTAGAAAAAATAAACTCGTTTCTTGGTATGGGTTCTGAAAATTTTCATTAAATTCCCTTTTTGTTGTCACGGCGGCAATAGGCTAGTTTCCTGGGTTGTAATAATAACATAACAATTAGTCCGTCAGTTAGATAATCAAAAAATATTGGACACATATTTTTTCTTTTGTCAAATAAATAATAAAGATAAAGCGCGTCAAAGTTCAGGAGTGGGGGCTCGTGACGTCAAAGTTTGCTAAAAATTGTAGCAAACTATGACGTCACACGGAACTTCAAAATGCTATATCCTTATCATTTTTTGTTTAATCGACAAAAGAAAAAATACGTGTCCAATATTTTTTTTAGTACAGTTCATAATATACAGCCCTGAGACAGGTGAATGGAAGGATAGACAGTTTACTGTCTGTACTGTTTTAATAAAATAGTGCGGATCATCATCATCATCATTATTTCGAGTAGGTGTCACGGTCAATCAACCATGCACACTCTGGTGTCAGAGTTGTTTGGAACTGCCTCTCGGCCTCTGACGTGGTTCCTTTAACGACTACCAGATGGCAGCCGGGACCAACGGCTTAACGTGCCTTCCGAAGCACGGAATGATCTTAATCAGGTGTCTCAAGGCTGCAATGTCCTAACCAAACTGGAAACATCTATGCAAAGTATGCTTCCCTTTGGAATCGAAAATAAAAATACTGCTGCATTCCCTTGAACCTGGAAAATCAGGTTACTAACTTAGCTATTTTCAGTAACACTTTATTAACTTGTAGCTAACAGATAGGTGAATGGTATGATAGACAGTAAAGGTTTAATAAAATAGTCCTGCATTCCTTTGAACCTGGAAAAATAGGTTACCAACTTAGCTATTTTCAACAACACTTTATTAACTTCTAGCTAACTGCATGTAATTTCAAAACCCTGTTTCTAGTTAAAACTATAATTCTAGTTCGCAACTCTAGTCTGCAAGATCATGGAAGATGGTCTGCAACAATCTATCAAGTTTCGAGGGATCTATCTCATTTCCTTGGTGCCGCTGTACAACTTTCAGAAGTTCAGAACACGTTCAAGGAGTGTTTCCCCCTGACTGTGTAAGGGATCTTTAAAAACGAGAAATGGAGGTTTGAAAACTTGATACTTTTGAACGACAATACCTAAACTTAAATGTATTCATTATCATCATTTCAGCTATTCTAAAGTCGTCTGCTGGACAAAGGATTTCTCGACATTTCTCAGATATTACCATGCAGGCGAGTTGCGACCGCAGTTTCTTATCTTCTTATGTTTCTAACCTGCAAATCATAATCATGTTTAAGCTAGAAAACGATTGGAATTTGTTGGATTTGAGAATTAAATGAAGGTATAAGGATACTAATTGCTCGGATGAATGAGGGAAAAGCTAGTAACAGCTCGACCAGGCGCGCGTACATGATGCCATTCCTGCAACCACCAGCCAAGCAGTTAAGGATTACAACCCTTACTTAAGGTTTCTGATATCTCTCAGCTGCAATGCTACTGGCTCCGCCTATACAGATACTTTGCCAGCCTATTTGCTAACTTAGTGTACAACGTTTTGATAGTCACTTCAAATTACATTGCCTTTTATATATCATAAATAAAAATAGTGAATCATACGAAAACCGCAATGTATTTTGAAGTGACTTTAAAAACGTTGTACACTAAGTTAGCAAATAGGCCGGCTGGACTACAACCCATAGCATTTGTAAAGTACGCTTTTTATTACTTTGATTAGTGATAAGTTTGCCTTTGTACCTATTTTTGTAATTTAATTGTACATTCTTTGTCCTTATTTATGTTATGGTACAATAAAGAGTATTTTATTCATTTATCACATGCTACCGAAGAATGCTTTTTATTTTCATATTTAACAAAATAATAAGCTACCTTCTTATTTCAAATAATAAACAAACTCTGTCGAGATATGCTACTAATAACATGAAATTCCAAAACCTATTTCTATCGTACAACTAAATAATTTTCTCGTTAAGATCATAATTCTAGTTCGCAACTTGAGTATGTTAGATGTATCAAGGAAGTTGGTCTGCAACAATGTATCCAATTTCCTATTTCTTGGTATCTGAACAACTTTCAGTACACGATCAATGAGTTCGCTAACAATATAATGGATCTTTCAAAAAGGAAAAATGTAAGTTTCAAAATTATTTATTAACTAGAACTTAACGGTACTGAATCTAAAATAAATTATCAATCTAATGATTGGTGTGATATTTTAAAATCTTGTGGAGTTAATATTCCAGTTGACGCGCTCATGCACGTTAAGTCACTTCGCCCATAGTTTCTAATATAGTGGATGACTAAAAGTGGCTTAAAAGAAACTCGGCTTCGTCCGTGCTTTAGAAATTGTTAACGTTCTGTTAAGGTGGTCCCGGCTGTTATCATTATGTCTTTAGGTATAGTATAATCTGACAATATTATTGACCGTTTGAATATATTACAATCGTTAAATGAAATCCGTTTTCTAACGACAAACAACTATAAATATTCCAAAAGCTTTCTCGTTAACACGACATCTCTTGTTTCTATCTCGAGGCTGCAAGATACAATATCATGGAAGTTGGCAACAATGGACCGAGCTTAGAGGAGTTTATCTCATCTCTTGGTATCTGTACAATTGTCAAGATACGATTGAGGGGCTTGCGCGCTGACAGTATATACACACAGTACAGCTAACTAGTCTGCAACAATGTACCGAGCTTCGAGAAATTTATCTCATCTCTTGGTATCTGTTTAATTTTCTGGACACGATTGAGGAGCTTGCGCGTTAATAGTATATACACACAGTACAGCTAACTTGAGTCTACAAGATACATTATGGAAGTTGGTCTGCAACAATGTACCGAGCTTTAAGGAATTTAGCTCATCTCTTGGTATCTGTACAATTCTCTGTTCAAGATTAAGGAGCTTGCGCGCTGACAGTATATACACACAGTACAACATGGAAGTTGAGCTGCAACAATGTACCGAGCTTAGAGGAGTTTATCTCATCTCTTGGTATCTGTACAATTTTCAAGACACGATTGAGGAGCTTCCGCGTTAATAGTATAAACACACAGTACAGCTAACTTGAGTCTTCAAGATACATTATGGAAGTTGGTCTGCAACAATGTACCGAGCTTCGAGGAATTTATCTCATCTCTTGGTATCTGTACAATTCTCTGGACATGATTAAGCAGCTTGCACGCTGACAGTATAAACACACAGTACAGCTAACTCGTGTCTACAAGATACATCATGGAAGTTGGTCTGCAACAATGTACCGAGCTTCGAGGAATTTATGTCATCTCTTGGTATCTGTACAATTCTCTGGACACGATTAAGGAGCTTGCGCCCTGACAGTACATACACACAGTACAGCTTACTCGAGTCTGCAAGATACATCATGGAAGTTGGTCTGCAACAATGTACCGAGCTTAGAGGAGTTTATCTCATCTCTTGGTATCTGTACAATTCTCTGGACACGATTGAGGCGCTTGCGCGTTAACAGTATATACACACAGTACAGCTAAATTGAGTCTGCAAGATACATCATGGAAGTTGGTCTGCACACTGCACTCTGTGTCATCCTGGAAGTTGGTCTGCAACAATGTACCGAGCTTCGAGGAATTTATCTCATTTCTTGGTATCTGTAAAATTTTTAGGACACGACCGGGGAGCTTGCGCGCTGACTGTATATGTAAAGAATCCATAAGAAGAAAAGTAATGGTTTAAAAATTACTAGAAGCAAAGTTAATTTTGTTTTTATAAGTTGGATTTCTAGATATCAAGCAACCCATCAGAAAGTGGAAGTTTAATTATTTTGATCACTAAACGTTTAACAACCCTTTGTAATTTGTTCCACACCTATTCAGCTTTGTTAAATGAACGCAATGTTTTTGTAGATTTGCTAAACAAGTAGTTACCGACAGTATTTTTGAAACAAAATTTATTTTCTTATGTATAACTGAATGATTCTCTAATGAAAACCATATTTTTAGCTAACCTTGCATCCGCAGGATATACAGGATATTAGAGTTAACAATGTTGTCCTTCAAACCATGGGATAGCATTGGTCTTATAGGAACAGTTGTTTATTTTGACGGGCTGATTAGATGGTTTGAGGGGCAACGGTGATTACCCTAACATCCTGTATAATAGACGTAACTCTGCAACTAACTAATGTATAAAGTTTCGAGAAATCTATCTCATTTCTAGATGTCATTGTTAAACTTTCAGGACACGATCGAAAAACGTCTCGCACTCAGCTGCACTACGCAGAAGCTAAGTATCTCTGTTTTTGATTAAAATGAGTTTTTATTCAGCAAAAAATTAATGTCGTGCGGTATTTGTATTAATTTTTTTCCTAGACCGGCAAAAATACTCGAAAGAAGATTCTTCTTCTCCTTCATCCAAGCGTTTTGTGATGCGCCAATACTCGGGGTCATTCAAGCATTCATGCTGTGAGTTGAAAGTTTTTCGACCGGCTACCTGTTCGTTAAAAATAAGTAAGCCTTAACAAGATACGTACCTACTTATAATTCATAAAAATAACAGATTTTTGACATTGATGACAAATAAAGTTAAGAGTTAAAAACGAGTAACTGTTAGATATACGTGTTTTTGTACAACTTCAAACTTCAAACTTCAAAATATTTATTTGTCTATCACAGGTTACATGGTTCTTAGATTAATTGGATAAGTACAAGCTGAGATTCGCCATTCAGGCATACAAATTTTAAATAGGTACATGTCATTTTTACAATTTATGTAACAATACATTAAATAATATTAAATATAAATAAACCAAGTAGTCACAAGAAATGTATGAGTCTTATTATTTCATTATATATCAATAGTCATTAAAAAATTCTTCAATTGTATAATATGCTTTTCCAGTTAAGTATTCTAACAGAAGTTTTTTGAAGACTTTGAAATCTTGACATTCTCTTATATTTTTCGGTAACCTATTGTATACTCTCGGAGCCATACCGAATATACTCTCTTTAAAAAGAGTAGTTTTTACATTAGGCCTATTATATAAAAAATCGCGACGTCTTGCACTATTGACACTCGCATACAGATGAGGATACAATTAAGTAAGTATCTTATTGAAGTACATGTTTTCCAAAAATACATAATGTTCTTCGTTAGTCTTAAAGTTGAATTTAAATTAAGATACTGGCTTAAATTTAACATACATACATATATATCACGTCTTTTTACCTTGCGGGGTAGATAGAGCCTAGGTCTATAAGACCTTATGGCCAGATTCAGCATGTGGGAAGGCGTGTACATGGAAAACGGAATCGAAATAGTGATAGGTTGCTAGCCGCATCGCATATTGACATGATTTCGTAGATTTTAGCCCTTGATCAGGATTTATGATCTGCGCGGGAAGAGAAGCAGCTGGCACATTCTACGTATTTCTTTTCTCCCAGACCAGCCTGGAAGAATAAAATTTAAGAGGAAAATTACTATAAAAGATTAGTTTTTGAGATAAATTAGATTTGATAATATGTATAAAATTTTAGAATGTAATTCTATGTAAGTAAAGACGAAGCGTATAATTAAAGAAAGAATTTTAAAGATATAATTATAAAATTAAAAAAAATATTTTAACTGTTCGAAAAGTTTGCGTAAAATGAGATACTTTAATCTGTCTTGGGGCAGCCGCACCGACAGTGTTACGGATCTTTTAAAAGGAAAAATGTGAGTTGAAATTCTATATTGTGCACATATTTAAGTGCAATATTTACAGTGTGGCAAGTTTTTATTACTTGAATTCATACTGCAAAATATTGAAATCGAGTTGTTCAACATAGATGCGTTCATCGTGAGCAAAGCTTAATTAATCTATAATGTTGCATTGTCCTTAAACACATATACGAGTACATTATATCCTCGAACATTATGTACCAATGCATCATTTCAGCTCAATTGGTTGTGGATGACTGTTTCAGAATTCAATTGCAATATTTCAGTTACTCAATGCAGTTTAAAACCTCGTATAGTTTAGTACAAAGAATAAATATAACGTGTGCGAATTACTTCTTTTTTTATTTTTAGTGATCTGACTGACAAATGTAACTTGGCAAGATAGTGAGATAAAGAGCTTTGAAAACTGTTTGAAAAATGTACGCACTACCACATAGGTAGTTCTTCGTAAATCTCTGATAATTTCTCACCTCTGCTTGAAACCCCGTCCTGTCTTAGCTAGAATTACATTATATCATAACTAGATTTCGCCCGTGGCTCCGCCCGCGTCAATGTTGATCCCTCGGGATTAGTACCCGGGATAAAAGGTAGCCTATGTCCTTCTCCGTACTCCAGACAACTTATATGCAAAATTTCATGATGATTGGTACAGTAGTTACGGCGTGAAAGCGTAACAAACAAACAAATTCACTTTCGCATTTATGATTATAACTAGCTTTTGCCCGCGGCTCCGCCCGCATGAATGTCGATCCTTCGGGAATAGTACTTTTTCCCGGGATAAAAGGTAGCCTATGACCTTCTCCGCACTCCAGAGAACTTGTATGCAAAATTTCATGATGATCGGTTCAGCAGTTACGGTGTGAAAGCGCAACAAACAAACAAACAAACAAACAAACAAACAAACAAATAAACAAACAAATAAACTCACATTCGCATTTATAATATTAGTAAGGATTAGTAAGGATAAGGAAGTAAGGATAAGGATAAGGAAGTAAGGATATTAGTAAGGATACTAAGGGCCTAGTGCATACTAAGGGTTCCAATTGAACTTCTTGCAGATATGGACTCTGATATAATTATAAGCACGCCTAGAACCTCTTTAATGCGACTTCACTTATATAGTAAACCAAAGTTTTTCTTTGAATGATTTTTGCATGGAAACCATTTTTCTTAACTATCTGTGGTTTGCAGGCTCAGTAATGATAGTTGCTTTTATATTGTTTTTATAACGCCTAAAGATATACACATTTTGTGTCAGATGGATGGACGGACATCGGATGCTTGGTAAAAGGGTCCTGTTTACAATAGCTGTAGTGTATTTATTTCCTTACTAAGTCAGTGGCTCGCATTGGTTTGTTTCGTGAAAAGTGATCGCCTCTTGAGGAGTTTTAACACATGCAGCCCATATACCTAGAAAGTTCAATAAACTTCTCGTATATGGTCCTGTTTTTACCCTTTGGATATAGAAACCTAAAATATCAAATCAAGAAAATAACAGTGACTTTCATATTTATATCCCTTTCAAATCGGTAATTGCCAATAACCCCGAAGGTTATACAAAATTGCAGACATGTTTTTGAAGTCAGACGTCTCTCCGTCTATTATACCTGTCTAGTCGTATTGAATCACTCTTTAGGAGATATAATTTAATATCTATTCTGACCTACACTTAGTCTAGGTCAGATTCTTGCTAAACATTTGGATTTACTGAAATCTCTTAGAAATATAAATCATATTCAGTAACTGCTCAACGCAAGTTTGTGAATTCTAAAGAGAAGTAACGAGTACTTAAATCTCGTCTCATCCTCAGAGAAAATAAATATTAAATGCGTACAAAGATTTTTTAGGGTTCCGTTTGCATGCAATGGGTGGAAACAGGACCATATGCCTCTACTGTCCGTCTGTTTGACACAGAGCTGTATCTTTTGAACTAAACCGCAACAGTTATACACGTGAAATTTTTAACAGCCCTTTGTAATTTGTTCCACACCTATTCAGCATTGTTAAATGAACGCAATGTTTTTGTAGATTTGCTAAACAAGTAGTTACAGTATTTTTAAAACAAAATTTATTTTCTTATGTATAACTGAATAATTCTCTTATGAAAACCATATTTTTAGCTAACCTTGCATCCGCAGGATATACAGGATATTAGAGTTAACAATGTTGTCCTTCAAACCATGGGATAGCATTGGTCTTATAGGAACAGTTGTTCATTTTGACGGGCTGATTATATGGTTTGAGGGGCAACGGTGATTACCCTAATGTATAATAGACGTAACTCTGCAACAATGTATAAAGATTCGAGAAATCTATCTCATTTCTAGATGTCATTGTTAAACTTTCAGGACACGATCGAGGTACGTCTCGCACTCAGCTGCACTACGCAGAAGCTAAGTATCTCAGTTTTTGATTGAAATGATTTTTTTTTTCAGCAAAAAATTAATGTCGGGCGGTAGGTATTTGTATTATTTTTTTTTCCTAGACCGGCAAAAATACTCGGAAGAAGATTCTTCTTCTCCTTCATCCAAGCGTTTTGTGATGCGCCAATACTCGGGGTCATTCAAGCATTCATGCTGTGAGTTGAAAGTTTTTCGGCCGGCTACCTGTTCGTTAAAAATAAGTAAGCCTTAACAAGATACGTACCTACTTATAATTCATAAAAATAACAGATTTTTGACATTGATGACAAATAAAGTTAAGAGTTAAAAACGAGTAACTGTTAGATATACGTGTTTTTGTACAATTAAGTAAGTATCTTATTGAAGTACATGTTTTCCAAAAATACATAATGTTCTTCGTTAGTCTTAAAGTTGAATTTAAATTAAGATACTGGCTTAAATTTAACATACATACATATATATCACGTCTTTTTACCTTGCGGGGTAGATAGAGCCTAGGTCTATAAGACCTTATGGCCAGATTTAGCATGTGGGAAGGCGTGTACATGGAAAACGGAATCGAAATAGTGATAGGTTGCTAGCCGCATCGCATATTGACATGATTTCGTAGATTTTAGCCCTTGATCAGGATTTATGATCTGCGCGGGAAGAGAAGCAGCTGGCACATTCTACGTATTTCTTTTCTCCCAGACCAGCCTGGAAGAATAAAATTTAAGAGGAAAATTACTATAAAAGATTAGTTTTTGAGATAAATTAGATTTGATAATATGTATAAAATTTTAGAATGTAATTCTATGTAAGTAAAGACGAAGCGTATAATTAAAGAAAGAATTTTAAAGATATAATTATAAAATTAAAAAAAATATTTTAACTGTTCGAAAAGTTTGCGTAAAATGAGATACTTTAATCTGTCTTGGGGCAGCCGCACCGACAGTGTTACGGATCTTTTAAAAGGAAAAATGTGAGTTGAAATTCTATATTGTGCACATATTTAAGTGCAATATTTACAGTGTGGCAAGTTTTTATTACTTGAATTCATACTGCAAAATATTGAAATCGAGTTGTTCAACATAGATGCGTTCATCGTGAGCAAAGCTTAATTAATCTATAATGTTGCATTGTCCTTAAACACATATACGAGTACATTATATCCTCGAACATTATGTACCAATGCATCATTTCAGCTCAATTGGTTGTGGATGACTGTTTCAGAATTCAATTGCAATATTTCAGTTACTCAATGCAGTTTAAAACCTCGTATAGTTTAGTACAAAGAATAAATATAACGTGTGCGAATTACTTCTTTTTTTATTTTTAGTGATCTGACTGACAAATGTAACTTGGCAAGATAGTGAGATAAAGAGCTTTGAAAACTGTTTGAAAAATGTACGCACTACCACATAGGTAGTTCTTCGTAAATCTCTGATAATTTCTCACCTCTGCTTTGAAACCCCGTCCTGTCTTAGCTAGAATTACATTATATCATAACTAGATTTCGCCCGCGGCTCCGCCCGCGTCAATGTTGATCCCTCGGGATTAGTACCCGGGATAAAAGGTAGCCTATGTCCTTCTCCGTACTCCAGACAACTTATATGCAAAATTTCATGATGATTGGTACAGTAGTTACGGCGTGAAAGCGTAACAAACAAACAAATTCACTTTCGCATTTATGATTATAACTAGCTTTTGCCCGCGGCTCCGCCCGCGTCAATGTCGATCCCTCGGGAATAGTACTTTTTCCCGGGATAAAAGGTAGCCTATGTCCTTCTCCGCATTCCAGAGAACTTGTATGCAAAATTTCATGATGATCGGTTTAGCAGTTACGGTGTGAAAGCGTAACAAACAAACAAACAAACAAACAAACAAATAAACAAACAAATAAACTCACATTCGCATTTATAATATTAGTAAGGATTAGTAAGGATAAGGAAGTAAGGATAAGGATAAGGAAGTAAGGATATTAGTAAGGATACTAAGGGCCTAGTGCATACTAAGGGTTCCAATTGAACTTCTTGCAGATATGGACTCTGATATAATTATAAGCACGCATAGAACCTCTTTAATGCGACTTCACTTATATAGTAAACCAAAGTTTTTCTTTGAATGATTTTTGCATGGAAACTATTTTTCTTAACTATCTGTGGTTTGTTGGCTCAGTAATGATAGTTGCTTTTATATTGTTTTTATAACGCCTAAAGATATACACATTTTGTGTCAGATGGATGGACCGACATCGGATGCTTGGTAAAAGGGTCCTGTTTATAATAGCTGTAGTGTATTTATTTCCTTACTAAGTCAGTGGCTCGCATTGGTTTGTTTCGTGAAAAGTGATCGCCTCTTGAGGAGTTTTAACACATGCAGCCAATATACCTAGAAAGTTCAATAAACTTCTCGTATATGGTCCTGTTTTTACCCTTTGGATATAGAAACCTAAAATATCAAATCAAGAAAATAACAGTGACTTTCATATTTATATCCCTTTCAAATCGGTAATTGCCAATAACCCCGAAGGTTATACAAAATTGCAGACATGTTTTTGAAGTCAGACGTCTCTCCGTCTATTATACCTGTCTAGTCGTATTGAATCACTCTTTAGGAGATATAATTTAATATATATTTTGACCTACACTTAGTCTAGGTCAGATTCTTGCTAAACATTTGGATTTACTGAAATCTCTTAGAAATATAAATCATATTCAGTAACTGCTCAACGCAAGTTTGGGAATTCTAAAGAGAAGTAACGAGTACTTAAATCTCGTCTCATCCTCAGAGAAAATAAATATTAAATGCGTACAAAGATTTTTTAGGGTTCCGTTTGCATGCAATGGGTGGAAACAGGACCATATGCCTCTACTGTCCGTCTGTTTGACATAGAGCTGTATCTTTTGAACTAAACCGCAACAGTTATACACGTGAAATTTTTAACAGCCCTTTGTAATTTGTTCCACACCTATTCAGCATTGTTAAATGAACGCAATGTTTTTGTAGATTTGCTAAACAAGTAGTTACAGTATTTTTAAAACAAAATTTATTTTCTTATGGTAACTGAATAATTCTCTTATGAAAACCATATTTTTAGCTAACCTTGCATCCGCAGGATATACAGGATATTAGAGTTAACAATGTTGTCCTTCAAACCATGGGATAGCATTGGTCTTATAGGAACAGTTGTTCATTTTGACGGGCTGATTATATGGTTTGAGGGGCAACGGTGATTACCCTAATGTATAATAGACGTAACTCTGCAACAATGTATAAAGATTCGAGAAATCTATCTCATTTCTAGATGTCATTGTTAAACTTTCAGGACACGATCGAGGTACGTCTCGCACTCAGCTGCACTACGCAGAAGCTAAGTATCTCAGTTTTTGATTGAAATTATTTTTTTTTCAGCAAAAAATTAATGTCGGGCGGTAGGTATTTGTATTATTTTTTTTCCTAGACCGGCAAAAATACTCGGAAGAAGATTCTTCTTCTCCTTCATCCAAGCGTTTTGTGATGCGCCAATACTCGGGGTCATTCAAGCATTCATGCTGTGAGTTGAAAGTTTTTCGGCCGGCTACCTGTTCGTTAAAAATAAGTAAGCCTTAACAAGATACGTACCTACTTATAATTCATAAAAATAACAGATTTTTGACATTGATGACAAATAAAGTTAAGAGTTAAAAACGAGTAACTGTTAGATATACGTGTTTTTGTACAATTAAGTAAGTATCTTATTGAAGTACATGTTTTCCAAAAATACATAATGTTCTTCGTTAGTCTTAAAGTTGAATTTAAATTAAGATACTGGCTTAAATTTAACATACATACATATATACAACGTCTTTTTACCTTGCGGGGTAGATAGAGCCTAGGTCTATAAGACCTTATGGCCAGATTTAGCATGTGGGAAGGCGTGTACATGGAAAACGGAATCGAAATAGTGATAGGTTGCTAGCCGCATCGCATATTGACATGATTTCGTAGATTTTAGCCCTTGATCAGGATTTATGATCTGCGCGGGAAGAGAAGCAGCTGGCACATTCTACGTATTTCTTTTCTCCCAGACCAGCCTGGAAGAATAAAATTTAAGAGGAAAATTACTATTAAAGATTAGTTTTTGAGATAAATTAGATTTGATAATATGTATAAAATTTTAGAATGTAATTCTATGTAAGTAAAGACGAAGCGTATAATTAAAGAAAGAATTTTAAAGATATAAATAAATAAAAAAAAAATTTACTGTTCTAAAAATTTGCGTAAAATGAGATACTTTAATCTGTCTTGGGGCAGCCGCACCGCCAGTTTTACGGATCTTTTAAAAGTAAAAATGTGAGTTGAAATTTATATATTGTGCACATATTTAAGTGCAATATTTACAGTGTGGCAAGTATTTATTACTTGAATTCATACTGCAAAATATTGAAATCGAGTTGTTCAACATAGATGCGTTCATCATGAACAAAGCTTAATTAATCTATAATGTTGCATTGTCCTCAAACTCATAAACGAGTACATTATATCCTCAAACATTATGTACCAATGCATCATTTCAGCTGAATTGGTTGTGGATGACTGTTTCAGAATTCAATTGCAATATTTCAGTTACTCAATGCAGTTTAAAACCTCGTATAGTTTAGTACAAAGAAAAAATATAACGTGTGCGAATTACTTCTTTTTTTTATTTTTAGTGATCTGACTTGCAAATGTAACTTGGCAAGATAGTGAGATTAAGAGCTTTGAAAACTGTTTGAAAAATGTACGCGCCACCACATAGGTAGTTATTTTTTCGTAAATCTCTGATAATTTCTCACCTCTGCTTGAAACCCCGCCGTCTTAGCTAGAATTACATTATATCATAACTAGCTTTCGCCCGCGGCTCCGCCCGCGTCAATGTTGATCCCTTGGGATTAGTACCCGGGATAAAAGGTAGCCTATGTCCTTCTCCGTACTCCAGACAACTTATATGCAAAATTTCATGATGATTGGTACAGTAGTTACGGCGTGAAAGCGTAACAAACAAACAAATTCACTTTCGCATTTATGATTATAACTAGCTTTCGCCAAAAAGTACTATTCCCGAGGGATCGACATTGACGCGGGCGGAGCCGCGGGTGAAAGCTAGTTAAAAATAAACTTCAAATATCAACGGGAGATTTCTAACAAGGAATTGCGTTGTATTGGCATTGGTTTTTACGATAACACATGTCTAAGATGTTAATAATACATCACAGTCACATCCAGTCTCTTTTCACAGTGACATTATTTAATTAACACATACTCGAAACATAATACAGCTACTAATTTATGGGTTATAGGAAAGAAGTTTGGCGCGGACTTTTTATACGTAAAATTTGAATGCGTTTGATCCATAGAGAGTTTGACATCTTGCCTGATGTAAGCAACGATGTGGTACACGCAAACTCAAATAATACCTATTCTCTCTTGGTAATCAATTGCTCGTTCAATTTAGGTATATGCTGGAGAATTATCGTCGAGGTTAGAATAGGCGGTGGCTCAGTTGGAAGAGCGTAAGTCATACATAGACTTAAGGTCGCAGGTTCAAATCCCGCCCGCTTAAAATTTTATCACCTTATTTTATTTCCTAATTTAATAAGGCGTACTATGTTGTTTTACTATAAATGTGTGACATACACGAAAAACAACAACAATGCTATCATAATGACGGGTGGCTGAGGATGCAACCGGAAAAACGCTAAGATTAAGAGAAGGAGAAACATTTTCTTCTTTATGTCTAATCTGCTGTACAAATACACAGGTTTCTACTCACGTTTATTTGCCTCTAAGTACACCTGTGACAAAATACATATTATGACGTCTGTTTCCCTTGCGGGGTAGACAGAGCCCAGAACTTTAAGATCCATAAGCCACGTTTAGTATGTTGGTGGGCGTAAGTTGGTTAATTATGGGTTGCTACGAGTTGTTGCATCGCCTCCTAACATTGTTCCTCAGATTTTCACCCATTCCCTCTATGATATTTTATGATCTGAGCGGAAAGAGAAGCAGCTGGTACATTGCTGCTACTGACCAGCATGGAAGCATCATGGAAAAATCATCCAAGTATATGCACTACATGCCACACTCACTACCTATTCCATTTATCAATTATTGAACTATTCTTCTACAGTAGTTCTCATCTTTCTATCTTTCATAAAAAATAAAACATTGATCATCACTTGGCTATTGCTTAATAGTTCTTCTCAAAAACCAAGATGGCTACAGCCTAGAGAGGAGACGATAAAACTTTGAGGACGTTGATACACTCCGACATCGTATTTAATTAGAGATCTCGACATGCGGTTCGGTCCTGTGTAACTTGGAGACTGCACCAAGTTTTGCAAACTACCAAAGTACCTTCAGCAAATATTAATTGGAGAGAAGTTTAAAGCAGTATGTTCCTAACTCCATTCAAAGACAAATACCTACTTAGAGATGACTCGTAGTTCGAGTTACAGACTATTAGAATTAGGAACTTGCGAACTACGCAAGATGTGTGATATGCCGGATGGTGTTTGAGTTTGAGAATTTATTAGCTCATTCTAGATTCTAGTTTAAGATTAAATTTTAGGAACATTATGATTATAGTAATACAAGTAGCATGAAGGAATGGGAAGGATTTGGCATTAACGTCAATGGCGAGTATATCATTAACCGTCGATTTGTCGATGATCGTTGTCATGGCGGAATCGCTAAAATACTTAAGTAACATGATCTATAACCTAAAGGAAGCTTTCCAACAGGTGGGCCTTATAATGAATATGGACAAAACGAAGATCATGTCGATTGTCCATGATATCCTTCACCGGTTTATGTTGGAAAATTCATCTTTGTAGACCAATATCTTTGTCTACCTAGGTCAATTAATCCAGGTTGGAAGTTCCAGCTTCAGGTTTGAGGTCAATAAACGAATCCAACTCGGGCGAGCAGCGTTCGAAAAGATTCCCAGATTTTTTTTTATCCCAAATCAGCTCAGTGTTTAAAGCTGAAAGTTTTCGACCAATGTGTGTTAACCAATGATAACATAGAAACGTGGTACTATGAGCCTTATAAAGAATCTCAAGGTCGCTCAAAGAGCTGTGGAGAGTGTTTCTCTGCGAGACTAAATCAGAAATGAAGAGACCCGCAGGAGAACAAAAGTCACTGCCATGGCTAATAGGATTAGCTCCATGCATTGGCAGTGAGCAGGGCACAACGCACAGGGCAAAGAGCCGATGGCCCCATCGGGGCAGAAAGTTTCTCGAATGGCAACCACGTACAGGCAAGGGCAGTGTCGGACACCCATCGACCAGGTGGTCGGATGATCTGATCAAGGTCGTAGAGAGCAGGCTGCGGGCCGCTTCCAATCGGTCACTTTGGAAATCCTTTGCCTAGGTATAAAGCAGTGGACTTCTTGCGGCTGAAATGTAGATGATGATTATAGGTAAATAATATTACATTGTTAGCCATAGATTTAAAATAAAAATTGCGTTCTTGTTAGCATTTCCACGACTTTTCATACGAACTAGAGTTGCACTGCTACTTTACACAGATGGCGTTACGTCCTACATTCAAGAGATGTTCATACGATAATAAGATTAAAAAACATTATCGGTTATTAATTTTTTTCGGATACGTCTTTATCGTTAAAAGAAAAACATAATATCATTTTTTACGCTGTAGTACGACTCATGCCTGCCATGAATGCCGTCATCAATGTCACCACCACTTAGTGGGGCTAGGGCTAGTATTACTAATATTGCCCCCAGAGGAAAGCCCCCGAAGTAGAGAAATTTTACTTCCAGTTCCTAGCAAGAAACAATTCAAGAACAAGTAGACCAGAAGGCTTCACTAAAGTCGGACTAAAAAAGAGAAAGCCTCCTTGCCGGAACCAGTGTGGAGCCGTACCAACAGGACCCAACCATCTTCTGCGTCTAGCCATCCCGACAACGCAGATGTACGTGTCCCGACTCTTCCACTCTACCAAGGCAAAGGAAATGGTAGAATGCGTCATCCTGAGCGTCGTCAATTTGGAGTTGCGCCGCGACGTGAACGTCGCATCCCTCCTATCGACATACAGGTTTGTTCCTAGTTCGGTGGTGGGTTGCTTGAATGTGGGTTCTTTCTTTTGATTCATTGTAAAAAGTCATAAAACTACCCTATGTAATATAAGAAACAAGACAATATTTTTTTTTATTGTATTTGATGCTAGTCCCAACCAACGGAGGAGAAGGCTACTTTCATGCACTGGAAGTTCTGGCCGAAAGGTGTGATCTATCGCCGTTTTTGCAGGGCGTTGATGCGATACGATGTTGACACCCCGATGATGCGCAACACGTCTGGCAAATCAATTTAAAAAATACATTTTAATTAATCTAGTTGGTCTAGTTAACAAGCAGTGCACCAATCTGCCATCTAACAATAACTTGTGGAACTAAGCTTGCCAGATCCATTTCCAGTGCCGCCGGATGAATTACCTATCCCTGTAGAATTATATACCTATCTATGGTAATGGGAGTCGTAAAGTGTCTTTAAACCTACTTTAAACTACATATTTTATATAATTATTATTTTTATTATATATTACTTATTCATCTTTACATATGGATGTGTATGTCATCGTTTTGTGAGGCGCAGTTTTCTGTGACCCACACCAAAGTTTTTGGTCATTGCTTTATTGCTGTGCTAGTGGATATGCTGATATTGTGACGATTCGATACAGAGCCTGAGCGGAGAGTATGAAATAAAACTACCTTTTGAAGTAACCGTTAGCGTGGTTCATAGTGCACAGACTCAGACAATGGCTCTTAATAATAGGACACACAAACATCACAGAGATATCGAGCACAGCCAACTCAAGCACATACCTATATTTAGCTAAAATCTACATAAATTTAGTACTCTAGGTTTTCGGGCAAAGTTATCTGTACAAAGAGTACCTATATGATGTTGTGTTAATTTTAGAAAACATAATTCTGAAGTTTCGTTTTCGAACTTAAATAATTGCAGAGGAAACGCGAAATGTTTCAATGCGCAATCTGTTTGGAATCCGCTTAGATCCCGCACCCTCATTTACAAATGTGATAGGGTTGTCAATCACCTGAATGATAATAACTTACCGTAAATACAGAATGGAATAAAAGCTACTCTTCAAAGTTGTAAGAATTTATATTTATATGTCATCATTGTACTACAAAGACAATATAATACTTTCAAATACCGTAGTATAGACTAAACAACCTCATACAAAAATTGACCTGATGATGATGATGATGATGATGATATGGTCAAATCATACAGATTGAGCTAGCCCCACTGTAAGTTGTGAAGTTACTAATTCAACGATACTACATTTTAAAATAGATATATAAACAAACAGATAAACATCCAAGACCCAGGCTTATCTAAGAAATATCTTTTTCCATTTTGATCTGACTAGAGCTCAAAACAGGTACTCTGCGGTTCACAGACACTTGTGGTACTGCTTAGCCACAGAGATTGTCATGCAGTTGTACATGTACGTAAGGACCTACATTTTGAGCTTGGAGTCAATTCTGCGTCCATGTCTTCAAACCTTTCTATAAAATGACATTTAAATAAACACAACTGTAGTACATATTTCTCCATTTAAGGTTACTGGCATGCTTGTAATGTGTTATATTTCCTCGTTATAAAATCGACATCCCTATCTCCAGAGCCCGCTCCGGCGTCCGGCTTCCGGCGGAAACGGTCCTCCGCCGGAAGCGTCTCTGCTTAAGCCGCGATAGCTCGCAAACTGCCTGCGCTATTATCGCTTAGGTCACCGTTAGATAAGCGATATTGCATATTAGTATTGGTACGGTTATTGGTTCTGTTCAAGTTATTGCGTTTGGCATTCGAAAGACAATTAATAAGGCTGTTCCAATAGCCTTTATGCTTTGCTATCCTTGTTCATAAACCCGACTGTGTCTAAGGTTATTCATTAACATTCTATGGATATTTTCGCTTTCTGATTACCTTAGGTTTTTTTCCTTAACTTTGGTACGTAGTCGGCTATTATTAATACACACAAATATATTTTATCACGCCTGTAAAAAAATATGGATTATTACCGAAAGATTCTCAGATCAGATTTTGTCACATATGTAACTTTTTACAACTTTAATGAGAATGTAATTAAAATATGTAAAAAAATCCCTTATCATCCAAGCAAAATTTAAGATGGGAAAAGTGGACTATGAGCTCCGGGGTATCATAAGTGAGGATCCTACTGACTTCTCGGATGAGCGAGAGAGAGGAGGAGGTGGTAATAGGATTATAAAAAGGGGTGCGTATTGATTGATATAATAACAAATTATATATTTTCATTTCAATAAAGTTCAAAAGATATAATGTTAACTTGACATAATCATTACTGATTATATACTTAAAAGCTATAACATTCATAAAATTTTCAATTCGAAAAGCATAAACCCATTTTTTATAACGTTTATGAATACTAAATATCACCTGTTATACAACTTGTGCAGTATACCTGCCAAAATGTATACCATTCAAAAAGTATAGTATTTAAAATAAATATGAATCAAAATCTATAAAATGTATACGTATTAAAAATATATAACAGAGATAATATACCAGCTCATTAGTATAATAGACCCATGTCTATTTTGCGAATTTGAATTATTTCAGTAATACCTACGAAATAAGTCAAATTCGCGCAAGTTCATAAACTTCATTTTCTTGTAAAAAATCGGAGTAGCCAGCAAAAGGTGCATCATTCAAACAGACTATCGAATAACTAATAATAGGTAATCGGTAAAGCAAACGGAAAGTAACACAAGAAGTCATTAACTTCATAGGATTACAAAAAACTATAACAAACAAAAGAACTTATTACAATATTTTATTCAAAGTATAAAATAAATAAAAAAATGTGATACATACAAAATGCGCGCGCATTTTGTATGTATCACATTTATTTCTAACTTTGTCCTAATATTTACTTACAATAAAATATTGTAAAATTATATTTCTACTTATTTTATTTCTACTATTGTGATACATACAAAATGCCCGCGCATTTTGTATGTATCACATTTTTTCTAAGTATTTATTTAGTATACCTATTTTTCTTATTTTTTTTTAACTTATATTAGAGACTATAGCTCGAAGAAATTCACACTCGTAATATTCAGATTTTCGTTTTAATATATTGTTATCTTTTTCTTGTTTTATTAATATTTTTTTGCGTTTACGAGATCGTCAGGTTGCTATTAATTTTCGGCTAGGCGTTCCATAAAAATAAATAAGATAATTTATTAAACGGCTTCAAAAAGAAGGAGGTTATCAATTCGACTGTATGTTTTTTTTATGTTTGTTTGTTACACGATATCTTCGCCAATTGTGAACCTTTTTTATTTAAAAGCCTTTACTACCAAGTTGTTCCCATTTTAATTTGGTGAAGATATAATGAAGAACTTTGGAGATATGGGAGAAACTCGAAAAATAAAATTGATTGAGATGCTAGGTTTTTTTAAAATGTAATTATTAGTTATATATTGAGAATCTTCTACCAATTAATTCGTATAACCAATGATTATTATCCGTACCAATATGTATATATAAAGTTTATTATACATAACAACTAATCAATATTTTAAAGTTTATAATAATAAAACGGTATAATAAAGGTTTGATATGTTGAATGAACGTTATATTTAAAGATTTTAGTTTTTTCAAAGTTATTTCTTATGATTTTTATCTTACTTGATAATTATACTAACCAAAATTATATGTTTCGTTGATATTTATCTTAAATTATATATATTTTGTGTTTATATGTTATATTACTTACCCGTTTAATCAATGTACCTCACGAATTTATTGACAATATCCAATGTACCTCAACCGTTTTGATAGAAATTTAAAAAATCAATTCGTCCATCTAGCGGTGCCCTCGGTTGTATTACGCTAGAAATATATAAAAATTACTTGTTGCAATGTACCTCTCGATTTATGTATTCGCACCAAAATTCAAGATTCTGAGTTCACGGGATATATCCCGTGAACTCAGAATCTTGAATTTTGGTGCGAAGTAACGTCATATAGTACAAATAAAGGAAAAAATGCAAAAAGTAGAATTTTTTGTTACATCTTATAATAAAAATATTTTTAATAATTTTTAACTCATTATAAATAAAGGTGCGAGTCCGACTCGCACTTGACCGGTTTTTCCTCACATACACACACATATTATATTGAGAACATATTATGGTTTTATCTATGACCTCAATTAAAAGGAAATGCATAGAGCAATTCTTTCAAAACGCATCTTATTATAGAGATATTTAGATGCATAGTAAGTACCCAAACTTTTTTAATACTTATCGTACCCAACAAAGTTGCAATGCTGAAAATGGAACTTCAGGAAATATTACTATGTAGCCTTCAAAAGAAATTTCTTTTCAATTCCCGTCTAAAGGCCCTGGAACTTTATCCGAGGAGATATATAAAAGTATTTGCTGAAAATGTTCAAGATGGAGTGCAATCAAGGACCGTTCGATCGGTACAAGTTCGAAGTTTTCTGTCTGCGAATCGAACTTGTGACCCGTCGAGAGGTTTTATCTTCATTTCGAAACTGATGAAATTTTCAAACTTTACAAGGGGATTGAATTTGCAAAACCTAAGTACTCGAGGAAAATTTGATGAGACAAAGTTTGCAACGGTACTGTTAACTTCTGGAGGTATCCGACTGAAATGTTGTGGTTGAGTATTTTTTATAAATCCTTAAAAAGAAACTCAAAAGCCCAGCGGTGAGCGTGATCAATATAAGCAAAGCAGCAAATTAGTTACACATGAATTGATGTCTCCATTAGACACATGTATGTATGTAGATTTATATATAGAACAAGTATGACTAACTGGCGTTGATGAGCATTACTATTTAAATATATCGGTTCTCAAGTTAACGTGATAATGACAATGAAATGTAATATTACTTGCAACGTTCGTGACTTTACGACATTCTTAAATTTACTATAATTTTGATTCTCTTTTTAACTCAACGCTAAAAAATGCCTTTAAATTTTATGGGTTAGGCTCTATCCCGTAAGGACTAAAGACGAGATTAGTATATATGTATTTTTTTATAGCTTCGCGTTCCTCATTTTTCTAGTCCCTTACATTGATTTTTCATACTGGAAGGAGAATTGATTAAGTAGATATAGTAGTTCACTGACACATTAAGGCGTTGGTAAAGACTAATCAATATAGTAGTTCACTAACAACTTTCGCAGGCACATTAAGGCGTTGGTAAAGACTAATCGGCACTATGACAGATGCCTTTAGTAGCCGGAAAAGTCTGATACCGGTGTGAGCACATGCTAAAAACTAACTGAAAACTTAAGCACCTTTCTTATCATTCTCCTGCAAAATGTGTATTTCTTGCTGATAAATTGTATGTAACAACAAATTAGGATTGTTTATAGCACGAAAGACAATTATTTACGTTACTTTATTTATCTTCATCATGTCCAATTTGAGTCAGTCTTTGGTCATACATAGGCGTTTTTAGTCGTTAAATACATATTCTTTATCATAATGACTGAGTCATTCGTGGTAATTCCAGCATCATCGACACCTTAACTATCTACAAATTATCAATAATGCTGTACAATTGACGTCATATCGGAACTTGACTGAAGAAGATTTACTTATAATACTCATTCAAGATACTTGTTTAATGACATGTTTAATTTATTATCACATCTCAAGATTCAATGCAGTGGCAGGAGGAAAAAATATTATTATAGTTTTTACCTATATCAAACTATCTTACAACATTTTAAATCTAGTAAATTCAACGATAACCAACGGTTAACAACATTTGTTCAAAGCAGAGATTTAATTTTCCCTCTAAGCACTGGTCGGTATCATTATATGGAGGGAATGCACACAAAGACTTTTTTATACAGAAATAATGGAGTGGTTTATGTAGTATTTCCTTCTCTTTATGACCATCTTCAAAAAAAGAACAGTATATCAATTCAGTTGTGTTACTAAGGTAACAAACATTTAAAAAAAGTTCTAAGGAACTTCGTCATTTATAAATCGATTTTGTTTTTCTGTTTGAAAAGGTATGCATTCACGTTGGTCCCATTTAAATTTCATCGCAATCAATTCAGTAGTTTGATTTAAGTCGGTCTTTTATATAAAAGATTTCTTAAATCCTAGTGAGCAATCTGCATCTAGGATTCTTCACGAAGATTGGACTTCACCCTCAAAATTACAATACATATAACTGCCTCCGTGGTCCAGTGGTTAGGGCGTTTGCCTGTAGACCGGGGGACGTGGGTTCGATTCCCACGGCATACTTTGTAGTTTCCAGTTTGGTTAGGACATTGCAGGCTTGAATCACCTGATTGTCTGATAATAAAGATGATTCTGTGCTTCGAAAGGTAAAGCCGTTGGTCCCGGCTGCCATCTGGTAGTCGATAAAGGAACCACGTCAGAGACCGAGATGCGGTTCCGAAGAACTCTGGCATGGTCGATTGACCGTGACACCTACACGAAATGATGATGATAGTACATGTTGCAATAATAGACCACTAAACCACTATTGCTACAAAATGTCAACAAAAACATGAAACAAAATATAAACCCTATGGAGCTGGTGACATCTATCACATTACTTAATGCATATTTACGCAAATTACTGGATGATTTTTGATAAAACTTTACAATGTTATAGCTAACTAGCTAAGACATCAGAATAGCACATCGGCTACGATTATTAATTACGCGGACGTAGTCGCGGGTAGGCGAGGTTCATGCCAAGTTCCAGTAACGGGTCATGTCAATGTCCGTTAAAATATTTTTACGCCAGAAAAACAGGATATTTTATCGTAGCGAAATAAAAATTCTGACTGTAAAAAATCCATAGGACGAAAAAACAGTAGTTAAAATTGAATTTTGAAATGAAAAATGACGCCCAATCAGAGAGATTTTTAATCAAGTCATAATTTCGTATTCAAGAGTCGGGTATTGTTTCCATCCTAGTCATTAGTAGGAATGGAGACAAAATGAAGGACAATTTATCATTCAATAAGCCGAGAAGCATTGAAGCGTTTCAGTTGCAGTGTAACTAGGGATGTGACTGATATATCGGTATTTCAAAAAGTTTTGAATTAAAATCGCTAAAGCCACGCATATATTGTATTTGTATATTACTAGTTGTAGAACATAGGTTTCAAACCAGCATATCTTGGTAGAATTTAGCGTACATTTAAAAAAAAGGAGCTTTCTGTGGACACGATCGCTTTAACCCAGCTAAAATAAGTCTGGAAAAAATAGCATGATTGTCTTAGTTCCAAATTTCGCGTTTCAAAATATATTATGCAGGAGCTTTTCAGTTTTCTTGCATGGAAGTTGAAGAGTTTCTGCATCGCTTCAATTAATGTCACCCATCATCTTAACTGCCTCCGTGGTCCAGTGGTTAAGGCGTTTGCCTGTATCCCCGGAGGTCGTAGGTTCGATTACCACGGGAAGCATACATTAGTTGTTTCCAGTTTGGTTAGGACATTGCAGCCTTGTATCACCTGATTGTCTAATAATAAAGATGATTCGGTGCTTCGGAAGGCACGTTAAGCTGTTGGTTCCGACTGCCATCTGGTAGTCGTGAAAGTAACCACGTCAGAGGCCAAGAGACGAAGAACTCTGACACCAAGCACACCCTGTGCTTGGTCGATGGTGTCACCTACAAATGATCTCAGTTGCAAGAAATCCACTGCTGTACTTAGGCCTCTTTTCATCATGGTGGGGTATTGCCATACTCACCACGCTTGTCAGATGGTTTGGTGAGCGCTGTTAGTTAGGTTTATTTCGGCTCTAACGCTGCTACCCATCGAAACTCTTATGTCATGTGACGGGATTTAAATATCGGTATATTGCAATGAGGGCTACCGTTTTATTGCTCACTATATGGTGCAACTGTTAAGTAAAGTTTCGAAAAAGCTTTTCATTACACGCGTAGAAAAAAAAATACACATTACAATTATATTTCATGCCTTTGTCATCATTAACTATATAACCTCATTACTTTAAACAAACGGTTCTTGTGTAGGTGTAAATAATAAAATCTAAGAAATGGTTTTTACAAATTTTGGTAAAATGTGGGTTTTGGGTTTAGGAGCGAAACATCGATACTGGGTCTCGTATCAGGACAAAATACGTTTTTCCGTCTCAATTTCGGATTCTCAGATATTAGTCTTATTAATTGTCATTAGGTATACTAACGCCTCTAACGGAAAATTCACACGAGACATTGTTGCAGAATATCTATAAAATATCATTCCATCCCTACAAAACCAACCGACTTAACACAATTGAGTTCGTTATTTCACCGGCGCATTGTTCGCGAGCCTTGTGGAGGCGATCTGCAATCACTAACTGATTTATAGAGCTTACACGACTTTAGATAGACCTGACTTCAAATAAATCTATGAATGTTCTAAATTTCAAATTAATCGGTCGTGTAGATTTGGAGGAAATTGCTGGGGCAGATGGACAATCAGACACACTAGTGCTTCTATAAGAGTTCCGTTTTATAATATACACTTTAGCACTTTAACAGCAGCTTAGCTTTGCCGCTTAACTATCACTGAATTTAGATATTACGAACATGATTACTAATTCGATAGCGGCTCAGTGGTATGAGAGCCCGACCTATAAGCAAAAGGTCTCAGTTTCTAACCCCACCCAGCCCGAACTATATAAATCTGAGTTTGTAGACCAATCTGACTCAAGTACGGTCATTTTCATCGACCATTACCTGCTTTCGGTGAAGGAAAAAAAGTCGTGAGTCAACCTGCACACTAATTTATTGTTAATTAGTGTGTGAAATGGAGAAGGCAATGGCAGAGTCTATAATTTCCTGCCAAAAAAGTTTTGTGTATTTTTCACAGACAAGAGCCTAGCTCTTAAGAGGGCACGAATGCGAAACTTGTCAATGAACATTCGTCTAGATGTCTATATCTATAACGACTACATGCCTGTTATTTATTATATATAAAACTTCAACATATTTTCTTAAAACTGTCAAACCTGAAAACACGATTAATAACAAAAGCCTCGATACTTTTATTTTGCAAACATAGCCCCTTTATTTGATGTTTGTGGTCAGAACGGCGAAACCCTAAGGTCTTTAGAAATGATTTTTAGTTTCCTAGCTTAGCAATAACTAGTTCTAAAATCTGGCAAAGTTTTTTTACTCATTAACCTCGTACTTTTATTTTAAATAACAATTAAGTGATTTGGCGCTTACGCCCGTTAATTCTAGGACACCCGCTTGTGCCTACCCACTATCTTCTTCTCATTTTTTACGCGTTACGGTCATTAGATCTATCCTGCTTTCGCGCGGGGCGCGGGGTGCGAAATGGCTTCAGCCGGGTCGCATTGGTGCGCTCTTAAAATCAGAAGACGAAGAATTGCCAAAGATAATTAAATAAATAAATATATACGGACAAATAACACAGATTGAGCTAGCCCCAAAGTAAGTTCGAGACTTGTGTTATGGAATACTAACTCAACGATACTATATTTTATAACAAATACATATATAGATACACATCCAAGACCCAGGCCAATCTGAAAAAGATCATTTTTTATCTTGACCTGGCCGGGGATCGAACCCGGTCACTCCGTGTCGCAGGCAGGCGTGTTGACCGCTGCGCCACGGAGCTAATTAAATTAAAATACCTGAATATTACTCCCACTTTATGGAGTCTTTCTTGTAACATTATTCAGGTTTTGCTGTTTTTGGTAATTATGACTCGCAATATTTTCGGTATAAAAATATATTGATCCATTCTTGGAACAAGTGAATCATATGCAATAAATACTCACGTTTTAGCACCAGAAGTGATAAGATTATGATGTATTGTAACATTATCTTTGACTTTTTTGGCTGCGATAAAATTTGAGGGCGTGTGTGATGAAAAAACTAGTAATTAAACTGGTTTTATACATAATCATATTAAACTTATGTGAGATATATAAATTAATTATAGAATCACGGTTTTACTCACATTTTATTAGTCGATTCACCGACTAGTTTTCACATAGATGTATGTGAAAACTAGTCGGTGAATCCGACTAATATCGACAGATGATGATCTGGGCAAGTTATACGGGTGGCAAAGAAGTGTGTTAAGTGCTATTAGGAGAAATGGGATGTAATGTGTGAACAAGGCAGACTGAGCATATACGGAGTATGAAGCAACTGGACAAGCATGGTCCCACTATCACCGAGCATGTATAGATTCGGATCTCTCACTATATACGCTTTGATTAAGCCAAAATACTAGTGAAAGAAAAATCTTTTGTCCCGCATAAAATGCGCAAAGCGATCGAGATTGATGGGCGTGCAAATTTCAATCGAGACAGTTGCCTGCCTCTTAGAAACCAGTACTTCAAACTTTGGAAAACTCTGATAGTAATACTGTAATATGCGCGTAATATGTATCGATACGGGCAGCGCGGTTCATATAGCCCTTTCGTTATATCGGACGCAGAAAACGATGAAGACTAGGCGACATCCGCCGATATGTTGACGCCACCAGACACAGTTTCAAACCACGTAGCGCAGGCAGCGGCGCGAACGATGACACGTGACACGGCCTTTTGTGTTTGAGGTAAGCGACACCTTCGTGTCGCTATTTTAACAATCGCCCCGATGATGGTCTTTGTAACAGACCGAAACTAGTCGGCGAATCCGAATAAAACATCAGTAAAACCATAATTCTATTTACAATGTTTCAGGACATTTTTGAAAAGTCGTGACTGCCTGTTTAAAATTTAAATGTCTACTTGTAGATAAAGAAGATCCTATGTAACGGGAACAGAGGCACGTTTCTAGAAAGAAAATTTGACTCTACGTGAAGTACTTATATACATACGTACATATTATAACGCCACTTACCCATGGGGGTAAGCAGAGTTTAGAGACCTCCACTTGCTACGATTCTTACAAACCTCTTTCGCTTCATTTACATCCATCACACTTTTTAGGCACCATCTGATTCAGGTACCAATATTTTATTTTATTTAATTATTTATTTTTAAAGTATAAATATAAAACTAAATATTCTGTGAATATATCAAGTGTCTACCTGTTGCCGTTACTAATAACGAGCAAAAACAAGCAAATAAATCACGTTTGTTGTATGGGCCCCCTTAAATATGTATTTAACTCTATTTTTTAGTGTTTGTTATTATAGCGACAACAGAAATATATTATCTGTGAAAATTTCAACTGTCTCACTATCACCATTCATGAGATACAGTCTAGTGACAGACGGACAGACAGACAGACGGACAGCGGAGCGAAATTAATAGGGTTCCGTTTTTACCCTTTGGGTACGGAACCCTAAAAAGAGGAAACGTTTCTTTGGTCAAGCGCATTTTGAACACTCGGCCTGCAAATTGTCTCCTATAAAATAAAAAAGAAATATAGGGTACTATTATGAAATCAATTTTCAAAAATGCACTCTGAACACGATCGGCTAAAACATCCGGGCTAAAAGATAAATCGCTTCATCCCGCATACTTACATTGTTCTTATTTTCAATTTCGTGTAAAGCGATTCTATAAATTTTAAAATCGCTGCCCAGACGGGAAGCCAGATCGAAATCGGCGCGGTCGGAGGAAATTGCTCATTCTCACGCGACCGCCCCTCCCAGCCCGCCCTGATGGAAAAAGTTAAAAAAATATACTCGTACTAAACTTTTTTATTGCTAGGACAGGACTATAGCCACTAGCTGCAGATGAACTCGGTCTATTGAAATGGGAGCAAGTCTTAAACTGTATTGTTTACTGAAATAATTTCTTAAATTATGACTTAAATTTTAATTTTTCTCTTTTGAAATCTGGTAGGGTATTAATGCTTAACGGATAAATTGATAAAACGAGAATTAATGCTGCACACGTGTTTTTAAGTTTTATGCGAGCAGATTTTATTACGGTTTTTTTCATATCTCTATATAAACTACTTACTGTATTTGATTCTATTGATGTCAAATATAGATTTAAAAAAATATATATTTAATTAGTTTGTAAGATACGAATACTTAGAATGATATGTGTTGGTAGCTTTGTTTTTCTAAATGAGGATGTAGCTAGCTCCAAGTGAGCAAGTGAGTGCAGAGTGCCCTTAACCTTTATAGACAACATCACGAAAGGGCCCCAGGAGGGACGGACCTCGGCTTTGGGCGTTGCCTGTGTGCGCAAGGCTTGGAGAGTCAGCTAACTCTCATATTGCCTGATGGGCCGCGTATACGTGCATGCATAGCTTGAGGGGCCAATCTGAGAAACAATGGCAAAAGCCTTTGGAGAGCAGCAACTCTCATCTTTTGCCTTATGGGCCGAAGCTACCTTGCCGAGTAGCATACTTGCTGGCTTTTTGTATGTGTGGCCTACACTGGTGTCAGATTTTTTAAGCTGCCTGAAGGCATCTACCATAGCTTCACGACTGCCATCTAATGATGACAGACTGAACCAACAGCTTAAAATACCTTCAAGAGCACGGTAGCAGTAGTAAAATGTTTTATTTTATGTTTAAAAAAAGGCGTGTCATACGTATTGTAAGGGATCATTCATGTATGTATTACTATCATTCTTATTTATTCCCTCTAGAAATTTTAAACACCTAAAGAGATTTGGATATGTGTGTAACATAAGAGTGGTACTTTCTACAATTTGACGATTGAGCAGTCATGTTTTTTTTTTATTCCTTATCCTTTTTACCCTTTTTTGCCTATGTACAATCAATTCCTTCTTTTCCTAAAGTCGGTTTAAAATGTTTTATTCTGCCTCGTTTACGGAGAGGCTGTGCGTCGTGCGGCACGTTAAGCGGTGCGTTCTGTCAAAATTACAAACTCTCCGGCTTTCTCATTCACTGAACGAAGCATAGAAGCGGTAAAGCTTCTACTCAAACGTCGATTTTAACCGATCAACTACCGAACGCCCCAATCGGGAAACATAACAATAGATAATCAATTGTGTCTGCGTTTCTCGCGATTGATGAGTTAAACAGTTAACTGTTTGACACAAATGACAAATGATACTAAATCTAATTTGCTTGATCAAACTAACGCTGCGTATTATAAGAGCAGAATTTGACGCTGCCTCGTGGCAGCTCTTCCTAAACGAAAGTTGATGTGGTGCGCGGTGGATGCGGTCATCACTCCTTAAATGAAAAACGCTCCGTGTCAAATGATATACTAAATCAAATTTACCGAATCAATCTAAAACTGACCTTAGTCTAATAGTACCTTAGTCTAAGAGACATATTGCTTTTTCTTTACACTACATACCATATTAGGGGAATTTGACGCGTGCTCCGCAGTGAAAATGCCACGCTATTCACGCCGCCCAACGCGCCGCGCCGCCTCGCCATAAACGAAACGAAGGAACTCCATATATTTCAGATTGAGCGTGTGACGCCGAGTGCAACGCCGCGATTGCCGCTGAGTGCTACGCCACGTTGGACGCGCACGCCTCTCATTAAACGGAAAACGCTCCACGCGCCGCTTAAGAGCCCGCCATATACCAGGCGGCGTGGCGATACAAACGCGGATGGTCTAAACGCGTTGGCTACTTTGGATATTTTCGTTTTTTAGGAATATTCAAGGGTTATTCGAAAAAGAAAAACATATGATGGCTGCCTTATCTGTAATGCAATAATAATCAATAATTTCAAGGTTAATTTTAATGTATTTGGTGAATAATGCTATATACCGAGTAAATTAGACGTGATTTGGAGGCAACTTTGCAATTATTTTCTATCGAGAAAATTTAACGCAATCGTGTTTTTGAGTCATATAGTTACCAGAGTTAGTCCTGAACTTTGCTGCATTTTTATTTCAACTTGAGTATTTAATTATTATTGATATAACAGTCAATCATGCAAAGCAGTGTGAGGTAGTACGGACCCTTAACCCGCCGCGCAACGCAACGCCTTTCCGTAAACAATCCATAATACTTACTCTACTCTACTAGTTGTAAAGACGTAGTTTCTTAGTAATATTACACTAAATTAGTCATGAAGTTAGCCTACTACGCCTGAATTATGTTAGTAACTAAGTTATAAGCCATATTAAACTGTATTTATGTCTTGGCTTGTATTGGCTTTGTGCTTCAATATTGTATTAGGTTTGGGACGGAATTGAATTATTGCCAGCTGAGATAGGTCTTAGTGTTGTGCAGTTGAGTAAGTATATACCTAATAGTTAGATATCTAAAATGTAAAACTATGAGTAAACACAATGCTGGCTTCCACTTGCGGCTTCGCTCGCGTTGCGGTACTCATAGATCCCTCAATAATAGTATTTTTTACTCAATAAGTCTTTTTTTGTACCCCTAACAATATATATGCAAGGTTTCATGGCGATTTGTACAATGAAAAAAATGTTAAAAAGGTAGCAAACAGGCAGAGAGACAGAGTTGCTTTCACATACTATACTATACGTATATATAATATACGGATAAGAATGGAAGAAACTAAATACTCAGAGTGATAATTCACTTAAAAAACAGAGAATTTACGATTTTATCTAATTCTCTTTTTAAATAAATATTAATTCTAATGAAGATAGACGGCGTAAACCCTTATACTTTGTCTTAAATGGAATAATAAAAAATTTATAACTTATTGACTCCGTTTTGGGCAAAAAACCTGACAATCAACAATTCTTAGGCACACTTCTTTATCAAGACGTATTTGTCAAAGAAGAAGTAAGGTGTGAATATTTACATGATTTTTTATTTATTTAGTAGATTTTAAGCCATGGACTTTTATATATTAAAAGAGTTTAGATTGTGGAACTCTTGATTGGAACAGAATATACAGAGAGAAATGGTATAGGGTAGAGATATTCAATGAGTAAGAATAAAACGAGATAGCTTAGGTCATTACTTTGTCATTGTCACAGATTCAAATACTGCTTGCGTGGTTTTTTTTTCACATTATTCCATTCTTTATTATATGAACCAATTTTAAAGTTAGTCTCATTTGAACTTCATTACAAATGGTACTTTGATTGAAGTCGGTTTTTTTTATACGAAGGATTATACACCTATACGCTCACCAATACGTTAAATGTGGGGTTGGGTCTTATGACCCTTATCTCTGGCTATCCCGTGAGGAACAAAGACGTGATTATATTTATGAATGTTCTTAACAAATAAAATGATCACTTTTAAGCAAAACCATTTTATAACAAGTTAAAGTTCACTGTCTTTGAAACCATATAGTTTCTTTAATGGGATTAACTAGGCGCAGACGACATAGAGTTTCAAACACTTGCGACTAAATACTTTAATATTTACAGGTTCTCTTCAGAATACTAAAACGATACCACGACCTCTGTGGTGTAGTGGCGGTGTCACTTCCATGCTGGTCTGAGAGAAAAGAAAAAGTATGTGCCAGCTGCAGTGCAGACCGTAGAAGCCGGTCAAAGAAATAGACGAAAATCTAAAGAATCATGAAAATAGGCGATGCGGCTAGCAACCCATCACTATTTTGATTCCGTTTTCCACCTTTACGCCCACCAACACGCTAAACATGGCCTTCCGGTCTTATGACTCTGTCTACTCAGTAAGGGATAAAGACGTGATAATATGACCTCTGTGGCTGACTGGTACCGCAAATGCCTTTGAATCGCAGGGTCCTGTATTCGATCCCCGACCTAGTCCAGTTGGAAAACGACGTTTATCTACATCTTTGAAAAAAAAAATAACAGTTTAGTTAGTATATCACGACACAAGTTCACAGCTTACTATGGGGCTAGCTCAATCTGTGTGGTTTGTCCCCATACAATATGCAAAGAAAACCTGGTCCAAACCTTGAAGGGGTGATTTAGCCCGTCGATATAAACAACTTTTCCTATCAAAGCTGGGAACCCAAAAAATGTACAATTCCAAACAAAAATGTTCGGCTGCCTGGTCAATTAATATGGGAAAGTTGAAAAAAATCGATTTCAGCATTGCTCCCATAGAAAAATAATCGGATCAATGGTTCATCCGAATAAACTCTTTCTGTTACCTTTTCACACTTGAACCATTGAACCGAGCGTCATAAAATTATGCATGCACCGCGTGTTTTTGAACCTCTTAACTATATTGAAATTCTGGAATCAGAATCTCTAATGAAATATAGAATTGCAAGAAAAAAAACCTGAAAATCGAATAAAAATTAGGCTTCCCATACAAAGTCGCCGATCAGCTGGACGAATTTCTATAGAAGGTAAAATTTTTTGGTCCTTATTTTTCCTTTTAAAGGTTCAAAATCACGCTGTATAAGAATAGATTTGCATATGAATATCTTAATAGTTGTATGTGTACAACTCGTCTTTATTATTTTATGGGGTACGAACTATTTTTAATTTAAGAGATATATGTTAACCATTACGGATTGCGGATTTTGAAGTGACCAATAAAGCGATATATAAGATCCATTTAAATCTCATAAGTCAAAGAAATACTTTGGTAGCAAATTTCAAGAAATACACACGCTAGTTTTTGATGGGGGATTTTAGATGGGAGACAAATGTCTACTACAATAATCAGTAAAAAAAAAAAAAATTTAAATTATCATCTATGGATACTAAGTCAGTGATGTCGATAATCAGCTATTTTGATTATCGACATCACTGACTTAGTATCCATAGTAGACAATAGTAAAAACGTAGTATCCATAGTAGACAATATTAGTTGTTCGCCAAGAGAGTGTTTTTTGTACAAATGGTGTTTTTTTCGTCTGTTTTTCTAAATCTTCAGGTCCAGTCCAGATATTGATTGATCTTAAATATTTTTGTAATAAATTGTTAGATGGTTTCTGCATAATAGGCATACTCGTTTATATGGTCTCCTAATTAATGTGCAGTTTCGCAACACATTATTGTTGGTCGCTGAACCAATGTCCAAACACCATGGTTATTTGCTCTGTTATCACACGAACATTAATATGCAATTATTCAATTTGCGTGATTACACAGGTAAATGTTTGTCGCTGATTAGTCAAACAATGTGTACTATACATATACGCGTAAAATATGTAAGTACTACATCGCTTTATTGCTAAAATAAAGATTATATTATTAAAATATGTATCAACGGGTTCCTCACGTACGAAGTCAGCTACTAGCCGACATGACTGGAGATCAGCGCGGATCGGGACCAACATTTGCCCTGAGGAAGACCTCCGGATGAGGTCGAAACATGTCGGCCAGTAGCTAACTTCATACGTGAGTAACCCGTTGTTACATATTTTAATAATGTCTATATCTCATGTTACTTTTAATTAAAAAGATATATACTTGGATAGACTAACGTTTATTAAGTGAATTTATAAATTTATTTACCATTTTTTTCTGTGATTGACAGACACCGGAATAGCTATAATATACAGGTATATACCGTTTATAAATAACAAATTACAAATTTTGAAATAACGAAATTTCATTTTTGAATTAACAGGTAAATATATTTTCTAAACGTGTAGCTAAAATCCACACAATGCAGTCTGAGTCGCTAGTTAGACAAAAAGGTCAAGAAGGTCGATGCACCTGAGCTCAACCCCACCTGTACTAGACGGAAAGGGCAACAAATTACAGCATTTTCTTTTGTTTAAAAAATACAATCTTGGTAATTTAAAGGAAATTAAAATAAAAGGAAATATAAAATGCGCCCGTTGCTTTTCCTAATGCAGATTGTAAAAGTCACTAATGTTCACATGTGTGATTATGATTGACAATTTTGTTTATAACGTATCACAACAAAATTGCAAACTAGCCTTTGCCCGCAGCTCCGCTCACCGCATGTCTATTTGTCGGCAACAGTACTTTTTTTACCGGGATGTACCTATCCGTATCCTATAAAACTTGTATGCAAAATTATAAGACAATAAAACATACCATATTAGCCGTGTGGTTTCCGGCAGAGTAGAATAGGTCCACTCCTAATCTTCCCATGGAGGTCGTAAGAGGCGACCTAGGAAATACAAGCTAAACAAAGGTCATAAACATCAACCCTCCAACCCGTCTGGCCAGCGAGGAGAGTCTAGGCCAAATCCTCTGTCTGCTCTGCCAAGTATGGCTCCGGTAGTACAGAGAGGGTCATGCTCTTGCAGTAGAAATTTAAAAGACCGATGATGATTATGGTGAAAACATGTAAAAAAACCTACAACTTTATTTCAGACCTATTCCTAGACCTAATTATAATGCGTTAGTGAAACAATAATTCCAAGCTTAGTGTTAAAGAAAACATTATTAATTTAAAAATTAATTAATTTACCTAGTGCAATCTCTGTGTAAGGTTAATCTGCCCAATGTCTCACAAAAGGCTGATCTATTTTGGCCACAAGGGTTTTGAAGATGCGATTTTTTTAAGACATAATAACGTCTTAATGCCGGCTGCACGCACAAAAAAGTGTCACATTCCCTGAACAAGCGACAAATGGCACAAAAGATAGATAGGCACCATCAGTCTAAGCGTTCAGCTTGTGGCGCATCTATGTCTCTTCCACAGTTATCACATAAAATTATCGTCCGTTTACCGACATTAAAGACAATATTTTTTTTTTATATAATCAGCTATTCTAGAGCTTATCTAACGATGGTGAACGCCCCTCTAGTGCAAATGCACTGAATAATTCTTTGTAGGTATGTATTACGCACATCACCTAAGCCGCAAGAAGTCCAGTGCTAGACATGGACCAAGGATTACTATCTTCATGGGGAGTTTTGCCATACTCACCAGCATGGCACACCGGCTGGTGAGCGCAGTTTGTATGGACTTTTTAAGCGTGGGAAGGGTAGGAGCACCAATGGTTTTCCATCTTGCCGAAATTCCAAACCGCCACACAAGTCGATGGCGGACGTGTCATCTCATACAATTGTCGCGAATGCCGCAATACTCGACAATACCCGGATTGGTAGCTTGATAAGTTCAAATCTTCGATCAAATATAATGGTAGATACACGATTCGCGGTCCACAGTTTCAATAAAACGCGCTAGCGCTTACACGTCACGCGATGACGAAGGTACATACATCTTTTCTAGATGCAAAAACTACGCATCAAAAGTGAAAAAAAAGATGGAGTTATACTTTCAGTATGTACCGTTTTTGTCGTTGTTTGCATGATGTTTAGACTCGGGGACATTATTAAGGCTTCATTTTGTATGAGACTGTGTATCTACCATTATATTTGATCGAAGATTCAAGTAATAGTTTGTCAACTAATAAAATGTTTTAAATAAGATAATCTCTATAGTAATTTACACATGATTGTGGCAGGTACCCCTACAGATCTTCTCCAATATGATAGCGGCAATTAAAGAGAAAATTACCCCAGGAGGGTACCTGCGTTCATGCGCAGGAGAATCCCTCCCTGGGCAACAATGCTCAGGCTGCCCTACGTATTCTGGGGAGGGCAAAATTCCGCTTTTGAAGGTTGAGAATCCAAATTACAACCAACATAGCAAGCGCTCTCCGGCCGAGCCCCCTAAGCTTTTAGTCGATTTCTGTAACATTAGGGGGATACATTCCAATCTTGATGCAGTCCATTACCACCTCGAGACTGCCAAGCCGGCCTTGCTATTTCTGACCGAGACGCAGATCAGTAATCCATCAGACCTGTCATACCTGTATTACCCAGGCTATGTCCTGGAGGCCAAATTCCACCCCCACGCGGGCGTGTGCATGTATGTCAGGGATGAGATCTGTTGTCGGCGTCTCCATGACTTGGAAGTTCCGCATTTTTCTGTTTTGTGGGTTCATGTAGATACTGGCCTTGATCATATTGTTTACGCCGGTGTCTACCGTTCGCATAGCGGAGACTCTGAGACAACTCGGCTCATGGAATATCTCAGCGATGCTGCAGATAAGGTCCAGCAACGTTTTCCATCTGCGCAGTTGGTGTTTCTGGGGGATTTTAACGCCCACCACGGAGAGTGGCTGTACCCGTACCGGGACACCGACCATGCTGGGAGAGAAACCTATAAGTTTGCATTGACTTACGGTCTCTCCCAACTTGTCAACGAGTCGACGCGCATTCCTGACGTTGCTGGCCACACTGCGTATTGCCTGGACCTTCTGCTGACAACCGATCCTGACAGGCATTCGGTGTCCGTATCACCACCGCTCGGGACATCGGATCACTGTGTGGTGAAATCTGTATCGCACTACTCGCTTCCTGACACCAGCCCCAAAGGCACCAGGCGAGTATGGCGATACAAGTCGGCAGATTGGGATGAGATGCGACATTTTTTCGCATCTTATCCTTGGCGGCAGGTTTGCTTCTCTTCTAGGGATCCATCATGCTGCGCTGATGCTGTCTCGAGTGTGATATGTAAGGCAATGGAGTATTTTATTCCTTTTGCTGACGTATCCCTTGAAAACAAAGCTCGCCCATGGTTCAATGCTCAGTGCCTCTTAGCTGAAAGACGTAAGCGGGAAGCATATTTGTCCTGGGCTGATGCCCGCAGAATCAAAGCTGATGATCTTCAAGACAGAAAGAGAGTGTATAACGCTGCTGCCAAGTCCTGCAAAAAGGTGTTCAGAAGAGCTCGTTTCGACCACGTTGGCCGTATTGGAGACAAGATAGCTTCCTGTCCCTCAGGAAGTAAAGCCTTCTGGTCTCTAGCCAAGTCAGTGGAGATGAACTTCTGTCGCCCATCGCTGCCACCATTGCAGAAACCTGACGGTTCTCTGGCCCATGGTGCAAAAGAGAAAGCAGACTTGTTTGCCAATCTATTTGCAGATAATTCGCGTCTAGATAGTAGCAATAAAAGCCCACCCCAGTTACCTTCGTTCGGCCCCAAGATGCGGGCCGCTCAAATCCACCAAAAAGAGGTACTTAAATGCATGCTAAACCTAGACGTGAATAAGGCTAGTGGACCCGATGGTATTCCAGCAGTGGTTCTGAAGCGCTGCGCACCCGAGTTGTCCCCTGTACTGACACGCCTCTATAGACTTTCTCTAGAGACTGGCAAAGTCCCAAGATCTTGGAAGCTTGCCAATGTACAACCAGTACCTAAAAAGGGAAGTCGCTCCGACCCGGCCAATTATCGACCTGTTGCGATCACCTCCATATTGTGCAAGATTATGGAGCGTGTATTGAACAATCGTCTTCTGGCATACCTGGAAACCAACGAGCTCCTTAGTGACAACCAATATGGTTTTCGCAAGGGTCGCTCAACCGGTGACCTACTGGTATATGCCACTCACTTATGGAGCGAAGCCTTGGAGGGTCACGGTGAGGCAATTGCTGTTTCACTAGATATATCCAAGGCTTTTTTGACCGGGTCTGGCACGAAGCTATCCTCAGTAAGCTTCCAGCGTATGGTTTACCAGAGGACCTTTGCAACTGGATATCCGATTTCCTGAGGGAACGGTCGATTCGAGTGGTTATGGATGGCTGCTCTTCCGACCTAATGGCTATTAATGCCGGGGTACCTCAGGGATCTGTTCTCTCTGCAACCTTGTTCCTGCTGCACATTAATGACCTTCTTAAATCTGGCATTATTGGCTATGCTGATGACAGCACCGTTGTAGAGAGTTATACATCTAGTGCCAGTGCAAGTCCACAAGAAGTCCAGTCTCTTAGAGAATTTATGATTGAACGGGTTAACTCGAAATTACAGAGGGTGTCCGATTGGGGAGACGCCAATCTTGTTAAGTTTAACCCGTCCAAAATACAGGCGTGTCTCTTTTCTGCAAAAAAGAGTGCTTTCCCACTTGCACCCACTTTCCAGGGTGTTTCCTTGCCGTTAGTTGACCACCTTGGGCTTTTAGGCATGACAGTCACGTCCAAACTAAGCTTCGGTCAACAGATTGAGTCGATGGCACTAACTGCTTCCAAGAAGTTGGGCATCATCGCAAAGGTTCGGCGGTACTTCAGCTCTGAACGGCTGCTCAATCTCTATACAGCCCAGGTTCGCTCTTGCATGGAGTACTGCAGTCACCTTTGGGATGGCTCAGCGAAATACCAACTTGAAGCATTGGACTCTGTTGACCGAAGAGCCCGCAGGCTCATAAACAACGACGTGATCTCAAATAGGAAATTGCAATCCCTGGAGCATCGCCGTAAAGTCGCTTGCCTATCGGTATTTTATAGGATCCATTTTGGAGAGTGTGCGAAAGCGCTCTTTGAGCTAGTTGAACCCTCACCATTCCTCCATCGGACTACGAGGCGCAGACTGAAATTTCACCCTTTTATCGTTGGAATACCAAAGAGTCGAACTAAACGCTTTGACAGTTCCTTTTTGGTTCGAGTAGCTAAGGTGTGGAATGAACTGCCTGCGTCTATATTCCCAAACAAGTACAGTCCCGGGACATTCAAAAGTAGAATAAATGGGTATCTCTTGGATAGGCATGTAACATCCTCGTCTTCATCGTCACTTACCATCAGGTGAGATGGGAGACAAATGCATAATTCAAATTTTGTAAAAAAAAAAAAAAAAAAAAAAAGGTATTACAGTACGAATGTATATTATAGTTTGTATTTTTATGTTTGCATAGCCATTTGGTAAAATGAGAGTGCAATCATGCATTGTAGGGAACCTTTTGTTTGTTGAATGTATAATAATTCATTTTCTTCTGTTTATGAGACGTTAAGTCATGTTAAAACAACAACTTAATCAATACCATATATATATTTTTTTTTCAATTTACTTTAGAATATCGGTAGAGACTGTTTATTGTCATATAAAATTAGTTAATGCTACCTCAATGATATTTGCGTGACCCTTGATTGCTGATCTGTATGCTATACAGGATGTTTGTTGCAAAGTAATTCCTTTTCTTGTGTTTATGAGACGTCATGTTAAAACCACAACTTAAATCAATACGATATTTTTCTCAATTTACTTTAGTATATCGATAGAGACTGTTATTATTATTGTCATATAAAATTAGTAAATGCTACCTTAATGCTATTGGTGTGACCCTTGTTGCATGATATACAGGGCGTCTCATTGAATTGGATCAGAGAGGGGATTTCTTATCATAGGATCAAAGGAATCATGATATCGACAATTAAAAAAGCATTGTAGATTTTCAGAAAATGCTTCAACCGATCCGGGAGTGGAACCCTGTCAATTTCGACAAAAAAGTTTGTTTATGTGGTAGTTATTTATAGAGGTTAAAAGGATAAAGTGTGGTTTGAAAGGCGTTCATTATAGTATTCAATCTAATTTCAAATACAAATGTGTTGATTGATGTTTAGAGCGTGTAACATTTTTTGCTTTTAAATTATGAAAAACCACTATATCTTCAAGTTATTTGTTCGTAGTGACCTAATCATATAATGCTTATGATCAAAACTTTCAATTCTGTGTACCCTACCTAAGTATATATTTATTTTTCTTACTAGCCTACCCTTACTATGATTTCCTAACTGCACCAAATACCAGCTGTATTACTCTTAATCTACTTTATCAACCTACATACCCTATTAATGTTTTGTTTCTTTGTTCAATTCTATATGGCGTGATCATATCTAGCAGTAGTAACCCTTGTTTTATCATAGTAACCCCTGGACCTTCTTAAATGAAGTGATTTTGAACTTAACCTATGGTGATGAAGCCTAGTCCTATCTTATGCTATGCCTAAGGTTGCTATCGGACTTGTGTATGACTAACTTTTACTTATAAATAAGAATGACTTTATCCTAAGGTGCGCTTATGTTTTTCCTAATAAATATTGTTTAAATTGCACTTTGTGTTATTTTATGTTGCCTGCTATTTCACATTAATATAATTGCCTTATTTTATGAAGAGTTGGTTAATTATTTTTCATAAAGAAGCATGTTGCTTATCTAGCATGGTGCATTCTACAGCAACTTGTTTCTCTACCAGCGGTTTGTTCTTATAGTATTGAATTCTGGATATGTATAGTAAGTATTAAAATGTAAGTAGCCATATTGATATATAATGAGTCATAGATGACTACAACTGTAGGTATTGGATAGAAGTTTAAGGTAATAGTTTAATATTATCATTGTATGTGTTAGTCAGTGGTGGTAGATATACCATATAGTGAATATTCCCAGCGTTTGGTGTTACGGTTTACTGGTCGAGCCCCGCCATCCGCCCACCAGAGTACCACTCGTCATCCAGACTTGGACGTGATTCCTCCGTATGCTAATTTCTTTTGGAAAGCAAAAGGGATACCCATTAAAGAGTAAATAGTACCTGTTCCCACCTAATAGTAGGATAGGCAATTTGTCAGTAAAATTATGTCTGACTATTAAATTCAGGGACAAGAGGGTAGACTAAATGTCTTCAAGCGTATTACCTGCTACACAAGCATTATGCTCTCATTGTGTTCGCTGGGATGAGTTCAGACTTATTTACTTTGAATTAACACCACGGAGGTGTAAAAGCAAAGAACTCAAATTATGAATTTACAACAAGCAGGTAGTACTAGGTACTCAGATGGAGTTTTATAGCAAGGGTTTGTTTGTCAGTCAAACTATACCTCAACCTTCACTGTAGAAAAGGCATCCTTACATGATAATACTCCCTGTATCAATTATTACTCATTATCCTATTATTTTCAGGAATTATGTAGTTATGTATGTAAGCATGTAAGTGTTATAACATGCTGTTATGTATAAGCACTATTTTGCACTAACTCTAGGTCTTAGAGATAGATTGAGATGAAATGTCTATTAGTATTTAAGTACATTACATCAGACTTATTTGTCTCAGTGATTCAACAAATTTAAGTGTGAGGATTGTAATATTCCTAGATTTCAATATATAGGGGTTTGAGTCAATCTTACACTCGCCCTTGGTAGTATATAAGGAACATTACTCTCCCAGAATTCATTATTTATTCCAGAATTAGATGAATCATATGGTATATATGTGGATTGTCAATATCTCAACCTTACAGAATTTACATGACTTCCATGGAACCAACAGACCATCTCCTTCAGAGAATGATTATCATGATAATATATTGTCAGAGAGTTATTAGATCTCACTGGACTAAACAAATCTGAATTTTCCAACAAAATAGGTAGATCAAGAAGGTATTTATTTAGTAATTAAATAGACAACTCAGACTCAATCCATTGTCAAATAACTATGAGATTATGCCACAAGTTATGATATTAATTGTTTATGGCCAATATATGTGATTTTACAATATGAAAATCCCCAAATCATTCAGGTAGATACTCTACGCTCTATTATAGTCTCAGGGCCATGTACATAAAAATTAAGGTTAGGAATTTCATACCTTTGTTAGAAACAGATTTCCTGAATCTCTCACAATCAGAATACGCACATTTCTTCAGCATTATCACTTGTCACAATCACAGAACCAGCTTATGCCATTCTGTTATCATATTTTCACAATCAACTTCACTTTCATATTAGATACGACTATCTACCTTAAAATTACTGTCGAAGATTAATTGTTTGAATAACGTCCTAACCACCAGCAGCTTGGATGGTTATATTGCTACCACCGGATTTACCGTGAAAACGAATGGAATTTTATCTCCTATACCCCTCTTTTCCTTAACCTGACGCAACCGTTAATGGGCCTAATCTAGTCCCTATCAGTCCCTAATTTCTAGTCTAAAGGTGTTAAGTTACTGTCCCCCCCATCCCCAAAGTGTGTGTGTGTAGAACGAACTCCGGTGTAAGAGATCGCTCCCTAATCTAGCTAAAAAGATTTGAGGAAGCTTCCCTCGCCCTATTTTAATGATTCTACCTGCCTGACTGCTCCTAAAATCAGATTTCCTACTCTGGTAAATAGATTAGGTTCCTAGCAAGTAACCGTCATCTCTAAGCTGTAAAAGGGAGCCAGAGTTTGGGCCCACGAACCTATTATTCCTATCACTCTTGGGTTGTGGTCATCTCTTGTGGTCAGGATCGAGACTTCCACGCCCTAACAAAGGTTTGAGGTCCCAGACGTGTCCCCAAGTGGCTAGGGTGCTGAAAACTAGCTCACCGTTCGGACCGTAGGTTACCGTAGGCACAGAGGCCGTCTGGACTCCCCAAGTAGCATAGCTAGGCTGGGAATGTCAGCCCATTCGACCAGCTACAATGTCGAACTATTTTTACTCCTACTTGGCCGCTACCCTCATAAAGAACAATCGCTCTCATAAGGAATAGAGGTCCAGCGTTGATCTTGGCCATGTATTCCCCAATTCGACACAAAACTCTATTAAACTTACATTAAAATCCAACAAATTGAAACTAGATATCTCAGATTTGACACGGAGAAGATTTCGAAGACATCAAAGATCTCCCCAACATCATTTCCTCAATATCATTCAAAACTTTACAGTATATGAAACTATTATAGAGAATTTACTCTGGACAAGCTAATATTCATATATTTCAAAAGAATCTACAATATTTTAACTTCAGAACACGATACCAATGTGCTTCTTAGCTAAAATATTTTTGCAAGGGACTTCGCGGGACTTTTCGATCCTAATTTGCCAAGATAACGCGATAACCCACACTTTAAACTACTTCTTTCTTGATTTAAAATAAAACTTGCAGTGGCGTTCTGGCAGCAATTCCTCTTGACTCTTTAAATTTCCCGATGCGTAATGACCCAGACTAATGGCGCCGTAGCCTTTTATACTCGCTACCGTGCGGTTCTCAGAAATCAGGCCACTTTGAGTGAAAAACCGTTGGCCAATATTTTTTCTAAAAACCTCATGCAAATATCTAACTAATATCCCTACATTTAATAACTAACTTGCTCTTTCCTGTCGATAAGACCTTTTTCATTTAATTCTCAATTGAATAAAGTTTTCCCATTGGTTAGGTTCAAAACTTTCTAGACCGTTCTAAGGCTACCTGTCTCTTTCTCCCTTTCACCCTCATTGAATGCTCACCCCTACTCGTAATGAAATAAAGGTCAGCGTGCCTTGTAACAAATTCAATTCCATAGACAATTTCATAGCTTTCTTTTAATTATTAGTGTTCTCTGTGCTATCTATAGGATCCCTTGAATCGACCTATTAGCATAATCTGGTATCACGAGATATTATAATAAATTTTACTATTTAAATTCCTTTTACGCTGAGTATTAATTTATTTTAATATTTATTTAATTTTGATTGAATCGATTCTCTCGATTATCCGTAAAATGCTTACTTTTTTCAACTAGACAAAAGAATAAACTAATTATCAATTTTTTTGATCAAATTTTGTTATCATCATGATTATTTATTTCCTTGTTCTTACTTAAAGATATAAAGTCAGTCAAACTATACTTTTAATTTCATATTTTTAATTTACATTTCCCTGCCTTCGTTCTAAGTTCTACTTTTCATAGATCATAGATCAATTTTCTTCCTCGCGTCAATTATTGACAAAACAAACTGTCAATGTCATTCTGCTTCATAACAAACAAAATAAGATGGATATAATGAATTATTGTGAAACAATTTACAAAAGACTGTATTTATGATTGAATTTCAGTTTTCCAGTTAATATTTGAGAATCGTGAACGAGAACATAAGTGTTCCGTTACATCTGGTGAAAATTAAATACTCTACGTCTATTTTTTTTTCAAAGTTGGCATAGTTTAATTCCCAGGCACATTTTAAAATGAAGTCCTAAAATAAAATTAATATTAAAAATAATAATGTTTATTTTCAGATAACTATTTCATCATCATCATCATCATCAGGTCTTTTTAGTCTCCACTGCAGGAGCTTGACCCTCTCTGTACTACCGGAGCCATATTTGGCCAGAGCAGACAGAGGATTTGGCCTACACTCTCCTCGCTGGCCAGACGGGTTGGAGAGGTGCCAGACGGGTTGGAGAGGATAGCTATTTAATTTTCCCAAAATTTTGTGTCATGTCTCGTTTGACTTTTTCTATCTCCCATAATTGAAAAATGTCTGCACTGACCCAGTTCAATGAGACAAATATATATTTATAATCGATGATACAAAAACTATAATAATATCAAAATAAATGTAATGTTATATAATATTTATATATATTTATTTTGGTTAAAGCATTAAATATTCATATTTATTTATCCTCTGAATATTGTTATTCACTAAAGAATGAATTCAATAAAACAAATAATCATCATCATTTCGAGTAGGTCTCACGGTCAATCGACCATGCACACTCTGGTGTCAGAGTTCTTCGGAACCACCTCTCGGCCTCTGACGTGGTTCCTTTAACGACTACCAAATGGCAGCCGGGACCACCGGCTTAACGTGCCTCCCGAAGCACGGAATCATCTTTATTATCAGACAATCAGGTGATTCAAGCCTGCAATGTCCTAACCAAACTGGAAACAACTAAACAAAGTATGTTTCCAGTGGGAATCGAACCCACGACCCCCTGGTCAACAGGCAAACGCTTTAACCACTGGACCACGGAGGCTGTTGAAACAAATAATAATAACCATAAAGTTTTTGTCAGTTGCCATTTAATTAATTTGAAAAAACTACGGCTCTATTTTTCAATAGTCTTCAATATCTTAAATAGTGTTGAATGGTGGCGTGAGTCTTCCAGACTATGTATCCATCTAGCAAACACCCTGTATACAAATAATCTTTATTTCCCCTTCATTTATGTCACGTTTAACAGGTTGGTTATAAAAACTTGGCAGATAAAACACGATGCAAAAGTTCCTTTTTTTTTTGGATAAAATCAACACATTAGAGATAATAATCGCTTGGTATGTATATTTATCTTTATCGACTAAAAAGTATGAATCACAAAGAAAATGCAGAAACAGAACTAATCGCAAAGTCTACGTTTTAATTGGGACTTTAATTACCTTTTTATTGCATTCCTAATAATACCACAACGTGTCGTCATGCAATTAAACGTAACTCAATTGATAAGTTGAACTATTGCTTTGTTTTTAAACACATCGTCATTATATCAGCTATCAGTAGGTCCTTACTGACAAAAACGCTGATTGAATTAATGTACGCCTTTAGATATATCACGTTCGTCTGCCTTGACTATCGACTAAGATCATGGTGTCAAGATGAGTGCAAGAATGTGGGCGTCTGGACTGACTTTGATAAAACATGTCTAAGAAACATCGGCTTCGATGACGGTAACATTGACGTAAAAACCAAAAAACTGGATTTCACCGCGTCGAAATCGACTCAGTCGGTTAAGAGCTACGGTGCCTCACATAAAGACTCACAAACTAACAGACACATACACCCACCTAGCATACAAATTTAAAATCCTCTTTATCGCCGGGGGTTAAAAACGTTTGCCTTCCATCTTCCACATCCTTCGGATTAATTTCAGTTGAAACTAGTTTATTTTATATTGATTGCACAGTTTAGTAGCGTTTTCTCCCGGTATTGTTTTGTCTAAAATAAATTATTATATTTATAATTATTAAATTAAAATTTTGAGTCGGTGTAAAAATTAACAATGGATTTATTTTATTGTATGAACACGTATAGATTCTAAGGAAATCGCTACCGATTATTTTTTGATGGTATTATTTAACGAAGGAAAAAAATGGGCATTCACGCTACCAACCCGATTCCTTGTTACAGTTTTCTAAATACCGAATTTAAAACTTAACTTTTTTATCAATAAATGTTATTCGTTTTTATCAAAACGAGAAATTTTACTTATTGTCTATACACAAAGATGTAAAGATAAAAACTACCTACGGTTCTAGCTAGGTATCGATCACATTCGATAATTTGCGATAACTTAAGATTAAGCATCCTTCAATTCCTTGTTACAATTTTCTAAATACCGAATTTAAAACTGTCCTCTTTTTTTTTCATACAATAAATGTGTACGGGACAGCGAATAACAACAACATTGTAAATAGATAGGTGTAATTAAATAAAATATATAGCTAATTAGTTATTGTAAGTTAGGTATAGGTCTTAATAAATATTTGTTTGTTCGTTGTTTTACTTCCCTATAAGTCCTTAACATAGGTAGGCATAGAATAAGGTTTCAATAAATAATTTGTATTATCTTCGTTTTATTCCCAAAATAGATATAGTTTATAGTAAGGACTTATAGTAAGTTTGTATATATAATTTGTAATTTGTTACAATAGAAAATAAAATAAAGTCCTAGGTAGTAAACGGGAGGCACGATCGAGGGGCGCGGGGAAGCGGGGTAGGAAGTAATTAACACGGCGTTCTGATTGGCCGTCCGTATCGCTCGTATAGCACCGAAACAAAGCGCGGCTAATGAGCATATAATTAGCGCTCCTAGCCGCGACTAGGCAGTTCCAGACAGTTCCAGCTCCAGTTTAGTTCGAATTTCGTTTCGACACGTCGTATCGTGCCACCGTTCTCTGCCACATGGGACCATACTGTTTCTTCTACGACTATTTGTTTCTATTCTACTACGTTTCCCGTTTCTTTGGAACTCCCCATTGTGGCAGACGACCGCCCGCGTCGCGTTCGTCATAGTATTAAGTTACAGGCCCACATAGCGCCTAAACGTAGGTTCCAACCAGCCCCCTTTCGTATATGTACATCACGTACAAAATGCTATTCGTTTTAATCAAAACGAGAAATTGTACCTATTGTCCATACACAAAGATATAAAGATAAAAACTACCTACGGTTCTAGCTATCGATCACATTCGATAATTTGCGATAACTTAGATAGCAACGTGTGGCATAAGCCAATTTAGCTAAATACACTCACGGCTGAAGCGCGAAGGCAGTACTGATTTCGTGTTATACTGAATCACAGTGTTTGCAACAGGTCGTATTGGATTTTACTGAAATAAACTAATAAACGAACAAAATGTGGTAAGTGTTTACTTTTTAGTGAATAGTTTGTGTCAAATAAGTAGTGAGAAAGCAGGAAGTGATTGCTATTAAGTTATTTGGTAATTTTATTTTACTTTTATAAATGTACTCTTTCATTATCTGTATTGTTTTATAGTTGTACTCTGTCGGTGTGATAATGAGATATTAATTATGTTTAGACAAGCATTTGTAACAAACAATTGTCGTAAAATGAAACAATTAATGCTCTAATGATTATACCTTACGGAATTTCAGTTTCGAGTAAGTAATCTGAATAGTATAGGTAAAGAACTATGAAATTAAAAATTGATTTAAACAATAATTTTGTGTGTTGATCTTTGACATAAAAAACTTGTATTATATATCACTTGAAGCTCCTTACTTTGCTTGGCTTCATGTTTTCATTGTTAATGGCCCCGAAACATGTAGGTAAGTTACATTGAAATGAAACCATAGAAAATATTGATTAGTTAGAATCCAACATAAATGTAACCTTGTTAGTTCGTTGCCTTGGTTAACAAACTTATGTTATTTTTATTGGTAAAATAGTAAACGAAACGAAGTGTTAAACACATTCAGCCGTGCAATATACATACATATTATTACGACTTTTTACCCTTACATTGTAGATAGAGCCCAGGCTCTAACGGCCCCAGGCTGTTAGGTCTGAATGCTAAATTTTACGTGTTGCTAGGCGTAAAGGTAAATCCAACCTATTAACAGTGCTATAGTAGGTATACAATTACTTAGTTAAGAAGGACTAATTTTATTGGGACATAATAACTCCTAACAGCTCATCTGAATTTAGATGGCTACATACTCGTACTATAATACTGTTAAAGTGGGATCGATTTTTAAGTGAATACGCCTGATTATAATTTTTTATTTATAATAAGCACCTTATATTAGTTGAAAACTACGAGAAAAGCATTTTACTGGGTAATAAATACGACCGACTGTGGAATATTTTTCTTCGCGTGATAGACAGTGGCGAAGTTAGGTAGAAATATAACTAAAATCACGTATGTATTTTTTATCTGATAAAATATTCTTAACTCATTCACGGACAATGCAGCAGGCACAACAGAAATAACAATATAAGTATCCTTGAAAGTGTTTAACTTTTGATAAATTTTAGGGTTAGGTTAAATTAAATAGGTATTAGAACCACAAATAGGTATTTTTTGCAAAACGACAATTCGTTTAAATAAACATGCTATTAGTTATCTCATACAAAAAAACAACCTCATATCACTACCAGATAACACTACTAGGCAAAAGATATGATCGCTGATAAACTAAAACCGGAAACATCACTTGTACTTGATGTCCAGCCCATTAATATATTTAGTAGAGAGAAATGAAAACTTATATGTCATTCAGGAGACTGTAAGGATTCAAACACTCTTACGTATGTAAGTTTTCTAATACCACCACAGAATAAGTAATAGTACTAGTAAAACCATTTTAACTTATAAATACCACAACGGAAAAAGACGTTTGAATCCTCGAAATCTCCCGAATGACGTAGGCTTTTTTTGGTAGAGCAATGGCATTTTATTTATTTATTTATTTACTTCTTACAGCTATCATTACAGGATTTGGTACCTAATGCGATAGTGTAGCTATTTCAATCTATAGCAAATTATCAATAATGACATCCTTGTAAATTCACTCAAAGTGCAACAAAATTTAATTTTATATTTAAAAAATACTTTCTTTATACTACTCGTATACAAAATAACAGTGTTCGTACTTGAAGAGTTTCGTTTGCGTCATACATAAGAGAGGTGGCTTGGACGAGATGCCCCATACAAGAAATATGGTTTTAGTAGTTATATATTGTACGGTGGTATGATGAAGACGAAATGATAAAAAGAACATTGAGTGTATTTACATTACCTACAATACAAGATAATTCTTAAACAAAAAGTTCTTACATGCTGGTCTGGAAGAAACGAAAAAAGGAATAATTGACATGGTTCCAGGCGATGCGGCTAGCAACGTGGTCCTTACTCTGTCTACCTCTGAAGGGCTAAAGACGTGATTATATCGATGAATGTACAACTGTGTACATTTAAATGGTTTATACAATATTGAAAAACACCGTATAATGGAACAAAAGACACTTACGACATTGACACAGAAATGAATGGCGCACGAAACGTCATCGGTATACTAATCACTGCTGCGGACATGACTCAGTTTTCTAACAATGAATAATCTGTATTACCTTATCAGTTTACAATATTAGACTAGATTAAGATAACGACTGGACGATAAAAAGAGTCAAAAGTCTCGGGTAGACCCGTAAAAGGTAACGCCAATATTATGACTTTAAAAATGATTCCTCCTCCTCGCTTTGTAATCCTTATTGTTGAGGATCGTAATCTCTATGGAACACCTTCCTGTGTACTATGTTCCGCCATTCAGTCCTGTGCTCTGCAGCTCGGACAGCGTCGCTGACTTTAGTCTCTAGTCTCGAGCGAATCTGGTCGGACCAAAGCATTTGGATCTCTTTCCTTCTACTATAAACAGGAGTTTCTTGAGATTATCTCCAAGTTTCCTGGGAATATGTCCGGAGAAATTCCGATATTCTTCGGCGACATATTGTGGAGAATCTGGTCTTAATGCCTAGTTGTTTGAGGTTGGACGCGTTGATATTGATTCAGCTAAGTTTAATTTGTGTTGAAGAAATAGCGATGTAGCTAGTGCTTAATAACTTTTGCAGTATGGCTTCTTTCTAAAAGGGTTATATAATCCCATTTTCAGCCATGCAAGTTTCATAGATAAGAAAAAAGAAGGAAATATCAGTTGCCTCTCTTTACATGCTGCACAGATACTCGCAAACTTTTGTCAACTCCGGTGTACAACGTTTTTGTTTACTTCTACATCCAATACGGTTTATATATCTTTAATAAATAGACGATTATACCAAAAGCTGTAATATGTTTTGACATAACGATTATAACGTAGACCGTAGTAGTCAAACACTTGCGTCGAGTAGCCCAGCAGATCATAGAAACCTACCGAGGTGTGAAATATCTGAGTAATGGCAATAGGCGATACGGCTAGCAACTCATCATTTTCTCCTTCTTCACCTACTAATACGTTGAACATGGCCTTAAGGTCATGGTCATGGCTAGCTCCGTGGCGCAGCGGTCAACACGTTTCATTTGTATATGTTTCAAATTCCAACAAGGGGGCGATCTTGTTCAAGGATTGATCTAAATTACACAAATAAGTTTTTTTTATTTTTTTTAAACGGTAGTTGTATTTAAATACGCGAATATCATTACAATCTAGCCTAAACGTTGGCTAATGAGTAATTTTACATTGACCTAGTTTATAAAGTATAGAATAAGAATGTGTCCATCGGCACTTTTCTTACTGACTCTATTAAGGGGAAGGCACTTTGTTCATGTGTCTTTATTCGCACTTACACTGCACTACTTTGTTATTACTTATCACTACACTAATTCAAATGGTTTAGTTCTTTTAAGTCTTCGCACTATGTCCGTGTTGTCGAGGAGCTGGATCGCCTCAACGTTCACACGATGAAGCAATCTATGCTCATGTGCTTCAGCGTATTTTTTGCTTATTTTATCAACGAACTGTATATTAAGGTCCCGATGCAGGTCGTCGTTTCTTACGTACCACGGCGCATTTACAATAGCCCTCAGCACTTTGTTTTGGAATCGTTGAATAATGTCTATATTGCTCTGTTTGGTACAGCCCCACAGCTGTATGCCGTAAGTCCACACTGGCATAAGGACTTGTTTATATAAAAGTAATTTGTTATGTACTGATAAGGTAGAGTGTCTTCCTAGTAGCCAGTACATTTTTTGGAATCTTATTTCCAACTCCTGTCTCTTCTTTTTGACGTGGGCTTTCCAGCGGAGCTTCGCGTCAAGTGTCATACCTAGGTATTTTGCTGTATCCTCATATGGTATTTGCTTATCATTTATATATATAGGGCAATATGTATCACGTTTGTTTGTAAAGTTTACATGAATAGATTTTGACTCATTTAGCTTAATTCGCCATATTTTTGTCCAGTTGTTAAGTTTATTTACAGCTATTTGAACCTTTTCTGCAGCCTCCTCGTATGTGTTTCCGACAGCCATTATGGCCGTGTCATCAGCAAAGGTCGCAATAGTGTTATTCTCTAGCTCAGGAATGTCACAAGTGTATAGTAGGTACAGGACCGGACCTAATACACTTCCTTGAGGTATGTCCGCTTTTATTTCTTTAATTTCTGAATATGCATCTTCTTGTCGAACTCTAAAAACTCTATCCGATATGTATGACGTTAAAATGTCTGTGTAATTTTTAGGAAGCATTCTTTTTAGTTTGCTAATGAGTCCATCGTGCCATACCTTATCAAAAGCTTGTGCTACATCTAGGAATATCGTAGTACAAACTTTTTTCTCTTCATATGATCTTTCAATTATATTTGTTATTCTATGTACTTGGTCTACTGTTGAGTGCTTTTCTCTAAAACCAAACTGATGGCCTGGAATCAGATTTTTGGCCTCTATTATAGGTTTTAATCTTTTTAGAAGCAGTTTTTCAAACAATTTGGATATGACAGGTAACAGCGAAATAGGTCTGTACGAAGCAGTATCATTCGGTGGTTTCCCCGGTTTTGCTATCATTATAACTTCAGCTACTTTTCACAGGTCTGGCACGTATTTTAGTCTCAGTGCAGCATTAATGAGATTTGTTAGCTTTACTACAGCTTTTCGTGGAAGGTTGTGTAATATTTCACCCGATATGAGGTCAAAACCGGGAGACGTTTTTGGGTTAATATGTTGTTTTATTTCTCGAAGAACTTCCCGCGGTATTACTAGCTTTATTTGCTCATCATAATAGTCGTCATTATCTACATTATTATTGTCATTGTCGTCACACACACAAATACTTTTGATGTATTTTTTTTATTCAGCGCATAGTACTAGTGATTTAAAAACACATCAATTTTTACAATTTCGTGCAATGTAATGTTTTTACTAATGTAATTAATCGGGCTAAATGCCTCTTATTGTTTCAGTTGCGTGTGCAGTTTGCTATGCAAGATTATAAGCTTTGTAATCTCGCTGCTGTTCATAGTGGCAGTAGTCCTACTCATCTTATGGGGAGTAGGAGTCATATTTGACAATGTCGACTCAAACAACAACACCGGTGAGTCTAATTACACCCATATCATCCAGGTGACAGGTACTCAATGTTAACGGAACCAAAAAATACCGATCTGATTTATTCATATTAGGGATAATCGCAAGCCTTCATGTTGCTATACTGGGACAAAAAAAAAACGTAGAATGAAAACAGTGCAATGAAAGGGCGAGGCCCTTTCATTGCACTGTTGAGTTGAGTTGACATACGTACATACTATCACGTCCTTTTCCTTTACTGGGTGCGTTTAGAGTGTAGGTGGGAAACGCAACCAAAATAGTAATGGGTTGCTAACCGCATCGCCCACTAACATGATTCTTCAGATTTTCTCCCATTCCCTCAATTGGCTTTTACGATCCATGCGGGAGAAGACGCAGCTTGAACATTCTATGTTTTTTTTCTCCCAGTATAGCAGCATGGATTTGAACCTACAAACCTGCGACATCTGTTCTTCTTCATCGATGCTCTCGACCACGCTGCTGCTTCAAATCACTCAGTAGTCGAGAGCATCGAAGGGCCAGATGTCTAAGGTTGTAGGTTCAAATCCTACCTATGGCGAAATTTTTAATATTAAACCGAGCATTGTAATGCTATATAATATAAATGCATGTTTATTATTTTGTTACTGTGTTTGTGCTTCATAAAACAAGCGTTAATGATCCTTTATATTTTTAAACTTTAAACTAATAATCCCAAACAGATTTTATTTTTAAATATGGCATTTTCCCAGATCGCACGTAAATATTTCTTTACTTTAGACATTGCTAAAACTGTCTTAACAGTAGTCAGTGATAATTACTAAGACAGATATCAATATTCTCACAATCAAAACTGTTAATTGTTGGATAACATGAATGTAGCATGAATGAGTATATTGCTAAGTGTAAAATATACGTATACTAAATATATCTCTTTCTGTTCGCAGGAAACCAGAGATTCTTGAACGACGTTACTGGCGCTGGTCTTAAGCACTTTACGAGTACATAGTTTACGCTAATTCAAGATATGACAACAACGGTTTACGCACAAAATAAACTTAGGTTCTAGTAAAATAAGTTACCTATTTATATCTATTATCAAATAAATTGAAAACGGAATTCTATGCATTTAATACGCCTTGAATAAAATTCAAAATGTTTAAATCATAGTTCTTCCAAATATGTACCTCAATTTTTTTAAACGTAAAATCATATATATAAGCTATAATATTATTTTATAAATAATTTACTAAGTTGGTAAGAATGAGTATAAAATGCAGTATATGAAAAGGAAATCACTTTTAATTAGTATTAAATTATTATAAAACAGGTTTGTTACTACATTGAAGTATTTTTATTATATTTTACTAAGAAAATATTTATTTATTTTTGTAAATATTGTAAGGTGTACAAAGTCAACTTGTCTATATTTTGATAAGCTTATTCTCATGTGACATAAAATTGTATCACTGTAATTTTTTGACCATGTATATATTCGTATACATTTAGGCATCAAAAATCCACTTCTAGAGATATAATTAGGACGCTATGTTCTAAGAGTTAATGAGCTTATCAAAGGTAGATGTATATTAACTAGTAAGAAAAAAAAATAAAACAAAATACCTAATAAAATACATTTTATAATACCTCGACAAGTTTTTAAATTTTGGCGAATATTTTACGGCTTGCAAGGTGGAAGAAATCATTCAGTGTTTTTTTTTTTTTGTCATATACCCATCATTTTATTTCTTTTAGTCCTAAAGCAGATTAAATAAAATAATATGTTAAACTTTTTAAGGTAAATTATATTTTGGGAGTTCTTGGCGTAAATTTCGGCAGACTGCACGGTTTTTGTTTGGATTGTTAGCAAATTGCTTCTAGTATACTTTCTAATGTGATTTGGTGTTATAAATGCCCGTGTTTATGAACGATAAGTGAAATAAATAAGCTGTCATGTTGCGGCTGTAGTGAGATTTACTAAGCAGGCTGGTAGTTGCCGGCCTTGCTGTGCCTGTGATCACACCAGCGTATTCGTGGAAATAGTCGCCAATACACCATTACGGTGATTCATACACATATTCTTATGAGCAAAAAATATTATGGTAATGAGGACTTTTCTAAAGAGCAATTGAAGGCGTTGATAAAAGGGCAAATGTCAATGTCATGAATGATAAAATTTTATTCTGACTTTTTTTACAGCTATACTTGACACTTGATCTTATCAACGCCATCTAGTCCAAAAAAGAGAAATTAACCTTTTTTTTAATGTAATTTTGAAAACCCCTTTTGATGGCCAAATAGAAGAAAAGACAATTCATGGTATTACTTTACAACAAATAAGCTTTAGTGTCTACAAGTTATTTTTTATTATTAGTTATGTAGCGATAGCGAAGTAAAGTTTGAGATATTTTAAGTGATCTAATTTATTATGAAATAAAATTTAATTTATTAAATGTCAGAGCGTCACGTGCTTTTTCCCTGGCTGGGATCCCGAGGTTTTCCCTGTGTGCTATGACTTGGGGTCCCTGAAAAGGCGTTTTTTCAGGTATCTTAAGAGTTGGCAACGCATCAGAAGTTCCTGTGATGTTGCAGATAGATATCCATGGGTGACGGTGACCACTTTTCATCAGGTGGCTCGTCTGCTTGTTTGCCGTCAAATATAGGTACCTACAGACCTACATAAAAAAAAAACGATTTGTGGTCATAAAATAATATCTCATTATCTATGATTTTTCAACTGCTCTTATCTTATGTCAGTGTCACTTTTATCAAGATAAATAAATATTTCTGATAGAAGTACTTTTAATTTAAATCAAGAAGATAAAGTTATTATACTCGGATGTACTAATAAATGAGGCAGTTAGCAAAATGTGGTGAGTAACATAAAATAATAATAAGAGTTAGGTACCTACCTCGTTTTGTTATGAATTTAGAATATCATTAAAGTTTGAGCTCACTAAGTGTCTTATTAGTAAAATGTGATCAAATTCGTGATTTGAGTGATCAACTACTCACTTTATTTATTTTAGCCATAGCCTATAACTGCTGGCTATGAAGATAATGCTACTTTTTCCATAAGATGAGTAGGAGACTCATCTTATGTGGAAAGGAGATGCATTTTTTTTTCAATCTATGATGGAAAGTGTACACAAAGACTTCTATGCTGGTCTAGGAGAAGTGAAAAAAACGTAGAATGTACCAGCTGCTTCTCTTTCCGCGCAGATCGTAAAAGCCGATCAAGGGAATGGAGAGAAATCTAAGGAATCATGTGATGCGGCTATTCAATCACTATTTTGATTCCGTTTTCCATCCTGCGTGGGCAGAGCCCAGGTCTTAATACCTTAAAGCCACGTTTCAGTACGTGGGTGGCCACGTGCTAAACGTGGCTTTAAAGCCCCCACAAGAAAAAAAACGTGATAATATTTATGTATATACACAAACACAAAAAGTCTATCTTCTATGTAACTATCTCTTTCGCATTACACTTATTTTATTAACTGGGTACTAGTAGAACAAAACGGAGAGAACTGATGGACTGTACCGACCCCTCATTAAAAAGTGGGATAAGATAAAGGAAAGAGAAGAAAACTTGGGCTTAGTGCCCATTTCCATCTTTTTAGGGTTCCGTACCTCAAAAGGAAAAAAACGGAACCCTTACAGGATCACTCGGTTGTTCGTCTGTCTGTCTGTCAAGACCCTTTTTCTCCTGAAAGCGTAGGGGTATCAAGCTGAAATTCATATCAAATACCCAGGTCTACTGTCCCTTGGAGCTGTAAAAAAATTAAACTTCAACTCAATCAAAAGATACAGCTGGTTATGCCGCAAATGGGACAGAATGGGATATGTGAGACAAATACTTTCTTCAACATTTCGTAACAAAAATCGGGGTTTTTTCGACATTCGCAAGGGAATCAAAACCTACAGTGTACTTCCTTCCCTAAAAGTTAAGATCTTGAAATTTGGTACGAAGCAACGTCTTATAGCACAGATAAAGGAAAAATTGCGAAAAGCATAACTTTTGTTACATCATATATTAAAAATATTTTTAATAATTTTTGACACTCGCATGGGAATCAAAACCTACAGGGTACTTCCCGTGAACTCAGAATCTTGAAATTCGGTACGAAGCAACGTCTTATAACACAGATAAAGGAAAAATTGAGAAAAGCACACATAAAAATATTTAACTAATTATATATACCCTTTATCCACCAGTCCGACTCGCACTTGGCCGGTTTTTTTCCAGAGTTCCGTACCTCAAAAGGCAAAAACGGAATCCTTATAGGATCACTTTGTTGTCCGTCTGTCTGTCTATCAAGACCTTTTTCTCAAGAACGCGTGGAGGTATCAATTGCGATAGGCATATATTTTTAGTTACATCATATAATAAAAAATATTTTTAAACTTATTATAAATAATGGTACGGAACCCTTAGAGCGCGAGTCTGACCCGCACTTGGCCGGTTTTTTTTTATGACTGTGACTCTAGGAATATGTTATCTAAATGATTCTATTCTTTTTTTTCAGTTGCATATTATGCAACAAATATTTTTGTTGGGGTTTTGTGATTGTTGGAGGTCTAATACTAATAATCTTGCTGCCATTACGAATGTAAGTATAGATTACCTGAATTCTGTGGTAGATCAGGTTAATAGGCAAAAACGTGAAGCATTTTCATGTGATGCGGCTATCCCATCACTATTTTGATTCCGTTTTCCATCCTGCGTGGGCAGAGCCCAGGTCTTTTCATAAACAACTGAAAAAAGAATGATTTGGAATAGTAAATAAATATAAGCATAATTTGAATCACAATCACAACTAATGATATCTGATCATTCAAGCTGACTAAATTTACTTCACATATATATTTTTTTATAAATATGGCTAATATAATATGCACACTCGTGAACGGGTGCTGCTAGGGGGGACAGGTCTGCTCGGCCTCTTTGAGACTACTGTGTATAATGTAAAATATTATCATTGCACACTCGATCGCTAACATAATATGTTCCAAAAAATAATAATGTACCTATATAATAAAAATTGTAATCATAAAATGAAAAAAAAATGATAAATGAAGAAATTAGATGATAAATGATAAAGATAGATGATAAAATAAAAAAGCCCTTCAGGCGAGTAGGCGACCAATACTGTTGAAAAGAGTTTCTTTTGGCGTTTCTTCTCTGCAGTGGTCGGTTCCGAAACGCTAGTAGTCTGTAGCTTTTGCACATTAAGTAATAATATAAATATGACTAAATTAGATCCTTTAAAATGTGATGCCTGCAAAGGCCTATTTTCTGAATAAACGTTTTGAATTTTGAATTTTGCACATATCACACAGATTGAGCTAGACCCAAAGTGATTCGAGTTTTATATTATGGGATACTAACTCAACGATACAATATTTTATAACAAACACATAATAGATAAACATCCAAAACCCAGGCCGATCTGAAAAATATCATTTTCCATCTTGACCTGACACGATGAGCACTAGGCCACAGAGCTCGTCACATGAACGACTCCTCAAAAAAGGAGTTTTGTTTTTAGCGTTCATGTATGTAAATAAGTTTATGTGAGGTTCTTTATTCCACCATTACTTCTAAATAAATTTCTGGATTCGGACGTATCCCCATAAGACCGTATTGTTAGAATTCTAACAGAATGCCGGTAGACTAAGGTTATGTATTTTTATTTTTCTTTAAATACTTGTTCAAAGCTTTGGATCATTAGTTCATCTATAAATCCCGTTTACGGTGCATTGCAAGAGTTTTTCCCAAATCTATGCAAAAGTCTTATTGCCTAAAAAAAGTCTGTGCAAGAGTCTAATTGCCAAAAAAGACCAGACTTCTGAAATTTACTTTTCCCTTTATTTACAGAACTGATACAATATGAGGTAAGGAGGAGTTAAATATACAAGGAACTTAACAAAATAAATGTACATAGCTATGTTAATAAATATAATGAAGTTAGTAAATGCTTATATTTTACTTGTTTTTTATTTGGAATAGTAAGTTTTTATTTTGAGTATACTATACTCATCACTCTCCTGAGCCATGTCTATAAGCTGTTTTCGAAGGTGATTACGAATCTTCTCACGAACAGGCTCGATGCCTTCCAGCCTCCCGAACAAGCCAGTTTCTCGAAAGGCTACAGTACCATAGACCACGTCCATATGCTGCGGCAGGTTATACAGAAGACCAAGGTGTATAACCGGCCACTATGCTTAGTGTTTGTGGAGTGTGAGAAGGCCTTTGATTCGATCGAAACATGAACCGTGCTTCAGTCTCTCCAGCGATGCTGCATAGACAATCGCTATATTGAAGTGTTAAAGTGCGAAGGAAACGAGGGATATTCCATTGCAGAGAGGTCAGATAGGGAGACGTAATATCTCCCAAACTGTTCACCGCTGCAGCTCCTTCAATCTCCTGGAATGGGATGGACTTGGCATTTACATCAACGGCGAGTATATCACTCACCTTGGTTTTGCTGATAAAGTCGTTGTCATGGCAGAGTGAGGACTGGAGGACTTAAGTACCATGCTCAATAACCTCAATGAAGTTTCGCAACTAGTGGGCCTTGAACATGGACAATACGAAAGTGATGTCGAATGTCCATATTGCGCCTTCACCGGTTTCTGTTGGGAACTGCATCCTTGAAGCTGTAGACCAAGATGTCTATGATGCGTTCAGGAAGCTCCGCAATGTATTTTCTTCTACAATACCGCAGTGCTTAAAGACAAAAGTCTATACCCGTAAGTAATCACTAGTAACACACATTAATCAATGTGTGTTACTAGTGATGACTTACGGGTAACGTCCGAAACGTAGTTCCATACTATGGGCCTCATAAGAAAGTCAAGGCCCCTTAAAAAAGCTATGGAGGGGGCTATGCTCAGCGTTTCTTTGCGAGGTCGAATTAGAAACGAGGAGATTCGTAGAGGATGAAGGTTACTGATATAGCTCAGAGGATTAGGTCTTTGAAATAGCGGCGGGGCACATAGAACCAACGGCCGATGGAGCAGAAAAGTTTTTGAATGGCGACCTTGTACCGGCAAGCACAGGGGGACAACTACCGACCAGGAAAAATGAAATACAGACAAAGTTTACGCGGGTAAGTAACGCTGGGTAAGTAGTTTTGGCTTTCACGATAATCAATATATACGCCTTGATGCGTCGACTATGACGATGAAAACAGTGACTTCAGTGTAGTTCAACGGCTTTATAAAAGCAATCAGATAATTAAAGAACAAGATAATTTGTCATTGCACTGGTTTTGCGCGGTATGCGGCGTTTTGTATAATCTTATCTTCCATGCTGGTCTAGAAGAAAAGAAATAACGTAATGACTAGCTGCTTCTCTTCCTGACAAGATCGCAACCGATAGAGGGAATAGGCGATAATCTGAGGCATCATGTCAGTAGGCGATGCGGTTAGCAACTCATTATATTTTGATTCCTTTTCCACCTTACGCCCATCAACACGTTAAACTTGATTGTTAGGTTTTAAAGACCTGAGCTCTGTGTACCCCGCAAAAGAAAAAGACGTGATAGTAGCTATGTATGTATCTTACATAGAGAAAATGGCGATGATCTTACCCATAGAGATAATATAATCCTGACATCAGTCACTTGATTGCAGGATTATCTTATCTCTATGCTTGATTGAATACAAAAAACTGAAAACACGTTAGACCTAGCTGTATAAGCTAGATCCCTTTGCCTTCTCTATATGAGAGTAAAACAAATTAAAAAAAAAAATCTTTGTCACCTTTATGATTTCTGAATTCTGAATCAAAGCGACAAAATTTCGATTACAACTTTGTTTTGTTGTAAGGGATGCTCAATATTAATAAAATTCAATAAGGAAAATAGATATACGTTTTTTTAATAAAAATTAATCTTAAGAAAATGTGGTAAGTTGTTCGCTGCATGAATTGTTATTAAAACACACATGTCATAACCGATCTACTTACTGACTATATTTTTATCTAGACTTATAATATCAAACACAGCTGAAACGATTTAATTTTTTATTTTCACCTGTCATCATCATTACAGCCGCTAAAACTTCACTGCTGGACAAGGGCGCTCCCAAGGATTATTCGGTCCATGGTCCATATTTCCATACTCAACATTCTTAGCAGGCGGGTTGGCGAGTACAATTTCTTTGGCTTCTTGTGCTTCCGACGCTGCTGCCCATCGGAAGCATTTTTAAGCTGAGGAAGTATTAGAATTTGTTGAATCTGGGAGGGGAATGAAGGTATAAATATACTACTCGTTCGGATGAATGGGGGAAAAGCAGGTAGAAGCTCGGGACTGCGGGCGCGCATATCCGACCTCCTACCACCGGACAGGCAGTTGACGCATATCCGACCTCCTACCACCGGACAGGCAGTTGAGGTAGATACCTCTAACTCATATGTACGTATTTCTATCAGCGAGTAACAAAGATTTTGTTTTCAAAAAGTCAGGAATCCAATGTATGATACCTATCGGATTATAGGTACACGAGGTGTCAAACATTTGCCTCAAAACTATTATTATTGGGCAAGCGCTGCGAATACTATTGATGACTCTGTCATCTCAACGTGTTCCCGGTTACATCCTCGCCCTAAGGTGAGGATGATGAGAAGATATTGAGATCTCTAAACTTGTGGCCCACATTGGATGAAAGTAATCGTCATTTATCATCGAATTTACAAACACATAGAATGGGGTTCTATGTGTTTGTAAATTCTATCATGAGATCCAATAATATTCATCCTCTAAAACTGTTTTGTATTTTCAGTTGCATATTATGTAACCCGTTTTGCTGGGTTATTATAGCTGTTATAGTGATATTAATGATAATCCTGATTCCTCTTAAAATGTAAGTAATAATATAAACTTTCTGTATATCAAGTCATAAATTAATGACTGCAGATATAATAGTTCGTACAATGTTTCAGGTATGTATATAATTAAATCTTCCATGCTGGTCCGGGAGAAAGTACCAGCTGCTTTACTATCCGCGCAGATTGTAAAAGTCAATCGAGGGAATGGGCGAAAATCTTAGGAATCATAGTAGGCTATGCGGCTAGTAACTCATCCCTATTTTGATTTAGTTTTCCACCTAATGCCCACCAACATGCTAAACGTGGCTCTCAAGTCTTAAAGACCTGTTCTGTGTCTACGGCGCAGTGGTCAACACGCCTGCCTGCTAAGGGTGCCCGGGTTCGATCCCCGGTCGGGTCATGATGGAAAATTATCTTTTTCAGATTGAACTGGGTCTGGGATGTTTATCTACATAAGTATCTATTATAAAATATAGTATCATTGAGTTAGTATCCTACGACACAAGTTAACAATTTACTGTGGGGCTAGCTTAATTTGTGTGATATGTCCCTGTATAATAATTTATTATGTCTACCCCGCTAGGGAAAAAGACGTAATAGTAAAAAATATTAATTTTTTGAAAACGCCTCTTGCAAGCATTTCTGAAGGCCCAATAAAAATAGACCTGACATTTTAAACAGATTTTTATTTTTTGCAGAATGGATGTAATATGAAGTAAGAAGTATTCAAAGATACGGATCACTTTATAAAATAAATATGTATAGATAGATGTGTATAAAAATAAAACAGTTAAGTAATTTATCTTTATTCTTTAAGTGAACCTTCCCTCGTCAAACTTGTCTTTCACACAAACTTGACAAGAAACTACTAAGATTAGGATTACATTTCAAATAATATGATAAAAAACCGACTGAGTCGGACTCACGCACGATGGCTTCCGTAACATTATCTATAGTTTAGTTTAAAATTATTATATGATGTAACTAATAATGTATGCTTTTCGCAAATTATCCTTTCTCAGTGCTATAAGTCGTTGCTTCGTATCAAATTTCAATGAGTTCATTCACGAGAATACCCTGTAGGTTTTGATTCCTTACGAGTGTCAAAAATTTGCGGTATAAACGGCTGATCTTTTAATTGCGTTGGCTTAGAAGTTTGATTTTTTCACAACTCTAAGGGACAGTAGACTTCAGTATTTGATATGAATTTCAGCCTAATAACACCACACGTTCCTGAGTAAAAGGTCTTGACAGACAGACAGACAGACAAACAACAAAATGACCCTAAACGGTTCTTTTCATTTTGAGGTAGGGAACCCTAAAAAGTAATGGAGAAGCGGAGTCTACAGGCAAAGATTTTTTTTTTGTTATAGGGCGGCAAACGAGCAAGCGAGTCAGGTGATAAGCGCTGCCCATGGACAACCGCAACACCAGGGTGTAGCAAGAGCGTTGCCGGCCTTTCAAGGAGTTGGGAAAAGGACATGGGGGAGGAAATGGGGGAAGGATGGGCCTCCGGCTCTCTCACTCACCGTACGAAGCATAGAAGCGGTGAAGCTCCTACTCAGACGTCGATTTTCTGTGAGAGTGTGGTACTTCCCCGGACGAGCCGACCCATTCATGCTACTAGCAAAAATTAATTTTGCCGGTAGCGTGGATCTACCACAACCAAAAAATAGGCTCCAACTACAATTTATTATAACTGTTACTTACTGCTTTTTTATGATTAAAACCAGCATAAGAAAGTAGAACATTCAGACAAAGATCGATGTTAGAACTATTCGCGCATTTTTACAAGCTTTTAATAAACTTGCAATGTATTTATGTAACTATGTTTGTTCGTGGGGAATCTTGCAATTCAATTCTGTAGCTGATATCTTCTATAGATTGAGCTGAAATTTACGGACAGTGTATGGTAAGCTGTGTGACGTCATTCTAAATCCAACATGGCGGACTAGCTGTTTTTGATGCACTTCGAGAATATGGATATCAAATTAAAGGGCTCGCTGAAAATAACTCTTAACATAAAGTGACGTACATAAAATCCCCAGTTTGTATCGCATCATGTACGCGGATTACGTATGCTACTCGTATATATTTTTCACGCTTTGCGACCTGTCATTTCATCAAAAAGCGCGATACCAGCCGTTGCCGGCGCACTTCGAAGGAAGTTCGAAGGACTATTTTTAACCGCCTTCAGAACAAAGGAGGAGGTTATTTATTAGGTTTGAAAAATTATTCAAATCGGTTATCGGTCGATATGCATTAAAATTGGTCATATTTAAATAATATCAATATCGGACATATGACATATCATAATCAAAAAACATCCAGATAAAGATCTATGCTAGACTATTTGTGAATTTTTACAAGCTTTTTATTAACTTGTAATGTATTTATGTAACTACATATGTTTGTTCGGGGGGAATCTTGCAACTCAATTCTGTAGCAGATATCTTCCACAGATTGAGCTGAAATTTCGTATCTCGTTTAGTTTGGATGACAACGTATGATAAGCTGTGTTATATAATTATTAAAAAAAAGTTTTATACGTCTTAAAAGTGTGAGTCTACGAAATAGTTCCTCCTCCGGCGGATGTTCATATCGTCTTCCCTAATGTAGATTTTTCCTGAAGCAAATATAGTAGAGCCACCAACCAGGACTAATTACGTTAAAAATCACTAACACAAATATAGGGACTTTCGTAATAAAGTCTCATATCCCCACAGAAGACCCCAAAAATCGGAGTAAAAAGGACGTTAATCGCTATCAACAAGGAAAGAATAATAATAACTAGGTCACCATAAAAAAACAAGCAAAGATTATAACAGACTAAGTTTATTTTAAGATAGGTACAATTAAAACATTAGTTTTATTAAATTTAGAATATATTTAATTAATGAGTATTATAACATAGAGCTTATCCGTTTTCATACATTGAGATTCTGAAACAGAAAGCATATTTAATATGAAGCCATCTGTCGATTGCGGCGTTGGATACGTTCATATGCTACGTCTACGGAACCCAGCCGCACTTCGTATCTAACGTAGTCGTGGGCTGATACTACAGGTCTCCATATAAGCTCATAGAAAATATTAATACCAATACATTTCTACGTGCTTACCGAGGCCGTTGTCAGTGAGTGGCCGGCTTAACACTTTTTAGATAAAGCAACAAAACAATAAGCCACGTGTAGTCACATACCCTAACCTAGTGTTTACTAAGCCTTGTCATCATGGAGCAATTTGATCATAGTGAAAGTATAACTGCCTCCGTGGTCCAGTGGTTAAGGCGTTTGCCTGTAGACCCGGGGGTCGTGGGTTCGATTCCCACGGAAAGCATACTTTGTTTAGTTGCTTCCAGTTTGGTTAGGACATGGCAGGCTTGAATCACCTGATTGTCTGATAATAAAGATGACTCCGAGCTTCGGGAGGCACGTTAAGCCGTTGGTAGCCCCCGGCTGCCATCTGGTAGTCGTTAAAGGAACCACGTCAGAGGCCGAGAAGCGGTTCCGAAGAACTCTGACACCAGGGTGTGCATAGTCGATTGACCGTGACACCTACACGAAATGATGATGATGATAGTGACTGTATGACCAAGTCGCCATGCAGTATCTTTTCATCACAAATCGACAGTGTAACGTGCAAGGAGGTGATGTCTCTTTGCACATTACACTGTCAACAACAACAATTCATTACGATATTATTGCAGCTACATATATGTATAGCAATACATATAGCTACAATAATATCGCTATGTACAGATGATAAGTATCTAATCTATCATCATCATCATCATCAGGTCTTTTTAGTCTCCACTGCAGGAACATAACCCTCTCTATACTACCAGAGCCATACTTGGCCAGAGCAGACAGAGGATTTAGCCTACACTCTCCTCGCTGGCCAGACGGGTTGGAGAGGTCTCATGAATGTTTATGAGCTTTGTTTAGCTTGTATTTCCTAAGCCGTCTCTTACGAAATCCATGGAAAGACTTGGAGTGGACCTATTCTACTCTGCCGGAAACCACACGGCTAATATATAAGTCAATGTTTCTAATATAACGATGGACAGAATAGCGTAACCACTGCGGCGCAGTGGTTACGCTAGTCTGCTACACGAGAGGTTATAGAATAGAAATCGTTTTATTTGCACCAAACTAAGTCACACACTTACAATTTATACACATATCAAATAATAAGAATAAAATAATGACATATTTAGGCAGATTGGTCTGCAAGTATGTGACGCAGTGACACAAATCGGTAGTAACTCAGCGCATGGATTACTCGAGGAGCAAAGCACTGATTTTCAGTTACTACCTGAGGTGTAGCGCAAATACGCGCACAGCAAAATGGAGGCGCTCCGAGACGCAAAATGCACAAGCAAACCAAGAATATAAATACAGATGCTACATTAAAATGAATATGAGACGATTTAATATGAATATGAAATGATATAACTAAGAATATGAAATAATATAAATATGAATCGATAACATAGGATAATAAATAAATAAATAATAAATATATAAGAAATCCACGAAACAACTATCCTGGCAACCAAGGTGCCTTTTGAACTTCTAAAAAAGTGCTTTTCATTCGTTTTTTAAACTAGTCTTGGATGTAAGGGATCTAAGAGGAGGTGGGATATTATTCCAGCACTTGATTGCCTGGTAACGAAATCTGCCTGTGACGGCAACGGTTCTATGCATGTGGATCATTAATGGTGCTCTTGTTCTTCGACTATTTGGTTCTATCCCCAGTGCAGGCAAATATTTATCCTTTATTAGTGATTGTGGTCCTACCCACGGAGAGTTGGCGTCAACCGGCCGGACATTCAAAATTTTACAAAGTCAATACAGAAGGAATGCTGTAACAAAAGTAAACTCCAAACTTTGACACACTGCAATTGAGGAAGAAACCATGACCACGCTCAGATGGGGAGGAGGAATAAATATGGTTTATGATACTAGATGCAATTGTAAAGTTCTTCTTCTATCGTGTCAATGGTCCGAACGATTAAATGAATCTTGCCCAAAATGACGCAACCTTTACAGCGTCATCGTAAAGTTATAGTATACTAGCTGTTGCCCGCGGCTCCGCCCGCGTTAATGTCGTTCCCTTGGGAACAGTAGAAATGATAAAAATTCCATACAAACCCCTGCCCCTTTGCTTTTTCCCCTTATGGGGGAATTTAATACATTTCACCTGCATAGATCTTTAATCCTTATGGAGGGGACTTTGCCCATTTCACCTACACAGATATTTTTTTATTGTAATGGAGAACTTCTTATTGTCATATTTCTAAGTAAATAAAAAAAGTCAATACAAACTTTACCCCATCTATTCTACCCCTTCAAGGGGAAATTTCGACCATTTTAACTACACAGATCTTTTTAATTGTAATGTAAACATATATACTTATTTTTATACTTCTATGTCCAGAAATGAGAAAATTTCCATACAATCCCCCCCCTTTATCCCTTAAGGGGGAAATTTTGTACATTTCACCTACACAGATCTTTTTTAATTGTAACCTAGAACGTATATACTTATTTTCATACCTATAAGTCTAGAAATGGAAAAATTCCATACAAACTTTACCCCCTATTTACCCCTTCAAGGGAGAATGTTGTCTGGTTCACCTAAACAGATCTTTTTTAATTTTAATTGAGAACTTGCGTACCTACTTTCAAACTTCTAAGCCCAGAAATGAGAAAATTCCATAAAACTTCAACCCCTTTGATTTTCTAAAAATCCTTTCTTAGTGCTCATTTACATCATAAAAAGAATCCCTGTGCCTAATTTCAAGTTTCTGCGCACAGTAGTTTCGGCTGTGCGTTGATATATTATAAGTCAGGTTTGCCTTTGGCCCGCGGCTCCGCCCGCGTAAGTGTCGATTTCTCAGGAACAGTAGAATTACCCGGAATACATTAGTTTATGACTTTCAATGAAACACCTTAATATTGAATTTCAATTGAATAACTTCAAAAACGGAAAGTTTCATACTAACTTTGCATCCCCGTTATATCCCCTTAAGGGATGATTTTTGAGAAAAATATTTTACTCGTGTTTCATGCCTTTTAGTAAAGAACCTTCATGCTGGATTTCATTCGACTAACTTCAAAAATGGTTGAGTTTCATGCTTACTTTGCACCCCTATTTTACCCCCTTAAGGGATGATTTTTGAGTAAAATATTTTACTCGTGTTTCATACCTTTCAGTAAAGAACCTTCATGCTGAATATCATTCGAATAACTTCAAAAACAACAAAGTTTCATACTAACTTTGCAACCCGTTTTTCCCCCTAAGGAGATGAATTTCCAAAAATCCTTTCTTAGTGCTCCCTTACGTTATAAAAGGAACCCCTGTGCAAAATTTCAAGTTCCTAACCCTTATAGTTTAGGCCCTGTGTTGATATGTCAGTCAGTCAGCTTCTCCTTTTTTTTTAGTATGGATTACTATGGATAGTATGGATAGGTATAATGCTGTCGTATAATGATGATGAATTGACTTTGGATTTTAATTTTCTTATGTCACTTATTATTTTATTTTATTTTTGCTATATGTTTGCAGGCAAACTCATGCCTTGAGTTCATTCAAATGACGATAACTTTTTTTTTAATGAACCGATTTTGATGAAACAAACTTTAAATGTTAAACTGAGTTAAAACAAAGCAATTGGTGAAAGTTTGAAGTAAATCGGTTCAGTATTTTCGGAGATAATCGTGATCATACATACAGACAGACAGACAGACAGACAGACAGACAGACAATAAATTCCAAAAAAATTTTTTTGCTTTCTATTATTCTTTTTAAGTGTCCCTCTATCCATTTCAGTCAAAAATTCGAAATGTACAGACAAAATAATTTTACTGTTTTATTATATGTATAGATAAGGGATATAATAATCGATACTTACAGCCAAACAGCCACCTCCAAAACCATTTTATAAGAGCTATGGCTCCTATTACCACGAATGACATACAGGCAACGGCAGCAAAAACTGCTGCGCTGAAAAAAAATATACATAATGAAATAATGTTGATAGTTCTTGGTCCTGTACTGGTAGTCAGCACCATATGTTTTAATAGAAACTGCCACGTCCAACTGATCTGTGAAATCAACTTCATGAGGCAGTATTTCCGAATCGATACGACATTGGAACTTTCAAAAAACGAGTATTAAGAAAACTATTCCACAGAATATCGTAAAAATATGTTATTACAACTTATGAGTTTATTAACATGTACGGAAGTGAAAAGTATTGGAATCTTCATTTATTTATTTACTTCTTAAGTTGGATTAAAAATGATGATAAAATACAGATATTTAGAGGCTGATAATTAGAATATCATTGCTTTTTTTACCCAAGCTGTACCTATAAAAACGTGCATAGCAATTGATGTAATGCTTAAAATTGTACAACATTATCAAATATCGCCGCGAGTTTCTTTCGCCGTTTGTATGATCGTTTTCGCCAGGTTGGTTTTTTCCAGAGTAACCTTAAGATTTTGTTGTGAGCAAGAAGTTGGGCTTCGTGGGCCATTTCTTGTTACACCAAAATATTTACCCACACACTTACCACATTAGATTAAACTTCCTTACAACAAGTACGACTACGCTTCATTTATTATTTTTGATTGAGAAGATAAACTTTGACTAATACTAATATTTAACATTAAACTAAATCAAGATGTAACTGTAATGTTACATAGCATTTATTGTCAAAGATAATGATATTTCCAAGATAATTCAGTTACAGCAATTGTCATATAGATGACGTTGACAAGTATTTGATAACAAAATTTGTGGCAAAGGAAATAGGTAATTAAGGATAATAAATAAAAATACGATAACAATCATCATCATCATTCCAGCCCTGAATGTCCACTGCTGGATAAAGGTCTCTCCCAAGGAATCTACGTTCCATTGGAGAATATTGCCATACTGACCACGCTTGGCAGGCGAGATGGCGGACGCAGTTTTGAAGGCTTCTTATGCTTCCGACACTGCTACCGATCAGAAGCATTTTTAATTTGAGAAAGGATGGAAATATGTTGGATTTGGGAAGGGTATGAAGGTTTTGAGATACACGCAGATAAATGGGGAAAGCAAGGAGTAGCATCTCGGCCGGCCGGGCAAGCGTACCCGATGCCATACGAGCTACGGACAGGCAGTTGAGGGTGATACCCTGGCCGTGAACTGTAGCCTGAAGCTGACAATACCTACTCCTAAAAAAAATATCTGAGGTTGTCAAAAAACTGTGTTTAGGTTGTGATGTCAAGTGAAATAATTTTAAACCATAGAGAGAAGATCCTGATCCTGACAGATTTTAAACATTTTCAAAGAAATTATATCTCTTATTTTTCTTATTTTTAATGAGTATATTTTAACGTAGCTTAATGGACTAAGTAAATACATAGAAACGGAATAAATACTAAGGTAAATCCGTTATATGTTAAGGTGATACTCAAGCACTCGTAAAATATATCCCTGATTACTATAAAGATTTTATTGAGTAACATACAAATAATTGATTGAAGTTTAATTATGTGGTAAGTACCTATATTTTTGTTTTATAATGCTATTTTGATATACTCTTTAAAAAAATGGTGAAAAAATCTCAAGCGGGCGGGATTTGAACCAACAGCAACCTTAAGTCTATGTACGAAGTCTTAAGTCATATAGAGACAGATTATTTCTTAATTTTAAAAGAGTATGTGGTAAGTGTTCAGGGACTCGGGGCAATAACAAAAAAAATCTTGACACTAAGAGAGTAGAATAGGACGACTCCAAACTCCAAGTCTACCCATGGATGTCGTAAGAGGCGACTTACGCAAAAAAAAAAGCTTATAAACATCAATGACACCTCTCCAACCCGTCTGGCCAGCGAGGAGAGTATAGGCCAAATCCTTATCTGCTCTGGACAAGTATGGCTCCGCTAGTACAAAGAGGGTGATGCTCCTGCAGTAGAGACTAAAAAGACCTAAAGATGAAGATCAGAAATTACAAATTCGTGCTAAATCTCTATATATTTATACAATAAAGCTTACCCGATAAAGTACACAGAGGTGACACTCACAGTGCGTGAGAGTTCGGGCGCCGGTGACCTTGAGCCGGAGCTATAAGCATAAAATTGTCTTGCTGTAGGTATCTAAATTAAGGCGATACCACTGTAAATAAGGTCGTTCTGAACCTTATTTATCTCGCAAAATACTTAAATTAGGAGTTTCAAATCTAAGTAATATGATTTTTTACTATTTCATCTCCAAAAGTGTAAGATGAAAACACGTTTTGATAAAATTTTCTCGATAGAAATATTTTTTGAAAAATGGTCTTCGTTCCCAGAGTTTTTGTTATTGTAGCTCAAATGCGACGAATTAAATAATGATTTTTAGACTAAAAGATAGGTTATTAGTAATTCATCAAAATTTAAATATGTAATTACAATTAACCGGTCTGATTTTATATAAAATAGAAATAACGAATTTGGCGCTTACGTTTTTTTCTTTGAGCGACTCGAGACTATACCTATCTCATCATTCACTGGCTAAACCTCCAAGCGCTATCCCTTGCGCGCACTTGATCAGTCTGCATACGCCTTTGCTGAGCGATGGTACCAAACCTTTGAGGCCTCGTCTTAAAAGGTACTACATTCTGACGCGAGCTAAATTACACCGTATCGCTAACTACATTGAATTAATATTTCTTTGAATACTATTTATATGTGAATTACGGGTTACTCACGTATTAAGTCAGCTACAGGCCGTCATGTTTCAACCACATCCAGAGGTCTTCCTCAGGGCTAATGTGAACCGAGACGCGCGCACGGAGTCGTCCGGATTCGCACTGACACTAGAGATAATGCGTGGGCGGCGCGCGCAGCGCGGTCCGCGGCTCGCTGTGCTCTCTCTTCTCTCTGTGACAGTGCTGGGGTGTATGTATAGGGGTTGCTGATTGATTCCCGTAGCTTTTCTGGGAACTACTTTTCTGTCTTCATCGTCATCAGTGGCTGACATTGAGTAGAAGTAACCCGTAATTCACGTTTAAATAACTAGCTGTTGCCCGCGACTTCGTCCGCGGCAATTTCTGTTATTATGATTTATTAGTATAGATGAATAATTTTTCCCTGATTTCAAAACATTTTTTATTGATGCTTTGCTCCTATTGGTCGCAGCGTGATGTTTTATAGCCTAAAGCCTTCTCAATAAATGGACTATCCAACACCAAAAGAATTTTCCAATTTGAACTAGTAGTTCCTGAGATTAGCGCTTTCAAACAAACAAACAATCAAACAAACAAAAACTCTTCAGCTTTAGAATATTAGTATAGATGTTATTATCTCGCGTTAGTTTTAATCAAAAATTCTTTGAATACCTTCACATAGTCCAACGATTTGCAGAGTTCTGTACGCAAGTACTAGTAGGTACTTATTTTGTGGCCTTGTTAACACGCGGTACCGGTCCTTTTGAATAAAACGTTTTCAAAAACTTGTCTAATAGCGTCTATTTCTTCGTATTGACAATTAGGATGTGTCAATATAAATATCATATTTATTTCACAATTTTTTTTCACTTGTTTTCAGCTGGGCAGTATTTATTGCTTGTGTGTGCTGTTTCAGTTTTGTGGGTGGATTGTGTGTGCTTTTGGTATGGTGTCTTGGATTCATATGATGTAAGTTTATATTAACTTGATATAATGTATGTCGGTGTAAATAAATGAAGTATATAGGTATTTTGTTCTGGTAAAATCTTGCAACTAAATTTTAAAGCAGATATTTTTCACCTATATAGCTGTCAAATATTCTTAAGTTGGTTTGGAAAATTATATATTATGGTGTCATGGGGCTAGTTTGATAATGTAAAACTTCTTATTTCAATCAAACTCACAATAAACGTCAAAGACTCCAATGGTGCTTATGTCCTCTGTGCCTTTTTTCAAAATTCACAAAATAATGCTATGTAATTATCGAACCTGCTGACAAAATGACACGAGAATCATTTGAGAAATGCGTACTGGAGAAATGCCGGACAAACAGCCAAACGAGCGAAACAAACTTTAGCTAAGCAGCCCTTCGAAAGGGGATGCCTTCCTTGCGCTTAGCGGTCGATAATGGGAAATCGTTATTTTTTTTTTACTAATTATTGAAGTAGGCATTTGTCTCCCATCTCACCTGATGGTAAGTGACGATGGAGACGAGGATGTTACATGCCTATTCAAGAGATACCCATTTATTTTACTTTTGAATGTCCCGGGATTGCGCTCGTCTGGGAATATAAACGCAGGCAATTCATTCCACACCTTGACCGTGTCACCTACTCGAAGTAATGATGATGAAGGGTCAGGAAAAGGAATAGGATAATAAAGCCGCGGATACACGTATGTATTGAACGAGAGGGCTCCCATACAACAAACGTGTATTTTTTTTCTTGTTTTTGCTCGTTATTGATAACTGCAACAGGTAGACACTTGAAATATTCACAGAATATTTATATACACATTCTCTTTAAATACAAATAATTAAATAAAAATAAAATTAATATTCAAGGGGGCTCCGATACAAGAGACATGTTTTTTTTTGCCGTTTTCATAGATTACGGTACGGAACCCTTGGTGCGCGAGTTCGACTCGCACTTGGCCGGTTTTTTATTTATGAATAATTTGGATGCGTTTGACCCTTGTTTAACATATATCTAGCTTGATGGAAAGCAACGATGAGGTCTAGGGTGGTACACGCAAACTCAAATAATGTCTATTCGCCGAGTGAGTCTGGTATCTGCAAAGGAATACAATTTTATTTTTCAGGTAGTGAAAATTAATGTCTACAGCAGTTGATAAAGTATAGTATTATATTTGGGAGGAATATATTTTAGCTCAATGTGGTAAGAAATTTGTAATGCTTACATATTAATTCACTGGTAATGCAGTTGATGCCAGCCAAAACCCAGGCTAAATCTAGGGCCCACACTCGTGGCGACAAACTCACAATGTAATTGTATATGGGCAGGCCTGGAGTGATGAGAAGTGACAGATTACTCAAAATAAGAACAATAGAAGAGACGGATAATTTTTATTAGTCCCCCCCCCCCCCTTTTTTTTTTTTCTCCATGCCATTTTCAGATACTTGCACCGGATCCAAACATTTCTAGATCCGAGGCTGCTGAAAAATCGCTTGCGCCTTTTGACTTTGTGCTTGAAAATCTTATGGTTCATTTTATTAAATGAATATATTTAATTTCTATATTTAACTCAGATTGAGCTAGCCCTACGGAAAGTTGTGAACTTGTGTCGTGGAATACCAGGAGCTCAAAAACACCATTATAAAGGATACACATTCTTAAGGATTTCATTAAATCTTATAAGACTTATTTGGGTATTTTAAACCTGTTTTGCTCTTAACACTTATAAAAATGTAACAGATATAATGTTTCTGTAACCAACCGTCAGAAAAGTGTTACATTTTCTTTCTTTACTTTTAAAACAGAAATAAAAGAAGTATTCAAACACTCTATTTGGATACCGATAAATTCCCTGTGGCATATTTATTATTCCTGTAACACTTATTTGGGTGTTTAAAACCTATTTGGCTCTTAACACTTATAAAAATGTAACAGATACTCGTATAATGTTTCTGTAACCAATTTTTTAGAAAACAGTTATAAAATTTTTCGTTCATTTTTCTATATGTATACGTATTTACAGTTCGTATCCATATAGTCATTTCTCAAGCTCTCAATAGTCATTTCAAAGCAAGTTAATACTTATGAATCGGTATTTATGAAAACAGATTGAAAGTTTTACTTTTAAAACATAAGAAAAAGCAGTGTTTAAACACTGTTTTCCGAGTCCCTGTTTAAGTTAACACTCATGAATCAGTATTTTTGAAAATGGATTGAAAGTGTTAAATTTACTTTCTGTTTTACTTTTGAGAAAAAAAAAAACAATGTTTTTAGATAACGGTAAAGTCCTTGTTTACATTATTGGAAGCAGCAAATCACGCCAGATTTGCTTCCTGTTTTTATTTCAGCTGCTCACTCGTTTGTTGTTTCTACATATTCATCGTTGGTATTATTGCAGGATATTTAATTTTTCTGGTCTGGTCTTATATAAGTATATGTAAGTAAACTACACATACTTTTATAGTTTTTTTTTTATATTCTAAACTAATTAGCGATACACTGCACTTTTTTTTTTGATTGCACGAGAACCGTCCGCATTAGTACCTATGTAACTCATATTTACCTTTTTCTGGAACTAAAAATCTGTGCAGGTCCTGATTTTAACGTTTTCGATAAAACGAGTGAGAATATACAGCTAATATTATATGGTCAGGGGTGTCATCCTCAACTGTCCGGTGGTTGCAGGTATGTTATCGGGTACGCGTCCCTGACCTCCCGAGCTGTTACTTGCTTTTTCCCCCATTCATCCTAGTGAGTCGTATCCCCAATACCTTCATTAATAATAATAAATAAATAATAAATAAACAAATATATACGGACTAATCACACAGATTGAGCTAGCTCCAAAGTAAGTTCGAGACTTGTGTTTTGGGATACTAACTCAACGATACTATATTTTATAACAAATACATATAAAGATACACATCCAAGACCCAGGCCAATCTGAAAAAGATCATTTTCCATCTTGACCTGGCCGGGGATCTAACCCGGTCACTCCGTGTCGCAGGCTGGCGTGTTGACCGCTGCGCCACGGAGCTAGTCAAATTTTTCCTTCCCAAATCCAACAAATTTCTAGCCCTCCCAGCTTCAAAATGCTTGGCAGTAGCATCGGAAGCACAAGAAACCAAAGCAACTGCGTTCGCCAACCTGCTTGCCAAGCGTCGTGAGTATGGCAATATCCTTCCATGGAACAAAGAATCTTTGGGCTCTCCCAGGAATTCTTCATTCCATGGGCCACTGCCCATGTCAGTAGTGCCAGTAGTGAATTTCTTGTGGCTGTAACGATGATACAGCAAATGTCTCGCTCCGTGTGTGTGTATGTGATTTTGTGCCTAGAAAGGTACACAATTACTTTTTTAGTGAGACTAACGGAGAACGGAGTGAGGGAGTTGGATTGGGCAACAAACTCAAAGGTACAGGTTGCCAGAAATCTGACCCCCTGACTCTGACTGATATTCCTCTACAGACGCCTGTACAGTCACGAGCATTATTTTCAAACATCGGTTCTAAATTCAATATGATAAAGTCTAAAATGTAATACAATGTATTAGATATTAATGCCGGTGATACCTGATCGACCGCACGACTATGTAGCTGTTTTTGAACGACTATGTAGCTTGCTCCAAGTGAGCTTTCGCTACTTCACCGGGCGTTTGAGGCGAGGGCAGAGTGCCCTCAACCTTTTAGACCACATAACCAAAGGGCCCCCAGGAGGGACGGACCTCGGCTTTGGGCGTTGCCTGTGTGCGCAAGGCTTGAAGAGACAGCAAACTCTCATATTGCCTAATGGGCCGCGTATACGTGCATGCAAGCCTGAAGGGCCAATTTGAGAATCAACTTTTGAAAAGTTGACTTAACAAAACTTATTCCTCATTACTCGTTGACAAGTGTACCCGTAGTAGTAGTAGTAGTAGTGATTGTCATGATGCTAAACAACTATGCGCTCCTCGCATTTAACGTTATTTACATCCTGTCTCATCATTTAGTTAGGATGTAGCTCAGGGACGTAGACAAGGGGGAGATATGGGTGCCGTATCCCTCTCCAAATATTTTGAAATTTCATAATCATTTGTTTTGTCTATTTTTTTTTTTAAATAAATGGAATGGTTACAGTATTTTAGGTAAAACTTACTATACGCACCGGTCATGTAACGTTTGAACATAGATGGTTGATTGACCTATTAGTATAGTGAAATTTTGCGTTCGCTTCACTTGATAGTACTAACGTATGCGTTATTAAAAATATCGTAAGGTATGCGTTATTAAAAATATCGTAGACAAAATATCGTAGCCGCTTTTATAGCAATTCAAAAGGTGGCTGTTCTGCTAGCCAACTAACCTCGTGCTGTGCCCTTCTTAATGTAAAAGCTGGCTACACTACTGGTGTAGCTATTATTATTCACACTTTTTTACCTTACTTATATATCGTTTTATTTTGATAACTACGTTCTTTCAGGAGCCACACTGATCCAAACATGAGCCGCGAAGCATTTTCAGTGCTTTTTAAAAGCCCATGAAACGCTATTAAGAAGTCCAGCGGCATGTCTGACATTTCTAACAACTAACCGTCATCCCAAGCCATCACCCTGTGTAGTGTAACGGTTAGTTTTGTATTTTCGATGACTGATGGTCACCCTTCATACAGAGAACATAAGGACATGAGACGGTACTTTAGTGATACAAGAGATTAATTCAGTGCAATGTTTATAGTTAAAACTGTTTGATTATTTCTAAGACTTCTTTAAATAAATTATGATTTTTGTATTGTACCTATCTTATTTAATCTTCACAAAAAATAATAAAGCAGCTGGTGTTTACAGACAGTATACAAAGCCTCAATCTGTGATTATTAGTGCCCAGTTACACCGCCAACAATTCTTCATTTTAATTAACTTTCTATTCGCCGGATATGAATGCTTGAAATGCATGTACCCTACGAGGTAATATGTGTTGTAAGAATTCGACACAGTGATTCAAAGTCACGGTCGTGTAGTTGCTATCGATCAACTTAGGGCGTACACCTAAGGGATGTGGTTCTAATCCTACCTACCACCTACCACGCCACACGTAGGTAGGAATCGTTTCTCATCTCATATTTTAATAATACCATATTCATTCATAGTCATTTATTTTACAAGTTTTTATTTAGTTTCACCTGTCCCGTCCCGTGTAGCCGTGTGGTATCCGGCAGAGTAGAATAGGACCTCTCCAAGTCTTCCTGTGGATTTCGTAGAAGGCGACTTAGGAAATACAAGCTAAACAAAGCTTTAAAACATCTAAGAGACCTCTCCAACCCGTCTGGCCAGCGTGGAGAGTGTAGGCTAAGTCCTCTGGCTGCTTTGGCCAAGTATGGCCCTTGTAGTACAGAGAGCGTCGTGCTTCTGTAGTGGAGACTAAAAAAGGACCTTATGATGATTCACCTGTCCCGATGTTTGTCTTGTAATACATTTGATCCACTTCCCTGTTACCGATTGAGCTGAAATTTTGCATGTGTAAAAAATCGTTGCGCTAGCTAACTAAACAAGGTACACCAATCGTGTTTTGATTGTATTTGATTTGTCTTGGAAAACACTACAGTACGTGGATTCGTATATAATAAAAGCTAGTCACAAAAATGTAGTTTTACAAAAAAACTTGTTGTTAACAATATATATATATAGTAAAAGGTGATGAACCAACCAAGCAAGCATTGAAATTTTCATATATCTATGCCACCTGGTATGTTGCCATCTTTAATAATATATAAACGTAATAATAATAGATCATTTAATTCAGGCAACGATTTCTTTTTACAAAATATGGCCTCTGTTATGTATTCAAGCTTAAAGACTAACATACATATAACAGAAAAAAATCCTAAAAAACATTTCTATATAAATATATAAACTTGTAGCTGTGATGGTGCGAATTTCTCATTATTCAGACACCAATTTCACCACCATTTTCATATTAATCACTAATCAGATCAGTCTCCTAAAAGACTATTTAAACACAAAAAAATGTTAATATATTATTTATCATAATCTATTGGATTAGTTGTATACGATAAAGTGAGATACCGACCAGTGTTTAATCCATGATAAACAAATTTAATAATATATATAAAATTATACATTATGACGCTAGATGCAGGCCGCTTCCAACCGGTCATATTGGAAATCCTTGGGGGAGGCCTATGTCCAGCAATAGACTTCTTGCGGCTGATATGATGATGATGATGATACATTTTGAGCAGTCACGAAAATTTCTATCTTGTGAACGGCTGGACCGACTTTTATAAAACATGTCTAAAGAACCATCGCTTAAAAACATGCTTTCAAATAAATAAAACGCATCCGAATCGGGTCAAACAAGGGCTATGGTGCCAAAGACAAACAGACAGACACAAACACAAACAGACAGACACAAACACACACATACATACAGCAGTAACTTTTATCACCCCTCTTTTTGCGACGTTGGTAAGTAAATAATTACGTATTCAAATCGAAAGTTGAAACATTAGTTAAATCTAATAGAGTTTAGTAATAATTGTAGTAATTTTAAAGACTACCCACAATGAAAAGTTACTTTCACAGTTAATCGAATTGACTAGCTCCGTGGCGCAGCGCTCAACACGCCAGCCTGCGACACGGAGTGCCCGGGTTCGATCCCCGGTCAGGTCAAGATGGAAAATGATCTTTTTCAAATTGGCCTGGGTCTTGGATGTGTATATATATATGTATTTGTTATCAAATATAGTATTGTTGAGTTAGTATCCCATAACACAAGTCTCGAACTTACTTTGGGACTAGCTCAATCTGTGTGATTTGTCCGTATAAAAAAAAATTACATTTTTGTGACAAGCTTTTGTTATAAAAGAATCCACACTGTAAAGTGTTTTCTAAGATAAATCAAATGAGCCGTAGGAATAAGCCATAGGAAGTCTATAACACGAATATTGTAGAGTTCCTATGGCCACCTTTCTCATCCATCATAAGATCAACAGTTCGATATTGTATTGTCATCCGATTTACAAATGCATGGGAAATTTCAGCTTAATTAGTAACCGGGAAGTGCAAACATCGGGACAGGTGAAATAAAAGCTTGTTAAAAGAGAAAAGGAACCGAGTAACAAAAGTGATAATAAATTTTTTAGCTTGGTGGTTGCAGTTATGGTACGCGCGTCCAACATCCCGAGCTACTACTTACTTTTATCCATTCATCCGAGTTAGTAGTATCCCAAAACCATAATCCCCCTCCCAAATCAAATGTTCTTCTTACGGCAAAAATGATGATGAAACGTTAGCACGTTAAACTTTAATGTTTGGTTCCACCTGACCTGAACACCTGGCTACAAACATATATACTTTATGTAAATAGCTGCCCCCCTCAGTTCCGCTCTTAATGGTGATGTCGCCATAATGGCGATACGCACTCCGAACTTTTTCCAGGATAACAGGTAACCTGTGTATGTCCTTCGTGCCCCAGACTCATTGGATCATTGGATTATGTCAAAATTCCACGATGTTCGATTCAGTAGTTAAGACATGAAAGCGTAACAAACAAACCAACATAGATAAACAGACACTCGCTTTCACATTTATAAAATTAGTAGCTTTCGCCTGCAGCTCCGCTTGCGTAAATGTTGAGCCCTCAAGAACAGTACTTTTTCTGGGGATAAAATATACTCTATGTCCTTCTCCGTACCCCAGACAACGGGTATGCAAAATTTCATGTTGATCGATTCAATACTTACGGCATAAAAGCGTAAGAAACAAACATACATATAATCACGTCTTTATCCCTTACGGGGTAGACAGAGATTAAAGTCATAGACCGAAAGACCACGTTTAGCGTGTTTTGGTGGGCGTAAAGGTAAAGAAATAAATAAACTCACTTTTATAATTTACTATATTATAGATATAATAGAAGAATGGATTCTAACAATCATTAATAGTTACTTCTTACAATTAGGAATGAAGAGGTCTTTCTCCTGCCCTGTTTCCACAACTTTGATGGTAAACCGTCTATTCCCGGAGCTTTGTTTTATGATATGGGTATTGATAGCTCTATGAACCTCCTCAAATCTAGGCATCCAGGTTGCTGTTATTCATCTCCGCATGTATAGCATCTTGGATGGGTGCACAATTGAGCAGCAGTTCAAAATAATAGGCTAGTTTCCTAAAAAAATATAATTAGTCCGTCATTTAGATATTCAAAAAATATTGGACACGTATTTTTTCTTTTGTCGATTAAACAAAAAATGATAATGATATAGCCCTTTGAAGTTCCGTGTGACGTCATAGTTTGCTACAATTTTTAGCAAACTTTGACGTCACGAGCCCCCACTCCTGAACTTTGACGCGCTTTATCTTTATCATTTATTGTTTAATTGACAAAAGAAAAAATAGGTGTCCAATATTTTTTGATTATCTAACTGACTGACTAATTGTTATGTTATTATTACGACCCAGGAAACTAGCCTATTGCATCCCTTTTTTCCTCATACGAAGTGACTAAATCGCCATTTTCTTTCTGAAAGATTTGTGTGTGGTGTGTTGATAGCCTTTTCTATATGACTTAAATTCTTGATTGAATATCCTTGAGTTGTTTGACCATATCAGTGTTTCCATAATCATTACTATAGCAATCATTTAATTGAACTCTTTAACCCGTTCGGCGGTTATAATGTCAGACAGATACATGGACTGGCCCTTGAACCCATGAATCTTACTACAACATCCTTTTTTTTTAAAGAGGGTAAATACGCATTTTGAACCTTTTACTTTAGATATCTGTGCTCTCATACTCAAGTAAAGAAACAAAAGATGCTCTATGGTTTTCTATAAAATGGCGATAAATGTCAAAACTATCGAAACTTTATCGTCATTACATGTTTATTCTTTTAACTTTAATAAATAAGAGTTTGTAATATAAAGTATCATGATAATAAACAGTTACGAAATGCACTGAAAGAATTAATCAGCTGTATTTTAGGCCTAATTCATGTGTCAACTAGACATTGCGTTTTAGTCCCTAAGGTAAGATTGTAGCTTGTAAGAACCTTGACGAGATTTTTGTATTCTGAAGTTGGAATCTTGAGCAATGGAATACATCATACACTTATATCACACCAAAACTGACGCACATCTTTTGAGACGTGCGTCACAGGCCGCGCACCCAACCCTAAGTCCCGAGATGACAGCAGTTTGATACAGTTGAACCCAACTTGCTTATCTTATAATACGTTAGTGCTTAGAAAGAATAATTATTATTTTAAAAAATATATATTGGCAAAGATTATCATATCCATTCGTTGGTCCTGGCACAACTCATTTGGCACAACCGGTAGTGCCATAGGTGATTTTTTCCCCATGACACAATTATTCTATAGTTCCATACATGGCGATGACTGACTTTGGCCCCGGCTATATGTCAGGTCGGGTCATACCTACTATAATGGTGCTATAGTAGGAATCTCATAAATTCATAAAAACATTATTAAGATACAGCGGTATCATCCTCAGGTTGGCTGCAGGCATCTTGTACGCCCGACTTTCCAAGCTGCTACTTGCTTTGCCCCCATTCATCCGAATGACTAGTGTCCAGACACTTTCATTCCCTTCTCAAATCCAGCAAATTTCTATCCTTCCTCAGCTTAAAAATGCGTCCAATAGGCAGCAGCGTCGGAAGCACAAAGAAACTGCATGGCAATATCCTGTCGTAGAACGAAAAAGTCCTTGGGACAGGCCTTTGTCCAGTAGTGCAGTTCTTAGAGCTGAAATTATGATGATGATGACATACCTACGGCACGACGCTATGTAATGCAACAAAGTAATAGTAATTTAATCGCACAGCATGTAATTCAGTAAACGTAACTAAACACCTAATGAGATAATATATTACCGTCGCGATACGTCTATTTACGGAGTTACTCACTATTCGACTATGCTAATACAAACCAATTTTTTTACCTGATGGCCTTGACCGACCGAAACGTTGAACAAAACGATCGCCACCGTTCTGTTTTTCCTTAGAGACCGTCTTATACAGCATTCAGCGCTGAAATATTTGTGGACACTTATTTACAATTGAATTTTGTTTTAGGAAAAAGTAAAGATTGATACAGCAATTTCTATCTTATTTTTTTGAACTGTAACATATATCAAGAATTTCGATGCGATGTGGTAAGATCTAAGCAGAGAACGTTATATGATGTTATTTTTAATTTACTTATTTAATAACTCTGTCTTTGCTCTACGTTCGCTATCTATCCATTAAAGCAAATGAGACTAATGAACAAAAATCAATACGAGAGTCAGCACGGTGCACATTTACAATGCAACAAAAATTCTATCTTTCTTCACAGCAATAAAATTCCATATTTGAATAAAATAAAGGAGAGGCTTTTGCCCAAGTGTTGGGACTTATATAGCTAATTAAAAAAAATATGCAATAAATTGCGCTCCTTCTAAATATAACAATTACTAACTGACGCCCGTGGCTCCGCTCAGTACCTTGTTCTGGGATGAAAGGTACCCTATGTCCGTCTCCGTACTCCAGAGATCGTGCATGAAATAAATCGTCACCCAGGCCATCGCCATTCGCCTCGCCGTCAACTCGGCTACGACTAGGCGACGTCGTGCTTGCGTTTCGCTGCCCGCTGGTTAATGCCTAGGTAGCACTACTTCAATCAGTTTGCAAAAAAAAGCAAAGTGAAGTGAAACGAGACATTATGCACAGTTATGTCTCTGTTCACAATACAAGAAAAGGCTGCCTTGACCAAAATTTTATGAAGAGTGAGAAACAGGCGTGACAAATAGATAAGCACGGATATGGAGAGCTGCAAACGCAAACGGGGACTGCAATACAGGCGAGGCGAAGCGATTAAGGAGAATTTGAATGAATAAAATAATGAACGTTCGAGTTCGTTCGATATGTGGGCTATAACCCTTAACCAACTAAATATTGTCTAATACATATTTTTCTTTCCAGTTGCGCGTACCTTTGCGTATGCTTCACCTGCATCGTTTGCTTTTTTGTAGCACTAGGATTTCTAATCGTTTGGCTTTATGAATTGATTTTTGACTGTAAGTTTTGTATTGTTTATTAAAAACGCTCTCGATTCACGGTGAAATTTGATCATTTCGTACCCTTTAAGGGCTGACCTAGCCTGTGGACAACTTTTCCTACAGAAACATTGCTGGGAACTCAAAAAAGGGAATTTCCATACAAAAATGTTCGACTGCACAATCATTTTGTACTAGCTGTTGCCCGCGGCTCCGCCCGCGTTAGTGTCAATCCCTCGGGAACAGATTTTATCTCAAATTTTTCCCCTTTAGAAAATAAATTTCTTAAAAATCCTTTCTTAGCGCTCACTCACATCATTAAAAGAACCCCTGTACCAAATTTCAAGTTTCTAGGCGCAGCAGTTTCGGTTAGTTTGCCGTTTGCCCGCGGCTACGTCGCTGCCGTTAGTATCCATCCCTCAGGAACAGTTTGGACCCTTAAAGGGGTGACTCAGGTCATCAATATGAACAACTTTTTCTACGGGACCAAAGCTGAGAACTCAAAAAAATTCTTCGTTTCCATAAAAAAGAGTCGCGCCGCCCGGCCAGTTTGTATGGGAATGTCGAATTTTTTTTGAGTTCCCAGCATTGTTCCCATAGGAAAAGTTGTTCATTTTGATGGTCTGAGTCAGAGAGATAAAAAATTCACCGTGTATATTTACAGCAACTTTGCTGAGTTAAAACAAAGCAATTGGTGAAAGTTTGAAGTAAATCGGTTCAGTATTTTCGGAGATAATCGTGATCATATATACAGACAGACAGACAGACAAAAAATTCGAAAAAAAATTTTTTGCTTTCTATTATTCTTCTTAAGTGTCCCTCTATCCATTTCAGTCAAAAATTATAAATGTACAGACAAAATATTTTTACTGTTTTATCTTAATATATATAAATCTGGCTGCTCTGGCCAATTATGGCCAGTAGTACAGAGAGGGTCGTGCTCCTGTAGTGGAGACTAAAAAGGACCTGATGATGATATAAATCTCGTGTCACAATGTTTGTCCTCAATGGACTCCTAAACCACTTAACCGATTATAATAAAATTCGCACACCATGTGCAGTTCGATCCAACTTGAGAGATAGGATAGTTTTTAACTTATGGCGAAACGAAGTTCGCCGGGGCAGCTAGTTATATGTATAGAATAGATGGGATAGTCAAAAAAATTTTGAGTTTCCAGCATTGGTCCCATAGAACGTAATAATCTTCAAAAGGGACCCACTTGAAACCATACCCTTTCAAACAATTTTTGCCAAACTTGTGGAGTACAAGCGTATCAGCATAGGATCGAATAGTTAGATCAACTTAGATACTTCATTTGGTGCATCATAGTTTTAACCAACTTAAAAAAAAGAGGTTATCAATTAGTTTGTATTTATTTTGAATGTTCGTTACCGCATAACTCCGTCACCTAGCCATCAGTTACTAACCAATTTTTAAAAATTCTTCGTTTAAAATGCTATTAATTTGGTCCCATTTAAATTACATCGAAATCGGTTCAGTAATTTGATTGAAGTCTTGTTTTTTTTATATAAAAGATTATTGCCTTATTAATAACAGAGATAAATCTTTATTTTACAATATTGTTTTAACAGAATATATTTATTCTTTTTTTCAGAATACAAGAGGACAATTTAGTGTTTTAACAGTTTATAAGTAGCTGCTACGTTGTAAGTTTTCCATAGAATAAAGTTCAATTTACCAATGCTTATCTTGTTTGTTTTAATCGTCAGTTGTTATAAGACAATCCTAACTATGTATCGTGTGAATTTACCATCGATATTCCCTTGAAGGGGTGGCTCAACCAATTAATATGAATAACTTCTGCCAATCCTGAGAACTTGAAAGAACTTTCGACATTTTCGTTACGGTGATGAAAATGTTGCTGGGCCGGCCGAACACTTTTGTATGAAAATCACGATTTTTTTCGAGTTCTTGGCATTGGTCCTAAAGAAAAGATTGTCCCTTTTTATAGGTCTTTTTGTTTTCGTGTCGATGGCTCAAGGTATTAGATTTTGTCGCTCCAGTATATGGCGACTCTGACACCACTCTCGGATGCAGTGTATATATCATCTTTGGTGCAGCTGGTGGGGCACAGAGGGCACGAAAGGAGGTACAACATGGTCGGGTCATCGTGACCACACTGACACTGCTCTTCTGCCTTTATAAAAGGTTGAGACTCACCTTCAAGGAAACAAACGGTAGTAAATTTAAACCGTATATATGTTTCTGAGAAAATACAGTGACTGTTTTAGATAGCTCATACTCATTGAACCTAATTTTTAACTGAATGAATTTGAATTCTGAATTTGAATTCAGAATCCAATTCTTTCAGAAGATCAAAAAAAGATGAACCCTATATGAACCACACTAGCGAACAATCCGAATGTGTGCAGGTTTCCTCGCGGTATTTTCCTTCCTTGCAATAGAGTATTGGTCGACAAAGATGACCGGATTGCTCTATAAGCTTAGACGTACGGGTTGGTGCTAGTGGAGATCGAACCCAAGATCATTCGATAATGGGTTACGCTCTTACACCATTGATTTCTATCGCTTTCTTCCGTCAACAAAAAATGCGCTTTACATGTGAATTTGCTAGCGACACTGTGCAGGCTGATCTGTGGGAGATGGATCGCAGCAGTCGCACAGAATAGAAAATTGTGGTGCTCTTTCGTATCGATCAAGATCCACTTCGGGTCGCTGAGCCAGCGGAGCAAGTAAGTACATGTGAAAAACCATAGTAGATATATATGTATTACTTTGGAAAAACCCAATATATTGAGAAAATTGGCTTCATATATCTATGGAAAATACTACAGTTTTACGAGAAGCCTAGGTATTCCAACTTCTATGAGCCTTGCAGTAGAGTCTGAATGGGGACTGTAACGTGTGAATTTCCCGCTAGATCTCACGCTACTATGTTTCACCTCAAAAAACCTAAATTTCATCAAATTCGGAGCCATTCTTGAGTTTTTAAAATTAATAAGAATAGCCATTTAAACAAATAATCTTATGTAGTTAGTAAACAAAGGCACGGAGGACAAAGGCATTAGATATACATGATTGAAATGTAAACTTCGTTTGCATGCGTGCGATAAAAAAGTTCAGGAGCTTACTCAACAGTGGTGCCAACAAGTGTGCCTAAAAACAGTAGTTAGTCCCCATTTATTCATTCATCTAAAATGTCGTACACACGATCATATTATCTTATCTCTATGCACACCTCAAAAGAGTTATTGTTCTGAGATGCACACTATATAATATTGATATAATACATAGACGATTATATTATCTCTATGATATAATATGTCATTCAAACTAGCGGGATAAACATGACTGAGCGAGCAAACCTTACAACTTCTCTTTTACGTCTCAAGGTCTGCCCCTGAGGTCTGTCCTACGCATAGAGATAAGATAAGATAATGTCCTTCGTCTGTCCTGCTCTGCAGATTTCACAAATTTAATCGTGTGCATCATGTGTAAGGTGTTTAAAGAACAATAACGTTTAAAGAGTTCTTTCAATCCATAGAGATAAGAAAATATACTGTATTAACCAAAAGAGTTACGACAAAAAAGTATGCGTACGTCTTCTGTCACCGTCAACCAACTTTATCATCATGTAAAGACATGGCAAATACTTAGGATATTTTATTGTGCTGGAATATTAATTTATATTATATTCGTCACGTAACTTTATGTTTATTTCTTAAGTCCAAGGGTTTTAAAAAAACGACCTAGTGCTTTGATATAACAATAAGTACAATGTGGTAAGTCCTCAGTAAATGACGTCCCTAACTTATTGGGTATATGATCCAACTGGTATTCAATAACTGTCCGCAAAATAATAGTATGTCACATATTTTTTTCGAGTGGTTGCCACGGTCAATCGACCATACACACCCTGGTGTCAGAGTTCTTTGGAACCTCCTCTCGGCCTCTGACGTGGTTCCTTTAACGACTACCAGATGGCAGCCGAGACTAACAGCTTAACATGCCTTCCGAAGCACGGACTCGTCTTTTCTTATATAATAGCTTACCACGAATTTGTAATTTATGATGATTAAATCTAATAGAACTCATACTCCGTGCTTTAAAGCACGGATGCGTCATTCATATTTACATACAGAATAGCATTATTTATTTGAAAACTTTATTGAGCCTTAAAAGCTACAACAGCTAGACTTAATGCTAAAAGCGTTCTCTCCCAGTCAATCTTTGGGAAAAATATAAAACGGAACAAAATAAATAGATGTCACTTAGAGGAGTTTCAATCAATGTTCTATCTTGGCCAACTACTAATGCTTCCGTGGTCCAGTGGTTAAGGCGCCTGTAGACCCGGGGGTTGTGGGTTCAATTCCAACAGGAAGCATACTCTGTTTAGTTATTTCCAGTTTGGTTAGGACATTGCAGGCTTGAGTCACCTGATTGTCTGATAATAAAGATGATTCCGTGCTTTGGAAGGCACGTTAAGCCGTTGATCCTGGCTGCCATCCGGTAGTCGTAAAAGGATCCACAAAGGCCGCGAGGCGGTTCCGAAGAACTCTGATACCAGGGTGTGCATAGTCGATTTACCGTAACACCTACACGAAATGAATGGAAATGGCCAAGACCGGTCAGTTGTACAGTCAGCCAACGAGATACCTGACCCCGCCATCTACCTATATCTTGAATTTTCACTTTAACTAAAAATAATATTAACATAAAAATGGCTACTTCTCCAAAAAAACGTTATTCTGTTGATCGCTCTGGTGCTTTTTATTTACCAGTAGTAAATAAGTTTTATATATTGATTTAGACCGAAAACCGAAAGAGAATTATTTTTTTTCTTATTGGCCCTCTTTTTTAACTAATAGTTTTTGAGATATTTATTGTTGAAAATTTTGATACCAGAGCGATCAATATAGACGCCAGATCGTTCAAAGAATACCATTAATTATAGGCAAAGATTAAAATAATGAATATTATTTATTTTAAATGTGGCAATAAATAAAGTCATTAAAATATAAAACTCGACCAACTATAGAAATATCATCGTAAAACCACAATGAAGTGAACATTAACAGATAAGAAAGCAGGATATTTTTTAAAGGAAAAACCATTCAAATGTATACTTTTAATTCTCTTGCTTTTTATGTTCGTACAGGTATTATTTTTCTATCAAAATTATATGTAACATTATAAAAAAACTATTAAAATAAAAGTGAACAAAGCAAAGTAGTGCCAATTAAATTATTTGACTCCTAAAGAAAAGAAATAAATAAAAATAAGAAGCTTTTTTTATTGATCTTTTAGTAAATGTTAGTTACCTACATTATATAATAAATAAATCTAAACAATTATGAGCGACTCTTTACTATAATGCTGGGCATATTAAAATAGAGAGTCGCTCATAGTTTCATACTTTATAGCAAGTATGCTATGTGTTTTATTCATTTTTGTCGACCATTGGGCTAAATAATTATATATTTTTATTATTATCTGTTAGTGGCATATATATTTTAATATAACTTATCTATACTAACTTTACCAGCGTGGAGAGTGTAGGCTAAGTCCTCTGGCTGCTCTGGTCAAGTATGGCCCTAGTAGTACAGAGAGGGTCGTGCTCCTGTAGTTGAGACTAAAAAGGACCTGATGATGATGATGATACTAACTATAATAATATTATAAACAGGAAAGATTTAATTATTTGTTTGTTACAAATTAAACCTAATACTTACAGATATTAAAATTCGAATGTTTGTTTGTTATGTCTTCAAGTCTTCATTGATATACCGATCTTCATGAAATTTTAAATCGGAACCACGCACAAAAGCTAGAATTTAACACTTAAAAGATAACTTAGAGTTATGCATTATTGCTATATTAGGTAAATAGTTTAAGAGTGACTTAACAAAAACAAATCATTTTGTATCAATTCAAAACAATATATTTTTATACTGTTGTAGCCATACATTTGTAAAACATAGCCAGTTGGGGCTATTTACAAAAATACATCAGAAAGATACACTTGCAGCAAACTTTTTACAAAAAATTAGTTTAATATTACTCCAATACCTCACTAATTTTATAACATTATTGATCGCCATGGTCACTTTCTCCAGAGCGATCAATGCCATAGTAGTCAAAAAAAGTTACAATTTCATACATTTTGGCAAAAGTATAACATTAAGAATTTCACTCTTTGATATTATTTTTATATTTTCAGTATAAACACTCTAGGCCAAACAATCAACATGAGAAATAACGTGTAAAAAAATCGAAACATAGCAATCAATAATTTTGGAAACCAAAACCAGAGTGATCAGTTACTTACCTTCGTAAATCGCCAACGTGCGAACGCAGCGCACCACAACTCCCTACAAATCTTGAAACGCGACTGGGAATAGCTAGCTTATGGGAAAACGGTGCAATGCCTTCTAAAACTAGGGAGGTGCAGACGATTTTATAACGTCCCAGAGTAATCAACGATAACCGTCGGACACATCTTTGTTTTTGAATTGACGCAAAACTTAGTAAAATTTGCATGAAATTTATTTTAGTTATTAAAACCACATTGTTTTTTAATATTATGAATATAAGTCAAAATAAGGCAGCAGAAAAAAAATATAAAACATTATTGTAACAAATCTGGAGTAAGGACATACCAGAAATCAACTTTTGATGGTTCGCGATTTTTTTTAATTAACTTCTAATTATGTTAGGAACCATTAAGTAAGTGTCCAAGATAGCCTGCATGCCAAACTACAATAAACAATATTTTGAATAACAAATTTATCTTCAAAAAACTAGATTCTCCACTAAGACGCTATTTTTTTTCGTTTGGAGAAGTAGCCAAATATATACTCAGAAAGTCTTAAATAAAATCTTTCTGAATATATATTTTCATGTTAATCTTGTTTTTAGTTTAAGATAAATTTAAGATATAGGTAGATGGTGGGGTCAGGTATCTCGTTGGCTGACTGTACAGTATCAATCTATAATCGTCAGTTAATTTTCAATAATACAACTAGTGTAACAGTAGTGTTTTGTAGTAGTGTTTTTCCTTTCTTAGACAAACTTTTATTCTGCTGTTAAAATTTGGTGCTGGAACTCCTCAATGTCAATTTTTCTACATGTTATCTAATTATATAGGTATGCAAAATGTCAGCTCAATGGATATCCAGGGAGTCAGTCAAATTTAACTTGAAATATTGTCATCACAAATTTACACGCACAGAGTATATTATATATACGATGACAGACAGACAGACATACTGATATTTGCAAAAGCTTATTATAATAAATACAATATTAACTACTTGAGTGCTAAGACTAACATTTTTTACCTTTTGTTGGTGTGCAAATTTGATTCAGAAGGCCTGATAAAGAAATTGGAACACCTCACTTCTTTCATCGAGAATTTGTCTTTGTGGCCGCTTAAGAATCATTAATTATGATTTTCGATATTCTAATATGATTTTAAGCATGTTCTTTATTACACCACTTATAGTTTTCCGTTATATAATTTTGCAACTAATATGTTCGTATACGTTATTATATACGTTTTTTGTTTAAAACTTATATAAAGTTTAAAACAAAAAACGTATGATAAGTATAGTATAGTAAGTCTCCTTTACCATGCCCTGTTTGTAATTGGTACGTACCTACTTATAGATATAACCCCTTTATTTATAACAATTAGCAAACACTTATTATACCTATTTTAGTTAAAATTTATTTTGTCCTTATCCCTCTCTCCAACGACTGAAATGAAAAAAAAAACGAGACAAAAGATATATTAGCTGAAGTTATGTAAAAAAGCGTTTGTTATTCTAATGAATAAGGGGATAGTGGCTGGGCTCAAGATCTGGTTGATTGATTGATATCTAGAAGTTATGAGCTTAACACACAAAGCCAGTCGCCGAACTAAGCCAGTAAGGTAATATTAATAAGCCAGTCGATTTGCATTATGTAAATAGAGACAACTCAAATATATATAACTAAAAGGTGACTGACTGACTGACATAGTGATCTATCAACGCACAGCCCAAACCACTGGACGGGTCGGGCTGAAATTTGGCATGCAGGTAGATGTTATAATGTAGGCATCCGCTAAGAAATGATTTTGACGTTCCCCCCAAGGGGATGAAGTTTGTATGAAACTATATTTCTTAACGCGAGCGAAGCCGCGGGCAAAAGCAAGTTAAAGATAAACTTTGAATTCCGGCAGCAGAATTAAGTTTCGCGCATTTGCTTTAAAATGATAGATCATGCTGTCATTTCATACAAAATTAACGTAAAGGTGATACTTGCCGCTGTCGCCGACCGTCAAACTTCAAAGTAATACATTACTGGTCTAAAGATTGTTTTAGAGTAGCTCGGCTAACTGGCCTCGTGTAATAAGCGCATTATTCTGGTCATTTGTATATTTCATATATTTTTCTCTTTTAGTTGCGTATGCGGTCTACTACAGCAGCTCTGTGGTATTTTCTGCGGTCTCTTGTGTATCGCTATAGTTATAATAATAATATTGTGGATAATTGGTATAATACAAACATAGTTACAGAAACCTTTGTAGGAATCAGTGTAAGTATCCCTGTAGAAAATATCAAAATGATTGCAATTCACGAATTCGCACAAGATTTACATAATGTAACCTTGTATCTCGTGTCAGTGTGCCTGAAATTTAAAAAGGATACGATTAGCATAAATAAAGAATATAAGGTTTACTCAGATGTATCGCTATCATGGTATTTGTGATAAATCCATTATGATGAAAATACGCAAATGACTTTTTGTTTTTCTTTTTTCATACTACCTGATTCATGGTAATGAGTGAGGTGAAAACAATAAAAAAGTGTTGCCTGAGTGACTGCTCGATCGCAACTGACCACACCGTCAGACATGCTCTATCTATGGCAGTATACGACATGTCGCTCGCCTTCGTGAGTTGCAAGAACTGTATTAAAAAAACGTTCCATAAAATACCTATTTTATTTTAATGGCTTTGTGTATGTAGAGATAAGAAATAATAAAGAAATATGTATAGACTTCATAAAAACTCTCCTAGCTTTGTTTCTGAGAGGTACGTACCTATTTATAGAACTAGTGGCTGGGCTTAGGAGTTTTTTTTAAAAGGCTACTTTCCCCGAGCGAAATAATATTAAAATTAGTCCATCTTGATAATCCCAAACAATATTAGAAACGTATTTTTTCTTTTGTCAATTTAACAAAAATATATGAAGAGAAAGCGCGTCAAAGTTCATGAGCGTGGCTCGTGACGTAAGAGTTTGCTAAAAAGTGTAGCAAAATGTGACGTCACAAGGAACTTTAACGTGCTATATCTTATTCTTTGTCACTCGCCTTCATGAGGTTCAAGAACTATATATGAAAAATGTTCCATAAAATAACTTTTTAATGGCTTTGTTTATGTAGAGATAAGAAATTGTAGAGGGGATACCTAGTTCATAGCGGTTATACAATATAGACTTAATAAAAAACCTCCTGTCCTGCCCTATTTCTGAGAGGTACGTACCTACTTGTAAAACTAGTGGCTGGGCTTGGGACCTGACATATTTATTAGGATTCCGTACCCAAAGAGTTAAAACGGGACCCTATTAATATCGCTCAGCTGTCCGTCTGTCTGTCTGTCCCGAGGCTCTATTTCATGAGCTGTGATAGTTTGACAATCGAAACTTGATGCAACACAGATGATGTATTTCTGATACCGCTATAACGATAAACACTAAAAAATTAAATAAAATAAATATTTAAGGGGGCTCTCATACAAACAAACGTGATGTTTTTACTTGTTTTTACTAGACGATTGAAATATTCACAGAATATATAGTTAGATATTCACTTTAAAAATATATAATGAAATTAAAATAAAATTAAAATTAAAGGGGGGCTCCCATACAAAAGACATGATTTTTTGTCTTTTTTATAGATAGATGAAATGAAATGAAAAAAATATATTGTAGAAAGAAACACAAACAAAAAAAAAATATAATGACAAAAAAAATACACGTATTAAAGTGTAACTACAATAGGTGATGGATTAGTGTTACGCTGGACACATTTGTGACCAACGTTGCCACATTTTCAGCCGTCACCTTTTGTGACATCAAGGACTCTCCAATGCGCCTAATAATAATAATAACAGGTAACTTATAATAATAGGTAACTAACGAAATAATGGTAATTTTAATCTGTGGCTGTCAGTTACTTGACGCTATGATCATGCCACAGACTAATACTACGAATAAGTATGGATAATAATAATAATAGGTAACTAATAAAATAATGGTAATATTAATCTGTGGCTGTCAGTTACTAGACGTTATGATCATACCACAGACTAAGCCTACAAATAAGGAATACTCAGAACAATAAGGAATATGGAGTGAATTTTTTTTTCTGTGAACTGTCACGCCGAATAACGGTACGGAACCCTTCGTGCGCGAGTCCGACTCGCACTAGGCCTTTTTTTGTTATTATTTTAACTTATTAATAACCTTGTTTCCTGCATCAAAATAATATTAAAATTGGTCCACCAACTAGATAATTTCAAAAAATATTAGACTCGTAGGCATGCCATACAGTTTTGTTTATTGACAAAAGAAACAATAAGTGTCCAACATTTTTAATTATCTAACTGCTGGACTAATATTTTAAGGTATTATTTCAAGAAACTAGCCTATTCATATATGTATTATTGTCTTTGTTTTAGTTGCCTATGCAATCTGCTATATCAGCTGTTCATTCTGATCTGCTTGATCGTGTTCACATTTTCAATAGTTATTATTGCGTTATGGATTTTTGAATTGATATAAGACTACTGAAGAAGGCTACATAAATCTTTTAAGAAGCAGTGTAAGTATAAAACAAATACCATATAAATTCCAGTTTTACCCCCGAGTACTCAAAAATAATGGTCTTCAACTGCCTGCATCGGGTACGCACGCCCGGCTTACTCGCTGCTACTTCCTCATCCCCAATCCATGTGAGTATGTAAGTAGCATCCCAAATACCTTCATCCCGGTCCCCCAGTCCAGCAAATTGCTACTTTTCCCTCGCTTAAAAACAGTTTCGATGGGCAGCAGCGTCGATGCCGAGATAAGCCAAACAAACTGCATTCGCTAACCCGCATGCCAAGCGTGATGAGTATGGCAACCCCTCCCCATGATGGAAATCCTTGTAGGAGGCTTAAATCCAGCAGTCAACTTCATGTGGCTGTGATGATGATGATGAATAAAAAAATATAATTTGAACTAGAAACCTAGTTCAAATTATATAATGTCTAGACATTAGGACATTATTAAGGTAAAACAGTAATTGATACTGACCGAGTAATTGATAATTTCTGATTCGAAATACTTAATATGGTCAGGGGTGTCACCCTCAACAGCCTGTCCGGTGGTTGTAAGAAAGGCATCGGGTACACGCGTCCGGCCTCCCGAGCTGTTACTTGCTTTTCCCCCATTCTTCTGAGTGAGTAGTATCCCAATACCTAAATCCCCTTCTCGAATCCAAAAAACTCCTATTCTTCCCCAGCTTGAAAATGCTTCTGATAGGCAGCAGCGTTGGTAGCACAAGAAGCCAAAGGAACTGCGCTCGCCAACCCGACTGCCAATCGTGGCGAGTATGACAATATCCTCCCATGGAACGAAAACTCCTTGGGAGAGGCCCTTGTCCACCAGTGGACTTTAGCGGCTGTTATGATGATAATGCAAAACTTAAGTTAAAAATCCTTTCACCTTGTTCATGCCATGTACGTACACTTGAAATGCTAGTATCAAAATTTTTTTTTTTTGAGCCTTAGTAAAAATCATTACATCTTATAAAACATATCGGGATATTTACCGTGATTACAGTACTTTCGCGAGTTTTCGATATTTTGGGCCAGATACATGAACCAGGATCACGAAGAAACTAAAGATTTTGCGCTTTAGGCAGCTTTCAAGAGTAGATATAGATATATCAGCACTAGATATATATCTCCCTCTTCCTCGTTCGTTTTGTGCTTGCCTCTGGGATATTACTACGCACTTCACTCTCAATATGAACTCGATCATGACACACTACACTCACGGTACCGATTGAGGTATTAGAAAAATTGCGCTTTTAGTGTTATTTGCACAAACCACAACATGAAAATCAAAATGTTTATCACCTCCTAAAATATGGTTTTAGAGGGATCAGTTTTATCTGCCCACAACATAAAAACAGATATAGACAAATATACCTAGTACGGCCATAAGTTGTAACGTGGTTGTAACAAATGAAAACTCAATGCAAGAAATAAAAACAATATTCTAATTATAATGGCCACCGTTGGCTTTTATACAGGCCTTTACTCTGGCCACGAATCTATTGATTTACGCACTGTTTCCGTGGGAAATTTCGCTACTGCTTGCTACAGAGATTTTTTAAGAGACTCAATGTCGCCGTGTCGTTTTGAGCAAGCCATGTCCTCTAAAAATTACCATTTGTAGTTCAAAGGGTTGAAGTCTCAGCTAGATGAGGGCCAGTCTTCAGCTCTTATAAAGTTCGGAACGTTGATTTCAAGCCAGGCTTGATTACTTCGTGTCTTGTGACCAGATGCAGATTCCTACTGGAAAGTCCACGGTACATTTTAAAGAAATGTATTGCTGAGAGGTTTCACAACACGATCCAAGACAGCCTCTTGATACGCTTTGGCTGAAGTTTTCACTCCTTTTTCATAAAATTGTAGCTTTTTGACGCCTTGATAAGACACGCCACACCAAACCATCACTGACATAGCATGATGACCACGTTGTACCTTTCCGACCACTTGAGCAGCTTATTTAGAACTATAAGCGTACACTTTATCATTTTGCTTATTGTAGTCTCTTCAATCGTGAAAATTTTTTCATCGGTAAAGTGGATATTTCTGTGCCCTTTACCTGCGTATCGCGATAGAAGGCATTTTGATCGATCTACTCTCTTTTTATTGTAATAATTGATTTAGAGCAAGTTCTCTATATCTACGATAAGCACCGAGCATCAGATCTTGTTTTATAATACGCAACAGAGTCCTAACGGGAATCTTCATTTCTCGCGATAAGATTTATGCTTTCGGCAAATTCTGGCTTTAACAGCATTAACAGCCTTTACAGTTCTAACGGCCGGCCCTAGCCTAGAACTAACCAGGGACGGTTGATGTCAGGCAGATGACCAGTTACAGCATGAATAGCATAAACTAATACACTTTCTCTATTTCGAACATGTTCCTGATGGAATTCTCAACTGGGATCTCAGAATGGGTTGCCTCGCACGGTCTTCGGCGTCGTTGATTGTGAGGATATTGACACACAAATTATCCTTAATCAATTGTCAGCCACATCTATCTATCTGTTTATGCTCAGCTCCGTATCGATTGCGCATTCAAGGTTGCGTCGGGCTGTTGAAATCTTGGACATTCGAACAATATATGTCACACTGATTCGCTGATGTTCGGATCACACTCGCATTCCGGAGAATCTTTGAATTCTTCTGTCTTAATGTCTATATCTATATATAAATAAAGAAAGTGACTGCTAATCAATCAAGACACAGCTGAAACTGCTGAGACTAAAAGCATAAAATTTTGCACGTACGTTACTTAAATGACGTAAACAAACGTACACAATGGAGGAATTATGGAAAGGTTAACTTGGGGGTTGAAAATTTGTATAACATTTTTCAATTTTAATTTTGTAAACAGAAGCGAATAAAAATAATCATTGTCAAGAAGCACAATGGAGTATGAAAGTAGTCAGAAAGTTTATATGAAATTTCATAACTTTTTAAGTAAACATCTTTAGGCAAGTGATGTGAAAATTATTAAAGATACTTAAGATTTTAGTTTTGGTAGAGCCACGTTACCGGCAAACTAAATTTTTGCTAGTAACATTAATGGGCCGGCTCGTCCGGGGAAGTACCACACTCTCACAGAAAATCGATGCTTTACCACTTCTATGCTTCGTTCTATGAGTGAGAAAGCCGGAGGCCCGTGCTCAAAAAATCTCTCCGTCATGAGCCGTTTCCGAACGTGCTCGTCGTTCTAGCGTATTTCTAAGATGGTTTGCCACACGTTGCGGCGTCCGGAGACCCGGGGTGGACCGCTTGATAAAGCCAAAACCCACATGCACGAAGTTGCGAGACAGCTAGTCGTCAATAACTTTAAACCAACAATTTTCTAGAATTGCTGGCTTAAAGTTCGAAGGAGCTAGTGAGAAGGAGGAAAACCACTATTATTATTGATAGTTTCTAGAAATAAATGTATATAACAATCTTGTTCTTTTTTTTTTCAGAATAACGTACAGAACATATGGCGTTTATATGTTTACACTTACCTTTGTATTCGACCGTTTGTTCTTGCCTACATTTCCGGACGATTCAATGAAGAACACAAGAAAACTGTGACAATTCCGCACCAAGTATTTATTTACGGGAATTGTAAGAGGCATTGACATATTATGCCGGCCGCACACAGCCGGAATGTATTTTAATTCGGAGACGGAGTTCATTATTCAGAAAGCCCGGTTTTGCGTGGATTTTAATCATGCTTCACACATATTTCTTTCAAATTATGAATTATAAGATCAATCTGTCAGAATTATGCTGACGTCGGCTACGAATTCCGGATCGGAATTTTGTAGCGCCTTTTTCTGAACGTTCGAATGGAGCGGCGACACGCGAGATGGCACGACGTTGCGACCTACGCTCAGGCGTGCTGCGATTTCGGAACATCTACATTTGTGCGTCAAAAGCCGTCGTTTGTGTATCTCTTTTTTTATTAATAAGTACAAGGGATCAACTACTGATCAGTCTGAAATTTCAAGATGTGTGCGAGTAAATTAGGATCCAGATTCCAGAATCCAGAATGGGTACGGCTGTGTGAGGCCGGCTTTCGTTTTATTTTTATTTTAAAATAGTTTAAAAGCTTATTTTAATCCATATGTATGATGCCACTTGATTCTTCTTAAATATGCGACCACTTCCATGTATTTTAAGTTGATGGCGAAAAAAATATGCATCCCCAACTATTAACTATTATATGTTTCTATCAATGCTTATCTACGCAATGGAACGCTGAGCCAAACTAGCACCTTTTTACATGATTATAAAAGGAGTGTTTTGTTTTCAGAGATCGTATAAATGTAAGTTCCTGTATTCCAACATGACTTAAATACCTTGTGAGGCGCGTGTTAGGGGTGGCGACACGGCGGTTCCGCCACCCCTAACATTAGCCCTGATGATGGTCTTCATATCAGACCGAAACTAGTTGGCGATTCCAACTAAATAAACGTGAGTGAAACCGTGTTTTTATAATGAATGGGGATAATCAATTTAAACATACAACTTGTTTTGCTTCACCGAATTGCAGAAACAAGTTAGTCTATTAAACTTTTTAAACAATTTTTTAATCGAACTCGTTTGGCTCAACTCATAATTTTTATCTTTAGTATTTTTTCTTCAAAGCGACACAAGCATGCTGAACTCATGTTAGCTCTTGTTGAATTACATGATAGGTATGGATCGTTCCAATTTTGACTTCCGGAAACAGAAGCCGATACACTGACTCCATTCCTTGTATGTCCGAAAGGGTATGCTTTCAAGTTAGTCCTATTTAAATTTCATCGAAATTGGTTCAGTAGTTTGATTGAAGCCTGTTTTTTATTGTCAATTTTATGTACTGTCAGTTTATAAGTAGCAGCTACATTGTAATGTAAGTTTTGAAAAAAAATAAAGTTTAATTTACCAATGCTCATCTTGTATTTGTTTTAATCTTCAGCTATTATAGAAATTCTTAACTATACACCGTGAAATTTTTATCGTTTTGGACCCTTAAAGGGGTGACTCAGACCATCAATATGAACAACCTTTTCTATGCGACCAATGCTGGGAACTCAAAAAAAATTCGTCATTTTCATACAAAAGAGTCCCGCCGCCCGGCCAGTTTGTATGGGAATGTCGATTTTTTTTTTGAGTTCTTAGCATTGTTCCTATAGGAAAAGTTGTTCATTTTGATAGTCTGAGTCACCCCTTTAAGGGTCCAAAACGATAAAAATTTCACCGTGTAGTTAATTTACCATCAATATTCCCTTGAAGGGGTGGCTCAGCCTGTCCTGCTTTTGCTATGGGACCAATCATACTTTCGACGTTTTCGTACAATTTGCCGGGACGGCGGCCGAACATTTTTAAATGAATATTTTTCATACAATAATAACTTCCATATAAAATAACTGACTTCAATCAAGGTACTAAACCGATTGGGATAAAATTTAAATGGGACCAACTTAGCTTACCTTTTAAAAAACCACAAGTAACAGGTATGCGGTAACAAAAATATAAAAGTACAACCGAATTGATAACCTCCTTTTTTGAAGTCGGTTAAAAACCGGCCAAGTGCGCGTCGGTCAAGAGTGCAAAGGGTTACAATTTTAAAAAAAATCTTAAAATCGGTAAATGACGCAATTATGAGGTAACCTCTAATGGTAGAAATCATAAAAAAATAAACTATTTTATAATCGACGTCAAAAAATTAAACGACTTTTGCTCATTTACTTATATTTTTCAATAGATATTGCGTCCATGAAAAATAGAGTGATTGCCATTGCCTTCTCCATGAATCAAACTAGTGAATAATCCTAAAGTGTGCAGTTTTCCTCGCGATGTTTTCCTTCCTCGCAATTGAGTAGATATCCCTACTATTAATATAAATGCGAAAGTGGGGTTGTTTATTTGTTAAGCTTTCAAGCGGTAACTACTGAACCGATCATCATGCAATTTTGCATACAAGTTCTCTGAAGGTTACCATTTATTCCGGAAAAAAAGTACTATTCTCCAGGGAACGACTTTGACGCGAGCGAAGCTGCGGACGAAGGCTAGTTGGATAATATTTCCCGGTTTTATTTTAATTTATAATTTAAATGTAAATAAGAATGGCTCGTTTAAACTGATAATTTTATGTTGTTTATGTAGACAAAGGCATTAAATATGATAAAAATGTAAATAATGATTCCATGCGTGTGTTAAAAAAACTATCAGGACCTTACTCAACAGTGGCGCCAACTAGTGCGCGGAAGAAACAGTTTTCTTCTTCTTAAGGTGCCTGTCCAACTATTGAAGGTCGGTGATCAGCTCGGCACAGATCTCTCTGTCCTTGAAAAACAGTAAAATATCTGTTCTGAGGAAAAACAGTAGCCCTCATGCGTTCATTCATCTAAAACGTCCTACACACGATCATATTATCTTATCTCTATCCATACGATATAATTTGTCATTCTAGCGGCATGACGGAGAGAGCAAACCATACAACTTCTCTTTTACAAGCATTTACCTCAGCCCGCCTCAGCCTCAGAATAAGGACTAAATACCTCAGCTTTTACATGTCAAGGTCTATCTTGCTCTATCTCTACAAATTGCTCTGAGCTCTATAGATTTTACAAATTGAATCGTACTATGTAATATGTCTAAAACCATAGACACAATTTTTTTAAAATCTATGTTTAAAACTCAGAAGAACAAACATATGATAGTTGTTCTGAGGTTTAAAACTGTTTAAAAGTAAGAACATTAACATTAAAAGAGTTCTAGGTTCTATCAACCCCATAGAGATAAGATAATGTGCATCAACTAAAAGAGGTACGACAAAAAAGTATACGTACATCTTCTGTCACCGTCAACCAACTTCATCATCATGTAAAGACATACCTAGCAATGAATGGAATATTTTATTGTGCTACTGTGGAATATTTATATTATATTCGTTACGTAACTTTAAGTTTAAGTCCAATAAACAAGGGTTTTAAAAAAAACGAACTAGTGCTTTGATATAACAATAAGTACAATGTGGTAAGTCCGTATTAAATGACGTACTAAAAACTTATTGATGACCCAACTGGTAATGTATTCAATATCTGTCCGTAAAAACATATAACATAATAGGTTTAAGTTTTAGAATAGCTTAGCATTGCATAAAATTTAAGAGCTGGGCTCTTGTCGGTGGAGCTTTTTCTTGTCTTGAGTCAGTTCCTTCACTTCTTATAAAGAAGTTATCTTTATTTTTATTTAATGATTAAGCACGAATTTGTAAATTATGATGATTGAATATAATAGAACTCTCTTTGCTCTTCTTAACAATATGTCTTGTAAAGCTCGAAGACCTAACGTATACAAAATAGCACTAAAATAGCATTATTTAGGTTAGTAATTTGGGGTTTACCCTAAGTAAGCAACTTTGCGCCTTAGAAATAGTATCGTAATTAAGAGGAAATCGAACGGCCATATTTCCATACAACCGTAGTCCCCTGATTCCTCGCCGGATAGTACCAGTAGAGCAATGATTTTTTTTTAAGAAAAATTTTTATCAATATATTAGCATGTCCGTATTTTTTTTTTACATCATTTAATTATTTAAATATATATGTACCTTTGAAAACCTGGAAAATTGGAAAGAATTTTCGTTATGTTCAAAGTTCAAACCTCAGGTTCAAACATCAAGCAAACAAATTCGAAGCTATTATATTAGACAAAAGAAACATAGAAACGCAGCCATAGCTATATTTTAAATATTTCATGAAAAAGAAATTAAACCAGTTAAGTTTTAGAGAAGAAATCAGGGGACTACGAAGCGTTAATTTTGTATAATTTTCATAGGTATTTTTGGTCCGAGCTGCAGTTGTCTCTATCGCACTCTACGGGGGTTGTTTGGGCACACAGCGCGACAGCAATAGATTTTATAAATACCAATTTTTCAATTCTCTCGAGTGCAGTGTTTCCTCTTAAAAATGGCATCGTACTGAAAAGGAAAGTGAGTTTAATCGATGCCAATTAGAGCAGATTATCTAAACTCATGCTAAGCTATTGTGAATCCCATCCCATAAGCAGTTTCATAGATATTTTAGACAACATCTGTAGTTTTAGTACCACCCGTGACCTGAACTTTGTACAATATCTATCTATGATCGTCAGTTATTTTCAATAATACAACAGTAATACTTTGTTTTTCTTGGACAAGCTTTTATTCTGAGCCAATAAATACTGCAAAATTTGATGTTGTAACTCTCATTCAAATAATTTTACTTTATGTCATCCAATTTACATGGAATGTAAAATGTCAGCTCAATAGGAATCCAGGGAGTCTGTCAAATTTCACTAGAAAGATTTGTGAAGGCACAAACGAAAACTAACTACTTGAGTGTTAAACCTAACTTTTTTTTCCTTTAGACGCACAAAACAAAATACACGAAACACCATCTTTTTTTTATCATCGTTGATGTGCAAATGTTATCTAGAAGACATGCTGAAAAAGAATAAAGAACACCCCACTTTTTTCATCGAATTATTTATCTTAAGGCCGCTTTATAATCATTATTATGATTTTCGATATTCTTATAGGATTTAAAGCACTTTCCTTATTATTACACCAGTTTTAAATTTTCTTTACATAATTTTGCGACATAATAACATACATTTTTTGTTTAGAATTTTGTAGGTCTTCTAATCCTTGCCTTATCGTTTTAGACCCTTAAATGGGTGACTCAGACCATCAAAATGAACAACTTTTCCGACGGGAACAATGCCGGGAACTCAAAAAAAAATTCGACATTCCCTCCCATACGAACTGGCCGGGCGGCGGGACTCTTTTGTATGGAAATGAAGAATTTTTTTTTAGTTCCCAGCATTGGTCCCATAGAAAGAGTTGTTCATTTTGATGACCTGTCTATCGGACGGACTTAGAAGTATAAATAATATCCATACTTCCAAACTAATACTAATATTATAAATGCGAAAGTCGTTTTTTTACGCTTCAACCATTGAACTGATTTGGATGAAATTTGGTATGGAGGTGTGAGGCCCGGGGAAGGACATAGGGTATGTTTGATTCCGGGAAATTCTACTGTTCCCGAGGGATCGACACTAACGCGGGCGGAGCCGCGGGCTACAGCTAGTTTCATACAAAATGCGTGAACGTGATACCGCTGCCGCCGAATGTCAAACTTCAAAGTAAGCCATTACTGGGCTATAGATTGTCTTAGCCTAGCTCGGCTAACTGACCTCGTGTAATAAGCCCACTTTTATGGTCATTTATTTAATTCATATATTTTTATCTTTTAGTTGCCCATGCGGTCTACTATATCAGCTCTGTTGTTGTTTCTGCTGTATGATGTACTTGGCCATAGTAATAACAGTCGCATTGTGGATGATTGGTTCAACATAAGCACAGTTACAGAAACCTTTGTAGAAATCGGTGTAAGTATCCCTGTAAAAAATATATAAATGATTAAGTTCTCGCAATTCACGAAGTCGACCAAAATTTACTTATGGTAAATACGTATCCTTGTACTTGAAATGTTAGTGTGCTTGAAATTATGAGGTAACCTCTAATGGTAGCAATCATAAAAAAAAAAACAATTTGAATACCTGTTGCCAAATGGCATACTTTGCCTGCTTTTTCTTTGAAGTCGGTAAGTAAAGATTTTTTCGTGTTGGCAATTTCATGTCCGTGATAAATTTACACGGTATATACGTTTTAGGTAAAATACAGTGACTCTGTTTGAAATAAAGTCACTGGACTACTGGAGCCAACTAACTTTTGACAACTGATTTTTGCTCATTTACCATAGAGATAAGATAATTAATTTACATATATTTTTCAATAGATATTGCGTCCATGAAAAATTGAGTGATTGCCATTGCCTTCTCCATGAATCAAACTAGTGAATAATCCTAAAGTGTGCAGGTTTTCTCGCGATGTTTTCCTTCCTCGCAATTGAGTAGATATCCCTACTATTATTATAAATGCGAAAGTGGGGTTGTTTATTTGTTAAGCTTTCACGCCGTGACTACTGAACCGATCATCATCCAATTTCGCATAAAAGTTCTCTGAAATGCGGAGAAGGATATAGGCTACCATTTATTCCGAAAAAAGTACTATTCTCAAGGGAACGGCTTTGACGCGTGCGAAGCTGCGGACGAAGGCTAGTTGGATAATAATTCTCGGTTTTATTTTTTATAATTTAAATGTTAATAAGAATGGCTCGTTTAAATTTTATGTAGTTTTTTTTTTTTACTAAATATAGGATTAGCCATTTGTCTCCCATCTTACCTGATGGTAAGTGACGATGAAGACGAGGATGTTTCATGCCTATCCAAGAGATACCCATTTATTCTTCTTTTGAATGTTTAGTTTATGTAGACAAAGGCATTAAATATGATAAAAATGTAAATTATGTTTCCATGCGTGTGTTAAAAAAACTTTCAGGACCTTACTCAACAGTGGCGCCAACTAGTGCGCGGACGAAACAGTCTTCTTCTTCTTAAGGCGCCTGTCCAACTAGTGAAGGTCGGTGATCAGCTCGGCACAGACCTCTCTGTCCTTGAAAAACAGTAAAATATCTGTTCTGAGGAAAAACAGTAGCCCTCATGCGTTCATTCATCTAAAACGTCCTACTCACGATCATAATTATCTTATCTCTATCCATACAATACAGTTTGTCATTCAAACTAGCGGCATGACAGAGAGAGCAAACCTTACAACTACTCTTCTACAAGCTTTTACCTCAGTCCTGAGCCTCAGCCTCAGAATAAGGACTAAAGGCCTCAGCATCTTGCTCTATAGCTTGCTCTGAGCTCTATAGATTTTACAAATTGAATCGTAAGTAACAGACGCAATTTTTTTTTTTAGTCTATGGTTTGTAAGATGCGTAAGATGTTCAGAACAAAAACTGTAAGATGTCTAAAAATATAAACACATTTTTTTTTAATTTATGTTTAAAAGTAAGAACATTAAAAGAGTTCTAGGTTCTATCAACCCCATAGAGATAAGATAATATGCATCAACTAAAAGAGGTAGGACAAAAAAGTATACGTACATCTTCTGTCACCGTCAACCAACTTCATCATCATGTAAAGACATACCTAGCAATGAATGGGATATTTTATTGTGCTACTGTGGGATATTTATATTTTATTCGTTTCGTAACTCTAAGTTTAAGTCCAATAAACAAGGGTTTTAACAAAAACAACCTAGTGCTTTGATATAACAATAAGTACAATGTGGTAAGTCCGTATTAAATGACGTACTAAAAACTTATTGATGACCCAACTGGTATGTATTCAATATCTGTCCGTAAAAACATGTAACATAATAGGTTTAAGTTTTAAAATAGCTTAGCATTGCATAAAATTTAAGAGCTGGGCTCTTGTCGGTGGAGCTTTTTCTTGTCTTGAGTCAGTTCCTTCACTTCTTATAAAGAAGTTATCTTTATTTTTATTTAATGACTAAGCACGAATTTGTAAATTATGATGATTGAATATAATTGAACTCCCTTTGCTCTTCTTAACAATATGTCTTGTAAAGCGCGGAGACCTAACGTATACAAAATAGCACTAAAATAGCATTATTTAGGTTACTAATTTGGGGTTCGCCCTAAGTAAGCAACTTTGCGCCTTAGAAATGAGTACGGCCATATTTCCATACAAGCGTAGTCCCCTGATTCCTCGCCGGATAGTATCAGTAGAGCGTTGATTTTTTTAAGAAAAAATTCTATCGATATAATAACATGTCCGTATTTTTTTTTCATAATTTAATTATTTAAAGATATATGAACCTTTAAAAACCTGGAAATTGGAAAGAATTTTCGTTATGTTCAAAGTTCAAACCTCAGGTTCAAACATCAAGCAAACAAATTCGAAGCTATTATATTAGACAAAGAAAACATAGAAACGCAGCCATAGCTATATTTTAAATATTTCGCCTAGGTAATGGATTACTACAAATAGGGTAGCTGTAATTATTACCTACTTTTACTTTTAATTGTGCTCGTCCTTATGTTGTTTACATCTTAAATTATATCAATGTTGTAACATATTTTTCGCCTTTATGCCTTTATTTTTTCCATAATTATTATCTTATAGTATGTTCACTTGTACCGACGGACTCACGTTCACTTACTTACCCGGGTAATTACTGAAAATCAGTGTTTTGCTTCTTAAGCAAATGTATCACTGAGTTGTTACCTTTTTGTATCACTGCGACACATTTTTTGATTTGATGTATCAATCGTGACAATTTGGTTATGTATAAGTCCTAGTTGTGTATCTCTTAGTACATCCCTGTATGTTTGTAGGTGTCTCAGTTGATGCAAATAAAGTTTTTATCTATCTATCTAACTATCATTTCATGAAAAAAGAAATTAATGCAGTTAAGTTTTGTAGAAGAAATCAGGGGACTACGAAGCGTTAATTTTGTGTAATTTTCATAGGTATTTTTGGTCCGAGCTGCAGTTGTCTCTATCGCACTCTACGGGGGTTGTTTGGGCAAACAGCGCGACAGCAATAGATTTTATATATACCAATTTTTCAATTCTCTCGAGTGCAGTGTTTCCTCTTAAAAATGGCGTCGTACTGAAAAGGAAAGTGAGTTTAATCGATGCCAATTAGAGCAGATTATCTAAACTCATGCTAAGCTATTGTAAATCCCATCCCATAAGCAGTTTTATAGATATTTTAGACAACATCTGTAGTTTTAATACCACCCGTGACCTGACCTGTTTTACGACTTCCGTCAGAGCTTAATTTGAGCCTCAGTCAATGTTCTATCATGGCTAAGACCGGTCAGTTGTACAATACCTATCTATGATTGTCAGTAATTTTCAATAATACAACAGTAGTATTTTGTTTTTCTTGGACAAGCTTTTATTCTGAGCCAATAAATACTACAAAATTTGATGTTGTAACTCTCATTCAAATAATTTTACTTTATGTCATCCAATTTACATGGAATGTAAAATGTCAGCTCAATGGGAGCTAGTGGCCTAACTTGGCCAGTAAGGCAGTACTCATAAGCCAGTTGATTTGCTTTATGTAAATAGAGACATTAAAGATAAACATTGAATTTCGGTGGCAGAGGCAAGTGCCGCGCGTTTGGTTTGAAATGATACCTAGATCACCTAGATAATTTCATACAAAATGCGTGAACGTGATTTCGCTGCCGCCGAATGTCAAACTTCAAAGTAAACCATTACTGGGCTATAGATTGTCTTAGCCTAGCTCGGCTAACTGGCCTCGTGTAATAAGCCCACTTTTATGGTCATTTATTTAATTCATATATTTTTATCTTTTAGTTGCCCATGCGGTCTACTATATCAGCTCTGTTGTTGTTTCTGCTGTATGATGTCCTTGGCTATAGTAATAACAGTCGCATTGTGGTGGATTGGTTTAACATAAGCACAGTTACAAAAACCTTTGTACAAATCGGTGTAAGTATCCCTGTAAAAAATATAAAAAGTATTACGTCCTCGCAATTCACGAAGTTGACTAAAATTGACTTATAGTAAATACGTATCCTTGTACTTGAAATGTTAGTGTGCTTGAAATTTAAAAGGTACTGTTAGTTTTAGATAATAAGATATAGATTTACTCAGTGGTATCGCTGTCATGGTATTCATGACAAACTCATTATCATGAACCTTTGCAAAGGATTTTAAATTACCTATATCGTGGTTATGAGTTACGTGAAAAAAATAAAAACGTGTGACCTGAACGACAGCTCAATCGCAACTGACCGCTCCGTCAGACATGCCCTTTTAGGGTTCCAAACAAGGAACCCTTATAGTTTCTTTATTTATTTATATTTATTGAGAAAACCAAAAGCGTGTACATTTAGGTTTACAATTTTTATAACTTAATTATAAGGCCAATAAAAGGTTTCCCTTTCTATGACAGTAATTAAATCGATACATACTTAAACTAAAACAGACAGTCTAAACAATAATGAAGTAAAATCAATTTTAAGTAACCCTAATTATGTTTCGCCATGTCTGTCCGTCTGTCCGTCCGCGGTTTTACTCAGATAAGTACTATAGAGCTGTAATTTGGTATGGATATGTATATTAATCATGCCGAAAAAACAGTAAAATCAAATCTTGAAAAAACTTGTAGGGTGTTGTTGAATAGGTCTTTTAAAAATATTGTGAGCTTGTGAACATCATTTTTCGATTTACTTATCCGTTTCGGAAATATTTGGTTTTAGAACCAAATTTTTGCTTAGAGTCCAGTGTTCCCCCCCCCCCCCCCCCCCCTTCTATCTACTAAATGGTTGTATATGAACACGTAAAAAAAATCAATGTAGTAGTATATATAACCAAATTTAAAGGAAAACTATCAATGCTAAGTAGAGTTTATAAATTAAAGAGTTTTATAATCCACCAACTTATAAATGTACTCAAATTGAAATAACAATTAGATAAGACAGTTGTTAATTACGTAAAACAACTTTCCTACTGAATATAAATTATCGAAACACGTAAAGACAAGTAAATATGAAATCATAGCAGTTTTAGTAATAATAATACCTAAAATAATAGCAATGTGTTTACGTTCGACAGCGCGCGGCGCTTGATGGAACGATAGGAGACCGGCTTGGTACCTTTTGCGCTCGGGAATCAAAATAGGTAATCGGGAATAAAATATACTCGTGGTGGTTCACAAATGGATAATATATTTTCTAATTTTCCTTGTGAAGTAGGACTTTATAAATCTTTTTCAATTACCACCGTCTTATGTGGGCTCGTTTTTAGACGTTAGATAATGGTACGGAACCTTTCTTTTGCGTGTCTGACTCGCACTTGGCCGGTTTTTTACGTGTATATGAAACGAGCAGACGAGTCACCTGATGGAAGGTGGTCACCGTCGCTCATGGCTCTATGCCAATGTACGACATGTCACTCGCCTTCGTGAGTTGCAAGAACTGTATATAAAAATGATCCATAAAATACCTATTTTATTTTAAGGGCTTTGCATATGTAGAGGTAAAAATAAAGAGATGAGATGCCTAAGCCTAGCGGTGATATAATATAGATTTCATAAAAAAAAAACTTCTATGCCTTGCCCTATTTCTGAGAGGTACGTACCTACTTATACAGGGTTATAAGTTAACTAACGCAAAACCTGCTAAAGACGACTTAGGTACATCATGACTAACAACTTTTGTTCTATGATTTTTACCTAAACGCAATACATAGTAAGATTTTACAAACATTAGCTTTTATGTGGATTTCTATCAAACGTTAAGTCTATGCTGCCGGCCGCGTCCCACGTAAGCGTAGGTACTTACTATTATTATCTCGTCGATGGCCATAGAGTTAAGACAAGTAGAATTGCTAATTTGCATTTTATTTCTGTTGTATGAAAAAAGCCAAATATCGAATATTAAGGCGACGCCTCAAATGTTTGGTACCTTCGCTCGGCAAAGGACTGATCAAGTGCGCGCAAGGGATAGCGCTTGGCGGTTTAGCCCGTGAATGATGAGATAGGAGATAGTCTCGAGTCGCTCAAAGAAAAAAACGTAAACGCCAAATTTGTTATTTCTATTTTATATAAAATCAGACCGGTTAAGTGTATTTTCATATTTAAATTTTGATGAATTTCTAATAACCTATCTTTTAGTCTAAAAATCATTATTTCATTCGTCGCATTTGAGCTACAATAACAAAAACTCTGCAAACGAAGACCATTTTTCAAAAAATATTTCTATCTAGAAAATTTTATCAAAACGTGTTTTCATCTTCAATTTTTGGAGATGAAATAGTCAAAAATCATATTACTTAGATTTGAAACTCCTAATTTAAGTATTTTGCGAGATAAATAAGGTTCAGAACGACCTTATTTACAGTGGTATCACCTTAAAAAGTCATAGACCAAACATGTTAATCTTGATGTGCCTAAGTCACCTTTAGGAGGTTATGCGTTAGATACCAATTACCCTGTAGAACTAGTAGCTGGGCTTGGGACCTGATTAATTTATTGTTATTATTTAATTTTTTAGGCTAGTTTTCTCGACCAATATGTAATTAAAATTAGTCCACCAGCTAAATATGTAATCTTAAAAAATATTAGACACGAAATTTTACTATTGTCAATTAAATAAAAATTATGAAGTTGAAGCACGTCAAAGTTTATGAGCGTGGCTCGTGACGTAAGAGTTTGCTTAATAGTACACTATAAAGCAAACTCTTACGTCACGAGCTGCAAGGCAACGTAGCTTTCGGCCCATAAGGCAAAAGATGAGAGTTGCTGCTCTCTAAAGGCTTTTGCCATTGTTTCTCAGATTGGCCCTTCAGGCTTGCATGCACGCATACGCGGCCCATCAGGCAATACGAGAGTTTGCTGTCTCTCCAAGCCTTGCGCACACAGGCAACGCCCAAAGCCGAGGTCCGTCCCTCCTGGGGGCCCTTTGGTGATGTTGTCTATAAAGGTTGAGGGCACTCTGCCCTCACCTCAAACGCCCGGTGAAGTAGCGAAAGCTCACTAGGAGCTAGCTACATAGTCCTTTCAAAAAAAAAAAAAAAAAAAAAAAAAACGAGCTGCAAAATATGACGTCATATTAAACTTTAAAACTTTAACCTTTTTACTTATTCGTAGGCTATACCAAATATGAATGACTATGAATAGACTTTTTTCTGAAACTCAAAGGTTATGTCTATTTAAAAAAATATTAACTAATTTTTTTTCCATAAAATAAAAAAATGTCCAACAACAAAGTTACATACAATTAGGTCAGATTTGTTTAACGCACTATAAACAAGCATTTAAATAATATCACTTTAATACGGTATTATGGCGTATGTTTACTTTTTTTACATTATTTTTTAGTTCTCTTTGTTTGCCCAATGTATGATAAACCGCACTCACAGTCAATTTTATAATACTCCTGTGACTGTACGGACGTAGTACGTGTAACTACGTTTACGCCCTGATGTCCCTGGTACATCTATTCTTCAAATTATCCGGTAGATTTCTGAAAACAAGCATTTCATTTTATTCATGACTCAAACAAAAAACTAACGTTAGTACCGACGTCGGGCCTGACAGGCCGCGTCGGAATTTCAAAATAATATAACTTACCGAAATTGTGTTCGCTGGCCTTACTACCAGACTCATCATCGTCGGCGCAACTAAACTCGCAGCTACTGACGAGCACGGGGCTCACCTGCGCGGGGAAGGGATAAAACTAACTTGTCAATCCGCCGCGGCCTCTCAGGCCCCACGTCGGTACTTAAAGGTTATTAGATTTCAATATAAAAGGACGGACAGGTGGTGCTTTATGCATGATAATAACAACCTAACCCAGCTATACTTATAAAAATACTATAATTTTCTGACATAATAGAAATTTAATTATTATGACGAAATAATTGAAATGGAAAAGCGATGTTCGAATTGAACTAGACCTCTTTAAATGGTGTTAACTAAGTAATGCGTAACAATTCTCAGTTATCTTTCTTTCATTGTCTAATTGTCTTGTTTTCAGTTGAACAATGTTTTACGCGAGTGATTTTAAAATATACCCATTACGCCTAGAAAATGTTAAGGCAAATGCGGAAACGAGCAAAACTTTTTCTTTACTTTTAAACAAAAACAAAAATATTAAGGCTACGTTACCAAAATACTCTTTAGCAAAAGCCGCAAAGCCTTTAGTATACACATTAGGTCTTTTAGGAATACATATTGTGAGTTATAATAAAAATCAGTTGCAAAAATCCTCGATTTTTCAAAAAATTCATTGTGCAATAGTTATTTTAAGTTTAATAATTCTTCGGTACTTTACTACTGAGCCTTCTGTCCAGCAAGCTAAAAGAGATATTCCTCTCCATATCTTATTATCAATGCAAATGTTTCTATATGGATTCGAAACTATACACTTCATAGCCATTCTAACATTTAAAAAAAGTGCTAATTTTGTCAAGCTATTTCAAACTTTGGATGAAATTGACTCGCACTTTGGGACGTCAATTAAAATCTACAGAAATAAGATATACATGGCTATATTTTTAACTTTGCTTCCTTTTATTCAATCAAATACTTTTCTCTTCTTTCATAGTTTCAATGTGTATACTTTAATACCTTATATGTTCATTTCTTTACCATATACCCAAAGCATAATTATGTATTTCTTCACGGTCAATATCTACTTGAAATATTTAAAATTGAATCGAATACTCTCGAGTAAAATAAAATCACAAAAGATACTTCTTTACAAAAAAACTTTTTCAGATACTATTATGAAGGTGCGATAATAATATATTTCGAATACAGATTCTTATTGCGAATATTTATAAGGAGGAATAATGAGTAAATAAATTTTCTTCTAGATGTTATTCACAGATCTCAAATTCGCAGAAAAAAATTCAAATGGACTATATTGTTGGTTCGAACTCATGCAAATATACGACAAAATATCAGATTGCTTAAGAATATTTAATAAAATATTTACATGGCAAGTACGTACATATATTTTCATTTGATTTAACCATTACCTTCGAAGGCTCCACCAAAAATTTGCCAGGTGCCACTAGAATGTACAAACATTTTGAATTTTATATGAACAACTTCATTCAACATTTAAATGGATTAATGAGAATCGATAATATGGAATTAAAATTTACTAAAGAATTTAGATAAAGAAAGGAGAGAAGGATTATAGAAATATAGTGTGTGAAAATGACGAAATAATATTTAAGGATCAGTCTATGATAGTGATAAAGTAGTCTAATATCATGGACTGATCATGCTCTTAAAATATTATTTTGGCATTTTAACAAATCATTTATATAAATAATCAACTTTTTTGGTCAAAAAATGCTTTTGTGTGAAAAAGGTAAAAAAAAGATCACCTCTTAATATCGTATCAAAAGCGTTATGCTTTTGATACGATATTAAGAGGTGATCTTTTTTTGAAATACCAGTGAATCAAATAAAACCAAATATTTTACAATTTTGTCTTTTTTAACTTTGTCTATTTTAAACAAGGTTTTTAGCGATTGTACCCCTACTAGTAGCACTTCTGATCCAGAGTTTTGATGGAGTCAGAAGAAAATGGCCAAGTAAATAAAAACAATCTAGAGCTAGTATAAGGACTTGTGCGTGGCCCGTTATGAGGGTTCATACCTCCGTGGTTCATACTATCCTTACCCAGTATATAGTAGGTGAGGTCTTAATAAGCCTGGCCACATGCCAATGGCACAGCGTCTTCGCCGTTGGCCGGCACGGCAACGTATTGTCCATCGCACGGAGCAAGTTGCTCCGTGGTCCATCGTCGCGGCACCGTACAGGGGTTTGCAATACGGCGCCATCACCATTGATCGGCACGGCCCTGATCGTTAACGGTGATTGCGCCATGTCATGAAAACTAATCCTTACTAATATTATAAATGCGAAAGTGAGTTTGTTTGTTTGTTACGCTTTCACGCCGTAACTACTGAACCGATCATCATGGAATTTTGCATACAAGTTCTCTGGAGTACGGAGTAAAAAGTACTATTCCCGAGGGATCGACATTAACGCGGGCGGAGCCGCGGGCGAAAGCTAGTGGATGATATTTATGGATGTTTGTTACTCTTTCACGCCAAAACGGCTGAACGGATCTTGTCATAGATATTTGATCAAATAGGGCGTAATTCAGTTACTATATGTCTCTAAACAACGACTTAATTTAGTATACCACAGCATGGTTCGGTTAGTTTTTCAGTTACTTACTCCGCGACATGTCTAATACAAAACGCTTTTTACTGGACGGCAACGTATCATTGACCGGACGACAATGTGCCGTGCCGAAGGAGAGAACGGCTCCCTGCCGAATTGCATATCTCAGTTCTGGATGTGATCTGGACTTACACAAACAAAAGAAGCTCAAACTGATTACGCTACAATCCTAGTATCTGTCTTTAATTTGTACGCTGTGATCTTAAAGAAGCATTTCCAAACACACCTTTCACAGGTTTTATGGATATATTTTCAGGCTTAAAAAGGGCCCAGGCATTGTATATTTATAATGTGGTTGTTTTGATTAACTAAATAATATATTTAATGATGAAAATTTCCAGCTTTTGATAATGTTCAACATACGACTTTCTTCTACGTTGATATTGATATGCAAACATATATCTCCATTAGTTCAAAAGGTAAGATCTATACATAAGAAGATATTAGCTTTAAATATTATCCATTGCAATACAGAGCCTAGAACTGAACAACTGAACATGATTTACGTCATCTAGATGACCAGTAATAATATAATAAATCATAATCCAATACACTTTTCGAACATATTCCCGGTGGAATTCTCGGCTGGGATCACAGAATAGGATACTTAGCGAGTTCTTGAGCGTCATTAGTTGTAAAGATATTGACACGCAAATCTTCCTTAACAAATTGTCAGCCACATCTATCCTAGCTAGCTCCGTGGCGCAGCGGTCAACACGCCTGCCTGCGACACGGTGTGACCGGGTTCGATCCCCGGCCAGTTCAAGATGGAAAATGATCTTTTTCAGATTGGCCTGGGTCTTGGATGTGTATCTATATATGTATTTGTTATAAAATATAGTATCGTTGAGTTAGTATCCCATAACACAAGTCTCGAACTTACTTTGGGGCTAGCTCAATCTGTGTGATTTGTCCGTATTTATTTATTTATATTTATTTTATATCTATCTTTTGTCTTCATTTCAATATATAAATAAAGAAAACGACTCCTAATCAATCAACCTTGAATAACGTAAGCGTAAACAAAGAATAGATTTTGGAAATTCATCTCCTAAGAGGTTAATATGTGGGTTGAAAATATGTATAAAAAATTCAATTATGTAAACAGTAGCGAATAAAAATAATCATTGTTAAGGGGCACAATAGGGTATGAAAGTAGTAAAACATTTTTTTGAAATTTCATAACTTTTGAAGTAAACATCATTAGGCAAGTGATGTAAAAAACAATTGAAGATACTTAAGATTTTAGTTGTGGTAGAGCCACTCTACCGGCAAACTTTATTTTTGCTAGTAGCGCTCGTGCGGGCGGGCTCGTCCGGGGAAGTACCACACTGTCACAGATAATCGTCATTTGAGTATAAGCTTTACCGCTTCTATGCTTCGTTCTGTGAGAGAGAGAGCCGGAGACCCATCCTCCCGTCCCCCTCCCCACATTCTTCCCCCGCCCTATGTCTTCCCCTCAACGTCTACCCCCAAGTCTATGAAAGACCGGCCATGCTCCTGTCACACTCTGGTTGCTCTGGTGTTGCATTTGTCCATAGGCAGCGTCAGCGTTGATTGCTTACCACCAGGTGACATGATTGCTCCTTTGCCGTATAACATAAAAAAATTCTCTGTCATTCGAGCGTGTTTCTGAGATGGTTTGTAACACGGGGTCCGAGGGCACGCGGTCGACCTCTTGATAAAGCCAAAACCAACAAGGACGGAGTTGCCGGAAACAGCTAGTCATCACTAACTTTAAACCGGGAATTTCCTAGAATTGCTAGCTTAAAGTCAAAGGAAGTTAGTGAGAATGAGGCAAACTACTTTTCGTACTGATAGTTTTTAGAAATAACCTTACTCCGTGGAAATAACTGTAAATAACAATCTTGTATTTTTTTTTCAGAATAACAGTCTGCAGTTATGGAGTGATTTATATTTTTATAGCAACCTTTGCATGCGGCCGCTTTTTCTTGCCTACATTTCCGGACGATTAAACGAAGAACACAAGAAAACTGTGACAATTCTGCACCAAATTCTTATTTACGGAAATTGTAAGAGACACTGACCTATTAGGCTGGCCTCACACAGCCGGAATGTCTCTTAATTCAGAGACAGAGTTCAATATAAGAATTAATCCCGAAAGCCCGGCATTGCGTAGATTTTAATCATACTTCACACACATTATATTGTTTTCAGATCATTAATTTTTCAGATCTTTCTATTGAAATGATGATATCTTGCAATAGCCGAGCGATCGCGAAAATCCAGCACAAATAGTTCTAATTTTGCTGTCTAATCCTTATTTCGTACTAGCTGTTGCCCGCCACTTCGTCCGCGGCAATTTCTGTTATTAAGGGTCCATACTACCTCACACTGCTTTGCAAGATTGACTGTTATATCAATAATAATTAAATACTCAAGTTGAAATAAAAATGCAGCAAAGTTCAGGACTAACTCTGGTAACTATATGACTCAAAAACACGATTGCGTTAAATTTTCTCGATAGAAAAAAATTGCAAAGTTGCCTCCAAATCACGTCTAATTTACTCGGTATATAGCATTATTCACCAAATACATTGAAATTAACCTTGAAACTTTTGATTATTATTGCATTACAGATAAGGCAGCCATCATATGTTTTGCTTTTTCGAATAACCCTTGAATATTCCTAAAAAACGAAAATATCCAAAGTAGCCAACGCGTTTAGACCATCCGCATTTGTATGGCCACGCCGCCTGGCATATGTCGGGCTCTTAAGATTATTTCGTTTTTTTATTAGTATAGAAGATGAATAATTTTCCCCCGTTTTCAAAACATTTTTAATAGATGCTTCACTCCTATTAGTCGCAGCGTGATGTTTTATAGCCTAAAGCCTTCCTCAATAAATGGACTATCCAACAAGAAAAAAAATCCAATTTGAACTAGTAGTTCCGGAGATTAGCGCGTTCAAACAAACAAACTCTTTAGCTTTATAATAATAATAATATTTCCTATTAAGTATCGGCAAAAACAAAACAATTGCCACGCGACCAATAGTACTGCCTCTATAAATCAATCTTTAAACATTATTTTTATGGAAGTTCGTATAACCTCGTATTATCTATGAGTTTTGACAACAACGCCATAGCAATCAAGCGGTTATTGATTTGCACCTTTTCGTAGGAATTTGAGCTGTAGTGCGTTGCGTCGTCCGACATCTTTAATTGCATTGTTTAATATTAGTTTTTCTTTTTGTAATTATTAGAGAAAGTTTATGGTCGCTAATAACAGTTATAGACGCCGTATACCTATGTGTTTGATGTGATAGCGGGCATGTATTCGGAAAAGAGAATCAAAACAGTGTGGTTGCTGCCCATGTCGGTCTATTAATATGATTTCTTAGATTCCCCCCCCCCCCCCTCCCCCTTTTTTCTACTTTTTAAGATGTAAGCGGGAAGAGAAAAAGCTGGTACATTCTACGTACCAACACCTACAAACCAGCACCAGCATGAGCGGATGTTATTATTTAATCGCTGCAACCTACAACATGGTATAGGTATAGGTAACTAGGTATAGGTAGTGGCCATTATGTGTCGTAATTTAGACTAGGCCTGTGTAGTGCTTGAAAGCTTTTAGTGCGTAGCACTCAACTACAAGATACAAATATTCTTTAATTAATATTGCAACATCACTTTAGAAATGAAACAAACTGAATAAATAATAATATAAATTATGAATCAAAGGCGGACTTATTGCAAAACAATATACTTCTAGCCTGCCTTTGGATAGTACTCTTTGGTAGGAAGTATGATAATAAATCTATATATTCTAATATAAATCGATATACATAGATAAACTATGTTGAAAATAATAATTTTGTTTATATTGTTTAACACAATAAACAAATTCTGGGGTACTCTTTTGGTACAGGTGACTTCATTAGAGGAGCGATTCCGTATAGTAAGCGTACGTGTTGGTGAAGTCAGCCATTCAAAAATAGTAACCCTATTATTTGATTAGTTCCTGTGATCGCCACTTCACATATTTGGCGCCAGCGCAGCAAAAACTAAGCAAAAAGTGGACACAATGCGTTATCAAGCAATCTGATAGCAATCGCATACGTAATCCAAGCGATCGGTCGCGCAATCTCTGCACGATTATCGCTGGTTGCTTCAAAATAGGCAATAGCCCTATTTCGAAGCAACCAGTGTGTTTATCTAAACGTTTAAATGGAGTAGCATACACGCGTGATGACTCGACGTTGCGACCTGTGCTCAAGCGTGCTGCGATTTCGAAACTAATCTTGTGCGTCGAAAGCTGTTATTTGCGTGTTTTTTTTTTTATTTAGATCTAAACCCATGGTTCTTCATCACCTATATTTAACCAAAGTTGTCTACCCAAAGCCGATACTAGAGAATAACTGATCAGCCTGAAATGTTTAGATCTGTGCGAGTAATTGTACGATCCAGACTTAATCCAAATCCAGAATGATCACTAATCTATCCTGGCCTGATCCAGAATGAAGACTGTGTGAGGCCGGCTTAAGTTTTTTTTTTAATTGATAATAATTATATTTTTGATGCAATTTGATTATTGTAAAACATGCGTCTCCATGCATTTTAAATTAGCGTCCAAAAATATAAATTTTCGTTATGCATCCCTAACAGTATGACAAATAAATGCTTCTAGCAATGCTTCTCTTCTATTGCGCTGACCCAAATGAACGCATTTTTACATGATTGCCCAAAAAAAGACGTTTTGTTTTCAAAGTTCATATATCTATGTAAGTAAGTATAAGTGTAAGTTCCTGTATGACACCATAACTTAAATACCTTGATTTGGACCAAGATTTGGATGGTTAAAGAGGACACCATAACTTAAATACCTTGATTTGGACCAAGATTTGGATGGTTGAAGTATCGTTACAATCCTTGCATTGTTCTGAGTAACATAATCTATACTTAACGTTGACTTTCGAGTCAATAAATTAAACATACAACTTGTTTTGCTTCACCGAATTGCAGAAACAAGTTAATCTTTTAAACTTTTTAAACTTCAACTGTTTATCATTAGTGTTTTTGTTGTTCAAGCGATACAAGCAGACATATCTATATAAAATAATGTTTGGATCCTTCCAATTATTACTTTCGGAAACAGAAGCCGAAACACTGGATCCATTCTTCGTTGGTCCAGGATCTTCTCACACACCTTTTTGGTTATAAAATGGCTGTAGATCTTTACTAACATTTGCTCTTATCTTTATCTAGCACCGCAGTATTACGGCCAAATAATCTCAATGTTGGAGCTTGTAACGACGAAGAAGATGCTGATATCTGCAAAGGTGTTTTCCGTCAACATCCCCGTCGTTCTCAACTTCTTCGCACAAGCCATCTCCTTCACAGTCCTCATGATACAGAATTTCTATTTACGCCAGGTTATACAATAAAGTGCTTTGTGTCTTGGATATTTTTGATTCATTTAATATTCTAACCCACATTGGGTGTTAATTCAACAGCCTCCGTAGTCCAGTGGTTAAGGCGTTTGCCTGTTGACCCGGGGGTCGTGGGTTCGTTTCCCACCGGAAGCATACTTTGTTTAGTTGTTTCCAGTTTGGTTATACATTGCAGGCTTGAATCACCTGATTGTCTGATAATAAAGATGATTCCGTGCTTCGGAAGGCACGTTAAGCCGGTAGTCACGGCTGCCATCTGGTAGTCGTCAAAGGAACCACGTCAGAGGCCGAGAGGCGGTTCCGAAGAACTCTGACACAGGGTGTGCATGGTCGATTGACCGTGACACCTACTCGAAATGATGATGGTAATGTAAGGTGGGTCATATTCAGCGACCACGACTTGCTTCCAGTGAAGGAAAACGTCGAGAAACCTGCACACTTGAGGATCATTCACTACTGTGTTAACTTTTATAAATCCTATTGCGATGACTTCACTGTCCGCGTGTCTGTCACCAGGCTGTATCTCATGAACCGTAACCATAGAACAATAAACACATTAGAAGTGTTATCACGCGTGATTTCCATGAAAACCAGCGTTGCAGTTGAAATAATCAAGCATACTAATACAAATAACGCAACACAAGTGAGTAGAAATTTCTCTTATTCTCACTTTACACATTAGAATAGCAAACGTCGGCATTTTTCATTTTTATTTTCAACGTAAATCTCACTTCTGTTCCTTTAAAGATCGCGAGACAAACTACTTAGGTGATTCAAGTAAGCTGATCGAGCATACTGTCGGTGCGCGTGCCACAACCCATTACCATTTCTAATGTTTTTGTTGTTATGTGACCATAATAGCTACACAGTTGACGTTTTCACATATGATGTATTTCTATTGCCGCTATTACAACAAATACCTACTAAAAACACGGTAAAATAAATATTTATAATAGATTTTTGTAATATAGTGTCTAAAGTATATAAATAAGTATGGATCACTTCATGCGCGAGTCCGACTCGCGCTATGCCATTTTTTTTAAAACCGAACTTAAGCATCAGTCAACCCTTAACAAAAAGAAATCTTATAATATTATGATTGTATCTATGTGTTAGGCATCGTAGCTGCCAAACAGATACACAGATTTAAATGCAGGTTTTATAAGCAACAAAATAAAGCAAGATAGAATAAAACAAAATGAAAAACAACTGTAAGGTTTTGCTCCCTGTATTTCCTTAGGGGGATATGAAATCTCGACTAAACTATATGCAACAGTAACAAAAACAAGATTACACTTTTATTTACGAGCGAAATTCTCAAACAAATTGAAGTTATTTGTTTTAGGGATTGTTATTCTTTCACGCTCAGGTACTTTTGTGTTATATTTTTTACCTCTGGAGAGAGGAGTTTGGCGCACCACCTCACCCTACAAATTTTAGATCCAACCGCTTGCCATGTATCCCTAAGGAGGTCGCAGCGGTAACCTTTAAGGGAAAGCCCTGTTGCTTATTTCGGTGTAACTATGACGTGACTGAACTTGAAATTCAGAATAAATATAGAATGTAGTTGATGCAAAATAATACACTGCCTCAGTATTTATTGAACGTAGTAGTTTTTCACAGAAATTTCTAGATGTTTTTTAAATTCGACCTGGGGTAGAACATTATCAAATTTTGTTCTAATTCTAAGGCCGGTCAACTACCTTTCAATTCGATTGTCTCGGGCTAAAATATTACAACTGATTGACCAATCAAAGCGCTAACGAACCGGCTCTCTTTTAGCTTTGCCGAAAATTATTTCGTACGTCCCACTGTCCGACTGTTTCCTATACAGGTCGCGTTTCTCTACCGATTCCCGTGAAAAATTTTGAGCATATTCAATAAGTAGGCTACATAGAATTATTTGTAGATTCAATTCTTTGGGAAATTTTCAAAATACTGTTAGCGTTATTATGGCGCTTAAAAGAACATTATAAGTTTGCTGTAATAAGACTTCTATAGCTTTATAGCCACTTGTTATTAAATCAGTCAATATGGAGAGAACCAAAGAGAGATGTTCCATAATTCTAAGAAGCAATGATAAAATACTTCACGCAATTACTAATACCTTAAATCGAAACACTTGCCCTAATTATACTCCCTGCTATTCCAAAGTTTATATCAATAAAAAAAATATTGTTTATCAGTTTTGTTTACCAGACTGACTTGACCGATCTAAGTAAGTAAGCTTGTAGTGTGATGCCACATGGGTCATCAATGTTGTATTTACAACATTGGGCATGCGCAAAATTGAGATGTTCAGGGATTTACAACAACTCGCGAGGAGCTACAAGTACGCTATTGTAAACGGGTACAAAGGGCAAAATGGTAAGTCACTACATATTGTTATAACTACTTACACCTTATAAGTCATCTATTGCATGATATATGCAGTGACATAAAATAATATTCTTCGTACAATGAGTCAAAATTCTCACGCTCTTTACTTTCTTATTAATGGAAAGAATGTTTGTTACTTTATTCCAAATGTCGAACTCTCTGGATAGTCGACTCTGAGTGCCAGCAGAGCGGATCCTGTAGATTTCTTAGATGAAATGGTAGAATGAAGAGTCTCACATAGTTACATGCCCTCTGAATAATCTATTTTTGATAGAAAATCTTAGCATTTTACAGTTTTGCGCCAGCGCCATCTATCTAAAACTCTAGAGATTACTAGGTACTGGAAGCAAAGTGAATGCATAGGTACTCTTGTAGTTCACAGATTCTTCAACAGGTGGCAGTTTTAAATATTTCCCTTTATATTTTCCATGAAACATATACATAGATGTTTTCCTTTTTACCACATGCACTTTTCTCTAAAAACTGCAATTAATTCAGAATATAAAGTAAATTCGTCCCATGTTACGTAGTTTTTGTGTGATAAGTAATAGGTAAATTTCAAACTCACAATTACAATTTTATAGGAAGCAAATGCTTGACCACGTTGCCACCGTTTAGCAGAAAAGGCAAATGCACCTATATCCCAAGCTTTAACTTATTAGCTAGTAACCCATCACTATTCTGATTTCATTTTTCGTCTACACGCCCACCAACATGCTAAACGAACGTGGCTTTTAGGTGTTATAAACCTAGGCTCGGTCTACCCCGCAAGGGAAAAAGTACGTATGTTCTTGAAAGGGTGTAGCGTAGTGATACAACATTGTTGCATCACAACGTCACAAATGACGAGTTTACCCTCAAATATGACGAAGGACTGACGTGTTTCTTTGTAGCTGGATCACGCCACTGTGACGTGCGACGTATAACTATTGAGTAATCTGTGGCTTGAGTTAATTTGTAGAGATTTGAGAGGGTCTTCCTTCTAAAACTAGATAAGAGTACCTATTTTATATCAACGAATGACGCGTTCCGTTCATAAGGAAGGCGTCATTCGTTGATATAAAAATACGTGTTTTTACGTGTACTAGCTTTTGAAGACTTGCGAAGTGGAGGAGGATAAAGGGACTCCAGGATCAAAAGCATTGAAGCTGAGCATGCAATTCAGATAGAAGAGAAAGCGCAAGATATTCAATCGTAATTAGTATGTAGGTATATGCATGATTATGGATAGTATTCTTGAGATAGCGCAGCTAAAGTGATGAAATATTGTTGCGTATGGACGTCACAATAATGACGTAATAATATGACGTGTTTCTTTCTCAGAAGATCTTTGTATCCGAGCCACGTCACTGTGACATAAGCTTGCGTTATTTTGTAGAGGTGTGAAAGGGTCTTCGTTCTAAAAATAGATAAAAGTACCTACCTACCTATTTTTAGAGTCTGTACCCAAAGGGTGAAAACGGGGCTGTCCGTCAGTCTGGCTGTTTGTCTGTCGGTCTGTTTGTTTCAATTCACTTTAAAAATAAATAATTTAATAAAAATAACATTAATATTAAAGGGGGGCTTTTTTTACCATACAACAGACATGATTTTTTTGCCGTTTTTATAGATAATGGTACAGAACCGCTGACATTAATGTCGATTCCACGGGAACAGTACTATTTTCCTAGATGAAAGGTAGCCTATGCGTTATTCCAGTTAATCCATACATACTCCTTTACTTCGCATTTTAAAACTTAGTAGGGTTTTTTTAATACCATATAAATGTGTACCTACAACATTGTATATCTATAAACGTGGATAGAGCAAATGATAAAGGAAACTTAGATCTCCTCATTCATTCATTCATTCATGTCCTGAAAAACAATGATCAAAAAGTAGTAATCAGTATACAGCATGTAAATCTACCATTGGGTTTCTTTTAAGTGTGTGACTCTGCCCATTAGCATGAACAACTTTTCGTATGAAAACAATGCTGGGTAAAAAAAATATTCGGCATTCCCATACAAATTACCAGGCCTTCTAAACAAAATTGTATGGAAATTTTGAAAAATATGTCTTTTTTTTTTTTTTTTTATTTTGAATAGGCTTACTCTTGACCTTAGACTAACCCTGGGGGTAAAGACAAGATCATTTGCTCTATCCACGTTTATAGATATACAATGTTGTAGGTACACATTTATATGGTAGTCCCCAGAATTGGTCTCATAGAAAAAATTGTTCATATTGACGGGCTTAGTCTCATCTTTAAGGGAATTTAAAGGGTAAATTTACACACTATAGTGGTATAATGTGGTTATTGCAAACGATTATATGTTAGAAAATTATTATTAAAAAAGCTGAATACCTGCGTATTCAGCTTTTTTGACACTTGACTAAATAATTGGACTTTCAACTAATTAATTTATTAATTATCTTTTACTCCAACTTCCTACATGTGTACCCGTGATGTGTACCTACATGTGAGACATGATACGATTAGGTATAGTTCTACCGGAAAACGACAAAAAACGCAAAATAACGTGACGTTACGTTTGTTAGATTCTAACAAATTCATAACTAAAATAATGGAAATTCTGACTGTGTATGATAAATGGTTTTATCTGTACGGGCTTTGTTGTGCATTATGGTAATTCACTTCGTCATTGTATTGTAAACGGGTACAAAGGGCAAAATAATAAGTCACTACATATTATTATAACAACTTACACCTTATTAGTCATCTATTGCATGAGTGCAGTGACATAAAATAATATTGTTCGTACAATGCGTCATATTTCTCACACTCTACTTTCTTAATAACCGACTTCAAAAAGGAGGAGGTTCGCAATTCGGTTGTATGATTTTTTTTTAATGTTTGTTATCTTATAACTCGTCTTAATAAATTGATTTAAAAATCTTTTTTTTTATATGTTAAAAGCGTGTTTTTTAATTGGTCCTGCTTAAATTTCATCAAATTCGGTTCATTCTTCAGGTCTTATTTTTATAGATACTATACGGTGTGATTTTGAACCCCTGAACTATTTTGAAATCCTTGATCCCTAATGAAATAAAGAATTGAAAAAAATAATTACCTCCATAATAATTCGTCCAGCTGATATATTTCATTAGAGATTCTAATTCCAGGATTTCAAAATCACGCTGTGTTTAATTGGAATTAAATATCACTAGATGATTTCCTGCGACTTCTGCCACGTAAATTATAGTTATGTTAGCCGCTGATAATGTAGCATTCAATTGAGAAAATATTTTATAATCGGTTCAGAACTTTATGAGAAACGATTTGATAGGGTGTTTGTTTTTTTTTATGGATAAACTTTTTTGAGTTTATCCATAAAAAAAAAAGTTCTCTTTCTTTTCGATAAAGATTAATTAATTCCTGAGTTTAATTATGTACCAACAAAAATATTTTTGTAAATTATAAGTTAACATTGTTTAAAAAAAATAGCTTTTGCCCACGGCGCCGCTCGCGAAGGATCGACTGTTCCCGACGAAATTAAGTCAATTCCTCGGGAACAGTAGCCTATGTACTTCGTACCCCGACAACGTTTTTACAAAATTTCATGATAATCGGTTCTACAAAATATAATATGTATCTAATGTTAAAGAAATTCTGTTTTAATATGTAGGTAATTTGTTCCCATATTTTTATTTATCTACTGTGAATACCCACAGTATTTCAATATGCGAAATCATGTTATCGATGGTAAATAGAGTAAGCCGGCTATTGTACGAATTGCGAAATGAACGAGGTTGATAACCTTGTGGAGACGTGTCGGTCGTATCCGTTCATATCATTCACTCGGCGACGCCGTGACGCGTCAGCGAGTCGATTTCATTTTATTACGTTCGTCCCGCTCTCTCTTCATCCCATTCACTAGTGAGACTCGAACGCGAGTGCGCATTTACAGGTTAAAACAAAGTGAATTTATTTTGTTATTGTACGTACATAGACACAGTGTTTGTAGTTTTGTAATTAAAACTACTTTAAAATGTCTGGATGTAAGTAAAGATTTTATATTAGGTACTGTATTTTTTGTCTAGTTTTGTATCGTTATCGTTCCGGTTTGTCAACACTGCAATGCCGACCTACGAATTGCACAATAAAAAGTTTTCGATTGTTTTGTCACGTCTGTTGGTGAATCATATTGAAACACAAAACTGTAGATATGAGTTAAACCAGTTGTAAATTAATTAGTCGTTTCGGTATGTATTGTAGTTAAACTAAGTTGTATTATCGTCTTATATAATTTAGAAACAATGCGGAACAGATTGTTTTGTAATAGAATAATTACTTAAGAAAGTATAGATAATGCGTAATAGACGACGGTTTAATCAGTAGGTACCTATGTGTAGGTACTTACTTGCAATACAATTTGTGTTTTTGATTAATGCTTGAGAGATGTGAAATATTTCTTTCATTGCATGTTATTTAATAACTTTTATCTCTATCTAAAGGTTGTCCTTGACGATGCCGGTATAACAATAAATTGTATTGTGCAGAATCTCTAGTATTGTATATGATGTACATCTTAAATATGTATTCTCATTCCAATGTACTTACTCGAAGGTTCCACCAAATTTCCTATTTCATAAACTGACATTATTCAATAATGTTATTTGCAAACTTGCGGAGCTGTTTGGAGTGGATGTTTTCTAGAAGACCTAAAAATGTTTGAAGGCCAGATCGGTCTAAACCAAACCAACCAATCTTTATTTTTAACTTTGGCGTGTCGAACATATTTCCTAGGAATAAAATGGAGACTGAAAATAATCAGTTAGTTCCCTATGTCTGCTTTATCTTAATTGGACACGTATTTACTCTCTCGTAAGATACCAACATCATCATCATTTCGTGTAGGTGACACGGTCAATCGATCATGTATACCCTGGTGTAAAGAGTTCTTCGGAACCGTTAGGTATCTATACCTATCGGTTCCGATAGGTATTTTATCATTATTATGAAAGAGTTACACATACCATTCAAACTCTAATTAAATAATAATCGTAACTAACTCTACGCAAACCGTTTCGCATTGCTAGAAAACACCTAGGTACCTACATCTACTATTTATCTGTTTTCAATGTCCTCATTTACACCCCAACTTTTTTAGCTTTGTAGTTTTTTATTTGGGGATCAAAATTCCAAAGAATAATTTTATTTTCTTTGCACGTATCAACAATGGCAATACATCAAAATGATACAAAAACAAACCTTTAAAATGATATAAGAACAAAGTAAATGTTACAAACAGCTTATTAACTTTATCTTCAAAGTAATGATCCATATTTTATATCTTTTAGACCCTTACAACAACCAGCCGGGTTTTAACCCTACACCAACACAGCCCGGATATTACCCAACACCAGGCCAAGGCGGTTATCCCGGATACCCACCTCAGGGAGCGCCTGCTCCTGGCGGCCCATACCAGATCGGGTTCAACCCGTATGCCGTGCAGCCTGGTCAACAGATGGCGCAACCTCCAATAAGTGCGATGTCATACCCAGGAATTGGGTCACCACCAACTGCACCTCCCCCGGCATACGGCTACCCTGGATATCCGGGTGTCCCTGGCATTGGCGCTGGCGCTCAACCTGGTGTACCTCATCAGCCTCCATTTTCACGTAAGTTTATTTCTTTTTGACCAATACTGTGAATCCACCCTTATATATTTTAAAATATTTTGGAATTCTTCAATTCTGGTCTGGGAAAAAAGAAAACGCGTAGAAAAAGCATTTGGTACACCAAATGCTTTTTTTCTCGCTCAGATCGTAAACGTCGATCGTAGGAATGGGTGAAAATCGGAGGTATCATGTTAGTAGGAAATGAGGCTAGCAATCCATCATTATTTTATTTCCGTTTTCCACCTAACGCCCACCATACTAAACGCGGCTGTAAGTCATAAGGACCTGAACTCTGTTTACCCCGCCAGGGGAAAAGAGGTGATACTACGTACTTATACTATGAAAAATTTATATTCTTATGTATATCATAGTGTTCTTATTTTTGATAATATACCAAATGCATGCACTCACTATTAGGGACATAGACTCACAATTAGTGTATTCTATTTTAGTCTGTCACTAATCACTTTACCGTTCATTTTACTTTACGGAATTCCCTTTGTATAGCACTTCGTAGGTTTATGTGAATATGTTATATACATAGTAACCTACGAAGTGCATATGCAAAAAAATATGATACGCAGATATCGATTTTATCATTTTCCCTCAACTTTTTCAACCATTTTATACCTATTGTAGGTACAACTAGAATAGCTAAAATAACGTTCATGTATTTGTTCTGTGATAGTTTATTCAACATTTTTGTTACAATTCCAGCTGCCATCGAATGGATACCAAGCACGCCGACGAGTGCTCAGTCTCTCACCGACAAAGCCGTTGTTGCGGGCTACGAAGGTCACGATGGTAGTCCCCTCTGGGTGATCAGGGCGCGGTTCGAAGGTGACCTGATTCCCGGTAAACTCGCAATCAAGCACAGGACAGCGTACGTGCCATGGGGAGGCAAGGAAAACTCTGTGCAGAACTTTGAGGTAAGTACAAATTTAGATTTAAGGTCTACACGCACTTACGCTGCGCGGCGCGGTGCGGTTTATTTTTGCTAGTAGCATGAATGCCTGTCTCGACCAGGAAAGTAACACACTCTCACAGAAATTCGATGTTTGAGCAGAAGCTATACTGCTTCTATGTTTCGTTCGGTGAGTAAGGGCCGGAGGCCCATCTTTCCCCCTCCATTTCCTCCCCAACTCCTTCAAAAGGCAACGCTCCTGTCACACCCTGGTGTTACCTTACCATCAGGTAAGGTAACACCAGGTTACCTGATGGTGTTACCTTACCATCAGGTAAGGTAACATCAGGGTGTGACAGGAGCGCTTGCTCGTTTGCCGTCCTATATAAAAAACAAGCTTTCATTATTTTGTAATATACATGGTGATTTTTTTATCGTTCTGAACCCTTAAAGGGGTGACCAAAAAAAACTTGACAGTTACGTACAAAAATGTTCGGTCCATAATCTCACTTGTAGGTTAAAATTTTGTGAAGAGTACCACAGTTTATTTGACAGACGTTTGCCTTTTTAACCTTGCCGTGCTATGCTTAAGAAAGGTGACCCGTAATCACGTAAAATTATCGTACATAAAATAACTTCACAGACAACATTTCTTTTTAATTCCAGGTCTGCTGCGCTCGTCCCGAAACAGTGAGGTGGGTGGAATGCCGTGACGGCAACGTTCCACCGAACGCGATCGTAGCGGGCAACACGGGCCACGGGGAGCCTCTGTATGTGGGCAGAGCCAAACAACAGGGGTCACTAACACCGGGCAAGGTTAGTGTAAATATATTGTCACTTTCCGGATTACTTCGGCTTATTCTGCCCCACTAACAAAAAGTAACGATACTTTTTTTCGCGATTGTTACACATTTATATAAAACCGTGTTATGTTATTTGAATTAAATAAACAACACAGTTTTATCGCGGTTATCACATTATCATAACACTAACCTTTTTGAAAAGTATACAGTTTTCATGTTCGCAGTTAGACTAAGTTGAGTTATAAGTACTTATAAGAACTGTGCAAAACTACCACCTACAATATTTAATAATAACGTTCCGGATGTACGCACTAATGCCTCACGGTGTCAAGGTCTTGCTGAGCTTGAGATTTTATAAATTGATGACCGAATCCAGAAGAAAGTTATCAATAAATATTGTTACTGGTAGTTTATAATATAATGTTTCTTATACTTGATCGAAGAATAATAATAGACATGTCATGTAATTAATAACGTGGTAAATGCGATATAACCATATTATTTTTTTTTTAAAGTAACTTGTACCAATTTGTACAAAATAGCCCGTGAGTCCGTTGAGAGTGATATGAGTGGGTGCTACCCACTCATATCACTCTCAAAGTGTCTCAAAAATAAACTGGCAGCCATGCAACTAGCATTAAGTATATCTTTTAGTTACAATCTTTGATAGTGTGTTCATACATATATATATATATATATATATATATATGAATAAACATAAACATAAAACTCGGTCCCCCGTTAGGTTAAAACGGCTAAATAAGTCATCTATTAAAGGATCATTTTTCTATGAACGTGCCAGACTTTTGAGAACAACCGCTTACGATATTGTATAATTTCATTTTTAATACATTAGTGTAAACCACAACAACAAGCTATGGTGAATAGGTACTGCTAAGTTATTGAAATATCTTGCGGTTTCCCGGTCATGCATAAATTTAGGACCAAAATAATAATTGTCCAAGATACGATACGACCTGACACTATGAACAAGCCAACTACAGTTTTTGGTCTTATTCAAAAGATTGTAGATGGTGCTACTTACATAATTTTAAAACTCCATAGTAACTGCACAATTCTATAAACGTATTTTTCCACTGCTTTGCAAAGGCCTCTCACGTGTTTCTCAATAACATTATTATTATACGAGCCACTAACAAATGTTCCTGTATTGGGCAAAGGCCTCTTTCTCTCTTTTCCACATTCCAGTTTGTCTGTTGTTTTTGTTGACCATTATTTATCGCAGCTGTTCAGTTCATCACACCCTCTAGTTCTGGGTCAGCCACGCCCCCGTTTGCCATCCATACTAATATTATAAATGCGAAAGTAAGTCTATCTGTCACCTTTCACGCTTCAACCGTTGAAACAATCTGTATGAAATTTGGTATGGAGGAGTTTGAGGCCCGCCCGGGGTACGGCCAGGGTACCTTTCATTCCGGGAAATACTACTGTCCCCGAGGGAATGACATTAAAGCGGGCGGAGACGCGGGCAAAATCTAGTTTAATATAATTTTTAATATATCATGTGAAAACAACAATAACCAATGTTCTATTTTCACATTTTGCTATAGTGAATAGGTACTGTTAGTTATTGAAATCTCTTGTGGTTTCTCGGAACTGAATAAATGTAGGACCAAAATTGTCTTTCTTTTTTATGACATAGGTCGACAAGCGAGCAAGCGTGTCACCTGATGGTAAGTGATCACCGCTGCCCATAGACAACTGCAACACCTGGGGTGTGATAAGAGCGTTGCCGTAGACTCATTTTTTTAAGGTTTCAACGTCATATCGATTCGGGAATACCGACGGGGGAAGCATTTTTTTTTTTTTTTTGATTGACTATGTAGCTAGCTCCAAGTGAGCTTTCGCTACTTCACCGGGCGTTTGAGGCGAGGGCAGAGTGCCCTCAACCTTTATAGACAACATCACCAAAGGGCCCCCAGGAGGGACGGACCTCGGCTTTGGGCGTTGCCTGTGTGCGCAAGGCTTGGAGAGACAGCAAACTCTCATATTGCCTGATAGGCCGCGTATGCGTGCATGCAAGCCTGAAGGGCCAATCTGAGAATCAATGGCAAAAGCCTTTGGAGAGCAGCAACTCTCATCTTTTGCCTTATGGGCCGAAAGCTACGTTGCCAGAAGGGCCTATCCTGGGTGCAAGTCACCCGGGACCGCCGGGCGGTCACCAGTAATCGGAGCTAATCCTACTCTACGCACTCTGTTCCGGTGTCGAGTGCGACGGGGTCGGATAGTGAGATTCCTCCGGCTATTCGGAGCCGGAGAGGGGTTGGGGCGGGCTTGTGCGATGTCAATAGGATCATCGGGATCGTCAAGTACGTTCCTAGGACGTCTACGACGTAAGGTCGTATCGTGTAGGTTGGGGGAGTAGTTAGCGGTTTGCACCACTAACGGATTGGGATGGCGTGCGGCATTCTCAAAGAAACGCTTGGAGGCGTTTTTGAGAAAGCCGCGGATGGACGGGAGATCTAAGTCACGGTGTAAGTCTGTCATGCGCAAGTACCGGTGATTGCCAGTGGCACGTCCAACGAACCGATTCTGCAAACATTGCAGCCGTAGGATATGAGAGGGCGCGATGTGGGAAAAGACTACGCCGGCGTAGGTCATGATAGGGCGGACGCAAAGCTTATAGAGTGTCAACTTATTTCTAAGTGACATCTTAGCATTGCCTATCATGGGGTTGAGGCGGCCTAATACGAAGGCGGCAAGGTTGCGAACTTTGGTGATGTGGTGACCGAAGGTCATTGCTCTATCGAGTACGACTCCAAGGTATTTAGCCTTGGGTGCCCACTGAATGGGCTTTCCGTACAGCGATACTGACCCTAACGGGGGAAGTTCTGCTCCGGACATGGTGATTTTCTGACGTGTCACAGCGCGGCTATCCTTTGAGAAAAACACAGCTGTGCTTTTCTCCGGATTAACCTCGATGCGCCACCTTTTGAACCACATGCCGAGAGCGTCCACGGCGGACTGTAAACGGTTAACGATAACCGATTTTATGTGATGGGACGTGTAGAGGGCTGTGTCGTCGGCGAACAGTGCCACTTCTACATTTGGCGTCTTGGGGATATCGCTTGTGTACAGCGAGTATAGGAGGGGCGATAGAACAGCGCCTTGCGGGACGCCGGCTCGAATGGGACGGGGGCTCGAGAGACATCCCTCTACTCTGTACCGAAAAGACCGATTCGACAAAAAGTCTCGTATGATGTGCACGAGACTGTCCCGCAGGCCCAAGTTGTCTAACTTGGAGATCAAGCCAGAATGCCAGACTTTGTCGAAGGCTTTCGCTACATCGAAGAAGAGTGCTCCCGTGGGGCGACCCCAGTTCCTTAGTTTGAGGATCACGTGGACGTGAGGCGGTGCAATTGGTGATGACACGCGTGTTTGGCCGGGAAACCAAACTGCTCGTCAGGGATAAGACTTTTGGACTCTACATAGTCCTTAAGTCTTTTGAGCAAGATCCGTTCGTAGATCTTGCCTATGCAGCTCAAGAGGCTGATGGGTCGGTAGGAGGAGGGGTTCTTCAGGTCTTTGCCTGGTTTGGGGATACCGATTACAATTGCTTCTTTCCACGCGGCTGGAAAAGTGCAATTTGCAAGGCACGCATTGAAGATGCTCACGAGGAGGAGGAGGAGGGTTTCTGGGAGGCATTTGAGCACTCCGTTCGATATTCCGTCAGGGCCGGGCGCCTTTCGGGGTTTGAGACCGCGAACGATCGACTTCACTTTGTCAAGTGTCGTCGGGGCTAGGGGGGTGTTTGGTGGGATCGTACGAGAAGCGACGAAGCGATTCGCGTGCGATTCCACCTCGCGGAGGTGATGGGGGTCTACTGGCTCACGACTAGGAGAGCATTGGCTCTCCAGGCTGTCTGCTAAGCATTCAGCTTTTTCGTCATCATCGAAGGCGATGGAGCCGTCTGGGCGCGTGAGGGGAGGAGTGGACGAAACCGTATCGGTCTTGAAACTCTTGGCAATGCGCCAATACGCCACGTGGGAGGGCGTCATCTCAGCAAGGAGGTCGCCCCAGCGTTCATTCCTAATTTCCGCGATGCGTTCCTTGACTCGCCGTTGCAAGAAACGAAGTCGGGCTCGGGCCTCTTCTGTGGGGTAGTTGTCGTGTAGTCGCGAGGCGCGATTCTTTTCCCTCAGCAGTTCTCGCATATCCTCGGGCAGTTCCATTCTATGGCTGGGATCCATAGAAGGGACTTCGCGAGAGCATTCCTTGTAGGATGCCTGCAAGTGGCTGTTGAGGGAAGAGATTGCGAGGTCAGTCTCGTCAGTCGTGGTGATTTGGTCGGGGATAGCATCTAAGTGCGGTGTCGACTGGTTGATAACTTTTCCAAGTTTCTTCCAGTCGGTCACCGTCCTTGTATGCTCTATACATCCGTTGTCTGTCGGTCCTAGTTGCAGTACTACTGGTCTGTGGTAGGAAGATATGTCAGGGTGGACCTCTACTGAACACACCTGAAGGGTGATGTTCTTTAGGAGGGCAATGTCGAGAACGCTGGGGTTTTGTCCTTCTACGGTAGGGTAACGCGTGGGGGCTAATGTGGCAACAACGTCGAAATCTAGGTCACCCTCGTCATAGAGGTTCTCTAGAATTCTTCCGTTGGTCGAGTCCGTGACTGAGTGCCAACGAACTGACTTGCTGTTGAAATCTCCAGCCAAAATGGTGGAGTTTGTCAGCGAAAAGAGGATTTCGAGGTCGCTTCGGAGCAGCCTCTTTCTCTGGTAGATCGAGGCTATGTTGATAGGCGCATGACCGGTCATGGCTATCCGGAGGAGGGAGCACTCGATGTTGACGAGATTCGGGGGGGGGCTCTAATTGGGTGCAGTGAAGAAACCTTTTGTAATAGATTAAAGTACCGCCGCCTTCGGCATTTAATCTGTCATTACGGATGATGTTGTAGTTCGCGATGCGGGGGTTGCGGGTGTGGGCCTTAAGCATGGTCTCTTGTGCGAGGAAAATGTCAACCTGATGGTTGATAAGAAACTCCTGGATGAGGGGTTTCTTTTGGTTGAAAGAGCCATTTACCTTGTAGTACGCAATGGTAAGGGACCGGGGTTTGTTTCTCAAATTGAGACTACCCATATTAGCGCGAGTAAAGGTGGGGGTGGGAATTTTCAAATCTTTTGATTAGATCCCGGTATTGGAATACTATTGCCATTTTGGCAAAAGTGTTGCCGTTTGCTGCTAGTATAGCATGACCCATTTCGAGGATCTCTGAGAGGTCCTCTTGCGTTTCGAGGATTGTGTCGAAAGCGGTTCCGAAGGCCAGAGCGTCCTGGTCCCGGCTAGCCGGAGGAGCGCTGTGGCGCATCAGAGGTGGGGGTCTGCTGGGGGGAGCCATTGGGGCTTCTGAATGAGACACCGGCTGTCTCTGCTTCAGAGGGGGGAAGGCAGTTTGGCTGCTCATTAATGGAGGAGGAGGAGTGGTGGTGGTGGGCGCCGGCGCCTGGGGGGCACGATTTGTGCGTGTTTGGGGGGCGGCGTTTTGCGGGGATTTTGAGCCCCAGGCGTTCTTGTTCGCTCGGGGGGCTTTTGAGCAGCCCCGCCAGTTGGCGGGGTGGCCTTCTTGCCCGCAGAGCACACAAGCCGCCTGCGACTCATTCTCCGCACTGCGGACTCTTTCGCAGTCCGAGCCGCAGGCATTCCACAGTTCGGTCGTACGTGGCAGGAAGTTTCTGTTAAAACGTACGGTGGTTGACTGCCAGTTATCCAGATGGTAGGGATGAAATTTTAATTTATGTCGGGTGGTACGATAGTGAAATTTTGCGGCAGATTTTAGGTCGATCAATTTCTCAGAGCATTCCCCATACTAACAAATATCCCATTGTTGGGCAAAGTGCTGATTCTCTCTGTTGCTTTTATTGACCATTCTTTATCGTAGCTGTCAGCGGCCACGCCCCCGTTTGCCATATAATAATAAACAATATAATTTTAAATATATTTTGTCTTTTCCAGATTCACCAGAGTCACAAAGTATTATACATTTCGTTTGCTGGACAAGAAGTACCTCAACCTGTATACGAAGTTTTATGTACAGTTTAAACTGAAACATACCTATTTGGTGCATTTGTTATTCCATTTTTATAATCTGACTGATTATGAAGTGATATTAGTGGTGTAGCATGAATGATATAAAATTACTTGATCGATCCCGAGTTTATCTTCAAATCTTATGAAAAAGTAATATGCATGAAAAAATACTTACCTAATGAAGTTTGTATTGTAGTAAATTTAGGTATGATTGGTCAAATATGAAAATTAATCTAACAGTTCATAATAGTCGGATGTTTTTTTTTTATTTAGATTCTGAATTTTACACAACCAACTGTATATTTTTACTCCTTGTTAATAATGCTGCATGTTATTTTTAAACCGAATCTCCAGTTTGAAAGTACTCTTGATAAAAAGATTCGAATACTTATTCATTTTTATAATGTTATGTAATTGCAATTTAATAAAATCGTATTGGTTTTTTTTTTACAAATAAAAATATTTTTTTGTAAAATAGAGTAGTATAATTTAATAATCTCCAATATTTTTGAGTACACATGCCGTATTATATAAGGTCAATTTAAATTAAGCGCAAGTATTTAAAGGCTGGCACCCATAAGCCAGAAATATTATTTACAAGCAAAATAAACAATAAATCTATACGCTAGTTTTTGAGTTAACTGAACCTTCAGGTTCAGTTTGTGACGAGAAACAAGAGCCTGTATACAACCTGTGTACAAATAAACATTTTCTTGGCCAACAACTTTTAACAATTATCTACAAGTTATCCGTATTTATTTATTTATGTCAAGAGTATGTTAAAAGCGAAAATTATTATTTATTTATTTATTATTATTACTATGGATACTGTCACTAAAATAAATAATTATTTTGTATGAAAAAAATCTAGCGTGTCAATTTATTAAAAAATTGCTACTAAAGCATTTCTTTTACCTATGAGACCCCGTCCTTTAAATATTCGCGCTTAATTTAAATGGACCTTATATGTATGCTAATATAAGTCTGCGTGTGTGGTCTCACGCAGGAAGGGGTCCGTACCATTATCTATAATAAGTTTAAAATTATAAAAATATTTTTATAATGATGTAACTAAAAATGTATACTTTTTACACTCGTTTTCCTTTATCTTTAGTCTAGTAGTTACCGCTTGGCCTTGTATGGTGAATACTGACGAGACTAATGATGAGGATATCTGCTGTATCTTAATTCACATGAATGAGAGCTCCTTATTTATATTTGGTTTTTCAAGAAACTGTGTCAGCGTTTTTGCCTTCCGTGTATTTACACGTTTTTCTTATACTGCTTTCATTATTTCACTATCTGCATACTTATTAACTTCTTTCAAACCTATTTTACTTGAATTGTCTTTTACTTCTTTCATCATCATCAGGTGTTTTTAGTCTCCACTACAGGAACATGACCCTTTTTGTACTACCGGAGCCATACTTTGCCAGAGCAGACAGAAGATTTGGCCTACATTCTTGGATCGTTGGAGATCGTTGGAGAAGTCTTATTGATGTTTACGAGCTTTACTTAGCTTTTATTTCCTAAGTCGCGTATTAAGACGTCTATGGGAAGACTTGGAGTGGTCCTATTCTAATCTGCCGGAAACCACACGGCTTCTTTATGAATATAATATTTAGTTCTGTATTTATCTTATTTTGCATTGTAGCTATCTTTAAGATAAAGAAATAAATGGAAAGCTTATTTTCTGTGTTTACGACATTTATTTGAGTCTAAGAGTAAAACAACTGTTGCTAGGTAACATATATCATTATAAAAGAGAATGGTAAACTATATGCAACCTTCTTAACATTCCGTCTTCTCTTGAAGCAACTGTTGTTTATGTGGAGGCTCCAGCTAGCTTGCACAATTCTATAAGCCTAGGCTTGAATAAAGGCTTTGTCAAAAAATCAGCTAGTTGATCCTTTGTAGCAACCTTCTCAACTTTGATATCCTTTTCTAGGACACACTGCCGCACGAAAAAATGTCTGAGCTTTATATGCTTAGTCCGCTGGTGTGTTTCGTAAGGTGGATCATAAGCCAATCTAATAGCTGACTCACTATCTATAAAGAGTGGTGTGATCTCATTCGAAGCGTTACTTTGCATAAAGTTCATGATCCGTTTAAGCCATATAATCTCCCTGGCCGCTTCGCTAGCTGCAATTATTTCTGCCTCTGTAGAAGATATTGCGACAGTAGTCTGACGTTTACTTTGCCATGCTATAGCACCATTGGCGTTAAGGCAAATCATGCCACTGGTCGAGCGTCCAGTCGCGTTATCACCACCATGATCAGCATCACTGTAGCATCTTAGGCCTTGTTGTGCAGTGGAAGACTTGTATGTTATACCATACTCTAGGGTGCCTTTAACATAGCGTAGGATTCGCTTTACTCTCGCTACGTCTTCTATTGTTGGATTGTCGAGCTTCCGTGACACTATTCCTACCGCAAACGCAATATCTGGTCTAGAACCAACCATCAAATAGGAAAGTGCTCCAACAACCTGTCGATATGAGAAGTCATAGGAATCAGAATGATCTTTTGATGCTAGCACGCTATCTTTAACAATTGGGGTTACTGCAGCATTGCAATTCTGCATACCAAATCTTTGTAGTAGCTTCTTTGCATAGTTTTTCTGATCAATTTTGATTGACCCATCTGACTTGCGTTCTATTTCTATTCCAAGAAAATAGGAACCGCATTTTGTCGTTATTTTGAACCTTTGTCGCATTTCGCCCAAAAACTTCTCAGTTTCTGTTGAACTTGCTGACGCTATCAGTCCATCATCGACGTATAAAACTATTAATAGCTTGTTCTTTCCCTCTCCTCTTTTAAACAAGCAGGGGTCACTCTCACTCTGTTTGAAACCAAGTTTGAGGATGTGCTCAGTAATTGTGAAGTTCCAGCACCGCGGAGCTTGTTTAAGTCCATAGAGACTCCGTTTTAGCTTACAAACTTTACCATCATTGTTTGTATATCCTTCTGGAGGCTTCATGTAAATCTCCTCTTTCAATGTGCCGTATAGAAAGGCGGTCGATACATCGAACTGAGATAGAGCGAGTTTTTCTTGAGCAGCTATACTGAGTAATGCTCTTATCGTACTTGTTTTTGCAACAGGGCTAAAGGTTTCATAGTAATCTAAACCCTTCTTCTGCGAAAAACCTCTAATTACAAGTCGAGCTTTGTATTTATCAATTGATCCATCTGGATTAGTCTTGATCTTAAAAATCCACTTGCTAGAAATAGTTTTTCTGCCCTTTGGTAGGTCTACCATCTCCCAAGTTTCGTTTTCTTTCAGAGAACTAATCTCGTTGTCCATCGCTTTTTGCCATTGATCAGAATCCTTAGATGCCATAGCTTCCTGAAATGTATTAGGTTCTATTCGATGTTCATCGCTATTCGAATTCGTTTTCATACAAACGTTACAGACGAAGTCTTTGTATCTAGCCGGTGGCTTGAGATTTGACCGCTCTCGGAGCGTCATCCTACCTTCGGCCTCGATCTCAGGTGCAGATAATGGAGCGGTGACTCGCCGTTCTGCCCTTGCTTCACCTACATCATTGACTTGACGATCTGCTTCGATTACATCGGTAACCTCTTCGTCGGATATTGGCTCATCAAAGGATTGTTCGGCCTCTAAAAATGTTTCAACCTCTGGCGAATCATCTTCATACACAGGATCATTCTCTGCACATGATGGTTTAGCAGCATGTTCTTCTTGCTGAGAAAACGATGCAACACCAATACTTTCATCATGGCTTGTCGATGGCTGCTGGTTGAAATTTATGTCGGCCGGGGTGTAACATTCAGTTTGACAAGGTATGACGAAGTCAAATAGGTTGTTGGACTTTTTATCAGAAGTTTTGTTCTGTGTGGCAACAGGCTCTTCAGTTTCTTCAAAGTGACCCAGCAGAGGATTCTCATCAAAAGTGACGTCTCTGGAGCGAATCAATTTGAAGGAGTTGCTGTCCCATATACGGTAGCCATCATCAGAGTCGTAGCCGATTAGTATTCCCTTTTTTGCTTTCTTATCTAACTTCTTTCGTCGTTGCTTCGGAACATGTGGATAACAGTTTGATCCTATTATTCTTAAATGGCTCAGTCTAGGCTTCTTCTGGTGTCATAGCTCATACGGTGATTTCTCTTCTCCAGATGTAGGGCCTGTTCTGTTTAAGATATACACCGCAGCTGATACCATTTCAGCCCATAGTGCAGGAGGAATTTTGGCATGTGCGTACATAAGACTTCGCGCCATTTCCACAACGGTCCTGTTGTCTCTTTCAGTTGGATTCTGTTGTGGCGTATAGGGCATCGTCAATCTTTGCGCAATACCTTCCTTCTTGAGAGTAGCTTCTACTTTCGCGTTTACAAACTCTCCGCCATTGTCACTAAGCAGTTCTTTGATGACAACTCCAGATGCTTTTACTTCAGCGAGCATAAGTAGCAGCTTCGCGTGTACTTCAGCTTTCTCTCTCATAAAGTATACAAATCTGTACCTGGTATAATCATCTTTGAAGAGGACAAAATATCGCATTTTTGTGATAGAATATGGAAAGGGTCCACAAACATCAGCATATACCAGTTCTCCGGGTCTTGTTGCTTTCTCTCTGGTCCCAAACTTTAGTCTGTGGGATTTTCCATAGATGCATCCTTCACAGAGTTCTTTGGTTGCTGGTACTTTTATGTCGAACTCCTTTTCGATTAACTTCTTCACATAGCTCTTATTTTGATGTCCAAATCTTTCATGATAGAGCTGTAACAGATTAGAAGTTGTGGACACCTGATTGATTCGTACAGTTGGTTGTAGACCTCTAATATTCAGTTTATAGAGTCCTCCAAACTTGCTGCGGGTGCCAATCAGTTTTAGCTGTCCATCAATCTTAAGTGTACATTTTAGTGTGGTAGACTCAAAGACACTTTTGTCCGATAAATCATGGGTAGCGAGGACTGAAAATAAATTTCTGCTTATGCTGGGTACGTACCAGACATCCTTCAGCAATATAGGTACTGGTTTACCGTTTACATCAGCCTCTACGAGAATATTTCCGATGCCTAGGGCTTCAATACATTGGCCATTCGCGCCAGTCACTGTATGACGGCTCTTAAAGTATTTGAAGTCCTGAAAGATGTCACTGCGATTGGTCACGTGACTGGTCGCCCCATTATCAACGTACCAATTCTCTGAATCCTTCTTTTCTCCAAAATCTGCCGAATGTATCGTCATAACTGTCAGATTTGTGTTCACAGTCTTAGACTCCTTGGGCGGTCTTCCGTCTTGGATCCAACGCTTACAACTTCTGACTCTATGTCCCTTTTCCTTACAATAATTACATTGACTAGTGAGGTTCTCAATTGAGCGATCCTTTTTTGAAATCAATAGCCAACTGGATTTAAAGCCAAAATATTCTGGAGGTAAGGTGTCTAATATTTTGCACATTAGGAGAATTTCGGGTAATCTCGCCTCACTCTGTAGTTCCGTACACAGTTCACTCCAGATATTCTTTAAAATTGACACATGAGTAATAATGTCATGATCCGATTCCTTCTTATAGCTGAAGAATTTTAGGCATAGCTCATATGTCTTGTCTACACACGTACCTCCATAGATGCGCTCTAGCTCGTCCCACATGTCTTTAGCATTATCAAATCGCACAAACTTCTGCAGAATGTCATCGGCCATGTTTGTCGTAAACAGAATTAAAATCGCACTGTTCAAATTCTCAAAACTTTGAAGATCTTTTTCATAACTAGTCTTTTCGTCGCTAGTTGCTGTAAGCGCCAAAGATGGTCTTATTTTCTGTCCGTTGAGAATTAGTAAGCCACCCGGCATTGCTTTTAGAACAAGAAGTATTTTAAATCTCCATGTCTTATAGTTGTTGGAATCCAACATTCCAATTTGTATTTTACTGGCGTTTAATGCTTGTTCCATAATTCTACGCTCTGCTACCACTTTAAGATAAAGAAATAAATGGAAAGCTTATTTTCTGTGTTTACGACATTTATTTGAGTCTAAGAGTAAAACAACTGTTGCTAGGTAACATATATCATTATAAAAGAGAATGGTAAACTATATGCAACCTTCTTAACAGCTATTAGGTAATCATTTTCATTTTCAAGTTACTGATTGTATTCGAGTATTTAATTGTTATGTAGCATTTCTATATTCATGATTCCTCTATCCCCTTCCTTAATACTTATTTAGAGGAATGTTATATTATAGTACTAGCTTTCGCCCGCGGCTCCGCCCGCGTCAATGTCGATCCCTCGGGAATAGTACTTTTTCCCGGGATAAAAGGTAGCCTATGACCTTTTCCATACTCCAGAGAACTTGTATGCAAAATTCATGATGATCGGTTCAGAAGTTACGGCGTGAAAGCGTAACAAACAAACAAACAAAGTCACTTTCGTATATATAATATTAGTAAGGATTTAGCATTTTTACACGACTGTTTGTTAGTTTACATGTATGTATGCCTCTTTATTCTAGCATAACATCTAAATGCCTAACGAATTTGGATGTATCGTTAGAATCGCTACACTTTTCTGAGTGACACAGGCTATAATTTGTTTGTTTGCTAAATCAGTCGCGTTTATAATATTTCTGAAATAAAAAGACTTGTATGGTTTCTCTCGTAGGAAAATACGAATAAATAACGAGTCAAATTTCCGATTTTAATGGATATTTATTTAAATAAAATATGTTAAAACAAATCATATTCACATTATTTTTATATACCTAAGTACTCAAATAACTAGGATCTACTGGTATTTAGGACTTAAGTACTACATCTGTTTCTACACTTTATCGAATTTTAAATTATTTTTGCCACTATTCAGGCAAGGGATATGAAATATAGTATAAATTATCACATTCTAGTAACCCACTCCAACTACACAAGTAATTCAAATTTGGTTATGAAATGATTCATTTCACTGTAAATTTTTCGTTAAAAAATATTTAATTTGTATCAAATCAATCATGGACCGAAGAATAATATGGACATAGAGGCACGTCACAAGTGGCGCCAACTTTTAAGTTTTCATGAGTGCATTGCATACGTAGGTACAAATCATTGTTATTCGTAGATACAAATTCAACATTTGGAAGAGTTTGAATTTTGAACTAGGGAAAATAACATCCTTATTCAATGTCGATGTATGCGTGTGCCTGTGTCGCGACACGTTTGCATGAATTTGTATATGCGTCATACCTTTTAAAGAAATATATCCTAAGTATTCGTAAATCCATATTAATTTACCAAAATTAAGCAAGCAAATGTAGGTTCAAAATTCGAAAAATGTTAGATACTCGCATCAAAGATTGAGCACGTTGTATAGTTGGTCTTCATTTCAAATATTCACGTTGAGAAAGGGACCGCAATTAATAAAACTAGATGCTTATTAAACTACAAGATTGAGTAGATCATAAACTAAGCTAATGGCGATCTGCTAAAAAATTAAATATAAACATATAATTATCATCATCACAAAATCAAGTCAGGTTTGTATTTTATCTACCGATTTTGCTTATTCATTAATATTTTATTTTTCAGTAGGAATTAACTAATATAAAATTTCAACTAAATCAATATCACATCTATTTATGTCATTTGATATATTACAGCTCATTTTGGCTAGAGTAGTGTAGAAATATAAATGTTTATCAGTTTAACAAAGGCCACACAAAGTTAATAAAGAAATTTAAAAAGTAAGGTACTGAATAAACAGGTTAATTTTACACACCCTAATTCATCCGCAAGAAAGAAAGGCCATTTATGAAAAAAGTAAGACTTCCCATAAAAATTTGACCAGCTGGTCGGTGAATTTGTGTGGGAGGGCCAATTTTTTTCTTCATTTTTTTACATTTTACCAGAGAATTTCCCTACCTGAATACTACCAACTTCTATTACTTACTATTGCAATTGATATATGGCCTTACTTACACTTTATAAATTTTAAGAATAGTATCACTAAGACAAAATATACAATATTTTTTATTTAGAGCTTTTCCACAGTACACATATCTATCTCTACAACAACTCTGTGTCATCTTTATAAGATTAAATATATTATAATACCTATCTTAAATAAGCCTTATAATTTACTAGTACAGAGCATACTTTCTGTGAATCCCATTTCTATTTGAGATTGGTTAATATCATCTTTTTCTATCACATCTTGTAATTTTTGATCTTTCTCTGTGTTATCAGTTTTTTCATCAGTCTGGAATGCCTTGTTTTCGACCCCTCCTTTCTCAGGTTTACTTTCACTTTTAGTTAAGTCTTTTTCTTTTGTGTTGTACGCAGGATTTCCATGTTTTTTATTCGCCAAATACAGCCATCTGAAAAAATATTTATAAATCGTTAATATCATCCCGAATAGCTTATACATCAAAAAGACGTATAATTTTGAGATCGAGTCTAATATTATCTTATTTCCTAAAAACAATACCATATTATCATATTTTATAAATAGCTGTAGCAACTAAATTGTTTCTAAAGACGGTAGTTATCTAATGATATTTTATTTTCTTATTTCTTTGTCTTTTCCCACTTTTTCATAAGGAGTTGGCACATAATGATATTTTAATGATATGTTAACGATATTTTATCTATTATGCTCATACTGCCTCCTATACACAACACGAACCAAAATGTACGTTACTTAAGAAGCATCAACTTCAAAACTACTGAAAAAAAATGTTAATACTGATTCTGGACTTATCCAAAGACACGATATATTTAAAACTAAGAATGACGCAATGTCTCAAAATGAAAAATAATATAAATATAGGTTGTAACTCACAAAAATATGACAACTGCTGGAACAGTAAGTCCGCCACCAAGCAGAAAGAACGCCCCTGGGAAGCTCTTGATAGTTGCTGTGTAAACTGATGTGTACATGGGAGCGTACACCAACGGCATCATAGCTTCAGCCAGGCCGAAGAAAGAATTAACTTTGCCTGAAATCAAATTTAAAAGTTAAGACATTAATAGTGGAAAAACAGTCTTGATATAGTTTTTTGTACATTACTATTGGATAAAAAACCACATGCGATAAACACAAATATCCTTGCTGTAGTATAATAAATGCGAAAGTAGATATTTTCGTTCGCTTTCATTTCTTAACCACTAAACCAATCATCATATTATTTTTAATCAGGGGTATGAAGACGGGTTCTTTTTATCCTGGAAAAACGGTAAGGGTTCTAAAAGTTAATTTATCATTTACGTTAACGTGAGCGACACCACGGTTAAAAGCTAGTTTATGAGTTTAGAGTTTATTTATGAGAAAAAAAAGAGGATGATATACAAATTTTCATAGGTAAGAACTGTGCTAAACTTGTTAATCATCATCATCATCATTATTTCGAGTAGGTGTCATGTTCAATCAATCGACCATGGATTACTAACCTAATTCATCTTTGTCGACCAGTTTTGATACCATAGACCTCATGGCTATGAACGAAGTACCGTTGAAAATCTCAATCAACGGAGCTGAAAACAAAAATATACATTTAGACACAGGTATAAAAAATATGACTTATTGCTTATATGAAAAAACAATCTAAATAACTGACTAAAGAAGATATGATGTTAACCACAGAGTAAATTGTTACATAGTTTCTAAGAACTAAGAAACCACCAATAGGTACGCAACATTTTTGCGTTATCTTTGTTTGCTGCTTTGAGTGGTTTGTTATTATATAGGGGGAAATGATTTTTCGTATACTTATGTTAAATACATAAATCTGTAATAATATATGTTTAATTATACTAGAGGTATGTATTTGACTGTTCTTTACCATTAGAACATCTTAGAGAAAAATATAAAGTAATAAAAATTATGTTCCTGCTTTTTGCAATTATACACAGTGAAATTTAACCGTTTTGGACCCTTAAAATGGTGATTCAGCCCGTATATTTAAACAACTTTTCCTATGAATCTAATGCTGTAGACTCAAAAACAAAATACTTTTCCATAGACAAATGTTCGACTGGCCGGTCAATTTATTTTGGAATGAATATAAAAATCAGTTCCATGCATTGGTCCCATAGAAAATGTTGTTCATATTGAAGGAGTTAATCACCCCTTTAAGGATGCAAACCGATCAAAATTTTACCGTGTATTTCTGAGAGTTAAAATGAATCAGATTCATAGATTAAAAAAAAAAAGCAATGATCAGATTGACGAAAAAATTCGACACATTTTAAAAGTTTACCATAATGCATAGGCCGATAATATGATTTATTGTATGTTTATGAACCTACTGCAGTTCTAATAAAACTAACACAAAATCTATGGACGCATTTTTTGCCTTTGAATTTAGATATCAAAGTTATAAGTTCTTTTGTATCAACGGCTAAAAAAATACGAAAGTATTTTTCCCCATCATATGTATCTATTGGACTCTCAAGTATTTCGATGAGTTCTGATCATTTATAGTCAAAATACAAATCTTGCTTAGCAGTAGTTAATTGAATTTTTCATGTTCATACCTATGTAAATGTGCCAAGTCTTGGTAGCAAACGCGTACATAAAGCCTGATAAGATTTTGCTGGTGCAGGATATGACTCCAATAATAGCGTCGTCGAATTTTAAGTAATGGCTGAAGACACCGACCGAAAATAACGTTCCTGAAAAAGAAAAAGAACATTCCATTAATTCAAATATCTACTTTTCTGTTAAATGAGTATTGTAATCTTGTGCGTAAGTCATGGATCTAAGAATATTAGGATAGACCCCTAACGAACATAACAGTGACGAATTCAATAAAGTATGCAAACGTGTCACGACACAACCTCACGCACACATCGACAGTAAATAAGCATTTTTTTTTTGTTAAATTAGTACCTTTTAATGCTGCACACATGTATTGCGCGAAGGATAACTTGTATGTTTTGTTTTTCGTGTGAATTTACACCAGTGTTGACACACTGGTGTAAATTCACACAAGACACTCCTGTCATACCCTGGTTTTGCAGTTGTCCAAGGGTAGCGGTGATCACTTACCAACAGGTGACGCGCTTGCTCGTCCAAACACCAATCAAGAAGAAAGAAAATGATTAAGTAAATAAAGCCCATCGCATCCTTATCCTTATCCTTTCCTTACTAATATTATAAATGCGAAAGTGAGTTTGTTTGTTTGTTTATTTGTTTGTTTGTTTGTTTTTTTTTGTTTGTTTGTTTGTTACGCCTTTACGCCGTAACTACTGAACCGATCATCATGAAATTTTGCATACAAGTTCCCTGGAGTACGGAGAAGGACATAGGCTACCTTTCATTACGGGAAAAAGTACTATTCCCGAGGGATCGACATTGACGCGGGCGGAGCCGCGGGCTAAAGCTAGTATTGAATAAAAAGTATCTAGGAAAAGGAATCGGCAGATATATTTATATAATATACACCAATACAATGTATGTAGGAAAGTAAAGATTCTGATATTATTTATTTTATGAAGATAGTTTATTTTTATAGCTTTTCATTTTAATATGTGGTTACAAAAGAACAGCAGAATCTACTGCTTTTGTGTTCCATGCTAGTCTGTGACAAAAAAATACAAGGGATAATTTACCAGTTGCTTCTCTTTCAGCGCAGACTATATGACTGCTTGTGAGAACGAGCGAAACTTTGAGGGATCCTATGCAGCTTGTAACCAGTCACAATTTGAATTCGTTTTCCATTTATAAACGCACATAATGCTTAATGTGGCCTCAGATCTTATCACCTATCGGCCTTATGAAAGATTTTTTCCGCCTCAATGACAAGACTACGTCGTTTTTCTATTTGATCGCAGAATTGGTAAATGACTGAACAATCGATGTTCATTGAAAAATTGATTGTTAATGTGACTTCGAGACTAACCGACTAATTTGTAATTCCGCGAAACTAGTTGACTTCCCTTCTATTGAGGATTTTCTGGGAATACCAAGTGTAAAATCATACGAGAAAAGGTTTGTTGATAGGTTAGGTATGACCACAGACATAGGTTATATTGTCTGTGGGTATGACGAAGCGTACCCAAAGATTTAGGTACCCCAAACGTTCTTAAGAACGTTTTTTTTCTTACGAAAAGGAGAAAATACACATAATTTTGTATCTGGGAAAGGTTATGAAATTATTGGATTGTGTAAGGGGATTAAGGTATTGTTGGGAGTATCCCAACTCACTCAGAGGAATGGGGGAAAAACCAAGAAACAGCTCGGGTGGACATCCGTACCCGTACGCCGTGGACCTCTAGAAGCAAAATTGATTTATCTAAAATAGGTACCTACAACCTAAAGAACCAGATATGTCACGCTTCGAAAGTCAAAGTTAGGCAGATATTAAAACAAGTAGATTGGCCTTGATCAAACAATAGACTTTATAATGCAAAAACATTAAAATATCCTGAACTGTCACTTACCGGGACACTTCCGCCTGTGTGAATGAGTTAAAAATAGTATTTTATTTATACTTACTAGTCGGCTATATAACGTTCAATAAGTTGAAAATTAAAGACCTTTCTTGACGAGAAAAGCTATGCTAGAAACACAGCTCAGATTCTATTTAATTTTATAATGGGCTTTTACGTGGTCTTTGCCTATTAAGTTGTTGTTTTCTTCCGCTTGCCATTTTGTTACTAATGACTAAGATATTAAGTCAAACACTTTTTTTTTAACATTCCGCATTCATATTTTTTTTGGTATTGAAAAATGCTCATGAAAAGAACTCGTTTCAAATTTTTGTAATTTTTCTAGTCTATTTCAAACTTTTTGTAAATTTTATAATATATATCTATTTTTTATAAAATATAGTATCGTTGAGTTAGAATCCAATAACAGAAGTCCCGAACCTACTTTGGGGCTAGCTCAATCCGTGTGATTTGTCCGTATATATTTATATATATATATCATGGTGGTCGGCGACACTTCTGTACAAAGATAATCTATTCTCCTTCCTTCTGTACTAATAGTTACGATGAAATCGTATGAAATGATTTTAAACTTCAGCTGCGACTCGTGTCGCTCTCGGTGTGCATTAAATAAAAATCTAAACGCGAAAATCGTTTTTATTAATATAAAAAGGCAAAGTTGACGCGGCCAGGTTGTAGTTCCCGTTTTTATATCTAACTCAAATACAACCATAAGTCGCGCGGCTATTAAAGCCCTAATATAAAGCCAATCAAGTGGCTCTGACGAGCGTCACCTGTCGGCGGTCGCCGCGAGCGCCAACGGTCTCTTAACTTCAAAGTCAACCTTTACGTTGTCACTCCGTTTCGTTGCGGTGCAGTAAACGAGAGCAGTCTCTGTATCATAGCTTTTTTTTTTTGGAAGGACTATGTAAGACTTCAAGTGAGCTTTCGCTATTTTACCGGGCGTTTTCCGTCCATGATGTCCGCAATGCAGCTTATATCGCGCAATAAACTACCCCATCTCGCTCTTTTTATTAAGGTGATACCACTGTAAATAAGGTCGTTCTGAACCTTATTTATCTCGCAAAATACTTAAATTAGGAGTTTCAAGTCTAAGTAATATGATTTTTGACTATTTCATCTCCAAAAATTGAAGATGAAAACACGTTTTGATATAATTTTCTCGATAGAAATATTTTTTGAAAAATGGTCTTCGTTCGCAGAGTTTTTGTTATTGTAGCTCAAATGCGACGAATGAAATAATGATTTTTAGACTAAAAGATAGGTTATTAGTAATTCATCAAAATGTAAATATGAAAATACAATTAACCGGTCTTATTTTATATAAAATAGAAATAACGAATTTGGCGCTTACGTTTTTTTCTTTGAGCGACTCGAGACTATCTCCTATCTCATCATTCACGGGCTAAACCGCCAAGCGCTATCCCTTGCGCACACTTGATCAGTCCTTGGCCGAGCGAAGGTACCAAACATTTGAGGCCTCGCCTTAAGGAAAACAAGTCGCGCGTGCCATGCTACGAGGGCTGATTTATTTCTCAAGCCTCCTGCATTTGTCAACTCAACCACAGAATAAGTAGTAGTACTCACATAATTCAAGCCACAGTCTGGAATAAGACCAACAGAAAGCTGTTTACGTGTTGCAACGACGGGGCCCATGTGGCATGAGTGGCATCAATGGAATATTGTCTCTTTAACGAATTATAAGGATCTCACCTACTAATGAAGTACACATGGCGTAAGTGGAGAACATGCTGAAGTCAACCTCATTCCAGTTGAACCGATATCTCGTAAACAGGTACATCACAGACATTTCACCTGAAACAAAAGATATTTTTTTAAACAAACTATTACAGAGATTAAAGACAGTTAAGTGTATTTTTTCCAGCTAAGTCAAGTAAAAAGTTTTTAAGGCGCGTTGGGCATTTTTGAAATAGGGAAAAACAATTTTTCGTTTGTTGTGTTGTTTTGCTTTCCGTAGGTATGTAGTACTTTTACTTTTCACAGTTACCTAGACTTGTACAGCTTGATTTGTAGCTAGAAAGTGAAATCTCTAGCGAAAGCCGAGCCTTTCAAGTCACTTCAATCAAAATTTGCATGTTAGATTGCCTGTCAATGAATATAATCTCCTAAAGCTTCGTATAACAGCAGTAATAGATTGATAATTTTTCAGATACACACCGACTTCAACCAAAGTAATAAACCCGATTGTTAAAATTGAAATGGGACCAATTAGGAAGTTTTAGCCGTGTGGTATCCGGCAGAGTAGAATAGGACCACTCCAAGTCTTCCCGTTTTTCCACTGCAGGAACATGATCCTCTCTGTACTACCAGAGCCATACTTGGCCAGAGCAGACAGAGGATTTGGCCTACATTCTCCATTAAATAATATTATATTATTAAATTAATTTAATAATTTTCCTTGGCCTATGTCCAGCAGTGGACTTCTTGCGGCTGAGATGATGATGATGATAATGAAATTAATAAAATACTTGTCATATGAATTCGATCCCGTTTAAATATTACACGATGAGTAAACTCTTAAAACATAATTTGTCCTTATCTGTATAACATCTCAAACTTAAGTACAATATAACTTGATTCATTCACGGACACTTTACTAGACATAATAGAAATAACATAGAGTAATCTACAGGCAAAACGTCCCTGATAGCGTTAAAAGTAGTCTTGCAGAAATATTACTAATAAGTGCTAATACTTAATATAAATGTGTCTGTATCAATTTTTTTGATGTTTTTTTGTTACTCAAGCAAGAATTAACAGCTAAACTGATCTTGATGATACTTAGCATGTACAAGTGTTATTTGTAAAGCACTAATAATCTCTCAGGACTCCCATCATCAACGTTTTATCTACGAGTTCTGAAATGACATATCATCAGGTCCTTTTTAGTCTCCACTACAGGAGCACGACCCTCTCTGTACTACTAGGGCCATACTTGGCCAGAGCAGCCAGAGGACTTGGCCTACACTCTCCACGCTGGCCAGACGGGTTGGAGAGGTGTCTTAGATGTTTATAAGCGTTGTTTAGCTTGTATTTCCTAAGTCGCCTTCTACGACATCCACGGGAAGACTTGGAGTGGTCCTATACTACTCTGCCGGATACCACACGGCGTTTTGAAATAACATAATAAAGCAAATAAAAAATATTTTTCGAGTTTTTAATGTCCTATTGTGACATTAGTAAGTCAACGTAAACGAAATGAGGAAGCGACGCTCGCGCGTACGCGCGTAATCTTTCAACTTTCTTTGCGATGCGCGTTGTGAAAATTTAAGTAAAATCATAGAACACATGTTGTTGTTTATGATGTTAGAAATCTAGTCCTGCAAGGTTATCAATTTTTTTCCAAGTATAGAATATTTTTTATTTCATTTTATTTATTTTTATTAACTTGGAAAACAAACAGCTTAAGCCTAATGTTTTCACCTATGCGTACAATATACGAGAATCTATTACATGTCAGGAACAAAGTATACAAAACTTACAAAATGATTCAGCGACAATTACAAGGAAGCAAAGTAGCTATCGATGATGCAGCGGCAGACTTGTCGTGTCGATGAATTAAATAAGTCTATCTCAGGTAACTCTTTTATCAATGTATTTAATTTTTTTGAAGAACGGAGGATGTATAGTGGAATGATATTTAAGGAATATTTATTTAGGTACTCTAAATATGGATTTGCGCGAGATGAATGCAGATAAATTCTAAGAAAAAAAGAATTCGAAATGAAAGATATATAAATGTATGTATATAGATATGTCTTTTCTGTACTCCAGTCAACGCGTATGCAAAATTTCATGACGATCAATCCAGTAGATAAGCGAACAAATCAATGAACAAACACACTTTCGCAATTATAATAATAAAAAATATAATTACGCTATTGTTATTTACTTCCAGCACTGTTAGATCTAGAACCTTCCACGTAATTGATTCTTTCTCACAATAATACATTCTGTGGAACTATTACTCCTAATCAATTAAAGCATGATATGTAATACCTAGTATTATATTGTCTTTTGTCTACTGGATTATTCCTATAGTTTCACATCAATTACTAGCGCAAACTTTTATTTGAGGCAGGAGCCATTAATTCAATGTGTGCTCGAATGCTGAACAATCTACGAATAATAAAGGTGCTTTGGAATCAAGAACATAGCCGAGAAATTTTCTGTTTCCCATTATCATCTTGGCTTATCAACCATAATGCATGAGAACCCAGGTCCGCGGCGCTACTGTTCACTGGCAAAGATTTCCACACTGTCCTTTAAAAATTCACGTTTTGAAATACGGATTGTGAGTCAAAGTTAAAAAGGGGATTCAGTCAGATGTAGTAAACAAGGTTCTTGCCCATGGCCTACTTAGTATAAACACTTAGTATAAGTACTTAAAGAATAAACAAATCAACATCAATTTCCAAATCAATATCTAGAATTCATGCTGAATGAAAAATACGGCTGATACCTTTTCTTCATTCCTAGAGTTTTAGATTTTTCAGTGGAATCGAACAACGTACTACCCCTCTCATACAAAAAATGAAACGGGACCACAGGACTCGTTTTCTAGTACCAGGAATCATTTTAATTAAAAGCGGACGTACGGTCGAGGGCAAAAGAGCGTGGTCACTTTTAAATCGCATTGCGTAGGCATAAAGTTCAAACGTGATCATGCATTGACCTCGACCGTACGTCCCTGTGGCATCAAAAGTAATGCTCGCCATTAATGCCAATGACAATGCACACAAACATTATGCAAATTTAGATGCGAATCTTCCTATTGTTTCATTTCTATTTAATAATAATGCTATAAACTTCACCTTGTTAGGATGTCTCCAAAGAAAGAAATGTAGGTAGTAATAATATTCACATATAAAACTCACAGCAAAAACAAAAGAATGATGACGCACGTCGCAGAATCGCTGGATAGATTTACGGATCGTGTACAAAACGTAGTAATAATCTTCTTTATTTTTTTATTTTCAGGACAGGACATATTATCATTATTTATTGTTGACAATAAATAATTTACTTGGCAGCGACGCTTAATTTAAATTTAGAGTCACTGCAAGTTTAACAAAGTACCTGCTCGTGAACTCACGCTGCAATAACGATTAAATTTGGAAAGTATGTAGATTATATCTTACAATTATCAGCTTCAAAATCGGTTTAATAGTTTATAAGATATTTATTAAATACGCAGCGAACTACTAGTATGAAAGATAAACTCACCATAAATAGGACCAATGACAACACACAGCACGATCACAAGCATGATGACGCGGAGCCGCCGGTTGTTCGGGCCTTTTTTGAAGGCCACCATCAGCGTCTCCTTTACGAGGTGAATGTCGAAGAACAGCCGCAGCCATTCGCAGCAACCGTTCGTTTTCTGTAAAACATCAACAGTTGATACATCTTTATACCAAACGGGATGTACTAGGCTAGGGTGATGTAGTGACTCAATGGTCTAGGAGACTAACCCATGACCAAAAAGTCTTTAAGGGAAGTGCAATAGCCGTATCGCCACCCCTAACACACACCCTGATGATGGTCTTCGTAAAAGACTGAAATTAGTTAGCGATTCCAACTGAATAAACGTGAGTGAAACCGTGTTTTCTTAAAGAAAAGTCTAGAGTTTAAATCCCCGTTCTATTCGAATGTATCTCTAGATTTGTACTCCGATCTGAGTTATGCGCATTCATATATTCATCGACCTCTACTTGGTTCCGATGGAAAAAAAACATCGTAAAACATCTTGCACTTTAGGATATAAATCTGTAAAAAGTATATTCTTCTTTGTCCGAAGGTTTGTTTCTCAGTGGCATCCTAAATTCAAGTTATAATATAATTTGAAGTTAGGTCAGGGGTCTCCTTGTAGGCATACACGGACAAAAATAATTTTAACAATACTACCAGAACGTATCGTAAATATCATTCTAGTATAAAGAAACAGAATTATGTTATTTTCACCAGATTTACTTTTAACATCTAATAATCATATTGTAGGGTATGCCAGAATATTATAGTAATCGTATTTTTCGTAAACAATACTTAAACCTATTTACAAGTACATTTTATTATTGTAAAAAGAAAATTGTAATAATTATAAAGTCTACCTGTATAGTTTGTTTGTTTTTACTAGCTGTCTATTGAAAACTACAATATTTTTGTAATCTCTAAAATAATGCAAGTAAGGTTAACTAAGCTAGAATATGATAGATTCTTATAGTACTATCAACCAGGTTATTTTTCACTGTGCCTATCAATGTATTTTGTATTAACCAGCAATATGGTTCTAACTATTAAATGAGGCGTATTATGTTAACCACTGTACTAAAAGTTGGAACTACTATTTAAATTAATAAAGGTTATTATATAATGGTTTTGTGTAACATAAATACCGTGCATCAAACGAAACGTTGTTTACGTTTGTCAAAAAGATTGTGGCGCACTTTTCGAGCCATTTTTTATTTATCGTGTGTCGTGTGCGCAGGCGGGCCATTTTTGTGCACATATTCTTTCTAATTTGTGGTTTTTGTGCGGTTGGTGTAAAATTGACACTGCAACTTAGTAAAATTGAACTCGTTTCGTAATTATATATAACTTTATGTGGTTCTCATCTACGTCCAGCAAATCAACACAAAAAGGAAGCGTAACTCCACACTATAGTATTGTTGAATCACCTGCAAGTACTTCAACCACAATGTGTGCATTAAGTGACTCACCTACCAGTACCGTAAGTTTTTAAATAGGCACTTTATAACAATAATATAAATTGTAAGCTTTTTTTAATAACACCCTTGTATAATACAATTTTATTTTTATTTCTAGGGACTAAAAGAGTTATATTCTGAAAGTGGACTGTTATCAAGTAATAGTCGTAGAAAGATATTCAACATTATTGTAAAGGACATCCAGTTCAACACTGCTGCAGTACGCTCAAGATACTCGTATTACAATTACAACCATTTTTAGCAAGGAGAATGTTTGAATAAATAGTATATAAATAACATAATAATCATTGAATTTATTTCAGGCATCCTACCCATAGGTACACCTTACAGAATAACATTGTAACCATTTAAATAAAAACAGCTTGTTTTTTGTGCACTACATACATCGGAGCCAGGCTTTAAAACCAGCAATGTGCCATGAATTCAGTTCACTCTCTGGAGACCCAAAGGGTTGGTCTTGTTTTTAATATATGTGTGTTGACGTGATAGATTTATTCGGCTCGTATGATGGCTTAGTTGCCAATTCACCTCCTATAAAAGCCGCCCGCGGGTGACCTTCCTCCTTCATTAATTTTAAGTCTTACTTAATTTTAGAAGTACCTTATCCTAGCCCAATGCTGGGCGATTGTACTTGTGACTTAAAATTGTTGAAGTTGGAGACTTACTCGCGGGCGGGTTTTTTATAGTGGGCGAATAGGCATCTAAGTCGTCATGAGAGCCCGAGTCGTACAAATCTGTCACGTCTTCACTACTTAACGTAGGTAAAGTAAAAAATAAAGTATTGCTGTAATAAACAAAAATATAGTAAACTGCACAATATTTTTTCATTTTTTTAGTAAACTTAACCATTGCATATGATGATAGCTAAGTAAATGTAAGTAAACACAAAATAAAATTATATTCAACTGAACAATATACTCATTCTGTTATGTTTAAAATAAAATTAATGTAATTTATACAAATGAATGCAATGTGCACGAAACCAAAATGTTATTCATACGTACCAGCATTATGTTTATCTGTGCTAGATATTTTGGTAAGCTATTACCAGATTTTTCTAGTAAAGTCAACAAAACAGTTAGCTGTCATATATATTACAATAAAATCTAGTAACATTAACTATATTCTAGTTAACTAAACGAGAATTTTCTCTCAGTGTACGGCCCGCCTGAAACCAGAACTTATAATAACTAACATATGAATTTGATCCCGTTTAATATTACACTTTGCAAGTAAACTCTTCAAACATAATTTTTCCTTACATACATACATAGTGTCACGTCTTTTTCCCTTACGAGGTAGACAGAGCCTAGGTCTATAAGACCTGAAGGCCACGTTTAGCATGTTGGTGGGCATTAGGTGGAAAGCGGAATCAAAATAGTGATGGGTTGCTAGCCGCATCGCCTATGGCATGATTCCTCAGATGTTACCCATTCCCTCGATCGGCTTTTACGATCTGCGCGGGAAGAGAATCAGCTGGTACATTCTACGTTTTTTCTTTTCTCCCAGACCAGCATGGAAGAGCGATATTTCAATGACGTCTTGCAAAAATCGGACTTACTTTCAACAACAATCGAAATTAGTTTTTCGGAGTTATGTACTGTACCCTTTTATTAAACCGACTGCTGTTGTAAACCATAAACTTTCTAAATATCCCCAATAAAAACACCCTGCAAAACTCAACAACGGTTTGTTCGTGATTTTCTATACGACCTCAAATGCTTTCGTATTTTTTTTTCTTTTTATAATTGCATAATTAAACAAAATTAAATATTATTAAAATTAAAAAAAATGAAATTTCAAAAGATTTTATTTATTTATTAACGTTAATTACATACAATGAAAGATTGATACAACAAGATAAACTAAATGCTAGTTAGTTATAGGTCCCTTAGCATGTACAGTCGGGGGCATATGAATTGAGGGATAAGAGGGGTCAGTTTTAACTATCCCCGACTGTACTTTAATACATATAAAAATCAAGACTTAGATTTTTTTTTGAAAATTTGAAAGCTTCTGGTATAAGTTTACTTCCACGAAAAGTATTTGGTATTTATTATAATTTTTTATCTAAATTTTCAAAATCATACGTAAAAATGTATTTAAAAAAAAATGTTACCTGGTGTAAAAGTTACTTTTTACACCAGGTTTCTGTAAATTAGATGACGATCCAATCTAGCAGGTACGTATATACTCAAAGTACATATTTACACTATCTAATCCCATTCATTTATTTTCTAAATAAGTAACATCGGGGAATCCTGGGATCTTGCAGCATCAATTAAATGTACCCTAATAAAACAAGTTCATGTGTCCTCTTTTGAAATAGTATAAGTACTTACTATGATTTACTCTTCAAATTTCTTATAAATATAATGTAAATATATATGGACATATCACACAAACTGAGCTAGCCCCACAGTAAGTAGTGAACTTGTGTCGTGGGATACTAACTCCACGCTACTATATTTTATAATAGATACTTATATATTTTTTGATTAAAACTAACGCGAGATAATAACATTATTTATATGTGAATTACGGGTTAGCTGACTTCGTACGTGAGTAACCCGTAATTCACATATAAATAAAGATACTTATATAGATAAATATACAAGACCCATGTATTATGAATGACCGATTCTCCGCGTAAATTATACTATGACCTATGTTACCCGCTGATATATAGAAGCTGTAGCTTTCCATAGCTAAAAGTATTTTTAAAAAACGGTTTACGACTTATTACAAAAGGAAAGTTATGATTTCGGGCGCTATGTATATATGATCGTTTGTTTACTCGTAACTATTAAACTAACCAACGTAACTTGACTTATGATACATCGTCAGAAGGTTTTTTTTTTAATCCTTATCCTTACTTACTTACTAATATAATAACTGCGAAAGTGAGTTTGTTTGTTTGTTACGCTTTCACGTCGTAACTACTGAACCGATTATCATGAAATTTTGCATACAAGTTCTCTGGAGTGCGGAGAAGGACATAGGCTACCTTTTATCCCGGGAAAAAATACTATTCCCGAGGGATCGACATTGACGCGGGCGGAGCCGCGGGCGAAAGCTAGTTCACTATATATCTAGCACCAAAAGAGCTTTTGCTACTTCACCGGGCGTTTGAGGTAAGGGCAGAGTGCCCTCAGCCTTTATAGACAACATCACCAAAGGGTCCCCAGGAGAGACGGACCTCGGTTTTGGGCGATGCCTGAGTGCTCAAGGCTTGTAGAGACAGCAAACTCTCATATTGCTTGGTGGGCCGCGATTACGTGTATGCATATCTTGAAAGACCAATCTGAGAATCTATTGCAAAAGCCTTTAGAGAGCAGCAACTCTTATCTTTTACCTTATGGGCCGAAAGCTACGTTGCCAAAAGGGCCTTTCCTGGGTGCAAGTAACCCGGGACCGCCGGGCGGTCACCAGTAATCGGAGCTAATCATACTCTACGCCCTCGATTCCGGTGGTGAGTGCGGTGCGGGGTCGATTGGATGATGGGATTCCTCTGGCTATTCGAAGCCGAAGAGAGGTCGGGCGGGAGTCAGAAGCTTCTTGTCCCTCCTTTGGTTATAGAATAAAGTTTCAGTGCTGACGTTCAAGAATACAAATGAATCGCGGATATAAAAAATAACTTTTTTTTTTGCAATTTAAGTTGTGTTTAGTATCAAATGAAAGGTATTTTAATGAAGATTACAGTAATATATAATATATATCTGCGCGTGAAGAGAAGGATTTAACGTTTTTCTTTACTCCCAGACCAGCATAGAAGAGAATAAAAGCATAGTAAACGCCCGGTGAAGTAGCTAGCTCCAAGTGAGCTTTCGCTACTTCACCGGGCGTTAAAGGCGAGGTCAGAGTGCCCTCAACCTTTATAGGCAACATCACCAAAGGGCCCCCAGGAGGGACGGACCTCGGCTTTGGGCGTTGCCTGTGTGCGCAAGGCTTGGAGAGACAGCAAACTCTCATATTGCCTGATGGGCCGCGTATGCGTGCACACCCTGGTGTCAGAGTTCTTCTGGACCGCCTGTCGGCCTTTGACGTGGTTCCTTTAACGACCTCCAGATGACAGCCGGGACAAACGGCTTGACGTGCCTTCCGGAATCATCTTAATTATCAGACAATCAGGTGATTCAAGCTTGCAATGTTCTAACCAAACTGGAAACAACTAAACAAAGCATGCTTTCCGTGGGAATCGAACCCACGACCGACCACGATGGTCTACGGGTAAACGCCTTAACTACTGGACCACAGAGTTAGTTATATACTAAGTGAAAGGAACCAATCTCGTTTTTGGTTTATTAAATAGATAACATCGAAGGCTACTTTTCAATCGAGTGTGACTCCGAATTAGGTCAAGTTGACGGACTTTTTGTATTTTTACGCTCCGATAGGCTAATTTAGTCATTGAACTTGAGAAGTTATATAATTATAATCACGGTAATTTCCACGGTCGCTTCATTAACGAGATCATTTGAATAATTTATTTTTAGACTGTTGCAAAAAGTTGATGAGCATAAAGATTTTGTACGTTTAACAAGAAGTTGATATAAGAACTATTTCCTTAACAACAGAGTTTCGTGCATTGAAGTTTTATAACCATGCCATTTTTTTAAATCTATGTTTATAACAATACCCGTTCAACAGAATATACATACATACAGATTATCATCTCTTTTTTCCTTGCGGGGTAGACAGAGCTCAGTTCTCACTTAAAAGCCACGTTTATCATATTGGTCAACAGAATATATACTGACGACTAACAGATAATAAGCGTTATTAAGTTAAGCACCTTCTTAAGTGTGTGATTACTTAATTTCACAATAGGAACCTTCATTATGTCGATTTTATAAAACAATATTTCTGATTATGTTTTATTTATATAAGTTTACATTAGAGTCTACCTTAATAAAAAAGACTATAAAGCACACTTTGAAATACGTTGGCGTGAAGACAAGTATCACGCTGAGGGTTGTGATCCTGGAGACGTGAACTTTATTGTTGTCACGGGACGATACTTAATACCCCGATGATGCACAATACGACACAAACTCAAAGTGTGACAATTTTTTAGTTTTCATTTTATACTTATATGTATGTTAGTCTATACGGACGACAAGTACGAACGAAATCAGGATAACCAAAGAAACCATCGTCAGTTTTTGCAAGTACATAATTACAACACAAAGGCTGCATAGGCTATCTGAAAAGAATAAATAAATAAATATATACGGACAAATCACACAGATTGAGCTAGCCCCAAGTAAGTTCGAGACTTGTGTTATGGGATACTAACTCAACGATACTATATTTTATAACAAATACATAATATAGATACACATCCAAGACCCAGACCAATGTGAAAAAGACCATTTTCCACTTGACCTGGCCGGGGATCGAACCCGGGCACTCCGTGTTGCAGGCTGGCGTGTTGACCGCTGCGCCACAGAGCTAGCCAAATGAAAAAGAATGGATGATAGCTTCCAAAAACATAAATAAAAGGTACCCCACAACAGAAAAGACCCCGAGAAATGCCCAGAAGCGGTAGGAGAAGGACCTGAAGGGATTAGACAAGAAAACATCTTGGAGTCGGGAGGCCAGAGGCAGATAGCGAAATAAAAGAAGATTGTAGAGGAGGCCAAGAACTTTAAGGGTTGTAGCGGCCAGGATGTAAATTAGTATATTAGCCTATATTGTATATATTCATTATTGTATACAGCGTGATTTTGTACATGTACCTATGAACTATATTAAAATCCTGGAATCAGAATCCCTGATTGAATACAAAATTGTAAGAGAAAAAGGTAAAAAAAAGAAAAATAAAACTGGACCTCCCATACAAAATTGCTTATCAGCTGAGCGAATTACTATTGAAAGACAAAACTTTTTATCGTATTTTTTTTCTTCTTTTCTTATAATTCTGTATTCAATTAGGGATTCTTATTCCAGGGTTTTTATATAGTTCATAGGTATAAAATCACACGGTATACCTATTCTATGAGCCTGCAATATTGTTATTATGTTTCCTGATTCAAATAAGAAGAAAGACTATCTATAAACAGTCAAGAGGTAAAGCATTTATATCTTGTGTCAAATAAGGATCTTTGTTGGTTCGTACGTGTGTACAATTACTTGTGAAGTTGTGACCTGTTACATAACAGCGTCTATGATTCAATGACACGAGTGTGTGAATGGATAACATTATGTTAAATGAATGTTTTCGCATCAAGGCCAGTAAATACAGAGTTCAAACATTGACAAGATAAAGTCATAACACTAAAACTCAACTCCTTATTTAGAATTAAGTTTCGTTGGGAAGTTACTTGTTTTGCTATTCGTGTTGCCAACACTGGTGTCAGATTTTTCTGACGTTGCTCAACGACCGCCATCTAGTGATGACAACAGGGACTAAACATGCCTTTCGAAGCACGGAGAGGCTCGAGAAATGTTTGTGCTGCTTGTGGTCACCCATCCCAGTGGGACCACACCCGGGGTTGCTTGACTTGCATATGTCCACTATCAGTTACTTTAAGGTCGGTATTTTTTTAGGGTTCTGTACCCCGGAAAAACGGGACCTAATTACTAAACCTCCCCCTACCTTACATCCGTACATCCGTCTGCCACAAGGCTATATCTATTTAACCGCACAGATTGAGTAGTTGAGGAGATACTAGAGAGCAAAGGAATAAACATACATACATAGCGGCCAAAATAACCATGATGTATGTAGCTAATTGCGACAACCTGACTTGATTTGACTTTGTCTTAGAGCTATCACTAGTCATAATCTTTACTAATATTACCGATTTTTTTTTTAAATCTATGAATCTTACAAATGCGAAAATAAGTTTTTTTGTGTGTTCGATATGCGTTCACGCTGCGAGCGAAGCTACGAGCAAAAGCTTGTCAGTAAATTAATACGGACAAACTACACAGATTGAGCTAGCCCCAAAGTAAGTTCGAGATTTGTGTAATGAGATCTAGCTCAACGATAATATTTTATAATAAATATTTATCAAGGCCCAGATCATGATTTTTCATTTTGACCTGACCGGGGATCGAATCCCGAACCTTCTGGTGTGGCAGCCTGGCGTGATGACCATTAAGCCGTAAAGGTAGTCAAAATAATAAAATTAAATTTAATAGGTATATCGTTGCTTGCACATATCATATCATTTGAGCCCTAATTCGTTGTAAACATAATGTTACATTGAGTTCAATAAAGAAATTATTATTATTATGCTATATACGTTAGACCTTAGAAAGCGTTAGTATAGCAATATCCTCCCATGGAATGAACAATCCTTGGGAGAAGCCTTTGTCCAGCAGTGGACCAGCCCAAATCCTCATTCAGTTAATGGATTCCTTACAAATGTTACAAATGTTTTCCCTTATCATCCGATTGAGTAGTATCTAAATATCTTCATTCCCTTCCCAAATCCAATAAATTCTTATCCTTCCCTAGCTACTTGCTACCGATGGGCAGCAACATCGGAAGCACTAAACCAGAGAAACTGCGCTCACCAATACATCCGCCTGAAAAACTTGTGTGGCAATATCCTTCCATGGAACGAATAATCCTTGGAAAAGCTTTAGTCCAGCAATGGACTTCTTACCGATATAATGATGTTAACGACTTACAAATGTGAACACTAAATAAGTACATTTACAATCAAAATATACTATTACATTAAAACGTATGGAATAACGTTCAATGGAAGTCAATGTACAGTAGATTTATAAAAAATATTCTTATTATTATTAGTAGGTAAGTATAATAAATGTACAGCTCTACATGAACTCCTAAATCAAATTCAATTAAAACATCTAAAGCCTACTTTGCCAGTAAATTACATATAGTATTTTTGGCATAAATAATCATTTTTTGCAACAATTCTCTTAATTTATCAAATGCGCAGGTAAGAAATGAGTAAGTGAAAACAATTGACCATCCATAGAAATTCGTCCAGCTGATTGGCGACTGATAGGAAGCCTATTTTTATTTTTCGATTTTCAGCTTTTTTTCTTGCAATTCTATATTTCATTAAGGATTACGATTCCATGTAACTTTTGTTTTGTAGATGCCTTCCATAAATGCAGTATTTTGTATTTTTGCTGAATAATGTTCAAAGTTCACCTAACGCATGTAAAATGCTAAATAAGTGACGTAACTACTACATTGCTTTTTCTTAGCAATATACGCTGACAGGAATACAAAAAAAATATACATCTTAAATAGTTGTGAATTCTCAAGGAAATTTTTTAACTGATTGTATTTATGACTTTTGAGAGCTTTTTCTAACAGCACAACTGTATTTTGCTGCTAAGTTTAGAATCTAATTTATCTAAATAAGACCTTTGGATATACCTTTTTTGGAGGACCTTTGAATGTTTGTATTGTTTATTTGATTTTATTTAATTGTAATTCGAGCACAATGTATATTGTTATTATGAATAAATGATTAATTGATTGATTGATTGATACCATGAGACATGGTTGGAAATTAAAAATTTGAATCTTTGAAATTACTTAATTAGCTCATCCCGATACAAATAAAAGACCAGATAGAAACGGGAGTGGAATAGAAATTTTAAAATTTCCGACTACATTCATTGTTACTGTTGTCAAATTTGTATAGAATTTTGTACGTGCGAAGAAGTTTATCAACATTTTGTGTACAGTAAATCTTATACAATTAATCCTTATCCTTATACTTCCTTACTAATATTATAAATGCGAAAGTGAGTTTGTTTGTTTGTTTGTTACGCTTTCACGCCGTAACTACTGAATCGATCATCATGAAGATTTGCATGCAAGTTCTCTGAAGTATGAAGAAGGACATAGGCTACTTTTTATCCCGGGAAAAAGTACTTTTCCCGAGGGATCGACATTGACGCGGGCGGAGCCGTGGGCGAAAGCTAATTTAATAATTTTTCAACTAGAGTAATTCAAGTTAATAACGCCTTAAAAAAAAGATTACAAAGACATTTGCATCAGATGACCCCTGTGGCTCAGTGATATCGCAAGTGCCCTGGAATTGCCGGGATGGATCCCGGTCAGATTATGACAAACTTTTTTTTTTAGATTGGCCGTGGTCTTTATGTCTATTTATATCTAACTACATTATCCTTGAGTTACGGCCACTTACTCAAAGGTTTGCTCTTCTTAACATTTAATTAATTCTTAACTGTATGACTTGAGTATAGTCTTACACAGCAAAAAATAGTCAGCATTGATTAACTGTTAAGGGATAATTTATTATATAAGGGATTAATTATTTAAGGAACCTTTGAGTATTAGGCCGTTAATATCCTACGACACAATTTACTGTAAAGCTAGCTAAAATTTTGAGATTTTCCCTATATATTTTTTTTTATATTTTTATATATTTAACACATTCTGGTTTTGTATAATATATGGTATATTAAAGATAAGATTCTATAAATAAATAAATATATACGGACAAATCACACAGATTGAGCTTGCCCAAAAGCAAGTTCGAGACTTGTGTTATTTTTTATTTTTTTACTAATTATTGAAGTAGGCATTTGTCTCCCATCTCGCCTGACGGTAAGTGATGATAAAGACGAGGATGTTACATGCCTATTCAAGATATACCCATTTATTCTACTTTTGAATGTCCCGGGATTGTACTATGGGATACTAACTCAACGATACTATATTTATATACATATATAGATAAACATCCAAGACCCAGGCTAATCTGAAAAAGATCATTTTCCATCTTGACCTGGACGGGGATCGAACCCCTCGTGTCGCAGGCTGACGTGTTAACTACTGCGCCACGGAGCTGTCAAAATTATAATTCTTTATTCTCACAAATGTAAGAAAATATATAAAGAGCAGATTGAATATTTACTGAACACGGTTGAATATTTCAAGGAAGACAAATTTAACTCATAGCGCCGATAAAAAATATAATACCTAATAGTTATAACGCAATATAATATATATAAGTGCTTTTTTGTAGTACCTACAAAAATAGTTGAATCGACAAGATAGATAGAAAAAAAAACCTAACCAGACACGTAAGAACTGATTGATGTATGATTTTTAACGTTGTAGAATAAATATCTACTCGACGCAGCTTTACTTTTTAGATTTTATTTGACCTTCACACTAACCGCGGAATATAACTGTTATGAACTTGATTCACATTATTTTTTTCATGTAAACTATTGTGTTTTTCTCTCACAATTACTGTATTCAAACCTTAAAATTGCTGTACATTTTGTTATAAAATATTTTAATGACATCTTTCGTACACGCGCAGCATTTGGTTTGAAATAACAAAAACTTGTAAAAGTTAAAAACAAGTAATTGCTCAAACAGATCGATGATTTTATTGTTTTTACAAGCTTTAATTTAACAATGTATGTATGTTACTATGTTGGTTCGGGTGGAATCTTGCAACTGAATTTTTAAGCGGCATCTTCCACCAATTGAGCTGAAAGTTGCTTTAAAACGTTTTTTACTTTTATTTTATTACCAAAGAGTCTTTCCTAAATGTTAAAACTTACATACAAAACTTACCACCGAATCGAATTTAATTTTATACACTAAAACCTAGTTACTTCTTAATGATATTTTTTGTCCACTGTAGGTAAATGTGTCCCATGGACGTGGATTTGCTTCGAATGAGACAGAGATGTTAAGTTATTGACAAAAACTGTTGTATATGATAAAAAGTTCATAATAATGATTAACTTTGCTCAATGAATATATAACGAAATAACTGGGATTAGTGACCGAAAGTGGTATAAAATATCTCGAGCTCTTCTGTGCTTCGGAAGGCACGTTGGTCCCGGCTACCGTCATTGGTGGTAATCGTCAAGATATGTCAGATGCATTACGGCAGCTTGAAAAATCTGACTCCTTTCTTAGTATTCAAAGACTACTACGCGTACCGATAAAGATCACGCCAGTGTTATAGAATAACAGAAATAGAAATTATATTATATTAACATCTCGTTGTTCCTTGTTCATTAATAACTAAAATAAGTATGGTCATTCAAGTATTAATTAGCACATGCTATATAAAAATTAGCATAATTAATTAGGTGCAAATAGGAATTGGACCGTAACTATCAACTTGATCCAACAACAAACAACCTCTTATTCCGTTCAATGAAGCATTTAAATGCACAGTTGCATTGTCAATTCAAAGATCTGATGCTACGAAGATACAATCTAATTAAATTCAAAGGTCCTTATATCACAAGTATGTTAATATTATCAATAAAACAATTATACTCACAGTTTCAGTTGTCTTCTTTACTTCCTTGATCCTGTATAATCCGTAGAAGAAACTGATCAGGTACAAAGATGCACTTAATGAGAACACTCCGTATAAACCAATCTTTCTCACTAATATCCCACTTAAAGCTGCACCCACTGGCACTCCTAACGAATAAAAGAGATTCACTATACCGATCCGCAACGTTCTCTGTTCCTCCGTCGTTACATCAGCTATGTAACTAAAAACGCCCATGAACATGGTAAACCAGCCACCTGTCAACGCAGGAAATATAGCCTCTGTCACAGCTGCCACTTCCACTGGTAACTGGTAGAAAAAGTAAGTATTTACAATCAATCCCACACTGGTCAAAAACTCTCCGATTATAGGTAAGATCATGCAGAATTTTCGTTGACCCACTCTGTCACTGTATGCTCCGAGGAATATTAAAATTCCACAAGGTAAAAATGATTGTAAAACTGTCTTCCAACCCGCCACAGAAGCAACCAATGTTTGGACGGCTTCTTCTTCAAGAGTATAGTTTGCTGTCTCTCTTCGTGTTAATGCATCACATACGTGGTGGTCATATCCTAGATTTACTCGACAAGCTTTTTCTAAATAAAGGTTTTGTGTCGCTAGAGCGGAGAGGACGGACGGCATCACGTAACAAGCCAGAATTGGCTCTACTGTAATCAGGGACATCATTCGTTTCGTCTTTTGAAATAAATTCAACTTCTTCCAATCTGGATCACTTTGTTCCGATTTCTCATTTTGTACTTTCTCTGTCTTTTCGTTACTTAAGCTATTTTTAATCACATTTGTTTTTAAGTCGTAGTTAATATTAAGATCCTTATCGTCATTCTTGTCGAAGACAGCCATGTTTACGTCACATATATCTGAAACGAAAAGATAACTTGCATTAATCACTTTTATTACCTTATTTATGAAATTATAGCATTGTTAAGCCATGTGTTCACCTAATTATTGTACTTTTGTACCTTTGACTGTAAGTGTACTAGTGCCGGACGTTGTAATAATTTCATGATTGCCAACGTACTTAACGTAATCGCCAGTGGCTGTTAGACAGAATTATCTTTACCCAGACACGATACTTTACAAATTGAGATACGACATTATTACAAGCAAAGATATCATATGTTCATCATCATCATATAAGGTTATATCTGGAAAAAAAAAATAATTTCAGTAGTCATCAAACTTTTCGTAGGTGAATCGAGAATATCAGACTAATTGACGTCACGAATGTTTAGCAGACACAACGGCTATCACTTACAATGAAATTTAATTTAACGGTTGGTTTCATTGATTGCAATGAGGAAGTTGTCTATAGAATTTAGACCATGAGTAGCCTTTTTGGACTTAATTCTCTTATTTTGGGTAAAGTGATTCACGAGTTCAATTTAACATACTTTGTGCTATCATTTGTTTATAGTCAACTAAAAATAACCTTTTATAAACTTTTGAGCACTGTTAATTTCTCGTACTTAGCTTATATAACCTAGTGCTCCCATCAAATAATTTTATTTCTATTCTACTTAAATAAGATTTATAATCAATAACATAGATTCTCGGGTCTACGCTTGTTTAAGCCACCTAAACGCATGTATTATGGATGGCACGTCTTTTTCTTTAACTCTAAAGTATACCTTTAACTCTAAAGGTAAACTTTAAATCACTCAACCAAAGCAAGGAAACACGTCTATCTTTCACTCAATTGACGCTGTGATTCCGGCCTATGATACCGTTGACGGACATGCGTCTAAATGACGACACAGGCACAAATAAAATTCCTACAGGTATAGATGTGTAGTAATGTCCAGTCCTAAACAATACGCGCGTTCGCAAAGAACGTAAAAAAAAAAGAATTTACTGCGGGCACGTGGCGGGCACTCTCGCACATGTATACAAGATTTGGTACCCTATGAATACGCGTCATGTTAGTTTGTAATTGTATTTATTGCCAAAGCCAAAGGGGATATCACTTTTGTCTCAGATCGGATGGTGAAAGATTGATGGTAACTAACTCGTCCCCACGTAGTATAAGCGGAAGCGGACTCACCATCTAGTTTTTATCGGGTGCCAGTACTGCATAATAGATTGGCTGTAACCGCGACCAAGATATAAACATTGCGTATTTTTCCACATGTTAAAAATAGGGGGTTGCCATATCTGTAGGTATGTAATTTGTGACACGGGCTTTTGTGAAGAGGACGTCTGCACAATGGATCGAGCAGTACAAAAACTCGGTAACGCAGTGTCATCTCTGTGACCTTGTATATTCGATTCCGCGTTACGGGCCAAGGGTTCGGTTTTGTGACCGGGTTTGTACGATTTAGATTTTCGACAAAAGAGAGTGGAAGTGGTTTAGTTAAGTAAACTCTGATTGGATTTTCCAATTTCCTGTAATGCAGGATGAGAGTTTATAGTAAACTGAATCATGCTCTGTCTATTATTTTGTTATTGACCTACCCAGAAGGAGGGTAATGTTTTGCGCGCGTATGTATATAAGTATATCTGTTCCATTGCTGTCTCCTGTAGCCTAAACGGCTTGACCGATTTTGAAGTGCGAATTCTCATTAGATTCGTATTCTTCCCCGGAGTGCTAGAGATGTGACGTTAGCAAAAAAATAAATGGCGGACGTAAACAGCCAAAAGACAGTCGCCTTTTTTTATGATAATCCATTTGTTAGATGAAATTTTGAGGAGGATTGGGAGCACAGACATAATTATTTGAGTATTTACTAAAATCATTTTATTTACAACAAGGCAATTATAAAAATTTGCAACGCACTTCGTGCAGTATAAACCGTGAACTTATAATGTGAACATATAAATGGTCTCTGTACTACCAATAAGTCTTATTATTAGAATGTTGTATTTTTCGCAATACGCTCAATGGCTCAGTCGCAATGCAGAGCATAAATTGCTGAGTTAATCACAGTGTAATTTCCTTATTAATTTAATTCAAAGCGTTACACGTTATTCAGTTTCTTCTAATAAAAGTCTTTTTATGTATATTTATGTGCACCCTCTAATTGACTGCCTGCTGATCTTGCCTGATGAGAAGCAACGATGACCTCCAGGGTGGTACATGCAAACTCAAATAATGCCTATTCACTTTTGCTTTGAAAATTCCACAGTGAATGAGTCGGGAAACCGCGACGCGAGGAGGGACTTCCATTCCTTTGCGGTTCGCATAATGAATAAGGAGTATAAAGGTGCGATGAGCTGGAATATCGACCACATATAGACTCCCAAATATGGAATCCCTGCGGACGCCGTGTCGTCCGAAGATGGAATGATGCAAAGGGAATCAGATCGTTTAGTTCCTGTGCGCACTTACCGAAATGCAGTCTGTAAAAACATAAACTTTGCAACTAATTGCCAGTGTCAGGGGCTCATCAACCCAGACCATGGATATCAGAATATTTCTAGGTCAGACAGTGGCGACCCTAGAGTTAGCGAACCACCCAGCAGCCTAGCGAAGAAGCTTCGCGCTCTGTAGCCAATAGCACCCACTCTCCCCCACCGGCTGGTCTTATCTCGCCATTCAATATTAATTATGGAGGAGCTTCACGGCGGATGATGGTCGTCGCTAACGACTCCCGAACAACAGAGCCGAGGCCCTGACGCAACTTGTCTCAAGAGATTTGTTCAATTTCAATTCAATATATTTCCTTATATATTGAATTTCTTCAAATAAATTGAATTGAAGGGCATTAGATTGTCTTTTATATTACAATTTTATTTAAATGAATTCGATTCTTACTAACTCCAATATTTCCAGTTATTCTCGGTTACTGATATCATTATATATCATATAGTATAAGTTAATCTGTCAATAATAATAATTATGTCATATTTTATAACTTACGCATGCATTTTATTATTTTCAGTAAGTTAAGGCCTCCTCCATTTTTTTCTATCTTTTGCCTTTTTTGTCCAGTGTTTTTCCCAGCCATCTTGTCAATTTCAACTATCCATCTCTCTAGTAGTTTGCCCCTCTTCTTTTACCTAGAAGCCCATTCCATGATGTTACTGTTTTTGTCCACCTTTTGTCGGTGCTACGAGCAAATAAATACCTATAAACATCTAAAATCATATGCACTGAATAACATTAAACTAAACAGAGTACATTGGCTCATCAGCACGCCGTTTGCATTCACATAACGACAAAGGCCACAGAATAAGCAAAGATCTCTCAGAAAAGCACCTTGACTCGCTGGTCAAGGAAACGAGGTACACCTCTCATTTAGACTGTATAAAAAAAATTGCAATCACTTCCTACAAGGAATCAGACTCATTTTGTCTGTAAACGAATTCTGTATTCGTAGTTAATACAACGTAAGTTAAAATGTCAGTCAACGTTGGTAAACAACTAGAACGTGTTCTTGGTTGTTTTATTCAGAAGAATTATGAGTAGTCTCATACATACATATAACAAAACAAGATTTTTTTTTGCAAGAAAATGCATTTTTGTGACAAGATTTTATTATATACGAATCTACACTGTACAGTGCTTTCCAAGACAAATCAAATAACCCAAACACGATTGGTATACCTTGTTTAAGCGCAACGATCCCATAATATTGTATTGTCATCTGATTTACATATGCATGCAAAGTTCAGCTCTATTGGTAACTGGAAAGTGGATCAAATTATACATACAAACATCGGGACAGGTGAAAGTTCATCATCATTTCGAGTAACCGACACGGTCAATCGACCATGCATGCACACCCTGATGTCAGAGTTCTTTGGAACCGCCTCTTCGCCTCTGACGAGGTTCCGAGGTTTAACGACTCCCAGATGGCAGCCGGGACGATCGACTTAGCGTGGTTTTCGAAGCGTGGAATCATCTTTATTATAAGACAATCAGGTATATTGCAGTATACAGGCCTGCAATGTCCTTACCAAACTGGAAACAACTAAACAAAAAACTATGCTTTCCGTGCGAATCGAACCCAAGACCCCCGGGTCTACAGGCAAACGCTTTACCCTCTGGACCACGGAGGCAGGTAATTAAGGAAAGTTGATAAACAAACATGAAATGTACCAGCTGCTTCTCTTCTCACGTAGACCGTAGGAGCAATTTAAAGTATTTTTTTTTTTTTTAAGTAGGTTATTCTTTTTTGTATTATTTTAGTTTCGTCTTTTTAGGTAGTTTAAATAAGTATTCTAGAAATAAATATAGACCATGGAAATACTAATATTATAAATGCGAAAGTAGTGGGCCAAATATTAGAAATCATCTCCAGCTGAATGTGGAGTTTAGGCCTTTTGGCGTTAGGCAAAGGGAAATTCCTCGTATTTTATTCATAACATTTTTTGTATTGGCGCTGAAGTATTTTATGAAAGTAAATGTTTACTTTAAATCTATAATATTATGAATAATAAAATAAGAAAAAACATTTTTTTATTAACTACAGAATGAATTATTGCAAAAAATATTATTTTGTTATTATATCTTCTGGAAGTCAAAAGAAAACACATATTTAGCTAACAATAATAGCGCAATTATCAAAAATCTAAAACATTTTCAAATCCTTTCTCTGTTGAAACAATCAAACACAAAGTTCACAATGGGCAAAAAAGTGAGTGATCGCAATAACATAATTTACCTCAAAAAGCTGAATCGCCCAATGGCCGTAAGCATGATTAACGCTTACGCATATAAATCAATTCCGGTAGTGGTCCCTACTGATCCCAGTGGTCACCACACTGAACAGAAATTTTCTAATAGGTAATTCTTTGGGTGAACACAAGAGATATAAAAATATCTCTCGCTCCTCCATGCTTCGGAAGGCACGTCGAGCCGATGTTCTCGGCTGCCATCATTGATTACAATTATTAAGCTATGTCTGATTCTTTTGCCTTTCTTGGGCCAAAAACAGACAACAGCTCCCGTGGCATGGCATGCGCGACAACGTTTATCACCTATCGTCATCTTAATTAATAGATTCAGGTGTCACTTTGCGGAAGTCAAAGCTAAATTTACTTTGAGATAATTTACTTTGCATGTTTTCGCCACCAGTCATTTTATGCAAATGATTGCTGGCCGGCGCCCACCTACTACTGTTAGTCCCTTCATGTCCACCACCAATAGTTGATGCATGTAACCCTGGTTGATACTGCTGCATCCGTTGAGGCTGCAGTAATATCGGCCATCGTGCTCGTGACACGTGTTTAGCCTCTACATGAGGCATCGAAACCTAGATGACCAGCAATAGTTTGCATGAACTACTGGTGGCGGAAGCACGCAAAGTAAATTATGTCAAAGTAAATATCGTCATCTTGTTTTCCGTTGTATTAAAGAGCGAGATGGGAATAGTTTATCGCGCGATACAAACTGTGTCGACACCATGCTACAACTGTTGAGTCGTACACACGCCAAAAACACGACAAATCCAAAATATCCTCGACCTTATCCATCTTTACTTTACATACGATTTAATCAATGTAACGATGATGACATGCTTTTTTTTTAAATAATATACCTAACTTTTGATTGTCTCGACCTCAGTACAACACGTGATATCTAGGTACATATTTGCAAAGTTTGCATCATAGTAACTATGATTTTCATGAACTGTCAAGTCTTCATCACATTAGATACATAAATACTTTTACTGTGAGAAAAACTGTATGTTCGCGCTAATTCACGGTAATGCATTTAGTACATTTGATACAAATTCAATTCTAAATATAATACTAACTAGCTTTCGCCCGCGGCTCCGCCCGCGTCAATGTCGATCCTTCGGGAATAGTACTTTTTCCCGGGATAAAAGGTAACCTATGTCCTTCTCCGTACTCCAGAGAACATGTATGCAAAATTTTATGATGATCGGTTCAGTAGTTACGACGTGAAAGCGTAACAAACAAACAAATAAACAAACAAACAATAAACTCACTTTCGCATTTATAATATTAGCAAGGATAAGGATGAGGAAGTAAGGATAAGGATGCTGCCGCCTATCTCCGATTGTATCCGCCTCATCTTACCATTTTCCCGCATTGAAGCCTAGGCTTCGCTATTATTATAGCATGTAGTATGATTTGGCAACGTATTTTGAGCCGGCTGCCTGCCGGGTAGCTCCCGAAAAAAGGTAGCTAGAAAATTAAGCACATATTTGACCCACGCTAAGAACACAGAATCTCTCATGTTCGTAATTAGCGTTTTAACCCCTATACCACGAAGGCTTACAGCCTATCTAAGAGACTATCCAGTTACATCACAATACTTAAGAGGTAATTTATCCTAACTTCATATATCCATCAGTCAACTCGACCAATGTGAACCGAACTTCAACCGCAATCAAACCCTCGACCTTGTAATAAATTCACAAGTTTCCAAGATTGTGGATACCAATGGCACTTGACTTCAGCTCAACGACCCGTAGACTGACTTACTGTAATAGATACTTACTGCAGTTAACATTGATTATGCCTATAAATACCGTAATTGTTGTACAACGTAAGTATAAGAACTTGCGTAATAACAGATGTAGTCATATTTGAATAATGACAGCTGCGTAATCCGTTTGACATGTAGACACAAAATGCCCTTTGAACCAAGAACAGAGATCTCGAAAATAATACAGACCATAGAGAAAAGATAATACAGACATTAAAACAGTATTCATAATCATAATCATCAATTTGGCCGTAAGAAGATTGTTCGTTCATACTCACCACGCTTGGCAGGCAGGTTGGTGAGCGCAATTTCTTTGGGTTTTTGTACTTCCGACGGTGCTGCCCATCGGAAGCATTCTTAAGCTGTTGATAGGATTTTTTTGGATTTGGGAAGGCAACGAATATACACGGTGAAATTTTTATCGTTTTGGACCCTTAAAGGGGTGACTCAGACCATCAAAATGAATAACTTTTTCAAAGGGACCAACGCTGGGAACTAAAAAAAAAACTCGACATTCCCATACCAACTGGCTGTGCGGCGGATCTATTTTGTATTGAAATGACGAAATTTTTTTTGAGTTCCCATCGTTGGGCCCATAGAAAAAGTTGTTAATATTGATGGTCTGAGTCACTCCTTTAAGGGTCCAAAACGATAAAAACTTCACCATGTATTAGGATACTAATCACTCGGATGGTTGGGGGAAAATCAAGTAGCAGCTTGGGATGTCGGGTGCGCGTATCCGACGCCATACCTGCAACCACCAGCCAAGCAGTTGAGGCTGACACCACTGACCTGCATGCTATTACGTCTATAGATCCTATATATGACTAGCTCCGTAGCGCAGTGGTCAACACGCCTGCCTGCGACACGGAGTGACCGGGTTCGATCCCCGGCCAGGTCAAGATGGAAAATGATCTTTTTCAGATTGGCCTGGGTCTTGGATGTTTATTTATATATGTATTTGTTATAAAATATAGTATCGTTGAGTTAGTATCCCATAACACAAGTCTCGAACTTACTTTGGGGCTAGCTCAATCTGTGTGATTTGTCCGTATATATTTATTTATCCATTGAATGCTTTCAATGATTTTACATGTATTTTCATTTCGGTGTTACGACCTTCTGGTCAAATGAAAATACAGGTGAAAGTGTCAAGGAATAGTGATAACCAAAGGGATGATTTAAGAGGAAAAATATTCTTATCTTTCACGACTTAAGCATGCAACAGCTAGCACATTCTCTTCATTGTATTTGTTCACATGGAATACGCGGGTTTTCAGGTTCGAATATATAATTTAATTAATAGGTAGGACGATTACAATGAATTTCAAAATCAACTAATATTAAGGAAGCCATGCAATATTTTTATTTTTTTGCATTCACAATGCTATTCTGATATACTCTTAAGAAATAAAATCATTTGTATAGACAGATAAAATCTCTATAAAAAATCCAGAAACACGTTTCCCCGATCTTATATACAAGAAAATTATTTACTATATGAGTGCAAGTCACATACGGCGAAGTCGGGAGCGTTCATCAGAGGTAAAGTGGACCCGACCGGAAAGCAATTTTGAACACCTTTCTCATTTAGAATTGTTATTAGTTTCATGTTTTATCTATCAATGGCCAGTCATAAAACAATACTTTAATTAAAATATGCCAAGGAATAAACTCAGTGCTCAGCAAATTCTAGTACACTTGGGTCTAGTACTGTACACCTTCGTTTGGCTAGATTTCATTATTTAAAGACAACCTCCATGGCAAATCCAATCACAGTGGCTAATACGCCAGTTCGCTACACGAAGCGCCAGTGAATACTAGTTCAACATACATACATAGTATCTCATTTATTTCCCTTGCGGGGTAGACAGAGTCTTTAAGACCTAAAAGCCACATTTAGCATGTTGGTGGGCGTTAGGTTGAAAATGGAATCTAAATAAAGATGGGTTGCTACCCGCATCGCCTAAATTCATCAGATTTGCCCATTCTCTTGATTGGCTTTTACGATCTGCCTGGGAAGAGAAGCAGCTACATTCTACGTTATTTCTTTTCTCCCAGTCCAGCATAGAACACATTATCACGAGTATTATATTATTCAATTGTTTTTATATAACATTACAATACTTATGTGATGAAAAAGAACTTGTTACAGAAGGATTTGAGTCCACGTCCTTAGGTTTGCGCCTTAATTGTGCTACCAACTACACCACCGTGACGCGGTAATTTAAAATCAGGAGGAGGAGCCTGCGGCGAGTTCTTCACATATTTACAATTTTAATATTGTTATTATTATGTGCTAGTATTGTATGCGGCTTAGAGCTACCAAAAAAGGGTTGGCGGCTGCCTTTAAAACTTAGCCAAATTATATAACAGCATTAATTATGTCATAATAGCAGATCACACATGAAGACGCTAAGATAAGAAGGGGAGATAGTCACCATAAAGAAACACTGTTTGTACAGGATTTTTTTAAACTAAGTATTGAAGTAGGCATTTGTTTCCCATCTCACCTAATGGTAATTGATGATAAAAACGAGGATGTTACATGCCTATCCAAGAGATACCCATTTATTCTACTTTTAAATGTTCCGCGACTGTACTTGTCTGGGAACATAGGAATTTGTTTTTAAAATCAGCGGTTTACATTCATCTAATTCATCTATTTGCTTAGTGCTCTACATAACCTACTTATATTAAAGAACACTATATTGATACGAGTACATTCGTATAGAGCATGTATAGAGGACAAAGAATAAAGTTTTGAAAACAATTCTCGGCAAGCATTCCAATGTTTAATGTTCCAACTGAAACGTAGTGCGATTGTTTGTAAATTTTCCATTCATGGCCCTGAAAGAGTCGTATATTCTGAAACGACATATTATAGAGACAATAATGTCCTAATGAGGAATTTATCCGAGGACAGTAGAACCCGGGCCCCACGGGATATATCAAATCAAATAAAAAGTTATTAATTCTTCTGCACAATCTTAACATTAAGAAAACATTTGAAGTTACATAAACCGGCCAAGTGCGAGTCGGACTCGCGCAAGAAGGGTTCCGTACCCTTTGTGCGCGCGCGTGTACCGTTATCTATAAAATCCGGCTAAGTGCGAGTCGGGCTCGCGCACGAAGGTTCCGTACCGTAATGGGAGCCCCCTTTTAATATTAATTTTTATTTAATTATTTATTTTAAGGTGAATGTATAACTAAATATCCTGTAAATATTTTAAGCGTTTATCTGTAGTCGTTACCAACATCGAACAAAAACAGCAAAAAAAATCACGTTTGTTGTATGGGAGCCCCCTTAAATATTTATTTTAGTCCATTTTTTGTATTTGTTGTTTTAGCGGCAACAAAAATAAATCATTTGTGAAAATGTCAACTGTCCAACTAGTTCCAAAAATCATCATTACATGGCAGTAAGTCCACTGCTAGTTAGCCTGACTATTAGAATGTGTTAATGCGTAAAACACAGGCGTAAAAACTAATGTCACGTATACAGGTGTTATTACTACATTCAGTTACTGATTAGTAGTATTAGTATAGGAAGTATATATATAAATAAATATATACGGACAAATCACACAGATTGAGCTAGCCCCAAGATAATTTTGAGACTTGTGTTATGGGATACTAACTCAACGATACTATATTTTATAACAAATACATATATAGATAAACATCCAAGACCCAGGCCAATCTGAAAAAGATCATTTTCCATCTTGACCTGACCGGGGATCGAACCCGGGCACTACATGTCGCAGGCTGGCGTGTTAACCACTGCGCCACGGAGCTGTCGATATAAATACCTTTTTTCATCATTTATATACCTCTATATAAATGATGAAAAAATGATCTGAATACACTTCGTTATTGCAAATTTTATTGTTAGGTCTAATATGAATATCTGTTTAATTCTTAGGTTTAATGTACACGTCACTCCCTGTATACAGTTGCAGGACAACTCTAGTATGTATGAAACGACGTAAAAAAAATGGTATTGACCCATGTAAAATATCTTTCATCCAGGCAAAAGGGTCTACTGTTTTTGAGGAATCAACATAAACAGAGTAGCGGGTTAAGGTTAGGTTTATATAGATACACTAGCTGCCCCGGCGAACTTCGTTTCGCCATTAGTAAAAAACTATCCTATCTCTCAAGTTGGATCGAACTGCACATGGTGTGCGAATTTTATTATAATCGGTTAAGTGGTTTAGGAGTCCATTGAGGACAAACATTGTGACACGAGATTTATATATATTAAGATAAAGCTTTCACACGCGGCTCTACCCGCGTCAATGTGGCGAGCTCCGTGGCGCAGTGATCGACATGCCAGCCTGCGAAACGAGGGTGCCCGAGTTCGATCCCCGATCAGGTCACGATGGAAAACGACCTTTTTCAGATTGACCTGGGTCTTGGATGTTTATCTATATAAGTATTTATTATAAAATATAGTATCGTTGAGTTAGTATCCTACGATACAAATTCACAGTAGCTAGGGCTAGCTCAATTTACCGGAAGATTTTAATTTTTGCAATAACAAAAGAATTTACCGGAATCAAACATACCCTATGTCCTTCCCCGGGCCTCACACCTCCATACCAAATTTAGCGTAAAAAAACGACAGATAGAATTACTTTCGCATTTATAGTATTAGTATAGAAGTATGGATATTATTTATACCAGTCCAGAAATGAGAAAATTTCCATAAAACCTTTACCCTCCCATTTTACCCCTTTAGGAGTGAATTCAGTCCATTTCACCCACATATATCTTTTTTAATTGTAATCGAGAACTTACATACCTATTTATTTTCATACTTCATAGTCCAGAAATGAGAAAATTTCCAAACAAACTTTATCCCCCTTCTGGGGGTTTTTTCCAGTTAACCTACACAGATCTTTTTCAATTGTAATCGTGAATTTATTTACCTATTTTCATACTTCTAAGTCTAGAAATGAGTAAATTCCTATACAATCTTTACCCCGCTATTTTACCCCTACAGGGAAAAATATCGTCCATTTTACCTACACAGATATTTTTAATTGTAACCTAGAACTTATATACTTATTTTTATACGTCTAATTCCAGAAATGAGAAAATTTCCATACAAAGTTTATACCACCCATCCACCCTCATTTTACCCCTTAAAGGGGGAATTTAGCAAATTTCATCTACCTACACACATCTTTTTTAATTTTAATCTAGAACTTATATACCTACTTTCATACTTCTTAGTCCAGAAATGAGAAAATTCCATATAAATTTTACCCCTTAAGAAGTTAAATTTCTTAAAAATACTTTCTTAGCGCTCACTCACATCTTTAAAAGAACCCCTGTACCAAATTTCAAGTTTCTAAGCGCAGCAGTTTAGGTTGGTTTGCCGTTTGCCCGCGGCTACGCCGCCGCCGTTAGTGTCCATCCCTCAGGAACAGTTTGGACCCTTAAAGGGGTGACTCAGGTCATCAATATGAACAACTTTTTCTATGGGACCAATGCCGGGAACTCAAAAAAAATTTCCTCATTTCCATACAAAGAATTCCCGCCGCCGCCAGGTTGTATGGGAATGTCGAATTTTATTTTGAGTTCCCACCATTGTTCCCATAGGAAAAGTTGTTCATTTTGTTGGTCTGAGTCACCCCTTTAAGGGTCCGAAACGATAAAAAATTCACCGAGTATGCAAACTAATGCCTTAAGTTCATTCAAATGACGATAACTTTTTTTTAATGAACCGATTTTGATGAAACAAACTTTAAATGTTTTGCTGGGTTAAAACAAAGCAATTGGTGAAAGTTTGAAGTAAATCGGTTCAGTATTTTCGGAGATAATCGTGATCATACATACAGACAGACAGACAGACAGACAGACAGACAAGAAATTCGAAAAAAAATTTTTTGCTTTCTATTATTCTTTTTAAGTGTCCCTCTATCCATTTCAGTCAAAAATTCTAAATGTACAGACAAAATATTTTTACTGTTTTATTATATGTATAGATTATATGTATAGATTAATGTCGAACCCTCGGGATTAATACTTTTCCCCGGGATAATATGTCCTGCTCCGTACCCCAGACAACAAGTATGAAAAATTTCATGACGATCGGTTCTGTACATAGGGCGTGAAGGCGTTACAAACACACTTTCGCATTTATAATATTATATTAGGACACGGATTTCCAAATTTGATCACATCATAATGCAAAGTTAAAGTGCACATTACATAAAGTATTACACATTAGTAGTTGTGCAAATGCATCGTCTGGGATGCGACCTATGTAAGTACCGTTGCTGCCAGCCATTGAACCCGTGCCATGGGCATAGCTGCGGCCGCAGCCGAGGAAGCTGCGGACAGGAAGAGGCTTAATTACGCGGTTATGGAGCCACATTATTGTTTCGTTTCCATAGCTGTTGAAACTTTGGGCTGCTTGGGAACAGACGCCAAGCATCGAATCAACGAAATCGGGCATCGTATAGCGGAAAACAGGGAAGACTTACGATCTACCTTAATTCTGGTACAATGAATGTCCATTGCAATTTAGCGTGGTAATGCCGCTAGAGTTTTGGGCACCTTTACATCAGAAACGCTGATATATACATTTAATTTTTAAACATGTAAAAAATAAATATAAATTGAGACCAGTGCCGAAGCCTTTGAAAATGATAAAAAGTAAACTTAAATTATAGTAGGATGAAACCCATTACAAATTGAAGAGAATACACCGAAAATTAAAGGAAAAATAAATTACGGGCGATTTCAGGTCGGGAAGGGGGAGGGGGTGAGCTTTTAAGGGTTAACCGGTCGCTAGGTACATATAAATAAATGTGACCAATTTAATGTACTTTTAAATCGTATATAAGTAGTTAATTAGTATATATGGAAGTAGCTATTTGAGGAGTCTTTTGTGCCCAGTGGGCTTGAAAATTATTAGCGCTTACGAATATTAAGCAACCCCCGGCGTGGTCTCCACTTGGATGGGTGCCGCAAGTGGCATATCTCGAGCTCCTCCGTGCTCTGAAAGGCACGTTAAGCCGTTAGTCCCGGCAGTCGTTAAGTTATGTCAGATGCCTTTAGGCAGCTTGGAAAACTACCGAGTATAGTTACATGACTGTACCCTTAGCTTAATCTATAATTTCACTAATCAATGGGCATTGAGCAGCTTATTTTTGCAACGTGATCGTTCTGATGCACCATTATGTTTCAGGACACAATGGCAGTCGGCAGAGGCAATTAGTATGTGTGTACAAGTTGGGCAACAATGGAATAGTAGTGTAGTCAAGGCCGGCAGTAGCTATTATAAGATATCATCATGTGTCGACTTATAATTATAAAAATGCATTTTCTGCAGAAAATATTTATTTTAAAAGTAAGCGTTCTTATTTTTTCATTGACATTTAGTGTTAACTGTAATATGCATATAATAAAAATGGAAGTACACTTTTTCACCGACTTCAAATAAAAGGAGGAGGTTCATAATTCGTTGTATTTTTTTAATGTTTAAAATTCCGACATTTGATCAAATTTTAAAAAATATTTTTTTTTTTGTTTTTATGGTTATGCTATCAAGTTGGTCCCATTTAAATTTGATCACAATTGGTTCAGTAGTTTGATTGAAGTCGTTTTTAGGGTTCCGTACCTCAAGAGGTAAAAAGGAACCTTTATAGGATCTCTTGGTTGTCTATCTGTCTGTTGGTCTGTCAAGACCCCTTTTCGATATTTACATGGAAATCAAAACCTACAGGGTACTTCCCGTGAACTCAAAATCTTGAAATTTGGTGCGAAGCAACGTCATATAGCACAGATAAAGGAAAATTTGCGAAAAATATAAGTTTTTAGTTACATCATATAATAAAAATATTTTTAATAATTTTTAACTTATTATAGATAACGGTTCGGAACCCTTCGGGCACGAGTCCGACTCGCACTTGACCGGTTGTTTTTTATATGAAAGATTATTTTGTGATATCACGGCTTTCCTTAAGATACAAATATCATATTGTACAAAGTTCACAACAAACTTTAATAAAACTAGCGGCTTGGCTGGCTTTGGCTTCGCACGGTGTAAAAATGTAGCATACTAATGATGAAAAATTTAATCGGTCCAGTAGTTTCGGACCCTATTTAATGCAAACAATCAAATATTTCCTCTTCATAATATTAGTGTACATAAACTACATGTAAGTTGCTCTCATCAAGATGTAAATCAATACTATTTTACAAGCTGTTATTTAGTTTCACCTGTCCTGATGTTTGTCTGTAATCAAATCTTGCAAGTCAAATTTGATCCACTTCCCGGTTACCGATTGATCTGAAATTTTGCAAGCATGTGTAAATCGGATGACAATACAATATTATAATCTTTCTTCTATTCTGGCATCTTTGCGCTGGCCTGTCGGTGGAGTTGGAAAGCATAGGAACTCTTAAACTAAACAAGGTACACCAATCGTGTTTGACCTCATTTCATTTGTCTTGAAAACGCTTTACTTTGGATTCGTTTATAATAAAAGCTTGGCACAAAAATGTATTTTTTGCAAAAATAACTTGTATATTCTAATATGATATTATATAGAGCAAAGATTTTATTTTTACTTATATAGCTTAACATCCAAAAACCCAGGCCATTCTGAAAAATATCGTTATCTATCTAGACCTGGCTGGCAATAGAACCAAATAAATCATATTTATTGACTTAATAAATAAATAAAAATATGTTTATTTCAGGTTACAGGATCCATGCTGCATGCTGGTCTGGGCGACTAGAAAAAACGTAGAATGTGCCAGCTGCTTCTCCTCCCACACATAACGTAGAAGCCGGTCAGGGGAATGGGCGAAAACCTAAAGAATCATAACAATAGGCGATGCGGCTAGCTATTTTGATTCCGTTTTTCACCTTTACGCCCACCAACTAACACGCTAAATGTGGCCGTTCGGTCTCATGAACCGAGGCTCTGACTACCCCGTAAGGGATAAAGACGTGATAATATGTATGTATGTGTATCAACAGGACCCATATAAGCGTAAAAATGTTACCTGCCTATTATTTCAATTTTATATATTTGCAATAAAATATTATAATCTCTCACTGACTTTTATTTCGTATGCTGGAAACAGTTAGGTGTATGATCTTAATTATTTTTATTCTGTCTTTATTGTGAGTGTGTAATTTAGGTGCGAAAGACGAAGGTGCGAAATGCTTGTTCCACTTATGCGAATAAATTATTTGTAACCCTGAGCACAGAATAAGTACTAGTTCTTACCCTGAGCCGCAGAGGCCATCTAATTTGACCAACACATTCTAATAACAAATATAATTGACTTTGCATACATTTATTTTTTGTCAACAAACATTAATTTAAAGATTAGTTTTCCTTTATTTGGCGGTTTCCCCAGCTTCCCACATTAAATTTTAAATTCCACTCTTAACGATGGCGTAATGAATGATTAAGTCGTCATCTCATTACAAAAAGTGTAACCATACTTAAACTTCACTATACAGCGTAATTATGAACTATATTGAATCCTAGAATCAGTATCCCTAATGGAATACAGAATTGCAAGAATAAAAGGTAAAAACGAAAAAAATATTGACTGACTTTTTATGGGAAGCATAATTTTTTTTTCGGCGTTTTTTTCTTGCAATTTTATACTTGCAATTTCATTAGGGATTCTGATTCCAGGAATTCAATATAGTGCAGAGGTTCAAAATCACGCGGTGTGTGTGTGTGTGTGTGTGTGTGTGTGTGTGTGTGTGTGTGTGTGTGTGTGTGTGTGTGTGTGTTAGTGTTCTGCAGTGGTTAACAAGCTAACCTTTAAGTTCGATTCCCAATGAGAGCTTTTACAAATTCCAGAGCTGCTCAAAGAGGGTTTGATGTCAGACAGGCGGCTGGCTATAAGAATTTTGCCTAATCATATTAACATCTCAAAAACTGCATGGCATTATAAAATGTCTTCCGGGTCTCAACGAAACTGTGTAATAAACAGGGTCTTTCTCGACGGGTTAAAGCGTAAGTAACAAACATGCTGTTATAATAGCCGTCTTCAGGCTCTGTTGCATCATAGATGAGGCTGCAACCGGAAAAATTTCAGCTGCTTAGGCGTAAAAGCATAACAAACTCACATTCGCACTCATAATATACGATACGATTAGGAAGGTTGTATATTACCACGGATTACCTAATAATGTATTAAGTGCATATTAATAATAAAAATCGTTTATTTTTCCTCGTTACAAAGATTTAACAATGTTACTTAAGGCTAATCGTATAACCTATGATGACCATTAATCTTTGTGGAGAGGCTAGTTCCTGAAATAGGTTCATAAGAACCTGTGCTACAGGTAACTAGCCCCTCAGATATTATGTCTAGACAATAATAAATTAAAAGATTGAAAAAAGTGAAATAGGTACTAACAAAATATAGTGTTGCAAGGCAACACTATATTTTGTATATTAGTACTAATTTATTATATTTTGTAGTTAAGTACTAATTTATTCCAAGATTAGTTATTTTGTGGACTTGGAGTGAGCGCGCGCGCGCGCGCGTGTGTGTGTGTGTGTGTGTGTGTGTGTGTGTGTGTGTGCGCGCGTGTGTGTGCGCGTGTGTGTGAGTGTGTGTGTGTGTGCGCGCGCGTGTGTGCGTGCGTGTGTGTGTTAATGTGTATGTGTGTGTGTGTATATTCTCTCGTTCTAGAGAAATAAATAAAAGCCAAGCTATACCGGGTTACTCTAAAGCACAAATAACCTCACAGGAGGTTTTCAATATCCTGTCGTGACATTTGTAAGTCTATGTTAGATTCACACTTGGCCAGAGTAGACAGAGGATTTGGCCTACATTCTCCTCGCTGGCCAGACGGGTTGGAGAGGTCTCATTGATGTTTGAGCTTTGTTTAGCTTGTATTTCCTATGAGAGTAGAGTTGTTACTGAATATTTATTTTTTTATCAAAGTAATTTCTAACATATAAATTATCAAAAATCACAGATCAAACGTTGTTATGTATGATGTTAGCTATCTAGTAATTTTTTAATAAATAAATAAAATAAATATATACGGACAAATCACACAGATTGAGCTAGCCCCAAAGTAAGTTCGAGACTTGTGTTATGGGATACTAACTCAACAATAGTATATTTTATAACAAATACATATATAGATACACATCCAAGACCCAGGCCAATCTGAAAAAGATCATTTTCCATCTTGACCTGGCCGGGGATCGAACCCGGTCACTCCGTGTCGCAGGCTGGCGTGTTGACCGCTGCGCCTCGGAGCTAGTTTAATAGAGACAGTATGCTTATTGGTAGATCACGCCTAAATCAGAATACCCGAAGATTCCCTACCCGCCGTTATGATGGATTCGAATTATCCTTAGCCTCAACGTAAAAACCATTAATTGTAGTCTGGGCTGTAATATGCACGATGTATCGACTTACAGCACTCGATTAAAATTGATTACCTATTCGGCAGCGTTGCCAATTACTACTTTTCGACCCCTAAAACGCCGTGCCTTAACAAAACACACTTTTCTGAATGATACCTATGTCAGAAATCTTCGCTCTTCTAACAATCCCCTTTTTCATGACATCTGGTTGGTGGGTGACCGACGCTCCGCTTGCCGGTATGTGGTCGCTATTCAAGAACCCTTCTGCCCCATCAGCCATCGGTTCTATGCGCTATGTGCATATAGTATATAAGCTTTATATTATACTAGCTTTCGCCCGCGGCTCCGCCCGCGTCAATGTCGATCCCTCGGGAATAGTACTTTTTCCCGGGATAAAAGTTAGCCTATGTCCTTCTCCGTACTGCAAAGAACTTGTATGCAAAATTTCATGATGATCGGTTCAGTAGTTACGGCGTGAAAGCGTAACGAAAAAACAAACAAACAAACAAATAAACAAACTCACTTTCGCATTTATAATATTAGTAAGGATAAGGATAAGGATAAAAATATTTATTTCTTTTTGGTATATATGTTTACATATAAATATATATTTTATTATATTTCAATATAGTTAAGCTTCTTTTTATTTAAACCGATTTTCAGTATTTTCAATATTTTTCTTTCTCTACACCATCTGTGAGTCGACTGGTAGATAAAACCTGTGCCTTTTACAAATAAGTGACATAAATAAAATAATCAAATTAAATAATATGCAATCGAGTTTAAATTGTAAACATTAAATGCTATAAAATGATTGAGTATTCAATTGAAACCTTCAGGTCCACAACCTATCGTAAACAATCCTTTTATATCTACGCCTGAATTGTGTGCCAAGGATCATAGGGTAATTTTGGCGCGTTGTAAGCTTATAACTAACAATAATTGCTATGCAATTATAGCTTTGTGATGTACACCCAATCTTCACAAAGTAGCAAGGGCATAACCATCTATGGTGGAGCGTTTATAAAATACTAGCTTTCGCCCGCGGCTCCGCCCGCGTCAATGTAGATCTCTCGGAAACTTTTTCCCGGGCTAAAATGTACCCTATGTCCTTACCCTAGATAACGTGTATACAAAATTTAATGATGACTGATACAGTAGTAAAGGTATAAAAGCGTAACAGACAGACAAACTCACTTTGCAACTCCTAATGCATCCACGGCGATGCAATTTTATTTAAATCCAATTAATGCATTATAATTTTATTACTAACCACTAATTCTAAAACGTCATGTGTCTCGCTTTATAAATGACGAAATTTCATACAAACTTTGAACCCCTATTTCAACTCTATAGGGATGTCATTTTAAAAATCCAATAAATGCATCATTATTTTCTACTTACCACTAAAATAAATTAAAAATGTCATGTTTCTCACTTAAAAATTTCGAAGTTTCATATAAAGTAACAACCTAGTTAACCCCCTTAGGGATGGATTTTCCAAAAATCCTTTTACTAATTACAATATTAATGTTTGTAGGTTGTTTGTAGGTAAAGTGATTTAATTTAAACAATAAGCTTTAGCTTGATAATGTTTACAGAAATAAATCAGGAACATGCTTCGTCAAAATTCTCAGCCTAAAAGACCGCCCCTGATCGTCCCCGGCCCAAAGGTTCTCTTGATAATTATATTATATGTCAACACAATGTTTCGCATACTTAGTCCTCTAAATACCCCACTCGCTGCACACATAAAGATCTAGGTGGAGCAAATGTAGGCTGTGGCTACATACTAGGCAAAATTACTATAAGATTCAAAGATTTATTCAGAAAATAGGCCTTTTCAGGCACTTTTTCACGTCAATTCACATTTTAAATAATACCTATTATATTATATTCAAATTATTAATTATTGTTCAAAAGCTACAAACTACTAGCGTTCGGAACCGACCACTATAATCTAAAGACATTATGATTCGAAAACAAGAAAACAGAGATAAAGAACAAAGAATACATTGCCATAATGACAATTAACAAATAGTCAAATGTAACTTGATATGTACGTAAGTAACCCATATTTCGCTTAAGTCAAATAGGTATCTACAATAATATTATAAGAGAAAAGGTTTAATTGTTTATTTGAATTGAAAGAGGCTCCGAAACTACTGGACCGATTTGAAAATTCCTTTCCCATGAACCCTATATTATGATGAACATAAGCTATAGAATTGAATGTCCATATCGACCCGTGCAAAGCCGGGGCGTGCCGCTAGTTATATCGTAAATTGAAAAGTCCACGACGTCAGTTGGCAAAAATTCTAAAGAGAAATTTGTTGTCGTTTTCTCTACACTCTCGCTTTGGAAGTAACATTAAACTTGAATATCATTTAAAACTTTTTAAATTATACATATACTTTCATATAAAAAACATGAATATGTATTTCTATGCAAATGCTTGATACACGGTTAACAATTCAATTTTTTTTTAATTCTACGCTGTGCATATTTTTGCTGCTAATTATGTTGCAGTTAATGGACAAGGCAAACGAACGATTAAACGCATATATATGTCTTATTATACTACTAAAATAGAGGTAATATTAAAACTTTACTACCCTGTTCACTTAATGTGTATAAATACGAAAAATACGTTCATGCATAATTTTTATATTATACAAAACGGTTTCAATCACATAAAAATGTCGACAGTTTAAGCCTTTTCAGTAAAGTATAAGTATAGTGTGTAAATTTTACCCACGAGGTTTTCTTAAAGAGATGACTCAGCCCTCAATATGAACAACTTTTCCAATGGGACCAATGCTGGGAATTAAAAATATTTAACCCACATGGAACCGTTTTGTTTATTTATAAAAGATATCTCGCGTACTTTTAATAATACTTACACGATACGTACAATACAATACAATACAATACAATACCCTTTATTGCACAAAAAAATAACAAGTTGTATGTATATTTATCTAATATTAACAGATTGTGCAAAAGGTGGCCTTATCGCAATGCGATTTCTTCCAGGCAACCTTTGCAGAAAAAAGACATAATGTTGGGGGGAAAAATAGTGCGGGGTAGCTAAAGCAAACTAAATTACATTGTTTAATGTATAATAAACCTACTTAAATATAACAATATAAATAAACATACACATATACAAATACATAAAACTCACACAAAACAGCAGAAAGACATGAAGTTAGCAAGATGAATACGATGACAGGAAAAAAAAAAAAAAATAGGGCGGGCAAAAAAAAGAAAAAATCATAAAGATAGGAAATGTGACTTAACTTGAGATTTAAAGCTGGCCAGCGTTTGAGCACACCGGATATTAAGTGGCAGTGAGTTCCAAAGAAGTACAGCCTGGACAGAGAAAGATCGTGAGAAAATAAAAATCGTACACTTCGCGTGTACACGTATAAAATTTACCTATCATTCCCTTCCCAAATCCAACAAATTCCTATCCTTGCCCAGCGAAATTCTTGCAGTGGGCATCAGCGTTGTAAGCGCAAGAGGCCGGAGAAGCTGAGCTCGCCAACCTTGGAGCGAGGAATCTTTGTTCGAATCCCATGATGATGATGATGACTCTTCGCATGTACATGTACAGAAAAAGGGGAGTACTTTTTTAACCTGAATAAATAAGTAGTTTTTTTTTTGTATAAAAAGTTATACCATTTACATTTTTCGCGAGTGAGCCTACCAAGCTTCTTAAAATATATGTTGTATCCGTTCAGGCTGATCTTATTTAGCGCAGAAAGTTTTAGCCATTTTAAAGGGTAATAAGTAAATTAAAATCGTGTGTTGCAACTAAAAAGTTCTATTTTGCCCTCATTTTTTTTAACGCAAATGCGCGTTTTAATCATAGTGGATCCCAAGCTGACAAGCATGATACTAACACGTTCAAATTCTTTTTATTAATTAATATAATGCCATCGTCATCATCAGGTCTTTTTAGTCTCCACTGCAGGAGAATGACCCTTTCTGCACTACCAGAGCCATACTTGGCCAGAGCAGACAGAGGATTTGGCCTACACTCTCCTCGCTAGCCACACGGTTGTTTTTGCACTTAACCCATATTATATTAAGACTGCGTTATTAGACGTTATTATATAATAAGTAAGTACATTACTAGCCGCGTGGTTTCCGGCAGAGTAGAATAGGACCACTCCTAGTCTTCCCGTGGATGTCGTAAGAGGCGATTTAGGAAATACAAGCTAAACAAAGCTCATAAACATCAATGAGACCTCTCAGACCCGTCTGCCCAGCGAGGAGAATGTAGGCCAAATCCTCTGTCTGCTCTGGCCAAGTATGGCTCCGGTAGCACAGAGAGAGTCATGCTCCTGCAATGGAGACTAAAAAGACCTGATGATGAAGTATATCAAAGATGATGGGACTAGCGAACCTTCACTATTTATTTTGATTCCGTTTACCACCACTACGCCCATCAGAAAGATAAACGCGGCTTTCTGACGTGATAACGATCTTATAAATCGATGAACGCCGGCTGCACGTTCGAAAAAGTGTCACGTTCCGTGTGCAAGCGAGAGCACGGAACAAGCGATAGAGAGGCACGATCGGCCTAAGCGTTCGGTAAAATTTTCGTCCATAAATCGACTTTACAGACAACAATTATTTTTTATTTATTTATACATTTAAAATGGACTTGCTCTACTTTAACCAAATTTTCATACCAATATCATATTGAAAGTGTACCTGACAATCGTATTAGGTAGACGCTTACGTCATCAGAAAATCTACACATCATGCTGATTCCTATTTAAAATGTGTAACCTTCAGACGACACATTTTATGAAAATGATGGGTTGCACAAATGGAACCCTTATATGTTAAATATTTTTAGACTATAAATAATAATAACATGACAATATATATTCAGAAAGATTTTAATTAAGACTTTCTGAATAATACATTTTTATGTTAATATTATTTTTAGTTTAAGAGATAATTCAAGATATAGGTAGATGGCGGGGTCAGGTGAGTGTGAGAAAAGGTGGAGTACTTTTTAGGGTTCCGTATTCCACAAGGAACTCTAAAAAGTACTCCAACTTTTCTCATCTAACCTGTATATGTATAGTCAGCCAACGAGATACCTGACCCCGCCATCTACCTATATCTTGAATTATGTCTCAAACTGAAATGAATATTAACATAAAAATGTATTATTCAGAAAGTCTTTATTAAAATCTTATTGTGCATACATTTGTAATAGGTTTTACTTCATTTTTAGGTCAGTGGTTTCAGACATAAGGTCTTGGACGAATAGTGGTTTATTCGTCCAAGCATAAGGTAGATGGAATGGTCAATATTTGCTATTCTTAAGTTGAAAAGCTTTCAATCTATACACGGCGAATTTTGATCGTTTTGGAGCTTTATAGGGGTGATTCATCCGGTCGATATGAACCATTTTTCCTATAGGACCAATGCTGGAAACTATAAAATTTACATTTCCATACAAACATTATGAGAATGTAAAAAACTGAGTTCCCAGCATTGGTCCCATAGGAAAACTTGTTCATATTGACGAGCTGAATCACCCCTTTGAGGGTCCAAAATGATTAAAATTTCCCGTGTATATTGTAAATTATGAAAACAAATTTTTAAATTCTTTCCTTTGCAGTTTGCAAAACCTTTTTAATTTACTGTTTTGTGACCCCCAAAAATGCCCCTCAATTACGTTTTTTTTATATACGCAACATGTTCATTTGAGGGTCTATAAGTGTACCAAATTTTAACAAAATTGGTCCAGTAGATTCGTAACAAATTGGCTGTGACTGTGAGTGCAACAGATCTGTCATAGACACGAGTGAGTAAGGGTCCCGTTTCGTCACTCGACCGTACGGAACCCTAAAAATATGTTAAACAATGCATATGGTAATTTGAAGGTTTAATATAGAAAAAGATTGATTTACCAATAAACTCGTTTAGTTAATTTTGGATTTTTTTATACCAAGGCCGCCCACTTTTTATTTTCGCTCAAATAAAAAAATATGAACTTTCTATTTTGTACTATAGAGTGTATCTAACTTTTATTTGAGTAAAAAGTATCAAAAGTTTAATGATTCGTCTTGGATATTAATTCTTTCTCTGTTTTCATTAGATAATAATCCTAACATTATTAAATGCGAAAACGAGTTTGTTCGTTTATTTATTTGTTTGTGTGTACTCCGAAGTACGGAGAAGTACGGATATCATCCACCCCAGAAAAAAGTGTTCTCGAGGGATAGACATAAGACGCGAGTGGAGTCGTGGGCATAGGCTAGTAGGCCTATAAAAAACTCATGTGATACAGGGGAACAAAATAATAATAGGTTGCTAGCCGCATCTCCTATCACATGATTCCTGATATTTTTGCCCATTCCCTCGAAAGGTTTTTACGAAATGCACTAGAAGATAACATGCTGGTACATTATGTTGTTGCTGGTATTTTTTTCAGACTTACTATGGAATATATATATGGAAGATGAATGATTACATGATGATGGTAGAAAAGAAAGAACGTAGAATGTGCCAGCTGCTTCTCTTCCCGCGCAGACCGTAGTAGCCGGTCAAGAGAATCGCCGAAATCTAAAGAATCATGACAATAGGCGATGCGGCTAGCAGCCCGAACTATTTTGATTCCGTTTTCCCACTTTACGCCCACCAGTACGCTTAACGTGGCCTTTCGGTCTTATGACTTTAGGCTTAATCTAACCCGTAAGGGATAAAGACGTGATAATATAAATATAAATAAACAAGCTTTCGCCCGCGGCTCCGCCCGCGTCAATGTCGATCCCTCGGGAATAGTACTTTTTCCCGGGTTAAAGGGTAGCCTATGTCCTTCTCCGTACTTCAGAGAACTTGTATGCAAAATTTCATGATAATCGGTTCAGTAGTTACGGCGTGAAAGGGTAACAAACAAACAAACAAATAAACAAACAAACAAACTCACTTTCGCATTTATAATATTAGTAAGGATGATGAATATACACTATACAGGGTTATTTGTTGTTTATGATGTCAGTTACCTAGTCCTGCGAGATTGTAATGGTTCTTTACCTAAGTAATTGGCGTTTTTTCCGCTTGCCATCAAGTTCCTAATGACTATGATTTTCAATTAAACACATGTTTTTTATTTAAACTTGAAAGTGGATAGTATTATTATCTAACATTCGGCATGCATTTTTTTTTTAAGTTTTTCTGAACTTAATTATTGAAAAATGCTCATTATATGAACTCGTTTCAGATGTTGTCGGCTTTGATCAAAAATGTCATAATTTTTCTATTCTTTTTCTATTTTTCGTAAATTTTATAATGCGTAAATCAAACTTGCTGTTATCCGTAAATATATGCAAAATTTCACTTTAGTTAAATTTATCAAACCTGAAATGACACTAAAAACGTGAGTTTGAAAAATTCAGTTTACTCGAAATTCTCTATAAAAAACCGGCCAAGTGTATTCAGACTCGCGCACGAAGGGTTCCGATAGGATTGAAATGATTAAAAATATTTTCTTTATATGGTGTAACTCAAAATTAATGCGTTTCACAATTTTTCCTTTATTTGTGCTATAAGACGTTGCTTCGAACCAAATTTCAAGATTCTTAGTTCACGGGAAGTACCCTGTAGGTTTTGATCCCCTTGCGAGTGTCGAAAATACACGAACATTTCCGGCATAACAAGCTGTATCTTTAGTTTTTTTTTTTTAACAGCTCCAAGGGGCAGTAGACCTATATGAATTTCAGCTTGATACCTCTACGCGTTCCTGAGAAAAAGGATCTTGACAGACAGACAACCAAGTGATCCTATATGGATACCGTTATTTTCCTTTTCAGGTACAACCCTAAAAACGCAAAGGTTCATAGGTACAGACCCAATAAATGTTTTGAAATAACCCAATAGACTAGAGAAATACAAGAGTACACAAATTAGCATGGATTCAGTGGTTGAATTTGTTTTATAAGTCACAGTAGAAAATCCCACGAGTTCCATCCAATTGCTTATCTCGCTAAGGAAACTAATGTGACCGTGCGAACCATATTTACAAATATTATTACTATAAAGGTGTGAATACAATGGCTGGTTCATAAAATAGAATGCCTTCTTGAAATAACTCAACTTTACAGTTACCAGCAATCATATTTCTCAAGAAAAAGTATAGAATAATATGTGATTACGATATTTACCTGATTATCACATAATTAAATATAGCCTGGCCTAGGCGAAGTATAGTGTGAGCCCAGATGTCGTAAATGTTTAAACAGTGTTAATCTCTATTTTTATTTATTTTTACTAGCTTTCTCCCGCGGTTCCACCCACGTCTATAACGATCCCTCGGGAACGGTTTTTCCCGGGATAAAATTTACATTATGTCCTTCTCCGTACCCCAGACGGGTATGCAAAATTTCATGACGATCGATTCAGTAGATAGGGCGTGAGGGCGTAACAAATAAACAAAGTCACTTTCGCATTTATAATATTATAGTAAAGTCACTATTGTTAATAGATCAGCAGTTTAATCAGCTTGGGCAAAGACAATATAATATTAATGAAGTTTGAGTTAGTTAGTGTGTAGACTCATGTTATTTTGACTGACAATGTCAACTACCACAGTTTTCCTTCAAACGATCTTCGCTTGTAGAAACAACGGGTATTAATTATTCTAAGGGTATTTAATGTTTTTATTTACACATGTATGCATATAAAAAACTATAAATAGTATGCATATAAGCTATATCAATAATAATATATTTTATTTGATTTGATGTGTTTATAGATTCATTTTATTTTTAATTTAAGTTTTAGTTTCGAATTATTTATAAGTATCGATTAATTATTATTCATCATATATGTTAAAATGTATAAAATATTCTTAATACCAATAAACCACTGAAATATTATCTTTTACAACGTAATTTAGAAAAGTATATGCGTAGTAAACGCGGTAAATCGCGGATGGTCCTCTACTACGTATCCAACTCTAAAACTGCTTTGAAACTGATAAAAAAACTAATCAGCTGTACCAGTGTAATTAATTTTACAGCGATTCATTATTATAACGAGCCATTAATAAATGTCCCCGTGTTGGGACCTCCTTCCTCTCTTTTCCATGTCAGTCTGTCTGTTGCTCTTGTTGACCATTCTTTGTCGTAGCTATGAAGTTCATCGAACCATCCACCACCCTGTAATTATCTTGGCCCGGCGATTATTAGGTATGTGTAGTGTAAATTAATCCATAGAATATATTGTTATATATAAAATAGCATTGTGAATGCAAAATAAAACACTTATAAAAATCAAGTTGTTAAGTTTTATGGACTGTTATACCTACTCAAAACATAAATAATATTATAAATAGTTTTATGGATATTACAATTTATAAAGAAAAACCTATATTATTTTACTCCATGCATATGAATCTTAGCATTAATTAGTATTAAAACTTACGCGAGATAAATCCAATATAGAGACACGATTTCATTCAATCGTATTCAATCGGACGGAATCGCCAACTGGTTTGGGTCTGTTACGAAGACCACCATTAGCGTGGCATTGCAATATGTAACACTGGCCCTGGGGTACTATTTTTGAAAGTATGACACTCATTTTCGTGTGATTTTTGTATGGAAAAATAGCTCGTTTACTGTATAAACATGAGTAAAAATACTAGTTTAACCCTTTCACCGCGGGATTTATATCGGTTGTCGTGATCCCAACGCAAAACATAGTGAATCGAAGATAAATTACCTTCAACAAATACGGATGTGGAAAACTTAAGTGTTACACTTAATTATGAGATTAATGTGTATGATATTGTAAATTATTACTAGACTACATATTTATCTAATATGAACATATTTTTATCCGAATACATCAATAATACTACTAATAATAAATCTGTAAGCGTTGGTTATGGAGTGTTTATAAGCTCTATACATGATCATCATCATCATCATCATCAACCTATACTAGTCCACTGCTGGACATAGGTCTCTCCCATGGCACGCCACTGAGCTCGGTCTTGAGCTTTTCTTTTCCAATCACTGCCAGCAACCTTCCGTATATCGTCGCTCCATCTAGCCCACGGGCGTCCTACACTACGTTTGCCAAGACGCGGTCTCCACTCAAGTACTCGTTTTCCCCAGCGGTCATCGGTTCTGCGGCATATATGACCAGCCCATTGCCACTTCAGCTTACTAATTCTCTGGGCTATGTCGGTAACTTTAGTTCTCTGCCGGATCACTTCATTTCTGATTCGATCCTTCAGAGATACTCCGAGCATAGCCCGCTCCATAGCTCGCTGAGCGACTTTGAATTTGTGGACTAGTCGCACCGTGAGTGTCCACGTCTCGGATCCGTACGTCATAACAGGCAGGACGCATTGATTGAAGACTTTAGTCTTCAGACTTTGGGGTATGGGCGACGAAAAGACCCGACGAAGTTTACCAAATGCTGCCCATCCCAGCTGTATTCTCCTATTGGCTCCCCTCTATACATGATACTGAAACTAAATTGATGACTATATGATTTTTAGATCTTTTACATACGTATGTTTCTCCATAACTCTTAAATGAATTTTATGAAGCTTGGTAGATAACCTTTAAGACGGACGCAGGATAGACTACTTAATTAGTTTAGTTTAGAATTTATTTACGAGAACGGAGTCGCGGGTACAGCAAAATAAGTAAACCTGGTTGGAATATACGACGCTCGCAAAATGGGCACGAAAATGATTGTCAGACTAATCCGACGTTCGCGGGGACAGGATTAAATGTGTATGTTTTTTATTTTACTTTTGCATGCAGTAGCTACTGGATTTTGATGAATGTTTAAGCTATATCTCATTCCACAGTATAGCAAAATAACTACGAAGTCGCGGCCAAAAGCTAGTGAAATTCAAATATCTGCTAAGATATTTCACAAGAAAGCTAGACCTTAAATAAAAAACCGGTTGAATGCGACTTGCATCACCCCGAAGTGGATTCTGCAATTGCTTCCCTGTCGCAAACTCGAAATGAATCAATTCGTAAGATATTGAATAAACACAAGACTAATACGAAATATTAAAAATACGCTTACAGTAAAAAATCACAATGACGGAAAAAATTGTACCTATGACAAGTACAACATTACTTTTCAATTTTTCGCTGAGTTTAATTTACCTAACTTAGTTTAGTTAATAAATATTAGTTTAGTTAATAATAACTTAATTTAGTTAACTTGTATTTATTTAATTCCCCTACAATATCCTCAATAGAGCTATGTACTCAAGTATTATTTTCTTTTTTGAATTTATTTTTATTTCTTTTGTTCGAAACAATATTTATTTTTTTTATTTGTTTTTTTTTGCATTCAGTTGGCAGAGCGTAGGTCGTACATAGACTTAGGTCGCTAGTTCAAGCCGGCCCGCATATTTTTTTTTTACCCTTTTTATTTCTTAGTTTAATATGAACAATAATTAAGTTTGATATTCCAAGAAACTTTTTCAAAGTTCAGACTATAACATAAAATTAAAAATACACTAACAGTAAATATTTACTTTCATAAACTTACCTTATATACTTATTAAGAAATTTCACAACCAATCATCACTTTGCACTTAAGTTTCATCCGCATGTAGTCGTCAGTCGGTTACAACATATTTTGACTATTTATCGAGTACGCAGTGTTATGCGCGTGCGCGTTCGCCGTCGATAGAGGCTGTTAGGTGATTGTTAGTGCGCCAGTGGAAGTTTGACTCTTAACCAACAGATCAGAGACCGTACTCTCAATTAACAAGCGGTTCCCAAACATTTCATGTTTAGTGAGGTCTCGAAATATATGAGGACGACAGAATTGCAGAAGAACTTGTACACATATTTTTTTTTTGTTGCAACTAAAGAGCTCAGATACAGACAGATATATCAGAAATAAAAATACCTTTAGTACATAAGAAGTCTTTGATATAGACAATGTTGGGATTGTTCTTTTAACTTTTAAATCAGCCTATCAAAATGAACAATTTTTCCTGTGGGACCAATGCTGGGAACTCAACATCTTTTTCGACATTTTCATACAAAGCCGGTCAACAGTTTTAGTTCCAAGCATGGGTACAGTGGCGGTCATAATTGCATTACCAGTTTCCTAACGCAATATGAACAAATATTGGCAGTTACGACCTTCTTCTTCATTGATAAGCACACAAGCACACATTTACATATCGCACTCTTTCAATTAACCCAACAAGAAAGATATAACTAATAGTTCATACAGTCTTTTATTTTATACGATCATAAAGTAAATATTTTGTGAATATTTCAAACGTCTACCTTTTGTCGTTATCAATATTGAGCAAAAACAAGCGAAAATATCACGTTTGTTGTATGGAAGCCCCCTTAAATATTTATTTTATTCTATTTTTTAGTATTTGCTGCTATAGCGGCAACAGAAATACATCATCTATGAAAATTACCTACCTGGTGCCAGACGGACAGACAGACAGACAGCGGAGCGATATTCATAATACTTTAGTTATTATTACTGGTAGTAAATTACTTATAGTATTTTTTGTATTTTGCTGATTTAAGCCCCTTAACAGAATAATCTTCATAATAAAAGTTGCCATAAATGTAAACGGCTAAGATGTTAGTAACGACGGCTGATTAAATACCATTACCTCCATCAAATTGTCATTATGCATTTTAGATACCTAGTTTCATAATTCATTCATGGCATGATTTATTCAATTCACAGGCAACAATAATGAAGATTTTTCTTCTGTGGAACGTGTCATAGCGAAAGACTTTCCGGTTCCTACCTACTTATTCAACTACATTAAAGAAAATGTGTGGAGCCCAAAAGCTATTCCGTTTACAGCTTTGCTTAAAATATTTGATATTTTTCAGTATCCTGCCTATAATTGATTCAGCTTTCGGCCCCATAATATTTTTATTAATTTGTACTGATAGCAAAATAATAACTCTCTAAAATATGCATGAGTTCGTTCCATCAGAAACATTGATAAATATTTTTGATAACAGTATTGATAAAGATGAGGCCGAAAGCAGAATTTAGTTTTAATATAATAATAATTTAATATGAATATGAGTTAAAAACAGAATACAATACGGAAGGATATAGGGATCAATGCCCTATATTTAGTATCTATTATCATGTTACTAAAATGTTCACTACCTATTCAAACGAATTAACAAATCGAATCCGGGTCTCTCAGCTGGCAGAAACATCATTACCGCTAACGCTACTGAGAAGTTAGGAAATCTGATGAATTTACTTGTTATTGCAATTATAGAAGTAATATACTGATGAAATAAGTTTATGGGTCGAATCGATTAAGCATCGTTGCTGTTGCCTTGGTATATGCTCTTTATCACGTTATGTTAACGTTCACCAAATGATATGTGAAGTATCTTATCCTTATCCTTACTAATATTATAAATGCGAAAGTGAGTTTGTTTGTTTGTTTGTTTATTTGTTTGTTTGTTTATTTGTTTGTTTGTTTGTTTGTTTGTTACGCTTTCACGCCGTAACTACTGAACCGATCATCATGAAATTTTGCATACAAGTTCTTTGGAGTACGGAGAAGGACATAGGCTACCTTTTAAAAAATATTTTGTAACGAATGTACCAAACATCTAGTCATATATACAAAACCACGAGGTGTCCGCGCCAAGCTTAAGTCAAATATTATTGTCATTGAAGAAATCTTAAGTACTATATTATGCCTTTTTACAAAGTAACTGTTTTACATAATCTTTGAATTTTCTAACAGGCATATCTAGGATTGGTTTTAATAATTTGTTATAAAAACATATACAGTTCCCCATGAACGAATCACTAACTCTGCTAAGCCGATACCGCGGTAGAAATAGTTTATGATTGTTATGAATCCCTCAAGTTTAAGCCGTAGATGGCAAGAATTGCCCCTTTTTTGTTATATTAAAATAGTTTGAATGTCGGCTGCATTTCCCCAGGGAAGTAGTCCATATGACATTAAACTATGGAAATAGCTAAAATATAGCCTAGCAGTTGTCTCATCTGTTAATTGTCTAATCCTTCTAACTGCATATGCTGCGGAACTGAGTCTATTCGAAAGTTTTAGTTCATGAGCGCCCCATTGCAATTTAGAGTCTATTTTGATTCCCAAGAAGGTGGTACGTTCATTTACGAAATCTAATATTTTACCTTCAACTAGTATGTCAACGTTGGACTGCCTCACATTGGGGACTGTAAATCGAATGCATTGGGTTTTTTGCGCATTCAACAAGAGATTTTTGGCTGAGAACCAATTTGATAAGTGATATTTTTCGCTTCAACGTCTTCGATATTGCGGTCCAGCTTGAATATTAATTGAATATTAGAGACGTGTCATCTGCAAATAACACTATACCCGCTTGTTTTTCAACCATACAAGGCAGGTCGTTGACATAAACTAAGTAAGAAAGGGGGCCTAAAATGGATCCTTGGGGCACATCTATTTTTAAGTTAGTTCCTTTAGACTTTGTGTAATTCATCTCGACTGTCTGCAACCTATTTTTGAAATATAATTCTATTAATTCAATGGACTTATTTTCAAACCCGTATTGCCAGAGCTTAAGCAAATGTGTCTGATGATCAACGCAATCAAATGCTTTTGAGAGATCACAAAATGCACCAATAGCATCTTGTGAATTCTCCCATGCGTTATAGATATGAGTAATTAGCGCTACCTACTCCCGCATCAGTGGTCGACTTTCCGCCAGTAAAGCCAAATTGTTGACTATGGAAGATGTTGTGGTTCTTAAAGTAAAGCTGCATTTGTTTGAGCATTATCTTTTCAAACACCTTGCTCAATACTGGCAAAATGGAAATAGGTCTATAATTACCAGGGTCTGACTTTTCTCCTTTCTTAAACAACGGTAATAATTTACTGCATTTCATTAAATTAGGAAATATACCTTCATCAACGCATTCATTAAATAATACTTATAATATGGCTCACAATACTGAACCAGAGACGACCTGAAACAGACATTTCCCAGTGAAGTTCAGATTTTTCAAAATTTAGCTCTTTGAATGCATTGACTATCACTGGGGAAATTATTTCTAAGTGGGTCTTCAGCTCGGTTAGGGAAAGAATTTATATTAGAAGTAATGTCTAAGGGAATGCTGGTAAAAAAGTCCTCAAAAACATACTACTACTACTATTTCTTTAGTTGAGGTATTAATTTTATCGCCGCATTTAATTTGACTAATGTGGTTTTTAGATTTAATTTTACCAGTTTCTTTATTTATTACATTTTAGGTTTTTATTTTATTTTATTTGGAGCCTCATTTATTTTCCTACTAATATAAAAGGATTTAGCAAGTTTACAAACTTTTTTTTCAGCAGCGTCGAAAGCACCATATGCTAAAGAAACTCGCTTGCCAAACATATTACATAACCAAAATAAATAAATTGTTCTAATAGTATCGTTGAGTTAGTATCCCACAACACAAGTCTCGAACTTACTTTGGGCCTAGCTCAATCTGTGTGATCTGTGATATTTATTTTATAACCTATAATAAACATAACGTTGTTCTTAAGACGTCAGTTTTATTTGTAGAATCTAGATGTTAGTCACGTAAGAAGGTAAAGAAAACCACAACAAAAAGTTTAGATGATGGCACGAAACCTTTTTTCTTCACTTCACGAGTATTCTTGTTTTAGACCTACTATTCATGTAGGTAGTATTTTTTCATCTATTCTTCTTTTTAAATATTGGCTCTGTACAAAAAATTGAGATACACTGGCTAAAAGTGTATCTGCGCAAATTTTAGTTCTCATTTCGATCAAGCTGGAATAAGTCTGAACAACTCATAATGTCAATTTATAAATCATCATCCTCCTTACCTTATCTCATTATCTGGGGTCGGCGCAGTATGTCTTTTCGTTCCACAACTCCCTTTCCCCCGTTATGCCCATATCCACTCCCACCGCCCTCATGCCCTTCTACGCATTCTATCCATCGCAATTTTGGTCTTCCCCCTTCCTCGGTATCCTTACCATGTCAATTTACAGATTTAATATTCCTTTCTTCCACTATCATTCGATTGGAACTGCTCGTATGTTTTTAAGCGTGTTAAAGGCTTATTGGTCTAACATTTTCAATATGTTCTCAAAGGCTTTAAAGGGTGTGGTATTACATACTCTGTTTTCCAGGCATGCGAAATAGTTTGCCCATTCGATTACTAGCGCGTCTATCCACTCAAAATACCTACAATCGTATTTGACAATAAGTACCTAATAGGAAGTAAGTTTAACCCTGAATACGTCGCATGAAGCCAAATGTAATTACTTACATACTTTTTGTAATACGAGTAACAAAAAAGTGATCAAACGGATAAGGACCAACATTCTTATTAGATAATTTATTATTACATAGTGTTTTTGAGTTCAAGTAAAACAGTAGAAGATATCTAAATCCTCCAAAATATCTATTTCCATTTTTTTTATTGAGTTTAATTAGTGAATAAGTTTTACTTTTATTAATTAAATAAATAAATAAAATGTGGTGCAAAATTTCCAAAAAATCGAAAGTGCGGTACCTTCCTAGGTTTCCTTCCTGCGTCGCTGTTTCACGACTGAGTTTGCGTGTCTCCTCCCTAGATCTCAGCGTTGCTTCCCATCAGGCAAGATAGCGGTCAAACGCACTCAAATTATTCATTTAAAAAAAAACTTGTGTTTCCAAGTAACATGTAAAGTAGTCGTAACATGACCAAGTGTCGCCAGTCTGAATTCTTCGCCCGCGTGGAAATTTACTACCATATACTTATTGCTCTATTTAATAAGAGTATATTATAAGAGCCATTTGGAAAGATTTTAATCCTTAAAAAAATATTGTATTGCCTCCAGTGGAAGTATGAATAGATTTTCAACTTCATTGCAAAATGATTTCAATCAAATACCTCACTGGTACTTAATAGTGAGTAGTTGTATTAGGTAACGCAAGTCCTTTTGCGATTAAAAAGAATGCAGTTTTATGTATATGCATTTTTTTAGTTGGTTTGAGAATTTTTCTTCTGTGTTCATACGCAGAAATAAAGTTTTTATTGCAAAATAAAACAATGGAAATGTTTACATTTTTAATGTCGCAACTTAATTACATTTCACTTTATCTATCTTAGGTACAGTCAGATACTAAGATATTTGACCAGGCGCTCTACGTATATCCTGCATTTTCTCTTAAACATAATATAACATTGAAATAAAAATATACATTCAGAAAGATTTTAAAGATGACTTTCTGAATATACATTTTCATGTAAATATTATTTTTAGTTTAAGAGAAAATTCAAGATATAGGTAGAGGGCCTGATCATGTACCCAAGTATCTGTCGTATACTGATCACATTTTTAGACCGCTGAAATCAGTTCTATTCACAATATCAACTTAATATTTACACTATGTCAGTCCAATATTATTAAAGTTTGAGCTTTTTTGCAAATTTCAGCCAACAACCAAGATAATAACATAGAATCATATAAACGTAGGTGAAGTAAAAATACTCAACCTTATTTAACTTTGATAACAGCTCTAAGTACATCAAAACAGTTTACATGGCATTATCGATATACGAGTATTATACTATGAATCGAGCAATTCTCGTATATTTATTAATATATGTAGCTACAATAAAGATCTCAGAAACGGCTTCAACAATTTCGACCAAATGTAGTATGTAGAGAACTTGTATGTACGGGGGTAAATAGACGACCTAACTATGTTTCATCCCTAGAGAACTTCTCCAAAGGAAGCTGGTCATCCATGTACAAAGATATTAAACAGGTTATTAATGTATAAATCAGCTACTGAATTGCGGGTCAGGAGAAGTTAACTAACGGTGTCACTATTCACATCTGCCCAGAGGAAACCTCCCGATGGGACTTGCTCCCATTTTAGTAAATTGACTGTACGTGATTAATAAATTACTTGTTTGTGCTATATATTGTTTTCTTAATTAGAAATCCTTCTATTATCTGCCTCATCATACTTTACAGAAATTTAAGGTTGTAAGAATTACTTTATACCTTTCTAAAAGACTGCGCGCTTATAAAAAAACATGTCATACCTTCTCTTCAGTGACCCCACTGACCTCGCTAGTTTTACTTAGAGTTATATCATTAGTTACGATATCTAAAGAACCATTCTTACTCAATCCACACAACGACAAAATACGCCCGGCCAGATTCTGTTTCTTTACAACATACAACACTATAATTATGATAGTTAGGGCAACTACGACTATTCCTACAATGATTGGTGCGCTTTGATCCATATCTTGGTTTTCTTTGGTAAGCCTTGCGTTTTCTGTTTTGAGGAAATCTTGGAGTGTTGCGAAGTATTCTAGTATTCCCTTTGTAGATAATTCCGTTTCTCCTGTCATCTTTTTGAGAACCGTCCTCCAATCTTCACTAGCACCAAGAGACATGCCATCACTGTAAAGAAAATTAAGGTTAGATAACCTGGTAATAGACAATACTCTCCATACATCTTTAATCCATTTTATAACATAAATGTGAAATTTTCTGAGGATCATCATCAAAGCGTTTCTCTCGCTTAAAAAAAAGGTAAAAGAAAAATACTTGACAATTGCAGGTGACGTCGAAGGCAAAAGATAGTTTTGCATAATTGATGATATAAAAAGCACGAGAAAATTGCAGATAACTACATGAAAAGCCTGTAACAGCTTTATATTTAATTTATCATTTATCACTGAAGATAACACGACATCTGCAGCTCAGTACCGCAAGTGCCGATGAATCGCAGGGGGTTCGATCCTTGGCCAGGTCAGGAAGTCTGGGGTGTTTATCTATACAAGTTAAGAACTTACAGTGAGTCTAGCTCAATCTGTGTGAGTTGTCCATATATTTTTATTTCATTTTTACCACTTTGACAGTATAATAAATATCACTTATTGACTTTTATCATCTCGTACTTAAAAAGTTAACGTTATGTGACATACTTCGAACAACGCCTTGGGGTACTCATGATTTTCTATCTCTGATTGACAAGCAACCATAAGTAACATATTCTAAAATGTATTGTGGTTGTTGCTCTCTGCACGTTACAAATCACGAGAGTCAACTCGATAGTCTGGTTTTGCAAGTTGTAGATAGAACATATAAGTATATCTACCTAACTTTACTCTCATCGTCGCAATTGTTCATAAACATAATAATATGATTAAGACATTTGTCATGTGGACCATTGTATTATGTAATAGAAAAAGAACTTTTAGGTCTTTCAATCTATCTAGTGATCTAAAAGTACTTATTCAAAACATAAAATGCTAGGCTGCATCTCCTCTCGTAAAATTGATCATGGGAATGGACTTAAAACCGATGGTATTGTAAAAAATGAATCTCTAGGCAACAGTTTGCTGATTCCCGCGTCATTCATCTATAGGGCAACCATCTTGGGGCGTTTGTGTCAGCTAACCCCACGTAAATATATCCAGATAAATTTCAGTGAGACTCGTGGTACCTATTTTTTAATGATTCCTTGCCTATGCCTTGCATACCACGATTGCAGGTCGGCCATTGGTTGATATTAAGCAAACATAGATAATTTAAATAATTACTCGACTTATATCGAGTACATTTTTGTCATTTGGAGTTTTCAGGAATTTTGTACCTAACAAAATTTCTTTGACAGGAACATTTTGATAAAGACTTATATAAGATATCATACACAAAATAAAATTAATCAAGAATGCCACCCTGAATTGTGCTTGGTTCAAAGGTGGCATAATAGTAGCTGAGTTTCCCCTATGGATAGCTATGGATATCCTTTGAACCAGGTACCACCCAGCCGGCCTATTTGCTAACTCAGTGACCAACGTTTTGATAGTCACTTCAAAATACATTGCGGGTTTCCTATGATTTACTATTTTTATTGAAGATATATAAAACGTAATGTACTTTGAAATTACTATCAAAACGTTGTACACTGAGTTAGCAAATAGGCCGGCTGAGCGGAGCTTATATAAGTAACATTTAAATTTTATTTAGGTTCGGATATATTTTTTTTATTTTACTTATTTTTATGTGATTATGACTTCTAGTACAATATTATATTAATCAACTTAAATTTGTAATATTATTTGTCTTTTTTATACTTGCATGCCCATTTTATAACAACATGTAGAACTGTATGTATGTACTTGAACACCATATTGCATACTATATTTTAAGCAAATAAGTATTGAGACTGGTCAATTATTTAAGACACCAGACCTGACAGAAGAATTACTGCGTATCTCCACAATTGAATGCTTATACATATACAGCTGTACAACACATAACTTAGCTGTTTGGCAGCAGTAATACGTGACACATGGGAGTTAGCATATTGATTTATTGATAGTAGATCCATAAAATTAAGTTGACAACACATTCGTAGTTATCTGGAAGAAAAGAAAAACGTAGCATGTACTTGCTGCTTCTCTTCCCGCGCAGAATGTAAAAGCCAATGGAGGGAATGGGCGAAAATCAGATAAATCATGTTAATCGGCGATGCGGCTAGCAACCCATAATTATTTTGATTCCGTTTTCATCACGGAGTTTTCATCTACTCGCCCACTAATATGCTAAGCGTGGCTTTTAGGTCTTATGGCCCTAGGCTCTGTGATTTGTTCCCTTGACGTCGAGTCGCGATACGACGAGTCGCCACCACGTCTGCTTTAAATAAAAGCGGCAATTTTGCGAAGACATGGCGGCTATTCGACTTGTCGCGACTCGACGTCAAGACAACAAATCGCTCTGTTTACCCCGCAAGGGAAAAGACGTGATAGTATGTATGTATAAAGTTAAGTTACACTCTTCTACAAGGTGACACCTTGACCATCCTAGAAGGTGAGGAAAAAGATGCATATTAAAATGACCTGAGCATTTTTCCCGCTTCCTTCTCGCCATATATGGAGCATTCGTGTAGAGGTCCCGTGTGGTTGGCACGCTTGCACAGAGACGACAAGATTTGGAATTCCAGAACGTGCGATATCAGGTAGCTGAAACAATGGAAAAATGGTTTTACTATGTACTGTTATCTACTGGGCGACTGCTGCGTTCATTTGTAGCATTTAGAAATGATAGTGTCATTCTGACGGCGTGTTATTCTCGTACGTTGAAACAAGTTCAGTCTTAGTTCATTAAAATTGAAAATTTGTTATGAAAAAAAAAAAAAATCCACAGGTAGGATTCAAACCACGTCCCTTAGTTTGACAACCTAAGTGTGCTACCAACTACACCAACTTGACTAAGAATCACCGCCGTCTGTGGCGAGTTCTCACATACTTACATATTGTTAATTTTATTATTATACCGATCATTGTATAAAGATCAATTATATATAAAATCAATTTAATCTTATGTATATATTGTAATTCGAAGTGCTTTGTTTTCTATGTAAAGTCTTAAGAACTTTTAAGGCATAATGCACCTAACTTTCATTAAAATTAGGCCGAGCATCAAGTATTCTATCTGATGTCACGTGAAAGATTGTAACTATTATATTTTTTCTTTATAAACCTTTATTTATTTCCTTGCCTGTCGATGTTATGTACCACTGCAGGGCAAAGGCCTTCACCACCTCCTCCTTCATAGGCTTAGGAATTTTTTATTTTATATTATAAGAAAAGAGAACATAGTTTAAATTCCGTTTTCAGGCTATTTCATTTACTCCGTTATAATAAAAGTAAACGTCTTATTTTAACACTTTCCGGGACGTCCCGCCTGTAGATGTAGACTTCTATTGTTATATTCATTGCGTCTGGTCCAGTGTCCGTGAATGAGTTAATTAGTTTATTCGAAGTTTTACAAAGCAAAATATTCTTAGAAAATATAAAAAAATCCTCTTTTACCAATACTTGGTTGTTATCTTTAGAACTATGTTACTAGCCTATGGCATTTTTAAGCCTGGCTGTGCTGAGCTAATGTGTGAAATGGGTGCATTGATTGGATCCGGAAATCTACCCTCCAGATAAAAAATAAAAAGGGATTCCTATCACGGTAATGGTATCTAATTACCGTACCTATAGGGCCGTTGGTGAATAAGTAGTGTCGTGTTATCTAAAAAAATTAGTTGTCTGTAAAGTCGATTTACGGACACAATTTTTACGTGAAAGCGGTGGGACATATAGATGCGTCACAAAACTCACAAACCGAACGCTTAGTCCGATCGTGCCTCTCTATCGCTTGTTTTGCACTCTCGCTTGCACACGAACGTGACACTTTTTCGTGCGTGCAGCCGGCGTTGACCGATTTATAAGATGTTATCAAATCAGAAAAAAAACGAAAATTAAAAAAACTTACGTAATATACTGGACATGAGACACGACGTGATATTTTGCCGCAGGATCCAAATCGCTCTCGTTTCTTGGTACTGGCGGAGATACACCTGTTTCTTTCATCCTAAAAAAATAACTTTGTTAACTTAAAATATTTTTACACGCTTACTCGAAGATGTACATCATAACTAGAGATGAAACGGATATCCGGTATCCAGCCTATCCTACCTTCACTATCATTCATTATCCGGCCGGATACCGGATAGTAATTTAGTTAAATCATACTACAATAGGTTATGAACACCATTTATTTTTATAATCGCTTACCACACAATTAGTTTAGTACTCAAAACTAACAAGTGGCAAATTGTAGTGAATTAATAGGTACCATGTTTTTACATTTGTTGGAAAGAAGCGATCCTGAAAGGGCCAAATATCCGGTAGCCGGATATCCGGCACTCTGGTCTCGTACCTTGCCGAATTTTCGGTATCCGGCCAAACCACTAATCGTTTCATTACTAATCATAACTCATAGTTACGTCAGATGCCTTTAGGCAGCTTGAAAGATCTGAGCCAGTGTTAGCCACTTAAATACACGAACAACAAACCTAACCCATAGGCTAGACAAGACATGATTCTAAATTGTTTTTATTTTACTTTTTGTAGCAAGACTGTAAAGATGTTGTTGCGTAGATACTCATTTTTTCATCAGCTTGTGTCATGTGATTAGGATTAAATAAGAAATTTGACAAAAAATTGTTTGTCCGTCTGTAACGTCGGTTAACTATAATTTTACTTGATAACGGTGGAAGAGAGATAGATGCGTCACAAGTCGAACGCTCTATCGCTTGTTATGCGCTCTCGCTTGCACACGGAACGTGACATTTTTTCGTGCATGTAGCGGGGACGTTCATCGATTTATAAGACGTTATCACATTAAAAAAAAATTAAGCTCGAAAAATTAAACTCCGTAATTTGTATTATGATATTTCGTACATGTATTTTTGTTAGTAACGTTTCCACCGGAAATAAAGTAACGTTTTATTTAACACTTTGCAAACAAAAAAAACTACTATTTGTCACGTGCAGACCATTATATATAAAAGGCCAATTTTCCTTATGATAAATGGCGACAAAGCGACAAAGGTACCAAGTAATGATGATGAGTTTTGAAAAGCAAACAATGTGAACCAAGTGTTATTTGGAAATCTTTGTGTGAAGATCGCAATAAATATATTTTGCTCAGAATGTATAATGTTTGATACATTCTTGCAAAACTGACTTGATGCTGGTCTGGGAGAAAAGAAAAAACCGGCCAAGTGCGAGTCGGAGTCGCACACAAAGTGTTCTTATATTATTATTATATTATGTAACTGAAAATGTATGATTTTCGCAATTTTTCCTTAATCTGTGCTACAAGACGTTGCTTTGTACCAAATGTCAAGTTTCTGAGTTCACGACGGGAAGTAAGAGTACTTCCCGTGATCCCACAGAGGTGGGTTTTGATTTGTACCCTTGCGAACGTCGAAAATTTACGGCATGAACGGCTGTATCTTTTGATGCGTTGGCTTAGAAATTTGAATTTTTCACAGCTCCAAGGGACAGTAGACTTGGGTATTTGTAATGCATTTCAGCTTAATCCTGATTCTGAGACAGACGTACAACAAAGAGATCCTATAAAGATACCGTTTTTTCCTTTTAAGGTACGGAACCCTAAAAACGTAGTACCTCTGTACCAGATACTTCTCTTCCAGCGCAGATCGTAAAAGCCGATCGAGGGAATGGACGAAAATCTGACTAAGCATTTTGATGGATGCAATTTTTTTAATCCAATGAATGAATCTTTATTTATAAGAGTGCATAAATGTTTGCAATTTTTTTTTTTATCTATCTGGGATTGTACCGAATAAACTAAGATGGATTATTATTTTTTACTAACTACTAATTCAAAAACGTCATGTGCCTCGCTTCAAAAATGACGAAGAATTATAAAAAAAAAAAAAAAAACTTGTTTCACAATGAAAATTACGAAGTTTCATACAAACTGGCAACCTTATTTCAGCCCCTTAGGGATGGAATTTCCAAAAATCCTTGATTAGCAGACGTTAAGTAGATTTCGAGTTTTCGGAACTAGTAAGTGAGTGATTTTCGCTTTTATACATGGAAATTTTTATCGTAATGGAACCTGAAACATACCATATTTTTGACGTGGAACGACTTCAAAATCGCTATACACGGGGTACCATGTCAGAAAACCGCTCCATAACGAATTGGTCGATATCGTCTGGCATCAATAACTACAAAACTATTCATCCTAGAAACATGATTTTAGTGACATTATTATTATTAGCGTATATAGTCAGCTCGCTGCTAAGACCTTGAGTGTGCATCGCGGCATCTGGTTTTCTATCAATCTTTAAAACTAAAAGCGACTCGCTGATATAGACGTTGCACGTTGAACCCCATAGCAGGGGAGCCCATGATGCTAAATGTGGATTTACTCGAGCGTCGTGGAGACCCATTGGACTTTAAAGATTAGGTGGTAGAACGGAAAAACGATTATATGATATTTTTCATTTCACCGGTAGGGAGAGCAGCTACTCTGATGAAATATACGAGCGCGTCTGATTAATACAAGCTGGCTTTATCACATGCCAAAAATTGTGTATTAGCAATAATCTGATGATTTGACCATGACGTCAGGGGGTGGGAGGGTAACAAAAGTGAAGACAAAAAATAAAAAAAAATCACAAATGTATTCACGGGCGTGGTGGGCTGTTTTTTATTAGGAACGAAATAATTCAAGAATAACTAGGATCATATAATCTGACATAAGCATATGTAGAAGCAAAAAAAAAACATAACACCCCATTATTAAAGTCGGATATGTGGCGGAGGTAGGTGTCCGAGTTATCCGTTATATCTTAATCTGACGCGTTCGAGTTAATCCCAAAATCCCCCTCTTGGGCTCCCCTACTACCACGGCCGTGTGAACCTACACAGCCCCACCCGATTATTTTAGTTGCCAGCATTGGTCCCATAGAAAAAGTTGTTCATTTCGACGGGCTCAATCGCCCCTTTAAGGCTCCATAACGATCAAAATTTCACTGCATTGATGGACATAAATATCCAATTTCTTTATTACCTAAATTTGGACATGGCTGACCAAAAAGTCTGTATTTGATAATGTGATGATACTATATTCGAGTTAGGACCACAGTTAGGACTATTTCACAGTCTTAACCTAAAAATATATCATACAGCTAGCTGTACTCAAGTGGGCGAATGCTTCCGGGCCCGAAACCACAACAAAAATTGGTGTAGACTGCTCATAATTTTACTACCGATCGTACGAATAAATAATTTTAACACAATTCACAAAATTCACATAAATTTTTCAACAAACTTTCCTATCCGGTTGTAAAAAATCGGATATACAACGTGATTTTGTACCTTCTAGCTATATTGGAATCTCGAAATCAGAATCCCTAATGGAATACGGAATTGCAAGAAAAAAGCAGATTGCAATAAATTGTTTTCCCGTAGAAAGTCGCCGATCAGTTGGACGAATTTCTATAGCAGGCCATAATAATTTTTTATTAGATTATTATATATTTTTTTATATGATTCTCAGATTTCAATAAAGCTAGGAGGTTCAAAATCACGCTGTGTATGTTCACCAAATGAAGTGCGTATTAATGAATGTACTTTAATGGTCTTTAAACATTATATTACACATCAGAAAACCACGAATGAATGACAGCTTATTTGTAACGAAATATATTTTAGAGAAATTATCAACGGACTCAATCTAATTTTCGCCTTCAATGAAAAAATAACTGACCAAATGCGAGTCGGACTCGCGCACGAAGGGTTCCGTACCATTATCTATAATAAGTTTAATATAAAGATTTGTTAATATCATTTCAAGCTGTCGTGGTCAAACTAAGTAGTTCACACTGTCCCGTTTTGCTATGTCGTGTTTTATTTCAATAGTTAATTCAATATTTTTTTTTTTTTTTATATACGGACAAATCACACAGATTGAGCTAGCCCCAAAGTAAGTTCAAGACTTGTGTTATGGGATACTAACTCAACGATACTATATTTTATAACAAATACATATATAGATACACATCCAAGACCCAGGCCAATATGAAAAAGATCATTTTCCATCTTGACCTGGCCGGGGATCGAACCCGGTCACTCCGTGTCGCAGGCAGGCAAGTTGACCGCTGCGCCACGGAGCTAGTTATCATAATATGAATCAATCAATCAGAATGAATACTATATCAAACTTTTTCCTTTCGAGCTTCTATAATACCAGGAAGGTCACAAAAATAATATTTCAGTGTCATGGAAACTATAAATAAATATATAGGGACAAATCACACATATTGAGCTAGTCCCAAGGTAAGTTTGAGACTTGTGTTATGGGATACTAACTCGACGATACTATATTTTAAAACAAAAGAATATTTAAATCTCAGTTTTCATCATAAAGAATATCTAGCGATACTTCCGAGTAGTGCGTGGTGCTCACTTACCATTACTAATTTTAATATTCCATGAAGATAAAGTTCAAGATCTATGCTGAGATCAAGGAGAAATTATTGACAAGCGAAGGATTAAAAAAATAAAACCATAGTTACAGATGATTGATAACTACCTCTATGTAATAGTCAGACATTATCGCAACCAAATCATGCTGCAATAGTGTGCATGTTTATATATTTTTTTATTTATTACTATTATGTATGTATGAATGTATGTTAAAATATTCAATTATACCTACATATTTGTCTTGTATTACCTTTATTATTTATTGTTTTATTAATTTTATCCAAATATACCTACTGCGTGATTTTGAACCACTGAACTATACTGAAATCCTGGAATCAAAATCCCTATTGGAATACGGAATTGCAAGAAAAAAGGTAAAAATCGAAAAAAAAATGTGGCGTATTTCGATAGAATGTCAAATTTTTTCTTCCGTTTTGTACCATTTTTTCTTACATTTCTATATTACATTAGGGATTCTAATTCCAGGATTTCAGTGTAGTTCAAAGGTTTAAAAGCATGCGGTATGTCTCCTTCGTTAATTTTCTCACTTTTATCTTGCACCCATTCTATGACCTTTACACCACATCCCAAAGATAGAACTGGTAGATAATGCTTAACATTAAGTTATTACATTCTATACATAAACAATTTGTATGTGCAAACAATTAAATAAATAAAAAATATATTATTGATATATTTTCACCTTAGTTCCCACCAATGTTCATTCCAATTTTCCTGTGATTTGTTACCAAATACGTCCCATCTCCATTTATCCAAAACATAAGCGTATGCCATCAAAGGAAACTTCTCCAAAGCTATCCACAGAAGATGGTTCAGCACAACCTGCGGTCCTGTATCTTTCAGCAAGTTTAGCTTTTTCAAGTGTTCCGGCGTGGTCAATTGAACAGCAACAATATCTGACACCGCATCATGAAATGCTGAAAGCAGGATAATAAATTTAAATATATAATATCTCATAAATATTGCTGATATTAATTTGTTTTTATAGCATTACAATTCTCGGTATATTATTCAAATTAAAAATATGCAACAAACCTACAAAGCAACCCATCACTAAAGAAAGCGTAACAAACAAACTCACTTTCGCATTTATAATATTAGTATGGATATACATTAGTATAACCCTAAAAACACCACCTGTATTTTACTAAATTATTATCTTTTGAATTAAGCGTCTTGTTGAAATTCTTAGCAACATTATACTCTCTGTATCATGGAATGGGGCAATGAAACTAAAAACATTTTCGGGAGTATTATAGCTATTAATAACGAAAACCATTTTTCGTCTGAAAAAAGTAAGAAAGAAGGGAGGGGGTGAGAACCCTTTTTGTAAAAAAATATATGAAAGGAACACCGACACGAGCCTAGCTCTATATATCATACACTACTTATATTGTTCAATCTTTAGTTTTCCACTAGTATGTGCCCTTATATGAAATGCGTATAGCCAATTATATTATATAACGCATCATAATTGAATGGAGTAGCCAAACAAGAACCTAGCTCTTAAATATTAAACAGACAGACTAATATTATAAGAGGAAAGGTTTGTGAGTTTGTGTGTTTGTATATACTACCTACTGACCGATTTCAAAAATTATTCTTATTTCTTTGTCATCATTACATTTTCAGCGATAACATAGGCTATAATTTTATTATAAGAATTAGGGATCCTTACGAAAATTGCATTATTTTAACTCAGGATATAATATTTGCCCATAAAGATTTAAGATGCATGGTAACAGCCGTTTTAAGGTGACATAAAATTATCATTATATCACGATCGTATCAAATTTTACATTACCTGGAGTTGGACCATCGCGATATAAGGGAGGGAGATTTCTGTAGTGTTTGAAGTACTGCACATGCCCCAATAATCTAGCTGCTCTTGACAATCCAATTACTACATCTGTCACCTTTTCCCCACACCATTTGATCCTAAAATATTAATAAATGATGGATGTAGGGGATAATTGGTCAAGCCAGAAATATATTAGACATGTCTGTTATTTCTAACAAAAGGATCATTATCATACTGCCTCCGTGGTTCAATGGTTAAGGCGTTTGCCTGTAGACCCGGGGGTCGTAGGTTCGATTCCCACGGGAAGCATACTTTGTTTAGTTGTTTCCAGTGTGGTTAGGACATTGCAGGCTTGAATCACCTGATTGTCTGATAATTAAAATGATCCCGTGCTTCGGAAGACACGTTTAGCCGTTGGTGCCGGTTGCCATCTGGTAGTCGGTAAAGGAACCACGTCAGAGGCCGAGAGGCGGTTCCAAACAACGCTGACACCAGGGTGTGCATGGTCGATTGGTCGTGACATCTACTCGAAATTAATAAATGAATTATCATACTTATCTTGACCATTTCTTCACTTCTATGATTTGTGTCAATTAAAACTCTTTAGGCAGGAATTAGAACAAATGAGGTATGTGATCTGATAAAATTTGTCGTCTAAATAAAGGTTTTTTTCAAAAATACGTTACTTACTTGTAATGAACGCCATCACACATATCATGACTAGAAGGTAAACAATTGGCTGTCGTCATCGTCTCTTTGATATCTTCATAAGAGTCCTTTGCCGTCTCGAACCCAATGGACTGATGGAAAGCATCCACAGCATCAAATAGATCTCTAGCATGAATACTCTCGTTTGATAGTATATGAGGCCTAATGTGGTTTGGATAAGCAGCTACTTTGGGATAAACTGCTTGCCACTCTTGAGCCCATAAGTTGCCTGAAATTATGTTGAGTTTGGCTTAGTATCTTTGCTGTGTAAAATTAGTAGGCGTTAAATAGGTAGATGTAGGAAATTGTGAATACCTATCGAGCGTTATGACTGGCCTGTACTGGTAGCTGCATGGCAGTAAAATGTACCTAATTAATGCCATAATTAGTTAGGCGAGCTATAACTGTCATACAGTTACCGCAGACTACTCAGACTTTGGAAATAAACTTATAAGCGTCGCACAACGTAGGTACTCTCAAGTTAAGTTAATCTATTGCGCATTTTACTAGAATTATTAAAACCTAAAGCAGAAATTTCCTACACATTTCAAAGCTATACGTTGTATTGTAAGAGTTCAATTTTAGTTTCTTTGTTAATTTCAACAAAGATTGAATTTGATCGTCATAACTTTACCACAGATTGTTATTTTACTCACCTAATATATGAGCTGGAATTAAATTATCGTTATTCTTAAGATCATCTTTATAGTACTTTTTAAGCTTAATTCGTACATAATCATGAAGTAGATCATAAAATGGTTTTATTTCATGCCAAATCCTGTCTACTGTTTCCACAAAATGGTCATCTTCAAAGGCATATCTCCACATGTCTCCAGCATCGGTAAAGTTTTCCCCCTCAGCCACTCTATTCATCCTTGTAACATAGTCCTTGAAAATCGGTCTTATCTTCCTTCCAGTTGCGTCTCTATAAGCTTTCCAATAAAATGCTAGTTCTTTCGTATTGTTGCTTGTTTTGAAAAGATGTATCACGTCTGGAAATAGCAAATAAATAAAAAGCTGCAATATGGGCTGAGATATTGTATGTCGATAACGACATGTCAAAGTCGTTTTTTCTTACTTACGAGGACTTGACCGAAACAAGTAAAAAACAAGTACATTGATTTTTTGTCTCGGATAATCATATGCAAAATCCTTTGTGGTTGGAAACTATACACATCACTGCCACAGTGATGTGCCCAAGAAAACTTCTCCATTCCCAAAAAATTACCACCTGTTCTCGAAAATTTGGAGAACGGCGGCATATCACTACCTACCACTCATGCTGCGTGTTCCATCTTCAGAAGTGCAAGAAGTATTGTATGCACAGATCGTCACGCGACTCCAGATTCGCTGCATTACATCTATTTCTTCTCTTTGCTGAAACAGGCAGATAGGTATGTTACTATGCGAAAAACAGTTTCTTTGAATATTTATACCTAAGTTTATCCGAAGGTCAGGATTTTTTCTTCAAGAAAATGGACATGCCTAATCTTAGTTGAGTTGCTAAGTGGTTTTACTGTGCATTTTTAGATATTTTATTGACAAATCACACAGATCGAGCTAGGCCCACAGTAATTCTTAAACTTTTGTCGTGGGTCGTGGGGTAATAACTCAACGATATTATAATAGATACATATTTAATATATACAGAAAACCCTGTCAGACTCTTAAAGGGGTGATTCAGCCCGTCGATATGAACAACTTTTCCTACGGGGCCAAAGCTGGGAATTTAAAAAAAATTGACGTTCGCAAAAATTTTTATATGGAAATCTCCATTTTTTCCAGGGAATGGACCAATTTTAATACGGCTTTTCCTTTAAAAGCCAGTTTCCTTGCGATGGTTCTTGGCTATGTTTGGTTAATATCGGTCCAGCCGTCATCTCTTTTCCAAAATGATGTAATGATATAATGGCGTATGATTACTCTATTAAGTGCTTCACGCGTGCTATTATAATCGTTAAATGACGATTAATTGATAACTTCGACCTGATGCTGCAACCAAAATGGTCAACAGAAAACCTAACTCCTCGAAAACTTACAGCAGACATATCGTGTTTGGATTCAATATATTAGTTTTAATGAGTCAATTTCTTGAAGGTCTTTCTTGAAGATCTTGCAATACCGTCACGTTGACCTGGTGCTTTTTACTTTCTAAGGGTTGTTCCTTAAACTATATGTATTTTTGGCGTAGGGGGTGTTGTAAATTTTAATTAATTTTGCATGATTTACCTTGCTTTGGGGCATTTGTACATTTGTACCTCTTTCCTTTATAATTCTAAATTTTCTCTGAAGTTTTGGGTCGTTCTCGATCGCATCTTCATCCAAATACTTCTGCTTGATTATGTTCCAATATTGTTTTTTGATTTCGTCCTCTTCTGCTGCAATGCTTACCTGGAAATTATTTCAGTTTGTGTTATTTTTTTGTTAAAAAATTGTTTTTTTTTAATATATATTTTGTTATTTTTATTTTGAGGTGCCCTTTATTCCTTTTAATCGTAAGTTCTTAGATGGTCAAGTCTACAACTATTTCCATACTCATATAAAAGTTAATCAATAATTGGCAATACAAGGTAAGAAATATATTAAATAATAAAGTTAAATTGATTTAACCACCTATTTCAAATATATTAACTCAAACGATATTCACAATTTTACAAATTTATATTATGCTATTTGTCAGAGAATTATTAAATACTTTTTTTTTCTAATTTGGAATCTGATTATACAAAACCTCTAGAAGTAGTAAGGGTTTGTCATGGAGTTAGTTACTTTGTTTTCAGATATATCGTGTTTACTATAAGCTCTTTATATGATACTGAAACAAAATTGAGGACTTTTATTTATGTTCTCCATTACTCTAAAACGAATAAGCTGTTTCTTTTAAACTTCATAGATAAACATTTAGACGTACAGGACTAGTGCAATGCCGTTCTATACATTTTCGAGAACTGTGAAACGGGACGAAAATTTTCCTGTGAATTTCTTCTTCTTTTTCTCAAGTAAGGGAATTATTGAAAATTTCCCGCAAATTTCGGTGAGAAGGAATTCATGAGAACAAAGAATTTCTCTCCGGCACATCACTATACAGGACACAGGAGGCTACTTATTTTTTTCTTCAGTTATGATAAGACGTGGCCATACAAATGTACATGAATGGTGTCGCGGGCACTGCTCGTACAACTATGTAACGATGACGCAGTCCAGTAAAAAATATACTTGGATTAGGGTTAAAAAAAGAATTTTGCACATATTGAACCGCCTTCAAATACACTAGGTATGTATTTGTTGTCCAACCTAAAAGAACTTATCGACACGATAACACACGATGAATTAGGTCGCAGCTGGGCAACCCTAAAGTGCTTTTAATACAAGTTTAACGACGACTTACTTACGCTTATCACTTAGGATAATGACTTAGTTGGACTACATTTTCACACTATTATGTCCGAGAAGGATGATTCTATAACTAGAGATCAACCAAAGGTTTCGGCAAGTTTCAGCAAAAAATAGTAGTTTCGGCGACACGGCCGAATCTTATGCCTTGCCAAAACTTACGCATTCGGCTGAATTAGTCTCGCGTCTAGGTAGTGGTTTTATACCAAATAAAAAAAAAATTAATTTGTTTATTTTTATATTAGCACGATTTACCTATCTGTATAATTTAGAGAATCTAAATATATTTATATGTAATTGTTATTGTTCACAAATTTAAATACGTTAATTTAGGCACAATATCATGTTTCTGTTGACCTCTAATTATAACCGTTAGCGCATATCAATCATCTTTCAGCTACCCATTTATATTAGTAACGACAAGGTCCAGGCTGAATACATATAGTAGCTATATCTGATAGGTACTTTAAAGTAACTTGTAAAACACCATTGTTGGAAAAAAAACGCAGTCGACTAACTAGAATATTTACTCGTTTTTGTCAGCAGTATGCCAATTACGTGCTTGCGTATTTACTGACATTCTAACAGAAAATCAATCTAGCAAAAAAAAAGCAACTACTTACCATTTTATTCTTTTTGCTTTCATTATTAATATCCGTGACATACGACCATAGGGACTGTTGCGATGTCTTACATATTTCCAAGCTCAATTTATCCATTTCGTCCATGAACGCATCAAGAGTGATATTTTCATGATCCAGTTCTTCCAGCTGCTGTTTAAAACTTTCTACTACGTCATCTCCCGGATGGGATTTTGGTATAACCGAATTTGGGTCTAAAACAGTTCGCATGGCAAAATCTAGAAACTTCTTGTCTCTTTCCTCATTATCACTGTCATTTTCGTGGCCACTTTCATTGGACTGATCTGTGGTTTGGTTTCCTTTCTGTACACTCGTTTCGTTATCTGCTGAGACATCGGAATTTGGACTGGCTGGGAACTGGACGGCAGTTATTTCCGCTGCTATTATAAAAACACCTATTAAGTACTGGAACAATACAAAAATTTGAATGAAATTAGCCTTCATGTTCAATCAGGACAGAAATATCCAGTAAGACGATGGTTCTTTACTGAGCAATCTGGTCATCTTCCCCACTTCTTAGATGACAGAACTAGCACCACCCGAAATTTTATTATTTTACTCATAAATCTTCATCTGTACTTTAACTATTTACTGATTTTTTTTTCACTTTGAGTATTTTCGGCCTTAATTTTCATTATTTGCAAAATTCAAATTAAGACAATTGTTAATCAACATTTTCTTCATTTGTAATACGAAGATATTAAATTAAAAAAATCTATACTTCAGTAGCAAATAGGTTGTAGTATTTTTGGTACTTTTTTTGTATGTACAAATGAATTACATACTCTGAATATTACAAATAGAACCAAACATTATCATCCTAATCCTAACTAATATTATTAATGCGAAAGTGAGTTTGTTTGTTTGTTACGCTTTTACACCCTTCATGAAATTTTGCATATCCGTTGTTTACAATCATGTGGTTTTTTTAGCGGGTGCGAGTCCCGCATAACTATTCTGTACCCCCGTAGCAGATCAGTATGCATAACGCATTTTCCACGTTTAAAAAAAAGGGTACGGAGAAGGACAGTGTGCATTTTATCCCGGAAAAAAGTACTGTTACCGAGGGATCGACATTGACGTGGGTGGAGCCGCCGTTGAATGTTGAATGTAGCCTATGTCCTTCTCCGCACTCCAGAGAACTTATATGCAAAATTTCATGATGATCTGTTCAGTAGTTACGGCGTGAAGGCGTAACAAACAAATAAACAAACTCACTTTCGCATTTATAATATTAGTAAGGATCTGCAATGATCTGCGTGACATTTTTTATTTATAGATAACTTTTATTTAGTGTACATATTATACAGTTATACTAGTTCTAGTTGTTAGTAAGTATTATTTTTTAAGTTGATTCAGAAGTAAGGATAGTATATATAGTAAAGTATTATAATAATAGTAATATAGTATAGTAATAGTAATAAAAGGATGGGTCCCCACGACGTTCCCAAAAATTCACATTTAGCATCTAAGCCTCCCATACTAAGTTTATAGTTTATACGAGGTAAAGTCATCTAACTTGATGTAAATTCCTTCAACTATAAGCTCAGTCTTAGGTACAAACCGTCAGGATGTTGCATAAACATTATAATTCTCACTAATGTACAAGATAACTGTAAGGACAATGAAGCCACACAAGACTTATCACGTGCAAGCAACAATAGGCCAGCGTAACTAAATAATGATCGTATCCTCCGCTCTTGGTATCTTGGTGTCATCCAAACCTATATTTATTTGTTACAATAATATATCACTCAAAAAAAAACTTTTTAAGTAAACCAATTTGGATGAAATTTAAATGGGGCTTTGAAAGCATACGTTATTAAACATTTTTTTAAATCGGTTCATTAATGACGGTGATGTAACAGACATAAAAAATACAACTGAATACTTTTTGAAGTCGGCTATAAGAACTTTTTACTCTGATAATGTTACAAAATTCTAAATAATAAAAAATTGGTTCATAAACGACGGAGTTCTATTTATGAGTCACAAACATTTAAAAAAATATTAAAAAATACAACCGAACTGAAAACCTTGTCTTTTTTTATATCGGTTAATAACTTTGAGCTCGAAGGTCCAACCGGTGTTGATTTTCATTTATTTGTTAATTCTCAATCTAAAAACTATATTAAAGAAACGAGTTAAGGAATACCATATATCATTATCATACTGATATACATATATTTATATATAATTATTCTATTTAAACTGTAAATATGTGTATATATTTATTTGTGTAGATATCTATATACCTATGTTTAGTTATTTATTTAAATATGGTTTTAGATTTGTTTATGCGATTTTTTTATGTTTATTATGCACGTCAATTACCTATTTTTCCCCTTTTCCTGTCTCAGGTCTGCTAAAAGAAATTTATATTGAAATAAATAGCACCTATGTACTTAAGTTTCCTTCTGTAACTTTATTCTATTTACTATATATTGCGTATATGAATAAATAAATAAAAGATAAATAAGAAATAATAATACAAACTTACATGATATCATGATACAACCGAAAAGGCGCTCGGACGACTTTAGGGCTTAAAGCGGCCATTTTAGAACACAATTGGCAGAACAGTATTTAAAAAACCGGTCAAGTGTGAGTTGGACTCGCGCAATAAGGGTTCCGTACCGTTATCTATAATAACGGCAAGAAAATCATGTCTGTTGTATGGGAGCCCCCCTTTAATATTAATTTTATTTAATTATTTATGTTTAAAATGAACATATAACTAAATATTCTGTGAATATTTCAAAGCGACGGCGGCATGGGCAACAGGTGGACCTGTTGCCGTTACCAATATCGAGCAAAAACAAGCAAAAAAATCACGTTTGTGGCATGGAAATGCCCCCTTAAATATTCATTTTATTCTATTTTTTAGTATTTGTTGTTTTTTATTATTATTTCGAGTAGGTGTCACGGTTAGTCGACCATGCACACCCTGGTGTCAGAGTTCTTCGGAACCGCCTCTCGGCCTCTGACGTGGTTCCTTTAACGACTACCAGATGGCAGCCGGGACCACCGGCTTAACGTGCCTTCCAAAGCACGAAATCATCTTTATTATCAGACAATCAGGTGATTCAAGCCTGTAATGTCCTAACCAAACTGGAAACAACTAAACAAAGTATGCTTCCGGTGGGAATCGAACCCACGACCCCCGGGTCGACAGGCAAACGCCTTAACCTCTGGACCACGGAGGCTGTCAAGTATTTGTTGTTATAACGGCAAAAGAAATGACTAACTAACTTGGGTACGGAACCCTAAAAATAGACCTGTAATGCGTAATTAAAATAGACCCGATAATATATCATTTCGTGTCATTGCAGTATATTTAAAATGATATGGTGCAAGGCCACAGTACAAAAGGAACTTAAACAGTCTTGTCAATCAGACGGCTGGCCGTAAAAATCACTATCATGATGACGTCATAGCAGACCTCTCTCTCTCTCATTTGCGCGTTTTCCCAGCTACGTCTTTAGCTGTGTGCAGTCCAGAGTCCCCTATTATGTCAGCATTGATATTGTAATATGATGTGGCATAGTTGTAAAGACTGGCCACCTGCCTGACGCCAACCCTCCTTGGGTAGGTCCAGAACTGCGGACAACCTGTGAAAATGGATTAAAAGTATTTGCCTGCGCCGGCAATCGAACCCGGTGCCCCTTGTGCTGACTTGTTAACCACTGCGCCACGGAGGTGCTTCCATAATCTATACATTCTTGTGGTACACTTTATTAAAATACTATATAATAAAATCCTATTACACTTTGAGCTTTTACATGAGTTACTTTCAATTTATGACTAGATGTTTTATCAATCTATTTAAATATGGTTTTAGATTTGTTTATGCGATTTTTTTATGTTTATTATGCACGTCAATTACCTATTTTTCCCCTTTTCCTGTCTCAGGTCTGCTAGAAGAAATGTATATTGAAATAAATAGCACCTATGTACTTAAGTTTCCTTCTGTAACTTTATTCTATTTACTATATATTGCGTATATGAATAAATAAATAAAAGATAAATAAGTAATAATAATACAAACTTACATGATATCATGATACAACCGAAAAGGCGCTCGGACGACTTTAGGGCTTAAAGCGGCCATTTTAGAACACAATTGGCAGAACAGTATTTAAAAAACCGGTCAAGTGTGAGTTGGACTCGCGCAATAAGGGTTCCGTACCGTTATCTATAATAACGGCAAGAAAATCATGTCTGTTGTATGGGAGCCCCCCTTTAATATTAATTTTATTTAATTATTTATGTTTAAAATGAACATATAACTAAATATTCTGTGAATATTTCAAAGCGACGGCGGCATGGGCAACAGGTGGACTTGTTGCCGTTACCAATATCGAGCAAAAACAAGCAAAAAAATCACGTTTGTGGCATGGAAATGCCCCCTTAAATATTCATTTTATTCTATTTTTTAGTATTTGTTGTTTTTTATTATTATTTCGAGTAGGTGTCACGGTTAGTCGACCATGCACACCCTGGTGTCAGAGTTCTTCGGAACCGCCTCTCGGCCTCTGACGTGGTTCCTTTAACGACTACCAGATGGCAGCCGGGACCACCGGCTTAACGTGCCTTCCAAAGCACGAAATCATCTTTATTATCAGACAATCAGGTGATTCAAGCCTGTAATGTCCTAACCAAACTGGAAACAACTAAACAAAGTATGCTTCCGGTGGGAATCGAACCCACGACCCCCGGGTCGACAGGCAAACGCCTTAACCACTGGACTACGGAGGCTGTCAAGTATTTGTTGTTATAACGGCAAAAAAAATGACTAACTAACTTGGGTACGGAACCCTAAAAATAGACCTGTAATGCGTAATTAAAATAGACCCGATAATATATCATTTCGTGTCATTGCAGTATATTTAAAATGATATGGTGCAAGGCCACAGTACAAAAGGAACTTAAACAGTCTTGTCAATCAGACGGCTGGCCGTAAAAATCACTATCATGATGACGTCATAGCAGACCTCTCTCTCTCTCATTTGCGCGTTTTCCCAGCTACGTCTTTAGCTGTGTGCAGTCCAGAGTCCCCTATTATGTCAGCATTGATATTGTAATATGATGTGGCATAGTTGTAAAGACTGGCCACCTGCCTGACGCCAACCCTCCTTGGGTAGGTCCAGAACTGCGGACAACCTGTGAAAATGGATTAAAAGTATTTGCCTGCGCCGGCAATCGAACCCGGTGCCCCTTGTGCTGACTTGTTAACCACTGCGCCACGGAGGTGCTTCCATAATCTATACATTCTTGTGGTACACTTTATTAAAATACTATATAATAAAATCCTATTACACTTTGAGCTTTTACATGAGTTACTTTCAATTTTATGACTAGATGTTTTATCTTAATATATATATATCTTAATATATATAAATCTTGTGTCACAATGTTTGTCCTCAATGGACTCCTAAACCACTTAACCGATTATAATAAAATTCGCACAGCATGTGCAGTTCGATCCAACTCGAGAGTTAGGATAGTTTTTAACTTATGGCGAAACGAAGTTCGCCGGGGTAGCTAGTCTATTATAAAACTTGAACCCATAAATCACCGCTTTAAGCTAGAGCTTTACTATTATTTGGCAAGAGGATACCAAGGAAGGGGAAGACCCAAAAAAGGGATGGATGGAATACGTAAAGCAGGATATGATGTGGAGTAGATATAAGCATGACAGGAAACAGGGAGTTGTGGAGGGAAAGGACATACTACGCCGACCCCAGATAATGGAATAAGGTACGGAAGATGCTGATGTGCTATTATTTGACAAAAAACCGCAAGTTCCAGAACACCTTATATCCATGCAAATGAGGTAAGTATAAGTGAGAGTAATAAGATTCTCCCAGCTCGGTCCTGTTTGTTTAAACCAATATACAACCACTAGTTACAACGTACTTCAGTCACAGTTGAAACAAAAATATTTTATCACCATATGCCTAATACATATGCAATTAAGCAGGCGGCTTGCGTTTCCTGGGCACCACTATTACAATTTATTACTTTATTACGAATTAGTTCTCATGGTATACAGCCCATGTATTTCTCCAAGGTCTTATCTTCACATTAAAATTTACTAAAATTGGGTCAGTGGTTAATCATAACAGCAAGACAAACGAAAACGAAACGAAACAGATTTTTTGCCAAATTATAATATTTGTATGGAATGTATTGATTAATATGTATGAGATATAATAAAATGCACGTGTAAAGAGATGTTATTAATCGGTGATTGGGTGTGTATCATGCGACATAATAACAATTAATCTAAAAAGTATACAACCTAATGTAATTTAATATGCTTTTGTTTAATATATCGACGAATGTTATACCGTATATTGATATAATTTCATGTGACCTAATTTTATACATTAATATAAAATTAGGTCATTAAAATTTCTGTAATTCACATTTAAATTTATGTTTTCTTATTACTTTATTATATACATTAGGGTTTTTTATAATTATCTCATGTTGGCAGCTTTTTTTCATGATTTCCTAGGACTCCACATATTGTTCATAATATGTAGGTCAATCAGAAGGAAGACAAGAAAACAAACACAAAAGGTCTGTAAGAAAGGCGAAGCTCTATCACCAAAGGGGCTCAAGGTCAAAGTCCCCACCATAACAAAAATAATTTGGCCTCAGAAGGAAGGTTATTTTCGTAAAGTTTCCTTGTGACCTTAAAACAGGAGCGAGCGAGCGTCCCCGACTTAGGACAAATCCCTCAATATATAAAAACAACTTGGCCACAGAGGTTCGCTACGTTAGTTTTAACCATTGATTTCAAAATAAACAGTAGACTAAATGTCATTAGAGCAAATGATTATGTTTTATTATATGAAGTGAAAATTATACATATAAAGCGATTATGCAAGTGAAATTATATGATATGTTATTATGACATATATTTCACAACAGATATTTATAAAATAGTGTAACAGTATGCAATTTAAAAAACAATGGGGAATATAGTTTTGCTATTTTACGTTTAGAGCTTATTAATATTGGCTGGCTACGCCAACGTTATCAACTTTACAATACAACTGGCCCAAGATTTAATTTCACTTTTATTGTAGCTGATATTATGTAACTCGAGTATGTATTTACGTACGTAATGGAAAATATGGTTTTAGCTCTCTGACTAATCCAATGACGTTTTGGCGTAATGTAAATATGGTACGAATAAGCTACTTTTCTATCTAATTTCTAATCAAATAGACGAAAAATAGTCGTAAAAATCGATGAAAGGAATGGTCGTAAAGTGACAATGGATGGGATGGAAATTTTCATTTTCATACGGCAACGAAAAACATTACCTAATGTATTCTTCTATTAGATTTCATGTAAGAACCGAAACTACTCGACGAATCCGACGACAAAAAAATGAGTAAAACCTTTATTCTATACTGAATTCATCTCCAGTAAGTTTTAATATTATTATGTACCTATCTGAGTTTATTTATTCCACCTTACCTTTTAATGCCTTAACGGTTTTAGTCGTAAAGGGTATATCGTTAGAATTCTCTGGTTAGAATCTTCACACCCTCCTGAGTGGCATAGATTATAATTTTTTGGCAAGTCATTTAGTTTTAATTTTTCTTTGAAAAACTTTTCTTTCTTTACATATCCTGTCTTGCTTAACGTGGTCTTCGGACTTGTGACCTTTGGCTGGCTGCGTCTTAAGAGTCTTTCATTACTTTGATCTTTGATCATTGTTAAATAATTTACCCAATTAGATTAAATACGTTACACGTATAGTAAGTTTATAACGTTAGTTACTATGTTTACCCAAATATTTAAAAAATAATAATCTATCCGGGAATAAACATAATATTAAATTCGAAATAACTTTTTAATAAACAGCTAAAAAGTAAAATATACATACAAAATAATATTATTTTAAAATATCAAAAAGTTATTTCAATGTAGGTAATAAAATCTGAAAAATACCTACAAAAAGCTTCATGTTGTCCTGATATCCAAATAAACACAACACCACTACATCTTTTAGCAGAATCACAATCGTGTTACACCAACAAGGGCTAACAGTGTAATAGCCTTTGTTTTTGAATTGCACGCACTGTTTTGTCGTTTCACTGTGGATTTTTCAAATAACAGAGTTGTTTTGAAAACTTGGCTGGATGGTTCGCGCGACCCGCCTGCCGTGGAGCATTGTTGGCCTATGTTATATTGTGCGTATTCTGTGAGTAAGGGCAAGCGCATATAAACGCGTTGCGATGCTAGTTGCTACCGCTTAAGTTAGCGGTTAAACCGCGAGAACACAATTTGCGGCGCGTAACGCAGTTTATTTTTGTTCTGTGATTTATAATCTGATAAAAACAATATCGTAACATAAGATCTTTTAAAATATAGCAACTGGGCGCGGGTTATGGTCAACGAATGTGGGAGGCGCAATAATCGAAAAACTAGACGCACGCACGGTGGACTTCCACCGCGCGTCTAGATTGCCTAGTTGCAACTGAAGATTTGATTTGAGATTTATTTATTACACTTTAGATACAGATACATTACAGATATAATAAATAAATGTATGTTAAATCTTAAATAATAAATATATAAATCTAACCTTGAATCACTAACCTTTTTACTCACCTACATATTTACCCTCAGAATACATAAACCTTCAACTTCTTTAAATACATTTTCATGGAACAACACTTTCTTGTGCGTCTTATTTTCTGTTTCCGATAAAATGTTAACTATGAATTCTTCCTTGAGGTTTTGAAGACCATGGCGATTCATCAACACGTAAATAATCAGTGATCGGAATAGGTAGTGCAATTTTGCGGGATTTCGTGACGTTACACTTGTCAAATTACAATTTAATTGTATTTAATAACATCGTAGTTTAAGGTACCTATATCATTGGAGAGATGTCTAATTTACAGAGCACTGTAGGAAATAAAAAATATTGACAACGACGATTTTAGCCATTATTTTTTCTGTTTATACAGCACAAGAACCATACAAATACAACTAACAACATACATCCCGATTCCTATTTTGCCAGGGCGTGCGCTTCAAGCAATCGCTTGACTATACCCCCATATACTTGACTATACCAAGTGTATACGTGGCACATAGCGAATAATGGGGAGAGAAATACACATTCTGTAAAAAAACCGGTCAAGTGCGAGACGGTCTCGCTCACTAAAGGTACCATTAATTTAAAATTATTAAAATCATTTTTAATTAATATGATGTAACTAAAATTTAATGCTTTTCGCACTTTTTCCTTTATCCGTGCTATTAGAAGTTGCTGCGTACCAAATGTCAATATTCTGAGTTCACGGGACCCTTGCAAATGTCGAAAATTAATACATCCGCGCGTTCCTGAGAAAAAGGATCTTATTAACAGACACAGATATACAACAAAGTAATCCTATAAGTTTTCCGTTTTTTCCTTTTTGAGGTACGAAACCCTAAAAATCAACAGTTCATGTAATATAGCTGCTTAAAACAACATAAATAGACAGCGGCGGTTTATTGTACCTAATGAGCCCCTTGAACTTAATATATTCTGCAGCCAAACGGCGCGGCGGCGTTTTGTTTCAAGGCTTTGCGACACAACACGTCTGTGTGCGGTGGCCCTTAAGGCATGCATTGAGTCCGTACCTACGTATCATGCAACTGACGGCCGGACGCATGTCACACCTTATTATAGTAATTGAGCCCATTGGATCCTGATATACGTGAATGCAGGGAGATGATTCAATTTGAGAAGTGTAGGGATTAAACGAGCAATTTATTGACGTTGAATTGACCTTGAATATAACGAGTACATCCTGTGGTTGGTGTTGGGTGTTTCGGCACCAGTGAAGGACTGCCCATATAGTCGAGGTGGCGTGTGCCAACTGGGCCCCAACTGCGCGGGCTCCAGAGGCCTGGCGTGTCTCAAGCCATGCGGCCTAAATGAAAAATACCTAGATCAAAAAATTATTTAAAACATAAAATCCCTGATACTAGTTTTGTGAATTACTAAAACAATTTTTGATTGATTCAACATTGGCGTATATCGTTATAGCAGAATACATTTGACATGCCTCAGATATACACGGAGAAATTTTGATCGTTCTGGACCCTTAAAGGGATGATTCAGACCATCGATATGAACAACTTTGCCTATAGGACTAATGCTATAAACTCAAAAAAAAAGGGCAGTTCCATACATAAATATTTCGCCCACACGGTCAATTTGAATGGGAATGCCAAAAAAATTTTTGAGTTCCCAGCATTGGTCCTATAGGAAAATTTGTTCATATCGATGGGCTGAATCATCCCTTTAAGGGTCCAGAGCGATAAAAATTTCACCGAGTATAAAAAAATAATATCGATTTGATACAAATCTTCAAATAATGCGGAAGATGTCGAAATTCATCGGTGATACGATGCATTTCATCGATGCTCGGGCCCAATATTTGTCTACCGGGCCCATCTGACTCAGTCCGACCCTGTTCGGCACACGTACACTTCGGGCCATGGCCGAATCGCGCGACTGCTTTTACGATTATGGGATTGGTTTAACTTCCGAATTTCCAACAACGTCATATGCCTCCCAACTTGTTAAAATTACAAAAATACAGAGCGATACTTTTGTAATTTTAACAAGTTCAGCCCACAGGTATAACTGTTGAGGTATAAGTACTAATAAAGGTAGTCATCATCATCATTTCGAGTAGGTGTCATGTTCAATCAACCATGCACACCCTTGTGTCAGAGTTCTTCGGAACCGCCTCTCGGACTCTGACGTGGTTTAGGTTGTAGTTTTAACGACTACCAGATGGCAGCCGGAACCAGTGGCTTAACGTGGAGGCACGTTAAGCCCAATCATCTTTATTATCAGACAATCAGGTTATTCACGCCTGCAATATCCTAACCAAACTGGAAACAACTAAACAAAGTATGCTTCCCGTGGGAATCGAATCGAAACCATGACCCCCGGGTCTACAGGCAAACGCCTTAACCTCTGGACCACGGAGGTAGGTACTATAGATACTTCTTAGGAACATTTAAGTGGAAAATAAAACTCGACCACATTTACGAACAGTGCTTTAATATTAATCAATTTGAAAATATAAGAAAGATCTTGCTACCGAAAAGTCAATAAGTTGTATCTGGTGTACAACTATTCTTTCTTCAAAAATGAAGCCAAAATTTGTCCACCTGCGTAGTCGATGTCCATGTAACCGTAAGGTTCTAGGGCTTTCTTAGTTCTTGCGAACCACTGTGTAAGGTTGTCATAGGCACTAAAGTCATACCCGAATGCCTGGAAAACAATAACAAAACATTTAAATACCGAAAATAATATTTGACATGCCGGTCTGAAATAGGTAATAAAAAAAACCTTAGCGCAATATTATTTTCATTCATTATGCTTCGTAGGGTATTGAGCGATGGACTACATTCTAGTAGGCATTAACTTATATATTACTAGTAGGGTATTGGGTTGGTATTAGGTGATAGACTAGAAACAGTATTCTGATTTCTGAGTCTACACTTGTTTGAAGCCATGTATCAAAAGATGCTTTCAAGAACAGTCTGGATTTCGTTGTTCCAGTAACATTCATTTAGACGAAGCGTATGCGTATGTGTTCATTTAGACGAAGCGTAAGCGTCCTTATGAGATGGATTGACCCGAAGTTTCCCGGAGCGACCCTCGACTTTGACTTTATCAGTCATAGTCACTGATCGCTCCTGAGATCAGCTCAGGACCGAGAAGGATGGTAAAAAAAAGAGAGACCTATGCTCACCAATGGGTGGAATATGAGCTGAGATGATAGTGATACTTAGACAGGGAAATCCAGTGACACTTTTTTCGTTTCATTTACTTATTGTGAGTTACTCTACGCCTTTTTTGTTTGTGATGATGATTAAAACTCGTTCGAGCAATTTAAATCTCTATAACAGGCTAATTAAATAAAAAAGCGGTGTACTTGTTGCCGGTCACAGGTTACAGTCTAAATATATAACTTTTATTATTAGTTGTACTACAAATTGTTTAGCATGCATACTAGGAGTGGTTTCCTGTCGCAAACGGTTGGGATGTGGCTTTGAGATGGGCTCACTGAAGTGTTACATCTCAATGTCTCGTGTTTCAGAACATATAAATGACACAGATATTAAAATTAAAATCGAAAATATGTGATGAAAAAATTTGGAGCTACGGCAGCTCAGTGGTTGAGAGCATTGACGGGCTAGATGTCGAAGGTTGTAATCCTACCTGTGGCGATATTTCTTCATCACATATGTTCGATTTTAATATTAAACCGAGCACTGTAATGCTATTAATATAATTAATTGACACAGATATTGTTAAATACCTGAATCTTCTAGGTTATTTTCGACAGGATCGTATGTAAATTATAAAAACTGATATCACAAATTTTAGTTTACGTCAAGGTCTTACTATTTTTCATGCGCTTGATTAAATCATTATTGCAGATACGATACAATGTTTGCTAAATAGTTACGTCACAATGTGATATCATAGTATCCTCTTCATTGAGATCCTCTCATTCGTCTAATATGTTACACTAATTTATAAACTAACGTAATGCCATCAAATTTATAAGCAATAATTTGGGCTTCCAATACCAGATTCCGGTATTGCTCAATACCGGTATTAGTCGATTTTTTAACCTATTTTCAATACCGGTATTGAAATTCAATACTGGTTTTAATACCAAAATCGGTGATTTTAGAATTATATCGTAAAAATATACGTGGACAGATAATTAACTACTTGCTTTCCCTCATTCATCCAAGTGAGAAGTATCCCACAGGTTCCTTTCCCAAAGCCCTTACCCAAATTCATATCCTTCCCTAGCTTAAACATGCTTCCGATGAGCAGCAGCGTCGAAAGCGTAAGAAGCCAAAACAACTGCGCTCGCGAAACCCCTGATGATAATCGGTTCAGTAGTTACGGCGTGAAAGCGTAACAAACAAACTCACTTTCGCATTTATAATATTAGTAAGGATAAGGATTATTATAGTGACACCATCGACTCAAAGCAGACTATTCCGCAGTAGGTCACGTAGTAAAATAAAACTGCAAATACAAAAAATATAAGTGAAAAACAAGGTATTACTTACATCTAAATTAGTAAAAGTAACTATCATACTAATATCCGCAATAGTAAGATTGTCTCCAGCCATAAATGTCTTTCCTTCGATCATGGTGTTGAGCCAACCAAGCGCCTCGTTAAACTTGTCCACGGATTCTTGACTCATTTCTGCACCAGTAAAAATTACGGGTACCTGGAAGGGAATGGTTTAATAAGGTTAAACCAGCAATAAAGTCTATCAATGAGGGAAAAACATGTTTTGTCCTCAAAGTAATCTTTGGCATGGCAATATTACTTTTGGCTTTGCAATTCTCAAATGATATGTGCAGCAAATTGGAAATTTGCCAACAGGTGGCGGCACTGTGTCAAGAGGTATTTTTGGCAGCTGCTGTCAAACAAATCTTTCGATACAGTGTCGCCACCTAGAGTAAAAATAGATTTCGAAAACCTTCATTGGGTGAAACCTGTTTGGATCATCCCTCAATTATTATAGTTATTAATGTACAATTAACTTTAATTTTATTTATAAATAAATTATCTTATAATAAATATAATATAATATAAATATATACAGACAAATCACACAGATTGAGCTAGCCCCAAAGTAAGTTCGAGACTTGTGTTATGGGATACTAACTCAACGATACTATATTTTATAACAAATACATATATAGATACACATCCAAGACCCAGGCCAATCTGAAAAAGATCATTTTCCATCTTGCCCTGGCCGGGGATCGAACCCGGTCACTACGTGTCGCAGGCAGGCGTGTTGACCGCTGCGCCACGGAGCTAGTCAAATAGCTAGTTATATATTTCAAAACAAGATAGTATTTTGATAATAAGATAAAATTTTGAATAATTTTTATGACATTTATGCTCAATATATTTGAAAATTGAATACAAACTTATAAAATGACTAACGTTTTATTAATGTAAATTCAATTAATTTTCTAGAATATATGGACTAGTATTGATCCGATAATATTTTTTTATTTAGACCAAAGCTAAATACTATTTTCTTATTTATATTATGGCTTCCATGAGTTTGAAGAGACACAAAATCTTTGAATTGACCATAATAATATTTAGAATAGCACTATTACTCGACGTCAACATTGCTTGTTATAGTTGTGACGCTATTATGTTACTCGTCATTGAAGTTCATCACATTTATTATGACACTGTTGGCCACTTGCACACACAATAAGCAAACATCACACTTATTCAGCATTCAATCTTTTTATGTTGTTTTGATTTACCCGTCTGCCAAGAAGGATTACTTGTTTCGCGCGTATCTTGTATGTTTGTAAATTTCTTTATTACCTCGTATCTTCCAAACGGTTGGATGAATTTCGTCAGTTAAGGTTAGGTTCGTTAGGTTCGTCTCAAAACCCTAAGTGTCCTTAGATAGGCAAATAAATAAATAGATATATACATAAAAACACCGAATGAGCTAAAGCCCAAAGTAAGTTCAAGAAAGTAAGACTTGTGATACGGGATACTAACTCAAACATACTATATTTTATTACATACATACATTATTATCACGTCTCTATCCCATACGGGGTAGACAGAGCCTCAGGTCATAAGACCAAAAGGCAACGTTTAACGTGTTGGTGGGCGTAGAGGTGGAATCAAAATAGTATGGGTTGCTAGCCGTAACACCTATTGGCATGATTCTTTAGATTTTCGCCCATTCCCTTGACCGACTTCTACGGTCTGCACCGAAAAAGAAGCAGCTGGCAAATTCTACGTGTTTTCTTGTCTCCCAGACCAGCATGGAGATTTTATTATAAAAACATATTACATAGATCAAGATCCAAGACCCAGGCCAATCTGAAAAGGATCATTTGTCCACTTTGACCTGACCGGAGATCGAACCCGGGACCTCCGTATGGCAGACTGGCATGATTACCATTAGGCCACAGAGCTCGTCAAGGTTGTTTATAATAAGGTAGATCGGCTATTTTTTTTTTATTATAGTACTTGTAATACGATGCTTTTCTCTCTTTCTTCAAGTTAAAAATATTAATAGACAACTTAGTTACTTACATATACGCCTGCATATCGTGCATAAAGCGTTCCGACGTCAAAATTCAGTCGCTGGTCTACAACGGCTCGTAGCCTAGGATTCTTGGGGTACAGGGAATCGTCACGGCCGTACGCGTTCACCAAGTAAGCCATGATGGCACGACTGGAAAAAAAATTGGTTGTCTGTAAAGTTGGTTTATGGACTATAATTTTACGTGATAACGGTAAGAGATAGATGCGTGACTACTTAGAGGGTGGCGAACTGGGCACGCGCCCGGGGCTTCATGCTTGCAGGGGCCTCGCATCAACGAATACCTGGGGTGTTGCTTATCAAGGGCCTTGCTAAGATCTGCAGGATCTCGCGCTCTGAAACCGCTGATGTTCTATCAGCCAACAACTAATCCTATAGAGGACCTCGCAAAGATCTACCGCCCGGAGACTCGCAAACGTTAAGGCCGCCACTGCTACTACTACATAACAGCTGCTGCTGCTGGTCCGGAACGTGACATTTTTCGTGCATGCAGCCGGTGTTTATCGATTTATAAGACGTTATCATGTAAATAACTTTTTATAACAGTCATATACAAGCTAAACAAAGCTCATAAACATCAATGAGACTCCTCCCGTGATCCCGTCTGGCCCGAGTCACGAGCCAAGTATGGCTCCGGTCTCTGTACTAGAGAGAGTCATGCTCCTGCATTTGAGACTAAAAAGACCTGATGATGATGATGATGAATAATAAATTTAACATAAGCTCTTCCTTCATCATTTCAGCAGTAAATAGTTAACTGTTGAACATAAGCCTCTCACAAGGATTCTTTGTTCCATAGTAGGATATTGCCATACTTACCACGCTTGGCAGGCGGGTTCGCGAGCGCAGTTTCTTTAGCTTCTTGTACTTCCGATGCTGCTGCCCATCGGAAGTATTTGTAAGCTGAACAAGGATAGGACTTTGTTGGGTTTGGAAAGGGAATTAAGGTATTGGGATACTACTAGTGATGTGCCGTTCCAAGGAACGTTCCTACATTCCCCAGATTTCCAAAATCGTTCCCGGGAACGTTCCCAATAAATGGAAATGTCAGGGAAAGTTGTAATTTTATTTGTCATACAACTTTTTTGTCAATGCAAATATATTGAACTGATGTATATGCATTACTTGGTAAAAGTAATATATATTTTCAATAATCGACAAAAATTCCGAAATAAACGGGAACGTTCCCAGGGAATGTTCCCAAATTCCCGGGGAACGTTCCCTTGTTGCCGGGAACGTTCCCTTGTTGCTGGGAACGAGACCAAATCTCAAATGTTTTTATTTAGTAAGTATACAAGATTTTCCTAATTTAGATGGGAACGTTCCCCCGAAATTGGGAATGTTTCCGGAAACATTCCCGTAAACGGGAACGGGGAACGTTCCCTGGAAATGGGAATTTGGGAACGGCACATCACTAGATACTACTCACTCGGATGAATGCGGGAAAAGCAAGTAGCAGCTTGGGAAACTTGGCTGCTTGAAAAATCTGCCGACAATGTTGGCCACTTACACACACGAGAAACAATATTACCTACCTCTCCCAAAGTATAAATCCATTATCATCCATCGTTGGTATTGTATGTTGAGGATTCATCTGTTGAAATAGTAAAGAGAAATTATGAAATTTTTTTTACAATATTTTGTCATTTTCTTAAATATTCTAATTTTGTTTATAAAATTGTAATAAAAGTATTTAAAAGATTGATTACAATATTTTAAATTCCTATTTGTTTATGTTTTCATAGTTATTTTATGATATTTGTAAGTGCAGCATTCAGATCCAAACACAATACTTTGACCACCATCATCACCACTCGGCTGAATGATGACAGAAAAAAAAACCAGCCAAGTGCGTGTCGGACTCGCGACTAAGCGTTCCGTACCATTATCTATAATATGTTTAACGGTATTAAAATAGTTTTATTATATTATGTAACTAAAATATATGCTTTTCGCATGTTTTATGTCTTTATCTGTGCTATAAGATATTGCTTCGTATCAAATTTCAAGATTCTGAGTTCACGTGAAGTACTCTGTATGGTTTGATCCCTTGCGAAGGTCGAAAATATCTTTTGATTGCGTTCGGTTAGAAGTTTCATTTTTTCACACCTCCAAGGGACAGTACACCTGAGTATTTGATATGAATTTCAGCTTAATACCTCCGACAGACAGACAACAAAGGGTTCCGTTTTTTCCTTTTGAGGTACGAAACCCGAATTACCTCACACATACCTTCAATTATTCCAGCATTATATGCGCCCCCTCAATCATATTTTTAAGTACAAGATCCATATCCAAATCTAGGGCTTTAGCCATCCTCATAAACATTTGGCTAAATGGTGGCAGAAAGAAATTCACGTCACACTCACCTTCAAATATTCCGGTGTCAGATGCGCCCCCTCCATAAGATTTGTAAGAATCAGGTCTAGTTCCAAACCCAGAAATTTGGCCGTCATCATCACCGCCCTGCACGGTGGAGAAGGTGGGAGGTAGTACATCTTGATCGGCTGCACTGGCATTCTACTGCTTTTAGAACGCGCAACGGCGTTGCTGGAAAGGTATAAAAATATGCATGATAAATCTAATATAGAATGAAAACTTATCAATACATATAATAAAATAGCAAGACAGTGAAGATATTTACAAAAAACAATATACAGGTTCATGGAGACATACTAATAGAGTAAGAGATACAAAAAAAAAATGTCTGTCTGTTTGTCTGTTTATATACGCTAATCTCCGCAAGTACAGACGGATTCGAATGGAACGTTCCTTATTATATAGCTATCAAGGCAGAGCAACATATAGCGTATAATTTATTTTGGAAACTGGAACACCTTTAATAGTCCAGCTAAACTATAAAAAATATAAAAATGTCGAATTATAATACAACGTGATTTTGAACCTCTTAGCTTTATTGAAATCTCAGAATCAGAATCCCTAATGAAATATAGAACTGCAAGAAAAAAGGCTGAAAATCGAAAAAAAATAAAGTTTTCCCATACAAAGTCGCCGATCAGCTGGACAAATATCTATGGAAAGTCAATTTTTTTTTTCGGTTTTTACCTTTTTTTCTTGCAATTCTGCATTACGAGGTCCTTTAAAAGGCGTGTTTACGGGTATCTTAAGAGTCGGCAACGCATCGGCGCCTCCTCTGGTTTTGCAGATGTCCATGGGCGACGGTGACCACTTTCCATTAGGTGGCTCGTCTGCTCGTTTGCCGTCAAATATACAAAAAAAAATATTTAAAAATTTAAAATCCCCCGCTTCGCCCCCTCTTCGGCTTCGAATGGCCAGAGGAATCCTACTAACCGACCCCGTCGCACTCGTCACCGGAACAGAGTGAGTAGAGTAGGATTAGCTCCGATTACTTATAACCGCCCGACGCGGCGGTGCCGGGTGACTTGCACACAGGACAGGGCCTTCTGGCAAAGTAGCTTTCGGTCCATAAGGCAAAAGATGAGAGTTGCTGCTCTCCAAAGGCTGTTGCCATTGTTTCTCAGATTGGCTCTTCAGGCTTTGCATGCACACAATCGCGACCCATCACGACCCATCTCAATATGAAAGTTTGCTACCTCTCCAAGTCTTGCGCACACAGGCAACGCCCGAAGCCAAGATCCCTCCCTTCTGGGGGCCCTATGGTGATGTTGTCTATATAGGCTAAGGGCATTCTGCCCTCGCCTTAAAATGCCCGGTGAAGTAGTGAAAGCTCACTTGGAGTTAGCTACATAGTCAATTCAAAAAATAAACCCATCTGCCCTCCCTCTTTTAAACATCTAAAAACACCTTTGGTGTTATTAAGACGAACATAACGATACCTTAACCGTAAAATCCATCCAGCCCGTTGTAAGATACGAGGTAATAAACAAATATACATAATACGCGCAAAAGACATAACCCCTCTTGGCAGTTGAGTAAAAACCCATTCACCGTGATTCTTACTCGGAAACAGAATGTGCAGTTTATTATTATATTATTTCATTTATAAGAACAGAAGGAAATATGTGATATAATTTCATCCAAATAACAACATTGTTGTGCCAAAATACTGTACCGGCCTCTCTGTTACTCTATGTTACCACAATCAACCTGGCACCAGTCTTTATTTACGTTCAAAAATAAAAAGTTGTTTATAACAATGAACACCCTTCCCAATATGAATTAATCAAGTGGTGGTTGTTAGTTCACAAATCACCCCATAAAAAACTAATTAAACTTACCCTATGCTGTTTACCACAAGAAACAAAATAACTAAATTTGGTAAAATATTCATCTTTATCTATTGTTGAATGCTGCCTGTATTCCTTAATTCCACGATTGATCAAAAATTCGACCTAGAATAGGAACCTTAGGAATATAAAATATTAAGTTATTTATATATGATTATATACAATGTGATATTGAACCTCCTAAGTTAATTTATATAGAAGGTTAAATGCTTTTTTTCGATTTGTTTTATCTTTTTTCTTGCAGTTCTGTATTCCATCAGGGATTCTGGTTCCCAGATTCCAATACAGCTAAAAGGTTCAAAATGAATAGTTTTTGCGAATTCTTAAATTTTGCCCAACTTTATATTTTATGAGTCTAAATAATTATTTGCTGATGTTACAAAATAGAAAAGCTTAAATAAAACCACCTTTATTTCTGCAAGTCTGCAAATCTATTTAATTTTAAAGGAATGTTTTCTTATAAAATTTGTATTAATCAAAAATATAAATAAGCAAAGCTAAACCTTCCGTGTTTGTCACTCAATTTGAAAAGAAAAATATTATTATAGATCTATTGGATACATTACTAAAATCAGTCACTACAAAACTGTGTTAATTTTTTATAACTGATATTTTTTACTAACTTTATTACTCTTGTTTATTGTGTACTCACTTCGCAGACTGTATTTTCTCGACGATAGTTTTGTCCATACATTGACCCAGTTTGAATATTTATTCAAACACCAATGCTAGGCTTCTTACGATAAAACGTCAGTATCCACATCCGTATTACCAGAACCTACTCGAAAAAAGTATAGTTTTTAATATAACAAGTGATGTCTTGCTGTAAGGTGCTCTTAATCACAACTGATTTATAACACCAGTAGATCCAATGTGTTATGGTTGAGGTGACCATAGCAACGATTGGTGGGAATAAACGAGTCATGATGATAGTGCAATGCTGCAATCATAAGCCTCATAGGTACCTACGTATAGCTTGTGACGAGCACGCGAACTTCAGCCGGCAATTTACTTTTTGTATGAGTTGTCATTATGGCTTCACATTAGAGTTTTATTTATATAAGTTATTCAAGTAGCGAGCACGTAATATACAATCTCAGAAAAATATGTTATTGTACTGAGTATACAATGTTAGTCCCTAAAATTCAAATTCATCTTTCGCAGTTTTGGAAGACAAGTGTCTATACCAATCCGAGTCTATACTAAGCTGTCCAATTAGTCAAACTGGCAGTACTATTTTTTTCCTTGCAATACAGCGTGTACATTTTCCTCTTTACAGTTTAAGGGGTGACTGAGACCGTCAATATAAACAATTTTTCCTATAGGAGCAATGATGGGAACTCAAAAAATATCGACTTTTCCATTCGGCGGGGCCGGATATTAATAGATAATAATAAAGCTTTTTTTTGTGTTACTAGCATAACTCCCATAGGGATAGTTGTTCATTTTGATGGGCTGAGTCACCCCTTTATGAACATAGCCCCTAGCAAACCTTGAGTCTGAACTTGATGAGATTCTGTGAGGGACCACGTTTGCGCATCGTAGAAAATCACCAGGATTCACATGTCGAGGAGTTTGTGCTTTAGAGAGAGAGAAAGGTTACCCTTCATCTGCGCATTCATAGACCAGAAGTCTTCCAGGTGTTGCCGATTCGACGATCGATTTCTTTATCTTCCCTGTTTACAAGGATGCTATGTGGCTTATGTACTCCTCGGCATATTGCAATTCCTGTCCACTAACCTTGATCTTATGTTTAGGCTATTCGTCTTTATTTTGGTCTTTGAGCGGTTCATCTCTAGTCCAGCCTTAAGGCTCGCCTCACTCATATCTTCGAGCATTTTTGCAGTTCGGGTGCTGATTCAGAGAAAAGAACTATGTCATCTGCATAGCGGAGGTTAGATAACTTTCGTGGCCCATGGCGGCAAAGTACCTTATACAAAATAATAAATATATTATACAAAATAATAAATATATTCTACTACATTTTATTCTCGGCATCACCTGTTGGTTGACTGGTAGATAAAGCCTTTGGCTTTAAGTCCGCCAATTACATTTTGTAATAAAGTTTTTAAATAAAAAATAAAAATTATAATTATGTGAATGTGAAAAAAATAATAATTAGGAATGGCGTTATAATTTAATGCCGATTATGCTATTGTTACCTCCAAAATTGTTACTTTGACTGTTGTAGATTCATACCGCTCTGACGACCAATGACCGCCATCGACGGTGGGCGGCGTAAAACCCAAACGCAAAAACCAACGACTTTGAAAGAACTCAGTGCTTTACTATTAATATGGCGGCCGTCAGTCATATAAAATACAATACAATATTAAAGTAGTCGTATCTATCTCTTGGCATCCTCATCCGCAATTTCACATAAATTACAACATGTAAAGCAACCATTGGGGCTACTGGCAACGCCTCAATACTGTCTATCCTTTTTATTGACTTTTATATAGGTATCCTTAATACTTAATACTATGATGGAAAAAGAAGGCTACAAGATATAATTATTGAAAAAACAACACGTCTTTTCCCCTTACAGTGTTCATAGACCTTAGATCTTATATATCTAGATATAAAAGATCTAAACGCCACGGTTAGCATGCTGGTGGCGTGAAAGTGGAAAACGGGATCAAAATAATGATGGATAGTCGCATCACTTACTAACATGATTCGTCAAATTTTCGCCCTAGATAAAATCTTACGATCTACGCGGGAAAAGAAGCAGCTCGTACATTTTAAGTGGAAGAAGACATACATATATGAATAACGCCTTATGACATGCCCAATAATAGTCGTATAAACATCATAATAATTAATAATCCTTCATAAAATACCGGCTTATACCAAAGTGCTGAACCGATTATATTATATTTTAATGGTACCAATTGGAAAGTATATGCTTTGTAATAAAAAAGTATTTCCCAAATCGGTCCATGCTTCTTAGAGAAACCGGGGAACATACATCAATAAACATTAAAGGTTCCGACGAATTGAGAACCTTCTCATTTTTTGAAGTCGGTTAAAAAGTGATGAAAGTATTGAATCGAAGCTAGGATGTCAATTGATATAAAACTGATATGTGGCGCAGTGGTACTGCAAGTGAATGTATTATATGATACTAACTAAACTATAATATTTATACCGCGTATTAATATAATTTGAAGCTCTGAACTACATAATTATTACAAGAAACATCACATATATTAGAAGAAGCAAACCGGCTAAGTGCAAGTCGGACTCGCGGTTCCAAGACCAAGGGTTCCGTACCGTTATCTATAAAAACGGCAAAAAAATCATATCTGTTGTAGAGCTCCCCTTTAATATTCATTTTATTTTTATTTAATTAATTATTTTTTAATTGAATATATAACTAAATATTCGCTGAATATTTCAAGCGTCTACCTGTTGCTTTTATCAATATCGAGCAAAAACAAGAAATATCACGTTTGTTGTATGGGAGCCCCCTTAAATATTTTTATATTATTCTATTTTTTAGTATTTGTTGTTATAGCGGCAACAGAAATATATCATCTGTGAACATTTCAACTGTTTAACTATCACGGCTCATGAGACTGAGAGCCTGGTGACAGACAGACAGACGGACGGACAGCGGAGCCATATTAATATGGTCCAGTTTTTACCCTTTGGGTACGGAACCCTAAGAAACAGAAAATCTGGACGAATTTGTATAGAAGAAATTGTTTTTTCGTTTTTTACCCTATTTTTTTTGCAATTCTATACTCCATTAGAGATTCTGATTCCAGGATTTCAATATAGTTCAGAGGTTCAAAATCACGTTGTATGTTAGAACAAATACATAGAGAAACATGTAAGACCCAGGTGAATCTGAAAAATATCATTATCTATCTTGGCCTGATCAGGAATCGAATCCGAGACCTCCAGTGTGATAGACTGACATGACGACCACTAGGCCACAGAGGTTGTTAAATCTTCGATTTGTTCTGGAACATATCTGAAGGTTTCTCTGTAATAAACAGTCTGTACGGTAATAGGTACATTTCTGGTGATATCACGCTTGCAGCTGTAAATTTCATGTCAGGCGGATTCCGCACGTTTGTCAACACGTTGATTGGTTTTACCCTCGACGCAAAAAAAGGAGGACCAATATGTGTGTCTTTCTGTCTGTGTCATCGTAGCTCTTAAACAAGGAGCCACCTCCAGGCTACAAACAAGTTCCCTTAGTCCACGTGAAGTGCCGTAATCATCTCCCAACTGAGGTAGGATAATGCCGACTCAATTTGGCTAAATGGGGCTTTATCCAACAGGTGGAACTGCAGTGTCAATGCACTGAGGCAACTTTAACACCACTCTCGGATGCAGAGTATAAATTATCCTTGGTGCAGCTGGCTGGGCCAAGCGTAGGGCTAAAAGGGCACGAATTTAGTCTGGTCATCGTGAGTCGTGACCAACCAAACCAAGTTGCACCTCCTTTCCACATACTAATTTGGAGAGACAAAATTTAATCCCTTGAGCCATAGACAAAAGAAAATAATATTACGCGTTTGACAACCCAACCTAGGAAAGTATAAAAAAACGCAAATTACCATTACTCCTCATCAGAGCATTTTCTTGATGTAATTGTCGGCCGTGGTGCGTCAGAGCCCAAGGTTCGCTGTTATGACAGCAAGTTAAGTAAAGTTATTACAGCCGGCCGCCTGCCTGGCGCCAACCCTCCTTAGAGCACCTAACAGCACGTAAAACGGGAAAATCAGTTTCAAGGAAATCAAGGAGTTGATTGCCCGACACCTACCCTCCTTCCAGAACTACATACAGATAACTGTAAAAATGAAGAACGGGGGAAGAAAGAGAGAGAAGCCCGCGCTAATAAGTAAACAAACAAAAGCAACCGCCCGAAGCTACTTGCAATAGATAGTTAAAAAGCAGTAAAGGGATTTGTATTTCAGTAAACTATAAGTAATTCATTACTAAATCGCTAAAATTACCCATAACTACCTATCATAGAAAATCCTCATACGATATATTTGTACTATAGTCATTTAACAAATGATATATTCATTAAATAGACGGTCAATTGTCATAAAATGAACCCATTGAGGTAAATTACCACAAATTAATAAAGACATGACATTGTCAAGTACGCTCTATGCACAATAGCAGGTGGCGAGTGTTTACGTCGCTTGACATACAATTTTATTCAAGGTTGCTGTACCTACATACACATTTTGTGATAAACATTCAGACGGCTTTGCTATTAAATCGAGGTTTTTATTGAATTTAAGTATTCGAGACTCTTTTCACCCGATGAAAATATCTATGATTTTCTAGAGTTACACTTTTGTTCTATTTTTGTGTTTCGGAGCAGAAGTAAACCTCTTCCATTCATAAAAATGAAATCTATACTAATATTATAAAGCTGAAGAGTTTGTTTGTTTGTTTGTTTGTTTGATTGAACGCGCTAATCTCAGGAACTACTGGTTCAAATTGGAAAATTCTTTTTGTATTGGATAGTCCATTTATTGAGGAAGGCTTTAGCCTATAAAACATCACGCTGCGACCAATAGGAGCTAAGCATCAATAAAACATGTTTTGAAATCGGGGAAAAATTATTTATCTATACTAATTAATCATAACAGAAATTGCCGCGGACGAAGTCGCGGGCAACAGCTAGTATCATATAATACGTAAACGTACACATCTTTGCAAAGTTGAACAATTCGAGGCTCCTTTCAGCCTATGAAAAAGTCTATGATTATTTTAGAGGTACACATTCCGAAACAAAATGGTTCCATTCATGAAAATTAAATATCGTATAAAATACATGTCTTTGCAAAATTGGGAAAAGCTTTAATAAGTATTTTTATTTCCTTTAGAAATTTATCGCTTACAGAATACAACAAAAGGGTATACCTTATGTTTGAAGGAAAATATTACCTATCCTTACCAATAGTTTGTTTGTTTGTTTGTTACGCCTTCACGCCCTATTTACTGAACCGATCGTCATGAAATTTTGCATACCCGTTTTCTGGAGTACAGAGAAGGCTTTAGTGTACATTTTATGCCGAGAAAAAGTACTGTTCCCGAGGGATCAACATAGACGCAGGCGGAGTCGCGGAGACAACTAGTTTTTTTTTTAGATACCTTTTTACGGAAAATAAAAACACTATTATCTTTTCCTTATTTGCATAGATATGTATTTTATTTCATACAACAATAGATACTTAATTTCAGATGATTTATATAGTTATTCCTATTATGTTCATATAAGTGGGGTTTTAAATTTATCCATACTATGTAATATTATAAATGCGAAAGTAACTCTGTCTGTCTGTCAGTTGTTACACACGCTTCAACTATACTAATTGAGACGATATTTGATATGGAGATATCAAAGACGGTAAAATCTATAATTTGCTCATAAGATGAATGCCATCTAGCTTAGGTACTATTCTACCAACATGAAATAAATTATATTATAAAATTAAAAAAATAAAAGCTTGTAATCAGATTTACATTGCATTTTAGGTATAAAGCGTACGTGAGCTTTGGTAAAGGTATGAAAATTCCATTTATTTTGTGATCATAGGTTGAACTAAAGATATTAAAACAAAATAATTCTCGTCTAGAGTATAGAGTACTTACCAAAGAGAAAAAAAAAAACAAAACATAGTACTGTCTATAAATAAACATTTATTAAATTATTGTAAAAATAAATTGACTTCAAAATGCAATTGTTGCAAATGTCCAAAAATCACAGAATATACTTCAAATCAGACATTACAATAAGATCTTCTATCACAACAAACAATCACTTGTCATCTAACGCTTCTACAGTTGACGCGTTACTTGCGTTATCATGATCTCTTTTCTTCCCTTGTTCGTTTTTGTCTTCCACTTCTTTGTGTGCTTCATCAGTCTTTATTTTATTGATTCTTTCTTGATTTTCATTACTCGTCGTTTCACTCTGAGTAATCTTCATTTTTCTGCTCTTTGCGTTTCCCATTTTGTTTAGATGCGCGCAGTCACGTCTTCTGTCGACTGATCTGCCAATATATCCACTCCACTTTCAGTATAATCAGATAGATATGGCAATGTTTATAATTAAAACAACAATATCGGGCGATAACGTGGTTTGTTCAACCACGTTTGATAACATTGAACTGCACAGACGGAGTGAAAGCGAAATAACAACTGCTATAAAGATATGCAGCTCTGAACATACAGTCACCTGATAAGGCAATGACACATCGCCCGTAGGTACTGCATGTTTCATTGACCGGATATTTGTATGTTTTGTTATGTTCTATTTGACAAAAACAGTCATTAAATAGATTCAAGGTTATCTAATTTAACAAAGGAAACCTGGTGACGATTTAATTTAATAGCATTATAAACAAAAGAAGTCCGTCGTGCCAAAGACTATATAATACCGCAAAATCAAATCAAATCAAAAATCAATATTTATTTATTTAAGCAGGGAAAAGTAAAACTATGCTACAATACTTATTTAACAAAGAAGGCCGTGTCGTCGAAGTAACATGAAAATAATAATACAACTTTATTTTCTTTCACTTTTACTCATGAGAATTGAACTAAGAGTAAATATTTATAATTATTAGCCGTTTTCCCGCGACTTCGTTTACGTAAATATAACCTTTTCAATGTTGCTTTCTACTAAAATAATTTTAAAATTTAAACAATTTTAAGTTTATCTATGTATTACAATCAAACACACAAATATATAATATAGTGATAACGTCTAGTAAATCAATAAACGCCGGCTGCACGCACGAAAAAGTGTCAAGTTCCGTGTGCAAGCGAGAACGCGGATCAAGCGATAGAGAGGCACGATCAACCTAAGCCTTCGGCTTGAGTCGCATCTATTTCTTTTCCACCATTATCTTATCTTAATTATCGTGCGTAAACGGATTTTACAGGCAACCAATTATTTTTATATCTCACTAGCTGTATTTCCTCGACTTTATCCGCGTAAATAATAGCCTATGTTACCCGCTACTAATGAAACTTTTTACACATTACAAACAAGCACCCCAAGCAGGCAATTGAATTTACTTTTTGGAAAATAAGTTTAAAAGTATAGGTTACTGGGCAAAGGCCTACCCTTGTTTCTTCTATTCGTCTCAGTCAATATCAAACAACAATCAATGGATAATCATCATCATCATTCGATTTCATTATATATGTGTCTAGATGTCTACAGTAAATTGTACTGTATAAAGCAAAGATATTAAACTAATAAAAGTAAAACCTAGGCTTCAAAGCTTTCGTTTTTATTTCCATAAATAACCATAATGTCAATCATCAGTCTTAAAAACACAATATATTAGTACCTATATGAAACAACTCATGCGAATGAGTTCAATCTACTCATAATTCAGCTTGTTTACTTTGGTGATATCATAAGAGTGTCAGACAACTGACTCATATGGCCTTCTTTTGTATGCAGGGATAAAAATAATCCTTGGTACTGTCACCTGCAAAAGTCTATGAATAGCCTTAAGGTGAAAATCGTTTGCATTGATTAAGGGGGCATATATATTACAGGTGATTAGGGGGATTAAAAAAAAACGATATTTCTCGTCCAACCAACTTAAGGTGACCAAGCCCAAATCCGTCCTTGTATGAAATACTGTTTCCGCTTTTAGAAAGCTTTGTGCCCTAAAACTTTAAGACAAGTTACGGCAACGAAAACTTAAAGTTCCAAAATCTTGAGCGTAGACTGGCTTGTGTGCCAGGTTTCTACAGGTTGCATTTCGGTGAGTGTTCACAGGAATTCCACGAACTTATCCCGCCCACCCTTTTCCGGCACAAGACGACTAGACGGGATGAAAGTATGTATCCGTATGTGGTGATATAGGTACCACCAGCTCGCACAAAGCGCTTTTTCTCGTCGTTCATCTTGAGTACAGCTAAGGAATGGAATCTCTTGCCACCGGAGGTTTTCCCTGACACATATAATTTAGGCCTCGTTAAGGCTGGATTAACGAGGCCTAAATTATATGTGTCAGGGAAAACCTCCGGTGGCAAGAGATTCCATTCCTTAGCTGTACTCAAGATGAACGATGAGAAAAAGCCTTGTGCGAGTTAATAGGATTTTAATAAGCCAGCTAGCTCCACCATAGACCACATCTAAACTTAACATTAGGTGAAATCGCGGTCAAACGCTGGATCATCCAGATAAAAAAATATTAAGCATCATCATGTACCTTATGCCACATGTATAAGGTTGAAATTTCTGTTATTTTTAAATAGTATCCGTAGCTACACTTGACTTTTTACGCAACTTCTATATGGACTTTTGCAGATGGCCGTACATGAACTAGATTCTACCGTTAGTGTAAGTTACGCCCACATCCGAGATTTTAGACAATAGTTGTAAGGTTGCAAACACTAGTGGCTCTGTGAGCTATCAGCTGCCAGACCTCGCAATTGTTTATAGCGAACTGATATTGGTCCTACGCGTCATAGACCTTTCAAAGAAAATTTGAAGATTTGGCAAAAATCCTTTGCTATTATCGAAACTGCTCGCAATTTCACGAGCATCCGTAAGAAATGTGACGTATAGATAAGAAAAGCCGGACAGATGATACATAATGGTCATATGATAGAATTTTTGCCCAAGCTGATACGGAGATGCTCGCTCGCGCTAGTTAATAAGATTGGTGCAGCATAAAATTTATAAATGTTTACCAAATCGTGTTTTACCGCTTACGAATAATAAATAAATAATAATAAATAATATATACGGACATAATGTGACACAGATTGAGCTAGCCCCAAGGTAAGTTCGAGACTTGTGTTATGGGATACTAACTCAACGATATATATTTTATAACAAATACATATATAGATAAACATCCAAGACCCAGGCCAATCTGAAAAAGATCATTTTTTATCTTGACCTGACCGGGGATCGAACCCGGGCACTTCGTGTCGCAGGCTGGCGTGTTAACCACTGCGCCACGGAGCTGTCAGAACCAATGCCAAGCAACTCGGACGCGGTCCGTACTGGGTTGGATGACTTGGCATAAAAATATCTCAAACTCCTCCGTGCTAAATAAGAAGGCACGTTAGGGCGTTGGTCCCGTCTGTCATCATTGATGACAAATACCTATAGGCGACTTGAAAAACCCGACACCAGTGTTGGCCACTTACGCATGAACAACAACAACCACGATCGTATAGCAGTCTTTTCTTAGTTTATTATGAATTCTTACCTCAACTTAACAATACCCCTTTTTCCAAAGAAAGTCGCGTGACATTCATGATTACATGAAAAATAACAGCAGCAGCAGTTATTTATTAGCCCATTTCTAGCCTAATAAATCGTAATTCCAGTCTTTTTCGAAGAGAATCGTCACGCAATCTGATAAAATTCAAGGTAAAATTTGTCTGGAACTTTGATTCTGCCGATGACATACCTATGTACATGCTACAATGAATATATGTAGCTTTTTATTACAATACAATTTCTTTTAATTAATTATAGGTACTACGTGATAAAGATATGCAGTTACATACAGCGTATAGATCAAGAGAGGCAACTCAGCACACCAAAATGTACATCTTACCCTTTGGGACGAATTATGGGAACACAATTTTTCAAAATTTTCATACAAATCTTTCTAATCTATTAGATGCGAATAACATCATAGTAAGTAGGTACCTGTCTGTGGCGTAAGGTCCCAGAAATTGGAACAATTTGTAATTTAAAAGCAAATCAACCCACCCAGTTGCCATAATATCATAGACTAATCAGCAACCAAAACATTGACATTTCTAACTGACTAGATGCTTTCAGTTGTCGTTTAATATTCATTGTAGCTGTTTGTACATGGGGTTTTTAAACAGAGTTATCATACGTAGATCAAAAGACAGCTTATCATAAGTTTGGTAATTAATTTTCAAACAACTCATTTTCATACATTAAAAATATTTATTATATATTTTCTTAAAAATAATATCCAAATAAATTAAATTAGTAATATTATCATCATCATCTATCCTATCACGATGTTGCTCTCTTCTCAGCGTATTTCTCCACAGCCGTGAGCAGGAACCTCTGTGCCGTATCCAGGTACTCCGGAGCAGCGAGGTTGCGCAGCTGAGCGACTGGGACGTATTCTTCGTAGTTCCATGCGCACTTTCCAGTGAATTTGCATATTCCTAGCGCGGCTAAGGCGCCTACTACAATGACAATACCGTTTGAGACGAGCCATTCGATCGCGCATACTGCAAGAGACACCGCCGACTGTAAAAGAGGAAACTAGGTTAGTTATCTAGCTCTTAAGCAATAACATCAAAACGTTAATTTCATTTCTTATTGCATTCTTATTGCCCCTCAAAACAAAATACAAACTGGAGAAAACAATTGGAACCTTGGTAGGTGCAAAGGTGAACTAATCGCTAAACGATTGCTTCCAGTCAACCTTAGGGTAGGTGGAAAAAAGAAACTTTATTGACATGGTGCTGTAAACAAAATTACTGTATAACCAAAACAAAACATATACATACAAGACTAAGTGACATCCATAACTAAAATGATTAATCTGATATAGAATTTGACCACTAACACAAACGAAAAGAAGAAAAAGAAGATAAAGAAAAGATGAAAAAGACTATAGTATGTAAAAGTTACGTCACACCCGCCTTATTTGATAGACGTATTTTAAGTTTCGTTTTATTAGTAACTATGTAGCTGTATTATTGTATTACGATATAATATTATGTATAAAGGATGTAACAAAAATACATTCTATGCAGTATCATATTCAAAGCAAGTTCTCGAATACGAGTATTATTTTAGTTATTTTTAAGCATAAGACATTCGAAATTTAATGGACTGTTATTGTATTTTTTTTCTTTTTCTCATATTTTTGATAAATTAATTAGTTATGTATGATGTATTTTTAGGATAATTTTGTATTGTTAAGAAATAGATAAATTAAAAAATCACTCTGTTTAAGAAAATGAAAGACTATAATCTTACCACTTTGAATCCAACAACTGCCTTTAAGACATTTAAAACCAGTAAAGCTTTTTCGGGTAGTAAACTTAACAACTGGTCATCGTCTAATCTTTCTTCTACGAAGTCCAATGCATTGACCTGTAACAATGCAAAATTATATGTTAAACAATAGTAATAAACTGGTATAACTACGAATTTCTGTTATTTTTATGTGACTTAAATGTCTCCATTACTATAAAAGGTAGCTCGGTGTTTTCATGATATTTTATTTCTTACAGGCATAGATGTATATAAAATTTCAACTCAATCGAACATCAGGGTATGGTTCTAATTCAGCTTCCAAAATTTTACTGGCATACACAGGCTAACAAAACAAGTTAAATAAAAGGATGTAAATAAAATGTTAGATAGATAAATATAACAATAGAGAAAAATATTGATGAAAAAGAACTTACGTCTGTTGCTCGGGGGCTCCTAGAAATTGGATCTGCGACTACGAGTCCAAAGACTACGCTCAAGGCAATTATTTTACGCAGCATCTGAAATGGAAAGAAATATAACATTAATGCAAATCAAGAAATTTGACCTACGTAAAAATATAAAAGAAAGTTTACGGTGAGTAACGAACGAAACATATCGAATTTTTTATTCATAGATTCAGAAAAGTTAGAATCAAAGGCAACTTTATTGTGTAATTCTAATTTCAAAATTATGGAAATATAACATATATAGAGAATAAAAAAATTACAGCAAAAACGTTTACTTACCGTTTTATTTTTATTATAATTAATTTAAGTGATAACTTCAAGTTGCTCGCCCTAGATGTGTATGTAACAAATTCAATCAATACACAGTATTTAAAGCATATTCTAATTACTAGGCCGCATTAGAAAATGTCCATGATATCATTAGACAATCCCTAATTTACTAATTTGAGAACTGTCTAACAGGTGACACATAGGGCATTTGGTTGGAATTAATCACTAAGTATAATTGCCATATTTAGTGAGTACCTCATTTATAAATAATAGATCCGTATAGATTACTAATGCACAATGAAAAAAAAATCCTCACCACGCTCAATTTAAATTATTAAAAATAACAGCAGTTCCATTGATTTTGGCCAAGTACCTAGATATTCCACTTTTGTATGAAAGAGCAGATATTTTTTTTACGATGTCGAAGTTGGTCCCATGATGAAAGTTGTTCAGATTCGTGGTATGTCACTCCTTAAACGTTTGCTAATGAATTTGTAGCCAAAGGTAGGGGATTTGTTTTATATCGTTACAGGAATCTTCTTTATATCCGCAGAGGCATGTCACCATGAAGGTTCGCTACAAATTAAACTTCACCCTGTATAATCAACGTTTGGTACTCGTCCGTTTCAAACTCAGGATTCAATTTGTGAACATGTTACAGTTTGACATTTATTATATTAAATTGAAAAAGATAAAGGTACATACATGTATTGAAAAAGATAAAGATAATCATGATGATGCTATCGAAATCACTACTCTTCTCTTACACTTTACAAACAAAATTTAATCATCACATGATTCGATTCTGGAAAACCGTTTTTGTACACGACTGTCCAAAAAGTAGTGTAATATTTTGAAAGTTAGTGTCCATGTACGAGTGAGTCCATGTGCATGTATGCGAGTTTCTTTATTTCACTATAACTCCTAAATGCCCGAATATTGGAATCCTTACATCACACCAATTAACACTGGCAATATTTTTATGGCAAGCTGGACTTTTTTTAAAAGAGCTTGTTTTTAGGGTTCCGTACCCAAAGGATAAGAATAAAAACGGGACCCTATTAATATCGCTCTGCTGTCCGTCTGTTTGTGTATCTGTCTGTCTGTCTGTCTGTCCGTCTGTCATCAGGCTGTATCTCATGAACCGTAGTTAAACAGTTGAAATTTTCACAGATAATGTATATCTGTTTTCACTATAACAACAAAAACTAAAAAATATAATAAAAATATATTTATGGGGGCTCCCATACAACAAACGTGATGTTTTTGCTTGTTTTTGCTAGATATGGATAACGGCAACAGGTAGACGCTTGAAATAATTTAAAACTAAATAATTAAATATAAATAAAATTAATATTAAAGGGGGGCACCCATATAAGGTACGGAACCCTTCATGCGCGAGTCCGACTCCGCACTTGGCTATTTAGGCGCACGTTAGTATATTCAAGCGCCCAGTAGGTATAAATTCGAGTCGAACCGTTTTCTTGGCCCATAATTCTTACAAATTTATATAAATTTTCCCATTTTGGATGATACAATATTTTATATTGGTGTAACGAGTCAAATGTCTTAATCAATTAGAAATACAGTAACAAGTCATCATCGTGGTACAATCAGTCAGAATTCGTAAGCACGGTCATATATTGAGGATTCTTCAAATTGAAACCTTATTACATCAGATTCAAGAAAATAATTGTATGTAAGTATGTGAAAATACCTTGCATACATACATAATTACATACATACATAAAAGTCAAAAATCATAAAGGGTAAATCCCTAAAGGGAAAAATACGTAATACTATGTATAATATACATAAGTATACATAGTACTAGTAGTAGCTACTGACATTTCTTGACGAAAAAAATAGAAGATTGTGTACAAGGGGCTAACATAATACTTTATGGTGAGGGTATTATTTTGAATCCAAAGTGGGATGAAGGACTTTAGCATATAATTTATCATTATTATTATATATTTACTAAAGTAGACTCCACATGATTCGATTCTGAGTGAAATTACTATGTTACCCGAAGTAAAAGTATTATGTTAGTCCCGAGAACCCTAAAGCGGAAGCTTCTGACATTTCTTGACGAATAAAAATATAAAAATAGCTAGGTTCATGTTTCTGTACTTATGAAAAAGTGTTTGATTTCCTCACTCCTCTCGAAACGTTGTTCTAGTTCCATTTTGCGAGCCGTTATTTTAACAGGATCGTATTTTATACAATTCATTTACCTATCAAATAATTTCGCTAAAATGTTACGGCCGGCCGTCTGCCCGACGGCAACCCTCCTCGATTAATTAAACTCCTCTCAGTATTCGAATGAACTTGGAGTATCTAAAATGTGTGTATGTTTGTGTGTGTGTGTGTGTGTGTGTGTGTGTGTGTGTGTGTGTGTGTGTGTGTGTGTGTGTGTGCGCGCGTGTGTGTGTGTGCGTGTGTGTGTGTGTGTGTGTGTGGTGTGTGTGTGTGCGCGTGTGCGTGTGTGCGTGTGTGTGTGTGTCAGTGAGATACCATATTTAGCCTACGATAAATATTTTGGGATCGGTAGCTCCACTAATTAGAATTTTCCATATCTATATATATACATGTATATATAAATTTGGTTGAGTTAATACATATGTTCCAGTAGTTCCTCTGTTTCCTGACAGGTTTTTAACTCTAACCAATCAGAAATGATTTTCTTACACTCATTATACCGCATAATACAAGACAAGTTCTTTATTGGCACAATTATACAGTTGAGCCGAGCGTTTACTATATTGCCTACTTGCAAATTCGGTCTTGAAAAACGGTATTTTAGCAACAGTGCCTTTCCTCCTTCTATTACTGATAGTAGGGTCATAAGGCAAGGTTCTATGTTTTTTTAATATTGTATGTATGATGTATAACTTCCTAACGAAAGGCAGCTTTGCTATACGATAAAGACAATCAGTAGGAAATCGAATTATCTTAAAAAACATTACTTTAAGTAAGCTGCGATGTGCACGTTCTACACTTGGTTCTACATCTAAGAATCGTGTCTTAGCGGCACCGCGCCATACGGGCAAACAGTAAACCAATGCAGATTGCACCAAGGCTATATATATCTTTCCTAAATTCGCAAACTAACGTAAATGTCAAATGAAATGTGTCAAATTTAGTGCTGTCAGTGTCAAACATCAAAATGTCATATATATTTTTTTTCTTTCTTCTTATCTTCCTACACTGGCGGGTGACGCAAGGTAATCGTTTACATACAGCCTTACTTGTCGTTTTTATTTTTCTTGTACAGTTTCATTATATTTTTAGTTTACTATTTTAATGTACCAACCAGCAGGTTGTGCAGAGTTAATGTGCATAGTTTATTATTATTATTTTAAAGTTTACTTATATATAGTTTTAATTCATTTATAAATACCTATTTTATATATATATAGATTAGATATATTTTACATATTTACTTATTCATTCATGCAGCAATCAAGTACACCTGACAAAAATGATTCTTATTGTTCCGCCGCGGGGTCGTCCGATAGTTTTACTTCTTGTGAGTCTATGGAGACTCTGGGTACTTCTGTCCACAATGCCTTTGTAGACTTTCCAAATAATTTTAATGTGTGTCACATCAACGCACAGAGTATAATGGGCCACTATACGGATTTTATTGAGGCATTTTCATCAAATAATATAAGTGCTGTGTTAGTATCAGAAAGTTTTTTGAAACCCAGCCTGGCATCGACTAGTGTCTCACTTCCTGGATTCATCCTTATTAGGAATGATCGTACTGGGCTTAGTCAAGGTGGAGTCGCCATCTACTTGCGGAGTAATATAGAACATAGATTAATCTCAATGTCACCTTCACAGTATTCTGCCTCTATGGAATATATACTAGTTGAAATTACGGTTAAAGGTGTTAAAGCTGTTCTAGGTGTCGTATACAGTCCCCCTCAAATTAATTATTTTTCAGACTTAGAAATCCTGTTTGAGTCAGTTAGTTCTGGTTACACACATCATCTGATCCTGGGTGATGTTAACACGATTTGTTAAAAAATGATACCCGATCCACTTCTCTTTTAAATGTTGTCAAGTCAGTTAACTTTTCTGTTCTCCCATCTGGGCCTACACACTACACCAATCATGGTGATACACTGCTTGACTTGATAATTACTTCATCCAAACATCTTGTCTCTAGTCATGGCCAAATGAACGCACCTGCATTCTCCCATCACGACCTTATTTATGTTTCATATAAAATTAAAGTTCCTAAAATCAAGGTTAGGGTTTTATACTTACGTTGTTTCTCCAGTATGAACACTGATGCGTTAAAAGCGGATGCTGCAAACATTAATTGGTCTCCAGTAGTTGATGCAGATACAGTGGATGATAAAATCTCTCGTTTTAATAATATTTTCTTATCCCTGTTTAATACTCATGCACCTACTCGGGCGATTAAAGTCAAACGTGCGCCATCTCCCTGGATAACAAATCTTGTGCGAATTGCGATGAAGCGGCGAAATTGTGCCTTTAGGAAATTTAAGAGGGATCGTACTGATGTAAACTGGATTGCGTATAAAGTTGCAAGAAATCGGTGCAATCAGATGTGTAGAAATGCAAAACGCCGTTACTTCACTGACAATATTGAAAATGTTTCTCCAGCCAATTTATGGAAATTTCTTTACTCTGTAGGCATAGGCAAGGTTCAGAATGAGTTATCTTCTAAGGTACCGTTCACTTTAAAAGAACTCAACATTCACTTCACATCTGTCCCGGTACTCGACAGTAACATCAAAAATCAAACCATTGCTTATATAGATAACTTGCCTGTCCCAAACGGTAGTTTATTTGAATTTGCCACAGTCTCCGAAGAAGACATACGTAAAACAATAATGTCTATTACTTCAAACGCCGTAGGGCATGATCAAGTTAGCCGTGTGATGATCGTCCACATCCTTCATTTCGTTCTTCCTATTATCACGCACATTATTAATTTCAGCCTTTCTCAACACTGTTTTCCGTCATCATGGCGTAACGCCTACGTTCGTCCACTTCCTAAGATTCCAAATCCAGTCCGTCTAAACGACATCCGTCCCATCTCTATTCTCCCTTTTCTGTCGAAAGTGTTGGAAGCGTCGGTGTTCAATCAGTTCTCGCAACATGTAAACGAAAGCAACTTGATGAACACCTACCAGTCTGGTTTTAGACCTGGCCACAGCACATCTACTGCTTTGCTGAAAATAACCGATGACATTAGGGCTGGAATGGAAAACAAGAAAGTCACTGTTTTAGTTCTGATTGATTTTACCAATGTTTTCAACACCGTCGACATTGACATCCTATTAGCTATTCTCTATCATTACAAAGTCTCCTCCTCGGTAGTTGAGTGGTTTTCTAGTTATCTTCGTGGACGTCGGCAACAGGTTCGCAGCGGTCAGGACACGTCCGATTGGTGCAACGTTGAAGCCAGCGTTCCATAAGGCGGAATCTTGTCTCCTATTTTATTCTCAATTTTTATTAATCTCCTAACAAATTGCCTTAGCTGTTCATATCATCTGTACGCTGATGACTTGCAGCTTTATACGCAGATAGACGCAGAAGATGTGAATTCTGCGATTTTAAAGCTAAATAATGACTTAATGGGTGTTATGGAATGGTCTAAAAATTATGGGGTTAAAGTAAATCCAAAAAAATGTCAAGCAATAATTGTTGGTAGTATTAGGCAGCTTAATAGTATTGATATGAGTGCTGTAATGCCTATCGTGTATGATGGATGCAATATACCATTCAGCAACGAGGTGAAAAATCTTGGTCTTTGGATTGACAAGACTTTGTCATGGACAACTCACATTGCGGAAGTTAGCAGGAAAGTGTTCGCTAGTCTTCATTACTTGCAGCGTCTGAAATATTTTCTTCCTTCTAAGACCAAGACTATGCTAGCGCAAACATTAATTCTCCCCTGATTACGCTGATGTGTGTTACCTGGACATAACTGAAGAACAACTTAACAAAATGGAACGTCTTTTAAATTATTGTATTAGGTTTATTTTCTGTTTGCGTAAATTTGACCATGTTTCCGAATTTCGTTCTCAGCTTAACTGGCTACCAATCCGTCAAGGCAGGAGTCTACATATATCTTTGTCAACTATTTAATGTTCTCAATAATCCCAAATGCCCTGAATATCTAAAATCACGCTTCCAACTTTTAAGTTCTAGTCACGAAAGGCTCCTGCGTTCCTCTAACACCCTAACCCTTGCTACCCCCTCTCACCGTACAGGTTTTTTCCATAATTCTTTCTCTGTAACTGCTGTACGACTCTGGAATGCGCTCCCCGTTTCCGTTAGAGACGCCCCTAGCCGTAAATCCTTTAAAAGTAGAGTTCTCAGGTATTTCCACGAACGCCTGAAGAGTCAAGCTTGATTGCCAACATGACTTATTATTATAGTGTTGTATGTATTTATTTTTTGTATATTATATATATATTGTATAGTATCGTATGTACCTATTTATCATAAATATATATATTTATAATTAGTCTTATCCTAACACTTTCTTTATTTTGGTTCTACACCCACATAAAACTCTCTGAACAACCCAAAGGTTTGACTGGTAGAGAATGCTGTTTAGCGTTAAGTCCACCTTTTGTACTTGTTACATTTTGTATGTGTGTACAATAAAGCATAAATAAATAAATAAATAAATCTTCCGTAGTAGGTTATTATTGGATTTCCTAGAGGTATCAACCTCCCTTGGCACAACTTGACGTAGTTTTTTGAATATCCAGATTAATTTTCTGATTCTTACAACCATATATTCAATATGTGGATACCAAGAGAGGCGCTGATCCAACAAGACTCCCAGGTATTTAGTTTGATTTACCTTTTGTATGATTGGGCAGCTACACGTATCCCTGTTTACTGTACGGTTACATTTATGAATTCTTATGGTAAAATCATCAGTAGGTTGGGAATCATTATATATGCTAAAACATATATAGTTGGTCTTATCGGCATTCAGTGTGAGATAGTTATTACACAACCATCTGTTAATTTGTTGCAACCCTAACTCTGCACTCAATCGAACAGTATTCTACGAATCACCAGTAAATACCACGGTAGTGTCATCAGCGTACGACATAATTTTAGCATTATTGATAGCCATATTGCATATATCGTTTATATAAACGAGAAACAATGTTGGACCAAGAACGCTGCCCTGTAGCACGCCGTATGAAACCTCAGTGCATCCACTAACATAACTATCCAATTTCACTATCTGCTTTCTATTAGATAAATAATCCTCAAATAAATTTAGGGGAATTCCACGTATTCCAATTTTTTCCAGCTTACACACAAGGATAGGGAGAGAGACTGTATCAAACGCTTTTCTAAAATCAAGGAATACAGATGCACACTTTTTACGGTCATCAAGCTGTTCTGCCACAAACGAGCTGAAATCAGCCACTGCATCCTCGGTCGATCTCCCTTGCCGGAATTCGAATTGGGAAGAGGAGAGAATCTTGTATTTAGTTAGATAATTGATCAGCCTTTTATATAATATTTTTTCTAATATTTTGGAAATTACTGTTAGCACAGAGATCGGTCTGTAATTATTAATATCGTCTCTATCCCCACCCTTGAAAACAGGTGTAATAATTGACTGTTTAAGTTGTGCTGGAAAAGCTCCTTTATCAAAACAAAGATTGCAAAAATGTGTTATAACTGGGACTATTTCAGCTTTGGCTAATTTGAGGAAACTGGTGGAAATATTATCCCAACCCGGAGCACTTTCCGACTTTAGGTTCATAATTATATTGGTTACCTCGTCTAGATCGGTATGTAAAAGAACAAAGGAGTTTGGAAATGATGTAAGTCCCGGATGTACTTATTTAGTTCTACTTCTGACGGTTGTGTATTTCTTTGTGCAATATCCTTGCCGATGTTGGCGAAATAATAATTAGCATAATCAGCTGAAGCAGTCGGTGTAGATTTTATATTTAATAATTCCGTGTTTATACTGTTTGATTTATTTGTGTAGGTAATATTTTTAATATTTTTCCACAATAATTTATTATTTTTAACAGTTTTAGCTAATAAATTATTTTCATATTGTGTTTTGATTTTTTTAATAAGTTTATTAAAAAACATAAACAATAGCATTAAATTAGATGTTATCACTTACACTTAATTTAATGTTTTTTCCTTTTTTGAAACCTTCGACCATAGGGCGAATATTAATTAGCATTGGTATGTGTCATCATGACCAATCAACGGACAGATAGATCAATTAATTTACTTACTTAAAATTAGATTTAGCGGGCTAGCTAGGCTAAGTTCTTTGCTATAGTTGATTGGTATAGAACCACAAGTCCAAGTCATCTGATCAAATGTTACAGGTAGAACATCGATTTAACACTTAAGGCGCTGTATCCCATAACCGTTTGTAGCGGACATCGCGCGATACATATTACATGTTCCCATAGGAAAAGTTGTTCATTTTGTTGGTCTGAGTCATCTCTTTAAGGGTACAAAACGATAAAAATTTCACCATGTATACTCGTAATGATTTAAGGTTAAAAATGGCAATACCGGTTGGCCTGTCACCAGTCTCATTTCAAACCCGTCTCTGCAATTCCCGTGTTAATTTTCACTTTTAATTTAATAATTTAAAAATTTTAACCAAATATATTTTATTATCCATCTTGCTCATTTAGATAAACTTTTTATAGACGTAAAAAAGTTGGTAGTTGTCGCTGAAAATATCAAGTAATTCGCGACGAACTGGTAGCTCTGGTTGCACAGAGAGGGTCATGCCACATAACCATATATAGCACCGGTAGTACAGAGAGGGTCATGCTCCTGCAGTGGAGACTAAAAAGACCTGTTGATGATGATGAACTGCGGGCTTTTAAGTGGGAATAAGTGAGATACGACATATCTTTCAATCGTTTATTGTGATATTAATAAATAATCTTAAACACTAAATTACATTATTCATTTTGCAACGATCTGTATTTTCTTATAGCCGTTTTTACGAATTCCGTCGCCGATGCCACGCGTTCAGGTGTTGCCAGCGATCTGATCTCTCGCTGGACTTCCACCAGAGACTGAAGAGGAGACAATTTCCCACAGATTGGAGTAAACTGGCAGACGCCGAGTGCCGTGAGGGTTCCCACAATGAGAGCAGGTATGTTCCCAAATAAGCAGGTGATGCCTTTCTTGATCAATCCAAATGTGCACTGAAATAAAATAACATTTATTGATACATAAATATATCTTTACCACTATATGTCTATCTATATTATTATTATTATATGTATATAAAAATTGATTGCTGTTCGTTTGTCTTGCTAAAACTCGAGAACGGCTGGACCCATTTAGCTGATTTTTTAAAATGTTTGTTATAGTCCAGGGAAGGTTTTAAGGATGAGAATTCAAGACAAAAAAAGCAAAACGAAGTTCGCCGAGACAAATAGTAAATTGATAAATGAGAGAACATAAATTCATTGAAAATAAATGATACATGTCATAAAAATATCAGTACCTGGGGGACAGAGCTCCGTTCAGCAATGATGGATACTGGTTATTTAAAAAAACAAGCGTGAGTACGTGTCCATCCAAGTCTTTGTGGTCCTTTTCGATTTAAAACTAATATAACTCACTGTTTACTACTAGATACTTCTTCATTCGTCAATCAGCGTATATCACCAGTACATATTTATGTTGATTTGATAGCTCCAAATTTGAACTCCAATTCTTGTTTGAAAATTGTAATAACGAAAATCAAAAGAGTTCAAATACATAAAGCAAGTGAATACACTTATACTTACTGAAACTACAGTAGAAACTAGGCCAATCTTTGGGACTTCCACTTCAGTCACCTCAGTTTGAAGTCCTGTGGGAACCAGTAAATGACCTTGGCTATCATCTAGATATGGTGATACTTTCTTCACGACTACTCTTTCATGTCTGGGTTTGTGGTAAGCATATGGTATTTGAAATCCCTGAGAAACAAACATTTAAATTTTAAATATTGTTAGGTACACATACACTCTAAATGTTAGGTATTGAATTAAATACTTACACCATAGTGTCTATCTCCATAGTCAATAAAATTATCCCATTCATTGTACTGAGAAGCATGTGTTGCTGCTAATACCAGCAAAGTTATTGCAACAATCTTGAACATCTGTGAATAATAAGAAATATGTTTGATAAGTTTATTAAACTAATAGATACAAAAAATACTTTGATGATATTAAAAAAGCTAAAATTATATCTTACCCCGAACTTTTATTCTGAGCTGCAGGTTCAAGGTGGCAAGAGCGTTTTTCTAATGCTGTTCTGGCTTTGTATCAAACTTATAAATACGTGACTTAATGACTGATATCAATTTATTAATGAGTGAAATTAGAAATTCCCTAAAGGTTAGTAAGTAAAACATTTGTTCGATATCAGAATTAAATTTAAAATAATCATCATCATTTCGAGTAGGTATCACGGTCAATCGACCATGCACACCCTGGTGTCAGAGTTCTTCGGAACGACCTCTCGGCCTCTGACGTGGTTCCTTTAACGACTACCAGATGGCAGCCGGGACCACCGGCTTAACGTGCCTTCCGAAGCACGGAATCTTCTTTATTATCAGACAATCAGGTGATTCAAGCCTGCAATGTCCTAACCAAACTGGAAACAACTAAACAAAGTATGCTTCCGGTGGGAATCGAACCCACGACCCCCGGGTCAACAGGCAAACGCCTTAACCACTTGACCACGGAGGCTGTCTGTGTGAATTTATGTGTTTAAAATAATTAGAAGTGGTTTTAACGTAAATTTGCCAGTGATTTATATCAGATTAAGATTTAACTTTTTGTAATAAGAAATCTTTCCACTTCATTATGACATATAGGCACACTTGAAATACTAATGTCGGAAAATGTTTAAGGGCTCGATAACTTAAATAAATATTTTCTTCTCTAAATTTCTAATAATAATAATGACGCTCACTTAAGGTAATTTTTAGGATTCGTACCTTTTTTATTGTTAATATATGGCGTTAGTACTATATATGGCGTTCATTAATGTTCAGTTACTGGATCAAACGATATTTGATTTCTAGTAGTTGATACCTATGTCCTTCTATCACCAGGCTGTATCTCACGAACTGTAATAATTAGTCAGTTGAAATTTTCACAGATGATGTATTTCTGTTGCCGCTGTAACAACAAATACAAAAAAAAAATTAAGGGGGTTCCCATACAATAAACATAATTTTTTTGCTTGTTTTTGCTCGATATTGATAACGGCAACAGGTAGACGGTTGAAATATTCACAGAATATTTTGTTATATATTCACTTTAAAAATAAATAATTAAATTAATATTAAAGGGGGGCTCTCATACAACAAACATGAGAGTTTTGCCGTTTTTATAGATCGGAACCCTTCGTGCGCGAGTCCGACTCGCACTTGGCCGGGTTTTTTTTACATTTTCATTGATTAAAAATATTCTGATGATTAAAATAAAAAATGGGGTAAGTAAAAATTTTAAACTTTAGGATAATACTGTCATGATTCATACCTACACACGTATATCATTAACTAACTAGCAGCAGCTACTAAAGTAATCTAATGGTCATTAGAATTTCCATTGTTTCCATTAACTAATTGGAATATCTTATGGGTATATTATAGTCAATTTATCAATCACATCATCATTCAATCACTAGAGTTCAGCAAATCCGTGACGTTATATTTCAACGACTTATACTCAGTACCTGCCCAGAACATACAAATTTAAAGGTAATTTTTCTCCTGAACCTTCCCTTCTGTGCTTTCACACCTCACTGCACACTAGTCATTGAAAAACCTTTTGCTAGGGAGCTTAGAGACCTCAGCATTCCTTATTGTGTGATAGATCCGTTGACGTTTAATTATTAATTTCATCTTGTATTTTCAGATGGCTGGGGCATTGTTCATATTTGGACTAGTTTACTTGACCAGTGTGATGGCAGTTGTGCCTTCTTACCCTGTTTACCTGTACCCTGAACACAGAACCGATACCAGACCTATGAGAGATGCAGAGCAAATCTCTACAAATGCTTATGAGTAAGTATAAAGGCTTATCCTAAGATTTCAAAATTATTTAGTTTATGACTCAGATTTATGCAACTTTCTGTCCAATTATTCCGAAGTTATATGATTTTTAGTTCGTTTTAATTTGTTCTTCGTTTATTTTATATTTATCCACTATAATGAATTTTTATTTTCAGCTTCCATATCATTCCTAGTGATCAGTATCAAATCGCTGAGTACGACAGTTCTTTAGAAGCAACACTACTTGAGTACATTTCTTATCCTATTGTAAGTACTTTATACTCGTACATATCTATACCTTATAACACGTTTGTTTTTTAAACTCGAAAACAAACTTTTTCAACAATATTATCTGTGTATTTGTTTACTAATCATTTTTTTATTACAGACGGCGATCTCAGCTGTAGCTTCAAAAGCTCTGTCAGTTGCTAAATGGATCGTCGTCAATGGCGCCATGGTTTTCGTCGGAATGGCCCTGGTCATCGGCTTTTGTGCTTTCACACCCTACTGCACACTAGTCATTGAGAAACCTTTTACTAGGGAGCTCAGAGACCTCAGCATTCCTTATTTAGATAATTTAGAGCATTACCTAACTGAAGTTGTTAATAAGTACCGTGCTATGCAAAAATAAATTACTATTAATACCTACTTGTACAGTTAGTTAATAAGTCTCGTGATATAAATAATTTATTAAAATAAAGTAGATATATTTATACTCATGTGTTTTGTTTTAAATATTAAATCCACAACTTCAAATTCAAAATAAATCATTTATTGACTATTATATTAATTATACAAAATTGACATAATACTGTAATAAAAAGGAACGTAATTAATGAAAAGTAGCTCGACGCTTCCTAGTGCCAGGAACCGAATCTGTTACTTTTTGGATCTTCTGATATTTATCGATGGCAGTCTTCACAAAATCAGCTGCACTACTAATCTTCTCCAAGCGTTCAGGTGAAATTAAGGCCCTCATTTCTTCATGGATAGGTCCAACGCCATTGAAAGTGATTGTACATAGGTTTGTGTATGAGCAAACTCCAACTGTCAAAAGCGCGCCTATGAAAAGAGAGAACACGCTGCCAAAAATCCAAGATATTGTCCTGCCAACAAAGCTGACGAATGTCTGTAACAAAAAAAAAACATGTATAGAAAAAAATACGCAATTTTATATAACCACAGTACACATAATACTCACATAAAGTAACACAAACACAAAAAATATTGAAGTTGATCGGACCGCTCGCTTTTGCTCCATCTTAATATAAAACACAAATTATATTACAACTTTAAACAATTTTATAACGTCATGAGAATATCATCAAACATGTTTAATCTTACCCTAGAGTCAGGCACTTGGCTCCATAGCAGACCTAGAGTAGAGGTGTCAGGTTCTATATAGTAATTGCTTGGACTATTAGCATACATGTCGTACCTGAAAGAGAGGCCACACATATTAATCTACAACCCTTACAACTCAACAAAAGTGTAAAAATAAGTCTTATTAATAAATAATATGTAGTTAAGTTTTGAAAATCATACCAAAATAGTGTAGAAAAAATGCGTTTATAACTATTTACCCCAATAACTCATTCCACACAATACGAAAAAAGGATAAAAAAAAAATTACCCATGTGGATATCCATTATCGTATCCATAGCCTGGAGCATAGGCAACATCCGGATACGCCACTTCAACAGGATTAGCCACGAATCCGTAGTTGGGAATAGCCAAGTTATCCTAAAGAAGAACAATGCAGATATTATGATGTATCCTGGTTAATTAAGTAATAAAGGAAACTTCCTAATCCGTGAAGAGTATTATTTCCTTCCTAATAGCCTAAAATACTTTATACTTAAAATTACTCTACTTCACGAAACAAAGCCTAATTTCAAATTCAATTTTCTTTTTTATTCAAAGTTTATACATACGTGTTGATTTTGAAATATTTAGTAGGTCGATCAACAATTGTCTCATAATCCAAATGCAGGAAATCTTACCAACTTTTTGGAATCACTACGAAAGAAGCATAGAAACATTACAAAGTTACTGAAAAAATACAATAATTTACTCACAATTCTATTGACTTCTGTAGTAGCTTCACTGGGTTGGTCAGATAGCATTCTATCATGATTCAAACTTGACCCTAGAGGTCTTACAGGCTCTATTTTGACTCTTCCCTCATTCTTGTATTCCTCAGGCCTGTATATAGGATGTTCAAGCTCAGTTTTGACATCAACTTGATTCGCTGGCGCCGTTTTTAGGTCTGGTTTGAAGGCTGTATGTTTCTCTAATATGGCGTATGAGGGGGACAGTTCTGCTGCGAGTGCTGACATAACCAAGGCCACTACTAAAGTTGTTGTTTTGAGCATCTGAAAATGGAGTAGAATAGGATATAGTAGTCTATAACTCCAAACATTTAAATTGTTTTAAACAAAACACCGAAAACTTTGTAGGTATTATCGTATTGAAAGTTTTTCCGTCTTCATATTTCAGACCGTTTAACCAACTAAGAGGAAATATTCACAGTTTATTCTCATGGAGTTTGGCACAAAAAAAATTGTTTTGTTAACAATTATTTTAAATTTTAAAGTATTAGTTAGCGAAAACTACACTTACCTTGGAAGCTGCACCGGACCTGGTTTACTGAGCAGATGTCACAGAACTGATGTCCTACCCAATATTCTTTTCGTATTTATACAAACAACTTTCTGTAGGATAACAATGCCAGGAGATAACCAAGGGATGACTTCCTTGGTTATCTCCTGGCATTGTTTTGGCAATGGCCGAGACAACTGTATCTTAGCGATAAAGACTCGTCAACCCTCAAGAATTTGCTAACTGTACCCATGACGTATTGATGGGAACATTGGAACTCCACTGGGTAGTGAAACAAAATTCTTTACCTAGTTTTAGAATACTGATAAGTTTAGAAATAACAATCGTAGTAGGTACCCTAAACTTATAATCGTACGAAAGCAATTTTCGGGAAACAGTTGTGAAAATTTTGATTTTCACCGTTTACTTTGCCTGCCTTTTCACAGAGAAAATAAATAACTACATAGTATAAAACAAAGTCTCTTGTCTGTCTGTCCCTATCTATGCTTAGATCTTTAAAACTACGCTACGGATTTTGATGCGGTTTTTTTAAATAGATAGAGTGATACAAGAGGAAGGTTTATGTCCGCTTCTATTTATTATTTATTAGCTACATGTTTTACCATAAAATCCAGAAAGCTTTATGTATTGCACAAATAAAGTATTCGATACAAATTCGATCAATTATAATGGCAGATACACAACTCGCGTTCAAAAAGTGGCACCGCCAAAACAGCGCACTAATCGAGTTTCGGCGCTGTTGTCCACAGTTTTTATAAACCGCGCTAGCACTCACATGTCTCACGATGACGAAGGTACAGTGTAAAATGCAAAAACTACGCATTTAAAGTAAAAAAAATGATGGAGCTATACTTTCAGTATGTACCGTTCTTCTCGTTATTTGTAAGTATGCATGATGTTTTGACTCGGGGACATTATTAAGGCTTCATTACAAAACTACCTCATACAAATGAGACTGTGTATATACCATTATATTTGGTCGAAGGGATACAAGCAATTGCAGCTTCAGTTTCGTAGCAAAACTTTAAATCGAATCAAAAAGGGAACTGATAAACTCTTTTTGCCATTCTAGGGGTAAACGGCTAGAAATGTTTCATTCTTTTGATTCCAGCTCACCTTTAGGTAGAAAAATATAATATGTACATAGCTGATCTAAAATGGTTACTTGAAGAATATGAATATGTCTGCAAAAAACTGCCTTAGAAGGTTATATCGATTTCTCAATTATAACGTGATCTGGCTCAATTAAGCATTATTATTAAGGAAGATCAATGATTAATATTAAGGAGAACATATACATAGTGAAATTTTAGACCCTTAAAGGGGTGACAGACCATCAATATGGACAACTTTTTCCATGGGAACAATGCTGGGAACTCAAAAAAATTTCGTCATTTCCATACAATAGAGTCCCGCCACCGGCCACTTTTTTATGGGAATGTCGAATTTTTTTTTGCGTTCCCAGTATTGTTGTCATAGGAAAATTTGTTCATATTGACGGGCTAAATCACCCCTTTAAGGGTCTAAAACGAAAAAAAAATCACCGTGTATATAATACAGAAAAAATCTTAAAATAGTCAATTTAGTTTCAGTATCATGTATAGAGCTTATAAACACGATATTTCTGAAAATAAAGTTACTTACTCCATGACCAACCCTTACAGATTTATTATTATTATTATATGATAGGTATATTCATTCTGGCCAGCAAGGAGAGTGTAGGCCAAATCCTCTGTCTGCTTTGGCTGACAAGTATGGCTCCGGTAGTACAGAGAGGGACATACTCCTACAGTGGAGACTAAAAAGACCTGATAATGATGATGATGATATATTGATGTCTCTAAACTATAACTAACGTGGCGTTATGATGTTACCCTGAAACTTGAAAGCGGCGACTTAAACTACAAATTACATTTATTTTTACGTTTTTATAACAATTACCTTATTTAGGTATGTGTGACAGTTTAATTATTTGAAGATCATAAGAATATCCTGAAAATCAATCAATAACATTTCAACTAAGCACTAAAGGAAGACGATAGAACAGTCAAAAGAAAAACTGTTTGTTTTTTTAAGTGTTCGACTATAACTGAGCCATATTTTGCGCTGTCTTGATAGTTTTAGTTTTAGGTATGGTAGTTATACCATACCATATAATAAAGCAAGCCGGGACCAACGGCTTAACATGCGTGTCTCCCGTAGAGCACAGAAACCACCTAAGTTTTCAATTATCACTATGGTAAAAAAATACTTGGGACTGTTTTATACATAACAAGTAATAATATACCTACAAATATATCGCGTTACTCAATCAGCCTACTTAGCCTCTTTTTTTAAAGCTCTAACTATTGCTTAGAAAGTCTTATCGATCATCCAATTACATGGTGCGGTCCGATGGGGCGTATTATGAGCGAAGGTAGATCGATTCTATTAAAATATGCAAAATGTCATTGATGATGATCGACCCACTTCCTTATGGCGTCTATATTCTGAAAGTGTGGACGTTGAATAATGTAATAATTATGTGTAGTGTAACTGGAAACTATAATATTCTCAAACCCATAATCAGTCGTCTAAGTACGTCTATTAGATGATTTATAATTAAGTATGTCCTAATTACGGGAAAGTGTTTTGAACAACTGGGAATATTCCTTGCATCATAGGAAGGAATATTAATAAAGTATAAGTATTCTGACATCTGACAGAGATAAGTGGAAGAAGATGGGAGAGACCTTTGCCCAGCAGTGGGACAATATAGGTTAAAAATAAAAAGTATTTACCAAAAAATACTTATTTTTTGTTGATTATACCTCTTTATTCACCATGGCCATCTGCGTGTAGATTGGAGCGTAAGTACGCATTCAAGAGTATATGGGTATGACTTTTTGCGAGAGTTTTTGACTTATTGGGTGCGGTAGAGCACAAAAAATTCAGACTTATGTTGCTTATAATTTTTGTGGTTTATATTACTTGAGTTCTTTTCCAAATCCGGTTTAATTGGAACAAATTATTACTGAAAATGTCTGTTAAAAATACAAGGTAGAGCACTTGTAAAAATTTAGTGTAAGTTCAATCAAAATCGGTTCAGTAGTTTTCGAGATATAGGCTAATACGTATAACTGTGCCATTTTTTTTTAATCTCATATTGTACATGAATGAAACTAGTGCCCGATGTTAGCACTGACGATCTTGTATATGAATAAAATAGTTTGCCAATCGGTAACCTGGAACAATCTAAGTTCGGGGATGAACTTGGATTGTTCTGGCTTACGGATTTATACGTGGAATTTGAAAATTAATCATTTAAAAAAGAAGTTGGTACCATATTTAAAAGCAAGGCGAGATTACGATTGCGATGGTTCTTAACCGACTTCAAAAAAGTAAGGTTTTCTTTTCCATAACCTATTGGTTATGTTAATTATTTATATATAAACATTGAATATTTTTCCCGGTTCGCCCGGGCCACACATCTTATGACTCGTCTACAGTAGTCCAACAGCGTTTCCCTTAGTTGGTTGTCTGCAAATGCTCTCAATGTATTTTCATGTGGCAACTCCATACCCAGTCTCAATCTTCTTCTTTTCGAATCAAAATGGTTATGTTTGCCTTCTTTTATACAGTTTTTAGACGTGTGGTTTCCGATCGTCAGCCACCGCTTCCAGAACTGATCTTGAGTCACTGAGAACTGCAGCCTTGTCGTATGTTCTTTTTGTGGCTATTTCAAGAGATTTTAGTATGGCGGCCAGCTCAGTAGTCTGCTAATTTAAAAGATGTTTTTAATATTTCCTTCCAAGCTTCCAGAAGTATGCACCTGCACCTGCTCCCACTCTGCCCTCAGTTTTTATCCCATACATATAGATCCGAATACTCTCCGTATCCAACTTATTGAGATCACTATAATTACTTATAAGTGAGAATGGGGTTCTTGTTCTATTATCTGGAGCTGGAGGGCAGCAAGACTCAGAGGTCTTTTAAGAGGGCGTCCTGGAAGACTGGGTATCGGTTCTCCTCTTTTTATTTCATAGAGCTCTTTAAGTTCTCTGGCTCTAAGATCTAAGGGAAGCGTTCCGGCCATTACAGACGTAGCATTTAATGAGACTGTTCGGTGTGACTTTGTGATCATTATTGTGAATCGTCTCGTGAGGCGATCGAGAGTCGCTTTCACCCACCTGTTCTGCACTGCATCACCCCACACACTTGCGGCATAGAGTACTGTGGGCTCTATTACCGCTGTGAATAGCATTTTTATAATTTGTGCTCTTGACACTCTCATTACCATTTTATGGAGGTTTACGGCTTCCTTGGCGAGCTCTCTTATGTGGGCGGTAAAGTTTAGATTTTTATCTAGGGTCCCAGAATCTTAATCGATTCGCTCAATGCGATTGGCGCTCCCTCCAGATACACCCTAGGCTCGGAGAACTTTAGCTTGTGTATGACCAGCATTGCTTAAGTTTTGTGCGCTGCAAATCTCATCTTTACATTCCTTCCCCAAGCCGTAATAAGCTTAAGGGCGGCATTCGCTTTAGATTCAACCTGGTTTTGGTATTTTCCCGATGCTATGATTAAAATATCGTCAGAGAACGCTTCTACATGAGCCTCGATCTTCTCAGCTTTCCTCAGGAGTGGGTCAAGCTATACGTTCCAAAGTAGCGGGCCACATGTCGAACCTGGTTGTACCTCTTTGTGGTGTTCCTCTCAACTGTGGCTCCTGCGTACTGGAGCACTATTTTCCTGTCTTTTAGGTTGCTTGCCATGAGCCGCATCAGCGCCGGATCTGTTCTCTTTTCTGCCAATCCCTTTATTACACCGGGCCACCAGGCATTATCGCATGCCCCTTCAATGTCCAGTGATATGACTAATGCCATCTGTTTCCCGTTTTGGGCTTCCTTTACAATTGTGAGTGCGAAGTAGTCCTCCTTACCGGGTTTGGGTATTGTTTTTATAACAGCTCTTTTCCAGGTTCTGGGGAAATATCCGAGGCGTAAGGATGCGTTATATAGGGCAAGCATAACCTCGGGACAAGCTATAAGTGCATGGGTGCAGATATTAGCTGTGAAGCCATCATGTGCCGGGGCCTCTCTTGGGCTCATTCCATTCAGCACTGTAAGAAGCTCGTACATACGAAACGGTTACATTGCATTGAGATGAGCGTTTCGGTATCCAGGGCCCGTACAATGTTTTCGGCTTCTTCTCGTATCGCTGCGAGGCTTCTTGAGTCATTCTAAGCAATGACTCAAGAAGCCTCGCCTATGTGTCGGTTGGATAAAAGGTTTCAGCCAGCAGTGCTGCGGACTTCTCTGGACACAAAAGGCCGCTTCCGTCTAGATTTCTCATTAGTATGTCCTTCTCCACCAGTCCACACGCTTTCACAATCCTATAAGCCGTCCCCAGATGTTCTCTTTCTTTTAACAGCTTTTATCTCAGCCAGTAGCGGGTTCCACCACTTTATTAATTTTCACTTCGTTTTAGGCTCAAGTTTGGGAATCGATGCTTCGCAAGCCCTTGTAACAATCTCCGAGTATCTGGCCACCAGGTCATCAAGGCCTTCCCTATCTTTAATACGGCTGATTGAGTACTGGGTTATTTGATCTGCTAGGAGTTTTCCGCTAACATTCTTTTTAAATATAGTCCAGTTAGCTTTCGCTGTTTGGTATTTCCTTGTACTAGTATTTTGGGGGGATTGTTGTTGTATCATTTAATTCAAATATACCAGTTCCATGGTCATGGCTTTATGATCAGACAAAGGTAGCAGATCTGCTTCTACTCGCCAGTTGTTAAACTTACTCGCAACACCGGGTGTGGCGAGAATAATGTCTGAAATGCTCTTATATCGTTTATTGCCTCTGTAGACATAGAAAGTTGATGTGTTTCACTGATTTATCACGGAGACAAATGTTCCGTATAAGCTAAAAGGTTACACTAAGACGTATTTGTTTATAACTCGAAAACTACTAACCTAGTTTAATGCTACTGGCAACAAGTTAAACCAAAATAATATAAAATAAGTAAAATTAACATAACCAATAGGTTATGGAAAAGATAACCTCACTTTTTTGAAGTCAGTTGAAAAGCATCGCAATCTTAATCTCGCATTGCTTTTGAATATAATTCCAACATTCTTTTTAAATGATTAATTTTGAAATTCCACGTATAAATCTGTAACCTGGAACAATCCAAGTTCATCCTCGAACTTAGATTGTTCCAGGTTACGGATTGGCAACCTATTTTATTCATATACAAGATCGTCAGTGCTTACAACCTGCACTAGTTTCATTCATGTACTACATGAGATAAAAAATGGCACAGTTATACGTATTAGCCTATATCTCGAGAACTAATGAACCGATTTTGATGAATCTTACACTAAATCAAATGTAATGTAAATTCAATTCAATTCATTTATTTCATAATAAAAAACAATTGTGTTAAAATGTTTATCCTAGATTACAGACATATTTATTATAATTAATATGAACATATGTGGGTAATTAAATATAATTTATCCAATACAAAATGAAACATCAATTGGATCGGAACCAAACCATTAGTAGCAATGCAACTAAAAGTTTTAGAGAATAAATTGAACATTGGATTGAAAACCTATTTTTTTAAAGTCGGTTAAAAATAACATTACGATCGTAATTCTGCAGTGCTTTTGGATATGGTTTCGATTTTTTTTTTATTTCTTTAATTTTCAAATTCCACGTATTAAATGTGCCTGAACATGGGTGCTTCCAAGGTTGTCGCAGGCAACTTATTTTATTCGCAGTTCGGACTCTCAGAACTAACATCGGGCACCAGTTTAATTCATGTACTAATGAGATTTAAAAAAATGGCACAGTTATACGTTAGCCTATATCTCGAAAACTACTGAACCGATTTCAATGGAACTTACACTTAATCAAATGTAATATTAAACATCAGTTAAAAGCAATAAGCAATTAAAAGTTTTAGAGAATATATTGAACATTGGATTGAAAACCTATTTTTTTGAAGTCGGTTAAAAATAACATCACGATCGTAATCCTTCAGAGCTTTTGGATATGGTTCCGAGATTTGTTTTATTACTTTAATTTTCAAATTCCACGTCTTAAATGTGCCTGAACATGGGTTCTTCCAGAGTTGCCGCAGGCAACCTATTTTATTCGCATTCGGACCCTCAGAACTAACATCGGGCACTAGTTTCATTCATGTACTATATGAGATTAAAAAAAATTGCACAGTTATACGTATTAGCCTATATCTGGAAAACTACTGAACCGATTTAGATGGATTTTACACTAAATCAAATGTAATATGAAACATCAGTTAATATTAGTTACAATGCAATTAAAAGTTTTAGAGAATATATTGAACATTGGATTGAAAACCTATTTTTTTTTTAAGTCGGTTAAAAATAATATTACGATCGTAATCCTGCAGTGCTTTTGGATATGGTTCCGAGATATTTTTTATTACTTTAATTTTCAAATTCCACGTCTTAAATGTGCCAGAACATGGGTTCTTCCAGGGTTGCCGCAGGCAACCTATTTTATTCGCAGTGCCGACCCTCAGAACTTACATCGGGCACTAGTTTCATTGAGGTATCTTATGAGATAAAATACCATGAAAAATCGCCCCCTTCAGGGTGGCTGAAATTGGACTTCTTCCAGGGTTGCCGCAGGCAACCTTAGCTGGTTCACCTCTCCATAAGGATATCTTTCACTACGTCAAACTCCCGTTCGAGTATCTGATGAGATCATTTTTGGCCAAAATTGACGTTTTCGACACCTTTTTTTTTATGGTTCTTCCAGGTTAGGGAGTGGCAACCCTACCTGGCCCCCACCTCCAAAGCACCTACTTTCACTACATACTTATCTCATTCGGGTATCTTATGAGGTAGGAAGTCCTGCCACCGGCCCCCGGTCTAATATCAAAACACTGACAACTTCATTATACTGACAACTGACAGTTTAAAGTGAGGCATGATTACCGAACAAAGTTGTATTTGAATATTTAATTCAACTATTGTTTCTAAAAACAAAACTACCAAAATATTTCCCAAGGTTCGAAGTTTATAAAAATCTTATTCTCATTGTGCTCAAATTTATTACACAAGTTATATTATGCCATTACTTAAAAAATACTTAGAAATTAGGCAACAAAATCTTCATGTATAAGTATATTTACTAGCTGTCGCCAACGGCTCCGCTCACATTAATGTCGATCCCGCGGGAACAGTAATTTTTTTTTCAGATTAAAGGTAGTCTATGTGTTAATTCAGGTGACAACCTATCAGTGTGCAAAATTTCATCAAAAACCGTTCAGCCGTTTTGGCGTGACAGCTTAACAAACATCCATACATCTAAACAAACTTTCCAGTTTACACGACTAATATTAGTAAGAAAGTCATCATGATCATCATGGTCATTGGCGAGCTTCGTGGCGCAGTGGTTAACACGCTAGCCTTAACACGAGGGTGCCTGAATTCAATCCCCGGTCAGGTCATGATGGAAAACGATCTTTTTCCTGTTATTGACCTGGGTCTTGGATGTTTATCTATATATAAGTATGTATTATAAAATATAGTATTTTTGAGTTAGTATCCTACTCGTACGATACAAGGTCACAACTTACTGTGAGGCTAGTTTAATTTGTTTGTTACGTCCCCTGTATATTATAATTTTATTATATCTCAGCCGCAAGAAGACCACAGGCCCTCCCCAAGGATTTTCATCATAGGGGGTTTTACAATACTCCCCACGCTTGGTTTTGGGCCTTCCAGTGGTTGCATACCTGCAACCACTGGAAGGCAGCTTACCATGACACCCTTTAAGTAAAATTACATCATCATCATTATCATCAGGTCTTTTTAGTGTCCACTGCAGGAGCATGATCCTCTCTGTACTACCGGAGCCATACTTGGCCAGAGTAGACAGAGGATTTAGCCTACACTCTCCTCGCTGGCCAGACGGGTTGGAGAGGTCTCATTGATGTTTATGAGCTTTGTTTAACTTGTATTTCCTAAGTCGCCTCTTACGACCTCCATGGGAAGACTAGGAGTGGTCATATTCTACTCTGCCGGAAACCACACGGCTAAAGTAAAATTACATAAGGTAGAATAAAGAAAATGTTTCAAAGTCAATCAAGCCGTCTAACTGTGTGGGAGTAGGAAACTACAATGACAAAACAAAGCCACAAAGAAAGTCATAAACAGAGGTCAAACTTACAAAAGCAAAGCTTTTAAAATTGACATTTATTAACTTCCATGTTGGTCTGGAAGGACGCCACAACATCATTTAAATAAATATAATATACGGACAAATCACACAGATTGAGCTAGCCCCAAAGTAAGTTAAGATACTTTTGTTAGATCATTTTCCAATTTGACCTGACCGGAGATCAAACCCCGTGTTCGTGTTGCAGGCTGTTATATCCCAGACCAGCATGGAAGAGAAGAAGAAGTAAATTAATCCATAAAAAATATTTTTTTTATTTAAGATTAGCCTTCATGTCCTTCCATACTGGTCTGGGAGAAAAAAAAACGTAGAATGTACCAGCTGCTTCTCTTCTCGCGTAGATTGTAAAAGCTAATCGAGGGAATAGGCGAAAATCTGTGCGGCCAGCAACTCCTTACTATTTTGATTCCGTTTTTCATCTATCCCCACCAACATGCTAAACGTGGCTTTTAGATCTTAAAGACGGGCTCTGTCTGTCTAACCCTCAAGGAAAAAGATGTGATTGAATTAATGTATTTATTAACATTTGAATTTCTATTGTTGTTGTTTGTTTTTCGTGTGTGTAAGTAAACACTGGTGTCAGATTTTACAAGCTGCATAAAGTCATCTGATATAGCTTAACGACTGACATCAATTATGACAGCGGGGACCAACTGCTTAACGTGTAAAAAACATTTTTCACAGCAAATACATAGCTGATTTATAAAGCAACTATCATAAGTCCATCACGCGTTCCCAACACATGGAAATAATAAATTACCTTGACAATACAATACTCCGCTTATCATTTATCAGTGTAATTTGTACGACTACATTATTAACCTGTTGCTATTACCCTGGGAATATACCTGCAGCTACTTTTGCACTTAGTCATCTATGGCGTAATCACTTTAGGGTTCTTGGAATTAGTCTTATCAGCCCGCAGAATAGTTGACAATGAGGAACCTAATGGTTTTATATCGTAACGTATTGTAAAGCTCGTGAGAAAAGTAGAAGCACAAATGACTTGTAGAAGTTCAATATTATTGGTCATAAAAATGAAATTTTTAATACGTTACTTATCTATACAAGCTATTATTTAAAAAGTAAAAAAAAACGCGTTTGCCTTGGCAGGCTTAAAAACAACGACGTGGTCTCGAATAGGAAATTGCAATCCATGGACCATCGCCGTAAAGTCGCTTGCCTATCGGTTTTTTATAGGATACATTTTGAGGAGTGTGCGAAAGCGCTCTTTGAGCTAGTTGAACCCTCACCATGCCTCCTTCATTAGACTACGAGACGCAGACAGAAATTTCACCCTTATGTCGTTGAAATACCAAAGAGTCGAACTAAATGCTTTGACAATTCATTTTTGGTTCGAGTAGCTAAGGTTTGGAACGAACTGCCTGCGTCTTTATTCCCAGACAAGTACAGTCCAAAAGTAGAATAAATGGGTATCTCTTGTATAGGCCTGTAACATCCTCGTCTTCATCGACACTTACCATCAGGTGAGAGATGGGAGACGAAGCCTACGTAAAATTTAATAAAAAGAAAAAAAAATAGTGTTACTGCTACCAACAAAGCCCCATACATCCATATCTATTAAGCATTCAGTAGTTGTGTAGGTACACTTATATCTATACTAATATTATTTAACTAATTTATATATTGCTTATTTGCAATATATATATAATAGGCTCCGAAACTCCGAGACCGATTTAAAAAACTCTTTCCCCATTAGACTCCCTTATTATCTCTGAACATAAATACTTACCTACCCTTATATCTACCCGTGCGAAGCCGGTGCTGGCCGCTAGTGCTGGAATAAAGAAACTCACATAGATACATACCTACTTACATTAAAGGACTCTAAAAACATTTATTTATTTAATTAGAATGTAACATTACCGTGTGGTTTCCGGCAGAGTAGAATAGGACCACTCCTAGTCTTCCCGTGGAGGTCATAAGAGGTGACTTAGGAAATACAAGCTAAAAAAAGCTCATCAACATCAATGAGACCTCTTCAACCCGTCTGGCCAGCGATGAGAGTGTTGGCCAAATCCTCTGTCTGCTCTGGCCAAGTATAGCTCCGGTAGTACCGAGAGGGTCATGCTCCTGCAGTGGAGACTAAAAAGACCTGATGATGATACCTAGCGGGGAAATCCCCTCCAGACAAATAAGTTTTGTATAGATCGTAAGTACCCTTGTTAAAAGTCTCTTACTGTGTAGTTAAGAGCCCGACATATGCCAGGCGGCGTGGCGATACAAACGCGGACGGTCTATACGCGTTGGCTACTTTGGATATTTTCGTTTTTTAGGAATATTCAAGGGTTATTCGAAAAAGAAAAACATATGATGGCTGCCTTATCTGTAATGCAATAATAATCAAAAGTTTCAAGGTTAATTTTAATGTATTTGGTGAATAATGCTATATACCGAGTAAATAAGACGTGATTTGGAGGCAACTTTGCAATTTTTTTCTATCGAGAAAATTTAACGCAATCGTGTTTTTGAGTCATATAGTTACCAGAGTTAGTCCTGAACTTTGCTGCATTTTTATTTCAACTTGAGTATTTAATTATTATTGATATAACAGTCAATCATGCAAAGCAGTGTGAAGTAGTACGGGCCCTTAAGAGGACTTTCAACAAACGGGTCTAAGCCCCGCTAAATAAAATGTTATGCAGTAATATATTTTTTAACTACTTAGGCTACGGTAACCGCTTTCCATCAGGTGGGCCGTATACCTACTAAGAGGTATAGAAAAAAAACTTTCAGTCTGAGTCTCTTAAAGAAGAAAAACCGTTCTGATTTACAATTAATTAAGTGCGAATCAAACCTGATATTTCTTTCTTGTCAGAAAGGAACCTCGACACCCACACTGAAGGTCAAACCCTGCCTTTTCTTGTCTGAAACTCCGCGCCATGCAATGAAGAACTTTATAATTACTAACAAGACATGGAGGTCAGTCTACGCAAGAGATTACGTGCAATTATAGTTACATCTACTCCAATGCGTAATTTGTCTTTTTAATTGTTGCACAATGACATAAATAGAGGTATTTTGTACCTCGAATTAAAAAGGTACGGGACGATGATTTCAGATATTCTACTCGTACTCTCTAAAATTACACAACTACTTCTTCGTCACTTCAAAATACATTGCGGCTTTCGTATGATTGGCTATTTTTATTTAAAATATATATACCGTTATGGACGTTAAAGTGTCCATGAAAACGTTGAACTGTCAAAAGTTATGCAGGGCACTTAAGTGTTGTATTATGTTGAATAACAAAGATTATTGTATCAGTTTCATCTACTTCAGATCGAGAGGTACTACCTAGGACAAACTTATCAGCTATAGTTATACCTATTACTGGTACGTACAATGTATTTATTAACGGATAAAATTGGCAATTCCGCCGAAATAGCAATATACAATACATTTTTTTTTATATATTTATTAGGAGGTTAACATAAATATATCTTAAAATAAATAACCTAACTAAAAAAAACGCATAAACAAAAAAAAATTACAAATAGTACCCTCCAGATGCTCGCCTCTAGGCATCGTGCCCAAAAGGCTGGCAGAATTGCTGAGTAGAATGGCAATGCTGATACGCTGAGCTAGGTAGCTGGAAGCTACCTGATAAAGTTTTGATCGTTCTGGACCCTTAAAGGGGTTATTCAGCCCGTCGATATGAACAACTTTTCCTAAGTGACCATTGCTGAGAACTCAAAAAAAATTGGCAGTTCCATAAAAAAATTTACGGCCTACCGGTCAATATGTACATTAACGTCAAAAAAAATTTGAGTTCCAGCATTGGTCCCATAGGAAAAGTTGTTAATATCGATGGGCTGAATCACCCCTTTAAAGGTCCAGAACGATCAAAATTTCACCATGTATATAAATAATAATATGTTAACTTTATATATATATATGCCACTTACGTTTTGACGTATTCCCAGAACAGCTTTATCTCTGCCTCCAAACGATCACTCATATTAACTGTCGTAAGTATGTAGCAAATAGTTACTTTCTGTTAGCTTTCACACATGGTTTAAAGAATAATAAGGCACTTTGAAAATATCTAAAATGTACTAAACTTCGTTTCCTTTGCAGTTAAATTATACTTAGACTAAACATTCTCAATGGGCTGAAGTAAAACTTTTCAGTTCTTTTTACTTTAATATTTGAACTGATGGTACAAATATAAAGTTCGTGCCGTTAATATTATTAATTACAAAAAGTTTTCGTGTTGATACCGCAAACACGGTCAGGCATACCGCGGCCCATGTGGTGACTACCCGCTGGGCTATTTCAATTCATTGGAACATATGGAAGTTCAGGGTTGAGCGGAAATCGATTACTATTCAGTATAACCCACTTTCCAGCAAATCAACAAACACGCATTACTAATTTTCCAGCGGTAAATTGTTTTAAAGCACTCGATAGAACTACTAATAAAATCAATAACTATGTCTAGATAATTTATTAGATATTCGTTATCTTGTTTATCGACATTAGACTCAGTGCTAGTGGCAACTGTTGTTGGATTTAAAAATAACAAAAAACTATGGTGTATTTATGATCTGCCAATGATCATCTCCTCCTGAGCGACAAGATGGATTTATTTTTCGGACAGCGTACATTTTGTTATTAAAAAGTTAAGGTTTAAAATGGAGAACACAAGTATGTGACGATTCTACATTTAAATTTAAAAATGAACTTTCTTTTAAGTTTTTAAGCGGTAACTACTAACCTTCTTGGTTGATTTTGTTACAAAGAAAACAAAAGAATGCATTTGACAGTTATCAGTTCAGATATTTTTGCGTCGAGCTAATTATGCCATACTGCGAAAATGGCTATGAAAAAGCTTTCTGTGGAACTTCGAAGTATATTATCATCGTCATTACAAATCAAGAATTTTAAGCGAGTGGTTGAAGAATTGGTAATGTACCTACTTATTTCCATTTATTTATCTATTGTTTCCTGTAGCGCTGTACCCATGTTGCATTGTTATTAATGCAAACCTTTCTTCTAGGTATACAATTCATTGGATGCCAAAGCTACGTCCATTGCAATTCGAATCGACATAGCTGAGAATAAAATACAAGTGGTCGACAATGGATGTGGCATTACCGAAAATGATTTTGATCTGATAGGACAGAAGTACAGTACAAGTAAATTTGTTGATTTGAAGACTTTAAAATCAGTACCCAATACCTATGGGTTCCGTGGGCAATTCTTAGCAAATCTCATCAATGTTGCTCAGAAGGTAAAAATAACATCACGATTCGACAAAGGTGAGGATACCTGGGTAAAAATATTCTTTGATGGCAAAGAAAGAGACTTGGCGAGAACGACAACTAGGCCATCCGTTGGTACGACGGTAAGTTATTGACATTAATAAAAAAACCGGCCAAGTGCGAGTCGGACTCGCGCACGAAGGGTTTCGTACCATTATTTATAAATTGGCAAAAAAGATCATGGTATACGGGAGCCCCTCTTAAATATTAATTTTAATTATATTTAATACTACATTAATTTAATTTTTAAATTGTACACATAAATAAATATTCTGTGAATATTTCAAGCGTCTACCTGTTATCAATATCGAACAAAAACAAGCAAAAAGAAATCACGTTTGTTGAATGGGATGCCCCCTTTAAATATTTATTTTATTCTCTTTTCAGTATATCTTGTTATAGTGGCAATAGAAATACATCATCTGTGAAAATTTAAACTATCTAACTATCACGCTTCATACAGCCAGGTGACAGACGGACAGACAGACGGACAGCTTTGGGTACGGAACACTTCTCTATTTTTATCTGTTATCATTTATGTGAATAGTATAGGTAGCATGTATTTTTACTCAATTACGAAAAAAACAGCTGAATGTTTTTTTTTATAAAATATATAGCACACAGACAGAGCGTTAGTTAATGTTACATAGGAAATGTTATAATATCTTAGAATTTTTCTATATGAAGTCGCAGGCAAAAGCTTATAGTAATTTTAAATTTAGACGCAGATTGATTTTGATGCTAGTGTTTTTTTTCGGTGAATTCAAATACTTATTTTGTATAAGTAGACTTTGTTCAGAAAGTGAATAGGTATGGAGTAAAACAAACATACCATGATGACTTTTTCTCTCAACAATCCGGTTTGGATGATTGTCCGATAAATTATTATAATAATAATAATAAATATATACGGACAAATCACACAGATTAAGCTAGCCCCAAAGTAAGTTCGAGACTTGTGTTATGGGATACTAACTCAACGATACTATATTTTATAACAAATACATATATAGATACACATCCAAGACCCAGGCCAATCTTAAAAAGATCATTTGCCATCCTGGAAGGGGATCGAACCCGGGCACTCTCGTGTTGCAGGCTGGCGTGTTGACCGCTGCGCCACGGAGCTAGCCTATATTATTTATGTCGAATCTCTCGAAGTATTGTGTTAGTCTTTGTGATTGTTGTTTAAAACATGGCGCTAAGAGGTAAAAATCCAAAACGAGAGACGAGAGAATCGGCAGTCGATCCAAATTCTTTCCATATTGTATTTTTTTTTTCACAGAGTCCAAAGGGTATTAAAGTATAAGTAAAAAACATAATAAGTAATATTTTATGATTATAGGTCGAAGTCAGTGGTCTTTTCTATAACTTACACATTCAAAGTAAAAATGTGGAAAGTTTGAACGAATTGAATGAAATTAAGACACTTCTAAAACAACTATCTTTAATTCATAGTAATATTTCAATCAGCCTGAGAGATGATTCAAAAAACGAAATTGTCTTTAAAGCTCACAAAAACAGAAACGTATATCAAACGTTTGGAATGTTATTCAATATAGATGAAAAAGACATTCAGGAATTCAAAGTTGAGAAGAGAGAATATAAAGTCACTGCATATTTTGCTAAAAAAGACAAAGATATTGGTCAATACCAATGGATATATTTAAATGGAAAATTTATAAATAATTGCAAACTGCATAAAATTGTAAACGACGCATTGAGCAAATCTCTTAAACCATTTTTGAAAAGGAAAGTTAAAACTAAGGTAAGCAGTAAAATTTACGTATACCATCCTATGTTGAGACTTAATAAATGTGCTAATTAAAACAACCAAATGTGAGATATTAAAAGCATAAATGTGTTTAGTAATATGAGTAATTTAATCCAATTTAAGGTTGATGACAATGAAGATGTGTTTACTAAAAGGAATTTACCATTTTACGTAATATTATTATCTTGTCCATATTATGATTATGACATAAGTGACTCATCTAAACATACCACAATAGAATTTAAAAACTGGCAAGCCATAACCAATCTCCTCAAAAAGCTAATATTATTTTATACTGGGAAAGAAATAAATAATAAACAAATAAAATGCGAAGAAACTGCTATAAATTATTTGAAACCAAAAGTATCTGACGATGATATGAAAATTCAAGTAAGAAAAATTGTAGAAAAGCTGTTGAAAAGTAATTCCAAAAAACTTGGAGTATCCCAAATGCAGAATGGTGTCAAAGGTACTGTTAATTTATTGTGATGGTAATTTATTTATTTTAATTTATGTAATATCTTATGTTTCTAATCTTATGATAACAACATAATAAACTAAATTAAATTTATTCTTTTTTAGGAAAATTAATGAAAAGGAAGAAGACAAAGAAAGAAAACTCTCTTAAGCTTTCTCTGTCAAAAGTGATTCCATCAAAAAACAAACTTATTCGCCAACTACCTAAACACATTTCAAAGAAAAGTGAATCAAACGATGTAGTTCTCCCCATTTCAAAACCTAAAATAACCTCCACTGAAAAATTACGAAACGACAATGTACAAATAGTAAATGATAGAAGAAAACACCAAACTGTACCAACACATAGTCCGGATATAGAAGAAATATATAAACGAAAAAGAATACAAGGGAAGTGCAAATATAAAAATGCAATTTTAAATGACTCTGATCGAAGTACAGATATGTCTATAAGTAAAAAAAAGAATAGTGTTGATAGAAAAAGTAAAATCATGCAATATAATTATGAATTGCATACGATATGTAAAGATAAACATAAGGAAGATAAAATAATCAAATCTAAATTTACTGACAGCATTGATATAGAAATTTTGAAAAATAAATATGATATTGAAGTTAATCGTGACTTCACCCGAAATAATCGTGCTGAGGCAGAAATTTATAATAGCTTTTATGAAAAAGAGCATCTTATGAACGAAAACAATATTACCACTATTTGTAACTTTACTAATAGTAACACAAAGATAACTCTTCATGAGAAAGTTGAAGAAATAATAGTTTACGATTATATCCCGCATCCATTAAATTCAAATCAATGTCATGACCTGAACGAGAACAGATTAAAAAAGAAGTCAACCGTTTCGTCCCGAGATTTAGTCAAGACTATATTAAGCACTCAGCAAAATATTTCTACGCCTAGGCTCGTTGCCCTTTCTGGTGAAGATAATTATAAGCCGCAACGGTTAGGTATATTACCAAACAGAAAAGACATTTTAACAACAAGTACCAAAGAAAAACGAGAGAATGTCGCAAAAGATATTCGAGGTTCTACGTTTGATGCTTGGAATTTTAATTTTCGGCCAAATCTTAATTTAACAAATGCACTTGGAACTGAAAGTGAGCGTTTAAGTAAAATTACATATGAAAGTCACCATTATAATAAAAATATGTGCAATCATGAAAGTCAAAATACAGGAATCAAGAGAACTAAACAGTTCATAACAAAAAAATCAAAAGATAACTTTCTCATATCAATAGAAAAACAAAAGAATTTGTATAAAAACCTACCGCATAAAAGTAAATACCTTAATAAACCAAAAGTTACAAAAAATCATGACGTTAATTTTACACTTGGAATAAACAACTTTTTCAAAACTAACAATTTTATGCCAGGGTCATCTATTACAATAGAGTTTTCAAATAGTACAGAAAATAATATTTTACGTAAAACGAAATATCAAGATAATTTTATTCATATGAATTTCAATAAGTCCTTATTAAATTCAAGAACAAACAAGGAACCTTTTGATAAAAACTCTGCCAGCTTTTACAATAAAAATACTTACTCGATCGCCGAAACTTCCTTAGATGCCAAATATGATTGTAATATTCTTGGTCAAAATTACGAATGTATCAGATACACAAATAATTTAATGCATGGCACTTATACCATAGAAACAAATAATGAGGAATGCCCATACAACTGTATAAATAATAAGGATGCAGAAATTATCGAAGACAAAATGCTGGATATCGAAGACAAAATGCTGGAAAAACAAAATGGATTAAATATTGTGTTTGTCTCAGAACCGCAAATGGCAGAAGCTGACCCAGCTGACCCATCAGCAGACAAAATCATAGAGCCAATAAATATATGTGAAACCGTTTTTAGTGACAGTCATCACAGTAAAAAAAATGCTTCGTTTGGGTCATTGACACATATGGAAAATGTTGTTGATGAAATAAATAATCATATCGTTGAACTAGCAGATAAACAAAAGACTTTATCACCAAAAATAGCTTTACAAGAATTTTCACATCATTTTAATACGACCATCAATAACACTAACGATATAGCTAACGATATTGCAGTTGCAAACAAGTCTCCAATTTCTAATTTAGATTTTCACGCCCAAAATAATCTTACAAATAACATTATTATGATAAATAATACCACGATAACCAGCAATTTTGAAAATAAAGCAATCATTTTAAGGGAGACAAATTATCTTACGAATCAAAATCTACCAAATGGCGGTCTTGTTAATACCTACAGCATAAAAAATAGACCAAGATTTATGCCAAAAGGTAAACGCATTTTTTTATATTAACAATTCTAACCATATAAAGCGTAAATATTAAAACTTTCAAAACATAATTACAGGTATGTCTCAGATCTTCGAGAACTGTAACACAAAAGGATTTTGTGACTTTAATTTGAACGAAGAATATTTTGAATGTGTAAGTCTCTTAATCCTTATCATTAAATTCAATTTATCCCTGTTCGAATATCTTATGACGAAATACATTTTTTGTTTTAAGAATATCTACAAAAATTTTACAAATAATGTTCAAATGAACACGGAAATATTCAAGCCCGGGATCCAGAATGCAACTGAGGATACCACTAAAGCTATTGAAAAGGTTCATACAAAACTGCACAAAGATAATTCGTCACTGATTTTTAATGGAGAATTACTAAAGCAAGCTCAAGTAAGTACTTATATAAGAACCATATAATATTAAAGTATCAATTCTCTGAAGATGTAATTATAGTATTAACAAATCTTCAGGTTTTAGGGCAAGTTGATGATAAGTTTATTGCGGCTATAGTAAAAGCAAAGTCAGAAACTTCAGATTTTTTGGTTTTGTTCGATCAGCATGCTGTCCATGAAAGGATACGTCTTGAGAAAAATATGGCAGGTGAGTTAAAATCTTGTCGCTATGACAAGCGTTTATTATGAACAAGACTTATTATTAATCAAAGATTTTCTACCTAACTCCCTTATGTTCAGTTAAATTTAATAAATTTTTTGCAGATTATTTCAACCAGCATGAATGGATGAAAGTAAAACTGGATGACTTTCTGCTAAAGCTATCAAAAGATGAAATTCTATATCTTCACAACTATAAAGAAAAATTCGCTCAGTTAGGTTTAGAGTGGAACATTTTAAGTGACTGCGAAGCGTCTGTATTTGGTATTCCTAAAGCAATCCTTGGTAAAAATCCTAGACAGGTATGGCAAAATACCATTAGAATCTCATGATTAATATCTAAATTTAATGATATCGTTATTAGCGTAAACATCTTAAGCATTATTATTATATAAATATTTCCAATTATATTCAAACTAATTTTATGCTCATTCACTAATTTTAGGCGGACAAAGTAATAGCAGCCGTTAAAAACTTAGTGTTAGAAGGAATTAGTACTATCAAATTCCAAGGAGGTTGCATATCTCTACATCCAAAATCAATTATGGACCTAGTCTTCAGTGAGGTAAAAAATCTAAAATAATGTGATACTTGGCTTCCACGACCACGAGTAGAGGGTAGACTTCATTTCAACATAACTTCACAAGACGAATGATTTTTCAGTACAAAAATTATTCGTTTGCAAGTGGTCACCAGTTGAAATTAAATTAGGCTTTATCGCGTTTATTTTTTAGTAGAAATACTAAATTATCATTCGTCTATTATAAGAACTTTGCAAAACTACCACCTACAATATTTTATATACCCTAATAAATACCCTTCCAAATGTACGCAGTCTTGGTCTTATCAGAAGTCTTGCAAAATTTGCAATAGTATATAGGATCCCAAACTGGTGGTAACTACCAATCATCCTCCCTATTTAAATCAGGATTTTTTTTAATTTCAATAGCCTCACGATTAAATATTTGTATGTCTCTGTTGTGTTTTGCAAGGACTTGATACATATAGTGGTTAGGATCACAGGTTGGGATTGTCCAGAGCATGTTTACAGACTGCGGACTTGGTTTACCGTCGACTAAATCTTCGTTTACAGGCTTGTAGATATGCTATAAAGTTCGGGGACAAACTCAACATAACGGAGTGCAGAGAGTTGATTCAATCTCTATCAGAATGTAAAACTCCATTTCAATGCGCTCATGGCAGACCTGTCATGGCTGTTCTGATGGAAATGTCGACCCATTATGAACGTGATTATAAGGTATGGATTTATATAGGGTAGTTTCCTAAAAATAATTCAATTAAAAAAATATATTGGCTGTTCTTTTTTCTTCTGCCAATTAAACAAAAAATGATAAAAAATGTAGTCCGTTAAAATTCTCTGTTTCGTCACAGTTTGCTATACTTTCACTCATGAAGATTGACGCGCTGTATGATTATCATTTATTGTATAACTATATATATAAAAACCAGCCAAGTGCGTGTCGGGCCACGCGCAGTGTAGGGTCCCGTAGTTGTGATTGCCTTTGAGTTCACGCCTCACGGTTTACCGACTAAAAACGAGCCCACATAGGACGGTGGTAACTGAATTCTACTACTACACAAGGGACATTAGAATAAATGTTATATATCTGAATACCACTGCGAGTAGAGACAAGCGCCGCGCGACGCCGAACGTAAACACATTGCTATTAAGTTAGGTATTCTTATTATTAAAGCTGCTATGATTTTATATTTGACGTGGTTCGTAAATTTATACTAACTTATAACTAACAACGCTCTTAACTAATTTTCAATTCAATTTGTATGTATTTTTACTTTTCCGAGTACATTTATATGTTGATCGACTATAACTCTTTAATTTGTAAACTCTACTTAGGTTTGATAGTTTTCCTTTAAACTTCGTTACATATACTACTGCTGAGAATTTTTCACGTGTTTATTAACAACCATTTTTTAGAAATAAAAATATAGCTACTAAGTACAGAGTATTTGTATTTGTACCTATCTATCAAGTTTTCTTTTCAATATAATAATAATAATAATAAATATATACGGACAAATCACACAGATTGAGCTAGCCCCAAAGTAAGTTCAAGACTTGTGTTATGGGATACTAACTCAACGATACTATATTTTATAACAAATACATATATAGATACACATCCAAGACCCAGGCCAATCTGAAAAAGATCATTTTCCATCTTGACCTGGCCGGGGATCGAACCCGGTCACTCTGTGTCGCAGGCAGGCGTGTTGACCGCTGCGCCACGAAGCTAGTCAAATGCGTTCAATATGCGTTAAGGGATAAATAAATAAATACTAAGTCGGTACCTATACCAAACTAAGTACCTACAAAGTTTTTACATCTGTACGTCAAGTTTAGATATAAATATGATTTTATCTCATTTCAGATTGATATGTCGAAAGTACGTTTATTTTCCGTTCGAAAACCAATGCAGGAATTGAATGATCAGAAGTAGAACTTTTATTTCGATTCCAGTTTATCAATTATTACTACAGGTATAATTTTCTAAAAATAAAACAATTATTATAGTCCTTCGTTGTTTTATTTAATAGATAAATCTATCTACTAAGCACAATCGTGCTTGGAACGATACCTACCTAGTATTTACGGAACACATGGTATTGATGACAATACAAGTATGATTTTGAACAACTGCATATACTCGTATGTATAAATCTTACAAACAGGATCACTAACAGAAAACAAAATTTTTAGAAACCGAAGCTACCCATATATTTTGGGACTAGCTGTTGCCCGCGACTTCGTCTGCGGCAATTTATGTTATATTAATTAGTATAGATGAATATTTTTTCCCCGATTTCAACTTTTTTTATTGATGCTTCGCTCCTATTTGTCGCAGCGTGATGTTTTATAGCCAAAAGCCTTCCTCAATAAATGGACTATCCAACACAAAAAGAATTTTCCAATTTGAACCAGTAGTTCCTGAGATTAGCGCGTTCAAACAAACAAACTCTTCAGCTTTATGATATTAGTATAGATTTCTTATTCTAGTTTTGATCTTAGATTTGAATGACCCTAATTCCGATATTTAAATATTACCTAGGGGCACAAAATCAACCCTTGTATTGTATGATATGCTGTTTTTCTTATTCTCGAGTCATAATGTCTATTTTATAGCTAAAGCCCAACCAAAAGTATAAAAACCACACCAAATTGCGGAAAACTATTAGAACTAATTTTTTCAACTGGCAACGAAACTTTATTAATGTCAAAGGGTGATGTTGATTGTGGCATTTCTTGGATATTTTGAATTATTTTTATGTTAAACTGCTGTCAATTATAAAAAAGTACTTATAAGTATTTGTCGAAGTAAAGGATTCGACTCTATTTCTCTGAATACCATTACGGATCTTGCTGTTAACATTATGCTGCTGTAAATATAGTTAATTAAGCGCCGCAACAGTTATTTTTTGGTCGAGCATAAAGTCAAACAAAATATTAACAGGTTTAAACTAATCGTGGCACTACCGATCGATACTTAGACATAGCTGATTTTAATACATTTTAATTAATTTTGTTTGTGATCCATTCTGCGTATGAGCTTATCCGTGTATGAACATCAGGGAAACCCACTGCGCACGGTATTCCCCACGAAACTAGACCAACAAGTTTGTTGTTCTTTGTCAACGGCCCGCCAGAATCTCCCTGAAAAATTAAGAAATCTTATACTGGGTATAAATTTATTCTCAACATACACTAGAAGAAACTCATCCCATTAATATCACAATAAACCACAACCTCTATCTACCACCCGACATCCCGGGTTCAACAAAACAAGAAGTTATGATCAAACTAAAATTGACCTTAAATCAATAGTTATAAAACTTCTCTTTCTTTACGCTGCGTAATATATGAGCGGAATTTGACGCGTGCGCCCATTGCGCCACGTCTCCATAAACGAAAGTATGGAGCTTCATATATTTGAGATTGAACGTGCGACACCGGTTGCGATGCTACGATCGCCGTTGCGTGCAACACCGCGGTGGACAGGCATGCCTCTCCGTAAACGAGCCCTATATGTATCTCTGCTTCAACAACTGTCAAGGGAATACTTACATGACATGTGCCTTCGCCAATTTGAGTAAACGTGCAGAACATACTATTAACCACCTCTCTTGAATACCGCATGGCGTGCTGACAAGTCTCTTGGCTGAATACCGAGAGGTTCAGTGCGTGCATAATACGACTGGATTCACCATTTGGCTACAAAACAATAAGTAAATTTATTAAAACTGTAAAAATGTATCGATCATAGAATTTGCAGAAGGTTGAACGGTTAATCAACTCCAATAGGTATATCTGATTATGAGACACTATTTCTCTGTTCTGGACGTAACGTACAGATGCAAGTGTATATCAGAATAGAGAGTGTATGTCAAGAAAATGTTGTCTTATAAAAGTAATGTTCCAGCAAAGTGAAAAATAAAAGTATGGCTGCTTTACAAATGTCCGACCCAAAACGAGTCTCTACAATAATTTCGACAAGCTATTACTTAGTAATTTTGTGGAAGATGGCAGAAGAAGAACTCGACTCTCGATCTGTGCTCCTGCCCTAATAAAATGCTCGTCTGCTGCTCTACCTGTTTTTTTTTTATTGAAAGACAACCGCTGCTAGATTTACACCAAAGACAATCAACACGCAGATGAGTTATGTCTATGTTCTGCTCGTACCACTACAAACCCACCATACCCCTGACTATACCCCTGGTGGTACGTTGGGTATTTTAAAGTTAAACGATACCACTGACTAATAATAGTGATGTGATGACGGGATTTATATCTGCAGAAATATTGGCTCTGCCATTAGTTAAGTTTAAGACTGCTGTTAAAATTCAATTACTTAAAAAGGCATACTATTGTTACTGACACGGGCAATTTAGAATAACTATGTAGCTTCAGGTGAGCTTACGCTACTTCATCGGGCGTTTATTGGCATGGGCGCCGGCAAAAGTAGAACAATACCTACTCATTGCAAACCCTAAAAGCCGAAGAAGCAGACAGAGTTTGGCCTCCAAGCTTAACTTAATGATAGATCGCCCGGAGTCCTGCTAGCAGGACTTTGAAACCTTCCAGATGGATGCAACTTTTTTCGATCACAGTTTCTGATACAGAGTTCAAAATTATATGAAAAATACAGTATTTCTGTCACTTTCTTGCAAAAGAGAAATTTGCTGTGCGCACGCAGCTGGCACATTCTACTACTCTTTTCTCCCAGACCAGCACGGAAGAATACCATGACTGTGTTTTTCTCATATTCAGATATAGATGCCGTCATCACATCACTATTAGTCAGTGGTACTGGTTAACTTTTAAATACCTACCGTATCATCAGGACTATACGCCAAGGGTACCAGGGTGGGTCTTTAGTGGATGTACGAATACTAACCTATCATTTCACAAATTTTGAAACTTACAGTCATAGCACCGAAGCCCGTCAATACAACAGGATCACCTTCATTCAATTCGCTATCGTCAATTTCTAGGATATCTGCATAACGCACTTCGAAGACACCGTCTATCTTTATGATAGCAATGTCGTTGGTCCTGAGACTGTAGTTGTAAAGTTCATGGATGTCGATAGATGTAACGTTGAATTGCTGTCCACCACTGTCCAGGTTAATCGTGCCCACGACCAGTTTTATATATTGCGGGTCAGCACTGAAAATAAAAATATGGTTTTTAGCTGTAAATATGCAATATAAAAATATTCGTCATTTTTTTATAGAACTTGAATGAAAACTGAAACTGAATGTGTCAGATGACGACACACGAACATAGCCCCCTTGTGTTTCAATAAAACCTATAGTCGCATTGATGATCAATTAACTCTCGTCACCTTATGATATTCTTTTATTATTGATACTCAGGATTATCTTATCTCTATGATTGATACATACATATTATCACGTCCCTTTCAGGGTAGAGTGTAAGGCCAGAATACGCTATAGGCAAATATTGTTAAGATAAGTACTCACCCCACAACACAATGAGCAGCGGTAACAGCGTGTGACGAGGAGATAACCGCTCCCCCGCAGACGTGATAACCCGTCAGGTTCTGTAGAGACGCGTGGAACCTTCCGAACTCGATTGGCGCGTCATATCCCCCGACCAGCCGGAGATCGCCTGAAACTTTAAGTGGCAAATTGGCATTTTAATCAATTACTAGCTGTGTCTGCGACTCCGTTCGGGTACATTTTCAGTTAGTTAGTCATTCAGTTAATTTGTTTTATAGTTATGGAGGAACATTCACAAGTCCTCATTTAGTTTCAGTAAGTATCCTGTATAGAGCTTTACACGATGTCTCTAAAAACAAAGTTACTTACTCCATGATCAAACCTTACGTATTATTATTAGTATTGATGTCATGACTTACACTAAGATATTTTACTTACCTTATGAAAGAGTATTCTTACCGTAAGTAATAGATCAAGGGTATCATTCTCAACTATTTGGCCGGTGGTTGCAGCTCTGACATCGGGTAGGTACGTGCGTGCCGCCTTCCAAGCTGGTACCTACTTACTTTTCCCACATTCATCCGAGTGAGAACAATCCCACAATACCTTCCCAAAACCAATACATTTCTCTTCTTCTCCACCTTTAAAATGCTACCGATGGGCGGCAGCGTCGGAAGCTCAAGAAGCCAGAGAAACTGCGCTCGCCAACCCGCTTGCCAAGCGTGGCGAGTATGGCAATATCCTTTCATTAACGAAGAATCCTTGGGAGAGACCTTTGTAAAGTTGGTGTGGAAATTTTCACATGCCTAGCAGTATGAAAATTGGTATATGGTCCTGATTACAAATAAAAATGATCTGCGTAGGCAAACATAAAGAAGGAGTAGCTTTCTACTTATTAGGAGGGAGTTTCCATGGGACTTATTTCTAGACTTAAAGTATGTCACAGTATATGGTCACAATTTAAATAATCTGTATACCGAAATTGGAGACTTCAATGGGGGAGGGGGTTTTTTTCATATAAAATATACAATTAAAACTAAAGTACACGCGGATGAAGTCGCGGGCAAAAGTTAGTCATTATACATAGAGGAAAAGGCAAAAGTATCTCATGGTAATTACATGGTAATATCGTTAAGGTGCCGCTTAGTTATAGATATAATGACACTAGCGACTTCGTCCAAGAGGGTTTCGGTTTTATCACACAGTCTAACTGTGCCCCGAGTTCCAAACCATCTCTGATGAGGATGCAGTCGTAAATAAGCTCAGATGACAGAGAGATCATATATCATCAATAGTTTCCGCAACGCCCGACCAATAATGCCGTTTAATATAATTATATAATTACTATATATATTATAATTATTTTATACAAAGTCTTTAAGACTTGGGTCTAATTAGACCCAAGTCTTAAAGACTTTGTATAAAATAAACACCAACCCTTATTTTCCAGAATTATCAAAGCCACTACGAACGCCGTTAAATAATTTCTCACACACATTTTTAGTCACTTTGCATTCACTAAAGGACTAATAAATATCTAAAAATCATTATTTCTGTATTTTATCTTAAATTATCTTTGTTTCAAATAATCAATAGATTAAATCAAAGTTTTTATCCGCGATAACTCGCCGTCATAAAAATTTATCGATTTGATAAAGAATATAATAGGCAATCATGGCATTTAATCCTATTGTTTATTTTAAAGACATGGGCCTTTAAAATAAAAGTACACATATAGAGCTCATACAAACAACCGGCATTGTGGCACAGATCCCGCTGCAGCCGTCGCTACCTGATGGCAGTTTCCGCTGCCGTATTGACGGCAGCTAGCAAAGCGTCGACGGCTGCTGTCAACGGGCGGCGACGCTTGCAAGCCCGAACTGCAAGCGTCGCCACGCATCGACGACAGTTGACGACGCTTTGTCGGCAGACGTCGACATTATGCCTGTTACCGTCGACAGGTGGCGACGGCTGCAGTGGTACCTGCCGTCATCACAATGCCGCTCGTCTGTATGATCCCTTAGGCATGCAATTTTCCTCCGTTCTAAATTCAAACACAAACAAACCTCCCTACTTATACTGCACACATGTTACGAAAAAAGATGGCGTCACTTGTGAACTCTTGCTTGAGACGTCCTCCGCGCCCGGTCCATAATATTCCTAACTATGGACCTAATTACCATAACCATGGATGGGTAAAGATTCGTCTTGCATTCTACCGTCTTATACCTTTGCCATCAGATAATACTGAATATGTCAGATGATAACTCACGTACAGACCTTGTTTGTGTTTCCAGTGGTACCTGTAATCGCATTGATGATTATTGAACTCGTCAGCTTATGATATTTTTAATTATTGATAGTGTAAGTAACTAATATTGAAATGAAGGCGCTTTCTCTACTGTTTTTCATTTAAATTAAGTAACTAACAATTTTTTTATTTAACTATTTTTACACCTAACGTTTCGAAAACTTTAGTGTTCATGTTCGCAGATAGACTACTTAAGTTGACATTTTCCTATTGTGTTATTATATTAATATATATAGGTACTTACCTACTCGTTCTTATTTTATCCGAGCATCTTGCCAGCCGCATTTTCTGCAGTGGTACTTCGGACACCAGAGTACGCAGGTTAAAGTGCACTGTTTATTAAGGGTTCCATATCAATGGGTAAAAACGAGACTTTGTTACTAAGCATCCACTGTCTGTATGTCCATCACAGATTTTTATCTATTGAACCGTAATAGGTAGATATAAAAGTTAAGGCGCTGTATTTGTTAACCGTTCGTAGCGGACATCGCGCGATATAATATACTCGTAATAAAATAAGGTTGAAAGTGGCGATACCGGTTGGCCTGTCACCAGTCTCATTGCAAACCCGTGTCTACAAATTAAAAGTGAAAAGTAACACGGAAATCGTGTTAATTTTCACTTTAAATTCAATAATAATAACCAAAAATTGTATTTTTTAGGTATCTTGCTCGTTTAGTTAGACTTTTTATAGGCGTAAAAAGTTGGTGGTTGTCGCTGAAAATATCAAGTAATTCGTGGCGAAACTTTTCTGGATATAGCTTTTTGCTGTTTTATTTTGCAAGGTTTTAAATATTTTTTTGAAAATATTTTGATGTAATAATTTATTTCGATCTTTTTCAGTACTTCATATTTTTTTCATGCTTGTATTCCATGAAAAATAAGGCTAACTGCGCGAGTTTTACGGTTTTCTTCTGATGCACAGCGCCATAACCGCTAACTAACAACAAATACTTAGGTAATAAAAATGGTTTTAAACGATTTTTTCCCCACAATTGGCATTTACTCGTAGTCTTAGGAAATCTAGATATTTTTACCAACGTCATGATAAAAATTACTAAGTAGTAGAGGTACTTACCTAACTATACAAAATGACTACCTGAGCTTAGGCTAAGACTACGCTCAGACTGCTGTGTATGACGGATTTACAATAAATCATGAGTCCGAAAAAAAAAAACCAACTAAAATGCAAACACATGCGTAACTGTACATTTCTTGGAAAGCATAGCGTACCTACTACTTTTTTACCGACTTCAAAAAAAGGAGGTTATCAATTCGGTTGTTTTTTTTTATGTTTGATACCTCAGAAATTCGTTGTGGTAGAGCTACGCTACCGGCAAAATTCATTTTTGCTAGTAGCATGAATGGGCCGGCTCGTTCGGGAAAGTACCACAATCTCACAGAAAATTGACATTTGAGTAGAAGCTTTGCCGCTTCTATGCTTCGTTCGGTTAGTGAGGGAGCGGGAGGCCCATCCTTCCCCTATGTCCTTTCTCCAACTCCTTGAAAGGCCGGCAACGCTCCTGTTACACCCTGGTGTTGCAGTTGTCCATGGGCAGCGGTGGTCGCTTACCATCAGGTGATTCGTTTGCTCGTTTGCCGTCCTATATCATAAAAAAAATCCGTCATTTATGAACCGATTTGAAATTCTTTTTTTTTTATATGAAAGGGTATGCTTTACAGTTGGTCCCATTTAAATTTCATAAAAATCGGTTCTGTAGTTTGAATGAAGTCGGTTGATATAAGTGTTTTATTTTGCATTCACAATGCTATTTTGATATACTTACTCTTAATAAATTAAGAAATAAAATATGGTGAAAAAAAGGTCCCGCCCGCATGAGAATTTTCACCATATTTTAAAGTCGGTTTTTTATATGAAAGATTATTACGCATTGCAGTGCGTCATATAAGCGTCATATACACAATGTATACCTGTCAGCTATCTTGCGTTTACCACTTCAACTAGGTATGCTTCAGGCGAGTATGCTAGTAATAGCGTACCCGACTAAATCCGTCTATCTATCTAGATCATTGAATTTGAAAAACTATGAAAGCAGCATTGCGCTCAAAAACTGACACCACGCAAAGTAGATCAAAGCGGGAGGGCAGACATCTCTTATGTATGGCAAATATAATAGACAGCATTTTAAAGTAGTTTCACGGGTTTCAAATTTATTTCATGGATCTATCATTCCATTTTCGACTTTAGGTGGCGTTTTGGATATACTGTACTGTACAGTTTTACCACTTTTATAAGTTACACCGATATACCTACGCAGAAATCAAATTTTTGTATGGCGCAAATATATCCGTCCGCTATTGGCTAATGCGTACACGCGAAATCTGGAGTCCGCTGCAGCGTCGCGCAGTACAAGTATTGTGTATGAGCGAGATAGCAGAGTCCTGTTGTTTCTCAATTTAAAATCTTATGTACTAGAAATAAGTTAGTTATTCAACTGTTTTCAATTGGTTTGAGTCGGCGGTTGGTTTCGCTATTCTGTAACTGATGACTATAATAATACAACTGAAAAATACATGATATTGTTTATTATCTAGTTGTACTATATTCTACACATCTGGAGGGGTCAGTTGGGAAGTACTCTTGGCATTTGGTCATCAGTCTCTTCAGGGCTTGGATGTACTTCCTCTGCGTCTCATCGTTCATAACGTGCGCTACGTTTTTGGAGAAAATCTTCTCGCGTCCGGTACGTGCGTGGATGCCCACCATGGTGACTCCGATGGGCCACGGCGCGTTGCCGATAGCCATTTGAAGGTAAGAATCGCTCGCCTGAAAAATAAATAAATAAATACACAGGAACATATCACACAAATTGCGCTAGCCCCACAGTAAGTTGGGAATAGGATACTAACTCAACGATACTATATTTTATAATAGATACTATGTAGATAAACATCCAAGAGCCAGGTCAATCTGTAAAAGATCGTTTACCATCATGACCTGACCGGGGATCGAACCTGGGCACCGTCGTGTCGCAGGCTGGCGTGTTGACCACTGCGCCACGAAGCTCGCCAAAAATTACACACACGGTTATCGCGGAAAACAATCGGCTGTAAACCTACTTTACAGACGGCCCATTTTTTTTTACAGGAGACTTTGCTATACAAATAATTTGTCCGTTAAATCATACGTTTTTGTGAGCACTCGGCTATTTAAAAAATTTCATAGAAAATGTATGTCGGATTTATCCGACGTTCGCGGTCAAAGGGTTAAAAATAGCATCCAAACGGCAACTCAGGCGTCACCATAAAGAAGAGAGAGAGAAGAAGAATATATATTTTGTAATCCTTTTATGAAATCCCTCTAATTGTAATCCCTTTATGGGAATTATGGTCGACCCTGAAAGTTCCTGAGCTGACACAGAGAATGTGTATATGCAGTGCATGTACACCCACAATATTAGCTCGCCTGGGTTTGTTGTTAAAAATACTTGTACATATACTTTCTATCTACTTACTTGTTGTGTGTATGTAAGATCCCTAAACCTATTTATTTGATTGATTGATTGATTTATATTTTTTCACCTTTCTTAAGTCGTGTTTTTTCTACCTACGTAGTTATTGTGTGTGTGAGATCCCTAAACCTATTTATTAACATTTTTTCCTTTTTCTTAAGTCGTGTTATTTCTACCTACGTACTTATTGTGTGTGTGAGATCCCTAAACCTATTTATTTATATTTTTTCATTTTTCTTAAGTCGTGTTTTTTCTACCTACGTCCTTATTGTATGTGTGAGATCCCTAAACCTATTTATTTATATCTTTTCCTTTTTCTTAAGTCGTGTTTTTTCTACCTACGTACTTATTGTGTGTGTGAGATCCCTAAACCTATTTATTTATATTTTTCCCCTTTCTTAAGTCGTGACTTGACTGCCAAACCTACAGAAGCATAGTAAGCTCATGCTTAGTGCAAGGCACAAAAAATCTACAAGGTAAACAAAATTAAAATACCCACCATGATATAATTTCTTTCCAACAAATGTTTCGTGATCTCCATAAGACTGTCACAAATATCATCTGGCAGGGTTTTCTTCTTCAGCTTCCTCATCAACGGCTTCAAATACACCTGTGTCTGTGTGAACGTCGCCCGCGCCATCTTGTGTTTCACTGCGGTCTTTTCTGCTGCAGTTGCTGAGTTGAGCTGTTGGCCCCAGAGCTTCAATAGAAACTGAAATATTGATGCGCTATTTGAATACATTTTGACAGAGATCAAATTAGGAATATTGTTGGTTTGGTGATTGAAATATGCATCTGAAGCAAGATAAAATAATATTTATCATCTCACTAGTGAGAAAAAGTAAAAAAATATTTTTACTTTTTGGGCTTGATTGTGTTGAATAGAAAGTGACTTGCATTGATTCCGATACAATCCGACAATCGTTAACTTAGTGAAGGGAAAAGTAAATGGATTAATAGGTTTGCTTAAAGGGTTAAAAAATCTTTTCCCTGGAATGCCTGATGGCTAAAAAATCTCTTTGCGGAAAAAATTAATACAAAGCATTTTAGACCTTATTTCATTATATATTTAAACAACATTTTAAAAAATCGACTGCCTGCCGCTGCGATCAGGGATGTGCTTCACAGTCGAAAGGTGAAACCTCTGGCTAGGGTAGTTTCTTAATTACTAACCCATCATGCGTTAGTAACCAATCAGCTCAATAAAGTCTCACAACCAAGGAAAGCAGTCCTGGACTCTGAACTATTTCAGTAGCTGAGGATGGGAGGGAAAAGCAGTGGTCGGAAAGCATAGAGCATATTTACAATACTATAGAAAGATTATTGGCGATACTCGGTGGTGGCGTCGAAAAAAGGTCGATTGGATTAAACTGGCCCAATTTGAAGCTGTTGCCCAAGATAGAGCGAGATGGAAAATCAGTGTGGAAGCCCTGTGCCTCACCCGGGGATCATAGGAAATTAAGTCAAGTAATTCATAGAACGATCATTACCTGTAATAAGGTCATAATAACATTCATATCATGATTTCTGTCACCCTGTCCCATAGTTTTTGCCATTTCTTGAATAAACTCATATGTGACTGAATCATCCAAAGCATCTTCTTTGAGGGACTTCTCAGTCTCACTCTGAAAATAAGAAAAAAAAAACATGTAAAGGTTCTATGTGTAATATACTATTTTACAAGGATTCCAATTCTCCGAATCATACTTTTATCCCTTGTAATTAAAGAGCTAGGCTCTGTAGGGTAACCAATCACCTCCATTCCTCTCTATTTAAAGCTTATCTTTTTACTTCTGCTAAGTTTCAACATCAACCTGTTTTTTACTAGTCAGAAATACAGCATGTGAAAATTTAAACTGTCTAGCTTTCACAGTTCGTGAGATACAGCCCGGTGATAGATGGACGAACAGACAAACAGACAGACTGACAGCGGAGCCATATGAATAGGGTCCCTTTTTACTATTATTTTTATATTGACTAGCTCCGTGGCGCAGCGGTCAACACGCCAGCCTGCGATATGGAGTGACCAGGTTCGATTTCCGGCCAGGTCACGATGGAAAATGATCTTTTTCAGATTGGCCTGGGTCTTGGATGTTTATATATATATGTATTTGTTATAAAATATAGTATCGTTGAGTTAGTATCCCATAAGACAAGTCTCGAACTTACTTTGGGGCTAGCTCAATCTGTGTAATTTGTCCGTATATATATATATATTTTTTTTTTTACCCTTCGGGTATGGAACCCTAAAAAAGATGAGGACTGAACATGTATTGTCTCCTTTGTATGTGTATCTTCTATACTTGTTCCTATATTTGAATTGTAGTCTGTTGTAAGTATATAGGGGTAATTACCTGTGTACCCAAAGCCAATATTTCATCCAAATAGGCTTGATCCACTTTATCCATAGCTTCTTGGAAGTCATTTCTGAAACCCTGAAAACATTCAAAACTATTTATTTTAGTATACATAAGCCTAAATCCTTCCTCACTAAATGGAGTATCCAACACAAAAAGAATTTTCCAATTTGAAACAGTAGTTCCTGAGATTAGCGCATTCAAACAAACAAACAAATAAACTCTTCAGCTTTATAATATTAAAAAGTATAAATAAGAAAAATGCTGTAGGAAAAATATACTTACTCGATTAGCTTCTGGCTCCTGAATCTCTATTCTTCTTAACCGTCTAAATGACTGAATCTCATTTTCTCCGTACAATAAAATTGGGTGACCTCTTTCCCTTAATCTTTTGATGACTTCTGTTCGAGGTAAGGATACCACTTCACTCTGCTCGGCTTCAGGAGTTTCTGAAGGCTTGATAGCTATAATAATTATGAAAAACAAAGAAAGTTGAAAGCTGAATCAATGTATCATCATATTAAGATTTATAAAAAAAGATTTTATCCACAGATAAAAGTCTTGACACCAATCCATATCCATATACTAATAAATGCAATAGTAACTCTGTCCGTCTGTCTGTCTCCTATTCACACTTCAGCCATTGACCCAATTTGAATAAAATTTGGTGTGGGGGTAGTTTAAGACCTGGGAAAGGACATAGGGTGCCTTTCATTCCGGGAAATTCTACTGTTCCAGAGTGATAGACATTAATGCTATATAAAATGCTAAATAGCTAGTAACATATAAAACATTATAACTAGAGAATTCAGAGATGCACATTTACCTAAGTTCAGAAATTGGGCTATTATGGAAAGTTATAAAACAGAATTCTAACTAATATTATAAATGCAAAAGTGTGCTTTTTTGTTTGTTTATTACACCTTCACACCCTATCTATATCCTGCAGAAAAGTACTGTTCCCAAGGGATCAACATTACGCTGGTAGAGCTGCAGGTGAAAGCTAGTTAGACATATAAATAACAGTTGCCCTAATCCAACATAATGGGGATGATTTACTCTCTACTTTTGCTGGCAGTGATTTTCAAAGAAGCAAAACAACCTTCTTAGATAGTCATCATCATCATCAGGCCTTTTTAGTCTCCAGTGCAGGAGCATGACCCTCTCTGTACTACCCGAGCCATACTTGGCCAGAGTAGACAGAGGATTTGGCCTACACTCTACTCGGTGGCCAGAAGGGTTGGAGAAGTCTCATTGATGTGTATGAGCTTTGTTTAGCTTGTATTTCCTAAGTCGCCTCCTACAACGTCCATGGGAAGACTTGGAGTGGTCCTATTCTGTTCTGCCGGAAACCACATGGCTGAGGTCTCTATCTAAGATCAGTGTGAAATTGGGTATTCTGTAAGTATGATAGTGAAGCAGCAAATTTGTGATATTGGGATGTAGTTTAAGTTAAAAATATTTTAAGAAGCCACTTTTGTTGATTATCCAATCTCATTCATTGTCCTAAACTTAAAATGAAGGTATCTGGTTTAAATGGTCTTGTGGGCATTTTTCCACACCTAGGGCTAAAGCCCTAGGTGTGGAAAAATGCCCACATGATAAACTAAAGTTTAGGCCCATTGTATGCAGCAGAAGACAGTTAAAATAAAGTACATATTCTTTGATACTTTAACAGGGTATGGATGTTAGTTTAGATTTCAGTAAAGCTATGTGTACATACAATATCCTTAGATTGTATACATACAACTCAAAATAATGACCTCAATAATTGCACCTAATACATCACTTGAAAGAGACATTATGTGTGCCTTTTTTCATAAGCTATATCCCCGATATTACATTTGCATAAAGTCCGAGTACGTTTCAGAATTCAGAATAAATACGCTTACATTTCCCGCTTTTACTTTCTCTGACTTGTTTATCGTCTTCCTCCTTATTTATAGGGCCATACTTTTGAAAATATTCTTCTCGTTCTTTGGCTAACAAATCACCTCTTTTGAAATATTTCCTGTTTTTACTAGGATCCTGAAAATAGTAAACAGATGGGGGTTTATAAATTCTAACGAAGATTGCATAGGTGCAACTTAGGCTTAGATATATAGACTTACTATTATATTTTTCTCCTCTAGCAATTTTCGCTTTTTGGCGATTTCTGCTTTGAGAATGTCCATTTTATTATAAAATAAAATTATTTATTTAAAAACAAATCAATCAATTGGTTTGCTTCCTATCGCGTAAATTAATTCTGCCTGACATAAAATGTTTGTATTAACTGTCAATGTCATTCAAAAATATTTTTTTATAGGGAAGGCAGAGGAATCTAGTCTAGTCATAGCTTGACTAAGGGTGTAGAGTGCTATTTTTGAAATGACGCCGTTCTTTAACGAGAGAGGGTCAGGTGACCCATAATAACATATTACCCCTATGGTTACTATGTTTGAAAGTGTGACACTCATCTTCGAGCGATTTTCGTATGGAAAAATCGCTCGTTAACGAACGGCGTCATTTCAAAAATAGCACTCTAGATTTTTTTTTTTTGACAGCCTTTGCCAAATATTTAATCAATTTTATCTTTTACTTATGTCAGCACAGCCATCAATCGCACGCATCGCATCAATTAACCATGAATCAACCGCAAGAATAATTCGAAGATTAATAGACACTGGCTAAAATAAGCTTCTGAATGAAGTTTGAGGGCCAACTAGAAGAATAGAAAAAAAACCAGCCAAGTGAAAGTCGGACTCGCGCATAAAGGGTTCCGTACCGTTATCTATAAAAACGGCAATAAAAAAGATGGCTGTTGTGTGGGAGCCCCCCTTTAATATTAGTTTTATTTTTATTTAATTATTTATTTTTAAAGTGAATATATTTTAAATATTTCAAGATCTACCTGTTACCGTTATTAATATCGAGCAAAAAAATCACGTTTGTTGCATGGGAGCCCCATTAAATATTCATTTTATTAAATAGCGACAACAGAAATGCATCATCTGTGAACATTTCAACTGTCTTACTATCACGGTTCACGAGATACAGCCTGGTGACATACGGACAGACAGACAGATAGACGTACAGCGTAGCGATATTAATAGGGTCCCGATTTTACCCTTTGCGTATGGAACCCTAAAAAGACTACACAAATCTTGTTCTGAGACACAAATCGTCGCTGCGCGTGCAAAACCGCGTAAGAGCAATTAGTAAAAATCGCGTAACAGCAAAAGTAGCAAATTTGAGATATCGCGCGGACAGATCCATAACGCGCATTGGCGTAGGCTGGCTCTTACACGATTTAAATTAACCAATAAGAAACGTTCATTTTGACATCGAAACATTACCGCGGAACAACGCTACGAACGAAGTTGGCAGCAAATGCGCGTATTTACCGAAACGACGAACAAAGTTTGACACGAACGACACGCGCTCCCGAAAACAAATAATTTTACGTAAAAAACAACGATGTAACTATGTTATTTTTGCTTACAGCATAAGTCTAATAATGTATTTATACTTTTCTGGTGTTTATATATAGTATTAGTCAGTAATTAACGGTTTATAATAACGAAAACTTGAAATTGTAGTTACGCGGTCTTGAAGTTACATGATTTTTAAATATTTGTTTTAAATACGCGGTATTGCATTATATTGCATACATACATAGTATCACGTCTTTATCCCTTACGGGGTAGATAGAGCCAAAGGTCATAAGACCGAAAGACCATATTAAGCATGTTGATTTGCACGGCATTGCATTTTTTTTTTTATTATGATCGTAGGACAATTAAGGGTTCGATTCCCACCGGGAAACATACATTGTTATATTAAGTAGTTTCCAGTTTGGTTAGGATATTTCAGTCCTGAATTATCTAAATTAACTGAAAAGTTACTGAAGTGTTATCGCTTTAGACGCGACCCGGAATACACGTAATGAAACAAAATTATAGGACAAAAGAAATGTAAAAATAGTATTCTAAATTATTCTCTACTCTTTTTAGATAAATAATAGTTTTGACTACCTACCTACATATTAAAATGGATGTGCCAGATAATCAAGAGTCTATTTCGGAAAATATTGTTAGTTACAAGGACTAACTCTGGAAAATCTTCGTGAAAACCGGAAATGATTACAAAGAAGAAAAGACGAAATATTAAGCCAATCAAACTTTCAAAATCAACCGAGTTTCAACTCCTATCGAAATAAATGTTAATGTAATAGAGCATAACTATGATGACCCTGATTTTTTCTCCGACGAATTAAATGCAGATCCTTCTTTTATAGCTCATATCAAATGTAAGGCCAGTTTTCTTCTACTTCCTGGCCCTTTCCCTATTTGGGGTCGGCTCTGTACTCTCTCCAAAGTTTTCTATTTTCCACCATATTGGCATTAGCTCCCTGTTCTTGCATGTCATTGCTCACACATTCCCTCCACGACGTTTTTGGCCTTCCCTTTCCTTTATAACCTGTTACATTAAAGTGGGACATCTTTTTATTTAAGACAGATGATCTGCATCCCTCTTCTCGACATGGTCATACCAGGTCAACAATGGCTCTTTATTTTGTCCATTATTGGTGCGACTCTAAGGCTTCCTCTTACATAGTCATTCCGGATTTTTTGATATTGTTAATCCAGACATGTTCCGTCACATGCATCTTATGTTCCTCCTTCTTTTTGGGTGCCCAACACTCCAATCCATTCAATAAAGTTGGTCTTATAGCAAAGTGTATATAATTGAAGGGCAAGATTTAAAAATCTTGCCCTTCAATTTACACGGAATTCGCTTATCGCACGTCACACCAGTCACTTGTTTCCACTTAAGCCATCCAGTGTTTATTCTTTTTGTGGTCCCGACCCACGTTACCATCGCTCTGTAAAATCACTTTGCACTGACATCAAGTACCCCAGGTACTTGATGTCAGTGCAAAGTGATTTCGAATACTTGGTAATCAAACGTAAGGCCAGAAAATGTTGAATGGTTTCCCGAAAGAGAAATAGAAGAAAATTTGAGCAATAGATGGTAGCGTTAAGACGTCTCAATAACTGGAAGAGAAACAAAAAGAAACGGCAAAGTATTGGGGAAGGAGTATATTGGATTTAAAAAAGAGGGTAATAAATTTGTCCAAAATGATACAAAACCAGCAAGATTACATTACAAGGGTGCATTAGTATTTCAACGCGATGTTTAAGTGGAAAAACCATTTTCTGTTCCAAATTAACTTTTTTGCTTAGAATTTGAATTTGTTTTCTTATTTAGCAGTTTTTAATTAGTAATTCTGATAAGGTACTAATTTTTCTGATGTTTTTGACGGCATAAAAAGTCTCAAGCAAAAGATGTTTTAAGATTATTAATTATGTTGAAGTTATAAGAAATATAATTATTTGATAAATAAATATAGATTTTATTTTTATTAATACTATATTTGATAAGAAGATGATTATGTTTCACAAGTTATTTTGGTATTTTTTTCTTAATATATTCAATTTTGTGATTAAATGTTTAATTTCAATTCCGCGTATGTATAAATAATTTACGAAGTTTGTACTAAATTGATACTGTAATACCGGGAAAGTGACTTTATACGGAAACTAAATACGTTAATGATAAAATTATGTTATATTCCGAAAATTAGAGTCACAAAGAAGTAGTTATCAAGTTCAGGTAGTAACATTTTAATAAATAGCAAAGATATCAAGCTTTTTCTCGCTCCTGTAAAATCGTGCAAATGCAGATACGCGGTGTTTACAAAATGCTCTTCCGCGGTTTTGCACGCGCAGCGACGAAATGTGTGTCAGTCAGTGTCAACCATAGCTGTCTGTCATCAGTATATATCTCAGAACAATAACGTATATCTCAGCTTTAGTTATTGTTCTGAGACGTATATATAATATTCATCTGTCTGTCATGTCCAGCGTTGCCAGAAGGTTACATTTCTTACATTTTTCGTAACTTTTGACCTCCTCGCGTAACATGTAAGTAATTTTTAGATATAAGGCAATTTTCGTAACTTTTGAGAATAACGAGATTTGTAATACTAGATTTTTATTGAAATTAAACATATTCAATTTGAACGCACCCGAAACTGGTGCGTCTAACTAGTATTTCACTCCATATCACACTCAGAGATGGCTCTGAATAGAAAGCGCCATATTATCATATCATCTAAATAGTCTTGTTAATACGTAATTTTGGCACTCCAGCCAGATTATCCAGTCGTGACGATCTAGATCTTAGAATATTTTTTTGTGTTTTGCTAAAGACAGTCTTAAATATGACGCAAAGTATAATAATGGGACAGGGTAGGTGGTCTCTTCTTTATTATAAACAAAAGTCACCGCCCGGTATACTTGACCGATTAGATGCCGCAAAGCGTTATGCTATATGGGGGGGTCATGGGGTCATGACCCAACCCCCTTGGCTGGGTCCAGGACCTATGTGGACCACTAATAAAAATTGTTAAACATAATGTTTTTTTTTAATATTCATCCATAAAAACGTACCCATTGATATAGATGAAGTGATAACGCGTTTCGGAAGAAGACGATAAAGTTATTCGGTTTGCAGGGCACACACGCATCATTATATTTCAATGTGCGCGTTCTGAATGGCCGCGGCCCTAATAATACGCAGGTTAATTTGTGTGGGAATCCTTTTATCTATACACACACCAGCACATCACGTCTTTTCAACCAAGTCATTTAAGATAAACAAGTTTAATTTGTTACAAAACAACTTTTTGTAGTAAAATGTTATTCGTAATTTCAAAACCGTGTATTATAGCTATGGTAGTCCAGTGGCTACGATAACCGACTATTACTCTTATGCTATGCTATTGACCCCGAGTTCGGATCTCAGTAGTATGACTTTGATTTTTGTTTGATTATTTTTTGTTGTTGTCTCATAGAAATCGTCAGAAATAAGCATTCATGTAACTTGACAATTATTTGCATTGCTACCCACAGATTAACAGATTATTCAACTCGGTTTATATTTAATGAGGGTCTTGAGTATTTTTTATAAGTGCACTTGTTCAATAGCATCGAATAGGAACGCAGCTCTGCTTTGACGCTTTGAGCAATTACATAATATAATTTTGAGTATCTTATTTTGTAAAAATCATGGAGAATACACACATAAGCATAATCAAAAGGACGGAGATAGTCATTTTATATGAGCAAAATGTTTCAATAAGTGAAATCGCTCGGCGCTTAATGATATCGGTAAGTATTTTTTATTACCTACATATTGACACATGAAAATTATGACTATGAAAGAAATGAATAAGCCTTCTTGTTAACTTCCAATTTGGTTATAGGTAATAGTTAATACTGCGCAGTTTTTATACCTAAAATTAAGTAAAGAATAATTATTATTTTGTTTCATATCTTCCGCAGAGACGAACTGTGCAATTGTGGGTGCATAGATATGCGGACTCAGGGCACATTGACCACGTTCTGCCTGGTCCAAAAGGTGGCAGCTATACTGATGTATCACGCCGTCATCGTGACATAGTAGCTGCACATTTGGAAGTTCCATTCAAGACTAACTACGCGTTCGACGGCAACCGTAGAGGGAGTGTCTCTTCAGACAGTGCGAAATCATTTGCGTGCTGGTGGTTTAAGGTGTAGAAGACCGGCTAAGAAAATTTTACTTAGTGATGTGCATAAGTGTCAAAAACTAAGATTCGCAGAACAATATAAAAATTTCGATTGGTGCAACAATGTTGTAATATTTACAGATGTAAGGTCTTCTAAATCGGATAAGGATGGACGTAAAATTTTGTGGCGAAAAACAGGGGAACGCTATAACGTTCTTCCATGTCGATCTAGCGACCGACAGATATGTATTGGAACATGGTTGCAGGTATGCGGGATAGGTTAGAATTAATTATAAAAAGTAAAGGATCACCGATAGGTTATTAAATATTTTCTTTGCTTTCTATACCCCAATCTTAGATATTTAGTTTCATTCCAAAATGTTTATAAAAAAAAGGTCGATACATAAAACAGAGATGTTTATTGTTATTGACGTTTTTCCGTAACGTCAATTAACATGTTAATTCTCTCACATGTGGCTGACCTGCTTATAAAAAGATCGCTTGATAATTACGTCCATTCTTGTCCGATTCTGTAGTTAGGTAAATAAATAAACATAGCAGTAGGAAAAACGACTACATATGTATTTCAGTTTAAATAATTTTGTAGAAGTATTTCTTCGTCAGCAGTATGCTATACCTATACTGACGTATGTATAAAAGACAGTTACTCAAATTACCCATTTATTATTATGTATGAAGTAATCTACTTAGTAATTAACAATGAGTTGCTTTACTATAAAATGATCCCGTTCTGTTATTTATATACTTACTTACTTATATTTACATTGAATAATAAATAATACTGTGCAATAAAACACTATTTTTTTTCACGTAACCTCATTTCCTTTTATGCTAATTAGTTTCAAACATGAATAAACACTGAAAAATATCGAAAAAACGAATACAAAGAATAAACGAATAAAATGTATATTTTTTTCATAAGCTAATTTTTAAGCATTACGCAGAATAGAACCTGCAACTTTCACATGACTTAAGTTGTTTCCCACACTCTGCCAATCAAGTTACTGACTAACTCGGCGAAATTATTGATTACGCTTTGACACTAAACGTATCGTGTCGCTAGATGTCGCTAGATGGTTATGCGTGTGTTGAATAAAACGAAATCATTGATTGTAAGATTTACCCACACAAGTGTTGCAAGATTTTTATTGGACGGCATATTCGCCAGTGTGATGTTGACTTGCACACGAACAAAAGGGGTGCATACCGAATACATTTGCTGACTGTACAAGAAAAAATAATTTTGTCATTTAAATAAATGTATTTTTAAGTACAGTAAGTACTTACATAGGTACATTAATAAAATACCTACTTTTTACACTTTTTACTTGTATCTATGATTATAAAATATTAAATTATAACTTCTTGTGATTTGATCACGACTCTGTGACCCCTGGCACCAAAGCTGGATCCGCCCTTGGCTATACTTTGACCCCAATAACACGTAAATTAAAAAAAATACAATAATGTAACTTTTGCTGCAAAAATGTAACATTTCAGGAATCGAAACGTAACTTACAACTCAAGGGCCCTGGCAACACTGGTCATGTCAAGCTGTCAGTTACAGTCAGTCAGCTCAAAACCTCATAGTTATTTTCCCTATATATTATTTTACTCTTTGTAGTTATTGTTCTGAGCTCACAACATCCCTATTTAGTTTGTGCTCCATAGAGTACTATAATACAACTGAAATTGTGCTCACAACACAAGAATTTTTGAAGAGAGTACATTTTTTCTTTGAGAGAGTGCCCCGTGCTCTGCGCGGGAAGAATCTTATTTGTGATATTTCGAAATCAATCACACAAAATGATTCTCAAATACTTAATGCAGTTTCACATAGAAGACTGCATGCACATATTATCAGAAAAGGATAATTTAGGTTACTATAGCATAAAGATTGAGTAAGTTGACTTTATTGTTTTTATGTAATTTGAAACAATATTCTTGATGATTCAGGGTTAGTTCATGACTGCTCTCTCAAATCTCTGGTTCATGACATGTTTCTTACCACGTATTTTTTTATGATACACCAAACAAGTGAGCGTCACCTGATGGTAAGTGATCAGTGATCACTGCTGCTCATAGACAACTGCAACATCAGGGTGTAACAGGAGCGTTGCCGTCCTTTCAAAGTTGGGGAAGAGTTGAAAGATGGGCCTCCGGCTCTCACTCACCGAAAATAGCATAGACGCAGTAAAGCTTCTACTCAAACATGGATTTTCTGTGAGATTGTGGAACTTTCCCGGACGAGCCGCCCCATTCATGCTACTAGAAAAAATTAACTTTGCTGGTAGAGTGGCCCTACCACGACCAAAGCTAAAATCAGGCTCAAGTAGTTGTAGGTGGTTTGGTGTTCAGACACGATTGATATGCATAATGGATTCTTTGGCATAAAAATTATTCACTTAAAGATTTCAACTTTTGATACAAATTATGTGTAGCAATTTTTTATGAGAATGTAAAATTGTTACTTACAATGTTACATTCTCATAAAAAATTGCTAAATACATAATGTAACTTCACAAGAAATATTTTATACCACTTGTGTATATATATTTTATACCCATAAAAATTATACAATTGAACCCCAAACCGTTGTAGATATGTACATTTAGGGTCCTTGTTTGTTTCAGAGCTTTTAAGCCTTTCTAACAGTCTGCTACACTTTGGACCAATCAAACTTTTCATTGTATTTCAGTTTCTTGAAACTATTTGAAACATATCCAGATGTTGGTGATAAAGTTCTGTGCAGTCCAGTTGAGAGTTTGCCAAACTGCAACCAAGCCATCATTAAAGCTCAGCAAAATATCCTGGAACAGGATGAATACAAAAGCTTGCTAAATAATCTAGAGTATAGTTTTTTGAAAAGGAATGTACATGCTAGATTCTTTGGACTGCCTGTCTGTCCTGAACTTCATAGGACAATATTCCCGAAGAATGTGGACTTGGGATGTTTTTTGAAAGTAACAGGTTAGTATGAGTAACAAGGTCTCCTTTGGTAGGATGGAAGAAGTCCCTAGGTGGACTCTGTAGTTGTGTGGTTGAGATGTTGAGAAAACAGTTGTATGGCATTTTGCATCTAACAATTTGTGTGGCTATGGTATCAGTCAGTCTATGGGCCACCTTCTGTTGTGCCCTAATTGCCAAACTACTTGTACAGTGCAGGATCTCAATGAGAATAAAGTGACAACTAGTGTTGGCCAATACCTACTAGTCAAAAACGTTTTTAGGAACCATTTATACTGCCTAAAAAGAAGATTGAATTTGAATAACTATTACAAAAGAAGCTAAATTAGTCAAGTTGACAATAAAGGGGGTCATTTTATAACATAATATTGTAAAAGTAATGCATAAAATTGTTAATCAATGTGTAGATGTGTAAACTGTGCTGAAAAGAATATGGGCTAGTATCAGCACTATTTTCATCATCATCATCATTATATCAGCCGCAAAAAGTCCACTGCTGGACATAGGCCTCCACCGAGGATTTCCAGCACAACCTGTTGGAAGCACTATTTTGATACCCTTTTTCTACCTATATGCTAAACATGGCCTCTGTCTTAGGCCTTGAGCCCTCTCTACCCCGAAAAGGATTAATTAATAAATTTAAGATACTCTCTGATTTTCACTTTACTGGTCAAAATCATCGGCAAATTAGTCAGATACTTTATTCATCATAAGATATTTTAAATATCATTCGGTGAAGATTAACTGTCATCATATCATCATCTTATCAGCCGCAAGAATTTCACTGTTGAATATAGGCAATATGACCGGTTGGAAGCGGCCTGCATCCAGCGTCTTCCTGCGACCTTAGTCAGGTCATCCGACCATCTGGTCGGTGGATGTCCGACGCTGCGCTTGCCGGTATGTGGTCGCCATTTGAGAACCCTTCTGCCCCATTGGCCATCGGTTCTACGCGCTATGTATTTCATTACACATTATTATTTACAATATTATTTGTTGACGTCCTTAAGTTACATCCAAGTTTACGCCTATGGAAAAAATTAAGGAAGCTTTAGACTGTTTTAGAAAACTTCTTACTGTGTCACTTTATTTTTATATTACAGGAACAGTAGTAAGAGTAACACAATCGAAAATGCTAGAATATCAGAGGAAGTATGTCTGCATGAAATGTAGATTTGAAAATGAGGTGCAAGCAGACTTTGAGCACCGGTACATACTGATAGCTCCATCAAAGTGTGGAAACACCGAGACTAGGTGTAAAAGCACCAATTTCAAACAAGTACAAATGGTTTCTAGGGAATATTGTAAGGATTATCAGGAGATAAAAATACAGGTTTGTTTATTTTTCAATGGAATAAATACTCAATGCTAATAGCTCATTATAGAAACACGTTTTACTCACGTTTATTCAGTCGGAATCGTCATCCTTAACACTCACCCTCATGATGGTCTTCGTAATAGCGATCTTACGAAGACCATCATGAGGGCGAGTGTTAAGGGTGGCGATTAGTCGGCCAACTAGTCGACGACTAAATAAATATGAGTAAAACTGTGTTTCTATAATGAAGTTATGTTGCGTAAGTTTTATTACTATTAGCTAATAATTATTATTGTGACTAAGCTTGTTTTTATCAAGAATGTAAATAAAATCGCCTAATGTCCATGAGCTCATAGGCCTTAAATTTCCATATCATTAATTACTTAGGATTATTTAAGAGGTTTTAAATTATTGAGTCCTTTAAATCAGATTAACTGATTATTTGTCTTCACTTTCATACACTATACTTAGCCTCGTTTTAAATTTTAATGCCAATTGAAAATCTTATAAGACTTATCCTTCTAATAATATTTTTTGATTTTTATTAAATCTTACAGGAACAAGTAAATAAACTCAGCATTGGGTCCATACCTGGATCCATGTGGGTTGTCCTAGAGAATGACCTTGTGGACTGCTGTAAACCGGGAGATGATGTCAATATTTGGTAAATAACAGTTATTTTTAACAAGTACTACAGTCACACTTGGTGAAATTGATTAGCTGGATGTATTTCGACAGTTAAAGTATCGTTACTTAAAAAACCCAAGGGTTCTTATATAGAATCGAAGGACCCTTGAGTTAATTAAATCAAAAAACCAAGTCTGATTTGATTGAAATAATACTACTTACTTGTCTTGCAATGAATATTATCTTGGATGGTTTTTCTTGTTAAATTTGCATATGAATTTTGAAGCATCTATCCTTAACCAAATGTGCTGAAAATTTGTGTGCTTATGTAAGTTGGTAAGTGGGCGGTCAGGCGGAAAGCATCTATCCGCAACACATGGCGCGTAGAACCAATGGGGCAGAAAGGTTCTCGAATGGCGACCACTTATCGGCAAGCGCAGCGTCGGACACCCACTGACCAGGTGGTCAGACGACCTGAATAATGTCGCAGGAAGACGCTGGATGCAGGTCTCTTCCAACCGATCGTATTAGAAATCGTTGGGGGAGGCCAATGTCCAGCAGTGGATTTCTTATGGCTGAGATGAGGATGATGTAAGTTGGATAGCAATGCAATATTAGGCATAGCACCATAGAGTTACTCTGATGATGGAGTAGGACTGAGTTGTGATTCGGTTCATTTGATTGCCTTGGCAAGCACTTTAAAATATGAATGATAAAACTCGCCGTGTGGTCCGGCAGAGTAGAATAGGACCACTCCAAGTTTTCCCGTGGATGTCGTAAGAGGCGACTTAGGAAATACAAGCTAAACAAAGCTCATAAACATCAATGAGACCTCTCCAACCCGTCTGGCCAGCGAGGAGAGTGTAGGCCAAATCCTCTGTCTGCTCTGGCCAAGTATGGCTCCGGTAGTACAGAGAGGGTCATGCTCCAGCAGTGGAGACTAAAAGGACTTGCTGACGACGATAAAACTTGTATTATTTATAATTATTTTTGAATTACAGAACTTATTTACCAATACAGATAAGTAACTAAGTTCTATCTACCTGTTTTACATTGCTACAGTGGTACGGTGCGTCGTCGCTGGCGCCCAACAGCCCACAACAGAAAGGCGGAAGTTGAGCTAGTACTGCAAGCAAATCATGTAGAAGTCTGCAACTCGCAGAGATCGGACGTCGTGACCGCTGCCCCGGATGTAAAGGAGTGTTTTAATGAGTTTTGGTTGAAGTACAAAGCTTGCCCGTTGAAAGGACGAGACCAGATTTTGTCTTCTGTTTGCCCACAGGTATTTTTTTTATATTAATACTATTTTTCGCTTGCGTCAACGTGGTTCCCTCGGGAACACTACTTTTCCGGGATGAAACGTAGCCTATGTTCTTCTCCGTACTCCAGAGAACTTGTATGCAAAATTTTATCATCATCGGTTCGGTAGTTACCTACGTCGTGAAAATGTAACACAAACAAACTCACTTTCGCATCCATACTAATATTATAAAGCTGAAGAGTTTGTTTGTTTGTTTGAACGCGCTAATCTCAGTAACTACTGGGTCAAATTGGGAAATTCTTTTTGTGTTGGATAGTCCATTTATTGAGGAAGGCTTTAGGCTATTAAACATCACGCTTTGACCAATAGGAGAGCAGCATCAATAAAAAATAAAAAAAATGTTCCATACCCACCACGTTTGGTTGGCGAGCGCAGTATCTTTGGCTTATTGTGCTGCCAATGGTGCTGCCGGAAGTATTTCGTAGCTGGGGAAGGACAGCAGGGGTTTGTTGAATTGGGAAGGGAATGAATTTCGTCGTAGAAATTATCACTGTTATCAGACGCTCACTAAGAATACTCGCGGTCAACTGATTCACGATCTTCCCGTCCGTTCCATTGTATTCGGTCTTATGGGTCTCTAGAAAGTTCCATATACTTTCTGTCCCGACAGCCGACAACTAGAACATTCTGGAATATTCGAGACTGTATTTGAGCGGGATAACACACATGTTTGTGAGCAGGTTGGAAGATGTATGAGCGCGACAGACGTTGTTCGGGAAAGTTCTAGATTATTCCATTCTGGGAGCTGCGCGACAATATCATAAAAAAGATGTAGTTAATATACATATCATACTTTGATTGTTCTGGGGTATGTACTCCATCCAAACAATATTAGATGTTCTTTTAGATGTTCGACATGTTATATGTAGGTACATATAACATGCCAAACGGCGCAAGTATGCAACCTTAGCTGAGGATTATATATTTGTGCCGTTTGGCGTAAAGACGTTAGGACCTTGGGGACCCAGCGCGAGGGGTTTCTTAAAAGAGATTACCCCACGGCTCATGTCGGCTGCTGGTGATAAGAGGGCTGGCTGCTTTTTCGCCCAACGGATTAGCATAGCTATCCAACGGGGGAACGCAGCCAGCGTTCTTGCCACCATGCCACACGGACAAGATTTCGAAGAAATTTCTTTCTAGTGCTCCTTTTTTTTTTAATTCATGGTTATATTGTATATATATAATTAATTTTAATCACTGTTATTTTAAAAATAAATAAAACTGACAAAAAAAAAGGTACATATTGGAAAGGTTCGTTATTTTTACATGTGTTTCTGTCAATGTGATTTTCAGGTATATGGTCTGCATTTGGTGAAACTGGCAGTACTCTTAACCGTGATCACTGGTTCAAACCACATAGTTGAGAGTGAGACAGAGAAGAAATATTCTGATGATAAACACACTACCAGAGTGCGAGGCCAGTGCCACTTGTTGTTGGTGGGAGATCCAGGTTGGTGTTCAACTTCACTGTAATCTGTCGTGTTTTGGCAGCCAGCAAAATACTATGGAAACTAATATCTGTCATGTAATTTAAACACGGAATTTAAAAATGTAACAACCTGTTTGCTCCGAAATAACGCTACCACGACACGGAGGTAACTATTCAAAGGTGTTATTTAAAATTCGAATTTGCTTAAAAATATAAAGAAAAAGAAATGTACATTTTGGCGCTAACGAATGTGTTTTTGTAATAACATTTTCTACGAGTACTACTTTCGTTTAAATTTCCGCGTATTATTTGAGAAAAGTATTGCACAAGTCTTAACCGCAATGAGGCATTCGACGGACTTAGTGACGTAGTGTCTCGGATTCGCCTCGGTCCACAGTCTCACTTTCGTCCGTCAGCCTCTTTTGCCGGCCGTTGCTGTAATATTCTTGTCAAATGTTGACACAAAAACTGTACTTTATACTTTATTTTTACCAGGGACGGGAAAATCGCAGTTACTTCGTGCCAGTGCGGATTTGACAGCGCGCTCGGTGTTTACTTCGGGAGCGGGCAGCACTAGAGCTGGGCTCACTTGTGCGGCACTGCGGGTATACAATCTTCTTTGATTATAATCAAAGTAATGCAGTAAATGTAGCAAAAAAAAAATATTGGCGAGCTCCGTGGCGCGAGCTGCGACCCGAGGGTGCCCGGGTTCGATCCCCGGTCAGGTCATGATGGGAAACGATCTTTTTCAGATTGACCTGGGTCTTGGATGTTTATCTAAAATATAGTATCGTTAAGTTAGTATCCTACGACACAAGTTCACAACTTACTGTGGGGCTAGCTCAATTTGTGTGATATGTCCCTATATATTTATTTATTTATTAAAGACAATCTTAACGGACAGACATTAGGCGGAATCCTATAAAGTGTCTCTGGACGTTGCATATAAGATGTTCTAAAAGCGATATTTGATACAGGAAGATGGCGAGTGGCAACTTGAAGCGGGCGCACTAGTATTATCAGACGGCGGTGTGTGTTGCATCGACGAGATCTCACAGTTGCGGGAACACGATCGTACTGCTATACATGAAGCTATGGAGCAACAGACCATATCTATAGCTAAGGTATATTTTAGTTCTTACTCCTTAATATTTTTTCTTGCAGAATATTTGTATTTTTGTTAGCAACAAAATGTAATCGGTCATCTAAAATAGCTAGTTGGGCAGCAACTTATGGTCAGCAAAACTTATATTCTGTCGTTCAGGTTGGTCATAAAAAAAATAACCTGAACCTATGTTTCCAATTTGAACCAGTAGTTCCTTAGATTATCGCGTTCAAACAAACAAACTCTTCAGCTTTATAATATTAGTATAGATTTATCTCGCCTAAGTTTAAATACTATTATATTTTATTGCTCAATTTAATAAGACAATAATGTAGTATTTTTTCAGGCAGGCATCGTATGCAAGCTGAATACACGCTGCGCCGTCATAGCGGCTTGTAACCCTAAAGGCCGCTACGAGACGGACCAGCCGCTCAGCGTCAACGTGTCGCTGGGAACGCCACTATTAAGTAGGTAAATATATCGGAAAGTAAATAGTCGGGCCGCAAAATAATTATTTGGGCAGCAAGATTATACAATTGGGGCAGCAGATAAAACATTTGGATAAGCTTTGGCTTTCCAGCGAGTGAGGGAAGATAAGAAGTAAGGTTCAAGTTAGTTTTTTTTTATGACCACCGGGTGGTCATAAAAAAAAACTAACTTGAACCTTACTTCTTTCTTCTTTCTTTTTTATGACCACCAGGTGGTCATAAAAAAAAACTAACTTGAACGAATAAGGGCAGAAAAGAAGTTAGGTGACCATAAGTTGCTGCCCAACTAGTATTTTAGCTGACTGATTACATTCTTCACTTCTATGCTTCGATCGGTGAGTGAGAGAGCCGTAGGCCCATCCATCACCCTCCCCTCCCCATTGCCTTCCCCCAACTCCTTGAAAGGCCGACAACGCACCTGTCACACCCTGGTGTTGCAGTTGTCCATGGGCGGCGGTGGTCACTTACCATCAGGTGACCCGCTTGCTCGTTTGCCGTCCAATAACATAAAAAAAAAACTTTTGCTAACAAAAATACGAATATTCTGCTAACCGTTTAAATAACACCCAAATATATCTATTACTAGTTGTCGCCCGCGGGTCTGCTCACGATACTGTCGATCCCTCGGGAACTGTTGTTTTTCCGGGGTGAGGTAGGCTATATGTTAATTTAGGTATAACCTATCTGTGTGCAAAATTTCGTTAAAATCCGTTCAGGCGTTTTGGCGTGAGAGAGTAACTAACATCAATACTCACAAACTTTCGCATGTATAATATTAGTAAGGAGCATACATTTTTTCGTGTTGCTATGGAGAGACTTTCCTTAAATAAACACATTGGTAAAAAAAAACATTTCTAAACAAAAGAACTCTTTTAGATATAAAGTTATATAGTCACATATTATTAGACGTTTTGGAAACGCTTTTCTGAAATGCCTATAAATCATGACGTCACGAGCAAGCTTTTTACGGGTCGAGTCAGAACTTTTTTGTATGGTATATCTAAATATTTCGCCTGTGATAATGGCTTCATAATAAATGTTGCTATAAAGTAAGTTGATTATATTATGGTAAAATTTTATTCTAAGATTTTCATCCTTACCCTTACTAATAAATGCGAAAGTGAGTTTGTTTGTTTGTAACGCTTTCACGCCGTAACTCCTGAACCGATTATCATGAAATTTTGCATACAAGTTCTCTACGGATAAGGACATAGGCTACCTTTTATCCCGGGAAAAAGTACTATTCCCGAGGGATCGGCATAGACGCGGGCGGAGTCGCGGGCGAAAGCTAGTATTTTTATAAATGGTCTTGCCTCTTACCTACCCAACTTTAAAGGATCACAAAGATAACTTAACGAAACGATTTTAAATCAAAAGTGTTTTAAACAGTATTTTTAGATAGATATTAGTAACGTTTGAAACATGATTTGTATAATCTTCGGCCGCCCGGTCAATTTGTATGGGAATGAATAAAAAAAACAGTTTGAGACCCCTTTAAAACGATCAAATTCATCATGTAGAGAAAAGTAGAAAAATGATAGACTATGGTATATTAATTTCATCAATTTCTCTTTGACCAATCTCTGCAGGAGGCTTAAAACATCAAAGTATTAATAAGTGTTTTAAAATATAAAATAATTGTTCTGTTTCAGATTTGATTTGATTTTCATATTGCTGGACTCTAAAAACAAAACATGGGACAAGCTTGTGTCATCTTACATTTTATTTGGAGGATCCAATTCAACCGATTCGAAAAAACGGTGGAGTCTAGAAAAATTACAGGTATGCAAAGTGCAAGACATAACCCTAATAAATTGAATCATGGGCTACTAGATCACTATTTATATATAGTGATTTTAAATTACCTGGCAGTGTTTTGGTGTTGGAATCGGAATCCCTAATAAAATATAGACCTGCAGGAAAAAAGGTACAAATTATGAAAAAAAAAAACCCCGGTCAGCTGGTCAAATTTATATGGTCTTATTTTTTTTTTAATAAATTGCCTTTTTTATATTTTCTATTAGGGATTCTGATTCCAACATTGAAATGTTGTCAGATAATTAAAAATCTCCCCTGTATAAATTGTCCGGGCAGCTACACAATTTTGTATGGAAATGACGATTTTATTTGTTACTTGGCTTGTCGTTTTCAAAGCTAAGGCTGCGTCTCCATTGATGCGGTGTGGAGCAGAGGGGAGCTTAGCGGTGCATGAATTGACCAATCACAAGACTCGAAATCTCCGCCCCGCTTCAATAGAAACAGTGAAGCGGTACAGAGGAGTACATAGTGTACATTTTATCCTGGGAAAAAGCACTGATCCGGGATCAACATTGACGCGGGCGAAGCCGCGGGTGAAGGAAAGCTGGTGGAAATATTTTGATTTGCACTTACATATTATTTTTCATTCTAGATGTACATTAGCCTAGTCGGACCAAGATGTGTGGAGATGACAAAATCGGCGAACATAATATTGCAATCGTACTATATGATGCAAAGGAAGTCCGAGTATAGAGATCCCTCTAGAACAACCGTGAGGATGCTGGATAGTCTTGTAAGGTAAGTATCCGACTTACCATAACTATGTTAATATTACGACAGCTCCGTGGCGCAGTGGTTAACACGCCAGCCTGCGACACGGAGTGCCCGGGTTCGATCCCCGGCCAGGTCAAGATGGAAAATGATTTTTTTCAGATTGGCCTGGGTTTTGGATGTTTATCTATATATGTATTTGTTATAATATATAGCAGGGCTTGTTACCGGTACCAAAATCCCATTATAAGTACCGGTAAGTACCGGTATTACTAATCTGTTAAAATTTTAACGGTAATATAAGGTACCGGTAATCTAGTATTTAACGGTAATAATATTGATAACAGTTAACGGTAATTTTACCGGTACCAAATTCACATTATAAGTACCGGTAAGTACCGGTACTTCTATTCTGTTAAATTTTAACGGTAATCATCTAGAAAAATAACGGGTAATAATAGTGTTAAAAATTCCGTTAAATTTACCGGCATTGATGCCATTCCCCGCATGGGACTCGCTCGACTGGAAAAGTTCCGTCTCATTGTCGGCCCCCGCCTCACGCACGCCGCACATACACAACACGACAACGACACACATTAACAAAATGATAATTCCCGATACTGTTTACCGGTATTTAGTACAGATACTTCTGTTATTACCGTTATTAAACTTATTGATACCAATTCAATTACCGGTACCATCGTTTTATTGAGGTACCGGTACCAATCCAATTACCGGTACCGTTGTATTATAGAGGTACCGGTACTTGATTTTTACCGTTACCAAATGTACCGGTACCAATCCAATTACCGGTACTGTCGTTTCATAGAGGTACCGGTAATGAATTTTACCGGTATTCCAACCCCTGATATATAGTATCGTTGAGTTAGTATCCCATAACACAAGTCTCGAACTTACCTTGGGGCTGGCTCAATCTGTGTGATTTGTCCGTATATATATATTAATTTATTTATTACTAGATTTCGCCCGCGGCTCCGCCCGCGTCAATGTCGATCCCTCGGGAATAGTACTTTTTCCCGGGATAAAAGGTAGCCTATGTCCTTCTCCGTACTCCAGAGAACTTGTATGCAAAATTTCATGCTGATCGGTTCAGTAGATATGGCGTGAAAGCGTAACAAACAAACAAACTCACTTTTGCATTTATAATATTACTAGCTTTCGCATGCGGCTCCGCCCGCGTCAATGTCGATCCCTCGGGAACAGTACTTTTTCCCGGGATAAAAGGTAGCCTATGTCCTTCTCCGCACTCCAGAGAACTTGTATGCAAAATTTCATGATGATCGGATCAGTAGTTACGGCGTGAAAGCGTAACAAACAAACTCACTTTCGCATTTATAATATTAGTAAGGATAAGGATTCTACTAGGCTACTTCTTATTAGCAACACCAAAAGATTGAAAACGTCAACTAAACGCCAAATTTTAGGTTTCAATGGCACACTTTTTATTTTATTAAAATATCACGGCACACCATTAAAAAGTAGCCAAGTTTAAGTCGGATTTGGAGGCTTCCGTACAGTAAACAGAAAAGGGAGGCTTAGCAATATGGTCTCATTGGAGAAGGAAACTCTAAACGTAAAATAAAAGTAAAGTGAATATAAATAATAGAAAACAACATTTTTATTATTAGATATAGGTAATTAATTATAGTAATGTGATATTGGAGAATGTCGCATTGTGCAAATATATTTTTTTGCTAAAATCTTTTCGAATTTTACTAAATAAAAATTACTCATTGTTTCGTTTTTAAAACTTTCAATGCGTAGCACTTTAGTTGAAAATCAGTGTAAGAGGCTGTATAAGTAATTTTAATACTATATTAGAGATTTTTCTATAACATGAATCGCACACCGCTTAGATATCGTAGTAGCGTATAGCCAGTATTATTAGATTCATGATATATAAAAATCTCTACTATAGTATTTACTAGTAGTTGGCCGCGAACTTGTACCTCGCGATTATTAATTTTCCTAATAATTTCGTTAGCTTACCATTTTTTTTCCTATTTTGATAAGTGAGTGATGATCACCATAGTGATATTATTAAGGTGACTTCAAAAGCACTTTTTAAACAAAATCTTTCAATTTAGTCACCATGTCTTATTTCAAATTAACATACACACAATGATCACGCTGTCCTTACTTTTTGGTCAAGTTTAGTATTAACTAATTAGGACTTTAATTTTCAGATTATCACATGCACACTGTCGACTAATGTATCGGACAACAATACTACCAATGGATGCAATTATAGCCGTATCTCTTGTTGACCTATCAATGCAAGATTGTACTCTAGACGACACGGTCGACGCCTTACATTCAACATTCCAACGGTACCCGGACATGGAATATCTATGCACAGCTAAGAAACTATTAAAAAAGTTAAATCTATATGAAATATGGCAAAATGAACTATTATATTATGGAAAGTTACTGCAAGTAGATCATAAGACGCTCGAAAATGATGTTGATTCAGGAAATTGCAAACTTTTTGCGAAATACGATGATGTTGCCGATGAAAACACTCCATTATCCTCATCAATCGTTACTAGCTCCTATTTTAAAGTAAATAAAAGAAAAACAGAAGAAGAAGCTGTATTTGACGAGAAGGAAAACGATGAACAACACACAAACTTTCAAGATCATAAAGTCAGCAAAAAATTAGCAGCAACATTGAAAAAACATGCTGCTATGAACAAAAGTGAAAAGAAACCACCAATAATACAGAAGAAAAAACGTAAACGCAAAGAAGTAACAGTAAAGGTAGATGCTTTAAAAAATGAAACCGCTAAACGGACTAAAAAGGAAGAAAATAATATAGACATTGATATTTCTGAAAGTGATGAAGATTTTGATGATACAAACAAAATTTTAAATGCTGTGCCTAGTGTCAACGATGTCTTTAAGATTTTAGGTATTGAATTCAATTTTGAAGATGAGGAAATGCAAAATCATGATGGAGAATTAAGAAGTAAAAGTATTGATGATGAAGATAACAAAAGTGTAGAGGAAAATTCTCCTGAAACGAGAAGTAGAAATACAGAGACAATAAAGGAACCAGACAATAAACAAGAAAGTAACAAAAATAATACATTAAGCAAATTAAAACAATTCCAGTTTGTAGAAAAACATGATCTTAGTAAATATGAAGAGAGAGCCAATGTTTCTCTTGACAAAACTGTAGTCAAGTTGGAAAAGAACGAGGAAAGCATTTCAACAGATTCTCTGAAACAAAAACCATCTGTTCCTAGTTCTCAGATATCCATGTTTGAAAGCTCAGATTGTGATATAGATATTGATCTATAAGATTGTTAATCATGTTTTATTGATCATGTTCTCAAGTTAATGTATAGATATGTTATAAATAAAAGAAATGTTTCTTATTATAACTTTTATTTACAGAAATATTTACATCGCCTTCATGAGCGATACTATTGTAAGAAGTAGACTTTTTACATGTAAATTGACACACACATTACAAAGTCACCAAGTTTTATGTGAGTTCAGCAATTTTATCACAGGATCACCAGGTTCTCATCTTGATTTTGAAGCTATAGAACAAATTACAATTGATTATCACATATGGATTCTAACTATGGTTGTCACTTATGGATTCTAAATCTCTTACAGTTTAAAAATATTATAAATATAAAAAATTAAACTGACTTCAATCAAACTACTGAACCAGTTTTAGAGAAGTTTGAATAGGACCAATATAAAAAGATTTTTTCAAATTGGTTCATAAATAAAGGAGTTATATTATATAAGGTAACAAAACATTAAAACACATTTTGATCCTCCCTCTTTTTTAAAGTCTGTTAATAATAGGTACAGGTGCATGCAGAAATGTCGAGATGGAAAAGGCTTAGTAAAACATCTAAATTTTGTACATATTTTTTTCACAAATGAGCATCAACTCAAATGATCCATTTATTCATCTACTGACTGGATTTAGGTAAAAAAGGAAATGGCGATGAATAAATAAGAAATGGAAATTATGCTACATTGCAAAGCCACTTTCCAATTCATATCTATTCTTCTTCAGCAGAGCCCTTGTAAGGATCTTCTGAATAGTTTTCAATCAATAAATTCTTAAACCTCCTGGCTGTGATGCCAATGCTTTCTTCCTTTGCCGTAACATTTAATATCTCTACTCGAGCCACATACAAATGGCTGGTATTCTTTGGGCTGACCATCTTTATAACGTCTATTTCATCACCCACTTTTACCTGGAAAGAAAAGCAAAAGTTATGTTATGCCATTTAATAAGCTTTTATTTAACATTGCTTTTAACTGAAAAATTTAATGTATGTATTTACATATCTTGTTTGTTCGGATCAAATCATAATGATCTGAGATCAGATATTCTAATGCATATTTACCTAAAGTTCAGAAGTTGGCAATTAAGGAAAGCACTTTTTTATTGAAAAAATCCTGTCTTATAATTAACAAATTTAATTGTAAGCAGTGAATACATCTAACTCCATACACTTACTGCCCTGCTCCAACATAATGGGGTTGGTTTTCGCTGGTTTTACTATCAGTGAATTTTGACAAAGCTAAATCACCCTTATTAGGTTGTAATGGTGTGCGATCGGGCCGATTAAAACTCAGCAAATATAAGTACATACTTTGTAAGTATGAGAGTGAAATGGCAAATTATAACTGACACTGGGATTTTATTTATGATAATAAAAATATTTAAAAAGCCACTGCATATTAAGTGAGCCAAAATCAACTTTAGGTAAATATGCACTAGAATATCCAATCTCTGGTCTTGACAATGCAATATTATGGTATCATAGACCTAACTAAATTTAAATTATATGATGTCAACAGAGGAGAACTTCTCAATGCAATGCAAATGCAAATGACAATGCTTCTCTATGAATAGCTGTTACCAAATTCTTCATCTATAGTACATACATCATAGTATCACATCTTTTTCCCTTGAGGGGTAGACAGATTTTTCAGTACATACTTAATATCTCACAGTAAAAGCATGGTCCAAAAATTACATTTTGACTTCTTAACCCGTCAATCGCGGAAACGCAGACACAATGGAGTTTTTATTGTTATGCGGCCAGATCTGGCCTCTTGGGGGCTGAAGGATTAATTTTGTTTCTATTTGAAAATTTAATTTATAACTTACCAAAGGATGCAGAGTAGTTTGTAAAAATACTTACTGAAGCACTTTTTTTCATAATCTTTTTGCCATTCACTCTAATTTTACTTTCATAGAACATTTGTTCAATTTTGCTGAAACAAGACCAATCCATTAACAACATTTGCTTATTTACCCTTTTGCATGCCAACGCTTGTTAACATCACTTAACCCCCAATGCCAGGCTAGTACAAAGTGTAATAACTGTAGTTGTCATTAGTGTCTCAGTCACGCAACCGTTTTGCAATTATAGTGGACAATGGCACTCAATAGGTTAAACCATTTATTTTATCTGTAAGTGTTACACAGACAATACAACTATTTATTATCACACATGTTATGGTGGGGCTTCTTAGAGACCAGTTTATACCTACTTTCTGGCTACTCCTAGAGCAGATTTAAGGATAGCATCTGTTCTCAATGATGTGGTACTAAATTTGACTAGTTTGGAATCTTTAGAAAGCGAGGAATCGTCGTCAAAAACCTCTTCTTCATCATCGGAATCCAGTTTTCTTTGCTGTAATAAAGTAAAAACTATTATATTATTAAGTACTTAGTTAACATGTTTTGAGACTTAATTAAATCTTAAGACAGTTTTTTTTATAGTTAGACTACCAACCTTTTTAGATTTGTACCGATTAGAGCAGTAAAAAGTGGAATTTTGAGGATAAAATGATGCAGTTGAGGTTATATTTACATTTTTGTGAACTACACTATGAAAGTTCTGCTTGATTATTTCATGCTTTATAGCATTGAATACAGTAAGAGGAAGGGCTCGTCTGCACACTAGATTCATTTTATTTAAATTATTATATACAAATTGTGTTGTTTATAAAGTTACACAATAAACAAGAGCTGAAAATAAATAATAAGTCAAAGTCATTATTTTGTCTAATGTCATACCTCAGTATATATAATATTCATCTATGTGTCATACTTTATTTTCCCGTAATGCGCGATGAATGCGCGTTACAGTGACAGAGTTTGATAGAGTTGCTAGTAATTAATCTACAATCTACCGTAAAATATTAATTTTGTATAATGTTGGGTGTTATATTGCATGTGATGAATTGATGATTAGATAATCATAATTGTGTCTATATAACATAAAACCGGCCAAGTGCGTGTCGGGCCACGCACAATGTAGGGTTCCGTAGTTGCGAATGCCAGCTTTGAGGTCACGCCAAAAACGGTGGTAGGTAACTGAAGAAAGAGTTATACAATTTTGTAGGTATAATACTCCGCAGTCGGCAGGCACCAAGCGGCCTAATATCGGTCCGCAAAGCGCCGCGCGCGTTCGAATGTAAACATATTGCTATTAATTTAGCTATTATTATTAAAGCTGCCATGATTTTATATTTTATTAACTCAACGTGGTTTGTAAATTTATATTTAGTAGTTGTTTTACGTAACTAACAACTGTCTTAACTTATTTTCAATTCAATTTGTATGAAATTTTACTTTTTCAAGTACATTTATAAGTTGGTCGACTATATCTCTTTAATTTGTAAACTCTACGTAGTTCTGATAGTTCTCCTTTAAACTTCGTTATATATAATAATATAATAAGCCTTTATAACATTTTAAATCAATGTTTTTTTTTCTCTCAATATCTCTTTAAGTTAAGGCCCCATTTTGGGTATAGGCCTCCTCCAATAGCCTCCACGCTTTTCTATCCCCTGTTTTCCATTTCCAGTTTTTTCCGGCAGTTTTGTGTATGACGTTGAGCCACCTTTCGTTTGGCGCCCCCTTCTTCTTTTGTTCTTAGGACCTGTCCATGTTGTGACTCTCTTCATCCATCTGTCATTTGATGCCCGTGCCACATGACCCGCCCACTTTCACTACAAGTGTTGAGAGTGCTGGAAAGTATCTATAAATTTTGTTTATTCCGTGTGTCTGCACATTTTTGCCTGTCTCTCAATTTGATATTTAGCATGCTCCTTTCCATTGAACGCTGGCATGTTTTTGTTTTGCGTTTAATTTTGTCGTTAAATATCCATGTCTGTGAGCCGTATGTCAGGCAAGGCAATATACAGGAATACATTATCCTTTTCTTCATCCCTAGTGAAAGTTTAGATTTAAATATTTCTTTGTGACTCCAGTATTTCTTCCAAGAGATGTTAATTCTTCTCTCTACTTCGTCTTCAAGTCACGATTTTTCAAAAGATATTTGTTTTCCCAGATAAATGTAGCTACTAACGTATTCAAGTGGAATTTTATTGAGTATGATGGGAATTTGAGATCTGTTTGTAGTTACTTTTGTTTTTGAGGTGTTTAACCTAACACCACTGTTTTCACTAACTGTGCAGAGTTCCCTTATCATTTTCTCTAGTTGAAAGTATTATATCGTCTGCGAATCTAAGGTTTGTAAGATATTTTCCATTTATGTAGAGTCCATTTCGCGTTGGTAGAGACTGGGTCTCCTTGTTTTACCCCTTAACGTATTTCTATTATAGGTCCTATTCTGTCCAGTTTCACCCGACTTGTACTTTTCTTGTATATATCCTTGAGTATGCTGATGTAAGTGCTTGGTATATTTTGTTTTCTAGTGCTTTCCAGATACTGTCGTGTGTAATTGAGTCAAATGCCTTCTCATAGTCTATATAGGCGAGCGCGATAGAGTGGGCGGTTGAATTCCTGGTACTTTTCTATAATTTGTTTAAGGGTATAGATATGGTCGATGGTACAGCAGCCTGGCCGAAAGCCCGCTTGCTCGCTTGGCTGGTTTTCTTCTATAATTGGTTCTATTCTTTTTTTCTAAACACATCGTTATATATACTACTGCTATAATTTTTTTCACGTGTTCATAAACAACCATTTAGTAGATAAAGGAGGAGGGGGGGGACACTGGACTCTAACAAAAAATTGCAAATATTTCAGAAACGGATAAGAAAATCGAAATATTATGTTTATAAGCTCACATTATTTAAAAAAATATAACAATACCCCACATGTTGGGTGAGTTGAGAAAAAAAAAAGACTTTGACGATACTTGTATGGGAACTAGCGTAAATTTTTTTTTTCAAGATTTATTTCACCAATTTTTTTGCCATGAGTAATATACATAATCCATACCAAATCACAGCTTTCTTTTACTTATAGTCTCTGAGTAAAACCGCCGATGGACAGGCATGGCGAAACTATAAGGGTTCCTTGTTCACTACGGAACCCTAAAAACGGTACGTAAAATATGCAAGAATCTTTAATGTTGGTTTAAACTTGGATTCTTTCATTACAACTAATTTAAAACTATTTACCTCGCTTCAGTGTCTAGATGATTACCGCAGGTGGAGTGACGTAGAAATTACGATGTACGTTATTTGACGTTACCAATTGGGCGAGCGAAGTAAGCCCTACTACTAATAACCGTTTATATAGGACTTAGAAATTTGCGTGTTTATTTAAATTATATTATATATATAGTATTCATACAGCATTAAAAACTTCTTGGTTTGTTAGAATTCTAAGAACTCTTGATCTACCGTCTTATGGGGAAATATTTTGTTACTGTAAGCTCTTAAACAAGTGTCAAAATTATAAAGTCAAAGAATCCATATTTATATTTTAACAGCCGAATGGACATCAAAAACTTAATAGAACTAAATCTATACATTTAATAAAATATATAAAATACATATAATAAAACAGTAAAAATATTTTGTCTGTACATTTAGAATTTTTGACTGAAATGGATAGAGGGACACTTAAAAAGAATAAAACAAAGCAAAAAAAATTTTTCGAATTTTTTGTCTGTCTGTAGGTATGATCACGATTATCTCCGAAAATACAGAACCGATTTACTTCAAACATTCACCAATTGCTTTGTTTTAACTCGGCAAAACATTTAAAGTTTATTTCATCAAAATCGGTTCATTAAAAAAAAAGTTATCGTCATTTGAATGAACTCAAGGCATGAGTTTGCCGGCAAATATTAGCACTTTAATAAGTGATAAGTGACTAAATAATAATAATAATTATTATTATTATTATTACGAGCCGTTAATGTCCCAATGCTGGGCAAAGGCCTCTTTCTCTTTTTTCCATTTTTGTCTGTCTGTGGTTTGTGTTCTCCAGTTTTTATTATATTTAAATAATAAGTGATTAAAATTAAAAAAGATGTGTGTAGATGAAATTTGCAAAAGGGGTAAAATGGGGGTGGGTGGTAGAAACTTTGTATGGAAATTTCTCATTTCTGGACTTAGACGTATGAAAATAAGTATATAAGTTCTAGGTTACAATTAAAAATATCTGTGTAGGTAAAATGGAAGATATTTTCCCCTGAAGGGGTAAAATAGCGGGGTAAAGTTCGTATAGGAATTTACTCATTTCTAGACTTAGAAGTATGAAAATAGGTAAATAAATTCACGATTACAATTAAAAAGATCTGTGTAGGTCAACTGGAAAAAAATCCCCCAGAAGGGGGGGTAAAGTTTGTATGGAAATTTTCACATTTCTAGACCTAGAAGTATAAAAATAGGTATATAAGTTCTCGATTACAAGCAAAAAAGCTCTGTGAAGATGAAATGGACAAAACTCCCCCCTGAAATGGCAAAATGAGAGGGGGGGTAAAGTTTGTATGGAAATTGGAAATTTTCTTATTTATGGACTATGAAGTATGAAAATAAATAGGTATGATAGTTCTCAAGTACAATTAAAAAAGATATATGTGGGTGAAATGGACAAAATTCACCCCTGAAGGGGTAAAATGGGAGGGTTAAGTTTTTATGGAAATTTTCTCATTTCTGGACTTAGAAGTATAAATAATATCTATACTTCCATACTAATACTAATATTATAAATGCGAAAGTAACTCTGTCTGTCGTCTTTTTACGCTTCAACCATTGAACTGATTTGGATGAACTTTGCTATGGAGGTAGTTTGAGGCCCGGGGATGGACATAGGGTTGTTTGATTCCGGGAAATTCTACTGTTCCCGAGGGATCGACACTAACGCGGGCGGAGCCGCGGGCAACAGCTAGTAAAAAATAAAATGGGTGAAAATAAGAGTAACAAGAGAGAGCTACGATATCGTGAAAAAAACAACAACAGCTCTAGGTTCAGTTACAGTTTCAGCAAAAAAGAAAATAACGTTCCTCCATAAATCTCTTTCTTCTTCGTCTTACTGCCAAAACATTTATTGAAACTACACTACTAGAACCATAGAACTAAAGAAATATACTTTGTCATACTGCAAGAAAGTCATACTTTTCATTAATAGTAGGTACACTCCTAGTCTTCTTTCGATGGGGTTGTTTAGCCGAAGAAGTCAGAAATAAAACTTTTAAGCGATATTAGCATATATTTAAAAAAAATGGCGTCGGTATTAGCATCACTTATTAATATCGGCATTTAGATATTTTCTTTCCATCTGAGTAGGAATATCTAAATAAATACGCAAACGCGCCAAAGAAAACAGTCGATATCCAGAATGTTGACACAGATCCCGAGGCCGTGGGAGTTCTTGACTCAAGTGTCTGTCTGTTGCGTCGATGTTATCTCGCGAACAGGCGCTTCAGTAAACAGGGTTCTCCGTCTAGTCATCGGATAACTATCTTGCTGTATTTTAGGTATGGAGTGATTTTGATAGAGATTTCTTGTTAGGGACTTTGGGCACACGGTAGCTGTTTGACGGTCTGTTTACTATCAAAGCATTGAGTAAACGAGAGTTAATTAGGGAGAAATTATTTGGACACAGGGTGAATGTTGGCACTTTTTAATAAAGACATCCACCGACCAGCCAGCCTATTTGCTAACTTTGTGTACAACGTTTTGATAGTCACTTCAAAATACATTGCGGCTTTCGTATAATTAACTATTTTTTATTTAAGATATATAAAACGTAATGTATTTCGAAGTGATTATCAAAACTTTGTACACTAAGTTAGCAAATAGGCCGGCAGGTGGTCGTAGTAAGGCGCAGGATGCAGACCGCCACCAACTGCTCATTATTGAAATTGTCCAGCAGTGGTCTTCTTGCGGCTGAGATGATGATCACGACACTTATTTCCCTATCGGGCCTTTATTACTTTAGTTTTTAAGACATTTAAGTCGCGCAGTCCACAGTGTTATCGCATTATTCACGGCCGCAGACATGCGGACACATGTCGTACATTCTGAATGTCTTTTTAGTATTACGATTATGTTCACGGCGAGTTCAAAGGCTTTTTAATTTGACACTTTATAGCAGGGCTCAGTTTTGATGGCTCACCTACAAATTATAAAGAGATATAGATGCGACATGTCTAATATGTTTACCCTATTTCCAATGGGGGTTACCGTTACCGAATATTCCGTTTACAAAAATTGCTCACCAATCTTCTTTCAGATTTTTTTAATAACGAATATTAAAGTACTCCAAAATCTTTATATTATTCGAGGAAAAATTATTGCTGATACTTTCCTAGGTGCAGCATTCGTTCAAAAGTAGGCGAGAAGAGCGACGTCGTCCTAATGGTATCGTTGATATGACTCTACTTTCAGAACATTCTGCAATTAATTATAGAATCACGATTTTACTCACGTTTTATTCGTGGGATTCGGCGACTAGTCTCGGTTTGTTACGAAGAACATTAGATGGTTTCGCTTTCCTCAAGCATAGGGTTCACCTTGCGGTTTTAATATTATCATCAATTTTAATTACTGGACTGGCAATAGGTAAGTCTCAAACAAACGCACCTCCAATCTATGTAAGCAGAACAGCAAACGACTGCCACTAAAGATTCCTAGTTGCATTAGATTTAGTATAAGAAATAATCCCTTACACTATTACCTAGGTAAATATTACTATTATTACTATTACTACGAGTATAGGTACATATTTGTACCTTACGTAGTTTGTGTTTCAGTAGGCGGCACAAGTGGTCTGCATTAATTTAAACCCGGGAAAAGCATGACAGTTGTGCCTCCGACTCTATGTTAGATTTTATGTGCGGTGGACACATTTGGCTTCGGTAAACAATCTTACCTTCAAAGGATTATTTTTAGGAAGGAAAGGAAAAAGAATTTAACCGAAGCACGCGGCATTTACGGCGCCAACTGCACTTGCAGTTGGCGCCGTCATCTCTCAATAACTCGATTGGTATTTTCCTTAATTCTTGATGGATTTTAAAGGGCTTAGAGGAATTGAGAAAAATATAGTTTATCCCGTTCCACTTATAGCTGAACGCTCACGAAATGGCGTTATGGGACAACACAATCTTTAAAGAAGTGTACCTAGTTCGGGATAATGTACCGACAAATAGATTATTTCGCTAATTATATACAACGTGATTTTGAACCTCCTAGCTATATTGGAATCTCAGAATCAGAATCCATAATGAAATTGCAAGAAAAAAGCTGAAAATCGAAATTAGGATTTCCCATACAATCGCCGAGTCGCCGATCAGCTGGACGAATTTCTACCTATGGAAGGTCAAATTTTGTTTTTCGGTTTTTACCTTTTTTTTCTTGCAATTCTGTATTCCATTAGGGATTCTGATTCCCAGATTTCAATATATGTAGCTAGGAGGTTCAAAATCACGCTGTAATTTTTTGTAACAATTGCTTTTTGAATAGCACATTTGAAAAAAGATGCTGTTGATTTTATACAAAAAATGTCAGATATGAATGATCAGTTTATGTTGTCGCTTCCTGCGGAGTCTAATGTCCTGTCCTGACGATCCTATTCTATGTAACTGCGATTAGACCGTCGTCCCAACGCGAAATTCTAATGTATAAGATAGTTTTTGGGGACTATAATTATGTATATTAGATTGATGTTTCATTAGAGAAAGAGCTTTTTCACAGCTATTAGTACAGTAAGCGTGGTTTGCCAGTAAATAATCATAATAAAAAATTTCTAACCATAAGCTATGAAAAAAAATATTTATTAACAACATTAAGCAAATCAACAAAAAATCAAAAAATCACATTGGAATGTTACAACTTCGGGCGTTACTAATCAAACAAAGAGTTCTGTTCAGTGTTCATGTTAAATAGTTTCCAAGTTTACAACTTGTGATATTTTCTAGATCAGCGCTTCGCAAACTGTAGCTATAGGTGCTTGATAAAAATAATCATAACATATCTATCTGGAAGAAGAATTTGCATACATTTTTTTAACGACAGCTCCTGTATGCTGTAGTTACATGTGTATTAATTCATATTAATGATTACGGTTGAAAATTGTTGTACTTACACCAAGAATTTTTTTTTGCGAGTATAGGGTCTCGCTTTGAGTCTGTTTTTATTTAAATGTAAATGACATAATATCTCGAAAATTACTTAGTGTGTAAATGTTTTTTATTTTTTACAAAAGCATTTTTATTACTTAAGTAGAGTGTTTATTTTTCTTATTTCTACTTAAGAATTTTTCAACTAATATTTGCGCTTAATTCAAATAAATAAAAAAAAATAAAAAAAAAAGTCAATTTTGTAGTTAGTTTACCTTAGGCACCTTTCAAAGGTTCTTTTTGTACGCTCCAATCGGGCCAATCCAAAAAAAAAAATCCAACAGCTTTTTTCAATAGGTACTTCATTTAGTTTAATGATGAATCTTTTAACACGGTATATTTGATTTAAAAACAGTAATGACATGGTATGTTTGACAACCACTGCCCGCTACCATAGTTCACCCGAGCGCCTTTTAATAAAGCGATAAGCGTTCTTTATTATAATCGCATTCCTCACAATACAAGCTTATGGTTTACGGCGCGGATGTTATGAATACGGCTCGGGTTTCTGAGTTAATGTTAACAAACATACACACTGCTGCCAACATGCTCGTACACCCGGCTTTAATAAATCAAATCTTAAGCAGCATCATATTCCGTAGCTACTTAAGTTATTAATGGCAGATTAAATACTTGAAACAGGTGGCTTGTTACTTATGTTTATTTCTTTTGATGGCTATGCATCTGGATATTATGGATATGACTTTCACAAGTTTTACGTATTCTCTATAAAAAGCTTAGAGTCTACAAGATATACTCTAAATAAATTAAGAAATAAAATATGGTGAAACACTTTCATGCGGGCGGGACTTTAACCGATGCGATGACGAAGTTACAGTGAAAAGATGCAAAAACTACCTACGCATCAAAAGTGAAAATAAAAGATGGAGTTATACTTTTAGTATGTACCGTTTTTGTCGTTTTTTAAGTAGGTATGAATGACAGGCTTCATTTCGTATGAGACTGTGTATCTAACCATTTAGAAGTCACAAAGACTTTATTCATATTCGTAATTTTTTCGACAGACTACTAAAACATACCTATTGACGTGACACGATTAGATAAAGTAAGAAATGAATATATATGAGGTAGTACTAAGGTGGCGCCTATCACAAATAAGGTGAGAAGCAATAGACTGGCATGGTTTGGTCATGTGATGAGGAGAGACGAAGAACACCTGACCAAAAAAGCATTAAATATGAGGGTTGATGGGTATAAAGGAAGGGGCAGGCCAAAACAGAGGTGGATGGATTGTGTCAAAAGGGATATAAAAGAGGTGGGTGCGGATGTAGGAATGGTGGGAAATAGAGAAATGTAAAAATAAGACATATTGCGCCGACCCCAGATAATGGGATATGGTAAGGCAGATGATGACTAAAACATACCTATTGATACTATTATTAACTTTCTTACTAAGTTCGTTAATTGGATTTTACTATAATATCCATTACTTCAATAACTGAAATTAACAACCTACAACGTCTTTAGCTAAAATTGGATATCGCATCGCATGACCTGTCAGCCAGCAGCCGGTAGCGATTCGCACTACCAGACGTGAAGTCAACGAAACATAATGTATAGAGTTGTCAATCAGACGAAATAAAATGTAACTCTCAGTAGTTTTAAGTCTGAGGGTCGTAAATGGTGAATTTTCCTTTTCCATTATCCGACTAAAGAGAGTTATATTTTCTTACGATTTTTCATCTATGGGATTGAAAAGTTGATAAATTGAGTCGATCGTAATAATATTCGTAACTGATAAACAGGACTAAGGAAACGCATGGGAAATTTCAACTTTTACTTGATATTGGCTAATATGGTACGTGGAAAAGAAAAAATAATGGAATGTGTACCTTCACCAATAAGACCGCACTAACTCAAAGGTAATAGTTAAGTTCAATAAGATTTGGGTTCACATAGTGTAAGCCAAACACATTTTACAAAAAAAAGTTAAAAAGAGATCTCATCTTACTAACCATTAGGTTTTATCTTACTAACCATTAGGTTTTTGTGCATTTTCTCACGATATGACAGACGAGGAAATATTAATCATGGTTAAGCAAATTGTGATGATGATGATGATGTATTCCTGTGATCCCTTGTCAGGGACATAGGGCTCGCAGAAGAATTCTCCATTTCTCACGGTCGGCAAATTGTAGGGTCTGTTTTACTCAGTGGGTACTATGTAAGGGTTGCGTGGTGGTATCACGATGAGTAAATACTACTATTAAACCCCAGACAATTAATTTACTGAACTGAACTATTTTCAAAAAACAACATAATAATGTTAATATTAACATAGCCGTGTAATGGCACGTGAAAGGGCCGTAATGTGCTAAATTAACAAAATAAATATAGATGATTGTTGCTTTACATTTCAATTGACATTGCTGGCTGCTGTAGTTACCAATGACTGCTCCATGCAAAACGTTCACCTTCAACTCCTCACTATAGAAACAGGAAGAATTAGATTTCTCATTTGCCGGTTGAGGTGCCATATCGTTTATCACGGAGTTGACACTTCATCATGTCACTTGTCCAACTTCTCTGCAGCTATTGGACTGTGAAACTGACGGGTCACAAGGAGCTGTGTTAAGGAAAATATTTGACCCCAATTATGTTCATGTCAACTCGAATGAAGGATGGGCATTGGAATTTTGGGCCTGGGAAATTGTTTGACATTGTAAATTGAATGTATAACTGAGTACCTATTATTATTGTGGGTTGAAATTGCTTTGAATCTTTTTTCCGGAGATATTACCTACGCCATTTGTTATGGAATGGAGAAATCAAAAAAGTATTTACCTACTAGCTAGACAATCGTACCTTTGGTTTTATTCTTCAGAAGTGAGACAGTTAGGTTCAACTTTAGGTTCAACAAACTCAGGATATAGGAATAGATAAGGTTTTCGCCCTTAGAACCTCTTTATTTTTACTCTTTTTATTAAAACCAATCCTAAACAAGGAATTTTATTAAAAATAATAAATTCAAACCAAAAATGTTTACCAATATTATTGCAATATTAGCAACCCACTCAAAGTAATACTAAATAACATAACCTTCAAAAAACTTTTCTTGCAATAACTTCTGTACCTACTATTATTCCTAGGTCCATGCCTACCTACTAAGCTAAACAAAAATCATTTCATGCTGTGCCAAGGAACACTCACAACTAATTAGTAAACGTTAACATTTCTTCGAACTTCAAACAGTCATCGCCCTCACAATAAAATTAATGACAATATTAAAGCCATGGCTATTAATAATCCCAAATTAGAGTTTATATTTGAGACGAAGATGTGTGCCTTTTTGTTTGGGCTTTATGGACCACATGGGCCACGGTTATTATACTATAATGTTGGTTTACGAGTAATTTCACGGTTGTTCATTCTCCCGCGGCAGGGGGCAGTGAGGGCGCCACTCTTTAATTCTACATGTGCGTGAATTTGGAGTTCCTCAGTAGGGATTAAGATTATTAGTTGTCCTACTTCTTCATTTTAATTCTAGCTAATTATATTGACCTTAAAAAGGTCCGCCCCACGCCTAGCGTAGTATTTTAGTCTATTTAAAGACAAGTGTAGAATAACTTATGTACCTGGCAAGGGTAACGACGTGATAGTAAGTATGTATGTACATATGTGTAGAATACCCTTGATCATCATCATCATTTCGTGTAGGTGTCACGGTCAATCGACCATGCACACCTTGGTGTCAGAGTTCTTCGGAACATTGATCCCATAGAAAAAGTTGTTCATTTTAACGGGCTGAGTCACCTCTTGACAGGAACGACGTAGGTTATTTTACGCGTCTTTTTAGTAAAATATCCCGATGTACTTTATATTTGTTTGTACAGCATTTATTATTAGGCGTGCAATCTTGCCATTAGTAGGTGGCTCCACAGGCTGGTTAACACTTTATACATGACAAATTTCTTGTATCTAAGCTTTCAGAAACCGATTATCATCTGAACTTTGATGAACTTAAGATATATGTAACTGAGAATCAACTCTCCGATACAACCTGATAGCAGCGATCGGTTGCTTTCGTGCGATGCCGTAAGTCCATAACTATAATCGTAAAGAAGTAAACTAAGAAATAAAGTAGCCAGGGTTGCTGCTCTTAATATAATAAGCCGCTGTTTCTTTAGCCCATATAAATCAGAGATCAATCAATCAATCAAGCAGCCTGTTGCAGTCCACTGCTTGACGTAGGCCTCTCCAAGGGCACGCCATAGTGCACGAGATCGACATTAGTAAAATATGTACTTAATATTTATGAGTAAATATTTTAGTCAGTTTACCTAGAAGTCCTTACCTATTTTGTAGAAAATTAATTAAGTGAAAATTTTGAAAAAAAGTTCAGAGTCAGGGGTGTCATTTTCCGTCTGTCTGTCTGTCAAGATCCTTTTTCTCAGGAACGCGTGAATGTATCAAGCTGAAATTCATATCAAATGCTCAAGTCCCTTGGAGGTGTGAAAAAATAAAACTTCTAAGCCAACTCAAAGCCCCTCCTAGATAAGGCACGGAACAATTGTGCGGGAGTCCGAGTCGCACTAGGCCAGTGTTTTCTTGTCAGACAATGTTGGAATTAAAATTAAATGTTTCTCAACCCTAGTTTTTGCTTACCTTTTACCTGACAACATATCTTTTCAAACGATCTAGAACTTCATCATTTTAGAAATCTATTAGCGACTTAGGCACAGCTTACTCCTGTCACATACACTCAAATTTAAACTTTACTAACAAATCCCTAGAGATGAAAATTAACTAAAACTCATTGAAGATAAGCTCAAGCGTTAATTACACTAAGTGGTACCCATTGCAATTTAACCCGGGGTCAAGCGTCGGTCTTAAATATTCGCCATATTCCTAATTCACAGTGCTGATGAAGTCCTATTTTATTTATAGTTTGTTTGTATGTCTTTCATACAAATTATTGTAAGTATGGGAATGCTGTTTTTTTTGGTTGGTGACACGGGTTGGATTTCAAAATGGAGAATGGATAAATGGTTTTAGCCTCAATTCATAATTGGAATTCTTTTGAACATGTCATTTGGTCTACATGTCCTTTTATGTGCACCTACTTAAAAATCGTATGTTAGTAGCTCATTAATTTTGATATTATTGTTTTCAATGCATAAGGTGTCGTTGATAAAGTTTTTTTAACATCTCATCACCAATATATCGACACCTGGTAGTATCATTCATGATGGACAAAAAAAACTAAAAAACTGGGTAAGTACCTACTTGCGTAAAAACTTAGGATAGCTTGATGTGTGTTATTATTGTATTTATATTTCGAAAACGACAATACTCGTAATATGGTACTTACTAAGTAAACCTTTCATCTGTTACATGTATGCTGATTAACTTTGTTAACTAAGTATACCTGATTGGTTTATGATTGATCACTGAATTACATTTGTTCAATACGTAGCCTATCCTTGAACAACCCTATGTTTAACCCCATAGAGTTAATAATTTCATAGTCGGTAATGCATCCTTATTATGCTAGCACCTAACCAACTAATGACCAGCCTAAGGCTGTGTACAAGAGGCTATTATAAGCTCATTTTGTCAGCTACCAGGTTGATGTGGGTTTAATGAAAATCATCCATCACGGCTTTATTGATTTTGTGTCGTATGCATTTGCTGAAGCTCGTCCGTTATCAATTAATCTCTCGTGTTTGTATGGCAGCGGTTTTTAAAGCGCTTGCTAGTGATTTGAAAATAAATTAAACTGTTTTTTTTTTACTGAAGAAGGTTTGTGTCGTGAGGAAGTGCCTTTCTATGGTTACTATAAAGAGGGGAAGAGGAAGATTTTAGACCACCTGGTTGACGAATATCCAGAGGGACGCGAAGGAGCTGTGTCTGAGGGAAGAGGACGCACAACGACGGACCACGTGGCGTCGTATGATTGAGAAAGCCGACCCCGGGTAGCGGGAAAAGACGAGGCCAAAGAAGAAGAAGGGTTATGTGTTTCGCGCGTATCATGTATGTTTGTTTTCTTTATTTCTTAACGGCTGGATGAATTTCGACTGTTAAGGTACCTTAAGGTTAGTCTCGCGGCTCCACCCGGAAATATAATTTTTCCCGGGATAAAAGGTATGCAAAATTAAATCATGATTGGTTCAGTAGTTACGGCGAGAAGCGTAACAAACAAATAAATAAACAAACAAACTCACTTTCGCATTTATAATATTAGTAAGGATAAGGATTAAGTCAGTTTACGAACATTAATTTTACGTGATAACGGTGAATGAGAGATAGGTCACAAGCTGAACGCTTAGGCCGATCGTCGCCGACCCGGCCCGGGAGCCGTGTTGTTCGAAGGTCGTGCCTCTCTTTCGCTTGCTCCGCGCTCTTACTTGCACAATGAACGTGACACTTTTTCGTGCGTGCAGCCGGCGTTCATCGATTTATAAGAGGTTATCACGTCAAAATGAAAAGTTGGAATACTCAGTTGGAATATTATCTTATCTCTATGGTTGGAATGGAAGGCAGTCGGGGTTTTATTATTGGAATAACTATTTTTGTATATTTTGTTTTGTATCTACATTATAGGTTAGCTACAGTACGTACCTATACTAAAAGATAAGAAATACGAGTACCTAACCTTATTGTTATGTGTTTATTTATTTTACTAAAACATTACCATCTTTAACAGTCGTATAAAAAATACAGTAAAATTACGAACATGGCCCTTTATTGTTGTTTCTCGTCTCAGTGCATTTATCCTTTCGCGATGAGATTGAGACGGACATTACTCACAATAACTCAAAAGGCTAACGATAACACGCTGCAATTTATCGCTTACAAGTCTGCTTATATCAATTACATCTGGCACTTCGGCATTATTCATCTCGGATGAGTATTATGCCCACTTTGCGCTTTTTTGCTATATACAAATTGTTATCATGCACTGAAGACTTTATTATACTTAGGTATGTAATGATGAAAAAAAAAGGAAAAAGTGGTGGGCCTCGAAAGCGCTGGTGTAAATGATATCACAAGCCATGAAAACAAAAAAATTGTGATGTGGCACAAAATAGGGATTTTTGGAAGGAAATGTGGGAGACCTTTGCCCAGAAGTGGGATAACATAAGTTAAAAAAAGTAATGATGATACCGACTTAAATCTAATTTATTTTTAAATTTTGTTGATTGCTTTGATAGACCTGCCTCTGAAATTTTAATCTATTACCATATACTCTATTACAGCGCTATTCAAATGCTATAGGTATTATAATTGCACATTAATTTTGAAAAGTTACTGATTGATCCTGCTCTGGCCAGGTATGGCCCTAGTAGTACAGAGAGGGTCATACTCCTGTAGTGGAGGCTAAAAAAGGACCTGATGATGATGATGATGATCATGTAAGCGCAAAGTGGCTTCCTTTCAGTTTTGGCGAAAATTCTTAGGTATATCCGGCTGATCTCCTGTCACTGACGAGAGGGAGGGGAGGCCACAATACGTAAAATACGATTGGAGATATTTCCATTCGTGTCTAACGAATTGTGGCGTCCCTTTTGTGATTGACTAAATTCAGGATAGTTTAATAGGCGCTTTACAGATCGCATTTCTTAACCAATTCCCGTGAAATTTTGTAAGCAAGCAATAAATACATGTTGTACAATGTTTATGAAATGCGCTTCTTCCATCTTTTGGCAAAAAAGGACTATTGAAAAAGCGATTATACTTACTAAAAATTATTTAAACTTATGAGTAACCGAATTAAAGAATCCAAGTTAAAATTTTTGAAAACTTCATTTAGTTATCTCCAAAATTTGATTAAAAATAGAGCTAAAATACGGATGTTTAGATTTTTTTTTGGACTATATACATTGTGAACCAAATTATAAAAGAACGTGCGTGGATTATGGTAAGATAAATTGACGTAATGCTTAATTTAATACCAACATCATCTATTATAGTCGCAATTCCTTTTCTCCGTTTGTTAGGAGATGTGCGCCTCTAGAACACATCTAAAGACAAACCACCAGTCTTAAACAAAATTTATTGGTCAAAACACTACCACGTTTTATCAGAAGCAATCAATTTCCGTGCGATCTAAAGTGTGCGCCCACAAGATGTAGAAAAGTTAAAGGTCGTTACTGCAGCTATCTCCGTGTGCTTTATTGGCCCTGGAGCCGTTTAACTTGTTTAGTTTTATTGGGCTTAAGTCGTTTATCGTATTAACTCGGTTACATTATCTCGCTTATTGTAGGGTGTTTTGATAAACCCACCAATTTCAAATGTATATTTCCTTTTATAAATTAATGCGGGGGTTAGGATAATCATGACAGCCTACATTTTGGTTTTTGTGTTTTATTAGACTGAACTGTCGGAATAACAGTTTGGGGCGGTGAATGTATTATACACTTGGACCTTGGACATCAGTTAGGAACACGGAAATTGCTATGGGTGTATATAACCCAGTCCAATACACATAATACCACTACAATACCCAAAAGTTTCACCAAGGTTTTCTTATGTGAATTAAATCTTCTGGGAATTTGAAAAGGATTTTATATCAAATACACATAAGTCTACACGGTGAAATTTTGATCGTTCTGGACCCTTAAAGGGATGATTCAGCCCGTTGATATAAACAACTTTTCGTATGGGACCAATGCTGGGAACTCAATTTTTTTGACGTTCCCATACAAATTGTGCATATTATTTACTTCATAATTATAATTCAAATTCAAATTCAAAACATAATTTCTTACTTCCCAGCATTTGTCCCATTCCCATTGGAAAAGTTGTTCATATCTACGGGCTGAATCACCCCTTTAAGGCTGAACGAGTCGATACTTTTCCCATACAAATTTCGGGGGGGGGCTGTACTCCATTGTTTGACATTGTACATCCAAAGTTTAACATGATATCGTTTTGTCTCATTATTAATTTAGTTTGTACGGTAACAGATTAGTAAAATAAAAAGCCATTAAGAAGTTATGAGCCAACAAACTTTAGGTTTTTTACTAATTTTAACACAACTTTGGGCGTAAATAAGTAATAAAAGAAGTATAATATATCGAAAACAAAGACCGTACCGACAAAGTTCAATTATCGAAGATTACAATTAACTTTTTTTTATAGTTGATTTATGCACTGTTTTTTCATAAAACCCCATTTTCCAAAGGACGTTTTGCAATTTTTCACGCGCTCGGTAGTGTTTGTGTGCGTGCGACCCGGCGTATGCGTGTAGTTATAGCGTCTAACTGCTCATCCATATTTCTGTGTGCTCATCACTGATACTATCTCTGTCGGACACAATGCTAGGTTAATGCACAAAGCAACGTGCTTTTTGGCCGCGCCCGCCAGTGAGTTCTAGCTCGCGACTGGGTCCAGAACGATCAAAATTTCACCGTGTATATCAGCTGGATAGTTTTTCACCAAAAAAACTTGCCGCTGTTGTACAAGGATATTCCAGTCAAAACTAAAATAAGTATTATTATAATGCTTAATTTTAGCGTAGTGTCTATCGAGATGACATCATTCTCAACAGACACTGCGTTAAAATTAACCTTTACAAGAAATACAAAAAAAATATAAACCCAACTTTTTCAAGCAATAAATTCGCGGACTTTTTACTACAACCATTCTAATCAAACGACGCAAAACAAAAATTCTTTTTAAAATAATGTCTTTCCACTGCCATATTTCCCCCAGAAATTGCGCCACTACTCTTTGTTCAGCAGCAACCCCGAGACGAGCGTTATCTTGAGGCTTTCATGAAACGTCGTTATAATTTCAAACACAATCTTAAAACTGGAGAGTAGCCAGCCATACGCAACGAAGAGGGTTTCTCAAAGTGGGGCTTCTTAGGGTCTGGACTCTTGGACTAGTATTAACCTCGTAAGGCCCAATGTACTCAGACGAGGCCAAAAAAAAGAAAGCGTTCGGACCCAAGAATTTATATTTTTTATCAACGTTATTACCCACTGTGATCACTTGAGGACAAAATAAAAAAATCCAAGATACTTGAATTTTAGCGCGTAAATGATCTGTCAGTTGTTGTCCTCTGGTTGGTCGAAACATAAACATCAATTTGATGTAAATGAAATTTCTGACCAATGATGTGAAATTAGTCCTTTTTGACCAAAATGGCAAACATGCAGCGTCCACGTCGAAGAGGTGAGTTATAATCTTAATTTATTTCAGTCATCGACGATTTATTTTTTAATCAGTGTTGATAAATAAGTGACTTACATGTACTAGTTTTCAAATACAATACTATTTGGTTTCAATGTAACTGTAATGCATATTTATGTACTATTGAAAAAATATGTACTCGCCTGATCACAGCGGGCGTTACCTCTATTTTTTTATGTGATTACTTGATCACATTGGGTTTTAATTATATTACAAAAATATATTACTTATTTTTATATTTTGTTGCAGATTTGAAAAATTATGAAATCGAGGACTTGTTATATGAATCAGAAATTGAAGATCTGGATTGGTACCTTCTTCAGTTTCTGAATCATCAAGGTCTGACCTAGGGGTCGGCAAGATAACGGCTTATATTCTGAGTTCGGGATTACCTAGGACCGAGATAACAGCTGCTCATCAAAATCGGAGCGCGAAGCTGAAACTACTGCATCAAATTAATGTGGAATTCCTCATGGTAGAAGTAGGGCAGAAGACGCATAGCTAACTCGACTGGGACACAAAATGCAGAATATCCTAGCCACATTATACCTAAATGTTAAGTTTAGTACTTCATGGTCACTACAGCATTGAAATTAAAATACAGCATTTAAATTATAATTATTAGTATCTACCTCGACAAGGTTAAAATGTTGCTTAATTCAAAATGGATGTAGAAGATTTATGATTTAGATTTTTTTCATTTGCAGTTTCGTTTATGTTCATTTATTAAATAAAAGTTTTGAAACTAGTTTTTTTTTAATTTATTAATTATAAACCATTGTACTCACATGAGAACAAATAAATCAAGGACATGTTTGCAAGTAATACCCAATGTCCTCATGCAAGAACAAAATATATTGAATTTTTAAATATCCCAAAATAATCATACATAGTATTAATGAAGCTATCAATAAGTCCCAATGTAGTATTGCATATATTTTGGGTTCATTTTAATAAAAATCGGCTTGGGTCTGAAGCCTTTCAACTTTTTTGCCCTCGTCTGAGGACACTGGGTCGCACTTCATAAAGGTAAATCTTAAGCTTGGGTTTTACGAGGTTAAAATGTTTTAACAGTTATTACTGGCCACTTGTGAACTACATACTTCTAAAATATCAAATTTGAATAAATATTACTCTGATCTGCAGTGGATAACTGACTACTTATTTTATAGACTGTCCTAAGATTTTACTAGTTTTGAAGAAAATAATATGGCTAAGGATTAATTACGTGTTACATATCAACCGAATACAATTTAGAAATAGAAAAGTTGAGTAAGAAATATATTTTTAAGAAGACTGACTTCGTCAGTCTTCTTAAAACTATATTATTTAGCAACTTGAGAAAACAAAGGTCTAAACATCCTACCCGAATAACTTGACGATGACATTTCTTCTTTTAATAGATTTTTTAATAAGTAGGTACATGTCACGGAGGTGGACTACACTAGTAAAGTAGTGTAGTGTGCCTCGATGTTTTATTTTGGAAACAGGTACTGCGACGTTGGGGAAAAAGATCGTACTTGAATGGGGTTGAGGGCCTTAGGAGGGACGGACCTTGGTTTTGGGCATTGCCTATATGCGCAAGGCTTTGAACGACAGCAAACTCTCATTATTGCCTGATGGGACCCGGAGATCTTTCGATGATAGTTTACAATTATACCCCTGAACCACTACTTGAAAGCTGTACGACGCTATTAAGGTGTTCTGAGATTAATATAGCAAATTGAATAAGAAGTAGGTACTTATTCATCGAAGAATTAAAAAACCCGGTTGCCCATAAGTCGTTGCTGCTGCTTGTTTAAAAAAATCTATCTAAGGACACTTGGGTTTTTGAGACTAACGTAACGACAAGACAACTCAACTGTTGAAATTCATCCAGTCGTTAAGAAGATACTAGATAATTAAGAAATTTACAAACGTACAAGATAAGCGCGAAATGCATTAACCCTTTTTTTGATTAAGGTCAGTCGGGGTAAAAAGTTAGCCTAGAGCCTAGAACCCTTGCTAGGGACGGAGTTGAAAGGTTTTTTTCTACCCACAATATACTATACTACCCAAATTATAGATAAGTACTAGCAAAATACGAGTTTGAGAATCCCTGTCCTAAGACACTGTAGACGCAAACCGCATTAAATGTTTTGTTTGGGGAATGAGCGGAAATGATAACTTACTTGGCATATGGGAATGCATAAAAAGAGCAAATTGATTTCATAGCGGGCTACTGCCGTAAAGTTTTAACTAGAAACAATATTTTTGATGCTTAAATTTATGTTTGGTCAATATGAAGTGGCTATGCGTCTGGTAGAGTCAACATAAGAACAGCTAAGGTTTACTAATGTTACATACTCAACTTACACTTTACCCTTACCCGACCTTGGGGTTAGCCGTGTGGTTGCCGGCAGAGTAGAATAGAACCACTCCAAGTCTTCCCATAGAGGTCGTAAGCAGCGACGTAGGAAATACAAGCTAAACAAAGCTCATAAACGTCAATGAGACTTTTCCACCCGTCTGGCCAGCGAGGAGAGTGTAAGCTTAATCTTCTGTCTGCTCTGGCCAAGTATGGTATACCGGTAGTATAGAAAGGGTCATGCTCTTGCAGTGGAGATTAAAAAGACCTGATGATGATGATGACCTTGGGCTTACTAGGCCTTCGGTTTTGCCTATCTCGCTACACTAACACTAAATATTTATCATAATTAGTATAGCATTAAGACGAGGCCTCAAATGTTTGGTACCATCGCTCGGCAAAGGACTGATCAAGTGCGCGCAAGGAATAGCGCTTGGCGGTTTAGCCCGTGAATGATGAGATAGGAGATAGTCTCGAGTCGCTCAAAGAAAAAAACGTAAGCGCCAAATTCGTTATTTCTATTTTATATAAAATCAGACCGGTTAATTGTATTTTCATATTGACATTTTGATGAATTACTAATAACCTATCTTTTAGTCTAAAAATCATTATTTCATTCGTCGCATTTGAGCTACAATAACAAAAACTCTGCGACCGAAGACCATTTTTCAAAAAATATTTTTATCGAGAAAATTTTATCAAAACGTGTTTTCATCTTCAATTTTTGGAGATGAAATAGTCAATAATAATATTAGTTAGATTTGAAACTCCTAATTTAAGTATTTTGCGAGATAAATAAGGTTCAGATCGACCTTATTTACAGTGGTATCGCCTTAACTATTGTTGTTTGCATAAATAGTATTAAAGATGAATCAACACTTTAATATGCTATTGACATTGTTTCTATTTCAGATTATTAAGGTGTTTTTATTATTGTTTTAATTATTTGAATGTCCCCTGACATTGATGAAAATATTATGAATATATAGTCATGGTACGCACGATTATTGTTATTTTTATAATTTGTTTGCAATATGTAAGTTGTACCTTAGTAAGAAAGACAAAGCAACAAGATGTGTCTGGTTTCCAAACTTAAATAAAAAGATACAAAATTATAATATAAATTGAATAGATTTCATAACATACACGTAGGTATATTAAAAAAGCACAAAACTCCTAAAAAAAATATAACTGAAATTATTTTACACATAAAAAGCTGCAAAATAAAACTACTTTCTTAATTATTATTATTAATTACCTACCGGTATAAGTAATTGATAATTTTTAATTACTTATCTAGATACCGGTAGGTAATTAATATGTAAGGACCGGACTGAATGGCAAAAGTGAAGGGAGGCCTTTGCCCAGCAGTGGGACACATGATGGCTCGAAATAAGTAATTCATAATATTAAAATAGAAGATAACGTTTGACTTACTGATTTCTGTTAAATTTAAAGAGACATAAGTATATTCTGCCTACTCTTCACGTTTTGGTTGACTGTACAAATACCAGTAAAATATCGGGAGTATGCGAATAGACGGATATTTTACTAGAGGCCAGGGGTCAGGACTTCGTAGCATAATATTGTGTGGGCGGTTTTTTACTGTGCCATTTAGTGGGAACAGTAAAATAAACCGTGCCTTGATGTCTCGGGATGTCCGCTGGCTTTGTTGCGAGCCAGTACCGGCTTTCTTATTGGCTCTCGCGCGAAACAGTTTAACACTTCGGTACTATTAATAGGGAGAAACTGCGCAGTTTCTTAGTACCCAGCTGCGATTTATTCTTTGCATTTTTAAGTTATTACAGTCGTTATTTCGGAGAATTGCGTACTTGGAGTTAACTATGATTCAGCATTCATCACGAATTAAAAAAAAACTTTCTTGTATCATATATTCAGATGCATATTTACCTAAAGTTCAGAAGCTGGCTATTATGGAAAGAGCTTTTTAATGTAAAAATCCGATTATAGGGTTTATATAAATGACAGTTGCCCTGTTCCAACGAAAAGGGGGTTGCTCTTCGCTCGACCAAGCAAAAACAACCTTATTAGGTTAACAATATAAAATCAGGCCTAATATAACTCTGGGAATATAAGTAACGATAAATGATACCTTAATAATTTGATTTTATTTATGATAAAAATATTTTGAGGAGATGGTTAAGACCTGTAAAATCCAATATCCCATTACAAGATGCAGGAGTATATAAAATTTACTGTGAGTGCGGTTCATCATACATTGGGCAAACAAAGAGAAGCATCGGTACCCGAATTAGAGAACATATTGCTGACATGAAGAATAGACGCCCAACCAAGTTTGCAGTCTGTGAACATGCCTTAGACAAACCAAACCACTACATGCATTTTGATAATCCTCAAGTCCTTGCAAAAGAAAACAGATACATTCCAAGAAAGCATCGTGAGGCTATTGAAATTAAAAAACATCTAATTTCAATAGAGAGGATGGTTGGCAGTTACCACCAGCTTGGGATCCGGTCATCAATTTAATAAAATCTCAAGCTCCTCACAAGACTGCAACAGCTTCAGACACCGTGAGCCAATACTGCGTACATTCGGAACGTTATCATTAAATATTGTAGGCGGTAGTTTTGTATAGTTCATATAACACAAAGACAAATGTCAACTTAGTCTACTTGCGACCATGAAAACTGTAAAGTTTTCGAAACGTTAGGTGTAAAAATAATGTAATATACACGATAATACCGTATAAAGTGATTTTATTTAAACCGTAGATACTTATCCTAATATTATATTGCAAGTAGAACGGCAAATTATACCTAAATACTTTGATTTAATATGATAAACATATTTTTGGAAGCCACTTCCGTAATAGCCATAAAATAAACTTTAGGTAAATATGCATCAGTTTAACCGATCTTTCATAATTATTCTAGAGAATAGATAATCACATATTAAGAAAAGAATCTTATACCTATTTACAAGAGACTTAGATAAACCGTTTCTCATCCTAATATTTTCAAATGATCTTATCTGGATAATTGTAAAAATATTTTTGCTCAAATTTTATAAAATACTTCCATTTCAAATTTGTACTTGTTGTCAAATGAATCTAACCTAAAGCCTCTATTTACAATATAAGCTTCAACGAAAAAGATACTGTTAAAAACCACACATAAGTACACCCGATATACTACAAATCATCTGACAAATGATACGCTGTCGATAGTCTGCATCCTAAATGTCAATTGGCGCCACCGTTATCAAAACTACAAACCCTGAACGTAAAAAATAAACGTCCACATCTCCTAACGTTAACATGAGTGAAAACAGATGTTTAAAAAGGTAAACGCTAGAAAAAATTAACAACTTTTTCCATTTTAAACAGAAACCACCCCAAATTACAGAAATGAACTTAAAATTAACGCCTATTTGAGTTGTTCTTATTACCCGTATATTCATTCGTTGCCCATAAAGCTAGAATGGGTGCACCCACATCGTCGAAATACGTTTTTCCGAAAACCGCAAAACGTCGTTCTCAATAATAATCGGTCACTATGCTGTCCTCGGCATGCGGGTTGAGCTTTTGTAATTAACACCAATGTCCGCCCTTGTCACTATTATCTGTTAAGGTAAATATGGTACTGAATGTGTTGTTGTGGTGACAATTGGGCCTACTTCTGTACGTATTAAATTTACTTTAAGCCAACACAATGTAGATTCACTTACTGGATTCTAATAAAGTATTGTTAGTTACAGTTTATCCACTTATCTCTACCAAAATAATTTAGATTTCCGTGACTGGGTTATAGATATTATTTTTGTTTCCTTATGTATTATTGTGATTCTTTACGATTTAAATTTCAGGTTTTATTTAGTTTTTTATTGTTTGATTTAATAATGATCTTTTAAACGCATAGGTATTCGCATTTGTATAATAAATGTCACAGGTAGAAAACACTAATTTAAAACCAATAATTAAAAAATGCGATTATTTTTATTTCTTCCTTTACTACTAATTAACCTAATTATATAAGCTGGTGAGCTTATATAATGCGGTGGCATTAGGTGCACCATAGGTTTTTAAGTAGGTACTAAATAATCATTCAAGAAATAATAAATCGAATTTATATAACCTTAAAACCTAACAAAACATTACTTTGATAATGTTACGAATTAATGCAATGCATACGCTTGCTACTGTTTTAAATGCAACACGTAACCATACTAAATTAAATTGAAATAAATTAATTACCCGACTAAATTAAACGCCACTTCCTGACATTATAATAATTAGCTCCGACACTAATTCAATTCTTGCTGCTAATAAAACTACGTTTGTCACATTTGGGGATATTCTGCGGGTAGGGACGGAGATGTGTATCACCATAATTTATCCCTAAGGGATTTGCGCTTATCTCACTTCTATAGAAAAACGATCGGGAAGCGAAACACGTTTTGTATATTTTTTCTAAAAGTATCAATTTCCAGGTAGCTGTGACATTTGGCAGCTCATCCATAAAATTAATGGGATTATTGTCACGAGACTTTTGTTGAGTAGCTAAAATAAATAACTCACTATATATAGAACTCGCATCAGAGAATTTCTGTTCTCTACCTTATATGAAGTCTTAAATTACATTTAAATTTCAATAAAAAATTTGTGTTTTGTGGTATTATTATCCGTGAATTGGACGCAATTGATTGAACTTGAGAAATTACACATCGAAATTTTATGTTTTCTTTTTCAAGAATTACCGGTTTCCGATATGGACAAAAAATCAATTGTTAAAAACACAATTTCGAAAAAGTCTCAAATTACTTTACCGCAGTCAATACAATATTGCCCAAACGATACGCATACAAAGTTTTGGGGCGAGTTTTTGTTTGATAAGAAATCTAATCTTTTCGTCCCCCGTTTTCTAGTTTGGTAGTCCATTAAAGTCCCTTTGGTTTTCGCTAAATAATACACAGGCACTATTAGCAGGGGCAAAACAAAGAGAACCGGAACTAAACCGTGTACGGTGCCTTAGGGAATCGGCCGCGGTGTGGTATGTTGCTGCTTTTCAAGTTATTTTATAAGATACTAGCTGTCGCCGGCGGCACTACTCATGTTAATGTCGATCCCGCGGGTACCGTACTTTTTCTGGGATGTATGTTAGCTTAGTGTTAAGCCAGGTAATAACCTATCTGTGTGCAATTTCGCCAAAATCTGTTTCGCCTCTTTGGCGTGATTGAGTACATACTCACAAACTTTCGCGTTTATAATATTAGTGAGGATTTTTTTGTGTATATTACTTAAAAGAATTTTGAATTTAACATTTATGGTATTACTATGCACATAATTATACGGCGGCAACCACGATGCAGAAAAATATTCGTATTATTAGAATTATTCCAGATTTTTATTTTATATTATCTTCTGGTCTTTGACTTCTGTTTAGGTTTTGTATTTTGATAAGTGAGTTGCCTTTTAATTATTTTAGTACCTCTTCCTATTTGTCACTCCTGTATTCTGCTGTTTCTAAGTAACAATTACATAAAATATACATGAACTTGGGCTGTGTATAACGGTAACTACCTCCACGTTTCTTAGAGTAAACTAACTTATTGTTAAACTATGTTTAAGATTATATTTAAAAAAAAATCTATGCCATCTTTTGTGCTTAGAGCTTGATATTTTATTAATTATTCGACCAACATTTTAAATAAGCAAGAATTTTGCACTGATTGAGATTAAAAGAAGCATGCTTTGCAGCCAGGTTTAATTAATGTTTAAAATTTCTCTAGTAATTATTCTACAGGACTGAAATTCAATTAGTTTTTGTCAGGTTGACTAGGTTTTATACTAGATTTAAAGTACGTTCATGTAGCTAATATTATAATTATCGACTAATAACCAGCTACATACCTCACCGCGCCCCTACAGCGTTACACAGCAGATGTTTCGGCTGTGGTGACTCACGACGACTCAATTACACATTCGATAGCTTGTGGCCCTAACCATTCGGTTTTATGCGGACGATGAACTATTTGTTCCAACTTCTATGCTACAACAAAAAAAAAAAAAAGAAAAAATACAACTTCGCGCCTTGTTATCGCGCAATAAAATTAGTAAGGAATTCTGTCTTTGATGTGTAAAATTGGATTTAATGACCGCTTTGTGGAAAGGATTGAGATTTCCAAGACACTTTAATTTTGGTTTCAAAGTTTAGTGTTAACCTCCGTCTTTGAGATATTTTTAGACCTACGTATATTTACTTAGAATAAACAATATACATAGACAATGAAGCAATTTAACGAATGGGAATCATTGTGCAACAGAAGCGTATACTGCTGGTCTGAGATGAGTTGATCATCATCATTTCGTGTAGATGTCTCGGTCAATCGACCATGCACACCCTGGTGTCAGAGTTCTTCGGAACCGCCTCTCGGCCTCTGACGTGGTTCCTTTAACGACTAACAGATGGCAGCCGGGACCAACGGCTTAACGTACCTTCCGAAGCACGGAATCATCTTTATGATCAGACAATCAGGTGATTCAAGCCTGCAATGTCTTAACTAAACTGGAAACAACTAAACAAAGTATGCTTCCCGTGGGAATCGGATCGAATGAGTTGATGATATTGGTGAAATCATGGGCCTTTCCTGGATCAGAGCAGCATAAGGAAAGGTGTCGAAAACTAAAAAGAGCTGAGATGATGCTACTTAAATTACTAACAAATTGTAGTTATACTCCTAACTAATAATATAAAAATGAGTTTGGTATTTGTTTACTAAATTGTTTTACTCGTACATACATCGATCGGTTCCACGATCACTCATAAACAGAGCTCTACGGCTGTGCGACCCGCAATACATTGAGTCAGAGCTAGCACACGTAAAGACAGTGTTGGAAAGCAACGGGTATAAGTGGAGACAGAGTCTCAGAATTAGTACCAATGGGAGCGTACATTCGACATCAGCTGAGAGAGCGCTATTGTACTTACCGTTTGTTAAGGGAGTGACGGACAAAATTGGTCAATTCTTACGTCGGAAATTTGACATCAAGACCATATTCAAACCCCTTACAAAAATCAGGCAGCTTGTACGTTCCCCAAAGGACAGGGATCCACTTAATGTGTCTGGTGTGTATGAAGTCCCTTGCGACTGTGGAAAGAGCTATGTGGGAGAGACAGGACGAAATGTGTCAACAAGGCTGCATGAGCATATACGGAGTCTGAAGAAACTGGACAGCATCGGGTCAGGCATCGCCGAGCACGCGATAGAGTCGGATGTCACGCATTACATCCGCTTTGACAAAGCTAAAGTCTTAGCGAGAGAGAAAAGCTTTGTCCCTCGTAAAATACGAGAAGCTATAAAAATTAGTAGACGCCCTAATTTCAATCGCGATGGAGGTTGGAGCTTACCCGTCACCTGGAAACCATTGCTTCAGAAAACGGACAGTAGAAGCCATGTTCAGCCAACAGAACTTGACACAGTGAGCTCTTTTCACGTACGCGCAATGTCAGCCACTGATGATGATGAAGACGGAAATGGGGTTCCCAGAAAAGCTACGGGAATCATCAATGCAGAACATCAGCAACCCCCATCAACCCCAGCACTGTCACAGAGAGCACAGCGAGCCGCGGACTGCGCTGCCCGCGCCGCCCACGCATGCCGCGTCGCTCGTCACTAGTGTCAGTGCGAATCGGGACGACTCCGTGCGCGCGTCTCGGTTCACATTCGCCCTGAGGAAGACCTCCGGATGAGGTTGAAACATGTCGGCCTGTAGCTGACTTCGTACGTGAGTAACCCGTAATTCACATATAAATAACGTACATACATACTTCAGTGAGCCGCTTGCCTGCACAAGTTTTGCTCCCGTGGGACTTGCGCTAACGGTTAAACTAGCTTTCAGTTTCAGTAAAAAGCAAGCTATAATAAACCATCGGAAGCACCAGATGCCAAAGAAACTGCTCTCGCTAATCCGCGAGTGATGTAGTATGGCAATATCCCCCCATGGAGCGAAGAATCTTTGGGCTCTCCCAAAGATTCTTCGCTCCATGGATATTGCCATTACATTAGCATTGACATATACATATTTTACTAGCGGGAGAGGCCTTTGTCCAGCAGTGGACTTTTTACCGCTGAAGTTTAAAGCAGTAACATGCCAGCTAGTAAAAAAATAATCAAACGAATTGGCATATTTTTTTATAATGACACTAAAGGAAAAGAAATTATTACAGAATCCTGAGAAATAAATCTGTTAAAAACTACAGGCGCAAAGAAACACTATTTTCTAATGAAATTAAATAATTTATTTTAGACTGTACAGTTTATAGTTCTCAATACTTGTTTATCTTTATGTTTGATAATTCAATAGATGTTTTTGATTGATTGATTCTAAACGATAACTTTCAACGGTATACTAAGTAGCAAATTCACACATTTTTGTATGAAAAAAAATGGTATTCAAAATACCGAATATATAACTCTACAAACTCACTGGCCGACACGGACAAAGCTATGATTTTGACACGTATAAAAACGAAACGTATAAAATTCTGTCGAACGTGCATATCAAAGTTTATGGTTATCGGTGGAAGAGGCGAAATAAAACAGTTTCACACGCGAAACAAACAGTGCGGTCGTAAAAACAAAGTGAATATGATGCAACTACAGCAAAAACACATGCAGCGGAGCTTTTCAACAACATTTCCAGCGATAAAATAGGTATAGACAAATATTTGCTACGTTATGTATTTTTTTAAAGCTTTTACTATAAAGGATATATTTTTTTAAAGTACATATATATTTTTATTGCATAAAATATGTGTCGGTGGTACTCAGTTGGTATGGTACAGGTACATATCGGTTTAAGCGCTGCTATAATCCATGCTAATATTATAAATGCGAAAGTAATTCTGTCTTCTTTTCATGCTTCAACCATTTAATCAATTTGGATGAAATTTGGTATGGAGGTAGTTTGAGGCCTGGGGGAGGACATGGGGTACCTTTCATTTTGGGATATTCTACTATTCCTGAGGGATCGACACTAAAGAGCCAGTGCCTATTATATAAAAATAACTTCTAATGTCTAAGCTTTGTAGAATCATAATAGCCCATTAGCCAGCCTCTAATAATGCATTAGATGTGAATTATTCGGTAGCTTTAGAAGAAGGATAATAGTTAATAGTAATAGTTTTAAAAATATCTAAAATGTGTTGAGAGAAGTTAATCGTAACACTAACTCACGAGCGCCATAAGGTTTACCAATATTTTTAAATCCCGTCTTCTCTGTAGGATCATCTGCATCTCATAAAAACATTCATGAATTACATGGGATTTAACCAAAGTTATTACTTAGTCCTGCGGTAGGTCAGACAGTCGTCTCAAGTTCATCTAACATAAAAAGAGATGTTTACTCAATTTTAGTCTTTACCTTTAAGTAAAAAGCGTTGGTAATATCGTGCTCAAATTTAAATTTCGATGCATTCTGTTGGACCGTGTGTGCGTCAAATCGAAGCGCATTCTGTGAAGTGCTAATCCGAAACATATGCGACAAAAAATCAGTGGAGATAAGGGTCAATTTCGAGAAGCCGTCACGCTTACTCATTCTATAAAAAGAGAAGATCGACGCAAGGATTGACAATGACAAGCGTTTAAACAGCGGTGTTTATTTATTCGTACAAGTATTCCCTTTTAGCGATGCGATGGAGACAAAAGGAGAATTTCTTAGATAAGTGTTGTACGTTGGTTAGACAAGACGCTATATTACGGTAATAACTTTAGATAGCGACGGAAACGGGGAGGTTCACTCGAGTCATAAGATCTGGTACTAGTGGAATTAAATCATATCTTAAACCAAACGTTCCGTCTAGTCACAATTTTGTTTAGACTCCGGTACAATATATGTACCTACCTTAAGCAGACTGTCTGAAGTGTTCCATGACCTTTTCTATGTTGATCAAATCTTTATCCCTTACGAGTGTAAACAGAACTAAGTTTAATGTGTTGGTGGGCGTAAAGGTAATTAGTTATAGACTAAACAATTATTTCAAAATATAATTGTTTTTCAAACAACGTGACCTAGTTAGTATAAATAAAACTATAAAACCGTAGTTTTTTAGTAAACAGTTTGCAGTTAGTCCTTTTTTGATCCATTTTAACTTGCATATTATATCTTGATTGGACGTACCCGCGGAAACTCGAGACAGGATGGTTACCAAGCAGGATACATTAAATTAGGAAATGTATCTGGGGAGACAAAAGGATTGTTTTGTATCATGTACGGGAGTAAAGTTTGGCGATAAATTTAATTTATGACTCTGAAAGTTTAAAGTTGTTGAGTTTTACAGTTTTGGGATGGCATATTGCGTGAAATGTAGCCGTCATTATATGAAACTGCCATGTCTTAGTTTGTGGCTAATTTTGTAATTTAGCTTTAAGAAACTTGGTTTCAAATATCACAACAATTTATGTAATTAAGTATTAATTTTTGGTTCGGTAAGTATCATTATACGGCAGTCATCACATCACAGATTACATAATAAAATATAATTGTGTTTTATTGCGGTAATTTATTCGAAAATACAGCTTTTTTTATTCTATTGTAGTGACGTACGTCTAGTTCACAGAAAATCGACGTTTGTGAAGAAGCTTTACCGCTTCCATGTCCTTCCCCAACTCCTTGAAATGCCGGCAATGCTCCTGTCACACCCTGGTGTTGCAGTTGTTCATGGGCAGCCGCAGCGGTGATCACTAACCATCAGGTGACTCGCTTGCTCGTTGTATTTTTATGATATACATAAAAAAGAAAAAATATTTGGGTCGTGAAGTTTCATCCATCATAGATTGCTTATTAAAGTATCATTGTGCTTTATTGTGGATTTTAATAAAATAAAGTTTTATTATCCTATTTTACTGACGTATGTTCATATTGAGCGACCGCTGTCGCTCGATTGATTGACTTTAAAAGTTAGAACACGGCGACAGCAGCCGCGCGACTCATGTTTTTATTTTCGTCAGATCCCGCATAATGAAAGCGAAAACTACTATTCGGTCGTGTCAACTTTGCCTGTATTTTATTTCATCTCCAAAATTATTTGTTCGCGTTTAGATATTTCATTACCGTAGCCCACTTAGAGCGACGCGAGTCGCGGGCTGCTATCACATCACAGCTGCCGCTGCCGCGGTCGCTGATCAAACTCATTGCATACATATCTATCTAACCTAGTAATATAGTCAATGATAGTAACTAGTAGTGCACCGGTCACTATGACTTTTGTCGCGTGACCCTTGTCGCTACCGCCGGTCGTGGTGGCCGAAGTTCAAAGTCAAACTTTACAAAAGATGAACAGGATGGAGAGAAAAACATAGATCACGTAGATTAAAATTCATCATCATCATCATCATTCCAGCCGTATATGTCTACTGTTGAACAAAGGCCTCTCCCAAGGATTTTTCGTTCCATGGGAGGATATTGCCATACTCATCACGCTTGGCAGGGTGCTTGACGAGCGCAGTTAAGAGGGCTTCTTGTGATCTCGACGCTGCTGCCCATCGAAAGCATTTTTAAGATGAGGAAGGATAAGAATTTGTTGGATTTGGGAAGGGAATGAAGGTATTGGGATGATGAATGGAGAAAAAGCAAGTAGCAGCTCGGGAGGCCGGGCGCGCGTACCTAATGCCATACCTGCAACCACCGGACAGGCAGTTGTGGGTGACACCAATTCGTCCAAGGTGACACCCCTGACAGTCAAAAGTTTTGACTCAAAACTGGTTAAAATTATTAAGGGTAAATATCTATTCTATATATTGTATTTGTTTCTTTTAGGTATTAAAGACCTAACTCTGACTTCCCCGAAGGGAAAACACGTGATATTGTGTATGTAGATAGACAAGTTTTCTTTCTTTTATCATATCTATGCCATTCATAATATTCGCAATAAAATTCGCAATACATGCTGGTCTGGGAGAAAAGAAAAAACGTAGAATTTACCAGCTGCTTCTCATCCCGCGCAGATCGTAAAAGCTGATCGAGGGAACGGGCAAAATTTCGAGGAATCATGTTAATAGGCGATGCGACTAGCAACCCATCACTATTTTGATTCTGTTTTCCACCTAATGCCCACAAACATGCTAAACGTGGCCTTCGGGTCTTATAGACCTAGGCTCTGTCTACTCCGCAAGGGAAAAAGACGTGATACTATGCAATCGAATTCAACATTTTGTGAGATACAAGACATGGTCCACGATCTAGACTAGGAATTTCAAAGCATTCTAGCATAGCGTATTCAACGTTGCGCGGCCACGTAGCGGTGTCGGCGATATGCATATCCAAACAGACACATGTCCTATTGTTGATTGTCACCTGTTGAGATCGTAAACATTGTCTCCAGAATTTCAAGCGTTGGAGCAAAACAAGCACTTTAACTAAACACCGGTACAGTCAGAGACAAGATGATTTTTATCTTAGGTTATCGATCCACGATTTTGTATATGTACCTACCTACATGTGTTCGAAGAATTAGAGGTTAAGAGGTGTTGTGAGGTGTTAAAAAAAATATTTTCAAACATACTACTTTAACTCATACACAATGCCTTTTATAGAAAATAACATCTTATTCGATTTAAGGGGAGTTTACATCGATAACTTAAAAAAAATATTGATAATAAATTATCAACAAGCAACGCTCTTGTCGGTGGAGCTCCCTCCAATTTCCTCTATTCTGTTCTAGTCTTTTCACATCCTGGTACGAAACCTTTTCCACTTTTTAGTAAAGTAACTGTGCCTGGGCTTTCCTCTACCTCTTCTTTCTTCTATTTTGCCTTCTACAATTGTTTTCATAAACGGAGCGTGTCGCAACAAGTGTCCTATCATATAACAGTTAAAATAATTCCTTTTCTCCTACTCTACTTAATGTAATAAACAATATTTTAACATAAATTATTCCTAATTAGTATAAATTACATTTAAAAATATTTTTTTCTCTTTTCGTAAACTTCTACAAAACTATTTCAAGCACTACTTAAAGCAACTTTGCTTCAAATACGATAGTGATTTATTGTACGTACGTTTCATAGGTAGTTCCAGTCTGCATTTGTCATGATCACGATATAAAATTGTGCCCACAATCTCAAATTGAAGGTCGGAATACATTTTAAGCAATACACTACGTCTGCCCATGAATTTTAACTTAAGTTTAAAACACGAGAGTTCGAAAGTTCCTACAAACAGCGGTATAGTCGACAGCAATTTACGAGCTCAACTTGTAGACATGGTTTATGAAGTCTGAGGCGTAAAAAACTTTTATGGATGTAAGCTGTTAGTCTTCATTTAGACAGTTTCCTCATTGGTCGGTGCGATTTTGTGTTGAATGGTGAATGTCTTTCTATACTTGTGGCAATTCAATGTCTCCTTCTATCGAATCGTAAAATGGCTATACGCTTAAATATATGAGTTTCGACTAATGCTTTACCACCGTACCTTTGAACTTACGCAACGCAGCAAGCTGGGGAAACCCCACTTGACTCTATTTTGTGGTATCTGCTAACACCAAGCCTTATATTTAAATTATCATTATATTATCCCGACTATGGTACAGACTCCGGACAACGAATAAAGTAATTTATTTGTAAGAAAAAAAAGAAATAAATACAATTACGATTATATGCAAACTAAACGAATTGAGACCAACTTGAATATATTTATCGTCCTTTAAAATACAAGTTGCGTCAACACGTTTATTACTCACTTTGGGGCCAGCTCAATCAGTGTGATTTGTCCCTATATATGTATTTATTTACTCAATGAGTATTGCTTATGGTGATTAAAAATCCCACTTAAGCTTTGAAATACTTCGACACTAAAATATATTTGAATTACAAAAATGTACATTGCCTGGTTCACACTTGGATTAGTTGAAATATTTCTTGCAGGGGCAGAATGTGTCTTCAGTGTGTACCAAGAAAGAAGGACCTTGCTTCACTCACACTGCAGACACGTATAACAACCATTGGTTCCGGCATCATAAGATAGTAATCTTATGATGCCGGAACCAATGGTTGTCTAAGATATATAAATTGGCTTCAGGCGTATTGTAAATCTGACACTAACAGTGTTGGTCACTAAGAGACACGACAAAAGGCAAGAATTTTGTAGCCACCTAATATCTACATTGAAATGCTCACTTGCATCATAATGAAGCCACCTCTTGCTTCGTCGTTCCATACGTTTAACGTAAAGCCACCATTACTGTCACAGGCGCACCATCACTCCAAATTACGTCTCAACTTCTAATGCTTGTTTACGAGTCAGGCGGAGTCGTAATGGTAAACTCTAGTCCAATAACCGGGGGCTCTGGGTTCGATTCTTTAGTACCTATTTAATTTCTCAAGGCTTTTTCCAGAGAGTTGTGTTGTATGGTCTGATGGATGAATCAAAAAGCTTAATGCTTTGTGTGTCAGGCACATTTTGTCCGCGTGCTGAAGGGGTAGGTATATAGGGGTATGTACCCATACTACATGACCTTTTTGCGGGTGACTTCAAAGGACCAGATTTGTCACAGCGGGAGGTGGGGCTATTATGTCTTCGTCCTGTCCCCTCCGTCCGTGTATCTCTAAATGGACCATCCTCTTTGCCAGATGTTCGGCTCGTGCGACTTTCAGGGCCCCGCAGTTCTTTGTTTTCTATGCTTTTGAAGCTGCTGCCTATCGGAGGCATTTTTAGACTATGAAAGTAGAGGAGGGAAAAAAAATGGATTTGGGAAGGGAATTAAAGTATTGGGATACTACTCCCTCGGATGAATGGGGAAAAGCAAGTAGCAGCTCGGGTGGCCGGGCCGATGTCATATCTGCAACCACTGGCTGAGCTGAGGATGACACCCTTGAACTCAAGTTTAGGATACCTATACAAAAACCTATTACAACTTAATTAATTTTAGAGACAGATTTACGAGTGCGCCCGACTGTACTTAAGTTGACATTAGCTGTTCCGTCGTGACATTTGCTCACAAGTATGCAGGTACCTATTGTAAGCTTAGGTATGTGTTGTAATTGTTATAAATGTTAGTTTGTACTCACCCACTCTCTAAACATTGTGCAATCTTCCGGGCGGTGCAGCTTTGGCGCCATTTCTAAGTAATTGAATATTCTAGTAAAATATTGAGTTTGTCTGTTACGCTTTCACAACTCACAACAGTAGTATGACATTTTGCATACACATTTTCAGATGTATTTAAGTACAAAAATACTGTTAACAATGGTATACAATAAAAGGGAATTACATCAACTCCAGCAAAGTTCTGAGCAAAAGCTAGTATCTACCTGCCTAATATATTTTTGTTCAAATATTGTAAATACGAGTTATATTAAATTCTTCCATGCTAGTCTGGGAGAAAAGAAAAAAACGCAGAATATACCAGCTACATGTGTTCCTGCGCAAATTGTTAAAGTCGATCGAGGGATTGGGTGGAAACTGAAGAATCATGTTATTAGGCGACGCGGTTAGCAACCCATCACTACTTTGATTCCGTTTGCCACCTACATGTTAAAGACTTTTAGGGTGTATAGACCTAGGCTCTGCCTATCCCGCAGAGGAAAAGACGTGATAGTATGTATGTATTAAATTCTCGTGATTAATAAAATATGTAAGTGCAAAAGGATGAGAATCGATTGTAATGATAACTAGCTATAAATAGTCAGTATATCAAGCCAGAACTCGTCCCTTTCGAGGACTTTAATTGGAAATAAGATGACCATAAAGGTATTTATCATGATAGACGAGGACCGGCTATGATCGTGTCACGTCAGCAGACACTTACGAACAGATGGATTGCCTGGGTCCAGGATATATGGTCTGATAGGTTATCTATTATCATATATCAAAAGGAAAGAAGAATTGATGTTGAAGTGATGGAATAGAATCGAGAAATAATTCCAGGACTGGCTCCATACACAACGGATACAGAATAAATTTGTAAATTTTAAGCAACCCTCTAATCAAATTTAAATAAATATTACCATCACTACTAAACTAATTTAACCGAATTTCGTGTTACTTATAGGTTTGTGATATCATTATGTGATAGTATTATGTATCATTATGTATGTGATATCATTATTTGATTCCCTCAATTAATTAATATACCTATCTAAAAAAATAGATTCCTCATCTTCACTATAATTGTAAACGGGTGAACTAGTTTGAATCAATACAGTACAAAACATTTCAAATTGAATAAAACCTTTTAAAATGCATCAAAATAGGTTCAGCCCTTTGGAAGTTACGCTCTACAGAAAGACACAAACATACAGGTCAAACTTATCACACCACTTTTTACTACTACTTTTCAGGAGTTAAATATAGGTTGATGTTACTATAAACTTAATAACTGGCCAAACATCTGGCAGTACTCGAAATAGCACCTCAATAACCAAAATCAAACCACCATCAAACAAATGTAGCCACAACAAAACTTTTAATTTAACAAACCGCTTACCACAATGTTTGTGGAGCGCAAAGCAAACTTCGGCGGCCATCTAAACATCGCATATCTTAGACATTTGTTTGTTCAGTGATCTTGTATATTTCTCCTCGTTTCATCTGTGATGGGCCACAGCTGGCCCCAACAGCTGCGAGGCGAGGGCCCTCGACGACTCTTGAGATCTCGAGTACGAACATTATTGAAGTCATTCAAATCCTCGGCTATGCAAACTGGGTTTTCCGTTGACGCAAAGTTACTGTTTTTCCTGAGTAATATGGGCACACCTTTCTAGTGTGTGAAATATTTACTTGTTCGTAATATGTTTTCATAGCAATTTTAGTTTGTCACCAACTTAAGACCATGGAAGAGAGACTTGCATTTGTTTATTTTAGTTGTTTTACTAGCGACATAACAACGGGTTTGCTTATTTTGTTTTGAAGTTAGCTTTCAACAAACTCTTGCATATTTCCTGCATCGGTCATAGGTACCGTAGCATTCCTAAGTGACTAAGTGTGGTAGGTTTTTGTGGTTTTAACTTATGCAATCTATTAGGCAGTTTGACCAACCTGTATACATCGTCTTGATTGTGTAATAAGTAATACTCTAAGTGTCCTCTTTAAATGTAACCAGTAACATATTTTTAAATAGAACTAACGGTGTGGTTTGAAATTATTTCTACACTTTCGTCCACCCTCGACACCTCGCGTTGATGCTGATTGCTGATCACGGGACAGTACTCTTTTCTTTGATGAAATGTACCTGCAATGACGTATGCTTTTTTGTAGATTTGACTACGTGAACGCAAAATATCATGACGACCGAATAATAACTAAAATTTATAAACCGACAACAGAACCTGGAATTTTTTGCTGAATCCCGTTAGTTACCTACATAATCTAACAAAATTATGTTTCTGATTAAATGTCAGTTAAACTGTGGAGGTTACTCATCATCATCATTTCGAGTAGGTGTAACAGTCAATCGAACATGCACACCCTGGTGTCAAAGTTCTTCGGAACCGCCTCTCGGCCTCTGACGTGGCTCCTTCAACTTATCCTTTAGAGGTTACTATATTGACGTAATTAATTTATGGGCTCAACAATTTAAGATCAGTTGCTGTTGTCTTCATATATATATCTGGCTTGATATATGTATGCTTCCCATGGGCAGCATCGTCGTAAGCACAAAAAGCCAAGAATCTGCGCCCGCCAACCAGCCTGCCAAGCGTGGTGTGTATGGCAATTTATCTCGTGGAACGAAGAATCCTTAAGAAGACGAACGAAGAGTTGACTTTTTACTGCTGTAATGATGATTATTATAGTATGTTTTACATTATGATATGTATGTTCTTCATTATCTCTAAAAATACTGAATGGATTTGAATACAGTTTTCATTGTTGTTATCGTGTTTATTCTTCTATACGCTCCTTATTTTCTGAAAGAAACCTAAAGGATTTAAACAGCTTCTTTGCTTGGTATTAACAGCCGTACACTATGTGTTGAAAAATCAATCATGATGATGAAATTGCCTTATCAAATGAAAATAGCATTCGCTATTAAATAATATTAATTCGTATGGAATTACAAATGCAGTTACAGTGTTAGTTATTACAGTAAATAATGCATTGAGTTTAATGTTAGTATCTAATTAAATTATAAATTGTAAACCCATGGCTATGCAACGAGATTGTACCTACCACAAACTACGAGTAAGAATAATAATATTAAAAATTACGCAAGTAAAATTACTATCTATTATAACTAACGGTTTCAATCACATCCACACTCTCTTACATATTCGCCCTGAAGGTGGCCATCTGAATTAGCTGAAACTCGTCGGCGATACCGACTAACCATACGTGACTGAAACGAGTAAGAAGTTTGTGTAGAACTGCACTCAATTTGATCCTAGTACTTGGATATACATGTAAGTTATTTGGTTGACAAACATACATGCACATCGATTATAATTTTCCACTCCATATAATAATGAAGCTATTCCAAGCAATCATCGCGGCCACACACATATCAATAACAATTTGTCTAATGATTATTACCGGTACATTGCCAGTACTTTCGGCCCCGCCACGGTCCATGAACTTTAACGAGCAATTATGGACCCCTGCGCACTGCCACTTCACTACTGCTCTCCTGGTACCACGTGTGGAGATCAGAGTAGGTATGATGAATTGCAGAATTTTAATACAAGCAGGTACCTACTTACTTAACTCCTATCTATCAAACTTGGGTACGTCAAACCTGTCTGTGGCAAAAAAAGATAGAAGCGATCGATTAAATAATATACTCGTTTAGATTGTTAAAAAACCAGTAAGGCCGAAAATATATTATTTTTGATGAATTTAGGTAGCTCTGTATATTCCACGAATGTCCACGATGTCTCTTGGATCAGTGTTCCATTCAATTAATCTGTAATTTGGAAGTTAAGTACGTTATTTTGGTACGATTTTCATGTGAGTAGGATAAAACAGCCTGTTCATTCATTTTAAAAGAGAATTAAAGAAATATTTGCGAGGCCCAAGTTCGCGACACAGAGGCCCATGATTAGAAAAAAATTCATTGGAAGGACCAATTTACTCAAGCAATTGAAAGCAATGCTTGATCTATTTATTCTATTCTATTTCTATTTCTAGCCTATGCTCCCACTTCCCATCCTACTGTAGGGCAATAAAGTTTGTTGCCCTGCAGTGGGACAGCATAGGCCGGCAAAGGCCTCCCTTTCGTCTTACATATGTTTTTTAATTTTTTTTTCAGTTTGGTTAGGACATTACAGGCGTGAAATCACCTAATTGTCTGATAATAAAGATGATTCCGTGCTTCGAAAGGCACTTTAAGCCGTTGGTCCCGGCTGCCATTTGGTAGTCATTAAAGGAACCACATCAGAGGCTGGGAGGCGGTTCCGAAGAACTCTGACACCAGGGTGTGCATGGTCGATTAAACATGATACCTACTCGAAATGATGATGATGCGATCCCTTCATTTGTACAGGTCAGGGCTTGTTACCTGTACCAAATTCCCATTATAAGTACCGGTAAGTACCGGTATTACTATTCTGTTAAAATTTTAACGGTAATATGAGGTACCGGTTATCTAGTATTTAACGGTAATAATATTGTTAACAGTTAACGGTAATTTTACCGCTACTTGTTACCGGTACCAAATTCACATTATAAGTACCGGTAAGTACCGGTACCTCTATTCTGTCAAATATTAACGGTATTAAAATTGCGTTAATTTTACCGGTACCTACGCATTGTTGCCGTCTACCGCATGGGACTCGCTCGACTGTAAAAGTGCCGCCCTATTGTGGGCCCCCGCCTCACGCCGCACATGCACAACACGGCAACGACACACATTAACGAAATGATAATTCCCAATACGAGTACCGGTACTAAGTACCGGTACTGTTTACCGGTATTTGGTACAGGTACTTCTTTCAATTACCGGTACCGTCGTTTTATTGAGGTACCGGTACCAATCCAATTACCGGTACCGTTGTATTATAGAGGTACCGGTACTTGATTTTTACCGTTACCAAATGTACCGGTACCAAACCAATTACCGGTACTGTCGTTTCATAGAGGTACCGGTAATGGATTTTTACCGGTATTCCAACCCCTGGTACAGGTAGTACAAGGTCTATCCTTTTACACACCCGTGGTTTCAGTCACAGCAAATATTTTTACAATACGTGTAGTCATAAAGCGATCCAGTCCGCTCCTGCTGGGCAATTTTATTGTTTTAATACGGATTAAACAACGGAGCGTCAAAATTTCGCAAACAATCCCGATGGTGGCCGCACCGCAGAGGGTGTTGCCATGGCGACCGGTGAATTTTGACATGAAGGTGTGTTTTCAAATTGCGATGCCACTTGGTACTGACGCCTGAGTAAATATTGTTTTAGCCACTAAAACGTTGCAATGAGTAATACAATGTTTCCTAAAGGAAGACAACTTTGATTTGTAATGATCATTCATTTTCAGCCGCAAGGAATTATGACACAAACAGATTACTTATATTATAAGACGTGTAACAAAATGGGGGTAACAACACACTTAAGGGATGTCCCTTCTCTGGAAAACTACGTAATACGAAAAAAATACTTTTTATTCCAAAATCGATCAGCTGATTTCTAACTTCGTATAAGAAATCGAATTTATGCTTTTGTATTTCGATGTATGTCCCCTGAGAAAAGTTGTTCAATATCATGAGCTGATCATGCCCTTTGAGTATTTTTACGCCCATTTTGTGTGTATATGTCGCAGGCAAATTGTATGATTCCGCGTTTTACAAACGGCGTCGCTGTTCACAAATGCTCGCTCTTTTGGAATATGCCGAAGGCAAATTGTGAATTGCCTTGTCAGTATATAATATGCCTTAATATTTGATAGACAATTTAATCGCCGTTTACAAATTGACGTGGCAAATTGAAGTATTTAGTTCTTTTTCTTACATTGCGCGGCGCTGCTAATCAAAACAATCAAAATGGCGTCGATTTTGTGAAACAGAAAAATAATGAAAACAGTACAAATCCTGCGTGTTCAAGGGACTTTTTACAAAAAAAGAATTGTTTTTAGGAGATGTATCATAGTAAGGTAAGAAAATTTTACGATTCTCAAGTAGGAGCAGAAAAAAGCCGCGGACATAGATTTTGAGGTTATCCGGCACGTTAAAAACGCTAAGATGTCCATGGAATATGGTATTCGGAAGATTCCTGCGGAATATTATTAGCACAAAACCGCCGTAAAATAGGTCTTGGAAGCGTGTATGGCCCTACTAATGTCCTCATACACCGCTTCCACGTGTTCATCTGAGTATTCCCCGGTCGGCATGCACACCTGTATGACCTTCAGCGAGTATCTTTTAGATACTCTGAGTATAAGGTATATCACCCTGCTGAAAATACTTTCGAGGGTTACGTAGTAGTAGTAGGTGATCGCTACCGGAGCCAGGAATAGCGGGGCTGCCGTAGACTGGGGGCCTGGTCTTTTTGTTGTTTCCATTGGAAGGTTTTGCCATACTCACCACGCTTGGGAGGCGGGTTGGCGAGCGCATTTACTTTGGCTTATTATGATTCCGACGCTGCTGCCCACAGAAGCATTTTAGGTATGGGAAGGACAGGGGTATGGTGGATTTGGAAACGGAGTAGAGGTATTCTACTCACTCGGATGACTTGGGGATGAGTGAGCAACAGCTCGGGAAGCCGCGCGTATCTTTAGCCATATCTACAACCGTCGGACAGGAAATAAGGAATGACACCCCCTGGCCTAAGCTTTTGTTACTTAAATATTTAAATTACTTGAGGGCCTAAACATGTATTTTAAGTTATTGCTGAAATAAAGTTATTTGTCCAATTTGTGTTTTATGATAGTCACCCTACTATAACCATCAATGTTGAAATGTTTACAATTGAACGAGTTGTCAATTTGCCTTCGGCATATACCAAAAGAGCGAGCGTTTGTAAAAAGACGACACCGTTTGTAAAACGCGGAATCATACAATATGCCTGCGACATATATAATATAGCATATAAAGTGATGTACCTGCAACATACTTCATATCATAAATATGTATCGTAAGAGTAAACATCTAGCCTAAACTATAAAGTTCACTTACAACTTTATAGATTAGGCTAGATGTTTACAAACATTAGGCCATTCTACCTTTCAATATTAGGTAAAACAGAAGAACTTTAAGAGACATATGTATTTTGAAATGTATTGATCATCATCTTTTCGTGTAGGTGTGACGGTCAATCGACCATGCACACCCTGGTGTCAGAGTTCATGGGAACCGCCTCTCGGTTCCTTTAATACCTAATACATTTAATACTACCAGATGGCAGCCGGCACCAACGGCTTAACGTGCCTTCCGAAGCACGGAATCATCTTTATTAACAGACAATCAGGTGATTCAAGCCTGCAATGTCCTAATCCTAACTAAACCAATGTTTTGATTGCTGAACTATATAGAGCGTGTAACATAACCAACGACGTTCCCGTGAAGGGGTGACTCAGCCCGTCAAAATGAATAACTTTTCCTAAGGGACCAATGCTGGGAACTCACAAAAAAATTACATTTTCATACAATAGTGTTTGACCGGCCAGGCAATTAGAATGAAAATGTCAAAAAAATTGCGTTATCAGCATTGGTCCCTTAGAAAAAGTTGTTCATTTTGACGGGCTGAGTCACCCCATTACAGGAACGGTGGTTATTTTACACGCTGTATATCCTTTAAATATTTTTGTCTACACACGACATTTGTATTTAATCATGCGGTGAAGTATCGCGAAAATTCTGCAAAACATACGCAGCCTAAAGTTATGTTGTCTATTCAGTACCGAGTGCGGGCCTGGTTTACGAGTTCAATCCGTATGCAACACTCGCTCGGGTCACGAGGCTGAAATACAACTGTTTACTTCAAATTTTATTTCCCTCTAGCCCTGTTGCGCGAGGCCTGTCTTTATTATGTCATTCGTGTGTTTTTCTTTTGTTTTTATGAAACATTAAAAACCACGCGGAAAGTTGAGTGTATTCTGATTTAAATATGTATGTGTATACGAGTAGAAAGTAAATGTATACAGAATACTGTTATTAAGTATTTAAAGCGATAATTAGTAGAATCTACTTTGTAAAATTATAAAGATACACTCACGCCAGTATTCCTAAAGTGCGTTTCTAAATATTTAAGTTTATCGATCAGCGACGAAAACGAAATCATCCTTTTAGTAGTCGGGTTAAAAGGAAGAACAGCAAGAAAAGAAAGAGACTAAACTCATATTACATCATGTGTGAGTAATGTGCATCATCATCGTCTCTATGTCTTGATTAGGACAAATTATTTGAAGTATACTTACCTACATATAAGCAGTTGTATGCATTCTCCAAAGAATCTATTAAAGGTATAAGCCTATTATATTCGTTCAATTGCTTATAGCATTGAACTATAGTTTTGATAGGGTCGCTCACTCGTTCGGGTGACGCACGATGCGAGGCAGAAACACGACTTTTTAATTAGGTATTTTTTATCCTTTACCTCTCTTTGCGTTCTTTATTTTCATCTTATTTATTTAGTAAGTAATACCCATACACTAAAATACATTGTGTACAGATTTTACGAAATAAATATACACGACCATATATTTCTGGTCTGTTGTACAGCTTTTTTGCATTATTTAAAGATAAAACTTGCAAAAATATTTGGATACCTACTTGCATAATAACAGTGACTTCTTCAACGAGATTTAATCAAAGAAACTAATTGATCAGCAATCCAAAGGTCTTCATATTACAGCCGGTTGGAATCGTTCTAATGAGTCATACCGTCTCAATTCGTTTCACAGATGTTCTTGGCACTAAGCAAAAAACGCTCAGTTTGCGTATTTTATGAGAGTGGTGGGCTTATAGCGCTCTTATAATTGTTTCGGAACATGTTATCGCTCTTACATTTGTCTAATACAAGCTAGTACGAACTCAAGAACGCTTATTCTTGTTACCTATTCTCATATATGTATACAAGAGCATTTTAAAATACTATTAAAAGCCTCTTACTCCTACAATAACTTTTACGTAGACTCATTGCACTTGAGAAAACCTGATCTTATAGCCCCATTCTCTAAATTCAGTTGATTTTATAATAGTCTTGCTAAATGCTATTGTAATAATGTTAGACTAATATCAGCATAGCAAAAGAACACTGTAAGTACGTACTTTTATTATCTTATTAAAAGCTATAATAAGATCAATAGCAGTATTTTAGTAAGATATTAGAGTGATATTGGATCATCATACTTACAGTGAAAAAAAAAGATCAATATAAGATGATTTGATCTTAAAATGATTTTGGAAACACAATTGTAAGAATAACATTTAGTTGGCCATGTTTTGTAAGAAAAGGTTGTGTGATTTTAAATCGTATTTAAATAGGCATGGATTACAAAAACTGGAAAAAACATTCAAGAAGTGGTGGCTATCGGCGGAAAGTCACAAGAAGTACAAAGAAATTATTAATAAATCAAACATTGTGGTGCTGCCAGGACAAGGCAGTGTTGAGAAATTTAGTGAGGGTTCTGCAGGTTTTGCTTGCATCGTCGATATTGAGGACAGTGATTCAGTTTGTGACATAAATAATTTTAGTGAAAATGAATGTTCGACCGAGGGCGAAACCAATTATGAAAAAGATTTTGCCTTAAAAAGTGATTTACAAAAATGGGCGTTAAAATTTAATACATATACCTCATGCCACAGTTAATGGATTGCTATTTATTTTAAACAGAAGACTAAATAATATTTTACCAAAGGACGCACGAACACTGCTTAACACAAACAAAGAGATAGTACACATTAGTGAGTTGTCTCCAGGAATGTATTGGCATAATGGCTTGATGTCAAGTCTCAATGATATTAGGTTTTTAGCCGAGCCGCCATTAAGTTTGCATCGGATTGTAACGGTGAATGAGAATAAGCGAATGCTCGGTATAGATGTATGTATTTCGGTCTATCTCATGCACTTTTGGTATAACTGAGCGAGATAAACAATAAGTAATGAAACAACTTCAAAAACTTATAGCAGGGGAATTTCGTAATAGTGTAAGTGAATCCGAAATTGCAGCAGCTGGCAGCGACTGGCAAAAGTAATGTAATGAAAAAAAAAATTGTGCTCTGACTGCGCTGCCAGTCAGCTGGTGTAATTTCGGTGTGAATTGACAGATTTACCTGTATGCATATCAGAGCGAGGGGAATACCTACCTTTTTTTTTTTTTATGTATATCCGACGGCAAACGAGCAGACGAGCCATCTGATGGAAAGTGGTCACCGTCGCCCATGGACATCTCAACACCAGAGGAGCTGCTGATGCGTTGCCGACTCATAAGATACCTGTAAACACGCCTTTTGAAGGACCTCAAGTCATAGCACACAGGGAATACCTCGGGAGGGAGTCCATTCCACAATCTTGCTGTACGAGGAAAAAAACCACGTGACGCTCTGACATTTTTGGAGACCCAAGTGTCAAGGATGTGGGGATGGACTTTACTCCTGTGGTGGGCGGTGCGGTGGTAGAAAGGTGACGGAGGCACCAATTCAAAAAGTTCTTCAGAACACTCCCCATAGTATAGACGGTAAAATACACACAGAGAGCCAACGTCTCTCCGTAGACTGAGGGTGTCTAAATCGTCTGTGAGTGTGGGATCGTCGATAATACGAATTGCCCGGCGTTGGATGGAATCAAGAGGAAGGAGTTGGTATTGAGGTGCACCAGACCAGATATGAGAGCAGTACTCCATGTGGGGCCGGACTTGACCCGGAGTGAAGTACTGCCTCGCTCTATTGAGCACCCAAAGTTTTTTAGAAGCCATTTTGGCTTTACCTTCCAGATGACTCCGGAATTGGACATCCTTCGTAATATCGACGCCAAGGATCCCAATACTCTTAGAAATGGTAAGAGAGGTGTCCCGGAACTTCGGTGCTATGTTAAATGGGGTCTTCTTAGCGGTAAACACGCAGACTTGTGTCTTAGTGGGGTTGAATTGAACTAGGTTTAGTTTACCCCATTCAGAGACCTGCTCCAGAGAGGTCTCAATGTCAGACACAAGTCTCTTTCTGTTCTCCTCCACCTGTGTTTGAGGGATATTTGCACGACCTACATAATATGCATCACCCGTACTGTCGTCTGCATAGCAATGGATGAATACCTAGGTACTTAATGAGATGAAGTTGCTATTGGTTGGCTGCTGTTGCAAAGTTCACATTCGTCCTCGATATAGTGATCAAATTGCGTATACAAAACAATTGTCACACCAAGAAAAACTGTACTTTAATAGTTTTCTTATGGTTTTTTGAATTCATAATGAAATGTTTAGGCAAAAAGTATGTTTCTTTCCAAGGCCATGCTAAATGCTTTAACATACGAAAGTCTTTCTTGATCAAGTAGGTAACGGTCTATATCCATAATTACAACTATTTCTTATCACCGACGTTGTCACTTAAATAAAAAGACAGGTTAAGTTAAAGGTTTATGCAGGTACAGCAAGGAACCCTAATTAATTCAACATGGCCATACCACTTGTATTCAGAATGCTAATGTAAGTATAAACGATCTTACAATAGTCTAATAGTGCGCTGGAAAAATGCAACTATAGCAATAATAAACAATAATCAATGGCGCGACACTGTCAATACGAATAATGAAATAAAATAATTATAAGAGGATGCGAAATACCATATTTGATTAAGCGCATGAAGTTTTAGCCATAAAACAGGGTCTACTTTACAGCAAATAATATTTTCCAACGTGAATACTTATCATACAAAACAAACATGATGATAACGAACACGTTGTTATTACAATTTATAATTAATATAATATCATAAACAGTTTGTCACAATGATTTTACTTTTTATTGTCACGCTGCAATTCCACTCAAGCACTAAGTGTAAGCACTAAACACTAAGTAGGCTTACAAGATATTAACGTAAAAGCGATATTAGCCTTAGGCAGCTTAAATTGCTTTTGGCAAGATTACTGTAAATGCGAACAGCATTAAATTAGACTGATATTAGAACGATATTAAAATAAATACGCTTATAATTTGTGCCCAAATCCAGGCTTATACGATGATATAGAATCAATGTAAGACCCAAAAATTTTAGTCTTGAGACTGTTGTAAGCGGGTTTTTGCTGGTTGGTAGTTCTCATTTTAGTTATACAGTCTCAATACCTAGTATTAATTCCTGTTTTTCTGTGACATCGCTTTTACTGCCCCTCGCGCGCCGCAGACTACTCTGCTTCATCAAGGGAATGGTTGAAAACACTTTAAACTCGTTACAGAGCAATAAAATAAGTATATCTTATTCACGCCGCCATGTTTGATTCTGGTTAGCTAATAATCAATAATTTAAAATAACACATTAGAGATTTCTCTAGCAAATCTAAACAGTTCTCCATCGGACATTAACTCACAATCGGATCGCAGCCACAAAAAGATTAACGGGTATTCGCAAGAGCCCTCGTCTCGTTCGCTAATGTGCTCGATTCTCGGACGTTTTAATTCGAGAGCCCTCGACTTAAGTAAGAGCAATCGAAGTGTGAGCTTTAAAGACTGATATACACTGAATCATACCTTAAAAATAATTCTACCTAGAAAATTCCAATAGTTTCTTACAATACGATGGTTGCAATATTAAGATTTATGGCTATTCGCGAGAGCCCTCGTCTCGTTCGCTAATGTGCTCGATTCTTGGAGGTTTTAATTGAGAGCTCGATACTCGGACGTTTTAATTCAAGAGCCTTCTACTTAAGTAAGAGCAATCGAAGTGTAAGCTTTAAAGACAGGTATATACTGAATCATACATCAGAGATCTTTCTACCTCGAAAATTCCAACAGTTTCTTGGCATAGGATGGTTCCAAGATTAAGATTTGTGGGTATTCGCGAGAGCCAACTCTCGTCGATTCTCGGGTGTTTTAATTTAAGACGTCCGTTGACTTAAGTCAGAGCAATAAAGTGTGATTTTGAAAAACAGTTATACTGTATACTGGCCATCAAGCAGTCTAGAAAAAACGCCTTGGGTTAGCTCTCACTTAGATCATCATAACCAGTCATTTACTAGTCCGAAGTGATTTTCAACGGTGTGATATGAAGGTCCTTTTACTAATGAGAGACCCTGGACAGAGACTCTCTCTTTCGGGAGTCTCTGTCCAGGGCAGGCTTAAATGCATCGAAGCGCGTTCTTGGTCGCGCTTAGGGCACACTTTCCAAGTTTTACAATTCAGCATGGTTGTTGGCATCCTTCGTTTTTTTAATGGTTAAGTTGTATGACAATTCGCACTCATACCAACTTTGGCTTTATCCAGCATTTCTTTGGGTATTGTCCCTATAACTGAGGCTTGGACGATATCACACGGGCAGACTGTTGATCTCTATATAACTTGAAGACTCAAAAAAATTAATACCTACGAAAATATAAAGAATATATTTCTCTCTCTCATATCTTAGCAGGTTGCTTGTTGTAGTTTTGGCTGTCATGATTAGGAGCCGAGCCAGGATTTCACTGGATAGAATAAAAATAATTAAAAAGAAACATGCAAGCGCAACATAGCACATCCACTAGGTACTTATATCTATCAAGCGATCAAATTATTTGACTGCTAGCTGAAAGACGTTGGTTACAAGTAAGTAAACTTGATGCTTTTTTGAACAACAAATCAGCATCTATTTTACTTGATCTGGTAGTTTATTTCTTTATTAAAATGTTGCATTTGTGTGCATACGCCTTTACTCTAGTACTCTATGCCGCCATTCTATTTACATAGGCTAGGTGCGCCTCAGCTCGGATAAGAACGAATCTTTTATTGCTATCTTCAGATTTCATGCCAACTCTCATATTAAGTTTCTTTTGTTTGCATTTTAAAATGTTCTGCCTAGTTCCAGCTACGTTCCATTTTGTATTACAAATTTTATATTGCCCAAAATTTTATTCATACAACCCACGATATTACGGCTATTTGCTGGAGCTGTCTACATATTGGTCTGTCGCGAAAATTCAAACTGTATGTAAGTTTGTAAAATAAAATTTATCTACATAAACTTTATATTGTTCAAGGAAACTTATTATCTGCTCTCGGCTGACTAATATTTTGATATTATACGTTGCATTCTTACTTTGTCGTTTATAACTTTGAGATTTTGTAAAATATTACCACTGCAATTAAAGTTTTATTCTTCTTTGTATATGTGCCAGTGTGTTTTTTTTATTAGCTGAGGCATTTGGCATAGTTTGGAAACTGCTATTTACTAACAATAACCGCCGGGGCCAAGAAATGATACTAAAGTGTTGATCATATTAACTACAAGTTGCTACAAGGTCTACAATAACAAAGAAATTAGAAAAGCTTATTTTAATTTGATTCTTTTTAACTTTGCATTCTTATTAGTAACGTGATGCAACGAAGAACTTTGCGTTTAAAAACCACAGTATTCGAGTTCAGAGAACTGCATTAAAATAAAGAGAGCTTAATAGTGTTTTTATCACACGGCGTGGTAGGGAAATATATATTGCGTCAAGTATAGCTACAAGAAATTATTTTCTAATAGACGAGAAATTAGTTATTATTAAAACGCGTTACTCACGTACGAAGTCAGCTACTGGCCAACATGTTTTGACCTCATCCAGAGGTATTCCTCCGCAATAATACTGATATAGTGTATATAGTGATATGAAATTAGTTGGTTGTTCAAACATGTTGCAATGTATGTATATCATACCTTTCGATCAAGTATAAAAACTAGATATACAGTCACGAACAAAAATAACAGCTTAGACTGTCCTCAATTATTTATAAGTAAGTAGGTATTTTTATTGCGGATTTTGTATGTAGGTATATGTGTTTATATATATGTGTGTTTATGTGTTTTTAGACTCGATCAAACATTCCCAATTTCTAGCTATATTTAGAAGTGACAAAAGTTTAGTTTAAAAAAAAAGGAAGTTGAGTTAAGTTTCATACTAGTAGAAAATTAAAATAAAACTGCTAAAGTTTTAACACGTATTTTTCTATTTTATTGTACCTCACATAAAGCGAATTCAATGGAACCGCTTCAGAGAGTGGTTTGACCTTTCTTATTAGATCATGATCACACGGCACCTTCCTACAAGTCGAAGAGGCCTTTTCAAATAAAACGACGAAGTTTAAATAGGAAAAAGTGGGTGCAGCGGGGAGATAGTGAAAAAAGCCGGGCAATTTAAACTTTTGTACGAAAAGGGGAGTCCACATTTTATAAGTTGGTGCCGGAAAATTACACAGGGTAACTTTGGCCTCCTTAGAGAGTTGCATCGTCACGGCGGATGTTATGGGGGGAATTATGAACGTAAACTAATTTAAAAGTTTTGGTTTACGTTGTTTGATCATGTTGTCCGTTGTAGAATCTTAAATGCAGAAAAGGAGATGGATTTTTGTTTATGACAGGAACTTTGGAGTGTTTAACGTTTAAGTGTATTTTTAGAGACAAAAGTTTTTACACATTATTTTTATAAACTGTAGTAATTTTAAAACAATGAAAAAGTCGTGGTAACGATGGGATTTTTGCAGCTAGTTCTGCACTGCATTTTTAGTCCAAGTAAACGAGGTTTTCAGTGCTTGTTGTAGATCAGTATTTTCAGCTCAGCATTTCCAAGCTATTGGATACACGAACGTTCTTTATATGCCAACTAGAACATTTAAGGGCAGTTTATAACTAAACATTCTTCAGGAAATGAAGAATTTAAAGTAGTGTTTTCTTTGAATTAAATACATATATAAAATCACTAGCTGTCGCCCGCGGCTCCGCTTACGTTGATGTCGATCCCACGGGAATAGCATTTTTTTACGGGATGAAAGGTAGCCTGTGTATTAACCCAGGTTATATTATAACCTACATGTATGCAACATTTCGTTGTGGTAGAGCCACCCATTCATTTTTGCTAGTAGCATGAATGGGCTGGCTCGTCCGGCGAAGTACCACACTCTCACAGAAAATTGACGTTTGAGTAGAAGCTTTACCACTTCTATGCTTCCTTCATTGAGTAAGAAAGCTGGAGGCCCATCCTCCCCCCCCATTTCACCCCCCCCCATGTTATACCCCAATCCAACTCCTTGAAAGCAACGTTGATCACTTACTTGACTTTACTTGATCAGGTGACGCGCTTGCTCGTTTGCCGTCCTATATCATAAAAAAGATGTCGTCAAAATCCGTTCTACAAACAAACATCCATACACAAGCTCTTGCGTTTATAATATTAGTAAGGATGAAATTCAAAAAGTTAGCACACCCAAATGGCTATAGCAAACTATATAATAAATAGTATTCTGCTCGGGGTGTTTATATTTACTATTTCAATCACCATTACATTTTTCGAGTCATTTACACCCAATTACCGTCACACCGTGGGAAAAGCAGAAACATCCGTAACGGTGCACTATGTATAAGTACACAACTTTTCATTTTAGCCCCGCAACAGACAAAACCCATTAGGTTGGTGATAATGCAAGTTCACCGTGGCCAGGTATTGTTTAGAGTTGCCCGTTACCTAGGGCCAAGAAGAAGAAGGCCCGGGATAGCAAATTATGAAGGGCGGCGCTGGCGTTAGGAACATTATTTCTTAAATGCTTTAAGCAGAAATATGATAGAACATAAAAATGGTGCACTAAAAGAACACAACTTTTCATTTTAGCCCCGCAACAGACAAAACCTACCTAGAACCAAGAAGAAGAAGGCCCGGGCCCATATTGCTTTCTATCCTTAAATGTTTTAAGCAGAAATAAGATGAACATACATAGAAATGGTACCAGTAGAAGCAGTCATCCGGCAATATACGGAGCACCTAAAATAGAGTAGTGTGGAGCGTTGTGTGGCTCAAGCCAATACAAAACCGAATGTATGAAAAGCATACAAAGTACTCCGGGTGCTTACAAAAGTTTATTTCTAGGCCGCGACACATACTACTCGGCTCCACAAACTACTTGAGTAGCATTAAAATAGTCTATAGTTACCTCCTGGCTTTAAATTTTAGATTGTTACTAAATTTTGACATAAATTAGTTTTTTTAATAAACTGCTAATGAAGTGCTTTTTATTTGATTATTTGAACTACCTTTTATGGCGTCTGTAAATTTACCTACACAAGTGCAAAGTTCACGCCATATATGAAAAGTTGCAGAATTTTAGATTGTTACTAAACTTTGACATAATACCATTTTTTGTCAAGCAGTTACTATAGTCACGTTATCGAATTAAATATATTCGGCCCGGTACACCAAAATTCAAAATACGCTACTGATGTTGCCGTACAAAAGGGGGTGCCGTCTCATCTGCACACTATTACGATCCATTGTTAGGAAGGTTGGTAGAAAATTAAAATGCGCCATTGTCTGGCTTGTACTGCTTTGTTTTAGTTAATAAAACTGTTTCGAGTAATTGTTGGGGTCTACCGCAATGAAAGAGATTTGATCGTTATAATTTACGCGTATCATGTAGCACTCAATGTACCTATTCTCCGAAATCAGAAAATTTACGCGATTAAAAAAAAAACACATATATATGAATTTCGTTTAGATCTCTGTCTATCACGTTTTCCTCGTGCACCAACTGATATGCACAACTAGTTGTGTCATTAGGAATATTTTTTCCAAATTATTCCCATAGGCACAACCAGATAATCGCCATTGAATTTATTTAATTTTAATTCATATAAGCAAAATTAAGTACAATCATATGCAACACTGTTTAAACATATAAGGGTAAGCATTTATTATAAACTAGCTGATGCCCGCGACTTTGTTTGCGTGTATAAATACGAAAGTACTTAATAGGTTATACTCGTATATCAAGTTATGGATAAAACTTCACAGTATTAAGATTATTATAGATTACCTACCTATATGTTCTAATGAAACAAGTTTTAAGATAGCCACAATCATCATATTGTGAAATGAGTCTTCAAATTTATTTTTGGCGGTACTGGCAAGCACTGCGTTGGACTAGACTAAAACGCAGTCACTTCCAATAAGTCATTTTGGAAATCCTTAGATGAGGCCTATGCTTAGCAGTGGACTTCTTGCGGCTGGATGATGATGGATAGATACTCATTATTTTCACTAGTATTAGTATTTATTTGTTTTCATACATAAAGAACAACAACATTAAAAATATGTACGTTTGTTTATTTATGAAGGTTACAACTACCTACAGGCACCTATAATAATTTCATGTTACAACAATGATTCTCTGTGTACGCGATAGCTCACGCGCTATAAATGGACTGTATCCTTGTTAAACTTGAAGATCCGTAGACGAAATTAAACACGTGGGATTTACTACTTATTACTGGTTTATTCTATTTTTCGCTGTGCCGATCTGGCTGATTACAAAGGTTCTTCTTATATTTATCCTACGTCTAATTCTATGTCGATCTGACTTAATTCTATTCCTAATTCACTATCTTGTTACAATACTATGCCAATCTGGCTTAATTCACTAATGATTTCACTGTCCTTGTTCACTGTCCTTGTTCACTGTTCTTGTTCACTGATCTTGTTCACTGTTCTGGAGGTCCTTGTAGTTCGGCGACTCGTTCACGACAACATGCTCTAATACTAAAATTACCGCTATATATACAATTGTCTTAATGCTAACTTAACCTAGGTGCGACGTAGACGGACGCCCAATCAGGAGCGCGCATTTACTCCCCTCTCCCGGTCGTGTCTCGCTCGGCGGGCATCCCCTCCAGTCCGCGACGCCAGTCGTTCATGCGGCGCGGTCTGGCACGTGGGCATTTTTGTGGGCGTCCGTAACATCCTCCTCCCGGCTGCATCCGTCGATCGACGCAGCCTCACTGATCGGGAGGACGACCAGCTTTCTCACCGGCCTGGTGAAGACGCCGGCGATCGTTTTGACCTCGGCGCTTCGCACGTCGCCATCAGGGCCGACGTGGACTCGGTGCACTAATCCGCGAGGCCAGACGTTACGGGGTAGTGCTGGGTCGACTACCAACACCAAGTCTCCTTCTCGTAGAGGGCGGCAACGGTCCTGTGCTCCTTGACGCGGGACCAGAGTCGGAAGGTACTCCCGAATCCACCGGCGCCAGAATTGATCCGCCAGGCCTTGCGCAGCTCGCCAGGTCTTTCGATCCGCGACGTCACAGGGACCTGTCTGCGGCAGGCCCGATGATGACCCAATCAAAAAGTGATTCGGGGTCAATGCCTCAGGGTCAGCCGGGTCCATCGACACGTGGGTCAAGGGGCGACCGTTGACTGCATGTTCCGCTTCCAGCAGCAAAGTGTGCAGCGTCTCTTCTTTTGGCGTCTGCTCCCTTAGCGTGGCGTGTAACGCCGTCTTGATGGAGCGCACAAGACGCTCCCAGGCGCCACCTTGATTCGGTGCTCCTGGCGGGATGAATCGCCAGCTCGTTCTTTGTATCTGCGCGTAGTTTTTCAGGTGCGGTGCCCATTCCGCGTAAGCAGCACGCAGTTCGGCGTCCGCTCCACGGAAATTGGTTCCGTTGTCGCTCCAGATCTGCCGAGGCCATCCACGACGTGCTGCCATACGCCTGAGTGCCATGATCGCGGAGTCGATGTTAAGGCTGGCGACGAGCTCGATGTGGACCGCCCGCGTAGTGAGGCACGTGAAGAGCGCTCCCCATCTTTTTTCACGTCGGCGGCCGATAGTGACCATCATTGGTCCGAAGTAGTCGACTCCGCAGTTGGTGAAGGCTCGGCAGTATGGGTCCAAGCGGGCCGGCGGCAGATCTCCAAACGGCGGTATGCGGGGTTTTGCGCGCCGCACCTTGCATAGCGTGCAAGCGCGGGCCACGGAGCGCACTGTGGGGCGTGCGCGCAGAATCCAGTACCGCTGCCGCAGGTCGTTCAACACGCGTTCATTAGTGGCGTGTCCGGCGGCAGCGTGTTGTCTTGACACGATCAGTCGTGTCAGCGGGTGGCAACCGTCAAGGATGATCGGTCGCTTTGCAGTGATGGGCACGCGGGCGGCGTCGATTCGGCCGCGGACGCGTAGCAGCCCGTCCTCCAACATGGGGTCCAGTTTGGCGAGGCGACTGGCAGCTGGCAGAGGTCGGCCAGTCTGTAGTCGGGCGATCTCTTCGCTGAAGCTGTCGGCCTGGGCTTGGGCCACCCATAGGTGCTCCGCTCGTTCTAAGTGGCGTACTTCTAGTTGGGTCGCCCTCTTCCGGCACTTGTCAATGAAGGCGATGACCGTCGCTGTGACCCGGATTAGCCGCTCGTGAGACGAGAAACGGCTAATCTCTGGTAGGCCGTCGGGTGCGTCGCACTTGGTGATGTGTAGTGCGACCTCTGCTTCTGCTTCTTCGTTCGTTGGTTCGCGAGGCCAGGCGCCTTCGGGCTCGTAAAGGAAGGCTGGCCCGACGAACCATCGGTCACGGCGATCTTGCTGGATGTTTGTCCCTCGTGTGGCGTCGTCAGCCACGTTGCTTGCTGTAGGCACCCATCTCCACTGGTGGATGTCGGTGACCTCGGCGATCTCGCCCAGCCTGTGTGCTACGTATGGTGTGTAGCGGCGAGCGTCGGTGCGTATCCACTGAAGGACGGTGCGGGAGTCACTCCAGTAAGTGACGCTTTCGGCTTTCCAGCGGTGCTCCTTTTTGACCATTTCGGCTAGTCGGACGCCGATCACCGCTGCCTGGAGTTCCAGTCTCGGGATCGACTGGGGTCGTAACGGGGCCACCTTTGCTTTGGCGGCGGCCAGAGTGATGGTGACTCTGCCATGAGAGTCCTCGAAGCGCCAGTATGCTGCGGCGGCGTACGCCTGCTCGCTTGCGTCCACGAAGACGTGTAGTTGTCGCCGTACTTCCTCTTGTTCGTTGTAGCGACGCGGCAGGCGTAGGCGGGACACGTCGCTCAGTGACCCTAGCCACTCGTCGAAGCGCTCGGCGTATTCCGGCGGTAGCGTATCGTCCCATGGCAGTTGAATGCGCCACAGGTCCTGCAGTAATATTTTTACTGCAACTGTTTGGCAGCTCAGAAGGCCCAGCGGGTCGAAAATCGACATAACCGCGGCCAGAGCCTCTCTCTTCGTAGGCGCTCTGCGTCGTTCTCGCACTGCCTCTGGTACTCGTGCTAGGGTGGTGTTGAACCCTAGTTCGTCGTTGACGGCGTCCCACAGCATCCCGAGCGTTTTCTGGTGATCTTCTCGGGAGCCCAATGCGGTGGGTTCTCTGGCTCGTAGGTCCTCCGGGATGGTGCTCAGCAGCTGCGGGCAGTTGGAGTTCCAGCCACGCAGCGTAAAACTGGCTCTGCTGTGCACCTCGATGACCTCCCGCGTTGCTAGCTTAGCCTCGTTGGTTGAGGTGAAGCTGTGGACTAGGTCGTCCATGTAGTGGCTGCATGTGATGATCTCCAGCGCCCTCGGATGTGTCTCAGCGTGCTCCCTGGCGTTTCTGTCTCGCACGCTGTGGGCCAGGAATGGGGAGCTGGCCGCGCCGAAGATCATTGATGTCATTTTGTAGTGTTGTGGCGGCTTGCTTCGGTCGGCGCCTCGCCACAGAAACTTTTGTGCGCCTTGGTCTTCTTTCCTTATCTTGATTTGCAGGAACATTTCTGCGATGTCGGCTGTCACGGCAACTTGGCGCTCTCGGAAACGGAAGAGGATACCGGGAAGAGACTGCAGCAGATCCGGGCCCATAAGTAAGTGGTCGTTGAGGCTGACCCCTCGCGATTTGTGAGCGGCGTCGAAGACTAGCCGGACCTTGCCCGGCTTGTTCGGGTTCCTCACAGCGAAGTGAGGGAGGAACCACTCCTTGCCGCCACACCGCTCGCTGCCGTCGCACTTCTTTGCGTAGCCCTTGTCTAGTAGGTTCTGGATCTGCCGCGTGTATTCCTCTTTGAACTGGGGCTCCTTGTCCATCTTCCGCTCGATGCCTCGTAGCCGTGTCAGAGCGTCGGCGTAGTTCGGTGGCAGCGTGACGTCGTCGTTGCGCCACGGGAGTCCTACCTCAAAGTGGTTCTTGACGCGACGAGCTGTCTTTTTGAAGCTCTCGACGGCGAGTTGGTCCTCCGGCCTCACTTTAGTCGCTAGCGAGATGCCTAGCGCGTCGACCGCGTAGTGTCTTTTGACCAACTCGTGGAGATGCTCGTCGTCGTCGTTCATGTGTGGTGTGGCGCGATCGCGCTCCGTTGCCTGGACGTGTAGCACGACGTCCTCTCTATACCGGTGCAGAAGGCGTGGCACCGAGCCGTAAATGACCCATCCTAGGTCGGTTCGTGATGCGGCCGGCTCGTTTTTCTCGCCGACTCGGAGTTCGTGCGACGTCATCAAGTGCCAGTGGTCGGCACCGATGAGCAGCAAGGGCTTGGCGTTCTCAGCGCAGGCCGTCTCGAGGCCCCGCAGATGTCTGTACTGCCTCGTGATATCGCGGGGCACGCTCTGTCGTCGCAGACGTAAGTCGCTCACGGTGCGTGCTGTGAGCTGGAAGGCGGCTCGTTCGTGCCGCCCGCGGATCGAGATGACGACTCGTCGGCTGCTATCTCGATCCCTCGACGAATTGACTCCCTGCAGTGTCAGGGGAGCCGGGTCTCCAACGGCGCCGATCGCGTCCGCCAGCTTTTCGTCGATTAGGGTGACGGTCGATCCTTCGTCCAGCAGGGCGTGCGTGATCACTTCGCCGGCGGGGCCGTTGATCACGACGCTACAGACTTTGAGTAGCACCGTGCGATCTTCGTTGGCGATCGACATGACCGCCTCGCCTTCTCCTCCCGTGCTCGCTGATCGTTCCGGAGTGGCCTCTGGTTCGGGCCGGTCCTCCTCGGCGTGAAGCAGCGGGTGGTGCGAGCGGGTACAACCGTTCACCCCGCATCGCGGCGCATTGCAGTTGATGCGTCGGTGGCGCTGCGTAATGCACCGGAAGCACATTCGTGCGTCCTTCGCCCATGTCCAACGTTCGTGGACGGACATGTCGCGCAGCTTGCGACATGCGGACGTGGCGTGTTGTTCACCGCAGCACGCGCATTGTTCCGGCTTTTTCTTCAGCTTTTCTTCGGAAGCGGCGTATACGTGCGTTCTTTGTGGCCGCTCGTTCCTTGGTCCGGGCTTGTTGGCGGGTTGTCTGGGCTTAGCAGCCGCAGAAGTCCCTGCAGTGATGGCGCTGCCCGTTGACGTGAAGGCGTGTCGGAGGGCTCGGTCCGCTTCCTGTGTCAGGAAGCGGGACAGCGTAATGATCGTCGGCTCTTCCGTGCTGCCGTTGATCTCTGCGTAGTCACCCCAGCGGGCCCTCAGGTGTGGACTAAGCTTCTCCATCACTTCTTGCGTCAGCATGGGGTTGTGGAGGTAGCCCCTTTGTTCGAGGCTGTCCAGCACGGTCACAATGTTTTGTAGTCGTACCGCCAGCTGGTTCAAGTCGCTGGCACTGATGCCCGGTCGGGGCAGGCGACGCAGTTCGTCCAGCGTCTGGCGGGCGATGACTTCAGGCCGCCCGAAGCACTGCTGCAGCGTCTTCATGACGACCTCTGGATCTGTCGCCGTATGTAGTAAGGCGGCCACAGCTTGCCGCGCTTCCCCGCGTAGGCAGTTGCGGAGGCGTGCCATGTTCTCGGCACGCGAAAACTTGTATATGGACGCTGAGTCGCGCCACGCTGCCTTGAAAGGCATCCATTCTGTGGCCGCACCGGAGAAGCTGGGCAGATCGATGGCTTGTCTCGGTGGCGGCCGGACCTTCGTCATTTTCTCGATGGCCTCCGCGAGTCGTTCGATGCCGCGGTCGCGGCTCCGGGACTGCGCTGGGGTGCGTCGCGGCGCCTCGTTCGGCGACTGCGAATAGCGCCGCTGACGCTGTGTCGGCGTCGGCGAGCGCTCTAGTCGCGCTCGGCGTGTGTGGCCGTAGCTAGGCTCCTCACGTCGTTCGTAGTGAGGAGGCGGCACCGGTGAGTGCCTGGACCGTAGTTCGGCTCGGTCCGCGTTCTCTTCGCATTGTTCGTAGCGAAGTGGTGCCGGCGTTGCGTGGCCCTCTCTGGGCCGTCGTTCCGGACTGCGGTTGAGGCCTTCTTCACGTTGCTCGTAGTGAAGAGGGGCTGGCGAAGTGTGGCCCGCTCTGGGCCGCCGGTCTGGGCTGCGTTCGTTGTCCTCTTCGCGTCGCTCGTAGCGAAGGGGTGGCGCCGGTTGAGAAAGGCCCTCTGCTCTGGGCCGTCGCTCCGGACTGCGGTTCGCGCTGTCCGCAACAGGCGCGTCGATACGCTGCTCCTCCCGTGGTTGAAGTCGGCTCCTGGATTCCTCGGTGCGTGGCGGCACCGACTGTAGCCACTGGTCAACACGAGACCGGCTTTCTTCTGCGTCCGCCAGACTCTCGTCCTCAATTTGTGCGATGTTGTAGCGTAGTCGCCTTCTCAAGGCCTCCGCTTGTAGCTCCAACTGACGATGTTGGATCTCGGACAGACGTTCGGCCGTCTCGAGCTCCAATTGTCGGATGCGGGCGACACTGGTGTTCGATCGCCCGGTCCGATTCGATGCGACGGATCGTGGAGGGCTTGTCCGACGTTGTGCGATGGCCCCCATGAGAATGCTACCTGTTGGTTGCAGCGTCGTAGCAGTGGTGAGTGACGGCGATGCAGGCGGCAAGTCGTGTACCAGTTGCTGCGTTCCGACGATCGGTCGGGACGAGGCGTCTCGGCTCGTGGATGGTGCGGCCACATCGACGGGGCTTGTGCTAGCGTCGGCAGAGGTGCCGCAGGTCCCGCTAGCACGTAGATCATCCCCGGCTTGGCTCCTTGTGACGACCATCTTGAGCGCCTTGTACACTGAACTTGCGTGTCGAATACTGCTGATTCTTCTTGATCCGGCTCGATTAGGACCACGATGTACGCGATAGCTCACGCGCTATAAATGGACTGTATCCTTGTTAAACTTGAAGATCCGTAGACGAAATTAAACACGTGGGATTTACTACTTATTACTGGTTTATTCTATTTTTCGCTGTGCCGATCTGGCTGATTACAAAGGTTCTTCTTATATTTATCCTACGTCTAATTCTATGTCGATCTGACTTAATTCTATTCCTAATTCACTATCTTGTTACAATACTATGCCAATCTGGCTTAATTCACTAATGATTTCACTGTCCTTGTTCACTGTCCTTGTTCACTGTTCTTGTTCACTGTTCTTGTTCACTGATCTTGTTCACTGTTCTGGAGGTCCTTGTAGTTCGGCGACTCGTTCACGACAACATGCTCTAATACTAAAATTACCGCTATATATACAATTGTCTTAATGCTAACTTAACCTAGGTGCGACGTAGACGGACGCCCAATCAGGAGCGCGCATTTACTCCCCTCTCCCGGTCGTGTCTCGCTCGGCGGGCATCCCCTCCAGTCCGCGACGCCAGTCGTTCATGCGGCGCGGTCTGGCACGTGGGCATTTTTGTGGGCGTCCGTAACACTCTGAAAAACAATTAATATATCGCTCATAAACATATACCTATGTATGCTCGACTTTGTTACAGTGTCTCTATTTAGGCAAAAAAGTTCAGTCAGTATACTTAGTTTAAACTTGTTATTTTATGGTTTTAAAACTAACAAAATATATTATAATAAAATATAATATTCATCACAAAAATAAAATCGGTTAGAGTTAATTTTATAAATACGTAGTTATAAGGACAAAGGTCTGTACACTCGCGTGCATTCTCAATTCTCATGGGTGCTATTCCATTTTGCAGAACCTTTCTGTTCCAGTCATAATATTCATAGATAGCTGATATTAACTCGATGTCTTTATGAAGTAGAATTAAATCAACAAAAAGAAGTAAGGGCATTTATAAGTTTTTTAAAGAAATGTAACTCAACTTCACTGCTTATAAATGTATAGCCTATGTATGTCATTTAAGATAGGGCAAAGATTATTATAGCCGTGTGGTTTCCGGCAGAGTAGAATAGGACCACTCCAAGTCTTTCCGTGGATGTCGTAAGAGGCGACTTAGGAAATACAAGCTAAACAAGGCTCATAAACATCAATGAGACCTCTCCAACCCGTCTGGCCAGCGAGGAGAGTGTAGGCCAAATTCTCTGTCTGCTCTGGCCAGGTATGGTTCCGATAGTACAGAGAGGGTCATGCTCCTGCAGTGGAGACTAAAAAGACCTGATGATGATGATGAAAGATTATAACAATACCTCACACAGCCAAATCTGTTCAATAACTGAGAAGCTATGGCTTTATTGTTTTGCGTGTGTGTAAATGGCCAACACTGGTGTTAGATTTTTCAAGCTGCCTAAAGGTACCTGACACAGATTGACGACTGCAATCAATAATGGCAGCTGAGATCAACGGCCTTCCGGAGCATGGAGGAGCTCAAGATATTTTTACCACCACTTGCGGTCACCCATCCTAGTGGGGACCGCATCAAGGCTTGCTTAACATGCGTAAGCGATAATTATGCTCACGCCCACCAGACTATATTGAAAAAGCTACGGTAAAATAAATAAAACAAACATACATAAAGTCTGAAAGCACTTTTTTGGACAGTCAATAAAATATAAGAAATTAATTTAAAAAAAAAGTTAAAAAACGCATGTGGGTACGGTCATGTATATTAAAGGATTTTTTTGGGTTACGCCGGCTTTAAAGGGTTATAGACTTAGAAGGGTTTATAAGGGTTTCAAAGTTTATGGTTAAAAGGATCAAATGATGTAGCATTCGACATGGATACGGGGATGGGCAAAGGGTAAGTAAATGGTTAGGCTTGCGGTTGTATAGCTACAAAACAAAAGTATTTTTAACGGAATTGTTCGTTTTAATCTTCTTTCAAAAGGGAGGTTCTCAATTCCACTGTATGTTTTTTTAAGATACTTTTATAAAGCGATTTGCAAATATAATATTTTATTTGAAAGGGAACTTAGATTGGTCTCATTAAAAGTTAATTAAAATCGGTTCAGCTAATTGCTTAAAGTTTGTTGTTTTCTTGATTATATTTTAATATGGTGTTGTATTAATATTTGGTAGGAATAAAATAAATATTAAGTCAGTGTAACTTTGTATACTATTGTAAACTGAATAGAATTAAACGTTTTTCCAACCATATCTGCCCGTCTCACAAAACTTTGAGTTGCAGAAACTTTCCGCCCTCACGAAGTAAATCTTACAATGGAACCTGCAAGTTAAAAGGCAATCGCCCATTACACTAGGTATTATGGCACTGGATCAGATTGGACCAGCTCACTCGCAGCGAAGCCTTAGGAACTGGAAATTTCCAAAACAATAGAGTATAATTTAAAGGCAACGACAATCTACCGCGAAAGCCGTTGGTATCCATTTACTTTATATACCTACACGCCAGCTTTATCTATACATCATCATCATCATCATCAGGTACTTTTTAGTCTCCACTACAGGAGCACGACCCTCTCTGTACTACTAGGGCCATACTTGGCTAGAGCAGCCAGAGGACTTGGCCTACACTCTCCACGCTGGCCAGACGGGTTGGAGAGGTGTCTTAGATGTTTATAGGCTTTGTTTAGCTTGTATTTCCTATACATAAGAAGAATATGTATTTATCTATACATAAGAAGAAACAAATAGGTAATAACATTAAAGAGCACGAGTTATTCATGTCAAAATAATATGAAGTTATAAGAGTCAGGGGTGTCATTCTTAATTGCTTGGCCGGTGGTTGCAGGTATGGCATGTCAAGCTGCTACTTGCATTTCCCCCATTCATCCAAGTGAGTAGTATCCCAAATTTCCTCCTTTCATTTCCAAATCCAACCAATTTCTATCCTTACCCAGCTTTAAAATGCTTCCGATGGGCAACAGGGTCGGCAGCATAAAAATCCAAGGAAACTGCGCTCGCCAACCCGCCTGCCAAGCGAGGTGAGTATGGCAATGTCTTACATGGAACGAAAAAATCCTTGGGCCTAAGTCCAGCGGTGGACTTCCTACGACTTTATAATGTAATGTCATAAATATGAATTCAGGACCTAAGGCTGTAAGGCAATGCTAATATTCATCATCCTACATAGAAAACACTAACTGGCTAAATGGTAACCGTAAATTCTTGGTAGTGAAAACAACCGATTCGATAGTGTCCCTCTATTTCTATTTTGCTGCCAACATAAATTCATTTGCATACAAAATATGTCCTATAAACAGTCATAAAGTCTTGTAATTTGTATGAATTTAATTAAACTAGTAAACTGAGAAAGTGGGAACATTCTTTACTATCTGTCAATTGCTTGTTTCTAAATGGGTTAGCTTATCATTGCTTTTAAGTTAAGTAACATGGGTTATCATAGAAGGCGTAGCCAGCGATGAGTGTGTATAGCGTGAACGATCAGTTGCAGTACATAACTAATCTGGCCTTAAATACTGTTAAAGTTAAATAAACTCCTGATTTTAGTTTTTATTGAATTCAAATTTCGAAAGCATTATAATTATACTTCAATCTATTTTCCGATATTTTATGTAATTTTTTTCGTGGTATCTATTATCTTATAATATGAATTGATGCGTTTTCTTTAAAACAGGATTGCAGCAATTGCCATGCACAAAGGGAAATGGAGCCGGCTGTCATTTTAAGACACTTCAAAAACTTGTTATCAGCCGTATGTGTTAGTATATAGTGTTATCACTGTATATACAACCACTGCCTCAGTCGTCGCCATAAAATTGAGTACTGCAAAAAACTGTAACTTGACAGTTTGTTAAAGCCAAAATTTATCCAAACCCTATGAGAAAACAAACGTCTTATCCGTTGAAATGAAGATTTTCGCTAGGCCTTTGTGGCATAAAACAAGATGAAGTTTAGCCCTATTTTCCACTGATCAATATTAGTCTTGTTAAGCCCCTGTGATTAAACTCCCCTGGCTACGTCCAGGCTTATCATTGATACGGCCGCTTTCACACTTGCGCAAACATCGCGTTTTCCATGCGTCGTTTGTGGAATCACTTAGTTATTTACGCCTACTCCGTAGATAGAATGGTTGAGCTTTTAGCCGACTTTTACTAAGTCTCATTGATTGTGTAATTTTTAAGCATTGTCTTTTGTTTAGGTTATCTCACAAATGCGTGGAAATAGTCAAGCCGTTTTAGTGTAAATTATTTGATTATCCAAATCACATGGATGTTGTGTAATTGAGTAGGTGTTTTCTGTAAGCTTTTCGTTTTTTTTGGTCAAGCCTTTAGGTCATTGGTTTAATTAGTACAGGACCTAAAAACATAAAAACAGAATCTATCTTTTGTTAAATCTATTGGATAGATTCGAACTTATTTTACTGAAAATCAACGATCTCTGTCTTACCAAAAACTTATGTCTAACTTTTTAAAGTGTTGGAGCGCAAACTCCATGGTGCACTACGGTGCCGCCACTTACAAAATGTATAGAGCTATATTGCTTGGATGGTTGCTCCACTAATTTAGGAGCGGCAACCTGGAACAGCTTGTTGCCTCTTCCTCTGCACTCCGTTTTGGAAGAAACGCTAAACTTAGCTACAGTTATATTACTGATGACAAAAATTTTCAGTTGTGAAATCAAATATGATAAAAGCTTAGGAAATTTTAAAGCCCAAATATACACGGTGAAAGTTTGATCGTTCTGGACCCTTAAAGGGATGATTCAGCCCGTTGATATAAATAACTTTTCCTATGGGACCAATGCTGGGAACTCTTTTTTTTGACGTTCCCATACAAATTGACCGAGCGGCCGAAATGTTTTGTATGGAACTGCCCTTTTTTTTTGAGTTCCTAGCATTGGTCCTATAGGGAAATTTGTTCATATCGATGGGTTAAATCACCCCTTTAAGGGTCCAGAACGATCAAAATTTCACCGTGTATGGTTGGGCCTTCATTGATGACAGCCCTAACCATCCCTAATCATCCTCAACTGCCTGTTTGTTTGTTTGTTTGTAACTCTTTATTGCACATAACACATACAAAATACACTAAAAGGCAATTCTTAAAACTAGAAATGTACAAAGGCGGACTTATCCCAATAAAGGATTTCTTCCAGTCAACCAAACATTAAGAGGACAAGTAAGAAAGCAACAGGGTAGCATATTAAATATACCTAACTATGCACAATATAAAACAGAGTGAAAATATCTTAACATCTAACTAAACGAAAACAAATAAATGCTATTATAATCTTATAAATACAAAAATGCATAAATATATATATAAATAAACGTACACACATACACATAACAAATGCTCAAATGTCAAACGAATTGATTATAAAATCTTTTAGCACAGAGTTTGAATGAGTTTATACAAGTGCACAACTTAGCATCCAAAGGAAGCTCGTTCCAAAGTTGAGCAGCTAATACAGTGAAAGATCTACCGTATGCTCGAGAAGTATGACGTGGTATGATCAACTTGGGATTGTCACTAGCGCGTAACCGACTATCAATTTCACGAAATGAAAATCTTTCACGTAGGTAATTTGGAAAAGAAGGATTAAAAAGGACATTAAATAATAAGGAGAGGATGTGAACATTACGTCACATTCTGATCGGAAGCCAATCCAGCCTGTTTGGTGGTTGCAGGTATGACATCGGGTACGTGCGCCCGGCTATTTGCTGTTTCGTCATTCATCCGAGTAAGTAGTATCCCAATACCCTTCCCAAATCCAACAAAATCCTATACTTTCCTAGCTCAAAATGCTTCCGATGGATGGATGGAATATCCCATGGAACGAAAAATCCTTGGGAGAGGCCTCTGCCTAGCTGTGGACTTATAACGGCTGGATTGATGATGATATCTAGGTCTTAAATTTACATATGTAAATCAGGATCAAATATCACTTTCGAATTTATAACAACAACAAACATGTCCTAACCCAGTTTGTATTGACAAATGTAGCGATATGTAATCCTAACACTATCAACCGCGCTGGGCGGCTAATGGTGAAATGCGGTCGTTTCCCGAGACTTACTCTCTCGTCACGCACGATTAATATTATTTTTGTTCATTCAATTGTGGAGAAACAAAAATTCCTAAATTCAAATGATAAGAATTGAAATGCAGAGTCCAGAAACGAAATGTTCGATTGGGCTACTGGTGAGAAATTTGATTCGCTAAGTCTTATATATTTAGGAATTACAATAGATTCAAAATTACAATGGGGCGCCCATATATCTAAACTATAAATATAAATAAATATAAATATAAATATATTCGGACAAATCACACAGATTGAGCTAGCCCCAAAGTAAGTTCGTGACTTGTGTTATGGGATACTAACTCAACAAATACATATATAGATAAACATCCAAGACCCAGGCCAATCTGAAAAAGATCATTTTCCATCTTGACCTGGCCGGGGCTCGAACCCGGTCACTCCGTGTCGCAGGCAGGCGTGTTGACCGCTGCGCCACGGAGCTAGTTAACTATCTAATAGACTTAGCTCTGCAGCTTACGCTATTAGATAGGCCATTACGTAATAAAAACAAATTATGTCTCCCGCGGTATAGGCTTAGCAGGGTTAGTGATTTGTTTTTAGGTAACTGTATACGCTATTATAATAAGTTGCTAGAATCAGTCCTTGATATGCCTGATAGACAATTCAAAGCGTATGTTAAACAGGTACTATGTAAAAAGGCTTATTACAGGACTGATGATTTTTTAAACGATAAAAATATCTGGCCAAAGCTCGGTGCCGGACTCTCGTCATGATACTAATATAAAAATGACATGAATTGGTACAATTTGTACGTATTGTGTTTTGACTTTTGACATTAAATCAAAAATTTAATTTCTTGTTTCTTTACTATTCTTTCATACTACAATTGAAATTTATTTTATGACATGACAATGTAAGCTCAAGTCCACATATTTAGTTCTAAGTATGTCGTAGATTGTAAGTTTATGTCATTTGGAGAAAATGCGCTGTGCAGTTTGTTGCCGCTTCTTCTGCACTCCGCCGTAAAGCTAAGTTTACGCCGTTTCCAAAAGCGGCGTAAACTTAGCTTTAAGTAAGTTATTGACGTCAACAATATTAATGTTGTAAATAATAATGTGTAATTTAACGTTCACCAAATGCTATTTAAAATATCTTACGATGAATAAAATATTTTGACTTTGACTGATACGTTGATTTAAAACCCTAAAAATAATTTAAACTCGGAATTGGGATGACTCTCTTTTTTCGTAAATCTGTAAAATGATTTTGCAAAAGTTGGCAATACAACGTGTAACAAACTAAAATGACATATTAGCCCATGATTGAACAACTTAACCCAGGGATCATACATCGAAATAAGAAGAATATACCTACTTCCCATGTAGTCGATCAACATGTGCAATCAACTGATTGCTTCTTTTGAATGGAAGGTGTTTTTTTTTCGTATATCGATGTTTGTCCACTAGGAAAAATTGTTCAATATCATAGGCGGATGGTGCCCCTTAAGTAAGTATTGTTACCCCCATTTTGTTGCGTGCTATATTGTAATGATAAAATTTCTTCAACCATCCGTTGGTGTTCAAACTAACTTACTGAATAAAATGAAGCGCCATGGGATTTCCTCTAACAGTGGTAGTTTGTAACCCAACCCTACCTACTATCAGTCAGACAGACGCCGGCGGCTAATGACGCCATGTGTTCGGTTCCCGGCGACGAACCTACGCTCGCTCGTCATTTTAAAGTGGCTATCTTCAAAACTTTTCGATATTTAGAAAAATAATATAGAATAATAATATAAGACATTTAAAATTTGGATAATATTTACTCTTTATTTGTTTTTGAAAAGTATCAAGTATTATTCCGTTGCTACTAATTGAGACGAATGTATATCTTCTTCCCCATTTTTCTGCACAGTACCTGTTTACAAACTGTATTTCCAGAGGGTAAAGCATAATTCTACATAAAGACTTTTGAATTGGTCTGTAGCGTACGATTTAGCTTAGGATTTCTCATAAAAATACAATCAGGACAGGTAAGATCTGTAAGTGGCATTAGCGGACCCCAGATGATTATTATGTGCTTGTCACTTAAAATACAGTTCACTAAAATTTAAGAGCAAGATAAAGATAGTTTATAGCGCGCTACAAACGGCGTCGACGAGGCGCCATGTTGGAAGATTGTTGGTCTGACCACTTGTCTCGATAGACAAGTAGTGAGGCCAGTAGTCCTGAACCAGAGCCAGAACATTTTGTTATGTTCTAAACGATAACTTAAGATGCTATAGTCCTTGAAAAAGACCTAGGTCCAGCAGTATACTCATTTTAAAACAAACGTTTGCCTAGCTTGCTTCAATAATACCGCCTTCCCATTCATCTCCCACATAAAACTGTCTGTGCGTCATCGAAGGCGGCACTGCAAGTTTATGGCGCGAGAGAGCGATTGCTCGATTTTCGCTATTTTCATTAGCGACAATGTGAAGGAAGCGTGAAGTGTGGATTATTCTTGCACGACTGCCCAAAAAAGAGGTTTTGTTTTCAACCTTCATGGATGTTTGTGAATTTCTTTTTACACAAGCTCTTATTTAGTTTCACTTGTCCCGATGTTTGCCTGTAATGAAATCTTACGAGTTTCTGGCCCACATCTCGGTTACCGATTCAGCTGAAATTTTGCATGCATTTGTAAATCGGATGACAATACAATATTATGAAATCGTTGGGCTGGTCTAATGATCGACTCGGAAGTTGGCCATAGGAACTCTTAAACTAAACAAGGTATACCAATCGTGTTTGGACTCATTTGATTTGAAAGCACTTTACAAAGTGGACTCGTTTATAATAAAAGCTTGTCTCAAAAATTTATTTTTTTGCTAAAAATCTTTACTTCCAACTTTACTTCTAAAAGGTTTGGACCTCAAAGTTATGAAGGAATAAATAAATACTGATTGTTTTTTAGCAATGTCAGAAGCCTTTGTGCAGCTTTAACAGCAACTAATAAACTTATTTTCTGCGTTTTGAAATTGGGATGCAAAGACTTGTGAGTGAAAGTGATTCTTTCTATCTGAGGAACTTTTATGGGGTAGAAACATTAAGTCTTTTTAACATTAATTGTACGACATGCAAAATAATTGTTTATTTTCCATGTCTTCGCTTGCCAAATTACTTCTCAGGCGTGCAAAGACGCGTATGGAAGTAATTATTAATCCTGTCTCTGTATTTTTATTTTAATGACCATAATTAATGTCAATTACAGGAGGCGATTAAGAAGTATTTATGCGGTTTTTTAATTAGCGATAATGTGAATCAAGGACGTGCGAAAGCGTCCTTATTTATTGAGGTGCAATGATATCTCTTTCGAACATGCAGTTGCGAAAAAAATAAGCTTAAGATGACATGAAACCGAAGCGTTTTTCGCATCGCGGTGATGCAGAGATTTGAGAGAAAAAGACAAAAGTCACGAGGATTTGCGTCTCAGGGTTTCGTGGGAATTTCAGCAATACAGTTTTCTTTGCGAACAAGTATGAAAATCTCTTGGAAGTCTTTCCAGGAATATTGTATCTTTCATGGAGCCCTCCTTAAGCTTAACAGCCAGCGTGGTCCAGTGGTTAAGACGTTTGCCTGTAGATCGATCGTGGGTTCGATTCCCACGGGAAAAATACTTTATTTAGTCGATTCCAGTTTGGTTAGGACAATGCAGGCTTGAATCACCTGATTGCCTGATAGTAAAGATGATTCCGTGCTTCGCAAGACACGTTAAGCTGCTGGTCCCAGCTATTACCATCTGGTAGTCGTTAAAGGAACCACGTCAGACGCCAAGAGACGGTTCTGAAGAACTTTGACACCAGGGTGTGCATGGTCGACTGACCGTGTCACCCACACGAAATGATTTACACGATTAGGAACTTTAATCACTCTCATTCTTTTTATCATTAATCGTACAAAGTGTAAAAAATGTTTCTTTTTATATTTTCACATGTCAGTATGTTCTCCCTTCCCTATTATAAATGCGAAAGTAACTCTGTCTGTCTGTCTGGACATAGGTTACCTGTCATTCCGGGAAATTCTACTATTCCAAGGGATCGATATTAATGCGGGTGGAGCCGCAGGCAACAACTAGTAATAAATATATATGGACCAATCACACAGATTGAGCTAGCCCCAAAGTAAGTTAGAGACTTGTGTTATGGAATACTAACTCAACAAGACTAAGTATATTTTATAATACATACCTACATGTATAGATAAACATACAAGACCCACGTTAAATTAAAAAAGATAATTTCCCATCTTGTCCTGACCGGAGTTCCAACCCGGGACCCCCGGTATGGCAGCCTGGCATAATGTCACTTGGCCACAGAGCTCGTCACAGTCAATTATAATTACCGGATCATTCTTACTAGTTCAATTGGCAAACAGTTCCATGGAGACTTTTTTTCTCAGTAGTTCCATTGACATCTTGAACTCAATGGGACTACTGAGAAAAAAGTCTCATAGTGCCATGGAAGTATTTGCCAACGAAACTAGTGAGAATGATCCTTATTACCGTTTCTATTTATTTTTCTCTTTAATACCGTATGTATGTCAAGTATAGGAGGCGATAAAGAAGCGTTTATGCGGTGTTTTAATTAGCAGTGTGAAGCGAGGACGTGCAAAGGCGACCTGATTTATTGTAATGCAATAATATCTCTTCCGAACACGCAGTCGCATCGCCACGCCAACCGGTCTCCTTTTAGAACGTAGGAATTATGAATGGAAATGCAATTTGATGTCTGGTGTATTTTAAACAACAAAGCTTTTTGTTTCAGTATTTATAAAACAAAATAAAAGTGTTCAAGTGCGAGTAATTTTTACACACACACTAAGGTAAGTAAGTAAGGTTCTATATTATCATAGAATATTCAGTTGAATATTCTATGGTAATATACTACAAAAGCCGCGTGTCTTTTATTGGGCCACTATATACAAATAAATATAATAGGGACAAAATACACAAGGAAACATGAAAATCAATGAAAATGAAACGATGCGATGATTGTGAGGCTAACCAAACTCTTTCTTGCACTATCTGTGATCTAACGTCTCAGTGACAAATTAGCAACATCTTTACATGCGTCGAGAAAAAACGCACAGAATTCTTGTATGGGATTCATTTAGGATCCATTACTTTTTAATTTTATTATGTGAAAGAAAATGAAACGATGCGATGATTGTGAGGCTAACCAAACTCTTTCTTGCACTATCTGTGATCTAACGTCTCAGTGACAAATTAGCAACATCTTTACATGCGTCGAGAAAAAACGCACAGAATTCTTGTATGGGATTCATTTAGGATCCATTACTTTTTAATTTTATTATGTGAAAGAAAATGAAACGATGCGATGATTGTGAGGCTAACCAAACTCTTTCTTGCACTATCTGTGATCTAACGTCTCAGTGACAAATTAGCAACATCTTTACATGCGTCGGGAAAAAACGCACAGAATTCTTGTATGGGATTCATTTAGGATCCATTACTTTTTAATTTTATTACTTATATGTTTAAGGTTCCGTACCCGAAGGGTAAAAATTTTTTTTTACCCTTCTGGTACGGACTGATTGACAGCGGAGCGATAATATTAGGGTCCCGCCTAATATTATCGCTCCGCTGTCAATCTGTCTGTCTCTCCGTCTGTCTCCAGGCTGTATTTCATGAACCGAGATAGACTGTTAAAATTTTCACAGATGATTAATTTCTGTTGCCGCTAAAACGACAAATACTAATAAAATAAATATATACCCTCGCTGGTGGTCGAACCTGCTGCCCTTCGTGTATCAAGGCTGGCATGTTACTATTGTGCTACGGAGGCCGTCGCTTTTTAAGGTTAAAGGAATCACGTCAGAGGTCGAGAGCCGGTTCCGAATAACTCTGACATCAGGGTGTGCATGCTCGATTGACCGTGACACCTACTTGAAATGATGTGATGATGGCTCGATTCTCACAGGTATTTGCCCGCTCTGGAGCTTCCCTAGCGAGGGTTGGTGTCAGGCAGGCGGCCGGTCGTACAAACTATGCCAAATCATATTACAGCATAAATGCTGTCATAATAGCCAACCCTGGGCTTCGATATGTCATAGATGGGGATGCAACTGATAATGCATAGATCACAGAGAGAGAAAACATTTTATTTAAAATGATGTATGCTTTTTTAAATCATTTATTCAATTTCCACAATCCAACAGTTACCAAATAGCAAAAACTTCGCAGGTTTTATCTGTGTTTGGTGCGTAATTATAGCTACATTTTGAAAGAAAATAATTTTTGAACTTAAAATTGAGCTTTTTAGGACTATTCTCATACATCTCTTGTCGCCAGCCTGCGACACGAGAGTACCCGGGTTCGATCCTGGGCCAGGTCAAGATGGAAAATGACCTTTTTTTGATTGGCCTGGGTCTTGGATGTGTATCTATTTATGTATTTGTTATACGAGTAAAATATAGCCTTGTGGTATCCGGCAGAGTAGAATAGGACCACTCCAAGTCTTCCCGTGGATGTCGTAGAAGGCGACTTAGGAAATACAAGATAAACAAAGCTTATAAACATCTAAGAGACCTCTCCAACCCGTTTGGCCAGCTTGGAGGCCATGTCCTCTGGCTGCTCTGGGTAAGTATGGCCCTAGTAGTACAGAGAGGGTCGTGCTCCTGTAGTGGAGACTAAAGGGGACCTGATGATGTTATAAAATATAGTATCCCACACAAGTCTCGAACTTACTTTGGGGCTAGCTCAATCTGGGTGATTTCTCCGCATATATTTATTATTTATTTATTTATCTCCTGTAATAGTTAGGTATCAAGTAGTAATTTGCATCTTTAACAAAATATCAATGTAATAGGTTAACTTTAAATTACTTATCACCATCGTAAATCGTCTAAAACTTCATCATGTTAAAAGAGGATTGTTTTGAAATATCATATATAATTTATTATCAATTATTTGGTAGCCAGATAACGAAATACAATTACGAGGCGATAAGAAAAAGTTATTGGAAAGAGCGATAAATTAGAAAATGCTTCCTCTTTCTCGGCTTATCGCGGGTTAAAAATCCCAAGGGCAGCGGTCAAACGATAAAAATACAATAAATCACTATTCTCCAGTTTTTAGAGTCCCATTAAATGGAGATAAGCAAAATGAATTAGGGGCCATATATTATGCGTATCACTTGATTAATTTTGTTTGTAAGTGAATCAATGAAAGTTGTTTCAAAAGTAAGCACTTTACTCTTTACCTACTTATTCCAAGCCTATGCATGGAATAAGTAAAGGCTAGTAACGCTCTTGTCACATCCCAGGTGTTGCAGTAGTCTATGGGCAGCGGTGATCGCTTGCCATCAGGTAACCCGCTTGCGCGTTTGCCGAACTATGTCATAAAAAAACAAACAATAAAATAGTATCGTGTGCTTTTGAAACAAGTCAAGACTATTGTTTACTTGGTTCAAAATCAAAATGAACCAATCATTTACGAAGTTTCGCATACAGCGTGTAAAATCACCCTCGGGTTTCCATTGAAGGGATGTCTCAGCCCACCCATATGAACAACTTTTCCTATTGGACCAATGATGAGCTTATAAATGTGTTTTTAAGTTAGCAACATCATTTTGTCACTTCGTAAAAGCCCTTGGTTTGACATTTTTGTATAAGCCCGGACGACCACTTTTGCATAAGATATATTTGTTTGAAAAAGTTTGCAGCAATGGTCAAAAAAAGGAAAGGTTGTATATGTTTACGGGTTGAGTCACCCCTTCCTGGGAATGTCGAGCATCAATTTACATGCAGTGTTGTATAAATAAATCAAAGGAATGTGCACAAAGGCTCCTCTTATTATAACAGGTGATTGGCTAACCAACTGTTGCGCCCAGCACTATTTATTTCCAGATTTTTCCTTTTCATATTTATATTATAATAAGAACAACAAAAATAAAAATTTTAAATAACTTACAAATAAAAAAACTTCTTCCAACGCACTACATCGAGGAAAAGTACCCAAAATGCTGGCAGCATTTTACGTTGCACAGCGAGATCGATATGTACAACGTACCGTGCAAAAAACTACCGTGCAAAAAGCTCTTGGATCACCTCGATGAGACTTTTATATTTAAATCCCACAAAGATTGCTTTTGTTTATTTTTCCGACCTTTTTCTATATCTACCTCATCAGATAAAAATCAAGATAATAACAGAGTGGAGATCCAATGGTAAACGGGACGTGGCCAACCTAGATATAGGTGGTGCGATGAACTTAACAACTACCTTAAAGAATGGCCAACAAGAGCAAGAATGGCCAACAAAAGCAACAGACAGAAATAGGAACGAGAGGAAGGGGCCTGTCCAGCATTGGGACATTTATTAATAGCTCATAATAAATCTAAAACTGTAACTGTAATTCAACGTGCCAAATATCTCCAACCTAAATATAAAAAAAAATCACTACAAATGTCATATTTTATGCGGATTCTTGGCGGGAATTTAGGCGGACTGCACGGTCTTTGTTTTGGATTGTTTTGCAAATTGCTTCTAGTGGACTTTATAATGTGAAATCGGTGTAATTTGGTGTTATAAATGCCCATGTTTATGAACAATGTGAATGGAATAACTAAAATAAAGTGTCATGGTGCGGCTGTAGTGAGATTTACATAACGGGCTGGTGGTCACTCGCCTTACTGCTACTGCGTCTATGATCAAACCAGTGGATTCGTGGGAATTGTCGCCAGGGGCTCCATTGAATCAACGAAATGAATTACACCACCATTTCGTTGATAACCCGTAGAAAAATATGAAGGGCTAGAAGGCGTAGAAAGCCAAATGCCGTAAAACAAATATATAAAAAAAAACATATTTTATGTTGAAACCAGCCACAGCCACATTCTTGTAAAGATGATAAAATACACAATGACAAAATGCCTGTAATAAAATGTGGCCCAGGAGCATAGCTTTGTAAAGCTCCCTTGTTGCGGTTTGGCACTTTGCGGGTTCCGGTTGTGGTGAACCAGGCCGAATATGTTATGTTGGTCTTCTGATGTATGTGGTATGCACCGTAAAAGGTCCTTATCAAAGTCTATGTATAATTATTTTTTTTAAAGTAGAAAATTTTCAAAATATTAGCAATAATGTATCTATATTGTTTTATTTATTTTAAAAATCTCTGTAAAACATAATGGTACAAAAGAGGACTTAATCTTATAGTATTGTCTACCAGTCAAACTTCGGGATAAACAGAAGTATAGCGAAAGGCGCATAAAGACTATTATCAAAATATTGTTCTGGGAGAATTAAATGCAATGCCGGACATTATAGTATACCGATTATATTTCTTAAATATATTTACTTTTAGCAAGATTATATTATTTTAAAATATATCCTGGATTTGAAAGAAATATAGGTACCTTGTGTCTTGGTTAAGTACTTCCGTGCTGATCTGGGTTCATAGAAAAAATGAATAATGAACCCCCTGCTTTTTTTTCCGCGCAAACCGTTAAAACCGGCAGAGGATATGGGTGAAAATCTTGTTAATCATGTCAATAAGCGATGCGGCTAGCAACCCATCACTATTTTGATTCCATTTCACACATAACGCCTACCAACATGCTAAACGTGGCTTTTAGGTCCTAAAAACCTGGGCTCTGTCTACGCAAGGTAAAAGACGTGATTCTATGTATGTATAAAACTACAGATGATTTTGCAATTCCAATAAAGAAACAAACCAAAATCCTAGATCGAAGTTTGGGTAGAAGCTTCTATGCTTCGTTCGGTGAGTCAGAGAGTCGAAGGCCCATTCTTCCCCTCATGTCCTTTCCCAAACTAACTGAAAGGCCGACAATGCTACTGTCACATCCTGGTGTTTTAGTAGTCCATGGGCAGCAGTGATCGCTCACCATCAGGTGCAGCTTACCATCAGGTGACTCGCTTGCTCGTTCGCCACCATATATCATAAAAAAAGCGATCATTCTAAAACTTTAATACAGTTTCAACTAGAAGCTCTAAATAAAATTAGATAAACCTAGAATGTCGATAATTTCTGTTATATACTAAGTAAGTTGAGATTCAAATAGAATGTAAGTAGAGATTTAAGTGCTAATTACCTAATTAGTGTTAATTTACATAATGTTGGCTAACCGAAGGTAGTCAACGGGTTGCGAAATCACCGGTTGGGTTGCCGACAGTTACAGCTTAAGTACATATAAAAACATATTACCTTTAAGCAAATGTACAAATGAACATATTATACGCTAGCTTGTTGGAATAAAATAGAACAGTTTGATCAGTTTGTAAATACGACAAAGTATTTAACTTGGTAGAAACTTAAGAAATAACAAATAAATAAATAGGAACTGCCTCCATGGTTGCCGTTGTAGACCCGGGGGTCGTGGGTTCGATTCCCACGGAAAACATACTTTGTTTAGTTGTTTCCAGTTTGGTTAGGACGTTGCAGGCTTGAATCACCTGATTGTCTGGTAATAAAGATCATTCCGTGCTTCGGAAGGCACGTTAAAGCTTTTGCCTGTTTGTACTTTAGTATCGATCCCTCGGGAACAGTAGAATTTCCCGCAATAAAAGGTACTCTATGTCCTTCACCGGGCCTCAAAGTACCTTCATACCAAATTTCATCCTAATTGGTTCAATGGTTGAGGCGTGAAAAGAAGACAGACAGTTACTTTCGCATTTAATATTATAAAGTATGGAAGTATGGATTACCAAAATCCGCTTTAAACATTTTATATATCAGTGATCTTGTACAGCGTAGTGTAGGTACAATAAAACCAGTATAAATCCGACAAAATAAGCGCAATTACACAGCTGGAACAAGCAGGTGTAATTTACTTCGGCTAGAAGTAATTAAGGCTCAGGCCACGCAAATTTACGTTCGACAGAGTCTGAGCCGTTCGCAGTACTCGTAATTGCACAGTGTGGACTTGGCTTAGCTGCAATTGATTTAGATGAGGCTTTTTAAACGCTGAGCTATTGATGGCTTGAAGCCAGCTACCTTTATATTGGTGTCCATAGTATGTTCGAAGTGTTTCTTAAATTATAAAAGTTTCTAAATTGTTACGCAGTCATAGATATATTGCGGAATACATACCTACATATCATTATGTGTATAAACGGGAGTAAGCTCGAATCTTTAAGTTGTATCCAAGACTGAATTCCATTGAAACGTCAACTGCAACAAACATTGTTTGTTTATTTGTGTCAGATTTTTCAAGCCGCTTAAAGGCATCTGACATAGTTTAACGACTGCCATCAATGATGACAGCCGGGATGTGCCTTCCAAAGGAGAAGCTCGAAATATTGTTATACTACTTGCGGTCACCTTCCCAGTGGGGACTTCGCCTTGGCGCTAATTATGCTCACGCCCACTAGGCCATCGGGCTCCTCAAACGGGTAAGTAATATAAGATATAAACACAAAATATATATAATTTAAGATAAATATCAACGAAACATATAATTTTGGTTAGTATAATTATCAAGTAAGATAAAAATCGAAAGAAATAAGTTTAAAAAAAACTAAAATCTTTAATTATAACAATCATTCAACATATCAAACCTTTATTATACCGGTTTATTATTATAAACTTTAAAACATCGATTAGTTGTTATGTATAATAAACTTTATATATACATATTAGTACTAATAATAATTATTGGTTATACGAATTAATTGGTAGAAGATTCTCAATAATTAAATATAAAAAAACCTAGCATCTCAATCAATTTTATTTTACGAGTTTCTTGCATATCTCCAAAGTTCTTCATTATATCTTCACCAAATTAAAATGGGACCAACTTGGTAGTAAAGGCTTTTAAATAAAAAAGAAATATCAAAATCGGTTCACAATTGGCGAAGATATAGTGTAACAAAAATACATTAAAAAAAAACATACAGTCGAATTAATAACCTCCTCCCTATTTTTAAGCCGGTTAATAAATTATCTTATTCTTTTTCTATTAGGAAAAATCTTAATATTACGAGTGTGAATTTCTTCGAGCTTATAGTCTCTAACATAAATTAAAAAAATAAATAAGAAAATAGTATACCTATTTTTCTTAATTTTTTTTTATAAAAATACTTAGATAAATTGTGATACATACAAAATGCGCGCGCATTTTGTATGTATCACATTTTTTTTTTATTTATTTCTAACTTTGTTCTAATATTTACATACAATAAAATATTGTAAGAGTTATTTTCTACTTTTAAAAAAAATTGTGATACATACAAAATGCGCGCGCATTTTGTATGTATCACAATTTTTTTATTTATTTTATACTTTGTCCTAATATTTACATACAATAAAATATTGTAAAAATTATCTTTCTATTTTAAAAAAAAATTGTGATACATACAAAATGCGCGCGCATTTTGTATGTATCACAATTTTTTTTATTTACTTCATACTTTGTCCTAATATTTACATGCAATAAAATATTGTAATAACTTCTTTTGTTTGTTATAGTTTTTTGTAATCCTATGAAGTTAATGACTTCTTGTATTACTTTCCTTTTGCTTTACTGATGAAATCGATTACCTATAATTAGTTATTCGATAATATGTTTGAATGATGCACCTTTTGCTGGCTACTCCGAATTTTTTACAAGAAAATGAAGTTTATGAGCTTGCGCGAATTTGACTTCTTTCGTAGGTATTACTGAAATAATTCAAATTCGCAAAATAGACATGGGTCTATATTAACTAGCTGGTATATTTTCTCTGTTATATATTTTTAATACGTACACATTTTATAGATTTTGATTCATATTTATTTTAAATACTATACTTTTTGAATGGTATACATTTTGGCAGGTATACTGCACAAGTTGTATAACAGGTGATATTTAGCATTCATAAACGTTATAAATAATGGGTTTATGGTTTTTGAATTGAAAATTTTATGAATGTTATAGCTTTTAAGAATATAATCATAAATGATTATGTCAAGTTAACATTATATCTGTTGAACTTTATTGAAATGAAAATATATAATTTGTTATTATATCAATCAATACGCACCCTCCTCAAACAAATAATGGTTCGTGCTAAGTCCCGTTTATATACATATCGAATTATGTGTTTAAAGCGCGAAAAATTTAATTGAACTTATGAACTTACCTATTATGTAGTTTTTAACTTTGCGAATGTAGATAAATAGTATTATGTTGTGTAAAATGATAATAAGGATAGGTTTTACAAACACTCTAATGTCAATACAAATATATAATAAAAATATAAGAAAAAAAGGAAATATGTAACTTTTAAATAAAAACATGTTAGTATATGTTACGAGTACATTTGAGCAACTTATAACTATCGTGATTACTTATATTATAAAAAGAAAAGTTGTATGATTTAAGTGAAATTGTCACGCATGTATGTAAAATGTGCATTGATTCAAATATATAAATAATGTATTTTTAGGTTACATAGTTAATACGGTACATTTCCTTGCGATTATAGCTGCAGATATGTGAATAAGTATCTTTGCAGGAGTCCTCTACTTCTTGAATTCTCCTTGTGCAAGCGTGAGCGCGGAACAAGCGATAGAGAGGCACGATCGGCCTAAGCGTTAGGCTTGTGTGTGACACATCTATCTCTCTTAAACCGTTATCACATAAAATTATCATTCGTAAACCGACTTTACAGACAAGTAATTTTTTAAAGTAAGAATTATTATTTACTAGCTGTTGCCCGCGGCTCCGCCCGCGTTAATGTCGTTCCCTTGGGAACAGTAGAAATGATAAAAATTCCATACAAACCCCTGCCCCTTTGCTTTTTCCCCGTAAGGGGGAATTTAATACATTTCACCTGCATAGATCTTTAGCCCTTAAGGAGGGGATTTTGCCCATTTCACCTACACAGATATTTTTTTATTGTAATAGAGAACTTCTTATTGTCATATTTCTAAGTAAATAAAAAAAATCCATACAAACTTTACCCCACCTATTCTACCCCTTCAAGGGGAAATTTCGACCATTTTAACTACACAGATCTTTTTAATTTCAACGTAAACATATATACTTATTTTAATACTTCTATGTCCAGAAATGAGAAAATTTTCCGTACCTTTATCCCTTAAGGGGGAAATTTTGTACATTTCACCTACACAGATCTTTTTTAATTGTAACCTAGAACGTATATACTTATTTTCATACCTCCAAGTCTGGAAATGGAAAAATTCCATACAAACTTTACCCCCTATTTCCCCTTCAAGGGAGAATGTTGTCTGGTTCACCTAAACAGATCTTTTTTAATTTTAATTGAGAACTTGCGTACCTACTTTCAAACTTCTAAGTCCAGAAATGAGAAAATTCCATAAAACGTCAACCCCTTTGATTTTCTAAAAATTCTTTCTTAGTGCTCATTTACATCATAAAAAGAATCCCTGTGCCAAATTTCTGCGCACAGTAGTTTCGGCTGTGCGTTGATATATAAGTCAGGTTTGCCTTTGGCCCGCAGCTCCGCCCGCATAAGTGTCGATTTCTCAGGAACAGTAGAATGAACCCGGAATACATTAGTTCATGACTTTCAATGAATCACCTTAATATTGAATTTCAATTGAATAACTTCAAAAACGGAAAGTTTCATACTAACTTTGCATCCCCGTTATATTAAAGGATGATTTTTGAGAATAATATTTTACTCGTGTTTCATGCCTTTTAGTAAAGAACCTTCATGCTGAATTTCATTCGACTAACTTCAAAAATGGCAAAGTTTCATGCTTACTTTGCACCCCTATTTTACCCCCTTAAGGGTTGATTTTTGAGTAAAATATTTTACTCGTGTTTCATACCTTTTAGTAAAGGCCCTTCATGCTGAATTTCATTCGAATAACTTCAAAAACAACAAAGTTTCATACTAACTTTGCAACCCGTTTTCCCCCCTAAGGAGATGAATTTCTAAAAATCCTTTCTTAGTGAAGCACTAAGAAAGGATTTTTAGAAATCCTACGTTATAAAAGGAACCCCTGTGCAAAATTTCAAGTTCCTAACCCTTATAGTTTAGGCCCTGCGTTGATATGTCAGTCAGTCAGTCAGCTTCTCCTTTTTTTTAGTATGGATTACTATGGATAGGTATAATGCTGTCGTATAATGATGATGAATTGACTTTGGATTTAAATTTTCTTATGTCACTTATTATTTTATTTTATTTTTGCTATATGTTTGCAGGCAAACTCATGCCTTGAGTTCATTCAAATGACGATAACTTTTTTTTAATGAACCGATTTGACAAACAAACTTTAAATGTTAAACTGAGTTAAAACAAAGCAATTGGTGAAAGTTTGAAGTAAATCGGTTCAGTATTTTCGGAGATAATCGTGATCATACATACAGACAGACAGACAGACAGACAGACAGACAGACAGACAAGAAATTCCAAAAAAAATTTTTTGCTTTCTATTATTCTTTTTAAGTGTCCCTCTATCCATTTCAGTCAAAAATTCGAAATGTACAGACAAAATAATTTTACTGTTTTATTATATGTATAGATAAAATGTACTGGATTCATTACATTTTAGATTAAAAAAAATATTATTAATAGTAACTTTTATTTATAGCATAACCTAAATATATAATAACTAAAATATATTGTTAAAAGGAGTCCCTATAGGCAAGGTTCCGAAGTATTGGTAGCATTCCCCCTTTGAATAGCTAAACTAATTCTTTCTCCGAGGTAGCTGCCAGCTCTTCGGTCTTCTGTGATGTCGACTAACCTTTTTACAATTTCCTTAAAGCCTAGCGCCCCACGTACCAAGGGTCTCGACACCGAATGGGACAAAATCATATTCGGAGCCTAGACCCCTGTATTTGCAAAACTTTAGCTATTTCAGCCGCTTCACAAGCCGCACCAGCTCTGTTGTTGGTTCCATGTAGATGGAAAGAGGCCAGCGTACAAATAAATATAGCGATAAAAATACATTTAATATGTTTTGAAACCCTTTAAACGACAAAATTAAATTGTTAACGCGCCTTGGAACGTCATAGAATATTCAATTTTTACGAGCACCATATTCTACTCACTATGGGACAAGGGTGACGTCATAAATTACGCAGGTTATACTCACCGGGGTTGTCACGCAAGTCGTCGCCGGTTTCCTCCAAACACGGCAAGTTTATGAAGCACCTCGTGAACCACGTGAATTTAGCAATTTACATTATGTTTAATATTCTATATTTACCCTTCTTACCCGACTGCCAAGAAATGTGTGTATTTCTCGTGTATCTTGTATATTTGTAAATTTCGCTTTAACATCGTATCTTCCCAACGGCTGGATGGGTGGCAACAGTAAAGATATCGATAGCTTTGTCCTTAAATAGGGTTTTATAAAAAAATGGAAGAACACTTGGGTTTTATATTAAAATAAAAGTCCCTACTTATTAGATTAATGACCTACGTTGCGCAGTGATTAACATGCTAGTCTGCACCACTACGGGCTCTTGATTCGATAGCCAGCGCGGCAGATACCCTTGTACGTTTTATCGGTATTTGTCTGTGGTTCTGCAGCTCCCCAAGAAGGGTCGGCATCAGGCTGGCGGCACACCAATGTTAGCCACCAAACAAATTTTAAAAAGGAATTATTGTATATGTTTTCGAGTGATGCCCGAAGACATACATATTTAATAATCAATTATCTTACATTGTAATAATAAATCAGATAGAGTAACAGATAGTGTAATTGAAAAAATTCTCTATGTTTAGATACTACAAAACAATATAAACCAGTAACAGCACTAATAATAGTGAAGATTTAATGAAAACGTGTTTGGCGTGAACACGTTATCACCACTGATATGAGATCAACATCCTAGGCGTACCCAGCCTACGTCATTTTAGTAAAGCTGCCGTTTTTTGGGGATCCGACGTTATGAATGGAGGAAAAAATTGCATAGAAACTCTCTGCAGTTTTGACGCTGCGGCCTTTCCAAATCGGATTCTACCTATTAAGCTGTTAGCAAAACCGTAGTTAGCAAAGCCAAACATAGCCTTTAGGTCTTATCGGCTTACCTCTGCCTACCCCCTGAGAGATAATGACATGATAATATGTAGACGATGGTGTTGAATTTTCATTTAAGTTTCCATTATCTTGCTGAAAGACTTTAAACAGTACTTTAAATTTAACATTAAGAAAATAAGGCTTGCTGATATTGATGTACTTAGGTCGTGTCATTTATCAACAATACTAGTGACCTTCATATACTCTTCTGGTACATGAAGGTCACCATTTCTAAGTTGGGAAGTTGGGTATTATTGAAATTGTTTTATTTTAATGCCCTTATCAATAAATGTTTAACCAGCTTTGCTTAAATGACGTAGGGTGAGCAGTCCTGGGATCTTAAGCTATATAGGTCGTAGTTTTTCTTCGTGCCGATAATCGAGGTGGTAGTAATTGGATTTAGATTGGATCGAATTAGAAATTTTCTTGGTGCCTTTTGTTTTCATGGGAAATGACTTTTTGATGGGACGTATCAAAATCGAATTTAGGGGTGAATGGCTAAACTTGTTTTCCAAGGGGAGGCCGATGCCAAACCGTTAACGCCAGACAGAGAGCACACAGAGCTTCTTTAGTTTATTGATAGTGTTCGGCCATTTATATTATATGTAAAATCTGTTTTCATAGTTGCGGTTCCGCTGACTGAAGTATTAATTACAAACGGGTTTAAAGTTTTATATGTTTATAAACTATTACTTTACTGTTATGGCACGAGTCTTACTGTGACATTTATGGAAGTAACTCTGAAGCGCGATTTACATATATGAGATAGGTCCCGGGTTCAATCCTGGCCAGGCTCTTATTACCTCTGACTTTGTAGATCAACCTGGCTCAGGTAGGGTCATTTTTATTGACCATTACTTGCTTCCGGTTAAGGAAAACATCGTGAAGCAACATGCGCTCTAGCGGATTACCCACTAGTGTGTGAAATGGAGAAGGTTATAGCAAACCACGCTATTATTATAGTTATTATGTACGTTGTTTTCATAAAACGACATCGACAAGAATCTAGCTCTTATATATCATCATCATCAGTTCTTTTTACTCTCCACTGCAGGAGCATGACCGATGACTGTACGACCGGAGCAATACTTGGCCAAAGCAGACAGAGGATTTGGCCTACACTCTCCTCGCCAGATAATATCAATAAGAGAAAATATAAGTAGTGGCAAATGATTAATCCTTTACAAAAAAGCTAATAATGCTAATAGGCTTAAGAATTTGGTATAAACAAAACAAATAATATAAATAGAAATATTCTATCTATTACTTAACTCGGGTATAAATGGCGGTAATTTGTACCTGTCGTGGCTAAAACAAAGGAGGTTTAAAATGTGACAAACAATGCGATGTTTCACCACAAAAAAGACACCTAAACCTTTTAAGGTTAATTGTACGCAATTAATTAAAATAACGATGCGAATTAGGACGCTTGTTTGTTTTATTACAACAAAAAATATCATTAGCGGTAAATAATCGCCTTATTTGGGTAAGAATTATTTTAGGTGTTATTATTTTAGCCCCAATTTAACTCGTTTTTAGGGTTCCGTTTGAGGTACAAAAGGAAAAAGCTTTGGATCGTAATCTTAATAAGATTTTATTTTTGCTGAGATGGTAAATTTATCACATTAATTTTTCCACCTACGCCTACTACCACGCTAAATATGGTCTTTGGGTCTTACGACCTTGAGCTCCGTCTACCTCGCCGGGGATATAGACGTATTGTGTTGTATGTTTCATACGAAGAATAAAGAAAGTAAAAGAAATGCACTCAAATTATTTTTGATTCTAACCTCTGCTTTATTCAAAGACTTACCCGTCGAGCATTGAAATGTGCTCTAAATATGCTCATAACAAATTCACAGTGCATCTCGTATGATTTGTAAATTTTGCATTCAAGAGCACAGACATAAATAATAAAAGTACAGAAAGAAGTTCTCATTTTTATTTTACACTAACTAGCACTTGCTTCTAGGCAATACTACCTAACATAATAATGCGAAAGTAAGTTTGTTTATTTGATACGCTGTTTTTGCTGAACTAATCATAATGATATTTTTCATAATTATACTTTTCTTCCTGAAAAAAACAAACAGTATACGAGGGAACACCAGTAACGCGACCGGAGCCGCAGGCCAAAAGTAGTGTATGATTAATGATAAATATAATGTAAGACACTTTGGAGAACTAGTTAAAATATTGAGATTTTAGCTACTCCTCCAGAGTTTCTTCCCTCTCTGTTTTTCTATTTTTCTCTCTTCTCATCTGTTAGTGAGCTCACTGTCTGTATTATTTTACTAGTGTGTTATAAATATGATGTAGTTACGATTAATATTTAATTTTAACATCCCTATGTGTTGTATGTAATATGTCAGAATTACTCAGTTTTTGTATATTATGTTTCAGTCTATACCAGCTTCTAAACACGTGTGCTACATTTTATAAGTGTATGTTTGTTTGTCCGCCCATATCTCAAAAACTATACGTCCTATAGAAAAAAATATTTTTGTTGCAATAATAGGTATTTGTTTCCAAGTGTCCCTGTCAAGGGCCACAGTCCGCCAATCGTTCATATGTGCATCCATGTCATCGCGCCATCTCCTCCTAGGTCAGCCTCTTCCTCGGCGGCCATCTAGTATCCACTTAGTTGCAGCTCTGGCCCACCTGTCTTGTCCTTGTAAACAACAAGGAGAGGCCCAGCAGTGGGACACAAAAGCAGGCTAAAAAAAATTGTTCCACTTAGGGAACAGTGCAATTTTCATTAAAATCGGTCCAGTAGTTTTAAAGATAGAAAATTTAATTATTATTGTTACTTACCATCAGGTGAGATGGGAGACAAATGCCTACTTCAATAATTAATAAAAAAAAAGGTAATAAATTCTGCTTGCTTGTCGCCACATCTTTGCCGATTCTGATCTCTCTCTATTTTATGATAAGGAGCCTGCGGCGGTGCATTACCGTCACCATGTTTTATTTATTTGTCTACGGTTCAATGTGGTGTAGCATTAGTGGAGAATATGCTACCGTTTGGTAGCTTGAAGTTACATACAAAATATTTTATCCCTCAATAACTAGTTAGATACTTATTAACTCATAGGTCAATAAGGTATTTGATTAAACTGAAAATCAACTAATATGTAAGAAGTCAAAGAATATTTTTATAAGTTTTGCATTTACAATGATATTCTGATGAATTTTTATTAATCTGATGAGTTAAATCAAATACCTCACTTATGTTAGTGGGAAAGTCGTGTTAAATGACGTAAGTCCTAATGCGTATAAGAATAATGGGATGGGATCATGGGAGACAAATGCCTACTTCAATACATAGTAAAATGGGGTGGAGATACTCGACGTATAGGATCGAAGCACGGTAGCTTAGTTACTAAAGCATTGGTCGTACAAAGATTGAATCCTGTCCGTGTGCAATTTTTATCCATATCGTATCTTTTAATTTAATAACAGTATGTTAGTTAATGTAAATGCAAAAAAACCTTTATAAAGAAAATAGGCTTGTTATAAAAAATAAAAGGAATAGAGAAACGTCTACGCACGGAGCCGTATATACTTTTTATATGCTTCGTGCGTCTACGTTTCTCTATTCCTTTCATTATATAAAACGCAGATGCGTTAATGCGGCCATTTTCGGACAACGGTAAATAAAACATTTTCCCGGTAATACTCTCGTCTGGTTAGGTCTGGCGAGGTACTATCCTTTCTGAATCACTGTCACTTTAAGGACGTATTGATATTTAATATTAAAACATACTGGAATGTGTTAAAATACAAATATATTCAATGAAAACAACGAAAATTAAAAAATAAAGCTTGTGATAGAAAATGAACGGAATAAAGATGTCTGGGAGAGTATCTGCGCACATGCAGCTACTCTCGGACAGCTCTAAATAAAACATGATCCCGTAAATGCTCTCGTCTGGTTCGGTCTGGCGCAGCACTTTCCTTTCTGCACCACTGTCACTTTAAAGACGTATTGATATTTAATAGAAAACATACTGGAATGTATTTTAACACATATATATTCAGTTAAAAAAATAAAGCTTGTCATAGAAAATGAAAGAAATAGAGACATGTCTGGGAGAGTATCTCTGCTAATGCAGCCATTCTCGGATAACGCTAAAAAAAACATGATCCCGGTAATACTCTCGTCTGGTTAGGTCTGGCGCGGCACTATCCTTTCTGAACGACTGTCACTTTAAAGACGTATTGATTTTTAATATTAAACATACTGGAATGTGTTAAATATTTTCAGTGAAAAAAATGTAGCTTTTGATAGAAATTGAAAGGAATTAAGACACACCTGGGAGAGCATCCACGTCGATCCGTTCCATTTATTTTAAATCGAATGCCTTCCTTGTGATATGACTTTCTTCTCTCTTCATTCCATACATTCATGGAAGTATCTACTTTAAATATTAAAAATACAGAAAAATGATATTCAGGGAAAACAACATAGCATGTTATAGGCAATGAAAGGAAAAGCGACACGTCTCGGAGAGTACTAGTATCTGCGCTAATGCAGCCACTCTCAGGTAGCGCTAAATAAAACATGATCCCGACAATTCTCCCGTCTGGCGTGGTCTTGTGCAGCACTTTCCTTTCTGTGGCCCTGTCGCTTTTTAACACATTTACGGACACTCCTGTCTGTAGATGTAATTCTATTGTTATTTATACTGTATCTGGAACCTGGAATTTTGTGAAAAAGCTTACCGCGCCATCTATGTGATGAGGCTGACTAAAATGTTACGCAATAGGCGTTGGTTAGGATGCATAGGCTTATAAAATCAAATGAGACAAGTCTGAAATAAATGGTGCACTGGCGCTAATGCAGTTTTACTCTCGAATAGCGCTAAATAAAACAGTCCCGTCTAGCCCAGTCTGACGTAGCACTTTCCTTAGCGCGCCAGTGTCACTTTTTCAACAGCTAGTAAGATATGCAACGTGATTTTGAACCTCCTAGCTATATTGGAATCTCGGAATCAGAATCCCTAATAGAATACATCGGCCCCAGTAGAACAGCCCCGTTGCACGTTCGTTTGTAAGTTTATTAATTGGTTTGGATATGTTAAGTAGTAGCTAACATTAGTACAAGATTTTTAATCTGCGTAAATAGAGTTGACCATTTCTGAGCTCCAATTCTATATATGGGTCTGTTAGTACGTAAAAGTTATGTTACGTTAATTTATCTATCAGGTAAGTACCTCTGCAAATGTATTATTTGCATCTCTAAATGTAATTCGAATCATCCAAAAAATAATCTCATCTGATTAATTTTCCCGCTACATCCTAAGACAGATATTAAAAATATGTTAGTGATTCAAACTGTAATGATTTGGAAAAGTTTTTACAGCCGGCCGTCTGCCTGATACCAACCCTCCTTGTGTAAAAACACAATTACACACCGACCAATACAAACAATTTTAATTGAAATACAATCCACGCATAGCAAATGTGTACAGAGCAACAATTCCGACTAAATATTCCCAATATTAGATTTAAAGTCGTCGTTTGCATACAAAATAGCCATTAACTGATGATCATTAAAATCGAAATCGTGAAACTCAATTACACCCCGACCAATGAATTAATTAGGCTAGCATTAACTAATTGTGAATGTAGTAGCTGCAAGAATTAAATTGAATAATATTTACATACAGGGTGATAGAGATGAAGCTACTTAGTTTTTCTCCGCCTTTAGTCGTAAGTAATCCTTACTAAATCAAATTGTTGCATAAGATAAACATATCTCTATTTTAAAATTCCAAATAAAAATCAGGTTTCTTATAAATAATGTTCATTGTAGAATTAGTAATAAATTGTACGTGATTCGGGAGACAGAACTGTCTGTGTATCACCGGGTATCAGTCGTCAAATGTCACCATAGTCAAATGTCATTGGTTAGATTGATAAGCCGGTGATAAATTTCATATTGAAAAAAGTCACTAACACTCACGAAAAGCAAGTAGAATTGAAGTGTAATAAAGTGTACATACACAAAAGTTAGTAGAACTAATGTGTAGGTACACTTTATTACATATTTGTCAGGTGGAAATTGAATTCTGGTAGGTGAATATGAGTCTACTTCACATCTCTGAAAATTTATCATCAAAAATTGTTGATCACTTACTAATGTGTATTACTTACAAGAATCGCGCGTGATTAAATTACATAAAGAATCTGGTTATAAATTTAGAAACTCTGTGTCAGAATAATTAAAAAAGTATCCGCCTGTACAGTAACGAGGGCAGTAAAACCCCGTGGTTTCTGATCCCCAGATAAAAAGGCACCCCGCCGGGTCCGTCACCCGTGCAACGATGTAGTGCAGTCTGGAACTCTGGATGGACATTGCATTTAAATGCAGCTGGAAAATTGGAATTTCTTGTTAGCTTCTAGCAGTTCTCTATTGCTTTCGTTAAGTTTATTCAATAAGAGCCAGAAACCGTATTCATAATCCTTGCAATAATAATAATTACGGTGTCATCTTCGATCAAGGGTGTCATCCTAAATCCTAACTATCCTTACGTATTATACACGCGAAAGTGAGTTTGTTTGTTTATTATGCCTTCACGCCCTCCTAGCTACATATAGCTACTGAACCGGTCGTTACGAAATTTTGCATACCTGTTGTCGGGAGTACAGAGAAGGACATAGTTAACATTTTATCCCGGTAATTTTGCTTGTTGGAGATAGCTAATTGTACGCTCTTAATTTAATTTTAATGTATTCCACCATTTAAGGGTTTATAAATATAAATAAATAAATAAATATATACGGACAAATCACACAGATTGAGCTAGCCCCAAGGTAAGTTCGAGACTTGTGTTATGGGATACTAACTCAACGATACTATATTTTATAACAAATACATATATAGATAAACATCCAGGACCCAGGCCAATCTGAAAAAGATCATTTTCCATCTTGACCTGGCCGGGGATCGAACCCGGGCACTCCGTGTCGCAGGCTGGCGTGTTAACCACTGCGCCACGGAGCTGTCTATACATCGCCGTTTATACATCGCCCCCATACAAGAAACGTGTTTCTTGCTGTTGGATGGAACGCTTAGTGTGAGCAAGTCCGACTCGCACGTGGCCAATTTTATTTATACATAAGGTCACCAGTAAGGGTTTTTTTATGTTTTAGGACGGCAAACGAGGAAGCGAGTCACCTAATAGAAAGCGATCAGCGCTGCTCATGGACAACTGCAACACCAGGGTGTAACAGGAGCGTTGCCGGCCTTAAGGAGTTGGGGGAAGGACATGGAATGGATGGGATGGAGGAAATAGGGGAGGGGGGGAAGATTGGGCCTCCGGCTCTCTCACTCACCGAACAAAGCATAGAAGCGGTGAAGTTTCTACTCAAACCTCGATTTTCTGTGAGAGTGTGGTACTTCCCTGGACGAGCCGGCCCATTCGTGCTACTAGCAAAAATTAATTTTGCCAGTAGCGTGGCTCTACCACACACTGGTTTTGCACTGTCCATTCCTGCAATATTCCTACATCCATTGCAGTCGAGTTTATTATACCTAATTAGTTTAAGCCTATGGTCGCCACACCATAGGCTTAAACTAATTAGGGCCCCACTGTGTCAATGTTGGCCCAGCACGAGCCCCGTTTAATGCCGGTGTCTCCATTAGTCGAGTCACCCTCAGTTTAAACACAGCACAGCGAGTTGTTGCCAAAATTGATTTGTGTTCGTTTGATCATGTAGGGGACTTTGTTTGATGTTGTTAGGCTTGGGAAATGTTTGTGCTATTTAAAGATTTTAGTTTGTAACGTATGGAAATAAATTAAGGTTATTTTTTAAGCTTCTTTTACTTGTTAAAGAAATATCTTAAATAATACTGAAAGTTGGTTTGGTCGTTCTTAACCCTCTAGTTTGACTTTGATCTCAAAATATGTATGACATCTTCCCCCGAGGAATTTTCATCAGTTTGCTTATTTAAGATGCATGTTTCCGTATGTTCCACGGGGGAAGTTATTAAGTGTTATGGATGTACTATGTATCATACAAGTTTATACTAAATTAAATTAAAAAAAAAATACTATAATTGTTTACAGTCTGGTTTGGGCGAAAAGAAAAAACGTAGAAAGTACAAGCTGATTCTCTTCCAGCCGATTGAGAAAATTAGCGTATACCTGAGGAGTGCGCTATAATCACTAGCTAGCAACCCATCACTAATTTGATTTCGTTTTTCCATCTAATACCATCAAGTTTTAAGTTTAGTTTTAAGTATTAAAGACATGAGCTCTGCCTATGCCGCAAGAGAAAACGACGTGATAGTATGTGTGTATGTATCACAGAAACTTTCTTTTATGCATATAATATGAGTTTTCACCTACGATTTTCACTAAATAAACAGAAAGCTGTATCAAATAAAAAAAATGTCTGTAAATCTGCATATTATATATCTTTATTACTTCATTTAAATCACAACTTTTCTGGGCCTTTATAGTGTTGTGTAAATAATATAAAATATAATATAAATATATACGGACAAATCACACAGATTGAGCTAGCCCCAAAGTAAGTTCGAGACTTGTGTTATGGGATACTAACTCAACGATACTATATTTTATAACAAATACATATATAGATACACATCCAAGACCCAGGCCAATCTGAAAAAGATCATTTTCCATCTTGGCCTGGCCGGGGATCGAACCCGGTCACTCCGCGTCGCAGGCTGGCGTGTTGACCGCTGCGCCACGGAGCTAGTCAATGTGTGAAATAAATATTAAATTTTATAAGTATTATTTAGTACACGTCTCATCAAAATGCTTCATTATTTTTGGCTGACGACATTTGATTTCCTACTTAGAACAGCGGACACAGTCACTTTATTTTTCCAAGTGGCCACTCAGCTGTTCTGACTAAATATAAGAATGAGGTAATTGAGTCCCTCGCCGCGCTCACTCTTGAAGTGGAGCGTTACATTCGTCGCACCAACTCCGCCTGACGTCACTGTCACTTCCGCTTCCGTCCGCGAGAGGTCTCTGGCGATGATACCCTAGAAAAGAAAAGAGTTCTATATAACATATGAGTATGGGTGGCATAATATCGCCGGTCGCTGCATCGAATCCGACATTTATCCTATCGATGGTTTATTGTAGTGAATGTACGCAATATCGCTGGTAAGCTCAGTGTTGTGTCGTGTACGAAATTTTCGAGAACGGAGAGAAGGGGTCGAAAATTTTTCCCGAGAATTTCTTCTTCTTTCTCTCAAGTGTGGATTTATTGAAAAATTAGTCTTTCAGATATATAGATAATAAAAAAATGAACATGTATTCTTCTTTTGTCAATTTAACAACAAATGATAAAGAGGTCGACTAAGAGGTCGCGAGTTTACGAGGTCACAGTTTGTTAGAGTGTAGCTAACTGTGACGTCACACGGAATTTTAATGGTCTTTATGTTTATATTTTTTGTAATAAATGCAAAAGAAAAAAAAAGTGTAAATTTTTTTGATTATCGAACTGACGCACTTATTACATATTTTTTTCGAAACTAGTATTTTCGGCTATAACAGGTCCTCGATATACTTCTATATATTATCGAGTCATCTTTTAAAGTTATTGTTTTTAGGTTAGGAGGATTTATGCAGACAATACGTCTGCCTAAAAAGGAGTGTATTGCTTTCATGAACAGTACGATCATTGATACACGTCAGTTCTTAAGTCAATGTTAGGCCTAAAGTGGACTGTACCTATGTACATAAGTATGTATGCATTTGACTCAGTGAATTGTTGGGACGTATAGTATAGAGTATCGTTAGAATATTTATATCCTGCCGAGGACACGGCGTACCGATATTTCTTTGGCTGCGCTTATATTTTTGTTTGAAAAGAACTTGTTCGTATGATTTTAGCTATATGACTGTCTAGAATGTTTGCTCACGGTTTCGTCTTAGTATATAATCATATATAATATATAATCAAAGTCATAGTTGTTGCATTCTACAGCTAGCTTCCTACGCAAAACATATATATGAGTCGATTTATGTGAATAAACTATGTATAGAAATTATTCGTTATCACATAACGTTGCGCACTTTGTGACGTAACCAAACTAATGATCTTGGTGCCATGTAGGTGTCATTGTTTTAATAATACCTTCTATCTCCGAGAAGATGCGCTTAACCTCTCAACTCTTGTGATATCCACCCACTCATCCATGCGTGTCTGTAAACTATAATTCTAACGCTTTCTCAACAACTTAGAATACCAAGCCATGAAATTAATCGTGCAAAGGGTATTATAATTCTATTAAAGTAACTTATTTGTAATGCTTACTCAAGGGCAGTGAGATGTGGCGATATATTTTTTATAAGAACGTTGTAGTTAGTCTAAGTGGGTATTGACAGTTTGCTCCGAGATGAATAACGAGATGGTTTTTAGTTGAATTTGCAGGATTGTTTTTTTCTAATGATGTGTTGACATTTGGCTGTCTGATCTTCTTGTATCGCAGACAGTCAGAAGACCCTTAGATTATAATAGTAGATTGTGACACAAGGCCCGAAAATAATATATTTGATGATATTCTGCATCCACAGCAGAAAAAAGATGTTTAGAATGGAATCCCGAGCGTTGGGATTCAGAGTATGTATTATGTTAGTTCCGAGAAGACAAATTCATCTCCCTCTATGAGAGAAAAAATATTTGTGATTTCGTTCCCACGCATGGGACTAAACAAAAAGCTTGAATTGTGTGCATCACAAGAATACCGTAAAACGTCTATTTTTTCGTCGCGCCGTTAGCCTTATTTTCCATGGAATACTTGCATGAAAAAAATATGAAGTACTGTTTAAAGATCAAATTAAATGGATACATCAAAATATTTTCAAAAAAGTAATTAAAATCTAGCGAAATAAAATAGCAAAATTGCTATACCCAGAAAAAGTTTCGTCGCGAATTTCTTGATATTTTCAGCGACAACTACCGACTTTTTTACGACTATAACAAGTATAACTAAATGAGCCAGATGGATACCTAAAAAAAAATACAATATTTGGCTATAACTATTGAATTATTAAATTAAAAGTGAAAATTTACACGGAAATGGCCGACACGGGTTTGAAATGAGACTAGGGACAGGCCAACCGGTATCGCCACTTTCAGCCGCTACAAAGGGTTAAGGGATACAGCGCCTTAAACAACTTTTTATTGCCTCGGGAATTAAAACGTATTTTTGACCCTGTACACGGGCCAGCGCGCTTTATTTTTGAACAGAATAGATGAAAAACTTATAATGTGAATGCCACCAGGAACACGTTTGGATGGGAGAGAGAGTTGGGTATGGTTACAGATAACTTAAAAGTAAGTAATTACTTATTAGTTACTCTTGAGTTAGAGTTGAGTTAAAAGTTTTACATCAAAACTGTACGTTAAGTATGCTATTAATCAGGTACTTAATTTTCTATTGTATTGTCAAAGTACTAATGTTTCCGAAGTCATTTTAGGACGTTATTATTATTATAGGGACCCGCTCGTCTAATTATCTTTGCACTGTTAAACAAAAAGCGATGATTCATATTGTTGAATTCTTCATTAACTAAAAGTTATGAGTCTTCATTAACTTCATTAACAATATGAAAAACTTTTACTTTACCGGCAGGGCGGAGAAATAAAGGCAGACCGAGGAGGAAATGGCAGGACAACATTTACCGCTCTTTAGGTGGCTGGCAGAAGGTTGCCCAAAATCGTTAAGTCATCATCATCACTTCAGCTGTGTGAAGTTCACTGACGGAAAAGGTCTCTTTCAATCCCATGGATTCTTTATTCCATGGGAAAATACTGCCACACTCACCACGCTTGGCAGGTGGATTGGCGAGAGCATTTTCTTTGGCTCTTATGCTTCCTGCCAAACTGGGAATGGATAGGAATTTGTTAGATATGGGAAGGGTATGACGATATTGCGATATTCCATACTCAAATGAATGGGGTAAAACGGTTACATACATGCATCAAACACTTTCATAAGTTTTTATTGTATTTGGCCACTGACCTATCGTGACCTAAATCGTGAAGTGTGGAAGCAGAGAGAGGAGGCCTTAGCCCAGTGGGGCACAAAATAGGCTACAAAATATTATAAAGTGGCTCAAAATAATAACCTTGTTCCACAATACTGCTTTGACTCGGTAAGAATCCACTTTTGACATGTCTCAATACGCGTGTAGTAATTCTTTTAGCAATTTTTTTTCTTTGTAGCAAAATTAATTTTCTTCCAACTACGCTGCAGTTCTATCATAACTGCACTACATATCCAGCACAGAGCGGAACTTTGCTGCTCTAGAGCAGAAAAAATGTATGGAAATGCTTTACAGCACAGCTTAGTTTTTTTTAAACGCGTGACCATAATTTTCACTTGTCACATAAAAGGTTGGCCAACCTGACGGTCGTATGGAGTAGCCTGTGAAGTGACATTGCCTGCTTTAGTTATTGTTCTGAGCATTGCCTGAACTAAAAAAATACTGGCCATAAAGAAAAAAAGACGGGAATGTAAACAACAAATTTTCACTAATTGTAATTTCACTTCAGTTTTATTTTTCACATACCTACTTTTCTTGTAGTAGTTGAAAGAAAAGCAGATTATGCACCTCGCATTAAGTAATATAATATTGCATCGTGCTTTTTAAAGCCCTCGCTAACGCTCAGATGTGGCTTTTTATCTTAGCCTTACTATACTTACTAACGTTTAATTTTGTGAGTAGTCAGCATTGAACCCTTTTCGACAAACAATAGTTTTAAAGGCATATAATATTGTTAACATTAAATGCTATGTCATTTACCTTAATAATCCTTTGTTTTGAATCAACATAAGTATAATCTTTGTCTCTTCTGTATAAAGGTATTCCTTTAAACACTAATTTCTCCGTCGAAATCAGAAGATTATTAACTCTGGTACCAACAACTAAATCTTTAGTTTCATACAATTGCACACAAATCACTAATAAATACACTGCGATTATAATTATCTTCATTTTAAATTGTGTTAGAACATTTTTAGGTTATGTTTAATGCAAAGTCAACTGAGTACTGAGTCATCTTTAGTTTATCAAGTGTGCGCATGATTTAACCTTGTAATCGCTTGTCCTCTTGTGTTTATAAGGAAACTTGTGTATTTGTGATTTCATTTACATATTATATAAGACATAATATAAACGCATCGTTAAAATTATATTTTCTTAATTTCCGTAAAGTTTAGAACATCCCAGAGTGTTTTAGGTATTAATACATTGCTAAACAGTAAACGTCTAAAGCGTTTATAACTCATCTTTTGCATCTCGGTTAGTGTCCAGAGATGAGTTAATATATATTATTTATATTTTTAACCAATAGACTTTAGGTTTGCTATTAAACAATCACTATCGATTTGTAAATATTATATTTATAGCGTAGGTAATCTTTTCTCTCGAAGAATATAGTAACATTGTGGCATTACTGAGTTTTGTTAGTAGTTAGTATGAGTTAGTATCCCATAACACAAGTCTCGAACTTACTTTGGGGCTAGCTCAATCTGTGTGATTTGTCCGTATATATTTATATTTATATTATTTATATTACTTGATATAGGTACGAAATTATCGCATTAATATTTTACAAACAAAGCTCATTATTATCTTTTTGCGTCAAAATTGTAATGTTTTAACAATTATTCTATTTATAATGTTCTTCTACGTATGAGCTCACTGTAATATGTTTACGATTATCCAAACACCACCATGATTGCATTGTGTTCAATACATTATAGTTCAGTTTCTAAATATCAAGTGTTCATAAATTTAATTAAACACCAAACGGAAGATAAACTGCATGCAAATACTAATTACGTGAGAGCATTTAAAATAATTACTACCTACAGAGATATAAGGTATTTTGAAATAGACAAGGCTTGCCTTAAATGTCGAGTCGGATTGTAAATAATCAAGGATTCGTAGACTGCAATTTAGCGCTCGAAATTCTATGTAGGGCTTGAATAAGAATCAACTCTTGGCTGAGTACAAATTACACTTTTTCTATGAGTCAACTTTATATTTATTTTCGTACTTATTATATGTCGCCATTTGATTTAACAGGGAATTGGGCCGAAGTTCAGTAGAGCAGATATCTCGTAATTGATTTAAATTCATTTCGCCAAATAAATAATCAGCTTAACGATTCATAAAATTATATCTCTCCCTAACCCCATTAACTCTTAGCAGTTTGATGGTCATTCTACTTGCAATAATTTTGTTATGGTTTCGGTAACGTATGAGGGATTAATTATTATTTATACGCAACTGGTAGAAGAGGCACATATTGAAAATTTGGTAGGACACCTAATAAGACATGACAATTTGATCAAGAACATCATAGAAGGAAAGATGGAAGGAAAAAGGGGACCGGGAAGGCCGAGACACACTTTTATAAAGCAAACAGAAGAAAAAAAAAGGTTACTTCTTATAGAGAAGTAAAGGAACTGGCGGAAGAAAGGGAGGAATGGAAAAAGCTCCACCGACAAGAGCACAGCTCTTAAATTTGATGATGACGCAACTGGTTTCATAGTGCAAGTCTCGTATATAATTGCAATCTTGTATAAGTAAACGTAGAGCTTGAATTTGTATCAGGAAACAATTTCGAAAATGAATTTCCGCTGTAGCAATTTGATGGACATTAAAAATAAGCTTCACTTCACCTGCAATTTTGTTATAGTGTGCAATTTTGTCTAAGTGCTGGCTTATATGAATTATATATTCTCTATTGTGTTTTGATGATAAATCAGTTTTGTTTTTTATACTCAGATTTTAAAGTTCGGAGTTTTAGTTACATTATAATCAGATTTTTATTGTATGTTTTTAAATATTTTAACAATAATTACATTGAGTATCAAATACACACTTTTAATAAATTAAAGAGGTATTCAACTATATGATTAGGTATATATTAAAATATTATATAATATAGATTATAGAATTTACCTATAGAATTATAGAAAGAAGAAGAAAGATCACGCTTAAAAGTATTTTGGAATATTTAATTGCATAATTTTTTTTTTCTAAAGTGTGAAAAAATTTATGTTGTTGTGAGGGTAAAAGCAATTATTCATATGCATCGTAATTATGTTATATTTAATGATCAACATTGTAAATTTTATGCTGGAGTATTGCAATGACCATTTTCATAGAAATTTTTATATTCCATTACCTGGAAACCAATCTAATTTCATTAGTCTGAGTGAAACCGTCTGAAAACTTAAAATATAGCTTGCCTTAAAGCATGATAAATTCCCTCCATTAGCTTAATTAATCGTTGAATTATGTCTCAATTATTAAACAAAGAGTCTCCGCTCGCGACACAGGCATGTAAATGTCTCGACACTTTCACGGACTAAGTACTTTAACTACTGCATTGTGCCATATTCATGCCAACTCTATGACCGTCATTAAACGAGTCTGAAGTATGTGAAAGCCCTCACGTATTTGTGAAAACGACAGTAAAGTTACTGTGCAGTACAATGCGCCCTTTGAGATAATGAAGAGTAAAAATTCAACGCTCGGTAAGAAATGTATACGCATAAGTGCAAATAATTGTGGTTTGAAATATCACTTCGCGCGTTTGATATTATGCAGGGTTGGCGAAAAAGAAAGAAATGCTTTTTCACAGTTGAATTATTGTTAATTGCTATAGTTAAGATCTTACAGTTATTTTCTGGTATTGAGCTATGCGTAGAATTTTTCTAAAATTTAATGCAAACGACATTAAAACCACACTTAAGACATAATTTAACGGATATTTTTTATTCCAAAAAAACTACCAAGTCACAGTCTAGTCTATACTTATATATCAAAAACGACTGAACCAAGTTTAAACATTATTTCACCTATAGAAAGCTCTATTATCAACGGTTAATACAGGCTAAAATTTACGCGGACGAAGACGCGGGAAATCAGCAAGTCTCAAATTAATGCTCATGTTACGTAAGTAGAGCTTATCTGAAACTGGTAGCCTGTTACTTATTAATTGCTTTTGTATTTTAAGATTAAGCATCAAGCATTATGGCGTTTGATTAGTAGCAAAAACACTTTTCCATACCTTGTTAAATGCTTAGGAAAAAGGTACGTAAAAATAGAAACTTATTGTCTATTTTTATTAATCTAAAAGTTAACTCTAGGTCCACAAATATTGATTTAGATATAATGCAAAGCGACAAGATAGACAGCCTTGTCGCGCCGCTAGAATGTATAAAAGTTCTTATAGTCATAGTAAAATAAAAATAGAAAGTGCTTTGAAAGCTTGAAAACTCCACCGGCCTATTTGCTAACTTAGTGTACAACGTTTTGATAGTCATTTCAAAATACATTACGTATTATATATATCTTAAATTAAAATAGTAATAATACGAAAGCCACCATGTATTTTGAAGTGACTATAAAAATGTTGTACACTGATTTAGCAAATAGGCCGGCAGATCGATTACGAGAAAGCAAAGCGATAAGGCACACTATAGATGTGTCGCACCGCAGATCCGAGAAAAGTTCTTCATGAAGTTCGAGACAGAGTTAAGTGTTGTAATTCTATAAAAATTAGTACCACTGACTGCCGCATATCTTTGTCATCTGGCGCTCTACCTCAAACATACATACATACATAGTATCACGTCTTTTTCCCTTGTGGGGTAGACAAAGTCTAGGTCTATAAGACCTTATGACCACATTTAGCATGTTGGAGGGTGTTTAGATGGAAAACGGAATCAAAATAGTGATGAGTTGCAAGCCGCGTCGCCTATTGACATGATTCCGCCGATTTTAGCCCAATCCCACGAACTTTTACTTTACTTCAAAGTCTACTTTTAATCGCGGTTTGTATAATAAATAATAAACATAAATAGATAAACATCCAAGACCCAGGCCAATCTGAAAAAGATCATTTTCCAGCTTGACCTGGCGGGGGATCGAACCCGGGCACTCTCGTGTCGCAGGCTGGCGTGTAGACCGCTGCGCCACGGAGCTAGCCAAATATTAAATTAAATATTATAATTGAGTGCGACTAGTATTTATTTGTTTAAACACTTTTAATAGAATCAATAACATTAATTATTTAAACGAAAACTAACTAAAAATAAAATAGCCTAACCTACATAATTAAAAATAACCATTATAAATAAAAAATGTCCCGCAGTTCGTTGTCACGCGGAAGAGTACCTAGAAGGCTGACAGCATTGCCACGTTGGATGGCAATGCTTATTCTTTGTCCTAGAAAATTGCCAGCCCTCTGGTCACCCGACACCTCAACCAGCTTTTGGCTTAATGACTTAAATAGATTATGAGCCGACGGGCCCCATGGACCAAGTGTCTCCACCCCAAACGGCTCAAAAATGAAACCGTTGCCGATGCAGGCATATTTGCGCCGTTTGAGAGACTCGGCATTGGCTGCAGCCATGCCTGCCTTAGACCCAGTGCTGGGGAGGTGGGAAGGCGCGAATGTGTCGACACACGTGGCATCCCAAACAAGTGGCCTTCCCATCCTCCACGGCACAAGGGTCATTCCGTCCGGCCTCTTGCCATCCTCACGCACCAGGCCATATAAATATAAATATAAATTGTATATTCATATCTGATTATAAATAGACCGAGAACCCCCATAATAGTTATTTGAGTGCAAAGACTAGTTCTCTTCCAGATTGATTAAGAGAATGCAAAGCGACAAGCAAGATAGACAGACAGCCCTGTGTTGCCGCTATTTCAGTCGCCACGTCACCCTTTGAAGTTCGCTCCACTTTTTGCCGAGCTCGTTTAATGTGACGACAAATAACTCAAACAACGGTTCTTTTTGATTTTATCCAATACGAGATGTTTTCGACTTTTTAATGTACTTCATTAGTAAGGTCGAGCAGACGCGCTACTTTTAGCATCGGTAATCCACGGCAATATGAAAAAATGGTTCGCTATTTGCGATTTGGCTTGTAACACACATGGCATACATATGAGACAATTTGTCAGAAACAAATTTAACAAGCTTATGGAAGATTTATTATGCTGACGTGCGGTTAATGCCCTAAAATAGACTTAAATTGAAAATTAATATTTCTGAATAGATCATTTATGATATTTTCTTCTTCCTGTTTAAGAGCCTGCCTCTTGTCGGAGGAGTGATTTCCAATTTTCTTTATCCTCGGCTAATTGTTCTATTTTTGATATGCTGGAAAAACTTTTTCTTGGTTATCCCCTCTCTCGTTTCCTTCTACCTTTTTTAGTTTTGATTTACCTACCTGCTCCGTGCTCCGTGGCGCAGCGGTCAACACGCCAGCCTGCGACACGGAGTGACCGGGTTCGATCCCCGGCCAGGTCAAGATGGAAAATGAACTTTTCCAAATTGGCCTGGGTCTTGGATGTGTATCTATATATGTATTTGTTATAAAATATAGTATCGTTGAGTTAGTATCCCATAACACAAGTCTCGAACTTACTTTGGGGCTAGCTCAATCTGTGTGATTTGTCCGTATATATTTATATATTAATTACAACACAAAAAGAGTAGATTACTCGTATACAACTTTTTTGCAAAGTCAGCTCGAAGCATCGCCCACAACCTTTGATGCATGGACGTATAAATAAGTGAAAGATTTTTTTATACGTTCATACTTTGATGCAGTTTTTTACTTTTTTTGATGAAATATGTTTATTATGGACAAGTTTAAAAATAATATTTGAGTAAAGAACCACCGACTGTTGATGAAAAAGAAGCTTGTGTACTTAGGCCTCAGACCACTCAAAATTCTCGCGAATTTTGCATCGCAGAAAGTACTTTTGAGACATTTTTATGTCACAATGGAATTTTGTTGAGACTATTGTATTGAAATGAGTATGGAAGTCAGTTGTTTAGTCATAAGAGTATGGCCATAAAAATGTATTTATAGGCATGTCGTTTTACATATTCAAATATTTGACTCAGCCGAGAATATATTCTTTGGGGAGTGGGAGGTGAGGTGTTGGTGACCTTATGGTTGTTTAAGTCAATAGCAGTTTTATGCAACTGCAAGAGGTGTGACTGTGTTTAGTAAAATGTACAGTTTTGTAGATTGCTGAAGATGTCTTATTACTTTCAAATACCAATTTTAGTTTCTTTAAAATTTGTTAACTACGTTTCTCTTTATTTATACGTAGAATGTGTCAGCTGCTTCTCTTCCCGCGCAGACCGTAGAAGCCGGTCAAGGGAATGGGCGAAAATCATGACAATAGGCAATGCGGCTAGCAACCTATCACTATTTTGATTGCGTTTTCTACCTTTACGCCCACCAGTACGCTAAACGTGACCATTCGGTTTTATGACTTTAATCTCTGTCTACCCCGTAAGGGATAAAGACGTGATAATATGTATATATGATTGAACAAAAATTTTTACACGCATTTTTTCCGTATTAATCGATCTTTACTTTTCTACGAGTATGTACTTACATGGTATACGTATTACAGCCATAGTAACAAAATAGCTATTGTTCATAATAAATGGTTATTATGTGTTTAGTTGTGGTAGAACCATGCGACCGGAAAAAATCATTTTTGCTAGTAGTATGAATGGGCCGGCTCGTCCGGGGAAGTACTTACGAGTACAACACTCTCACAGGAAGTCGACATGTCCTCCTCCAATTTTTTTTAATGTATATTTCACGGCATTTCCTTGAAAGGCTGGCAAAGCTTCTGTCACACCCTGGTGTTTCAGTTGTCCATGGACAGCGTTGATCGTTTCATATCATTCAAATAAAATGTATAATGTCAAAATTGTGTAGACAATCGGTCAAAGGAAACAATGAACTTTCTTAATATTAATAATTTATTAAGAAAAGTTCATTAGAAGCCCTCGCATTTTCCCGTGGCTTCATTATAAAATCAGAGGTTAGTTTCCGGAGCCAAAATACAATATGTGGCTTGACTTATGATTCCTCTTTATTTCATAAGTCAGGTCATATAGGATATTATATAATAGCTAGATTAGTGTTAATTATCACTTTGCCTAAGTCAAGTAGATATTATAATGGTTGGATAGTATATATTATATCTGGATTTATTACTTTCGCTGTGACATACGTATAGCCAACGATATTATATAACGCATCATAATTGAACGGAGTCCGGTCGCCGAACGTCAATCCCCCTATACAAGCGAATTGATATTTCCTCTTCCCGACGTATCCATACTTAATTACATTTCCGGACGTCACTCATTGTTTGAGAGCCCACTGAATGATAATGCGCCAGTATTAGCTTCGATGACAACCAGGACAATATATTTAATAGCTGTGACGAAACGTCGATAAAATATGGAATAATTAACTTGTATTGTGATATGATTGAAAGAGTCGAAGTTGATTGTTCACAATTATAAGCGATTTAATATATATGGATAGAAGTGATTTTTAGGGCTGCGTACCTCAAAAGGTAAAAAGAGACCCTTTTAGGATCACTTGGTTGTCCGTCTATCTGTCTGTCTGTCTGTCGGTCTGTCAAGACTTTTTCTCAGGAACGCGTGGAGTTATCAAGCTAAAATCATATCAAATACTCAAGGTCTATTGTCCCTTTACTTGGAGCTGTGAAAAAATCAAACTTCTTAGCTAACGCAATCAAAAGATAATTTTCGGGTTTTTACGACATTTGCAAGGGAATCAAAGCCTACAGGGTACTTCCCGTGAACTCATAACCGTGAAATTTGGTACGAAGTAACGTCTTATAGCACAGATAAAGGAACCATTGCGAAAAGTATAAGTTTTTAGTTACATCATATAATAAAAATATTTTAAATAATTTTTAACTTATTATAGATAACGGTACGGAACCCTTCGTGTGCGAGTCCGATTCAAACTAGGCCGGTTTTTTTTCATATTTTTACAGACTATGTAGCGTATTATTTGTCGTTAATTTAGGAGATTTTGTATGTGGTCTCTTGAGTTTCTTTATTCTTACTTGTATATGCAAAAATCGCTTAAAGTATGTTTGCTTATTTCTTTGTAGGATCAATAATGATAGCATGTTGAGGGATTAATTTTGACGAGCAGAAGCACTTAAGTCACCGTACGAAAGTTCTCTCGTTGTTCTTACTAGGTTTGGTGTAGTTTTTAAATAATTCTAGGGCTGACATGCCTTTTAGGATAAAAGACCTTTAAAAATAAAGAGGAAAAAGAAATTCTAGAAAATTTCAAGCAGTAAAGACAAATCATAACTATACTGATTTAACCTCTAAAGCATATAATTTAATTTAGATTAACATATCATACGTAATATATATGTATGATGATCCAGCTTTCTGAAAAAGTTAAAATATAACTTACATTTCTCCGAACTCTAGCCTTCCACGTACGCGCCCAAGAATTTTATGTTTCACGGTTCAAAGATTCAAGTTACCACTGAAAAATCAGCGCACGTAGCAGTTGGCTGTCCACGATAAGTTTGTACGGCAAATATGTACGGCCAATAAATACGAGTACAGGCTATGTGGATCGCTTTTTAATATGAGTTCTTCTGAAAACTGTACAGAGTCTTTCTATTTTATTTATGAGCCAACACACATATAACAGCCTCCGTGGTCCAGTGGTTAAGGCGTTTGCCTGTTGACCCGGGGGTCGTGGGTTCGATTCCAACCGGAAGCATACTTTGTTTAGTTGTTTCCAGTTTGGTTAGGACATTGCAGGCCTGAATCACCTGATTGTCTGATAATAAAGATGATTCCGTGCTTCGGAAGGCACGTTAAGCCGGTGGTCCCGGCTGCCATCTGGTAGTCGTTAAAGGAACCACGTCAGAGGCCGAGAGGCGGTTCCGAAGAACTCTGACACCAGGGTGTGCATGGTCGATTGACCGTGACACCTACTCGAAATGATGATGATGATGAGCCAAATGTAACAAGAATAAATTTATAATGTTATGATACTTAAATAATATTTCATATAAGAAAACCGACTTTGATCAAATCGAGCCGATTTTGACTATAATTTAATGGGACCAATTGAAAATATACCAGTTCAAGTAAAACATCAAACCGGTTTTAAAATGACGAAGAATTAAGATTAAAAATACATCCGAATCGAAGACCTCCCACTTTTATGAAGTCAGTTAAAAAGAAAAAAATGTGCGGTTCATTGTTTAGTCTACGCTATATCATAGATTTAGAATTGCGACACAAGGGTGGTGCACATCAGGCAGGCGGCCGGATGTAAACACTTTGCCAAATATCCATACTTATCCTTATTATATATAGTTAAATTATAAATGCGAAAATGAGTTTGCTTTTTGTTATGCTTTCGCGCCGTAGTTACTAAACTGATCATCATAAAATTTTGCATACCCATTGTCTGGGGTATATTTTGTCCCCAGGAAAAAGTACTGTTCCCCAGATATCGACATTGATGCGAGCGGAGCCGCGGGCGAAAGCTAGTCCATACTCCATACTAATATTACCTATAAATGCGATAAAATATTATAAATAATAACTCTGTCTGTCTGTCTTCTTTTGACGCTTCAACGATTGAACCTATTTGGATGAAGTTTGGTATGGAGGTAGTTTGAGGCATAGACATAGTGTCATTTTCATTTCGGGAAAATCTACTGTTAACGAGGGATCAACACTAACACGGACGGATCTGCATAAATGCTATCATAGCCTCTGGCTCCAAGATACGAATAATAATAATTATATCCAATCTCCAACGCACCTCGGTTGAGAACGCCTGGTCCGCCAAAATGCTTAGATAAGGAGAGTATCATTGTATAGAATGGCAATTAGTTGTATTTACGAGTAATAGGTGTTAAAGGCAATGTCTTTTCTTCCTATTGACGTGCTAACAACAAAACACTCTCAAAAAAGGCAAGGTTATAAAATAAGATGTTACCGCGAACTTTACAAATGGCCCATAGTCTCTGTCTGTCTTCATACTCTCTTCATCTTGTGGTGTTAATCACAAGCCAATAAAGAAGTGGATTGCGTATTCACATTCACTTTGTGTCAATAGTAAAAGCCTTATTTATGTTAATGGTAAAAGTTTATAGCTATTCTCTGAAATAATAATGGTGAAATTATAACTATTAATATCGTTGCGAACTTGGGCCTCGTGATCATTTATGCTTTTATTCGTGGCTTTGCTCGCATGCGACTATCATAACTAAAATTCTGGAATAAATTAGAGCCCGTGCAGAACATTGGTTTATTTCGATGTGAAGGACGGACAAACAATTTTCACAATTATTAGTGATTTTTCTCGGGATACTAGATTAGATGTAGGTATCCATTATATCCGAAAATAAGTAAGATGCTCACAGTTCACTTATACTACAGCAGTACTTAATTTCGCATTGATCGATCATCAGGTCCTTTTTAGTCTCCACTACGGGAGCTCGATCCTCTCTGTACTACTAGGGCCATACTTGGCCAGAGCAGCCAGAGGACTTGGCCTACACTCTCCACGCTGGCCAGACGGGTTGGAGAGGTCTCTTTGATGTTTATAAGCTTTGTTTAGCTTGTATTTCCTAAGTCGCCTATTACGACATCCACGGGAAGACTTGGAGTGGTCCTATTCTACTCTGCCGGATTCCACACGGCTAGCATTGATCGATCCTACAGCTTTATTTTGAGTGATAAATTTGTTGAATGGGAAATCGGGAAATCATTTTTGTACACATTAAATGTAAAATAATATTAATACAAAGTACAAATTGAATAGTCTTCTACTTAACTTGTATAGGTGATTTGATGGGGTTATCAGAAATGTGCAGTGTTGAGTCTTTTTCCGAGAAATTCTCGATAATTGGTGGAAATTTTTCACTCCGTGAGACGGAATTCCTGACAACAGAGAATTTCTCTCCGGCTCATTACTATAGGTACCTATCAAATTTTGAATTTACTTACATGGGATTTACGTTGCACGGGATATATGCGCTCTTTAGTCGCCTCTTACGACATTCATAGGACATAATGGAGTCCCTTCTAGGCCGGAAACCACACGGCAAACATAAATCTTCGCAAACTACAAGCAACAAAAACCGTTGTATATGAACAACATCAAAGTATTGTTCCTGTAATACGACAAGGTATAACTAGCAACAATAAAGATTGTTTTTATTAGGTTGCGTGAGAAATAATGTTGGTAGACTCTTTTTTCAGTAGTTCTGATATGGCGCCGTAAATTATACTGTAATTATATAGCGACGGTGTTTCACTTAACAAACGCGATAAAATTTATTCTAATTTCAGTCAATAGGTGGTGAAAAACAGTCTTTTAGAGCCAATTATTATGAGAATATATTTTGTGGGTTATCAGAGAATATATAAATCTAATGAAGAGGTGTACAATCTCTTCAGGTTAGGCATTCATATTTCAACATACATGTGGGATAACAGTTTTTGAACGAGTTGATGAACGGAAGTCGATGCATGTTTCTGAACAATGGTGTGCAAGCGAGAGGAGGAATGAGTGACAGGGATAGGTAGGACCACGGGGTAGGACACATTACTTTTTGGATACGATTACGCTGGCTGCCAAATGTGTACGCAATTATTATTTTATTTTTAAAATAAACGTTTTTATCAAATAAGGAAGATTTTGAGCCACGACTCCCATCCCCTATATACATACATTTTGTATAGTAAGTATTTGTATCAACATAAATATTACAATTTTATACGAATATAATCTCATCCGGCGGCACGTGCTATGACAAAGGCTGTGGCAAAGTTAGTACCAAAAGACATTGTTAGATGGCAGTAGGTCCACTGCTAGTCAACTAGATTATTAAGCATAGGCGGAAAATTATAGATTACACATTAATTTTAATGATAAAATTGTAATGTTAATAAAAATAATCGAAAATGCTTTTTATTGTAAGTTCTAGTAGGAATGTATGTTAAATGTAGGAAAATTATACCATCCTGATACCATCGAATCCGATGAGTGGCATCGGGTAAGCGCGCCCGGCCTTCCGAGCTGCTACTAGCTTTCCCCGATCATTTGAGTGGGTAGTATCCCAATACCTTCATTCCCTTTCCAGATCCAACAAATTCCTATCCTTCCCCTCCCTGCTTAAAAATACTTCCGATGGGCAGCAGCGTCGGATGAACAAGAAGCTAAAGAAACTGCGCTCGCCAACCCGCCTGGCAAGCGTGGTTACTATGGCAATATCCTCCCATGCAACGAAGGATCCTTGGGCGAGGCTTTTGTCCAGCAGTGGACTTCTAAAACGGCTGAAATGATGATGATGATGAAGATGTTTGTGTAAAAAGTCGCTCACCCGTACAAATGAGTGAAACATTTTTGAAGACGTAAGAAGACGTAAGAAGACGTACGACTTCTCCCCCCTTAGTGTGCGTTAGTTTGTTTATTTATTTTATTCTTCCTATATTTGTTTGTTAGACTTTTACGTATTTTCTTGTGTCACAAAAACTAATTATTTCTATGCAATGTATTTCTTAAATTATCTAGTAAGTATTTCGTAGCTAGCAGCCTAGAAAACCATTTGTTATTCTGTGAATAACGTTGTGGGCTACATTATTAATATTTTTTTTTATATACAAATTCTAAATCGTATAAGTATTTATAATGTAGCTGTTTGTTGTTCCCAATAAATAAAATAAAATAAAAAAAAGACAATATGGCTTTCTAGAGAAAATTTACTATGATAAAGGCTCAATTCCGTACGGAGTCTTCAAATGAAGCAATTTTCTTTTGTAATACTTTCTTACGTTCAGCTTGCAATAGAAAATGCAGTCTCCAGTAATGCCATAAAAACAATAATGCGATCGTAACATGACAGCCATTAAATTTTAAATCGTCTACGTTTACATTTGAACTTGATTTAAGCCGTCTATTGTGAAAGTATTACGGCTTTGTAATAAAATCATATTACAATGGAGCGACACGCAAAGTATCGTATAATAGCTGAAACATATTCTCAATTTATAAAAAGTACAGATGAATATACGTGTCGGCTCACTATAAAAATAAGGTCCACTTGGGGGAGGAAATATATACCACGACCTATTTTATTGCATCATTTTGGACTAATTCCTAGCACTTTGACTACCAGAATTCCAAATATACACTTACTCAGTTATGACACGTATATGTGTTTTAAAATTAAGTGCCTTGAATTTTTGCCTTAGGGGTTAATAATCAACCTATGTATCCGAAGCATCATACGCTTACATGTATTGCTTACTATTATATGTTTCATAATTTTGAAACACTGGCGACAAAGACATTTTTGAGCATAATCATTATGCACTTACTTGGCTCTGAGTACATTGTACTTAAATGAAGTGCCGATTCTGTGTCCATCTTATTTTATACGTGACATATAATATCAGAAACATGGGGCTCGCGTGCTTGTCGTCTGCCGCGACACGCGATCCTGGTAAATTGTATTTTTGAAATAAAAAACTCTAATTAATTCACAGAGAATAATGTAAGCAATAAGTAAAAATGTAATCTAAGGCCTGCCACTTCAGTAACTCGTAGTTTCTCGCCAATTTTGTTATTTATCCTAAGCTTTACTTTATACCTAGTTTCATTCATTACCTAAGCTTAACTTGAATGTGACTCTGCGCCTCTTGTGGCGCGCCTCCGCCGCACTGCATCTGTTAGTTTCTTGTTTTACATGTTTAGTAATACTAACGATAGTACGGCCTTGATTAGGGTTACAGGTCACAGGGAAAGAGGGGACATCGTAAAAAATATAACTATATACCTGACCACTATTTCACCTGACCCTGGATATATCAAATATATGGAATTTTCACGCCTGTACAAAATCAAAAATTTAAAGATATTAAAAGATTAAATCTTACTGCTTTTTTATGTCATGTAAATATAATTTTTCAGAGGATAAAATGTATCCATTGATGCTAAAAAGAGTGTATTGATTTTAGAGTTTATTTTTTCTGTAACTTCTATATACAAATCACACAGATTGAGCTAGCCCCAAAGTAAGTTCGAGACTTGTGTTATGGGATACTAACTCAACGATACGCCTCAACGGATTTAGACATATGCTCACCCAACGACATGGTAAATATTTTTTTGCACTGTCGTAGTGTTTTATTATTCTTTGAAAAAAACTTGTTCTGAGTAGAATCAAACATAATAGATAAGGTTCTATTAATAGCCACCAGAACCAAATTTACCAAACCTTTTTAGCATTAACCCAGCCATAACCCTGTCCATTGCGTGCACGTATCTGCAAAATTTCACGCATCCCTTATAATAATACGTGCGGTCTTATCTACCCTCGTCTTGATCAGGCCTGCCGAATACCGCGATAAAAGGTTACTGTTTCAGATCAGATACGAAAGGAGATATGGCGAGCAGTTAAAAAACGCATCCCTTTTAATGATACATACGTGTGGTTTTATCTTCCCTCGTTTTGATCAGGTCTGCCGAATACCACGATAAAAGGATACTGCTCCAGATTGGAGAATAGAGCAATTTTGGCCACGATGGTGACTGCGAAGGTTTGGTTGATCTCAATTTCATACGTTACTTGTAAAATATTCGTTGTAATCATCAAAATCAACGTATTTTGCAGCAATGTGGATGGTGAATACAACAATCGACTAAATGTTAAGTTTATTAAAAATATTACCGGCTATAAAAATAATATTAAATTGCGTTTTATTAAAAAACCTGAATATACCTAAAAAAACAGAAAGAGCAAAAACTTCGAAAATCCAAAATGAAAATCAGTTACATCTCCGTTTTTCTTAAATCTATAATCCCCACTATATCATATAGGCACTTTCGACGCACATCCGGCAATATTTCGTACTTCTAAAGGGATAACGGAACTTGAAAAAAAGAATTGATGGAGGCTACTCACGACCACGACCCTATTGGCTACTGACTGCCTTCAAGGGTTTGTGAAAATGCATATTGGCTTGAAGTAGCGATTAGGTATATAATTTTTCCAAGTGATTTCATATGGCTTCAAAGGTTGACGATGGAGTTAAAGGTTGCTGAAGAGTTTAAGAGTTATGGTTCCTTAATTACCGTTTGGGTTGCAGCTTCTACCAAAGATATGCATGTAAGTACATAGGTACACTCGATAAACATAACCCTTCTTCTAGCGCAAAAGTAAAACCAAACGTAGGTACTTCCATGAACACACATAGTATAATTAAGTAAAGTACTATCAGTTATAAGTAAAGAAGGTAGTTATAGAGTAAAGTAAGACAAATAATATGAACATCGGATTTCAATAATAAGAAAAAGTTAAAATCAATATTGGCAATTTTTTTTAGTGAGACCTGCATTAGTCCCATAGGAAAAGTATTATTGTACATTTAGATTTTTGTTACGCTACCCTGTAGCTTTCTTACTTATCTTTTCAAATGCCGGTTGACTGGAAGAAATCCCTTATTGAGATAAGTCCCCCCTTTGTACGTCATTAGTTTCTAAGAATTGCCTTTTGTTATGTGCAATAAAGAATTTACAAACAAACAAATGTTCATATCGACGGGCTGAATCACCTCTTTAAGGGGACATTCAAAAGTAGAATAAATGGGTATCTCTTGGATAGGCATGTAACATCCTCGTCTTCATCGTCACTTACCATCAGGTGAGATGGGAGACAAATGCCTAATTCAATATTTAGTAAAAAAAAGGGTCCCAAACGATCAAAATTTCACCGTGTATATCGGTAATTAACAGATAATCGCGTTTACTTCGCATTTAGGTCAACACATAAAAGGCGAACTTTGAAATCTGTAACCGGTTGAGTATCGCTGACGTGTAAATGTAAACAAAACAATGACTCGCTAATTCCCACCCCAGTGAGGTCACTAAGGCGCGCCGAGGAAAGTAATTATAATAAGGCTTACAAAAGGTGTCGGCAGTCGCTTAACGGTTACGTGTGGGCGGGCCTTTACTTATTTTTTGCTTCATCGTAAAATATTTCATAAAACGTCTATTCTCTTGCGAAGTAGACAAACCCCAGGTCTTTAAGATCAGCCATGTTTAGCATATTGGTGGGTGTACAGGTGGCAATAGGAATCAAAATAGTGATGTGTGGCTGGCCGCATCTCCTACTAACATACATATAAATATTCCACAGATTTTCGGCCATTCTATCGACGTTAACCCTTTTTTTTTTCCTTTTCTACCAGACGAGCGTCCACTATAAGTATTTTAATATTTGAGAGGATTAGAATTCAGATTTGCCCGCAAACTAAAATGTCAACTGATGGACCTATCAATCGAGGTACATAATATCAAAGTAGGAGACAAGTGCGGCAATTGTATGATATGACCCCTCCGCTCTGTAGTTGCACTTTTAAGATGTCATTTCCTATTGAGGTCACTAAGACGATTAAACAAAATGTATTGGTAGGTTACTTGTGTAAGCGAGATTTTAGCTAAATAAATAAATAAATATAAAGCTAATAGTGGTTATATCTTTTGTCATCATCATTATCATCAGCATTCTACGACCCATTGCTATATAAGCATCCTTTTGTCTGCGCCATTCCTTTTTATCTCCATAATCCAGTTCTTTCCAGCAATTACCCATTTAATATATTTCTTAGTTTTGTAACTAAAACAACGCTCCGCCTGACTAACAGGATCAACTAGATACGCAACAAAAATATCTGAAAAATTCACTGTCCCTTATGTCCCTAACAATTTATGGATCGTTTTATTTTTCTAAAATTCATGTGTATCTTCTAGTTTGCCAGCAGCAAGATAAGCTGTATCTAGTTCGATTAGTTCATTACTCGAACATGAATCGATTATTTTTTAAATATTTTATTGCAAAAACTTGGAACGAATACCTTTAATTGAACCGCATCGATCGTGACCCTAAAATATTTAATAGCTAATAGATATCAAGTACGGCAAGTACGTATCTAGACTACTTAGGTATAGCGCTAAATAGGAGGAAGTTTTTAAAATCCCACAAATGTCTCCATTACCCAGATTTATGATTCATTCCTTCCAAATAAAGTGACATCTTAGTACCGTGTTTGCAGCGTATTTTCCCTAGAGACTAGTTGGGGTTTCTGCTACCCTCCAAACTGCACCAATTAGTGGTAAAGTAAAAATGTGCAGCGGAACCACGCGTTACCTACCCGCAGGGGACGGGGTTCGAATCCCACGTGGCTTCTAATGGTGTTTCTTTGCTCAGAGGGTGGTTAGTTCTGCTTGCATATGGACTGCTTGTTATATCAATAAGCGAAGATAATGTAACAAAAAATTGCACTTTATCCTGACGCGGATTTTAGGGATCGCAGCGGGCGTATATTTGGTTTGTTTATTTTTTATTTAATGTCAGTGGAGGTCATAAAACAAGTGGTATTGCTATTGTATTTTATATTTATCAACTGATATATTAATATTGTTAAGTTTTATATTATTTATGAGTATAGGCACTTATAGGGCATTTTATATCGAGAATTAAAAAACTAAATTAGTTATCGAGATCGATCCCTCAGTATCAGTGCCTTTTTTCGGAATGAAAACTGTCTTATGTCCTTCTCCAGGCCTCTACTACCACCCCCATACCAAATTTCATCTTTATCGGCTTAGTCAGTAGTTCAAGCGTGAATAAGTAAAGACCACGGGTAAAGACAGATATAGTTACTTTTGCATTTATAATATGAATACAGTTATATATTATAAAATAAGTAATATATAAAGTACACATCATCATATTTAAAAAAATCTAAATATGTATAGCTATTTATATTTTGTTGTAAATTAAATTGAGAGAGTCACATCTCATCCTTTTTGTCACAAAGCATGTATCCAAGATTAATCACCATTAAGACAGATTACATTTCACGGTACAGGTACTTAAGTAAATAAATTTTGTATCTAACATTAATCTTTTGGATTTATCGGCGAGTTGGCGGGAAATTTTACTAGAGACGGCGCGAGGGCGGCCGACATATTTATAGCCTCCACCGATAAAAAACGAAACGAAACTGTCACTACTTTTTTACATTTTGGGAAAGTTATCTTAGTGAATGGTTATTTTTTTTAAAGACGATTAACTTGAAAGAAATGCTTGTAATCCTGTCAACGCTGTGTGTAATATTTTACAAATGTAGTAATAAAAGTGTATCGTTTAGTTTATTATAGAACGCGTAGAAACATCACATAGAAACTGTATTCAGGAATCCCATGGACTTTGAAACAGGTCTCAAGATTTCATTTTCACTTTAATTAAAGTAGAAGGCTACTGGTGCGAGTAAATTGCTATCATTGACGTTTCTTATTAGTCATTTTCATACCAGCCGATGGAAGTGGAAAAGTTTGTACTACTTGACCGACAAGGGGAGCGCCGTGAAGTAAAAAAGATTCCGAGTAATGAGAATATTTCGAAATGGGACCGTTTCCTGCATCCCTTTTGTTCGAAAAAGGGAAGCGAATAATCCCGATATTGATAAAACTGATTGTTAGTATGATTCGTCCTTCGCATAAACAGCTGAAGTTATTCGACCGGTGGGTTCGGCCGGACGTCCATCGACTGTGAATCGAACTGCCGTCGATGTGTCGCCTGGCAGGAAGGTTTTTACTGCACTCGGGGGAAATACACTGAATCGCAGTAAAGCCGTGTTCGCAAACATGAAAGAACAATGTGCCATGTTGTTTGCAAGCAGTGACACGTAGTTTCATCAGTGTCTCTCGTTCTTTGAACTCTCAGCGTCTAGCTTAAGTTTTACATGCATGCCTGTTCTAATGTCGTAAAGTACACAATGAGATGACTTTATGTATACAGGCGGACTGCCGACATGTTTGAGACCAGCTGTTCTAGTTAATGTTCAACTTTTATCGTTCTTGTATTCCGATTTGAATTTTAATTCAATTGTAGACATCGATGTAGCGAAGCGCATTATAAGTCGAGACGAGTTTTAGATCTTTTGATTTTAGCTGCAGATTGTACAAGAATTTCATTGCTAGCTTGACTGGTAAGTATGGTGTAATTTAATTTAAAACCCGATCATGACTTGGGAAACTGGTGTTAAAAGAAAACAAGAAGTGATGCAAAACTCAATATCATAATCAGATATTATACCGATTGTCTCATGTAATTGGTACCTTTGCATCTGACAATGTAATAAATTGAATACATTATTGTCAATAACTGAATAAAAAGTACCGCATTATGATTTCAAAATGTCTGTCAAGAATAATCTCAATAATGTAATGTATGCGTCCGGCGATATCTTGATCGAAAAAATAAAAAATTTTAAACATCGGAAGCAGATATCGGCCGCTGTAGACAGTGACAGTCGAAATTTTTCATTTCTTTAGCTTTTGTGTTTCGCGGCGGGAGTTTACACGACCATTTTATATATTTCCTGGTCCGATTCAATCAGGTACATTCGCCGCATGTGGCTCATTGGGCAACTGAATTATACCTTTCGAATAAACGTGAACATCTGTGCTCTCTGTATTCTTTAGTATTTATGTTACTGGCCAGTAACTGTATTGTGAAATTTATTGTTTTTTATTTTGTTTGTCATAGCTACTATACTTTTTAATAAAATGGTAGTTGGGGCTCAACTCTTTTGTTATGGGTTTTGAAGTGTTCACTAATGGTACTTTATGATTATCTACGAATGGAGCCACAATAATTTAATTTTATTACTTTCGTACAGCCCCTGTCGTACATTATTATTATGGAAGATACAATATTTTTGTATTATGTAACAATTTAGGTAAAATTTATTTGATGTGCTTTGTGTTAGAAGTAAGTAGGTAAGTACTAAAAGTGTGTTGAAAGTAATCTACAAATATATATATATATATATATATATATATAAAAACAATACGCTGTAAAATCTTACGATACTTGAAAGATCATTGATAATCAATGATACTTATATTTATCTTTCTAACAAATTGTATTGAGTGTGTCAAACATAACACTTACATTATGAAGCATTTATTTTATTAGTAATTAAATAATATAAGAACACATTTTTACATGCAACCTATTTTTTTTAATCCACGTTGTATTGGTAGTATGTTATAGCATGTTATAGTTAATTTTTCTATGCAATAATTTAAATGACCAGTCCTAATTATTTCGTTACTAAGAGACGTTTGTATACGTGTCTGTAGGGGGTATTTTATCATGTACCTGGTGACGCCCCGTCGCGACGACATTCGGACTTACTTTCATTAAGTACTTACTTATAAATAACTCCATTATCATAACATGATTATGAACATCATAATATATTGGAGATTCTGTCGTTTTGTATAATTAAATTGTCGTAAAAAGTATGTTTTCATTAATTTTATGGGAAACAGATGGCCGGAGGCAATGTCGTTGAAGAGTTTTATTTTACATGACACCCACTTATGATATTTTTATAAAAAATATATAAATTATGCATTACTAGCTGCATTCACGTGTCAACCGCGGCTCCGCTCACGTGAATGTCGATCCTGCGGGAACAGTACTTTTTTACGGGATGAAAGGTAGCCTATGTGTTAATCCAGGTAATATCCTATCCGTATGCAAAAATTTGTCATAATCTGTTCAGCCGTTTTGGCATGAACGAGTAACAAACATCCTTCTTTACTTACAAGCTTTTGCGTTTATAATATTAGTAAGGGTGTGAAAAGGTTTTCGACGGAATTTATTCAGAGAGTTTAAACTAAACTTGGCTTGAAAATTTCTCAAGCAAAATAAAGCAGTACTGGAAAAGTATTTTTTAAGAACGCCGAAGAACGACCTAATCTCTATTCAGCTTTGTAGGAACTCGGAAGCGGACCTCTATCACGGTCCGCATACCAGAAGCGTAAACGAGCTGTAGTGTCGTTATTATCGATAAAAATATATTTATCGATGAAAATGTAGTCAATAGTCTTTTTTTTACTCATCAAATTTTCCGGTCTTGAGTATTCAGTTAAACAGTCATTAATATTTAGATTTTTTTTTGTCTGATATTAGATCCTCTTTGGGAGTTGTTTTTTGATACTCATACTAATGTTTATATATTTTAGAGGATTATTGACGGTAGTGGATATATTTGAGACTATAATAAATTTTCAATTTGAGGATAAAAGATCGAAACAAATATTCTACATACTAGCACAAGAAAAGAATAAGAACCACTCATTGTATATCAATCATTATTTTATAATAGAACGCGAAAATATAATAAACGGTCATCTCTACTAAAAAAAAAATTATAATTAATTGAGCGTTATTAATAGTATTATAATTAATTGAGCGTTCTTTTTTTTTGTCAAATTGAAGTAAAAGTTAAAGTATTTCAAGTCTTGACATTGAGATATTTGCGGGAAGCTAACCAGCTCATGAATATTACTTAACTTCTTACCAACTATGAAAATTGCTTTGTAAGTCCAATTTGCATGTCAATTTATAATTGCACCGCTTGACTTGCTGTGTGCTCGCGTAATTTATGGCAGAAAACGAAGATTTATTATGCTTTTTACGATGGCTAAATTATTTATTTCCTTCAAATGACGAGTTTATAAATTATGTCAAAGAACTAATTTAACGATATTTGTTTGCATGCCTAGATGTTATTTATATAGTTAAAAATCTGCCGCCAATAAATTTTGCTACAATAGGAAATAAAAAATAAACATTTGTGTATAAAACATATCTCAGCCAGAACTTTTTAAAGTGAAAACATGTATTAATTGTTTTATTATATTTGTTTTCTGTTTATGCATAGAAGTGTTCATAGACTTAAAAAGGTGTCTAAAGATAGAGAGAATCCAGTGTTACTGTTTCGGTACGTACGTATATTTTTTGAGACATTTACAATAAAAGCAATTTTTTTATACAATAAATAATAAGTTAAATAAAAAAACCAAAGCTTTTTTTAATTTAAAAAAAAGCTTTGCTTTTATTTTATTTGTAGGATGACAAACGAGCAAGCGAGTCACCTGATGGTAAGTGATCACCGCTGCCCATGGACAACTGCACTACCATGGTGTGACAGGAGCGTTGTCGGCCTTTCAAGGGAGCCGGCGTTAAGGGGATAACATGGGGGGATGGAAGGATGGGCCTCCGAATCTCTCACTCACAGAACGAACCATAGAAGCGGTATAGCTTCTACTTAAACGTCGATTTTTGTGTGCGAGAATTTATTATTCAGAAAATAGGTCTTTACAGACATTTTTCCACGTCAAATCATATTTTAAGGGATCTAATTTAGTAACATTCATATAATTAATTAATTCATTTTTAAAAGCTACAGACTACTACTAGCCTTTCGGAACCGCCAACTGCAGAGAAGAAACGCTAAAAGAAATGCTTTTCAACAGTAAGTATCGACAAACGTCCAGCACTGTGAGTTATTCAGCTTCGTTGGTCCACACTCCGCTAAATTTTCGAGGAAACTGCGATGTTATTACGGAAGGTGCCACCTCTGCGCTATGAATTCTACTAGGGAGGCAATTTCCGCTTTACGACGCTCGCGCCCTGGAGAACGCGTATTAGAGGCTCACTGTGACCATACTCTAAGTTTTAAGTAGGTACTGTGAAAAATACAACCTTGATAGAATTTTCGACAAAAAATAGGGTAACTTTAAAATCCCGAATGTGTTAGACTCATAGTTTTTTTTTTAATTTCGCGCTTAATCTCTAAGTTATTTATATAAACGGGTCTTAGAAAAACCTTTTTATCTTTGGTTTTTATTTAAATTGAATAGCATAAATCACCGTTGGAAATGAAGTGATATCTTTATCACTTGAGCTCTCTTGAGCTTCAAATAAATTACAATTAAGTAAACAACACTTTTCAGTTATCAACCTTACGAAAAATTCGATTAAAATTAAAAAAGAGTATAAAAATATGATAAAAGGTCTTTTTTACGTACTAGTAAGAAAAAAATTTGGTCACCTCGAAGACAACAGCTTATTAAAATTTTTCCTTATAGTCTCGGTGTCATAAGATACTGCTCAGCTCTAGAACATAATATTTTAATTTTAGATACACTCGGAAAGTACGTGTTGCAAACACATTTTAAAAATCTCCATTCTTGGAGAGGAAAGTAGTTTTCTATAATATGAGGGAATTAAATGTTATCTTCGTATGTATAGTAACATTAAAAAAATCGGTTAAACGCACACATCATATAATATTCAAGTACAACACTATGAATCCTTCCCCCCTTGCCTTAATATTATATTTTTATTACATATTTGTTGTTAGAGCGACAATAGATATAACACGTTCTGTGAAAATTTCAAGTCTCTACCTATAATGATTTAAGAAGTCGGTTGATAAATACAGCCCTGTGACATACGGTTGGACAACGGAGGCTTAATAATAAGGTCCTCTTTTATCCTTTGGGTACAGAAACCTAAAAATGAAGATTTGAGATGATTAAAAGGTGTAAATGTATATATTGTGTTAGGATAAGCCTTAAGAAAGTATTTTCGTAATTTATTAATTAGTAGTTACATGTAGAATTTGCATTGCGTATACTCCGTTGCTGAAGTACATTCGCTATAAACCATATGATGGTCTCCGCACTATAATACCAAGAAGGAGGATACGGTGGAACTACCATTAATCCTCCAACACCGAATTTGTCTTACCAGCAAACCAAGGTTGCTGCAAAGTTACTACTTAGGTATTAAGAGTGTTTGGAGCAGTATTTACTGTATACTTTACAAAGACTTTAAGTACTGAAATCAAAAGTAAATTACTTAGCAGCAAGTCCATAAAACCAAAATGAAAGGTGCGTATTTCACTAAAATTTCCTTACTTTCGCTTCGTAACCCGCTCTCGGGCTAAGAAAACCATTCAATTTCAATCTAATCCTGCCAACGGTTACCGTTGGAGAGAGTATGACGTAACAGCCTCGTTGTCGGAGTAACAGCGTTTCCTTCTGACTCCTTTCGTAGCTCCCTTTAGCCACGACTAATAAAAACTATTTTTTTGTAAGGAAAAAAGACAAGAAAAAATATTGTTTTGGCTTTAACAGACTCAACATTAACATTTATTTACATATAACTGAAAAAAGTTTGTCTTTTTTAATGATAATGTAATTTTTTGTTATGTTGCATAGCGCAAACCCTTCCATGTAAATATATATTTTATTTTAGTTGTGTCTAACCATGAGACAAACGGTTTTAAAAATGTGGGAAATGTTGTGCCTCCCGTTTTAAACATACGAATATGAAAGGGCATGAAGAAAAACTAGATTTTGGAATTGTGTTTAGAATAATTGTGTTTTTTGAAGTGAAAACTTCTTTAGTAGCGTTCTGCACTTTATGATATGGGTAAAAAAAAGTTAAACTCGCGTCAGGATACGTGACCTGATCGAAAATTCTTAAGACGTACGCGTGACCGCCGCTGCGGCGTAGGAGAGGAAATAATATCCCCCTCTCTTTCTACCGCGCAGAGTTTTCACTTATACCGACACTTCCGGAGTGCAACCAGTTTCTTTTTTTAATAAAATGAGTGCGTTTGACCTATATTTTTGCCTGATGAAGCAACGATGAGGTCTAGGGCGGTACACGCAAACTCAAATATCTAATGCCTATTCACTCTTGCCTTGAAAATCCCATAACTGAACGAGGATTGTATTTTTAACCTGTAATATACAAACAAAACCTTGAAATGTATGTTAAATGTAGTTGTTCGTTTTTGCCTACTACTTACACATTTATTGAATTTTATTTCCAATACTATGGAAATAAAATTCAATAAATGTGTAGCGAAAGAAATACACATTTTTTCCACGCTTATTTCTTCTATCTTCAGCTTCATACACATTTATTGAATTTTATTTCCATAGTATTGGAAATAAAATTCAATAAATGTGTAAGAAGCTGAAGATGGAAGAAATAAGCGTGGAAAAGATGAAATCCTATGCCCAGCAGTAGGCTGTTGTGGACTTAGACTGATGATGATAATGAGGTTATTTTACAACTTAGGGTCTTAAGATTTAATCTGGAGACAAACTCACTAGTAACAACAGGTTTGTTCTTTCTTCACTTTGAAGCGATTCCACGAATTCACGCCTAAATGTACGCGAGCTCTGAAATCAAATGGAACTAATTTGCCGAGCAATTTCTCTGATTGAGGTTGGCAGTGGTGATCCGATTTCAGTTATTTTATTTGCATAAATGATTCGAAAATTCTGTAATGAGTCAATTACAATGTGCGCAAAAAAATTTGAATCTCTCTGATGATTTCGTATGTTAGGTTTTCCTATATTTTTATACTTGTAAATAATTAGTCAACTATTGTGTAAAGTTAGTATAATTTCATATGTAAATTGTAAAGTGTATTTCGTATAAAATGCTTATTATATATTCATATAGCAGCAACAGAAATACACAATTTTTAAAGTCAGTGTCTACGTTCAAACTCTTAAACTTACAGTCCTCTAACAAACAGACGGAGAGCGGAGGCTTAGTAATAAAGACTGCAAAATAGGAATATTTTAGGCATATAATATACCAATTTTTTCGAACGAAACCCCAACAACGACCAAAACATAGAAATTTCCTCCAGCACTTTATCACCTCGCAATAATAAATTCATAGCAGTCTTCACGACAAACATACGAGGTCTTGCCCCTCTTAATATTGCCAGGTGTCGTTATTTCCCCTTTATTGTCGGCTGGCAATAATCCTAAACGTCTCGTCTGGAGCAGACCTAATAATGCTTTGGGCAAACACGTCGTCTGAGAATGGCTCGTGATATTAAACGTTGTAGCAATTTATACGCAGGTTGATATTAATTCGGGACTGAGATTAGACGCATTTATTTCTTGAGTATTATATGAGTCAAGCTTTTCCCGTGCGACTGCGTCCGCTTAATTTAGATATAGACTGCTAGCTTTTATTCTCGGCTTCGCCTGCGTCACTGTCGATCCCTCGGGAAAAGTACTTTTCTCCGGCATAAAATGTGCGCGATGTCTTTCAGACGTTAAGAGCCCGCCATGTGCCAGGCGGCGTGGCGATACAAACGCGGATGGTCTAAACGCGTTGGTTACTTTGGATATTTTCGTTTATTAGGAATATTCAAGGGTTATTCGAAAAATAAAAACATATGATGGCTGCCTTATCTGTAATGCAATAATAGTCAAAAGTTTCAAGGTAAATTTTAATGTATTTGGTGAATAATGCTATATACCGAGTAAATTAGACGTGATTTGGAGGCAACTTTGCAAATTTTTTCTATCGAGAAAATTTAACGCAATCGTGTTTTTGAGTCATAGTTACCAGAGTTAGTCCTGAACTTTGCTGCATTTTTATTTCAACTTGAGTATTTAATTATTATTGATATAACAGTCAATCATGCAAAGCAGTGTGAGGTAGTACGGACCCAAAGATTGGTTCAGTAGATAGAGCGTGAACAAAAAACAAACTCACATTCGCATTTATAAAATTATTATTAGCTTTCGCCCGCAGCTTGGCTCGCGTCCACGTCGTTTCCTCGGGAACAGTACTTTTTTCCGGGATGAAAGGTGGCCTACGTCCTTTTCCATACTCTACAAAACTTGTATGCAGAATTTCATGATGATTGGTTCAGCAGTTTGGTAAGCAAGGACTTAATAAAAGAATAATTCACGGGAAGCATACTTTGTTAAGTTGCTTCCAGTTTGGTTAGGACATTGCTGGCTTGAATCACCTGATTGTCTGATAATAAAGATGATTCCGTGCTTCGGAAGGCACGTTAAGTCGTTGGTCCCGGCTGCCATCTGGTAGTCGTTAAAGGAACCACGTCATAGGTCGAGAGGCGGTTCCGAATAACTCTTACACCAGGGTATGCATGGTCGATTGACCGTGTCACCTACACGAAATGATGATGAGATATAGACTACTAGTTTTAATTCTCGGCTTCGCCCGCGTCAACGTCGTTCCCCCGGGAACAGTAATTTTCCGGGATGAAAGGTAGTCTATGTCTTGTTCTCGAATTGGACATTTTTCGTGTTAAACATTTTAGACCTGTCACTTTATAATATAACTAATAGGTATCATTACCACTAAGATTTTTATAAATTGTAAAAAACGTTAATAAGAATAATGGGCAAGAAAAAAGACGTAGCCTTGTATTTATTATGTAAATACTTAGCAAGATTATTCTCATGTTACTACACTCTATTAAAAGAAAGTTAAGAACAAGCATCATGATAACAATGAACTCAACAGTTGCCACTACATTAAAACAGCCAAGACAGAGAGTACTTCATTTCACCCTTGCCTGCTCTAGCGTAAAAACTAGTTGGTAATTTTGAAATTCTGGAATCAAGTCGTGTAAATCATAGATCCGTAGGACGTAAAAAGGGTCTTTTTTTTAGTAAACAGTTATTTTAGACTTGAAGATTCCGAAGAAAATTAAATATTTTTTATTAATTATCTCGTTTTGGGAAATATATAGTATATTTTTTTTCTTAACAGAATAAGCCAGCACTAAGCATCTTCAGTCATATACATACTTAACCATTCATATTTTTCTTAGGCTAAAATAATTTTACTGGAAGAAGCATTCAAAAATGAATTATTTCAAAATATAAAAAATCTGACTGCCTTTTTGACAGTTTACGTCCAATATCGATTTTTGCTAACGTTACTTAGCCTATGACGCTTCGGGAAAGAATACGAATCTAATGATACCTCCACACTTCACAATCGGCTAAGCCGTTAAGGCTACAGAAAACGACAATGGAACAGACATACTTACATACAGACATACTTACATACATACATATATACGCGCGTAAAACAATACCCACATTTTTGGTAGGTCAGTCGGGTAAGTACAAAAAGCGACAGCGAGGATTTATTGTATCATACGCCGCGGACTCTACAAGACTTGCTGTAGAGTTTCGAGTTATGAGGGTTTGACATTTATTTGGCAGTTACCAGTTTCGGTTCAAATTCAATCTTGCCGAATTGTTTCTCAACTGTGGTCCCAAAGAGATTAAAGGCAAATTGGCAAAGATTAAGATAACTCTGTTGTAATTAGCTTTTTGGGCAAACTCTATTATAACTTCAGATTAGCAGCATCTCATTTTATTTAGATCATCGTAGTTCAACCCTTGACCCTCGAACTTTGGTGATTTCGATTTGTATGCGAAAGAGCGTCTTGTTTTCTTGTAACATTTTAAAAGTTTATTGAACTATTAGCTTTTACCCGCGGCAGTACTTTTCCCCGGGTTGAAATGTATACTATGTCCCTCTTTGTACCCCAGACAACGGCTATGCTAAATCTCATGATTCATGATGATCTGTGCAGTAGATACGGCGTAAAGGCGTTACAAACAAACTCACTGTCGCATTTATAATTATTAGTAAGGAAGTTAGGATCAGGATAAGGATTTAGCATTTAAACTAGGATTTCATGTAATTTGTTACTTTTACAAGCAGTTTAGTTTTGCACGAAACCTACTTACGAGTTACGACATTTGAGTATATTGGAATAGCCATCACTAAGATGAAAAGTTGAAAATGATATTTTATTTCGGCATTAAGATTAAAACTGAAGTAAGTGATATTACCTATGTTTTTAATCCATGTGGTCGTTAGTTACTCGAATAGGTATTTCTAGTTTCGTATGGTTACAATGATGTTTACGTCTTGCGGTCAAACCTCGAGAAAACAAATTCGCAAGTATACCCAGAAAGGTGAATAAAAATACTCCTTTCCAATATAAACTAACGATCGACCCAAATCCATGAACTCAATGAGTCCCCTCATTTTTCCTGTCAGCGAAAACTTGGCGCGCCCGGACCTTTCTCTCGAAGCCCGGAAAGCCTTGCTCGCTTCCTTTGACAAATCGACGAGATTTACTTTCATTATGTTGGTCAGCTGGCTCAAATATTGGCCATGGTTCGGCCAATATTTGAGCTGAGACAAACAATGCCACTAAAAGATTTTTGTCGTAAGATGTAACCTTAAAATCTACATACACACATACATACATAGTGTCTTTTTCCCTTGCGGCGTAGACCAAGCCTAGGTCTATAAGACCTGAATACCACGTTTAGTATGTTGGTGGGCATTAGGTGGAAAACGGAATCAAAATAGTGATGGGTTGCTAGCCGCATCTCCTATTAACACGATTCCTCAGATTTTACCCATTCTCTCGATCGGCTTTTACGATCTACGCGGGAAGAGAAGCAGCTGGTACATTCTACGTTTTTAGGGCTCCGTACCCAAAGGGTAAAAACGGGACCCTATTAATTTTGCTCCGCTGTCCGTCTGTCTGTCTGTCCGTCTGTGACCAGGCTGTATCTCATGAACCGTGATAGTTAGACAATTAGAATTTTCACGATGATGTATTTTTATTGCCGCTATAACAACAAATACTAAAAAATTGAATATAATAAATAATGAAGGGGCTCCCATATAAACGTGATTGTTTTTATTGTTGCTCTATATTCAGGCAACAGGTAGACGCTTAAATATTCACAGAATATTTAGTAATATTTTCACTTTTAAAAATAATATTAAATAATAATAAAATTAATATTAAAAGGGGGCTCCCATACGACAGACATGATATTTTTTCCGTTTTTATAGGTAACGCTACGGAACCCTTCGTGTGCGAGTCCAACTCGCACTTGGCCGGTTTTGTTATTATAAGATGGTAGGTATCATTATAGGAACATATAAGAAGAAGTGTAACTGTATGATGCTAATGAGAAGTAGCCGGGACTTTCTTTCATACTGTTGATCATAGTTGGCCCAAACGTTGGCCACACTAACATCGAAGATTGAATATTGATAGCGGTTTTAACCTTTCACAGTGATGAAAGCACCGCCCAGGTGAGATTGGAATATTAAACTCTCATTTCTCATTTAAATTCATTGAAGCAAAACTTTATTGCTGTCTGTAAAAGTAGCAAACAAATCAATGAAGTCTTGTCTAGGTGTTTTTTGTATGGACAAAAGATGTTTTGTGTTCATACATATATTTTGTTTGCATTCAGCTCTGAACGTTGAAGTAATAACTAACGGTACTTATAAAAACACATGTGTTTATTTTTGCCACAAAACTCGACTATTTTTTATTAAAAACGTTTGACTAAGTACAAGTTTTTTAACTTACAAATATTTTATGTCATAATTTAATACGAGTATAACAGAATAGCATTAAATATATAAAAAAAAAACACATTTATAAAAGTACGAGCTTTCGCCTGCAGCTCTGCCCGCGTCAATGCCGATCCCTCGGGAATAGTACTTTTTCCCGGAATAAAAGGTAGCCTATGTCCTTCTCCGTACTTCAGAGAAATTGTATGCATAATTTCATAATGATCGGTTCAGTAGTTACGGCGTGAAAGCGTAACAAACAAACAAACTCACTTTCACATGTATAATATTAAGTAAAGAATAATTTTCATATTTTTGTTAAGCATAGTACTTGAACGAGTAGACACAAGGAGTAATATAAAGCAATCTTGTTGGCTTCAACATTGGACATACATTAGCCGAATATTTGTATATCACAGTGCCTGCTATAGTGGGCCAGGCAGCAACAATAATCTTTAGAGGGTAGAGGGAAATTCACCTGTCCCTAAGTGATAGAGCCTATAAAAATAACAGTTATACGTAATAGACCAGTTTATGTTTAGGGTACAAGTAAAAGCTAATAAAAAAATATAGGTATTTTTGACCAAAATTACCTTATTTTAGCAATTAAATTATGATAAGACAGCTTTCGTCAACCACTGGGTTTCCAAAACACGTGAATGATATGCTGAAGTTGTGACATCACTACTCTGTAGTATTTTAAAGGAATGTTTCGGCCAATACAAAGGAATGGAAAATGAAGAACCAAATCAAAAGTATTATAGAAATGGCTGGTACAATACACTCTTCTTGTAGTTCCAGTCATCATCATCATCATCATCATCAGGTCCTTCTTAGTCTCCACTGCAGGAGCATGACCCTCTCTGTACTACTAGAGCCATACTTGACCAGAGCAGACTGAGGACTTGGCCTACACTCTCCACGCTGGCCAGACGGGTTGGAGAGGTCTCACAGATGTTTACTTATTGTACCAGTGTCAACGTAAAAATAATTAAATGAATATAACTCATATTTGTGCATGGCCAATAGCTACATATGTATTAATTTGATCATATCATCATCATCATCATAATTACAGCCGCAAAAACTCCACTGCTAGACAAGGACCTCCCCTAGGATTATTCGCTCCATGGGAGGACATTGCTATACTCACCAAGCTTGGCAGGAGGGTGGCGAGCGCAGTCTCCTTGCCTTCATGTGCTTCTGACGCTGCTGCCCATTGCAAGCATATTAAAGCTGGGGAAGGATAGGAATTTGTTGGATTTGGTAAGGAAAAGAAAGGTATTGGGATACTATTCACTCGGATGAATGCGGGAAAAGCAACTAGCAGCTTAGGAGACCGGGCGCGCATATCAGATGCCATATCTGCAACCACATTTTTTTCATTTCATTTCATTTATTTATTTCTTAACAATTCAAAATTGTGTTGAAGACATCCTAAAACATGTCATATATTTATACTAATAACATTAAAATTATTTAATGTTATTAGTATAAATGTATAAAAGAAAAAGAAACAATAACAGTTAGAATGTCATAAACTTAAAAATAATTGTGAATGTCATATAATTTCTGGTAACACATAAGCTATTATTATCGCTCCTCACGTCTAAGAAATTCATCTACGGAGTAGTAACACTTTTCCACAAGATATTGTTTTAATCTATTATTGAATTGCACAAGACAAGCAGTTGAGGATGACGCCCCTGATCATATCAACTAATAAAAATATTCATAGACTAGACTAGCTCCGTGGCGCAGTGGTCAACACGCCAGCCTGCGACACGGAGTGACCGGGTTCGATCCCCGGCCAGGTCAAGATGGAAAATGATCTTTTTCAGATTGGCCTGGGTCTTGGATGTGTATCTATATATGTATTTGTTATAAAATATCGTATCGTTGAGTTAGTATCCCATAACACAAGTCTCGAACTTACTTTGGGGCTAGCTCAATCTGTGTGATTTGTCCGTATATATTTATATTTATTTATAGAAAATCTATACTAATATTATAAAGCTGAAGAGTTTGTTTGATTGTTTGTTTGTTTGAACGCGCTAATCTCAGGAACTACTGGTTCAAATTGAAAAATTCTTTTTGTGTAGAATAGTCCATTTATTGAGGAAGGCTATTAAACATCACGCTGCGACCAATAGGAGCGAAGCATCAATTAAAAATATTTTGAAATCGGGGAAAAATTATTAATCTACGCACATTTTAATTTTTTTAAAACATAAATTGCCGTGGACGAAGTCGCGGGCAACAGCTGGTACCAATAAAGCGCAATTTATTTTAATGATCCCTACTTTCTGCACACTAACATTATCCCGAATTTCGCTAACGAGCCGGACAATGTACAGATTTGTGAAATTTATCTGAAAACATTAAGCTTTTATTACTATTGCGGTGAAATCCCAGCGAGATTAGGGTAACTAATGTAGGTTTATTAGTGGAAGGCTTTTACTGGACCTTTGTTTTTGGAAAACGGAGATTAGCATCAGGGTCAAGGCTGAGAGCCGAAGGGGAAGGAAGACATATTCATTAGAGCCAGGAAAAAGGTCCAAGGTTTTATACTAATGCTGATTACGCTTTCCTTTAGCTAGGTTTTCTTCAAGCTTAATTGACACAAGAAATAATTATCTTTCTAGTTTCATTTTCTCTGTAGAAAGACCAAGGTTTTTATCTGATGGAAAAATTTAATCTACGGTGGTAGCTTTTTCGCTCTAGCTGTTTTTAAAACTTTAGTAAGGTTTAAGATTTCTTTGAAGATCTGAATTACTATATATATTTAGGAAGAGGGAGATTGTATACCAATATGCGACACACTACACAACAACTACAATTTTAATTCTCTCAAAACTTTTCAAATATGTCATCAGAATTAAAAAAAACTACTACAATTTCTTTTTCCCATAAGGGATAGGCAGAGCTAAGGTTTGTAAGCTTAAAAACCATGTTTAACATGTTAGTGGAAAACAGGGTTGCTAGCCGCATCGCCTACTAACATGACTCTTTAAATTTTCACCCATTCCCTCGATCGGCTTTTACGATTTGTATTGCTGGTACAATTTATGTTTTTTTTTTCTCTTAGACTAGCATAGGAGCAAAACGAAAGCATCTTTCAATTTATTCAATGTTCTCTAAAACAAATGAACTGATTTAGTTTTGATGTTGTCCACAATCATGGTTTCAATTTAGAAGGAATGAAAGTCGTGCTTGTTATTTGGTGAACTAAAACAGCGAAGTTAGTTGTTTAATCTTTTCTTTTTTGTAATAATTTTATGGAGGTTGCGCGTTTTTGTATGAAATGAAAGAAAAAAATCTCTGGCTCATATTACAAACACAATAAAACACAACAAACAAGCAGTGCCTTCTTAACAAATAGGTATCTGTTTATTTCCCTGTTTGCTCAGTAGAGCTGCGAAATATCTTTGTTCACATTTGTATTCGGCGAGATTACTCAGACCTTCGATGTAAATGTTTGTGTTATAACTTTAGCTGCTTGCTATTGAGAAATTGTATATTGTGTAAATTTATGGTGAATTTGAATGTGATTTTGTAGGGTTATCTTAGTAAATGCGTTTGCAGTTATTTTTGGAAACATTAAATTGTACGTGATAGATATTATATCATCTACAATATATGGAATCAATATATTGTACCTAGATGATATAATATTTAATTGATTCTGCAGCTTTCTAGTAATTGATTAAGAAATTAAATTAGTAATGGCGGTAGTTGAAATTATCATAATAAAATATAAATATATATAGGGACATATCACACTAATTAAGCTAGCCCCACAGTAAGTTGTGAATTGTGTTGCAGGATACTCACTAACTCAACGAAACTATATTTTATAATAGATATTTATAGATAAACATCCAAGACCCAGGTCAATCTGAAAAAGATCGTTTTCCATCATGATCTGACCTGGGATAAACCCAGGTACCCTTGTGTCGCAAGCTGGCGCCTTAAGGCGATACCACTGTAAATAAGGTCGTTCTGAACCTTATTTATCTCGCAAAATACTTAAATTAGGAGTTTCAAATCTAAGTAATATGATTTTTAACTATTTCATCTCCAAAAATTGAAGATGAAAACACGTTTTGATAAAATTTTCTCGATAGAAATATTTTTTGAAAAATGTTCTTCGTTCGCAGAGTTTTTGTTATTGTAGCTCAAATGCGACGAATGAAATAATGATTTTTAGACTAAAAGATAGGTTATTAGTAATTCATCAAAATGTAAATATGAAAATACAATTAACCGGTCTGATTTTATATAAAATAGAAATAACGAATTTGACGCTTACGTTTTTTTCTTTGAGCGACTCGAGACTATCTCCTATCTCATAATTCACGGGCTAAACCGCCAAGCGCTATCCCTTGCGCGCACTTGATCAGTCCTTTGCTGAGCGATGGTACCAAACATTTGAGGCCTCGTCTTAATAATAACACACTTCCATAAACCAACAAATTTGTCTTTAACATGCAATAGTTCCTCTTCTAGCTAACCTGTTCAAGGGCATAGGGTATTTCTAGCAACGTGTTATAGCAGGAGGGAGACCTTATATCTACTGCTCCAAAGGGCGTCTAAGATCTATATCCTCACACAAGCCTCTCAAAGGACCGCGGTAAAACCCGAGTTCACGGTGTAACTAAAGGAAAAACTTCTAAGATCATTTCAAAAAAGCTCAATTTCTTCCTTTCAGTACGCATAGAGATAAAAAAGAAAAAAATTTTTGCTAAAAGATCTTAAATCACACGAATACCATTTTCAATGTTCTGACCAAGTATCTAGCATTAGAAATAAAGTAAGAATTACGAATGAATTTTACACAGACCTAATTTGGGTTTATGTAATGATGTTTTTAAAGCCTTGCCTTTCACTTCGAAATACAAACAAATAAGTCTAATAAAACGATAACACAGTTAAACGTAATAAAATTAGCAATAAATAAGGCTGGGCGCACACCTGCGCCACCCGGTCACACAGGGGGTGACCACGCCATAACTCAACCCAATTGCACCCGGAGGCATCACCAGCGCAAACAATAATACTAACCCTTGTTCACATGAAATAAAATGTTAGGTTTATATACAAACAACGTAACTACAGCTGAGTTATGTGCGGTGAGAAGCATAGTATGGCAATACTACAGATATTTTCGGGATAAATATTAATATCCACGTAGAAACCTAGACTGTTATTTTGAGGTTCATTATCTTAGACTAGTCGCAAAAGGCAATTAACAATTAGTAGAAATTCATATGATCAGATGGGCCTAATTGTATATTTCACATTAACAATTAAGCATAATAAGTTTTTACGCAATGATATGTATTTTAACTATGAAGATTGACTACACAACGACATAATGATTTTGGAGAATAATTTGTCGATTAAATTGGATTCTTACAGGCACAGGCATATCCGTACCTCTATTCGTAGTTCTTATTGGCATCGCTAGATGGCAATCAGTAAAGTGGTGATGAATAAAACCCTATAGAACTGCACCTAAAAGTATCACCATCCGAAAAAATAATAATCCATGTTTGCATGTTAGGTTTTTGTACAAGCAACCTAATTGAAGCCGAGTAATGTGCGGATGATAACGTTGGTGAGGCCTTGTTACACAGACTTTGAGGAAAAAATATCTTCATAGAGCTTGTACGGATTTAAACATACACAAATTTATGTACAGTTCTTGCCATGTGTGATTCAAATTGACATCATGAAATATAAACTTTGAAGTTCGACAGGGGCAAGTGTTGCGCATTTTGAAATGATAGAGTCAAATGTGTTAACCACTTGACCATCACTCTTGCTTTGGCGCTGTAATTTTGGTGGCTACCGGTATTTGAAGTAAAAGCACTTAAATTTTCCTGGAAAAATTGAAAATTGGTTGGCTACATGTTTTTTTTTAAATTGTACTCTAATGTTATCAATTGAAACTAGCAAAGAGACAAAAAAATGTTTTTTTATTACTTTTACAAAGCGAATTTGAATTTTTTTGATGATAGAAATAAATCCCGAGCATAAGGCAAATAATTTTCATGTCCCAACATTCCTAGTGAGATGGTAACAGTAAGCAGGCGCACATGCGTTAGCCAGCAATTTGTTTGTGGTTGTGTGCGGGTTTCGTGTTTTCGACTACACTACTAGACACCTAGAGTATTGTGCAGAAAACTTTTTAGCTTCACGCTTTTGATGTATGTCCGCAACCGCATGTTTTTAACCCGAAGTTTCGGCGACCTACAAGCGGTAGCTCAAATTAAGTACAATTTAATAAGAGTATACCAAAACAGCATTGTGAATGCAAAAATAAAACACTTATAAAAATATTGCATAGCTTCCTACATATTATTTTTCAAATACATTGTAGAATTAGTTGAATTAAATACCTCACTTATAAAAGTCAGGTAGTTGTGTTAGGTGGCGTAAGTCTTAATACGTTTAAGGGGAATGAGATATGGTGAAAAGTTTCGGTCGACTTAATAGACTTAGGTCACTGGTTCAAGCCCCGCCGGCATGGATTTTTTTACCATATTTCATTTCTTAATAAGAGTATATAAAATAATTAGTCAATAAAAAATAATAAGTACGTTACATTTACAATTATGTAATATTTTTATTATTAGTAATTTAAATATTGAAATATTAAAATATGACAAATTTAAACCCTTCGTTTGCAGTATATAATATTTTCTCATTTTCATCAAAGCGCATTTTAGAATAACGTCACACAGCTACCCATGTAATTGTCATCCAAACTAAACAAAAACACAATTCCAGCTCAACCGGTGGAAGATATCTGCTTGTAAAAAAGGAGAGAAGCTGCCAGCCGACGGTCGGCCGTAAAATCTTTGCAAAATAATTTTACAGCAAATATCAACGAGTTCAGTATAGCGCCGCAGCTGAGGATAAAAATAAAATTTTATCATCATCTTCCTCACCTTATCCCATTATTAAGGGTCGACGCAATATGTCTTGTCTTCTACAACGTTCTATTTTTCACCTCTCCTGTATGCACTCCAATTTCCTTTATTTTAACGCAATCCATCCATCGCTGTTTTGATCTACCTCTGTATATCCTCTGTTATCTGTATTATTTCACTTCAGAACTCTTAAAATCTTCTATAGAATAGACTACAAAACGAGATCAAAGAAAAGTACTCATATTTTGAAGTGAAGGGGTGTGAGCAATGGAGGGTGATAGTGTCCAATGTGCCATTTTAAACCAGGGACGGCAGTTATCTGATATTGAAGAATATTCAATCGATACGTCTGAAGGCAGGGGAGGAGATGGAATGGGAAATGAAAGTACAAATTGGACAATGTACCGCAAGTTTGTAGAGATGAGGATCTCGAGATGTTTTTAAAGTATATATATATTTTTTATTCATGTACTTGTCAATGTAGACTATTGATTCCTAAAAATATCAATATAGATTACAAGCTCTGACACTTACATTATCAAACAAGTTGTCTCAATGATAAACTACCGAAATAACTTCGAATCTATAAGGGCTATTTAAAATTTTTAAGAAATAGATAATAAGATAAAACAACTTGTTGTGTGACAAAAGATAAGCCAGTAAGACGAAAAACGAGATACAAAATTTAGTAACCGCTATTTGCCGTTAATAACTATTAGGTATAATTAGTACTAAAATAGAATAAAGGTTTTTTAACAGCTTACGAGTACGACAAATAAAAAAAATATAGAATAACTTATGAATATTGTAATAACGTATTTCCTTTAATAATTACGGGTTTTCGAAAGCAACCACGTACCGACAAGTCGGCGAGCGCAGCGTTGGACATCCACAAACCAGATGTTCAGACGACCTGCCTAAGGTCGCAGGAACACGCTGGATGCAGGCCGATTCCAACCAGTCGTTATTGGAAATCCATGGGAAAGTCGTATGTCCAACAGTAGACTTTTTGTGGCTTATATGATGATGATGATTATAATAACTAACCTGTCAATATCCTGTTTTGAGACATAATAAAGACCCGGAGAGTCTCCCATCTTAAGATGTTATAAGGTTTATTAAATACCAGTTTAGTTTAAAGTAAAATATAATACAATAAAACAATTGATTTCAGATTGTAAGCAATATGTCGACTTTATCTATCTTTCAACCAAAGTTTCGAGGAAAAAATATATCCGAGCAGCAATGTTTACAACAAAACCAAATCAATATTTCACGATATTCAACAATCAACGGGAAAACGATTTGAATGAATTACACGATAATAAACTCCAACACGCCGTAAACCAGTGTTGTTCACCTTAAGCTGCTTACCGATTTGCAATGAACATGCGATGCAACAAGTAGGTTATGTACTCGAAAATAATACTTTACCATCTAGTTTGTTAGTAGTTAAAATATAAAATTCAGACGCTTCAGAAAAAGGTATTTGATATATTCACATATGTCATGTACGAGTATATATGCTACCTCATAATTTGAAGATCCAATTAGGATTGTGTGTAAAACTAACAACTATGACAATTCAAGTAAAAAATGCAGGTCAAGGTTATATGGCCTTTGCATATCCCTCTACAAATTCCTTGCGACGCACATGATGAGATAAATATATCTTTTTAATAGGTACTATTTTCAGAATCAGAATCATTTATTCTATAGATGTCATTTTTATTATTGAATATTTCGTTAGCCGATTATATTTGACTATTGCATAGAAGTACAATTAACATCGTAGGTTAGATATTAAATAAAGATAAATTTTATATGACCAAAACTATTTGTTCTTTTATCTATATTGATAACAACTTTTGAAAGCATTGATAAAAAGTAAAGTACATAAAGCTTTACATTAACATAAATATGTAGGGGCATACATATCACACAAATTGAGCTAGCCCCACAATAAGTTGTGAACTTGTGTCGTAGGATACTAACTCTACGATACTATATTTAAAAATAGATACTTATATAGATAAACATCCAAGACCTAGGTCAATTTGAAAAATATCGTTTTCCATCATGACCTGACCGGGGATCGAATCCGGACACCATCGTGTCGCAGGCTGGCGTGTTAAATAAAACCACTGCGCTACGGACCTCGCCAAAATGTAATAACGAAAATACCACAATAACAGCACTTTCATCACTTCGGCTACTGGCTGCGAGTGATAGGCGATATTTATAGTCCCAAGATAAAGGAGCCAAACTTGCTCATTGGTTCCCCATTATCCCTAGTAAGTGAGGATTAGGGAACTGCCATAAATTAGTGGGTGGAGGTCTTTATAATGGGGATTTATCATTTTGTTTAAGGTGTTGCTGGCTCTGATAAGTGTGGTTTACGACTCATATATTAAGTGGTTAATTAGTGAAAGCTACACGTGTACCAAAATGTTCAGGTAACTTTTGCATCAAAAGAGTTGTAAATAAAGGGTTTCAATAACTTGATGGGCTATTTTTAAATAAAAAATTGAAATCATAATTAGGCTGGGATTGAATAATATTTTTAAATACTTGCTATTTATTTTCTGACTAGCTCCGTGGCGCAGCGGTCAACACGCCAGCCTGCGACACGGAGTGACCGGGTTCGATCCCCGCCCAGGTCAAGATGGAAAATTATCTTTTTCAGATTGGCCTGGGTCTTGGATGTGTATCTATATATGTATTTGTTATAAAATAAAGTATCGTTGAGTTAGTATCCCATAACACAAGTCTCGAACTTACTTTGGGGCTAGCTCAATCTGTGTGATTTTTCCATATATATTATTTATATTTATATTTATTTTGTTACATTCTAAAAAAAATCTTTATGTTCTTACATATACACACAGTATCATTTCTTTTTCCTTTGTGGGGTAGATAGAGCCTAGGTCTATAAGGCCATATGGCCACATTTAGCATGTTCTTATACATACATTTAGTTAATAATAGTATTAAAACTTACGCGAGATAAATTCATTATAAAAACATGGTTTCATTCACGTTTATTCAGCACGGCCACTCACACAGACACGGCGGTTTCGCTTCCTTGAAAGCACCGCCGTGTCGCCACCCCTTACACTCGCCCTGATGATGGTCTTCATAACAGATCGAAACTAGTTGGCGATTCCAACTGAATAAACGTGAGGGAAACAGTGTTTTTATAATAAATTTTATCATCTAATTTTCTATACATTTTATCTAATAAGATGTAAAGTATAGTACAATACTGTCGAAATGATCTAAAGAAGAAAAAACAATTGGTTTGTTTTACGATTTTCTACATTTTTCCCATAATTATTATAGAAAAAATATAAATTCAAGTCTGAAAACAAACAAATTTGATATTCAAGTCTGTATATTTTAATAATAGGTATCTGGAAAAAATGGTCTATTTCCCTGATTAGGTACCTTTTATGTGACTGAGAAATAGATAAAGACTGTATAGCATAGGAAACTGGTGTAATGAAATACTTAGGCAAAGTAAGTACAACGTTGGCGCAGGAGCCGATAGAAAATTAAGATATTATGTATGACGTCTAGTAAATGAAGTATATGACGTGAAATGATTCGATATAATTTAAATTTTGTATGCATGGTGAAATTAAATTCATTAGCAAACGTTTAAGGAGTGACTCAGACTACCAATCTGAACAACTTTTATTATGGGGCCAATTTCGACATCGTGAAAAAATTATCTGCTCTATCATACAAAAATGGAATATCTGTGGAACAGCTGATTTTTTTTTTGCCTTTTCGAAGTTGTTCCCATAATGAAAGTTGTCCAGATTCGTGGGCTGCGTCACTCCTTAAACGTTTGCTAATGAATGTAATTTCACTCTGTATATGTATCGCCCATGCAGTGTTGCCAGACGTTAGGAAATATGCGTTTAGTTTACGCTGTGCGTGAACAGTATCTATTATCGATCTCCGAATACCACTGTACCAACTAATTCAGAAGAGTTGTTAATAGCTGGGTTTCAATAACTTGATGGGCTATTTTAAAATAAAAAATTGAAATCATAATTAGGCTGGGATTGAATTATATTTTTAAATACTTGCTATTTATTTTCTGACTAGCTCCGTGGCGCAGCGGTCAACGCGCCAGCCTGCGACACGGAGTGACCGGGTTCGATCCCCGCCCAGGTCAAGATGGAAAATTATCTTTTTCAGATTGGCCTGGGTCTTGGATGTGTATCTATATATGTAACGGGTGGCGCAAAAGTAAAGACCCTATTTGGTTCAGCTATAACATTTTTTCTAAATTAGAAAACTAGATTTAGGTTTTTTTAAATGTATATTTGTGCCATTAAATTTCGTACCATTAGGATTTAAAGATGATGTCTTTTAAATGGTGACCTCCAGAGTTGATACACATTTGAGCCCTATTTATGACATTTTGCATAACTTGCCGTAACACTTCCTGCGATATGTTCGTTATTTCTTGACGAATGTTTTCTTTTAGAGCTGCGAGAGTCTGTGGCTTGTTCACATACACCCGAGATTTCAAAAAACCCCAAAGAAAGAAGTCTGGACTGGTCAGATCGGGTGATCTTGCAGGCCAAGGCAAATCGCCAAAACGAGAGATAACTCGGCCTGGAAAAGCGTCCCTCACTAAGTCCATAGTGTATTCCACGTTCTTGGGGAGTAAAACGGTCCATGTTTATTTTCAGTGTATTTTACATTTGTTCACTACACAATTTTCAAAAACAGAATGACAGAAAATGTCATATAAAAAAAATAAAAGTATTTTCTTTAGTGCCAGTACTTTTGCGCCACCCAGTATTTGTTATAAAATAAAGTATCGTTGAGTTAGTATCCCATAACACAAGTCTCGAACTTACTTTGGGGCTAGCTCAATCTGTGTGATTTTTCCATATATATTATTTATATTTATATTTATTTTGTTACATTCTAAAAAAAATCTTTATGTTCTTACATATACACACAGTATCATTTCTTTTTCCTTTGTGGGGTAGAGATAGAGCCTAGGTCTATAAGGCCATATGGCCACATTTAGCATGTTCTTATACATACATTTAGTTAATAATAGTATTAAAACTTACGCGAGATAAATTCATTATAAAAACATGGTTTCATTCACGTTTATTCAGCACGGCCACTCACACAGACACGGCGGTTTCGCTTCCTTGAAAGCACCGCCGTGTCGCCACCCCTTACACTCGCCCTGATGATGGTCTTCATAACAGATCGAAACTAGTTGGCGATTCCAACTGAATAAACGTGAGGGAAACAGTGTTTTTATAATAAATTTTATCATCTAATTTTCTATACATTTTATCTAATAAGATGTAAAGTATAGTACAATACTGTCGAAATGATCTAAAGAAGAAAAAACAATTGGTTTGTTTTACGATTTTCTACATTTTTCCCATAATTATTATAGAAAAAATATAAATTCAAGTCTGAAAACAAACAAATTTGATATTCAAGTCTGTATATTTTAATAATAGGTATCTGGAAAAAATGGTCTATTTCCCTGATTAGGTACCTTTTATGTGACTGAGAAATAGATAAAGACTGTATAGCATAGGAAACTGGTGTAATGAAATACTTAGGCAAAGTAAGTACAACGTTGGCGCAGGAGCCGATAGAAAATTAAGATATTATGTATGACGTCTAGTAAATGAAGTATATGACGTGAAATGATTCGATATAATTTAAATTTTGTATGCATGGTGAAATTAAATTCATTAGCAAACGTTTAAGGAGTGACTCAGACTACCAATCTGAACAACTTTTATTATGGGGCCAATTTCGACATCGTGAAAAAATTATCTGCTCTATCATACAAAAATGGAATATCTGTGGAACAGCTGATTTTTTTTTTGCCTTTTCGAAGTTGTTCCCATAATGAAAGTTGTCCAGATTCGTGGGCTGCGTCACTCCTTAAACGTTTGCTAATGAATGTAATTTCACTCTGTATATGTATCGCCCATGCAGTGTTGCCAGACGTTAGGAAATATGCGTTTAGTTTACGCTGTGCGTGAACAGTATCTATTATCGATCTCCGAATACCACTGTACCAACTAATTCAGTCATTCAGTAATACACATGCTTAATTTTTACAACCTTTTTGGACCATCGATTTTTCTCCTGTATTGTCTTACGGAACAGGAAAAGGTCCAAGATAATCCTAATTTGATCGCAACATAATCCAATTATTTCTGTGTCGGGTCGCCGGCGAGATTGCTCGCTGTTATCTGCTCAGTTTCAATTATAAGGGCATTTTGTTACGAAACACAAATGACTCTGTTATTTGGGAAGCATGGCCACTATACTTATAGCTTGGAAGTATAAGGGAGTGTATATGGTGGTATATGAATATAACTAGTGTATGCTTAAAGGGAAAAAGCTTATATATGCGTTTAACAGCAGTTGGAATTGACACTGGTTTTTTTAAGCAGTTTGGATTCAGTATAGGTCTACATATTTATTAAAATACTAGCTTTCGCCCGCGGCCCCGCCCGCGTTAATGTCGCTCCCTCGGGAATAGTACTTTTTCCCGGGATAAAAGGTAGCCTATGTCCTTCTCCGTACTCCAGAGAACTTGTATGCAAAATTTCATGATGATCGGTTAAGTAGTTACAACTTGAAAGCGTAACAAACAAACAAACAAACAAACTCACTTTCGCATTTATAATATTAGTTGGTAAGTTAGGATTTATTCAATAAATATGTCATCATTACGCACTCCATCCACCTTTTTTTATCTCTCATTATTTATAAGATCTGTAACTTTCATTCCCAAAATTCATTTTGTTACCAACCTAACCTATTACTTTTTACTCTTTCAGTTGCTACTTTCATATCCTCTCTTAAGTTTCTTATCTCACACGCGTTTTGTACAGTCCTCAAAAATTTTGCGTAAATTACTTACTTATGCAGTTCAGTTATTAGAAGTCGACTAGAAGAAGAATATTTGACAGTCTGAAAATAAATGACCGTATTCTTAAGTGGATAAAACTGCGAATACTGATAATATTAATCACAGGAGTGGCTCGGTGACAAGCCCCCAGTAACGAGTGTCAGTTCTCATTAGACGCATAAAAATAAATGGTGCGGGGGAGAGCCGGCTGTTCTTAGCTTCGTCTGAGTAATTGATGATATTGGCACGAAGGTTTCTTCGAACCGATCCTTCTTACGTAGGTTAGAGTACATACTCACCGGTTGAAAATATTGTTTGATAAAAATAGGCATGGTTTCGGCTAAAACTGTCTTATTTGTTATAGGCTGTCAATTGTTTAAATCAAGCGTTTACTTTATAAGTAATAAGATGGTAAAATATTTTTATTTCTATGATTTTCACTTAAATAATTAATTAAAAGTTAAGGTAAAGCCCCGATCCTTGTGTTGAAATAAAATTTTGGCAGAAATGGAAAATGGAATAGTTTGCTATTTGTTTTTCTATTATACAATACAGTGAACACTCAACTAGTATGCAGACTCACTTACACTCTTTAATCTACCTTGATCAAAACGGCTATAACTTTGTGTAGTTTATTGATCAAATTATAACAATAATCGTGGCCGAAATCGGCTAGGAAGAAGTGTTTTATAGTACAAACTCAGAAATGTGAGCCGGCCTCTCTGGAGCTTCAGAGTCCAGAATCAGGATAACTTTTTTAAATAATTAAAGAAGCGACTAACAAGCAATCCGCGAGCGCAGGCGCGGAGCAAAAATAGTAGTATACTACAAAATACAATTTTTTTGCCCGTGGCTCTGCTCGCGTTATTGATGAACTTACTCTTACTCCGTGAAACTTACGTACGATATATTTCCGTGATGTACCAGATAACGCATATTCATACTCATCGGTCTTGTAGTAAAAACGTGAAAGCGATACAAACCAATGAATAAATAAACTCACTTTACCATTAATAATACTTGGCTAGCTCCGTGGCGCGGCGGTCAACACGCCAGCCTGCGACACGAGAGTGCCCGGTTCGATCCCCGGCCAGGTCAAGATGGAAAATGATCTTTTTCAGATTGGCCTGGGTCTTGGATGTATATCTATATACGTATTTGTTATAAAATATTGTATCGTTGAGTTAGTATCCCATAACACAAGTCTCGAACTTACTTTGGGGCTAGCTCAATCTGTGTGATTTGTCCGTATATATTAAAAAAAAATACGAGTTCGTATTCATATTTGATACTCGTATCTGTACTGAATGTATTGAACCCGATAAAAGTTAGCTATTGTTATATTCGCATTCGCAAGTGATTCGCGGCCAATAATTAGTATTTAATTAACAGATCGTGACAATTTTAAATAATTCACCATTCATTTCACTACCATTATTCCCCAAGCCCAAAATAAAGCCGCAAATTAATTATCGCGTTATAACCATTGCGATTACTATTTCGCGCAAACATAAATTAATTAAGAGCTCATAACGATATTTCAGGTTGCGTGCGAACTAAGGCTACTTTTTAATGAAAATTTTGTGTAAATCGCGGTGAAATTATTTGCATTTGTTTTGTATATAGGATATTATTGGTAAGTCGACCATCATCCGTTGTCAGGTGATAGTTTGTATCAACATAATTTTTGAACCCTATATCACATTATCCAAAAATCTATAATTTCCCAGATATACGACGTTTAAGTTTTTTTTTTAAGAAATAAAAGTCTTCCTATGATTTTGGGGTCTATTTTTCATTTTAATAATTAAATTTTTTTTTATTGCTAGCTTTGTGTTGAAAATAAACAGAATTATTTATTTTATGAAAAACCATGAACTTATACAAGATATCGGATGACATGACCTATATACCCAATAACTGATTTTTGATTATATATATTATCTAAGACATTTTTTTTATGATATAGAACGGCAAACGAGCAAGCGTATGGTAAGCGACCAGCGCTGCCCATGGACAACTGCAACACCAAGGTGTAACAGGGGCGTTGCCAGCCTTTCAAGGAGTTGAGGAAGGGACATGGGGGGAGGAAATGGGGGAAGGATGGGCCTCCGGCTCTCACTCACCGAACGAAGCATAGAAGCGATAAAGCTTCTACTCAAACGTAGATTTTCTGTGAGAGTGTGGTACTCTTCTACTAAAATGAATTTTGCCGGTAGCGTGGCTCTACCACAACTAAAGTAACATAACCTATTAGTTATATATAAATAAAATAACCTATTAGTTTAGCATCCACCCTTAAACAAATATTTGTAGATTCTTAGAAAAAGTAAACTATAAAGGTGGCTGATTTTATCCCTCAATTTGCATATATCATATTTTAAGTAAAGTTGTTAAGGAAGAAAATTAAAAATAAAGCTAAACAAAACCGGTACCTTTTTTAAACCGTGGGCAAAAATCTACACCCTAAAGAAACCCTGAATAGATTTTTAATTTGTGTTATGGTGGAATATAGAAAATATTTCATTCATTCATTCACTGTTATTTCCAATTATGTACCACTGTTCGAACGTCACTACCATTAAAAGTAATAAGACGCACAGATCTCGGATGGAAAACAAGTTCAACTCTTCCACCATTTATATAGAGGACCTAATTGAATGAAAGATTAAAATATTTAAATCAAACCAATTTACCACAATTCAAAGGTTCTTGTGGTTACATAGGTGTTTATATACGACGCCCGCATGTGAACACAACCGCCTTCAAAGCAATATGTCAGAGCCATCCGCTAGGGAAACCGCACACGTCACCTGCAGATATTTGTCAAAACTCATGCAAAACAAACTTGAATAATACAACCCCTAAACTGAACACCACGGGAATTTCAACCTTAATTCCGTGACATAAGACGGCGGTAAAACTTTTGGGAAGCGATGATAGAGTATTTAGATCCGGAGATATTGTTCGAATAGACTGTCAAATGTGAGAAAGGTTGATTTATTGCCCAGGTTATGGCTATGGTAAACAATCGATTTTTTTTTTAGTGTAGACTTGATCATTACTTGGTATGTGTAAGAATTGTAGTAAGGTTCGTGATAAAGGATTTTTATGTTAAATGTATCTATTATTAATGTTCGTATCGTTTAACTAGTATCCTAGGTTATGGCTATGGTAAACAATCGATTTTTTTAATGTAGTCTTCATCATTACTTGGTATATGTAAGAATTGTGGTAAGGTTCGTGATAAAGGTTGTTTATATTGGTATCGTTGAAATAGTATCCCACGACACAAGTTCGCAACTTACTATGGGAGTTACTGGGGCGGCTCAATCTGTGTGATATGTTCCTATAAATTTACATACATACATAGTATCACATGTTTTTCCCTTGCAGAGTAGACAGAGCCGCGTTTAGCATGTTGGTGGTCGTAAGGTGGACAACGGAATCAAAATAGTGATGGGTTGCTTGCTAGCCGCATCGTCTAGTAACATGATTCTTCAGATTTTCGTCCATTCCCTCGATCGTCTTTTACGATGTGTTTTTTCTTTTCTCTCAGACCAGCATGGAGGTAGATGTATAATACATTTACTAATTATCAAAAAGACAAGCACTCAACTATAGTATGTGAGTACCAAATAAGGATGGATCCTAGTTATCTCGTATTGACGTATTAAGCTTGGACTAACTTACATCTCTAACTCCAACATAAAGAAGGCAGGATTTACAGGATGTGATTGAATACGAACGGATTATGAAGGATTCATTTTATACATACAATCATACATATTATCACGTCTTTTTCCCTTGCGGGGTAGACTTAGAGCTTAAGTCTATGAGACCTAAAAGCCACGTTTAGCATACCTATTGGCGGGCGTGTAGGTGGAAAATGGAAACAAAATATTGATGGGTTGCTAGCCGCATCGCCTATTGTCATGATTATTTAGATTTTCGCCCATTCCCTTGACCGGCATCTACGGTCTGCGCGGGAAGAGAAGGAGCTGGCACATTCTACGTTTTTTTCTTTTCTCCCAGAACAGCATGGAAATATATAGAAAAGATTCATTTTATGTCAAATATTTATTTCATGTCACTGACTGAATGATCAAATAATACGTTTCTCCGATTATCGTAATGAACAGTCAATAAAGCCCTATCAAAGCCTTCCATCAATCAAGTAATAGCGTGATAACGTGAATGTGTAATCGAAAAATAAATATTCGAAGTCGTAAAGATAAATTGCGTTCCGAACGCTAAAGGGCAGCCTCGCGTGACTTAGACGAACTTCGAATCGAATGCACCTTAAATCGCAATTGGATCACGTAGTCACTTCATTTCCTCGAATTCTCCAAGGTTGGGGCACCTACCTGCCCCCCAGGGGTGGCGGGGTAATTTATGACCACAGATAACGAGGGCTCACAGTACCCTTATCGACTCCTCTTTTTACCTCAACGTACTTTTTCTAGATCGCCTATTACTTGGAGTTATCGACCGAGACAATGGCGATGCTCATCGAATTTTCCCCGTTCGAGTTTTTATGGGAGCATTAGGATTTCATATTTTTCAGTAGACGCGACACGGACTGACCTTTCGCAGCACCTGGCGCTGTTGAAGACTTTTATAGCTCTTTCTTCCTTAAGTAAGCTCGTACTGACACATTTATAGAGCCATATTTTGACAGGACGTTTATCGATGTTAGAAGCTGAAGATCGAATGAATTAAATTGAATAGATGTTTGACCTGAGAAATAAAAATATATACAATGATTTAAATCTAAATATGTATATGGAGATCTTATCGGTGAGTTTTAAATTCATAAAATGAGACTATTCACTACGTAACTACAAAGGTACGGACCATGTATTGAAAGGACTGTAAACAGGAAGCCTGGGGCTTTATGGGTCAGAGGGGTGAGTAAAAGGGGTTCCATAGAAACAACAAGAATAAGTATTAAACTAAAAGACGTGTGTGTTCGATTTCTTTAAGTTGTAAAGTAGTGTTTGTTGCTACATAATAATAAAAAAAATAATTCATATATATGTACGTACAGTCACGAGCATTGATTATGTATACGCACCGGTTCTTGAATCAATGTGATAGGGTATAAATGGAATACAATTGTATATATATCAAGGCATGTCATCATGCTGCAAGTCGCTCAGAGACCTATGGAGCGGGAAATGCTTGAAAAACACTGACATCCGAAGCCTGTTTAATTAGAATCAGATGCAGCTTGAAAAATCTGTCACCAGTGTTGGCCACTTATATATACGAATAGCAACAAAAATGAGGATCAAAAGTTGTATTTTATTCGCAGGTCGTAAATATCTAGCATCTTGGAGGAAATCTCGCACGTCCAGTGTCGGAGCGGAAACGAGCAGCGCCAATCTCAGCCGGCAGAGGACCGGGCGCCATTTCCGGAAGCGAAATGTGTTCCGCAACCATTTGTTATTATATCACTCTTTAATATTCATTGTTTTAATTAAAACTCACTTTGAATAAATAACTTTGAAGTAAATTAGGTATCTATTTCATTCGCAAATAGTTAATATCTGGCACGTCCAGTCCAGCGTCCCATCCGGCTAAGGAATAGGCGCCATTTCCGGAAGCGGGACGTGTTCCGCAACTATTTGTATCCGCTATTTTCTCACCGTTTTTAGTATTATGACCGTTTTTGGTGTCAGAATATTTAATCTATCAATGATGACAACTGGAACTAACGACTTAATTTACCTTGCGCTTACTACGAGTATATGTACATATCACAACGTTTTTCAAATTAAGTTTTACAAGTGACATCTCAAGTACTGGTTTGAGAACATAGAGATGGCACATAGAGTGCCACTTGTGGTCGCTATTCCAAGTGCGAATGACGCTCAGGATTTAAAATCCAATTTCCAAAGCTCAACTATAATCTTATTAAATAAAGAAATGAGTTATGGAAAAAAAAACCACGCGAGCAGGCCTTCTGTTCTATATAATCTGCGACTAGGTCTATGTACAGACCTGTGTAAATTGTACACTTTGTTGTGTTTGCAGATAGTTAATTACCTGGCACGTTTAACATCAGAGTGGAAATAAGTGGCGCCAATCTCAGTTGGCTGAGGAATGGGCGCTATTTCCAGAAAAGGGCTGTATTCCACAACCATTCGTAACTGCTTTTATTTTGTTATTAATAGTGTTCGCGACTACGTTCGCGTATATTTGTATGGGGGCCACATCTTATCATAAGTGGAGAAAAAAAGTAATTAAACTATCCTGTGTCCTCTACATATAAATGTATATCTACCAAGTTTCATAAAATTCAGTTAATTCGGTTAAGAGTTATGGAGGAACATATACAGCGTGATTTTGAACCCCCTAGCTATATTGAAATATGGGAATCAGAATCCGTTATAGAATACAGAATTGTAAGAAAAAAAGGTAAAAAACGAAAAAATAAATTTAACCTTTCATAGAAACTTGTCCAGCTGATCGGCGTCTTTGTATGGGAAACCTTATTTTCTTTTTCGTTTTTCACCTTTTTTTCTTGCAATTCTGTGTTCCATTAGGGATTCTGATTCCCAGATTTCAATAAAGCTAGGGGGTTCAAAATCACGTTGTACACAGAAAAAAAAACTTAAATTCCTCAATTTAGTTTTAGTATCATGTATAGCGCTTATAAACACGATATCTCACAAAACAAAGTAACTTACTCCATGACCAACCCTTCGGAATGTTTTTATTGGTATTGATTAAATACTCTTTGTTGCAGTTTAATTCCAAATACTAAATAGTTACACCAGTAACAGTAAAATAAGTTGTTTATTTCATTCGTAGAACAAAACACAGTTTCCATTTGATTCGCAAATAATAAATATTTGCCACATCCAGCATCAAAGCGGGAACAAGCAAGGCCAATCTCAGTAGGCTGAGGAACGGCCGCTATTTCCGGAAGCGGTCTGTGTTCCGCAACCATTTTTAACCACTTTTGTTTCACTTTTTAATTTCTTCTTCGGAAAATTTCATAGTTACTCAATTTTCTTTAGATCATAGAATTCACAGACGCAGTTATTTTTTTTCACTTTTGAACAAAAGTCCGATTTAGAGAGAGTTTTTCAAGAGATTAAACGATTAGTGCTTTCATTTCCGGAGTTTAAATATGAGACTTATATTTTTTGTTATCATTAAGATTATTTATTTATATCTAGAAAAAAGTGTAAGGATTTTAAATAAAATCATTATCTGTACAAAAACATTTAAATTGTAATAATTATTATGTTTATGTTTGACACAACTGTGTAGTGTACTTTATGCCTTTAAACTTACTTTTGTTGTATATTGTCATTGTATTGAAAGAGCGAGACACTAAATAAATTTGATTAGCGCCCCTGCAACCTATTGTATTTATGATTTATGGTAAAGATTAAAAATTTTTGATTTCTGATACTGGTTTTGTAAATTAACCCATTTCTTACTCTGTGATCAAAGACGGCATTTGCGTGCTTTTGTCAAATTTCAAATCCTCTTCCCCCCCGGATCCTGCAGAGAGCAGACGTGTTTTTTATTATATCCGTGGTAAAATAATAAAATATTGACTAATTTAGACCGTATTAAATAACTTGAAATAATAGGAGACCATAAGTGCTGCGGAGCGCCGATCAAAGTGAGCAACTTGGTTGAGTCCGTTCAAGTGTGTCACCGGTGAGTTCTTTTACGTACTTAAACACTCCATCTACCAGACGCAAACACAAACATCAACGCATCTCACTCTTGCTTGCGGAGTGCTCTAGTTGCACGCACACTAACGTTACCGCCCGCCCACCCTGCCCGCTCGTCGTCATCGTGATTGAAGAGTCCGCGTGTGCGCTTGCGCTCACTGCCGGCCGCTAGCACACATAGACAGCGCCCTGCCTTGCTACCTGGTTACCTGATACACCGCTTTACACTACATCTACGCATCTTACGCTTGCGAAGTGCTCCATTTGTACATACATACGCTACCTCCGACCTGCCTGCTCTTTGTGTTTGCGCTCACAGCTGCACTGCCGACCGCAAGCGCACACAAGTAGGACCTAGTATTGGTACACACCGCTCTGCTGTTCTGATCGCCTGGTATAATAGAAATAACAGCGAACGCCCCACTCTTGTCGTGACGAAATCGGAGCTCTTGTGTTTGCTTTACGCTTCTTCCGCCCACTCGCTCACAAGCACAGCCTTTAGTACGCGCATAGCCTTGCTGTTCCTAATTGCCTGGTACGCTGCTCTACAAGTTGTGAACACCACATTTCGTCGAGATGCCGTTGAGACACTCTCCGCCCCGTGCATCACCTGCCGCAGAGACTACACTTCACCAATGCGTGTCTGATTCTAATATAAATAAAGCAGGCTCAACCTTTAGCGTGCCTGACATCTCTAGCGAGTATGCGACGAGTGACTCTAATCTTGCAATGCGGAAACGCAAAAGAGGAAGCTGTGATGACCATATCAGTGAGGAAAGAGTGATGGGGATGTTTCAACAGCTTAGAGAGGAACAGGATGCAAAATTTGAAGCCCTTATGAATAAGGTACAGACTGGCTTTAATACCAATACTGAGCAAAATGCTCAAATAACTAGCTCAATTGAATTCTTAGCACAGAAGTACGATGAGGTGTTGAATAGAATTAAAATCCTAGAAGACGAGAAGACGTCGGATCGCAAGTATATTAAATCACTGGAAAACAGGCTGGAGCAGATGGAACGAAGCCTTCTAAGCTCAAGTATTGAGGTGCGTAATGTACCAAAAAAAGCTGGGGAGACCAAAGAGGATCTCCTTAATATTGTCCACAGCGTGGGAACTGCACTTCACGTCTCAATACCACCATCTGAAGTCCTGGATGCCTACAGGTTATATGCCAGAAATGAAAACATCCAGCCTATAGTCGCCCGGCTTACTACTGTGTCATTGAGAGACAGAATAGTCCGCTCGATTAAAGAATACAATAAAAAGAATGGAAGTAATAAGTTCAGTACTTCAAACCTAAAGCTGCTTGGCCCCCAGAAGCCTATCTATATATCCGAGAGCCTCACAATGCAGGCTAAAAAACTTTTCTTTATGGCCCGAGAATTTGCAAAGGGCAATGACTATAAATACTGCTGGACCTCAAAAGGAAAAATTTACATAAGAAAGTCTGACGGTGAACCAGCCATAAAAATAAACATTGAAAGTGACCTAGAAAACCTTAGAAACAAATGACTAGCTGTATTGTCATTATGCCAAATAATAATAAAAAAATATTTGAACAAGTATACAAACTATATGTGTAATTTATACGCAGAAAAAAATACTTATATATTCTTTGTGCCATATATACTTATATTACTTAATTTTATCCTAAACCTATTTATCTATACTTTTATCTGTTTGCTTATATATTCACTCGCTTCCTCACTAAAATACACGATTTTTTGGTATTTCAAAGGATATTGTCTACACTACTATTTACATTCATTTGTGATAATTTCCCTGAGGTGGAAATATAAGAAATATAATAATAGGTCGATTAACTCTACACGGGTACAGGGGGATGTCTTGTCATTTATTGTTATTACATTTAAAAATATTTTTAACTTTAATGGTGGATAGCAACCAACTAAGTGAAGATATCGACAAGACTAGCCTTATGACTAGTGTGGAGATACACGACCCGGAATCTTGCAGAATCTATTTCGATTCTGGTAGAAGTAATCTTACAATTTTGTCACAAAATATACGTAGTGTAAACAAGAACCTGAATAACTTGATTATACTTTTATCGCGCCTACAAATTAAACCTGATTTAATTGTTCTCACCGAATGCCGAATTGACGAAAATTTTTCCGGATTGGCGTTGGAAAGTTACGATTATCACTGCTCAAAAACATATCTCAATCAAAACGATGGTATTATTATTTTCTCAAGAAATAATTTACAGGTATCTTTTGTTGAACCTACTTTCGTTGATGCAAACTGCCTTGTAATTAATATTGAACGGTCATATAGCATAATTGCAATCTATCGCTCTCCATCCAATTACAATACAACTGATTTCTTGAACTCTCTAGTACAGATGTTAGAGACATATAAAAATGAACATTGCATTATTATAGGAGACATAAATTTGGATATTAAGGATGGCACAAAGGAAACCCGCTCACATGATTATTTGGAACTTGTTGCACACTATGGCTACATACGTGGTCATAATTTCCCAACGAGGGGGCCCAACTGCTTGGATCACTGCATGATAAAATCCAACTTTCAATCCACTACTGTTGTATGTCATTCTAATATCACTGACCATAGTACCGTACTTTGCACAATAAAAACTGGACGCTCACATTCAAAATCAAATAAAACTAAAGTAAAGATTAATTATGACAATTTACAAAAAACCTTGAGTGAATTTGATTGGTCTGGATTGTACGCTAAATCAGATGTTACCGAAGCCTTACACTTTTTTACTCACACCTTAAATAATGCAATTGACAAATGTAAAACCGTATATAAATTAAAACACTCTGAGGTCATAATTAAGGACTGGATAACACCTGGACTTTTAAAATGTATAAAACGACGTGATGAATTACATAAAATTGCTAGAAAACATCCTAATGATTTAAACTTACAAAACAAATATAAATCCTACAGAAATTATTGTACAAATATTTTACATAATGTTAAAAAAGAATATGACAGTAAAAAACTAAGAGAGAATAAAAATAACATTAAAAAGACATGGAATACTATCAAAGACATATGCAACATAAATTCTAACAAAAATAAAAATGAATCGCTAAACTCAATCTGTTCAAGTCCGAAGGAATCATTAAATGAAGTCAATAGATACTTTACTCTACTAGGTAAAAAACTAGCCAACGATACGCTTACAAAATTAGGAAAGACTGAAAGAGAATTGGCAAATAACGTCGAGACCCAAATAAAACCTCAACCAGTAAACTCGTTATTCCTTTCCCCAACTGATGAGATAGAAATTCTTGAACTAATAGGAACGCTCAAATCCAGCTCTGCATTTGGTCATGACAATTTGAGTAATGATTTGTTAAAACGGATCAAATATTTTGTTGCTGCACCTTTAACTTACATATGCAACCTAAGTATAGAAACAGGAACTGTTCCAAGTGAACTGAAAGTTGCTAATGTTATTCCAATTTTTAAAGCAGGAGATCCGTTAATAGCATCTAATTATAGACCAATTTCTTTACTAAGCGTTATATCTAAAATTATAGAAAAAGTCGTTAATCTACGTCTTTTAAATTTTTTGGAGAGTAAAGGTCTCTTGGCTGAGAATCAGTATGGCTTTCGCTCTGGCAGATCCACAGAGGACGCTGTCACTGACCTTGTTGACTTTGTTACTGATAAAATTGACAAAGGTCACAAATGCTTAGGTGCCTTTTTGGATCTTGCAAAGGCGTTTGATACGGTCTCTCGGCCAATACTCCTTAAAAAATTGGAATGTCTCGGTATAAGAGGGAATTGCCTTAAATGGTTTCAATCCTACCTTGACAACCGCAGACAACGAGTTCGGATTGGAGAAAACTCTAGTGACTACTCGGACATAGAGTTTGGCGTGCCACAGGGTAGTATTTTAGGACCTACCCTCTTTCTGGTTTATATAAACGACCTGTGCTCCACGTCAGTTTCAAATGCTCGCATTTTCACTTTTGCTGATGACACTGCTATCATCTTTCATGCTAGGTCTTGGGACGCGGTCGCTTGTGTGGCCCAGGAGGGTCTTCGCAGAATAAGCCTATGGTTGCAGGGAAATCTACTGACAGTAAATACATCAAAAACAAAATATATTGCTTTTCGAATCACAGAGAGAACTGCGCCTCCTAAACCTTTAAACATTAAAATGCACAGTTGTTCTAACTTAGCCTGTGACTGTGCTCCACTAGAACAAGTATCGCACATAAAATATTTAGGGGTAATTATCGATGAACATTTGCTATGGGTTAATCAAATTGACGCTCTCTGCAAAAGAATAAAGAAACTCACTCATATCTTTAAAAAACTTAGTTATGTAGCGGATCCGGACTTGCTAAAACTAGTATATCAAAGTTTGTGCCAAAGCATTTTAAGTTATTGCATTGTCGTATGGGGATCTGCAAAGAAGACCCACCTGCTCAAATTGGAACGAACACAACGACCTATCTTAAAAATAATATACCGGAAACCTTGGCTATATCCAACTGATATGCTCTATAAAAATTACAAACATCCTCGGGTTAGACAATTATACATTATATCGGCTATCCTTAAATTTCACAAAATTGCCAAAAAAATAGGACGACAATCTAGTAGAGTTGTAAAATGGGATCGTCAGAAAGTAAATACTGATTTTGCGCGAAGAACTTTTAAACATATGGGAGCTTATTTGTATTCAAAATTTTATAAAAATAACAAAAGTATAATTGATATGACTAGAGCAAGATGTAGAAAGGCGGCATGCGAGTGGCTAGAAGGCAAAAATTACGAGCAAACAGAGGAAATTTTACATCACATTATTTAGCAGCTTATTTACATATAATATCAATTATATATACAAAATTACTTCTTCTAAATTCATATTTATTTATTTACATTATATTGCTTTTATTCTGCATTTATCACGTAATTGATAACTAAACTTTTCATTAAAATAATACATAAGTATTATAAAATATAGTATTGTTGAGCACACAAGTTTACAACTGATATGTGAGGCTACCTCAATTTGTGTAATATGTCCTTAAATATGTATATTTTATTTATGCGATCTGGATTGGTTTGTAATTTATTCTATATAACTTATTTTCTTTTCTCGTATCTTTTCTATGTTTAGTCTTATTTCGGGGAAGACGCTGCGCTCCACGATACAGGGAATCCTAGTGTGGAGTTCAGCGCTACACTGATTAAGTACCTATCTTAGTAATATGTATCCTTATATTTAGTACTTGCGCTTACAGTGACCCCAAAGCACAGGTTATGTAGCCTTGTTGGGGCCTCTGTTATTTGTATTAAGACTGTATTTTATTTAAGTGCTTAATCATAAGGAAATTGTATTTAGTTTAAAAAATAAACGATTTTTATTTTATTTATTTATTATAAGTTTGCTGCGTTTATTGTCAAAAAAAGAAAATTGTGCCAGTCAAGCGCCTAGCTGTAAAAATTAAGAAAATCTTTAGAGCCCATGAAAGTTATAAATTAGCTTTTAGAATATCAAACGGATAAAAGTTCGACAGCTCAGGATGCCAGCGGGTTCTTGCTGGAATATACATATCATCATCTAAGGCACTACAGCCGGTAACCTATCATACACACGATTTTTTTCTTTTCGAATTTCATTTGTTCGAAAACGGTGCGACGAAGTTTTAAATGCCAAATGGCTTCTTTACCATATTTTCTGCTTCGATAAACTTAATAAACATATTTTTCTTCTTCTAGAACAACTGTCGACGGAAAATCAAAACATGTAATTTTATTTTGATAGATGTTTTGGTAAGAATTATATACTTGTTTATGATAGGTAACCCTACAGCCACATGTAAGCTTTGAACTGGTCTAAGCTCACATGCGGCTGTTAGTACCATAAGATTATGTTTCCTTGTTTAGAGTTATGATATTTGTTGTATCCTTTTGAATTTATAAATAAATAAGGAAAAAATCTTATTCGCTTCTGTTTCTTTTGTGGTTTGTTTTCCATCCTTCTGGTTCCTTGTCTACTCTAATATACTGTATGAGAGAGAAAATACATATTTAAAAAGCTACTATCACAAAGCATATACCAACTGTCACGCAAAGAATCGAGAGATTGAAAACTATTAGATAATTTCGTATTCAGATTGCAAACAAAATGTTTCCTTCTCACGAAACCTAAACTTTATGATTCATTTTGGTTTTATCATATTGAAATTCAAAGATGGCGTTCGAAACTTAAAATGAGATTCGTACCCTTAGGAGATAATTTAGATGATTTCTCCATGAAACGGCAGCTGGGCGACGGCGGCTCATTATAACATAGATCTGCGAAGTGATTACTCAGAAAAAGATGTTTGATATACAGGCCATTATCAATTCGCCCGTGGCGCTGTTCTCGGGAGCGGTAAATTTTGTTATGACTAACGCCTTGAGTGAATTGTTGTGGGGTATTAGCTTATCTTTGGGTGATGGTAAAATATGGTGCTGGGAACTTGGGAGCTCCTTTTTTTATTTGGCCGTACAAGTGGTAGGTTAGGTCTGGGAAAGAAAATGGTAGCATCATCATCATTTCGAGTAGGTGTCACGGTCAATCGACCATGCACACCCTGGTGTCAGAGTTCTTCGGTACCGCCTCTCGGCCTCTGACGTGGTTCCTTTAACGACTACCGGGTGGCAGCCGGGACCACCGGCTTAACGTGCCTTCCGAAGCACGGAATGTATAATGGTAGCAAAGCAATGTATAGCTGTGTTATTAAGAGGAAATAGGAGGACCGCATTTCCATACAAGCGTAGTTCCATGATTCCTGGCCGGATAGGACGAGTAGAGCAGTGATTTTTTACAAAAATCTATGGTTATTTTAGCATATCCCTATGCCACTCATAAAAAAATTAAATATACCCTATTTCAGGTGTAAATGTAACAGTCTGTTTGGAAGGAGCCTGACTCTCATAGCACAGGGAAACCTACCATGAGAGTTAGAGCAACAAAAATGTTATGACATTTAATTACTTACAAATAAATATTATTTAAAAAGAGATTCATTTCTTTTATTTTTTTCCTAATTGTATAGAAAATTTATAAGAATTTAAACCATATGTATAACCGTTGTGTTCAAACATCAAGAAAACAAATTTGATTCAAGAACATAGTAACACAGTCATAGCTTATTTAAAAATTTAATGATATAATAAATTAAATTGATTAAGTTTTGAAGAAGAAATCAGGGGACTACGTAGCGTTCGTTTTGTGTACATTTCAGAGGTATTTTCGACCCGAGCTGCAGTTGTCTCTATCGTACTCTGCGGTGGTTGTTTGGACACGGCGCGACAGCAATAGATTTTCCAAATACCTATTTTTCAATTCTCCCGAGCTTAGTGTTTCCTCTTAAGTGTGAATGCCCTCAAGATAGGTGATCTAATCTTTGATGATAAATGCCACTGCTTAAGTTTGATTCAAATGCCTTTTTGCATACTAATATAAACCACATGTCAATAAAATATCCAATAATAAAGATTATCAATTCACTTTACACTTCTCTTTCGCTCTAGATACACTCAAGATGCTAATTTGAATATTATTTAATCCAATCATGATCAATTATAAAAAAAAAACACAGGAGTACAGCTCCTGTGTTTTTTTTTTATAATTGACGACGATTGTACGAGTTCTAAATTATTCTGATGGCATTTCATAGCATTTTAATGATATTTACTTATTTTTATAATTGAAATTATCCAAAATGATATATTACTACTTACTCTGTTTCCAAAAAAAAAAGAGGTTTAGAGACAAGAGTATTTATGTTTTGTTGTAAAACACTAGAAATAGATGAATAGACCGTTGTCCTAATTCTGATGTATAAGATAGTGTTTAAAGACTCATATATGTATGGCACTTCATTGGTGAACATAAATATCTAAGTAATTTCTTACATCCGGTTAGGAAGCGTATAGGAGTTATGGAAGTTTAAAAATATCAAAAATTGTTAAGATGATGGTCGAAAACTAACACTCTATCATAAACATGCACTGCACTTGTACTCATTTTATTCAAATCCAATTCTAAACTAAATTAAGCGCTCTGATCATAAATGAATAGATGGACAGATCAATGTTTTTCGATTACCATGCAAAATACATTTGGTATTATATCCCATCGTGTTTATCCTCACCGCTATTCAAATTCCAATTTGTTTGAAATCCGATTTCGGAGGGAATATATCGAATAACCCATTTGTTATGAGTTTGTTTGCGTCTATATTGAATTTCGGGCATAAAATGTATTCTTGTGGATAACAGAAAACCGATTGGTTACGGGATCCTAAGAACTACTTATTATAATCATCTACAAAAAAAAACATTAGAATTGTATCTATTTTGATTAATTCAATAATAAATACTAACATTTGTATTTACTCTAGAATATTCCGCGTTAGCTCAAGAATATTCCAAGAGTATAAATGTTATGGGAATGAAGCTGTCTTAATTATTCAAAAAAATGGCTGAGAAGTTCAGAATTAGCAAGATCTCTTGGAGGGTCGGCCATTAATCATTCAGTTTCCGCGGGAAAACGCCTTTCATAAAAATATATTAAAACTTCCCTCTCGTCAGCTCGGCGTTCCTCGCCTTATATGTTAATTTGCTGACATAAAAATTGGATATATCTGCCCGTACGTTTCCCGGCCAATTTCAGGAGCTCGTAAATGGTTATGTGTGTGATTGAAGCCTGGAAGTGTTTCGCACTTGGTGTTTTAGGATTTATGGGTGCTTGCTGAGCGTACTTGGGAGGTAATGACTTCCTTAGTATACCTAAAATACGAGCAAATTGTTCGTTGTAACATTCGAAGCAAAATGACTTAACTAAGGTCAGTGGTTAAGATGAAGGGCTACACGAAGGGCTAAACTAGCTTTCGCCCGCGGCTCCGCTCGTTACGGCGTGAAAACGTAACAAACAAACAAACGTAGCAAATAAACAAACTCACTTTCGCATTTATAATATTAGTAAGGATAAGGATTTCTACAGGTATTTGTCCGCGGTTTTGGAGCTAACCAAGAAAGGTTGGTGTCAGGTAGGCGGACGGTCATAAAAACATTACGGTATATTACATTTTAAAAAAATCGACAATCAGACGAAAGCTGCAATGTATTTTGAAGTGACCATCAAAACGTTGTACACTGTAGATGTCAAAAATTTGCAACTAGGCCAGCAGATATCGTTCAGCACACTTAAAAATCACATCTTTTTCCCTTGCGGGGTAGACAGAACATAAGTCTATAGAACCTGAAGGGTGCTTTTACCATATTGGTGGGCATTAGGTGGAAAATGCAATCAAAAGAGTGATGGGTTGCTAGCTGCATCGCCTATTCACATGAATTCTTACATTTTTCCCATTCCCTCGATCGGCTTTTACGATCTGCGCGGGAAGAGAAATAGCTGGTGCATTCTAAGTTTATTCTTTTCTCCCAGACCAGCAAATATGTATCTAAACAGAAAGGTAAATTAAAATCTGACGAGCTAAATTACACCGTATTGCTAACTACATTGAGTTGATCCTTTTTTATACACCCTTGCGGAGTGCGACCTCTGTACGTAAGTACTTATTCTGTGACCAAAGTCAAGGCTGCTTAAGTTTAAGTATGTACCGTATCTTATCGTTGCATCTGTCTGATATCCGAGACTCACAAAAGTCTAGTCTTTATCAGCTTCACTTACTGGAGAATTGGCTTCGTTCCAGCGTCAAAGAGGCTGTATTTTTCAACGACTTTGAAATTCAATGCTTTGATCTAGTAGTGCTTTGAGATTGCAAGCTTTCATGGTCATGAAAATCAACCCCTTCACGTCCGCCTACATGTTAACGTGGCTTTTAAATCTCATAAACTTAAGCTCTATAAGGACTCGAACGTGATAATATTTTTTGAACCTCAAAACTATATTAAAATCGTGGAATCAGAATCCCTAATGATTTGAAAGAAAACAAGCTGATAATAAAAAAAAAGTTAGACTTCCCATACATAGTCGCTGATCAGCTGGCCGAATTTCCATGGTCCATCAATTTTTTTTTCGTTTTTTAACTTTTTTTCTTGCAATTCTGTATTCCATTAAGGAATCTGATTTCACGATTTTAATATAGTTCAGAGGTTCAAAATCACGCTGTATAACAGAACTCTCGTAGAACAAGAAATAGAAGGAACAAGTATGTAAAAATTTACAACACCACAGCTTCTATTTAAAATGTTGCCACAACTTATAAAATGAACTCGATAAATGTTATTTATTAATGAAATAATAAAATTTAAACTATTCATAGACCTAGAAAACGGGCCTTTAAATTAAAATCTCACTGGTCGCATAAATACGTCTTGGGTGCCCGAGGGATGATTGTGGTTCCGTCTGCAGCTACCAGCAAATTAATTTATCCCGAGGGAATTACGCTGGCTATCAATTTGTTCCAGTATTGATGTAGTGCCGTGACGTCCATAGGGCTTAGTTCACGGTAGCTTTGAATTAACTTTCTAATGCCTTTTATCTATACTAATATTATAAAGCTGAAGAGTTTGTTTGTTTGTTTGAACGCGCTAATCTCATAAACTACTGGTTCATATTGGAAAATTCTTTTTGTGTTAGATAGTCCATTTATTGAGGAAGGCTTTTAGTTAGGCTATAAAACATCACGCTGCGGCCAATAGAAGCGACTCATCACTAAATTTTTTTTTGAAAACGACGGAAAATTGTTCATCTATACTAATTAATCATAATAACAGAAATAGCCGCGGACGAAGTCGCAGGGAACAGCTAGTCCTTTAAAGATTTGTTTGTTTGTATCTAGATATTATAAAGTGTTTGTTTGTAATGGTTGTACGTGAAAACAAATGGATCTATTTTAAAAATTCTTTTAGTATTACAAAGCTACATTATGAGCAAGTAATAGGCCCATATTTTATTTTAAAATATAGGGATTCGTATGAAAATTGCATTAAATTACCCTAAGTTATCATATTTTGCTAAACTTCATTATTGGGTGAGCGCTGCGAAAACTATAGATGCCTCTGTTATCTAAGCCTCTGTCATCTGATATGCTTCGGAATCCAACGTCCGGAGATCAGGGGTCAGCCTGAATAAACCGTGTGATGAAACTGTAACAATGCAGTTGAAGTCGCGGCGGACAGCTAGTACCTACATAATAAAAAAAAATCATCATCATTTAATCAAAGCTATATATCATAGAGTCTACCTATGAACAGGAAAACTGTCAAGTTTTCTTGTTTTTCAAATACTAGGTGAAATAATACTGTAATTAACTCTATAAAAACATATTAAGTGATTTAATTTCAATTTGTGACAATCGCGAAAACACAAGAAAGTATTATAATCATAGTATTTCAATTAAAATTAAAAATGTAAAAGTGCCTTAACCTCTAAGTCACAAGAACACAGAAAGGGGTCTTAAATCTTCTAAACTATGTTTTATGTACATGAAGCGTAGCCTGTCATGTCAAGCAATTCCTGCGTGGAAAAGTAGACCTAATAATTTTCTAGAGAGAGCCAGTTTTAATGGATGCTGCTTGTGTAAATAGTAGAGTGCAGTTTGTGGGTCGAATCAAGTGAATTTATGGCCCGTTATAAACCTGTGGAGGAAAATTCTTTATAGACACATTATTTATGGAGAAAGTAGGTACATACAGTCAACAGTTTGTTACTTACGTACACGTTAACTTAGTTGCAAGTAGTACTCGTACGCTTAAAAAATGCAATATTGTAGCTGCATGTGTTCTCAAGTTTCACAAGATTAAAAAAACATTATTAAATAAATATATAGGGGCATATCACACAAATTGAGCTAGCCCCACAGTAATTTGTGAACTTATGTCGTAGGATACTAATACAACGATACTATATTTTATAATAGATACTTTTATAGATAAACATCCAAGGCCCAGGTCAATCTGAAAAAGATCGTTTTCCATCTTGACCTGGCCGAACCCGGGCACTCTCTGTCGCAGGCTGGCGTGTTGACCACTACGCCACTGCCTCTACCCTAAATTATACCCTATTTCATTAGGGATAGGGCAAAAAAAATTTAGTTCTTACGTACATAAGTCGCACTCTGCAAAAATATTCAAAGAAATATCAACTCAATGTAGTAAGCGATACGATGTACCTAATTTGGCTCGAGTCAGACCGCAGCCCGTTTTAGTTTAGATACCTACAGTAAGTCAATTTTATACTTATAGCTCTGAACATACAATTCATAATTCGTTGAAGTCTTTGAATACATATGACCAAACGCGCGTCGTTCCTACCGGTTTTATTTGGATTTTACTTTCGTTGGTGTCGCCGCGCGAAGGTATGTTTTCGATACCAACACATGGAGTGAGACAGGCCTAACAATAAAAAAGGGTAGTATTTAATCCTATAACTATAAATTTCCTTTTTCTAACGAAATATTCAAAAGTAGCCCCAAAATACTGACTTGCACACTAATTTATCTAATCTTCCTTAAATTTCTGAATTCTAAATATATCTCTCCATTAACGAATCGCCATTAGAAACGAGCTGATGCCGGAAAAGTAGGTTAGGTTAGAACTGCGTCCCAACCAGAAAACGAATCGCCATCAGAAACGAGTTGCTACCATAAAAGTAATAGTAGACAATAAGTATTTTGATGTAAAACTGGTAAAAAAGGTCATCTAGTTTTGATTGATTACATGAAATGAAATAGAATTTTTTTTATTCAAACTTGGATATCATTTATCTCTTTCTGAACGTCATATTATTATTTTTAATATTTGCAAAATCGATAAGCTACTAGCGTTTCGAAACGACCACTGCTGAGAAGAATACGCCGAAAGAAACTCAGTCCAGTATTGGTCCCTACGTGCCTGAAGGGCTACACTTTCACATATTTATAACAAATTGAATTATTTTACATTAAGTAATCACCGATGTACAATTTATTGAATATATTACTTCCATGGAGTTTTATCTGATAAATAGTCATTAATACAATAATAGGCATTTTTAAGCAATTGATTTTTAACAGCAGTTTTAAACTTACCTAATGACAGAGCCAATATTTCTTCAGGACTTCTATTATAGAAGCGTATACTAAGTCCCAAAAATGAATTCATTGTTTTCTGTAATCGCAAAGTTGGTGTCGCTAATTTATTGTTATTTCTCGTATTCCTGTTGTGGATATTACTATTTTTCGCGTAAAGATGAATATTATTACGAACAAACATAATATTTGCAAATATGTATTGCGCGGGGAATGTCAAAATATTTATATTTTTAAACAATTCTCTAAGAGATTCTCTAGCACCTAGTTTATATATAGATCTGATAGCGCGTTTTTGAAGGACGAATATGGTATTAACTTCTGCTGCGTTACCCCATAGTAATATCCCATACGACATGACACTATGAAAGTAGCTGAAGTATACCAAACGCGCAGTATCAACGTCAGTCAACTGTCTTATTCTTCTAACAGCGTAAGCAGCAGAACTAAGTTTACCCGCTAAGGATGTGATATGGGCACCCCATTGAAGTCCCGAGTCAACTGTCATCCCAAGAAATACTATTTTATCTACCAAATCTATCGTTTCGTTTTCGACCACTATGCGTGTTGGTACTTTTGTAACATTCGGTAAACAAAATTTAATACACTTCGTCTTTTTAGCGTTCAACAGCAAATTGTTTGCTGTAAACCATTCTAATACTTGAGCTAATGTACTATTGACCTCGTCAAAATTGTCTGTTGTCCTATCAACAGGGAAAATAAGAGAAGTATCATCGGCAAATAGTACAGCTTTACATGTGTGAACATAGTATGGCAGATCATTAATATATATAAGAAACAACAAGGGGCCCAGTATAGAGCCCTGGGGTACGCCCATCTTAACAGATGATCCCGAGGATTGAACCCTATCAACGCTAAATTTTTGAATTCGGCTACTCGAATAAGATTTGATTAATGCAATAGATTTACCTTTAATCCCATAGTGTTCCAATTTGGACAGCAGGGTATCGTGGTCTACACAATCAAATGCTTTGGAGAGATCACAAAAAACACCAATAGCATTTTGTTTTCTCTCCCAAGCACAATATATATGTTTTAAAAGCGCAACACCCGCATCCGTAGTTGATCGACCCTTCGTAAATCCGTATTGTTCACTACGAAATAGACCATTTAGATTAAAAAAAGAAAGTAACTGATTAAAAATTAACTTTTCAAATATTTTACTTAACGCTGGCAGAATAGAAATTGGACGGTAATTTGTTGGATCATTTTTATCACCCGATTTGTACAACGGTATAACTTTACTTAATTTCATTAGATCAGGAAAAGTCCCTGTATCTACACATTTATTAAAAATAGACGCTAAATAAGGAGCAATTATTTCTATAATATTACTTATGACTGATACTGAGATGTCCCACAGGTCTCCAGTGTTTTTATTATTCAAAGTCTTGAACGTATCAATGATTTTTTGAGGGGTTACATGTTCAAATATTAGAAGACTGTTACATTCCGGTATACAACTAGTTAATAACTTTTTAGATTCCACAGATGATGAAAGTAAGGAGGCAGTAGTATTCACGGGAATATTTGTAAAGAAGTCTTCAAAATATTGAGTAATCTCCTCGCTAGTACTGAGGACCTTATTATCTATTTTTTAATTCAATTGGAATGGCGCGTTTTGTTCATTTTTCCTGTTTCTGTATTAATAATTTTCCACGTTGTTTTTACTTTGTCACTAGAATTTAAAATAGTCTGTCTTGTATATAAAGATTTTGCACACGCACATACCATTTTAAAAATTTTTGAATAATTTCTAACAAATTTAACAAAATCAGGATTCTGATTATAGGCTTTCATGGCTAGTAATTCATATAATCTATTTCTACTGACGTAAATACCTGGAGTAGCCCATTCACTAAACATTTTACGATTACGTTTAATGTTTGTTTTAATTTTAAACGTATTGTTAAATTCCGATTCAATAACATTAAACATTTTGTTATACAGTATATCTGGATCATCCCTAGTTTCCTCAATAAGGGGCATTATTTTTGATAAATTATCTTTAAAAACTTTGATTTTGTCTTTTGTAATAGATCTAAAGGTGATCTGTTGTAAATCTACTTCGACGTGGTTTGCGAATTGTACGAACTGACCAAAGTGATCAGAGGTAAGGTTTTTAATAATAACTTTGTCAACAGGAGTGCAATTACAGAAAACATTATCTATGCACGTTGCAGAATTACCTTGAACTCTGGTTGGCTCCAAAAATAAATTAAATAAATCAAAAGACTTAAATAAATTTAAAAATCTTACACTTTCAGTAGTAGTCACTAGTAAGTCCACATTAAAGTCGCCACAAACTATGACGTTTTTACGACTACAGCATAATTTCCTTAAAACATCTTCAATCACAAGTTCTAATGTATTATAATCTGAATCAGGTGGACTGTATACACATACTATAATAGAATTCTCTAACTTGATACATGCTAATTCAACACTACACTCTATAGAAAGACTTACAACATCCTTACGTTCTTTGTATTTCAAGTCATTTTGCGTTAGAATTAAACTGCCTCCTTTCTCTTTTGTCCTTCTGGTATATGAGCCAGCCCTAGAGTAGTTTTCAATATTAAATTGTAGTTGATGCGACTGCATAAAATGCTCGGTTAGACAAACCACATGCAAATCTTTACTATTTATAAATAACTCTAATTCTAATAATTTGCTAGTCAGGCCTTGGATATTCTGGTGAATAATATTTAATTCTTTGGCTTTGACTGTTGTCTTATTTCTTAGTTTAAATTACACTTACTATTATTAACTACTACATTTTTAGAAATACAGTTTTCTATGTCACAGTTGGAGATTGCAGTTGTACTCGTACAATTTGCAACACAATGTTGTATATTATAAGCTACAACTGTAGCAATTTGTCGCCTAAAACTAAATGGAAGATACATAGTATCCTGTGTCAACTTAAATTTATATATAAATTTATTAATATCTAAATAAAAAATAAAGTCGCTATGACGACAAGTCATATTGTACAAATGTACATTCAAGTCATCACATATATTTTTTAGTTAAACATGTTTAGATAATTCAGTAGTTTATTTGTAGCTTATTCAGGTTCTGGTATGCAGTAAGATAATTAGTGGAGCCACGTAATTTGCATAAATTGTAATTAGAGGTGCAGTTAAAAATATCCCAATAAATTGGCACTAAGAAATTATGGTGGAATAAAGAAATCACATATTATTATGTACATATATGCACATGAGTTCTGTAAACATAACACACCTTATTTGAAACTTTATCTATTTTTCTTTTAAAGTAAGGAAAATAAAATGATGATGAAATTAAGAACGAGAAAGAATCTTCTAAGAGTTAGTAAGGTGATTTATTCGATGGCGAATTATCCATGTCGTTGCTGGCATCTTACAGAACAAAACATGTATATTCCCACAAAAGAAAGCTAAGCCACACAACAAAAACAGTATTTGTCACCGCTACTATCGTTGTAACAAAAACCAGTAGAGTGACACGCTCATTTAGAATTACGGACTTACTTCCACGATATATTTCACAAGGGATTTATAGTGACTCATTAATCTAGCATACATGCGCGATATCTGAAAAAGAATCTCTGGGAAAATCAAGTCCACTCACATATTACGGCGATTTTTCCACGTCTCATCTGTTAGTTGTCCGGAGTTGTGCTACGTGCGAGATATTCGGTATCACACCCTTTCGCCTTCAAGCTTTGACACATACTATAGCTTAAAAACATGTATATAGAGAGGAAAATCTGGAGATATCTTCCTCTTTCCGTTTTTTTATGATATAGGATGACAAACAAGTATCTTATGGAGTATAAGTTAGTTTGAAAGGTTTAGTTTTAAGTTATTCTTCTATAATAGTAATAATAGTAATAAATTGTATAGTAAGTAAAAAAAATGGGTTGTCTGTAAAGTTGGTTTAAATATGATAATTTTACGCAATAACGGTGGAAGAGAGATAGTTGCGTCACAAGCTGAACGCTTAGGCTGATCGTGCCTCTATCGCTTGTTCTGCGCTCTCACTTGCACACGGGACGTGACACTTTTTCGTGCATGCAGCTGGCGTTCATCGATTTAGAAGACATTATAACGTCAAAAAAGTTACAAACATATATCATATTTATTTTGTTACTAGCTTTCGCCCGCGGCTCCGCCCGCGTCAATGTCGATCCCTCGGGATTGTTACTTTTTCCCGGGATAAAAAGTAGCCTATGTTCTCCTCCGTACTCCAGAGAACTTGTATGCAAAATTTCATGATGATCGGTTCAGTAGTTACGGCGTGAAAGCGTAACAAACAAACTCACTTTCGCATTTATAATATTAGTAAGGATTGGTGGATGAAGAAAAAGAAATGAGATAAACGGGTGCGAAATTCGAAATTTGGCTCGATTGTGTTTCGGAAGCGAGGAGACCCGAGTTGCAATCACAATTCGTCGGTCATTTGATTATATCTGTGTTTTGGAAACTCTGGACGGATCTAATAATCCGAGTTTGTCTTTGTTGTGGCTTTCATTAGTATTTGGGGTTTTGGTTTGTTAACAACATACGTACATAAAAGTAACGTAAAGAAAATGACTTCGTAACTATTTGTTAAGGTGGGGAAACTGTTCACTAGAGTTTTATTTATAGTAAGGGCAGGTATAGTTTTTAGTTTAGTGCTATTTTTATGAATTATTAAGATATCAAAAATATTTAGTAACAAGGAAAAATTTAAAAATCAGCAATTGGATATATTTAAAAAAGTTTTGAAACTTTATTATTTAAAAAAAATTAAAACATGCAGGTTTGTTAAATAAAAGGAAGCCAATTAATGCTTACTACTCTGGGTAATCAACCCTGAGGCAAAAAGAGGGGTGGTATAAGTTCGACCGCTATGTGTGTGTATCTGTCTGTCTGTTCCACCGTGACTTTTAAGCGGGTGAGGCGATTTGAATTCAGTTTTTATTTATCTGAAAGCAAGTTTTCTAGCGATGGTTTCTATACAGGTTTTATCAAAATCGGCCTAGCTGTTTACAAGATAGAGGACTTTCATGTTGCTTAATTGTTGTTAATTTAAATAATTCATTTACTTGTTTAGAGCGCGCGATCGTCAGTCATTGATTAGCTTTCAGAAATACTTCCTAAATCTGGAATAAGCTTTGACACTTCTATTTTTTTTTATTTCATCAAATCGTTTTTTTTAAACGTCGGAAAACAAACGGTACGGTAAATACGGTTGTATGTACATTGTTGCAAATGTTGCTGTAATAAGTAACTCCAAGGGGAATAAAACCTTTAATCTAGACAGATTTGATGTTCTGTCTTCGTTTTAACCGGTACACATTATGGTTTGATCTGTGCGCACAGATCTATAAATAAGGCTAGATGCTGTATGATGTTTTATTGATATTGGAACCGAGCTTGTCATAATTTAATTGTAATTGAATACTTGTTTCATTGTAATTGAATTGAAAATTTGAAAACAATTAAGTTACCTGCTAATGCATGGTATATCCTTCTTTACTGGGTCTAATATCTATTTAGATTTTTGCAATGGATAACCGTTCATTATAACATTTTCAGCACTTGTGTGAGAAGACTCAAACTAGAGACGCGCTTGACAGGTAACAAACGATATCTAGCCTATGCATATCTATGACTGGGGTGCGCACATTGTGTCCGTCTACAAACATCTCGTCCTTTACGACCCGTCCCATTGTCCCAGCTGGCGGACCGTCCCGATTATTACCGCAGTTATGTGATAAGAATCCTCGTGGAATAAAACACGAATCAATTCCACAGAAATAACAAGCTATTGAATACGAGCGTCATTGTTCGTAAATTGATTTTTTTCAATGTATTGGCCTTTGTGCTCGGGTAAAATAGAAAGTCGATTGATATTCATTTTATTTGTAGTTTGAATAAGGTTTGGAGATATTTCCGTTATAAATAACGTTTACCTTTACTTTATTCAAAAGTAGGGAAGTACTTAAAAAAAACGTTGTAATGTTCTTACGTAATAGAAGGTTTTATAAAACAAATTACACTTTCTATCTGAATATAACAAGCATTTGGTTTTTGTAAAAAGTTTTATGAAAAAACCGGCCAAGTGCGAGTCTAACTCGCGCACGAAGGGTTCCGTACCGTTTACTATAAAAACGGCAAAAAAAGTCGCATGTTGTATATACAAGTACTTTCATTTTGCGGTTGGCTCCATACATTTTGTTCGGCCGACTGTAACTACATAAGTTGGTCGAGTTGTATAAAAATAACTACTTATCTATGATACCGAGACCGCTTTAGTTTTAATTGAAAGTACATACTTTGGGGTATATACCACATTTTTTTCAGAATTATTTTAGTAATATTTTAAAAGTTACGGTGTGGGGACACCTCAAATTTAAAATTTGTATTAGATCAGACTGCCGGTTTTGATCTACATAGTTTCAAAGCAGTATTTGTTGCATTGCAAAAGACCTTTTCAACGATACACCACACGCTGGGATTAGACCAATTTAATTTTTTAAATTCACTTTTCGTTGTATGGGCTGAAAAAATAAAAACATTTTTTCATTTTTAAAAACCAACTTTTGGAACTTCAATATCTATCTCTCCACCAATACCTGATTGAGTGTGATTAGTATTGGTGACCAAAAGGGAACATAATGGAAACGAGCAAACGAGTCACATGATGGTAAGTGATCACAGCTGTCCATGGATAACTGCAACACCAGGGGTGTGACAAGAGCGTTATCGGCTTTTCATAAATATATAGACTAATTTTTGAAGGTTTCAATATCATATCGATTCACACAAGGTTGATCATTATGAACTAAGCATACCTTCCTTTCTCCTGTAACATGTCGATAGGTCAGAAAGAATAACATATAATAACAATGTAGTTGAATGGAATATTTTCATTTCGAAAATCTCTCCGAAATACTTCAAAACCTCAATCACGTATCAAATTAATTACGTCTATTGGAAGTCTCCCGAGTCTATAAAATACTTTTTAATTAAAAAAAGTAGGAGGAAGGCGGGAGTGAGTTGCAAATCCGGCTTAGCCTGCAGCCAGGGATTACAATGAGGAAACTTTCCGTAAAATCGTTTTTCATGTTTCCCGTGCTAAGCCGATATTAAAACACATCATTCAACTTGAATGTACATTTTTATAATCTTTTTGGAGATGAGAAATATTAAAATTGTTACAAGCTTGTCCCAAAACGTCTTTAAAGTTCCTTTATGTTCCTTATGTACATGTTTATGTTTTTTCTTCGACTCAATTATTATTAATAATAATAGCGCTGAATCTGTAACTTGATTGCGGCTAAAGATTTTTAAAGAGAATTAGTTAATTTAAGGTTTAAAATATTTTGGTAAGCATTTCGAAACCGTACTAAACTGACTGAAATCAAACTTCATATATTCGACATTCAGACTTCTTTTTTATAACATTATTACAGTTTGTATTCAATTTATTTATTAATATTTTTTTGAACTAAATCCTAAAATAGATTTTCCGCAAACTATTTTTCGCCGGCCAATGCTACAATAATTTATTTTCGCTCACTTTGTAAGCAGCATAATTTCCGCATTTTACTTTTATGTGTTCTTTTATACGACTTTTGATTGAACTGACGCAATTGTATCTTTAATCAAGCATATTTTATTTACTTAACGTTTGCCTACGCATGTAGAAAGCTAGGAAGAATCTTAAAGAAAATAATCTTTCAAAAAAAAAACAGCGATTTTTTGTGGAATTTAAATGGGACCAATTGAAAAGCATACATTTTCAAATAGTTTTTTTCAAATCTGCTTATAAAATACTTAAAAGAAATAAGATTTAAAAGGATAAAAAAAACATGCAATTACATTGAAAACCTCCTCCTTTTTTAAAAGTAGTAAGTCAGTTTAATATTGTCCAGCTATATTATGCATCAAATATTTTTCTTCGAGACAACTAATAGCATTTCATTTAGGTTAGTGGAGAGATAATATTTTATTCTATACATAATAGCAATATGCTTTCTATTAATATGCAACATAAATATAACAGTTACGTTAATTATAATATGAATTATCATAATTACGTTACTAAAAAAGTAAGTATTTTATTTTGATTTTTATTCGAAATAAAGCACTCTTATTAAGACACCCTTCAAATTATTTCGAGAGGTTAGAAAACGAAGCAATTCTCATTAATATAAAAGGTAACGACTTTTCGCAAAGGCTCTTTTTATACAAAAAATATAACTCCCGGAAGAACAAATTCGGGAATTAAATACGAGGCCGCGGAGTAATATCAGTATTTTATTTTAAGGTTGAACGCGATAAGGAAGCAAATTTCAATTTTCTGAGCAGCCCGTGTACACTAAACCATACATGGAGCGTAACAGCCATATACCTTATTGCATTTGAATAGAGTCTATTTTGTAACAAAACTGTAATGGTTGGTGTGTGTCTTGTACCTTACACGTAGGAACCATAAAAAGTATACAGCCAGAGTAGATGATTCGAATGCAGAGTAACCATACTAACGTTTGAATGTTACCTGTTCCATGGAGTTAGTTAAGTCAGGATGATGTAATGAATATGCTATCACATATGAAGTAATTATTAAAACCAGTCAAGCACACGTCATATATGTAGATATGTAAATAGTTCTTCTCATACGGTAACCGTATCTTACTTCATCAGATAAATTAAATATTCGTGTTCAATTCATTTATACATATATTTTAGTAGTATGTACCAGCTGCTTCTCTTCCCGGGGCGATCGTAAAAGCCGATCGTCTAGGGCGAAAATCTGAGAAATCATGTTCGTTAGGCGATGCGGCGAGCAACCTATCAGTATTTGATTCCGTTTCCCACCTAACGCCCACCAACATGCTGGGATTTTAGGTTTTGAAGGTGTGGGATCTATCTCCCTCGTATGGGAAACAGTAGTGATAGTATGTTTTTGTATTATATTAATTGTCTTGTTTCATATATTTTTTTTAATTAAATCCTTTTTTTTGGAAACAAGAAATAAACAAAACTATTCTTATTGGCAGTTTCTAAAAATGTCTTGTCAGTTGAGTGTTATAAAATGATACTTTTTCCGTTTGAATATATAATATAGATGAAAGTAAATACTTGGTTCAAACTATTATCCGTCTAAAAGAAAGCACCATGTCAGCTGCTAAAATGATCAGGGTTGGATTGCTTGTATTTTTTGTTTTCATGTGAGTAAGTGGCCAACACTGATGTCAGAATTTTCCAGCTGCCTAAAGGCACCTGACATAGCTTCACAACTGCCATCAATGATGACAGCCGTTTCTGACGTGGTTCCTTTAACGACTGCCAGATGGTAGCCGAGATTAAGGGCTTAACGTACCTTCCGAAACACGGAATCATCTTTATTATCAGACAATCAGGTGATTCAAGCCTGTCCTAACCAAACTGGAAACAACAAAGTCTGCTTCCCGTGGGAATCGAACCCACGACCCCCGGGTCTACAGGCAAACTTAACCACAGAGGCAGTTTGTAGTGGTTGCTAATACCTTCATTTCATTATATTCAGTGCACACCTGACTTAGCTAGAGAAAAGTCATATCCTGAACGCGGGTAGCGAGAAACATATAACTGCTTTTGTCGTTCTTGTTATTCTATATCATTTGCGTCCGTATATGTGAAAGCAACCTATTGACGCCCATATAAATCTATTTATTAGAACCTATAAACGGTGTCTTTGAATATTATTGTGCGAAATTAGAAAGGCCACATTGCAAAATCGTCCATAAATTTTATCTCAATATTAAAGTCTACTTTGGTTCTTTGAGAGCAACCTTCTACATTTGGCAATATTAAAGTTATTACGGTGTATAGAATAGTTCTAAATTGTGCATAGTATACGCAATTTAGTAGATAGGAACGCTAAATGCTTCTAAACATTCCCACTCTGATAATAGACGCCCCTAAATCAGGTAAAGGAGGAGATATGTCTTGATTCTCGCACATTATCTGCGTAACAAATTCGTTCATCAAATAACCATAAATGACTCAGTGTTTAACTAACCTTGCAACTTAAGGTACTGTTTAGAAATATTCCGGGCATTGATAGACCTTAAATACGTAATATATGCTGTCAATACTCCAAAATAAAGATCATCAATTTAAATATACATTATATCATTTTAGTGACATTTTCGCATTAAAAATGGTAGTAGTAAGCAACACGAGTGTTAACAATGACAATCTATAAGGTCACACATATTTGATACTAATATAACACTAGTGGTTCTGCGAGAACAGTAGACCTCGCGACCCCTTACAATGAACATACACATTTGCCCTCCAGTGCTCTAAAATATATCTGTTATTGATATGCTAATTGACTAAAGGATGATTTCCTTCAGTTACTATTTCCCAATCCCCGCTGCTCTTAATTAGGTACCAGAGGAAACGGAAATTTAAACCTACATTCCCCTTACCAGAAGACCCGACCAGACCCTTTTTTAAGAGGAAACACTGAAAATTGAAAAATAGATATTTATAATATATATTGCTGTCGCGCCGCGTGCCCAAACAAACCCCGCAGAGTGCGATAGAGATAACTGCAGCTCGGCCGGAAAATACTTATAAAAATTACACAAAATTAACGCTTCGTAGTACTCTGATTTCTTCTCCAAAACTTAACCGATTTAATTTCTTCTTACATTAAAAATTTAAAATAAGCTATGGCTGTGTTTCTGCGTTTCTTTCTCTTATATACTTAATTGCCTAAATTTGTTTTCTTGATGTTTGAACACAACGGAAATTCGTACCAATTTTTCATGTTTTTGAAGGTTCATATCTCTTTAAATAATTCAATTATGAAAAAATTTAAAATACGGATTTTTTTTAAGTAAAAAATCATTACTCTATTGGTACTATCCGGCGAGGAATCAGGGGACTACTCTTGTATGGAAACACGGCCCTTGAGCACCATGTTTAGTATGCTTTCTAAGTTGGAGTGATCCTCTTCAAGATCGGAAATATCGGAAAAGCGAACTTGGCATGGGTGAATGGGAGGCAAAGTTTAAGTACCCGGTTTCATAGTTGTTATGTTACCAATTGGTAAAAATTTTAATAGGCCGCTAATTTCCAACTATTATGGCAGACAAACATGCGAACTTTACGTAAAGAAGTGGCCGGCATCTATAAGCCCCGGGTTTAAGTCACAGGATAGCATGTGAATCTTTTTTATTTATTTTTAATTTTATTTCAGGATTCTAAGTTTATTCAGTGTTTTGTATTATAAAAGTAATACGCAGTATCATGCTTTGAGCCAAAACATATTTTTCATATTTTGATTTTTGTTCCTTAGGGAAAGTTGTTCAATTTCCCTCCCTCTCCCACTTCACGTACTTCAACGTCTTTCATAAATATACAGAAAATCGTTTTCAGACAACTTTTGGGCAAATTGACGGCTATAAAAACGTTCAAGTTTATCGTATAAAAAAGTTGTTCAGACAAAAAAGTTGCATCTTAATGAAAATAACAAAAAAGTCTAATGACATTTTTGATTTTTTTTCCAAATAGCTTTGCTATGAATTTTTTTAAGTTTCGGACCCCCATCATCATCATCATCATCATCAGGTCCTTTTTAGTCTCCACTACAGGAGCACGACCCTCATATATCCGCCATTTTTTTAAATTTCAAAAAACTAGCACGACAAAAAAATTATATATAATTACCGAACCTGCTCACAAAATTTCATGAGAATCGGTTGAGAAATGCGACCTGTAGGCGAGAACAGACAGACAGCCAGACAGACGGACAAAAGAATTTTGGGCCAGTGGAAACTGGCCCAAAATTCTTTTGTCATTGACGCTTCGCTCGCTCGGTCAATGAAATAAAAGGCTCAAATGAAATAAATACAATCATAAATCCTTTAACTGGTTTATAAGTGAACATTATAAATCAGGGACGTTAGCGTTACGTTTAGTGGAATGCAAATGTGAATTAAAAATCAAAGAATATTTATACTTATCTCTTAATATCTGTGATTATACACCTACCTGCGCGGTAACCATTGTTTTCCAACTACGTAGTATTGTTCGTATAAACCCATTGTTGGAGGAAACCTGTCACATATATCTGTCTTCCTAATACGACCGTGTATGTGGATGTTAGGGATTGCTGGGTCATGAAATTCCAAATACAATTTCATGGGAACATCAGGTGTCAATTGTTTTGGTGAATTATGTTGATGTTTTTGGAAAGAAAAAAAAATTAAGTTTTTTTTTATATACTATAGGGCGGCAAACAAGCAAGCGAGTCACCTGATGGTAAGCGACCAGCGCTGCCCATGGACAACTGCAACACCAGGGTGTAACAGGAGCTTTGCCGGCCTTCGAAGGAGTTGAGGAAACAACATAGGGGAGGAAATGGGGAAAGGATGGACTTCCGGTTGACTCACTCACCGAACGAAGCATAGAAGCGGGAAAGCTCCTACACAAACGTCGATTTTCTGTGAGAGTGTGGTACTTCCCCGGACGAGCGGCCCATTCATGCTACTAGCAAAAATGAATATTGCCGGTAGCGTGGCTCTACCACAACTAATGTTGAAGATTTACGTTAACTTATAGTAGAGATATAAATTTGCCGTGTGGTATCCGGCAGAGTAGAATAGGACCACTCCAAGTCTTCCCGTGGATGTCGTAGAAGGCGACTTAGGAAATACAAGCTAAACAAAGCTTTTAAACATCTATGAGACCTCTCCAACCCGTCTGGCCAGCGTGGAGAGTGTAGGCCAAGTCCTCTGACGGCTCTGGCCCAGTATGGCTCTAATAGTACAGAGAGGGTCGTGCTCCTGTAGTGGAGACTAAAAAAGACCTGATCATGATGATAGTAGAGACTCTGTATAAAAGCATAAGCACATTAATAAAAGTTTCTGAAGCATCATTTCAAAAGTTGATACATTTATTTACAAAGCGTTGATTTAATTTATTATTCTGTTGATTTTCAAGAAATCTTAAAATGTTTGTAATGACCCAGTTGTCTATAAATAAAGTCTATAAATTCTAAAAAGATCTTCCTGTATGCATTCCATTTTCCTGGTGATGGATAATGCCATCAGTATTAATGGTGACGCTTTGAAATACTCAGTGGCGATTAATGGGATTTTTAATTATACAGTAAATAAATTTATTGAAAAGCAGCTTTTTCTTGTGACTCTGTCCGCTTGATTGACATTATACGTGCTATTCTAATGTATAAGCTAAACATTGAACAATTTTATCAAAATCAATCTCGTACTTTTTCGATGGAGAAGTGACAAACATCTTCATATCTTCTAATTGTCAGATCCATTCAAACGTTAACATTAATGAAAATAAATACTTAAATAAGTAAAAGAATTAGAAGAGAATACATGAGTTATGTCTTCGTTGTGTTAAAAAATATGGAATCACCGTGGTGTTTGCTGAAATATCTCTTGAAATAGTTTATACGATAATCTTACATTTTTTGACATAAATCAATGTAGCACTAACTATAGGAATCAAAACTCACCTGGTTATTTTTGGGCTAACGATTGATCATCATTTGAGCCATAAGAAGTCCACTGCTGAACATAAGCCTCTTCCAAGAATGAAAAGATATTGCCATACTCACCACGTTTTGTCACCACACCTCATTTGAATTTACAGCATTTTAAGTAAAACCAAGACTATTTGGTTTAAATTTCCATTCCACCAAAAAGGATTTAATGCAGTTAAGCACACCTAAAGTCTTCAGAGTATTAAGATCAAATTACTCAATTTCCTAGTCAGAGTCGTTAAACTCAGACACATAAGCTGTATCTTTTTAAATTCTCCTTTAAAAAAGCCGTAAAACACCAGACTATTTCTGGCACGTGCGAAGTTGTTAACTTTTTTCTTGGCGGAAAATTCGCGGCGGCTTGTGCAAGGAAAATTAAAATAAAGCTTTAACTTGCAGGCGAAGACCTTTATGCAAAGATGTGAGACAACTGAAGAATACATTTACTTACTTTGTCGGGGTAAATGTTATTTCTCTTCGCTGTAACAGCTGCAGTTCCGTGTCCATGGATATTTTTTATGTTTTTCTTTTCAACTTCATAACTTAGTTAGTAATTGGTTCAGTTGACGACCTTTTACCAGTCAGGCGAGATGTGAATAAATGAAGATTTCAAAAGTAAGCTAAATGTATAAATTCTTCTCATAAATTCAAATGCCAACCAGAAATCGTATTCTCAATTATCGTCGATCGTGATTTATTAAAAATATATACATAAATGTAAGTATGTATATTTTGGAGACTATTTTGGAAAATCTAAAGAAATTAATAAAATTATAAATTTTTGAAAAGAAAACTTTTGCTCTCTTATTCACCGAACGAAGCATAGAAGCAGTAAAGTTTCTACTCAGACGTCGATTTTCAAGTGTGGTACCTCTCCGGAAGAGCTGGCCCATTCATGCTACTAGCAAAAATGAATTTTGCCGGTAGCGTGGCTCTACCACGACCATTTCAGGTTAAGTTGCAATAATGCGCAAAAGGTGCGCTTCCCTGGTGCGCAGAGAGCGGGAGAGCAACAACAGTATCTTGCGGGTGATCGCAGGCAACCTGGATTGCCTTTGTATAAACCATTGCTTCACTATTACCCGGGGGATGGTGCAAGAGTGGTCTACACAATAAATAATGTAGTGTTTTCTACTATACATAACATAGATAAAAGTATACTAACATTATGAGTATGGACTCATAAAAGTACAGTATAGTAGTGACCATGGGGTCACTTGGATAAATAATTTTTCATTTATTCATTCATTTATGATTCGATATCTTAGAACTTTATGCTAGCTTATGGCGAAAGCCCTATTAGTTTTAAGTACGAGTACTTTTATTTCAATAGCATTGGTCGCGTAATAACATCAATTATTCATAGTCATTGTGCATGTCCGTCCATACATGCATAATAGTTTTAGAGTTTTACAATATTTCATGCATAGTCCCACACCCATTTGTTGGTTATGACAGGAGGACTATCTTTAACCCCCGACGCAAATAAAGGGTTTATCAAGCTTCACCGCTAAGTGACGTGTGTGACTTATGTGTTTGTGTGTCTGTCTGCACTGCCATAGCTCTTAAACGGGTGAACCAATATGAATGGAGGTTTTTTTTTATAATATTTAAAAGCAGGTTTTCTAGCAATGGTTCTAAGATAAGTATTGTCAAAATCGGGTTAGTAATTTACAAAATGGAGGAATAGTCGTGTCGGGCATTGTTAAAAACTTTTAATTTTATATAACATGTTGGATGGGGCAAAAACAAAAACTATGACAGACGGGTGTACAGATGGGGAGCAGAGCAGAGGCTTAGTAATCCCGTTTATACTCCTTGGGTACGGAACGCAAATAAAATTGTTTTGTTTGTCTTCACATATACTATCACGTCTGTTTCCCTTACGGGGTAGACAAAGCCGAGGTCTACCAGACCTAAAAGCCACATTTACCATATTGGTGGGGCATAAAGGGTGAAAACAGTCAGAATAGTGATGTGTTACTAGCCGAATCGCCTATTCACATGGTTCCTCAATTTTTGTCCATTTCCACGATCGGTTTTTAAGATCAAGTAGCAACTAGTACATTCTACGTTTTTCCTTTTCTCCCAGAACAGCATGAAAGATTTCGAGTGTTGTAATCTTGTTTAATTTTACAATGATACTATAGATGCATAACAATGTGTCAAAAGGCCACGAGTCCGCATTTCCACCTCAACTAGTCTAGTATATTACAATACTAAAAGGTTATAGCAAGTTTAGTGCGTCTGCAAGAAACACTCGAGGGTTTGAGCATCATAAAAAACCTTCCCGACGTCCCGACGTATTGCCAGACGGTTTTATTTAAGCGAAACTCGAAAAAAGTATAAACTCGTGTTTTATTTTTTGAGTATTGCAAGTTCTCCGGCGCTCCGATTTATTTCATCTTACAAAGTGATGGGAAACTTTGTCCTAGGATATTGCTGCAATATTGTTCTTTTCCTCTGAGTTCGTTTAAAATGATTTTATATGCATCTAGACAATTTGAGTCAAATGTAAGTTTGAATTGATTATTAAACAAGCCTGAAGCCCCTTTTATTTTTAATCTATGTTGTTAAACATGGGAGTTTGTTTTTTATCCTAGAATCAAAAAGGAATGATATAAGATTTGCTTCCCAGTTTGTCTGTCTGTGCATCACATCCGCAAAACAAACATAAATACGCTATTTTTTAAATGTACTATATTATTACTTGCTGTTAATAGACTTTTAACTTTGTACCATTGTAAGATCTCGCAATGTTCAATCCCAGTTCTGTTTTGATTTTCGTAATCACTGGCTTCAACACATCTGCTAGTTCATTTTGAAGGTATCTCGAAGTGAACCCGTAGTTAGAAACCGCCAGCGCACGCCGTTACAAAGTTAGGGTAATCTTGTCCCTCGTTAAGTTTAGTGCTACCAGGTATGGCTAATTAGGAGAGTTACATTGTGAGCACTAGACAGACATATAACACCTTTAATGTTAACATGTTGAATAACACAACGCTGTTCATTTGAAACTTGAACTTTTTCAACTATAGGCATAGGCATAGGCAGGGCTGTATGTTTGAATAGTAATGAACAGTCACGTAGGTTTTATAACATCTGTTGCTAATACTTTTTAAGAACTTACGATATTTTATTGTATGTAATAAAAATGTATTACAATTATTTTTAATTATACCTTATTTTTTTCTTATTTTTTTTTAAACTTATAATAAATGCTATAGCTCGAAGAAATTCACACTCGGAATATTCACATTTTCGTTTAGTATATTGCAGTCTTTCTTCTTGTTATATTAATATTTTATTAAGTAGCTTATATGTACTACCATAGACCGAGATAGTGTGACGCATCAATGTTTCAACTTGGTTAAAACTTCTTTCGTATGTCTGGCCGACTCCCGTGTAATTTTGTGAGTAGGTTCAAAAACAAGGTTAAAAAACATAAACTCACAATCGATAAATGTCAACTTCGTCTACCTGAAAACATGAGAACTGTAAAGTTCGAAACATTAGGTGTAATAAACGCGATAAAACAGTTTTTTTTTGTCAGTATAGGATTATTTGCGACTTCATAGTGATAAAACTCCTGAAGTCTACAACTCCCAGAGTAACTAGTATTATAACTGAGAAAGTTTTATATATCCTTATTCACATCTCAAACGATGAATTAGGATGTAACTTCACGCATATGTAGTACAAGTCTAAAAAAAGTTACTAAGAGATATTTCAGATTTATGGTTTTAACGCTTCATGGCATTCGTACTTATTATTTATATATATCATTTATAAAATATCCTAATTATGTTGAGCTCATACAACAAAACAAATTCGTATCCTTCCCAAGCTTAATAATTCTTTAGATGGGCAGCAGCATTGGAAGCATACGTAGCCAAAGAAACTGCTCTTGTTAATTCCCATGGCAAGCGTGGTGAGAATGGCAATATTTTCCCCTGATATGAATAATCCTTGAGACGCTTTGGTCCAACAGTGGCTATTTTCGGCTAAAATTATGATGATGATAAGCCTAGCGACTAAAATTCTGATGCACGACCCATGTGCTTTTGGTCACAAAGCAAATTGGTAGAAAACACTAATAAACTCCATTTACTTTCTAATTAAAATCCGCAGTTATTCTCGTAGGCGCGTCGGCCTTTGCCGTTACCGGCGGTGCCTTGTGCGCCTACGCACTGCATCTAACGCGATTAATTTGCAACCTGCTAAATAGTTATTTTGAAAGTGCTTGCTAATATGCTATTCATAGAATACAATAAACTATGTATAGTTACTTGTTATTCCTATTAATTTAATGAATTCTGGCAGAAGCTACAACCTATTGGCATTTATATGCAACTAGCTTTTGACTGCGGCTCCGATCGCGTGAATTGGAGATCCTTTGGGGACAGTTCCTTTATTCGAGGTGAAAGGTATTCTCTGGGCCTCTATCCTCCTCCACAATAACTTTTATCTAAATAGGTTCAGTGGTTGAAACATGAAGAGAAAACAAACAACAGATAGACCGCCAGACGGACAATTACTTTCACTTTGTTAATATTAGCATGGAAATTTTAATTCAAAGAATCGTCTGTTTATTTCACTACACGAAGGAACTTGTATGTAGATAAGTAATAAATGCCACTTTGTTAACATCATAAACCAACAAGCAAAACTTTCTTCTCTGTATGATTACATCAAACAAATACACATGTTGCTCATCATAAATCACTTACCAAGCATTAGGTAAAATTAGTGTTGTCAATTTCACATTAATCTCTTTGTAGAAACTTTGTAATTAAACAAAAAAGGTGGTTAGTGAAGACGTGTCTTAGCGTTTTCTAGGCGTTGCAGACCGGCGTTTATTTAAACGCTGAAAGTACTTTGATCCTACAAAAGACAAGAACATAGAATATTAAAATTACAACAGAGAGTCGTTACAACGGTTGTTTACGTCTAGCTACGATTTTTTTACCTTTATGTATTATCGTCGTCATGATTTCAGCGATCAGTAGTCCGCTGCTGGACAAAGGCCTCTTCCAAGGGAGGATTTTGTCTCAGCATGCTTCTAGTGCTTCCGACACTGCTCCCATCATTTGGTAAGGGAATTAAGTTATTGGGATACTTCTAACTCGGATTAATAGGGGAAATGCAGGTAGCAGCTTGGGAGGTCGGGTGCCATATGCCATACCCGATTAACCACTGGCCAAAAGATTGAGGATGACACCCATGTCCGTTATGTTTGTACCGTACCAATACAAATCTTTTTACCAACTTAATATATATTTTTTTCAAATGTATAAAACTTATTAAAAATATGATGTAATACAGTTCATATTAATTGAGTATCCATACGTATAAATGTATGAATACTTAATTAATATCGATATTAATAGCATGTATAATATGGATACTAGGTACAACTTATTATATGGTGGAAGAGTGGTGGTAGCTCCACCGTGCCCACCATTCCGGTAATATGGCGTGAAGAGTGCAATCATGTGGTTTTTAGCGGGTGTGAGTCCCGCATAACTGCTCTGTATCCCCGTACAGATCAGTATGAATAACGCATTTTCCACATGTAAAAAAAAAAGTACAACTTATTATATCTAATTATGTAAAAATATTGATTTTTACCTGTTTTATAAGCAAGCCTGATAGTGTAGCTATAAAATTAATTTGCAATAAAATACGCCATTTTATTGCTACGCCACTTAAACAGGACACTATAATATGTTCATTCATTGACACTATAGTATGTGCACCACATCGTAAATTTTTTCTACATTAATTTGTCAAATATAATACTAATAAGCATGTCAAAATGGCATATAATTATTATGTTATTTAAATAGGATTCTCTACTTATCCTTACTTGGAAATGTTCAAATAGAACAGGCTTTTTGATTATTCTAATACTTTTTAGATTATCCCTTGCATCATACACTATAGTGTGGCGTGTTCTTTTGCAAATTCATCAATAATAATGTTAATCTTACCTCTTCTTGCTAATTGCATCAGTTTTAAATGTGTATATTTAACCAAAATTTAGTAAAAGATCTAAATGTTACTGTTAATAAGGTATAACTAACAGATATAATCTCAATATAATATATTTTAATATAAGTATCATCTTAATATTATAGATGTCCGCGGTAGAAGAGCTGCGAGATGGCTAGACGAACGGATGGATAGCGGAAGCTTAGTAGTTGGGTCCCGTTATCTCCCTTTGGACACGGATCCCTAAAAAGGATTGGATTCTAATAGAAGCAAATTAAACGCCTGAAAACCTGTTTAAATTCAACGTTTGATAAAGTTCATGTTTACTCAATGTACCAGTTTCTTATCTAGAATAGTTTGCAGACAGTTTGAGAAATAGGTATTGAGGTGTTAGATAAGGACTGGAATGTTGTTTATTATCATTTTCTGGTTCTTACTTTCTTGAACCTATCATTGCGAAGTTAAATTCATGAGCTGGTATTATCTGATCTCTTTGAGACGGGTTTTACTCTAATTTTAATAAATTAACACCTACAATGTTCGTGTTAGATTATCTTATATCGGACAGGCAAAAAGTAGAAAATAATTCTTAACAGAAACATTATAATTTATTATTAAATTATGTAACCAATTTTCTCTCGATCCACATTCGCCCTGAGGAAGACCTCCGGATGAGGTCGAAACATATCGGCCAGTAACTGACTTCGTACGTGAGTAACCCGTTGTTACATAATTTAATAATATCTATATCTCACGTTAGTTTTAATTAAAAAATTATAATTTATGTACCTTTAAGTTACATTAAGTATTGTAATGAAATAATTATATATAAATAAAATTATTATTTATCGTAATGTCTACAAAGAGTACAAAAAAAAAAAACAAAAAGTATGCAACCCCCTGATTTCATACTTTGGGAGACGTTTTTAAAATTAATATTTATTTTTTAATTTTCCAAGATCAAGTGGAAAGTGATCAAAATTAGCTTCACTATCTCCTCGTCCCGAATGGCTCAAATTGATTGATGAGCGGACAACTGCTGTTATTCGCATTTAGACTAGACAAACGATTTAGTCAAAGCGTTAAAAAACCGCCGCGTCTCAACCGCCACACTGTCTCCTCGTCCCGAATGACTCCAATTGATTGATGAGCGGACAACTGCCGTGTTTTGCATTCAGCTATTTACGGGCATTTCCTCCGCTTAACCCGTCTGCCACCCGTGATGGATGGTGGAAGCGTTACGCAGACTTTGTGATGCTGGGATGTACGCTCCGATGCAAGAAAGCTTTAGACTCGGATTTGTCGTATGGATAATAGATTGATGGTTTACACCAGGAACTTTTATACCGGAAGGATATAAAAGCTTTTTTTTTTAACTTTAGTTTTGTGACAAGCTTTTATTATGAACGATTCTTACTGAAAAATTCTTTCCAATACAAATTAAATGAGCCCAAGTACGATTGGTTTATTTTCTGTTATTTGAATGAAAGCTTGTTTGTTAAAAGTTAAAAGCTCTTACACAAAAAACATAATAAAAAAAATAAACGGCGAATTTAATAAAAATTCTAACTAGGCTGTTCAGCATCACCGAGTTTATCATCAACAGATATGAAAGTATGCCTTCTCAATCGGTTAAAAATAACAAGTTTAAATTCAAGATGATTATTAGTCTGGACAAAATACATACTTAGTTTAAGTAAGTAAGTAAACAGCGACCTTAGATCTATTTACGACCTATTATATCCTTGGCTACCTGTGGTTTTAACACTGATCATCATTGCCATCGTCAGTTTATATATTTTATATCCCACAAACTCCATTTGTCTAACCGTCTACCAGTCATGATGGTGGAAGAGTAGCTAGAAGCAAATAAAAGACAATGCCTGAAGTTTATGTTGGTTATCACTGTTCACTGTTCAAAATATATTTTGATTGCTAAAGTGACACAAAGAAAAACTTATTATTTATTTAATCATATATACATAAGTATTTATGTAGTAGACACCAGTGAATTGATTTTTCTGAAATAGATCTTTAGTCAGATCGATATTACGATAAAACATAATAAAATTATTAAAGTACAACGTTTTGTATCGAATTTTGTACATTAAAAAAATCATGCACTTAGCATGATAATTTTGTACATAAAAAAACATTTCATTATTATATAGAAAAAAAAAATATAAATATTTAAGAAGAAACGTATCTTTCCATTTTACAATTAACTTGCTCTTTACAATTAAAATAAATTACAAAGATTTATTCATCACACTGTTAAAATTTTATGGTACCCATACTTTACCACCCAGGTTTAACGACTCATTTTATATTAATTTTACGCTTACCCAAGAATTCATGTTGACAGTGTAAATTCCGCGAAGTCCCCATATATCTTTCTCAGTATCAGAGCCACAATCTGACGTCCGTCGTGTTAGGATGTTAGGACAGAGGAATGACTATCCACACCACGCGCGATTAACGCAAGACACCTCCTGATGTTCCCAGAAGTTGTTTTACTAGAAATAAGAAGGAATATCGGTAACTATGGTGAAAATATTGTATGATAAAGTAAACTCTACATTATCAAAGTTTTTACTTACTTAGGTACAGCTGCAATCTGACGCTCGTATTAGGATAGGACTGAAAGTTGAAATAGAAAAATAACTGGCACCAATAATGGTTCGCTCGTTTTAGGATAGGGCTGAAACTTAAGACAGAAAATTAACTGACACCAATGATGGCCCGCCAATAATTTCTAGGAGTTTTGTAGATACTTTTCACCCGCTGTTCCGCACGCGTTAATGTTTGCTCGAGATCAGTAATTCTTCCGGGGTGAAAGATATCCTGATCCTTCTCCGTACACCAGAAGTGTATGCGAAAGTGAATGATGACCGGTTCAGAAGTCAAGTAGTTCAAGCATAATAAACATTTTTTTTTCTAACCTATCATGTCCCACTGCTGGGCAAAGGTGTCCCTCATTGCCAAAGATATAAAGAATAATGATATCAAGAAATTTGAAAAAGAAATGTCAGATGAAGTGCAAAATAGAGAAATATGGAAAGCCAACAAATTTATAAATAAAAACACACACAATTTTGCATCCTTACTAATATTATAAATGCGAAAGTGAGTTTGTTTGTTTGTTTATTTGTTACGCTTTCACGCCGAAAATACTGAACCGATTATCATGAAATTTTGCATACAAGTTCTCTGGAGTACGGAGAAGGACATAGGCTACCTTTTATCCCCGGAAAAAGTACTATTCCCGAGGGATCGACATTGACGCGGGCGGAGCCGCGGGCGAAAGCTAGTTTATTATATTAGTGAAAGCAGATATTTTAACATCTGTAGTTTGGCTGTATAGAATCACAGGATGCAACCAGGAGCACACTCAGAAAGGAGAAGAATTTCTGTAGATTATCGAGCCGCTATAAGTACGAGTAAACTTGAATGACACGATGTTTTGTTGCTTCGATTGATATACATAAAATGAAAACGATTCATCGAAATTATGAATGCAGGCATCAATAGAAAAGTATACCACACGGAAGTAAAAACGCGTAGGTGGAAATTTGTTCTGAATTTTAAAATGCAATGACTACACAAGTCTGTTCACATTTATCTCGTAATCTTTTAATACATCTATCCACTAAAACAACTTACAGATTCAGAGCAAGTAACTTTTGATCATAAAATAGTTTATCCACTAAAGAGTGAGCTCCAACTCTTGAATTATTGTTATATGATATATATGAAAAGTTATAGGTCAATATGTGTTGGTAATCCCAAAGTTTCTTCTACATTATTAATGCAGGCACGTATGCAGTTAGCGACATCCTTAATGCTACTGTTTCTTGACAAATCAACCAAACACTGTTCAGCATTTGAAATTGAAAAGGATTCATGTCTTGTTAGTTTTTAGTGTAAAAATTAAAAAAAAAAATGTTAATTACTCGTTTAAACTATACCATTCATTTGATATAAGCTGTGCTAAAATAAAATAAGCCGTATTTCGTCCGTAGGAGATTCTGTGAGGTACAGTAGAGGGCTACTGGCAGAGTATTATTCTGTTAGTAGCTATATTTTTTTCTGTATTGGTACAAACTAAGCTGTTTTGCTATCTAAGCTTATCTTAGCTGATGCTGCAATGTTTATTTTGTTGCTCTCAGCAAAAAATACAGCAAAAAACATCCATAACTTTTTAAACTGCATTAGCATGGAACATGGATGGAAATATCGGCTCGAATAATTTTTATTTATCGACCGCAGCAAATTCTGGAATTTGCATATCAGCAAACACATAAAAATTCTTGGATAATGTTCATATCTGACTCGCAATACAAAATGGTGAAACCTGTCCAACAATTATCAGATACGTTTAATTAAAGTGAAATCTTAAGTCGGGGGACGGATTCATTAAACTGTCTTTATTTTAAATATCAATAAGATATGACGCAATTATCTTTTAATCTTCTTGCCTCAGCTGAGTCCTTTCAAAATGTAATTTGAATGGTTTAATAATTTCCTCACATTTGAAAACTGGTTCAGCTTCTGTAATGAATTTTATCGCTTTATATTATGTTATTTTGTAATGTTTTGACAGATTCTGATGGTGAAATGATCCTGCTTGGGTGCTTTCTATTTAACGGCTTAATAATGTTGTAGAACAGTGATTCCCAAACCTTCTAGGTAACGGAAGCCCTGGTTAAATATTTATACAATTTCTTTACTCTAAAAATAAAATATTTTTAATCAAATTAAAAAAAGATTAGTTTCTTAATTATAATCAAATCTCTATCATATAAACGATTCTGAAAATTCATTTTCTTTTATTTAAATGTATATAACTTTAGATTTAAAATGTCATCAAATTCGATTTAGTAGTTTGGTTATGTTCTTTAATTAAATTAACTATCTATTCATCGGATACGAATAAAGTAAAATGCTACACTACTTAATAGTGGGTAGTATTTAAGACGTACCTATGCTTGGAATGCGTATACCTACCTAGGGAGAATTACTTATGTGAATAGAGAATTCGATGCGATGATTCGAAGTTACGGTGGTGCAGTAGGGACGAAACGCTCAATTACTTGTAGGTAGCACACTAAGGGCGTAAACCTTAGGGACGTGAAATTCTACCTGTGGCGAGTTCTTTTCATCTTTCTCATCTTATTACGGGTATTAATTTGCCATCGATATTCCTTTGGTGGGGCAACTTAGTCCATCAATATCAAGATCGTTACCTATGGAATCAATGAACTCGAAAAAATTACCAGATTACTAAACACTCTATACTAGAAAGTCCCAACATTGGTTGTTCAACATACGGCAATAATTTTAAACATCGACGGGATGAGACGCTCCAGGTGTAATAACAAAGCATTAAGTAATTTCACAGACATGATATGATGATTTTTAACTAAAAACTTCATAATTCTGATTATGTAGAGCCCAGTTTGGCAACCGATGTTCTACAACGAATGTTCGTGTACAAGTTAACCAGTAAAATTAACAACACTAATAAAATTGGAATTAAGTACACTTATTACGTTGTTAATTTGCAACATGCAGCTACTTTGTGTTACGTTTAAATAATAACTGACTAGATACAAGATATAATGTTCAAAACTTTATATTTTTTATAACTAAACCATAAAACTCAAAAAAAAACTAAAGAGCAGAAAGAGACCGGACCGGCCTCGCCTATTAGCATTACGCGTGAATGGTTGGTATTGTGCGAACTGTGAATGACCTCTTCAGCATAATAATGGGCGAAGGGATGCGCAGGAGCGCGTGCGGCTGAGGGGGACCGGTTTGAAATTAGAACGTTTTTTATTCTTTTTTTTAAGCTTTGTCGGCGCCCGCCCGGTGCGCTAACTCGACAAATGCGTCAAAATGAAATAGCAGTATTTTATTTCCTTTCCTTTTTCAATGGTTCCAGATTTTAGTTGCGGGGGTGAGATTTAAAACATAATGATGATCGAGGGTTGGGTGCCTATTATTTCGAAGGAGGTAACTTCGGCTTAGAGCATAACAATGGAGTAGTTATGTTGTAATTGCTACCCCTGGGAAGGTATTTGTAATTGATGAATGGGATGCAGATGGGTTAGTATTGCACGGATAAGCATCGTTACTGGACGGTATAGAATAATCAGTTGAAATAAAATATAGTTTATTAACTAAATCACGAACACTGAGCAAGATACAATAGACATAACAATAGAAGTTTACATCTAGATGTCCCGGAAAGTGTTAATAAGCATTAATAATAGGAGTTTTTAGTTTAATTTTATGAAGTCTTGAAAGTTTGTAAAGGAATAATAAAATCACCATGAATGTGTCAATTTACCATTGAGATACCTTTGAAAGGATGACTTAGCCCGTTAATGAATGCCTTTTTTAATTTGCCTAATACTGGGAATTAAAAAAATATTTCATTTTCAAAAAAAAAATCATACATAATATCGATTTTTAATATAATTATGAAGTATTTCAGCAAAGAGTTTTAGGTATCTTAGTGATAATAATATTAAAGTTTGGATGATAGGACGTGTGTAAGTTTGGATGTTTGTTAATCAATCATGCCACAACAGTGTTGCTTTAAGCTTGACACACAAGAAAACTACGTGCTACTTTTTATAGATGCATGCGGACAAAATCGCGAGCAAAAGCTCGTATATGTAATGGGTTGCCATTTTGTTCCTACTGACTACAATTTGTAGTAATGCTTTTTTTTAAGTGGACTATTTTATTAACATTCTTCATGCATTAAAATTTTCTAAATTTAAATATTGAAAAATGCTCATGAAAAGTACTTGTTTCAGATGTTGTCCATTTTGATCAAAGATGTCATACATTTTTTTTTTAACGTTTTGTATATTGTATAATGCGTAAATCAAGCTTACTGCTGTCCTTAAATACATGTAAAATTTCACTTAAGTTGAATTTATGAAACCCGAAATGATACTTAAAACGTGAGTATGAAAAATTAATTTACTCGAAATTAATTAAACTATTGAAAATGACTCAATAACAATTTCATAGGTTAGAACTCAATATAAATGTCCGTATAAACCCGTATAAAGCTCTAATCGAAAATTACCATATCCTTTCCCACTTCTCATCATTACAAGCGTATTTCAGTTAGTACCTAGTTATATCCTGATTTGCGAAAGTGAGTGTTTATTCCTTCAAGAATGGCGTGTAGCTTTTAAGCTTACGTATTTTGCTTGTCGCCGTCGGTCATAAAAGCTACGATCAAAGACAATCGTTTAACTTAACGTGAGAAGTAATTTCCGGTTGGACTGATCGGGACCGATACACGGTTTGTAAAGTTGGCAGCATACTTAGTCCTAGTTTTTACTATGACTAACGTAACATCCTCATGCTGATAAATTTCTAAGGGGTAACTTTGCCATGCCAACTTTTGACGGATTTGAAATATGGGTGCTGCAAAAGATTGGAGTGTCCCTGTTTTTTTTTTATTTCCTATCAAAATAAAGTAAATTGTGCAGCAGTCTAGTTTATATATCACATCTTGGTGTGACCATAGATCATAGGGTTCTTGCAAATAGCGGGCTGATGCAGTAGGTACTAAGTATACAAAACTTTGTAAATATGTACCGTATCGCTTGCGCGTGCATCGAAATATAAATATATTATAGACCAAATCACACATATTGAACTTGTATCGTGAGATACTAACTCAACGATACTACAACGATTTTATAATAAATTCATATATAGATAAACACCTAAGACCTAGGCCATTCTGCAAAATATCGTGTTCCATCTTAACCTGACCAGAGAACCCTGAAAGGCACTTGCGGTACCACTAAGCCACGGCGGTTGTCAAAGAAAAAGTAACTTTTTGTGCAAAATCATATAATTTTATATATCAGTTAATACATTAATTAAAATATTATAACAAAATGTAACCTTAAACATCTTAAAATTTACAAATTTGTAGACGAAACGATAAAATTTCAAAGCTTTTTCTGTTGTAAGTATTATCAAAAGTATATTAGATCGAGTATTTAACAAACTATAAAATTATAGAGTCCGAAACAAATCGGGACAAAATTGTAAGTTCATGTTCAACATCTGTAACGCGTACCAGAAGACCAGCGGTATGGCGCCTTTGTATCCCCCCATTAGTAGAGAGTAAACAGATGAGGGAGGGAGGTGCGATAGTACGACTCAAGCTACGGAACCGGTCGGTCGTGTGAACCACAGCGACGCGTATCCGAACGCGATGCCGCGTTTGTTTACCGAACTTTTCAAATTTGAATTTCGAATTGAATGACTTTATTGTTTTTCATCAATGGCAAATGAATGAAAGCGTAAAGCTGTAGTGATATTGTAAACATGTAAATTTTCGACAGTGTGAGAATTAAGTTTAATTCAGTGGCAGTATGGTGGATGTTGGTGTTAATGAGTGCGATAACACCATAAATGGGAGGAACCAATTTGTGTTTCTTGTTCTAGTGCATTTACTACTTATTGGACTGAATGGGACAAATGGTAAATATTTGTTTTTATTCATTAATTATTATTTTTATTCAATTGCGCGGCATTTTTATAATATCTCTCTAATACTTGCGTGTTGTCAAAATTATTTGAATCTATTTCATAGAATTGTTTAATTTAAGTAACAGCTTTTTTACCGTAGTTGTGATCTTCACTAAGCATGATACTTTTCATTTAATTAAACAACCTGTCAATTCCTCTTTAACTTGAGTGTCTCGAGAACAGGAAATGAAAACTTTGTTAGAGTTAAACTCATCCCATTTTTTTACTATTTGGGCATCGTTTTTATCAGATCGGTACCGCATCAAGTAATTAAGGTAGCGTAAAGTCAATTAACAAAATGTCCGTAGCCTAGTAGCGATTCGTAATGAAACAATGGTTCTTTTTTATTTCGTAATTGAAGTTAACGGTAGGCACGGTTGGAAAATGCAATTAGAGTTTATTAAGTTTGTTGAGTCATGTAGAATTTTGTATGTTTTATTTAAAATTGGCGCTTAAATAACTCTTTACTTTTATGAAGTTATATGATTTATGGGTTTGTATTAATTATAATTACAGGTATATATTTATTAATATAGGTGCATAGTGCTTACTACGGTAATATCATTTTACAGAAATATATATGTAATTGAATAGGTGAGTCAAATCTCAAATCTTTGAGTAGAGGTAGTTGACTGTTATTTTAAAATTTGTGTTCAGACCTATGATCTAAATATTTTCAAAAATATTTTAGTACATATATTTTGAGTACTTTCAAATGAACAAAAAGTTAATACTTATGATTGTTCATTGAAAAAAGAAAAGTTTAGAAATATTGTACGTAATTACGTAAGGAGAAGCTATGTCAATAGTTGGGTGTGGTAATTTCTCTCATCATTTAATTCTCTCAACCTTGTTTGATAAACTGGAGTCCATCTCAATATTTATTCTTGTTGATTATTTGGGATGTACTTTGGCTTTTATTATAAGGAATAGCTTGCTTTTTTAGAACTCGCTACTCTTGTTCTTCTCAATATGATTTTTTTAGCTATTATTATAAAGAATAGCTTGCTCTTTTTAGAACTCGCTTTTCTTCTTCTTCTCAATATGTTTTTTAGCTATTATCATAAAGAATAGCTTGCTTTTTTTAGACCTAGTCTATGTCTACCCCGCAAGGGATAAAGACGTGATAATATATGTATGTATGTATTGTATATGGTTTTTTTTTTAGAACTCGCTTCTCTTCTTCTTCTCAATATGATTTTTAAACCGCAGAGAGACGTTGTTTTGTCTTGCTCGCTCGCTCGTGTAAAAAATCATATCAAAAGTAAGCTTGCAAACCTAACTCACCCTCTACAGCTACGTGTTTTTGTTATGTGGGAAACCCTAAGTTAGGGATGCTCGCCCGTTCCTGTTTTGGTTACAAGGATTCCTAACGAACCTAACCTAATCACTGTGATCAGGTTGTTTCTGAAATGGCGGCGGTTTCGTTCCGAGGCCCTTGGTAAACAAAATTGTAATTTATACAATTTTTAAAGAGGGAAAATACTACGTCATTTTTTAAATAAGAAGCATTTATTCGCACTTTAAAAATTGTGTCATTGTGAAAGGAAAGTAAGATCTATCGATTGCAATCAGCAGAATATCGTTAATTGGTGCTAAGCTATTATAAAGCCGATCCAGTGTAAGGAAAAAGCCAAGCACGTACGTTATGTATACATTATACAGTATAATATGTATTGTTCTAATTTTGCAATTAGAATAGTAAAAGTATACATTTTAATAATATTTTGTAGGTATTTCTTCAAGCTGTTTAGGAGCTTACGAAATACATTTTTTTATTCATTCATTCTTATTTTTTAAATGTCAAATCCTTTAAATTTTTTTAAAGACTATATGTGGCCTTTATACTAACTAGAATGACTACAACTTTTTTAGATACGGAATATGGAGGATTTCTTTACCGTAATACAGGAAGTAGAACTACCACACTACAAAATCGACTATTTAGAAATTTCTAATAGAGTGTAAGGAGGCATGCAAATTGTACCATCTTACAAGAGAGGCTTTTTAGTTTATTTGGAAGGTGGATCCGGGCGTCCAAGCATTACAGCTAAAGATGCTACCACAAAAGTTGGTCTCTGTGTATTAAAAGTGCAGTGTTTATTTTTTTCTTAAGTGCACATACAAGTGACATATATGTCTTGTTCTTGAGTTCTAACGCATCAGATAACAGTGATCCACACTAAAACACTTAGTGTTATTTGATTGTAAATTCGATACACTAACGCTGAAAAACACATTAATTGGACGATGATATACAACTCTTTAAGTCTATTTCACGCATATTTTTTTTTAAATCTATACTATTATACGACATATCGTGGTTCCAATAACGAGTATTTTTGATATGAATTAGCGTCTTTGGGTATTCGTATAAATAATCGTTGGAATGTGTTTCGTTGTTACAAATTTATGATTCTTTTTACTACAGAGGACTTTCTTTGTGATTCAAGGTTTATTTGAAAAATATATCTAAGTGATACAAAAGTCCACATTTTGCTAAAAATGTGACTTGGATACACTGACTGAGAAAGCTGTATGATCAAGTCTGTCAATGTATTTAAGGGATTCGAAATTAATGTCGAATCATAGAGTATCATTTATTTTTAACCTCATCATCATTACTTCTATGTTATTCTTGATGGAGTATTTCCGTATTCTTTATCCTCCGCTACGTGTTTAACATCTCTATATGACACGGCTTTTGCCTTCTCTTTTATTCTGTCTGCGAATGTCCTCTTTGGACTTTCTTTTCGTCTCTTCATATTTTATTTCAAAGATGATCTTGGTGAAGTATTACGTATTATATTCTCTACCACATTCACTCTCTCTACCACATTCAAATGAACAATGTCACTTAAGTTTTATCCATGAAACCATAAAAACAGGTGTTGCCTGACCGCGTATAGTAAATATTAATTTTTCGTATAAATCAAATGCACAGAATCAATTTATCCACCCTGCTCGCTGCACGCTGCAGTGCGCACGACACGAACAAAAAGACAAACATGTCAAGATAGTTATATTATAACGCGTTATCAGTGACAGTGACAAGTATTAATAAAGGACAACTACTGCGCTCCGCTGCAGGAGGAAAATAATAAAAAGTTAAGATAGGCACACACAACTGGTTTTTGTTTGGTTGGGCAGTGGGCCCTTTGGATTTAGAATATTGTAGTTTATACGTTTAGTTATTTCTTTTTCTTGAATATATTTAGTTTTTCGTGTAAGTATCAAATGGGAAAAAGTATCGATACGATGACAATATGAAATCATTCTCGTAATGATATCTCTAATAAAATTTATCTGTTTATGTTTTACTCTTAAAACAACTAAGTAACTTTTCTCATATCTCAAAAAGGACGTTCTGTCATGCGACACTTATCGGTGAAATTGAATGTATGGCTTTAAAAAGTATACATGATATTTTGTTTCAAATACTTATTATTAATATTGGAAAATCCTTTCTTAGTGCTGACTTACATAAAAGGAACTCCTGTACCAAATTTCTAGTTACTAGGTACAGTAGTTTCGGCTGTGCGTTGATATATAAGTCGGTTTGCCTTTTATATATATCCATATAGATTACCTACTATAAGTGTAAGTGTTTAATAAGTTATTTTTATAACCATGTAAGCAACCGTTAGTCATCTGGGTCAAGTGAGCCATATTGCCATGACTGCAAGCACTTAAGTTTTGAATCAGTAGAATCGTATAACCTGACACAAGAAAGCTTGTGACGAAATACGGTCGCTTGTTATCACTTGTTAAAAGTTTAAAATTTTCAGTGTTATGCAACCTATAAGAAAAGGCGTACCAATTTAATAGACATGATATGTTACAAAAAGTAAGAAATATAAAAAATGGTGGAACCGTCCGAAATTCATGGGAAACGAAAGTAGGTAATATCAGTTGTAGTAGGACGAAAGTGCGATGTTCTTTAAAATTTTTAACTTACAAAATTCATTTTTCTGCAAGCATAAATGGGCCGGCGCCATCTCGTCCGGGGAAGTACCATACTCTCACAAAAAATCGACGTTCGGGTAGAAGCTTCACCGCTACTTCTATACTTCGTAGGTGATTGAAAGGGGAGGTCCATCCTCCCCCCCCATTTCCTTCCCTCCATGTTTTCTCACCAACTCCTTGAAAGACCGGCATCGCTCCTGTCCTGTAACATCCTGGTGTTACACTTATCCATGGGTCAGAGGTGATCACCTTTAGGAGACTCGCTTGCTCGTTTGTCGATAAAAAAAAGAAAGCTGGCACTGAAAACGTTAATGTTACGTCATCTTTTCCTGGATCAAAGTAAATAATATAAAACTTTAAAAAGGGTCGTGTGTACTGATCTTAAAATGCTTAAATTAATACAATACCACGTCTGTCCGTTTATCACGATGTTTATCTAAATGCAACGGATGAAATGCAGTAGTTATTAAGAGATTCGGTTTTTATGAGTTGGAATTAAAGCGGCTAATCTGAGTGTAGGCGTCAGATATCCGACAAAGCGATAGACCATTATTAAGAGATTTTAGAAAGGTTACGTTAAAACGCTTTGTCAATTTTCAATAAATTTCCAGTTTATGTATAATAGATTGACTTGGAAATGTTAATTTTGGTTGCATATTTTTAAGAAGTCTATAATCCCCTTAAACGAAGAAAAGCTTAAATTATTCAATTTCTTTATTAAGCCAAAACTGGGATCACGCGATGCAACGAAGAGTACTTTTGTTGTAACCTAAATAAACAACAATACTAACATCTAAACGATATGTTGCGTTTATTCTCTAATATAACAATGATATTATAATAAGTATAAATTAAAACTTCTTCTTCCTCACCTTATCTCACTCATGTGGGGTCGGGACAGCATGTGAGTGTTTTCCATTTCGCTCTATCTTGAGCAATTTCTTTCGTCATCATCTTTTTACCCATATCCTACTTCACACACTCAATCCATCTTTTCTTTAGCCTTAATTAAAACTTTACTTATAAATTATTTATTTATTCACGGACACCGGACCAGACACAATAAATATAACAATTGAAGTCTACGTCTACAGGCGGGACGTCCAGCAAAGTGTTAATTGTTGTGATTTAATTCTAAAGCCATGTATATCTGAGTTTGCCTAACGTCCTTTTACCTTCGGGATTACAGTTTGCGTAGGCTTCAATAATTGAAGGCAGGCGCTTTTTAACACATTTCCCATTTCTTTTTCTTTTGGTGTCCTTTTTTATATAATAAGAACACCAACTTTATGTGTATTATCATCATCATTTCGAGTAGGTGACACAGTCAATCGACCATGCACACCCTGGTGTCAGAGTTGTGTCTGCTCTCGGCCTCTAACATGGTTCCTTTTAACGACTACCAGATGGCAACCGGGACCAACGGCTTAACGTAACGTTACAAGCTATTCGACTCTGGAACGCCTTACCCGAAGACATTCGACAGATCTCAAACAGATTCCTTTTTAAGAAAAAGTTGCACACTTTTCTCTCTGATGTTGAGTTAGCAGATTAATTCATCCTTTCCTTCTAATTTGTGTATGTATATGTTAGTATATATTTATTATACTTATATGTATTAATATTTTTGAAAAATTTATATGTAAACTGTTTATGTATATATGATTTCCATCCTTACTAAATTTGTACTTCATTATATCTTATTTTTTTATCACACTTTACCTACTTTTTATCTGTTTTTCTTCTCAAGGTTGACTGGGAGAGAATGCTTTTAGCATTAAGTCCACCTACGGTAGGTCCATAGGCTCAAAAAGTTTTTAAATAAAAAAAATAAAAAAAATATATCATATATGTATATATGACAGCTCCGTGGCGCAGTGGTTAACACGCCAGCCTGCGACACGGAGTGCCCGGGTTCGATCCCCGGCCAGGTCAAGATGGAAAATGATCTTTTTCATATTGGCCTGGGTCTTGGATGTTTATGTATATATGTATTTGTTATAAAATATAGTATCGTTAAGTTAGTATCCCATAACACAAGTCTCGAACCTACCTTGGGGCTAGCTCAATCTGTGTGATTTGTCCGTATATATTTATTTATTATTTATTATCTCTGCTTCTTTACCTATCTTTGTTTTAATCAATTTAAAATCTCACATCCTTGCGCGTTCCCCGGTGCATCGTCAAGATTCTAAGCTCAGTGACTACTACGTCCTAAAGAAATATGCATGATTTCTTTTGAGACGTCCAAAGAATCAAATGATCACTAGTTTACATAGCTTCAATTGAGACAATTATTTAAATGGGGCAATTGTATTGTGTCATAAAAACTAAACGAAGGAATTAATTTATACTTCTGCTAGCTAACTAGGTACATATTTGTACTGGTTAAGTTTTTGTCTCTGCTTATTTCAATTAATTTACATTATGATGTATATATTTGTGTCATTCCTGAGACTCTTCTAGCATATTAGTTTACGTAGAAACACTTCTGTATTTTTTTCTTAGTCTACCAATAATTCAATTTTTTATGTCATAAGACGTTAAACGTGATACTATGATTTGGAAAGATGGACAAACAGACAGCCTTAGATTTATTTAAAAGAGATATGTTTAAAAGTGAATATATAATAATACTGAAAACAGATTTGGTCTGGCAGTGGGAAAAATCGAGCGGGCCAAATTAGACTAAAAAATATGGTGTTGTAAATTTTTAAAACTCTTCTAAACCAATACGCTAAGATGAAAGTTAGAAATTGTTAGGTTAAAGTGAGTAGAGATATGAGCTTGGCTCTCTTTAAGATCTTTACAGTGAAAGCAGTATGTACCCTTTGCTTTTTTTACATGACATTGTCAGTTCCAATTAAATAATATTCTTTCATATAAAAACTAAGTTCACCGTGAAACTACTGAATCGTTTTTTCATAAATGAGGGTGTAACGAGGTAACAAACATTAAAAAAATCAACCGAATTGGTAAACTCCAACTTTTTGAAATCGGTTAAAAATGAAACGAGCAATGAATAAGACGTTTTCGCCAATGATCAAAGTGATACATGCTTATTAATTTACCTTCATCATAAAATGAAAACGAGTAAGTTTCAGCACTTTTTGAGTCGATCGTGATGATCATCTATTTATTTCATGAAGGGCTTATCAGGTTAATAACATTTCATCTTTATTCATATACCTATCATTTATCGTATTCATTTCAAACATAAATTTGTGACTTAACAAATGGTGGTGGTGTTTTTTATTTTATTTTTATTGTTATCTTATATTATTTTCAAACATATAACATTAAATAATATGTCATGTAAAGTTTAAGATAATTTGTATAAAATTATGATATACTCAGTTCTTCTGAAGTTATGATATACTTATTAACCAGATTAATCTCATAAAATTCATTCATTAACATTAGTTTATTAGTTTGGTTCATATCTGTTTCTTATCAGAGAGATCAGGCAATGGCATTTACTCTTTGAAATTTTCTAATTATGAACTTCTTTGTTTTATAGCTTTAATAGAAACCTTTAATTAAAGGCTAGATGGGGCATTAGCGGATATCCCCCTTTTTTCAAATGTGCATATTGCTGCTCTATAATTTTCTTTACTCCATAAGTTGAAATGAAGGCTTTATAGGCATGAGTCATATGACTATCATCATTTAATTAAAGAACATGAAGAAATAGATGAAGAAAAGAATAAAACGGTTAGGGGTGTCATCCTCAACTTCTTCGCTGGAGGTTGTAGGTGCTATTGCTTTTCCCCTATTCATCTGAGTGAGTAGTATCCCAATACTTTAATTTTATTCCCAAATCCGACAATTTCGTATCCTCCTTTTCCAGGTTAAAAATGCTATTATATATTAAAAAGGTTTCATTTTACCTGTTAGTAGATTTGATAAAAATCGTTTGATTGAGCTAAAATTTTGCATATTATGCAAGTAAGATGACTATAGAATATTATGAAGTCAATGAGATGTTCTATTGCTGCGTTTATGTAGCCATAGGAAGGTAGCCATAGGAACTACTTTTTTTTGGCGTCTTACTTAATTTTAGTCTTGGAAAGTACTTTGTTGTGTTGTATCGTTCATAACAAAAATATGTCACAGAAATTAAAATAATGGAAAAGACCTGATTCATCTTTGAAATACATATATAAAAATAATAATTATAAACTTTTAAAAGTTAATTGTTTAATGACCTTATTTATTAAGGACACACTTTGCTAAAAATACACTGCAGAACAAAATACTAATTATATTAAACTAGGCCCGCCCCGGCTTCGCTCGGGTAGATATAGGTATTTGATCCATAGCCTATATTCATCAAGGATAATGTAGGATGCTAATGGTGAAAGAATTTTACAAATCGGTCCAATAGTTTCGGAGCCTATTCAACGCAAACAAACAATCAAATCTATCCTCTTTATGATATTAGCGTAGATGTAGATAAATGAATACTTTTTGTTATATACTCTGTGTCGGTTTGAGAAGAAACAAAAATGGAGAACGTACCCGCTGCGTCTCTTCCCGCGTAGAGCGTTAAAGCTGAAGAGGGAATTGACGAAAATCTGAGGATTACTTGACTAATCCTCAGATGTACCCAAGTTGAAACTGGATATGTTAAGAAAATGTTTTGTTCGCAGCTCAAAACCGTGCACCACGAATTAAAGAACACCCTTCGAACACCGTCTCTGGGCGAAGCGAGCCTGCGACATTGCGATGTGTGGTCGAGGGTCGACCCAAACCTGTAGTACAATGGTACAAGGACGGCTCTCTGCTGCCTCCTGCTGAGGACGGCCACAGAGTGCCATTAGAAGACGGATTGTTATTTTTAAGGTAGGTTTTTGTCATTATATTTTATGGTTTTGTGGTCTATGCAAGCCGTGACTTTGCAATGTGTGGTCGTAGGTCGACCCAAATCTGTAGTACTAAGGACGACTCTCTATTCCCTCCTGCTGAGAACGGCCATAGAATGCTCTTAAAAGATAGCTATTTCTAAAGTTTTCAGAGCTATGTCATATAGCTTTATCGAACTGTGGGTAAAGTGAGCCTTCGATTATGCGAATTGTGTAGTACAAAGTGTGGTTCAATAGTTTACGACATTTGTCTCTTAAAGAATAGATCGCTATGGTTTATTAATAATAATCCATATTATTTTGAATTATTATACACTAGCGCTCCGGCTTCGAGTGGGTGCGATAAATTATACACATTCCTCCTCCTACCTCTTGGATCCCTCTATCTATTAAAAATAAAAAAAACCGCATCAAAATCCGTTGTGTACCTTTAATTATCTAAGCATACACAGTGACAGACAGCGCGAAGCGACTTTGTTTTATACCACGTATATAAAGTGATATTGTAAGTTTCTATAATTTTGCACCTTATTAAATTGTAATTATTTTGTATATTCTCTAGGCAAACTCTTTAGTCTACTGCCGTTATTTCTTAGTTGCTAATCAGGAACATTATACCATAAGGACAGTTTCTTCATGACAATTTATTTTTATAAATTTCGCTGAATCAATTACACAAAAGATCTAACTGTTCTTACAGCTGCTTTTATAAAGTGTAAGTAGGTGACTACATTACGGACTCACGTTTTAGAGTAATGAACTTAAGAATATGTCATGGAAGCCTATAATAAGACAAGCAGATGTTTTACGAACTCCGTTTGTTGTAACAGCAGTTTGTCATAAATTTAATTTCAATTCTGCTTTATACAGAGTCAATCGAGGCAAAAAGGAAAGCGATGAAGGCGTATATTGGTGCGTGGCACGAAACATCGCCGGCGAAGCCGTCAGTCATAATGCCTCACTCAATGTCGCTGGTAAGAAATTAAAATTCTCCCTTGTCATAAACTTAGGTCGCATTTACGTAGAAAGTAAAGGGGCGAATTAAAGTCCTTTTTTAATAGAAAATAAAATTGTTTGCTTGTTCACCGTGAAACAGAGTTTACTTAATTCTGCATAGCTGTAAATGTTACCTCACAGGAAAAATACGCGTTCAAACGCTGTTCGTGTGATATGAGATTTCCTACTGGTTGACCTGTTCATCTAATGCGTAAAATTATTTAGATTATTGGTGTACGATCTATTTACTGTCTGTTAGTAAATATAAATCAAAATCTATCGATTAGAAAAAAAAACTGGAAAAGCCCAGAAAGATCCTTAAGAAACTACTTACAAATATTAGGAAACAACACTCTTGCATAACATTTCTACAATTGTAACTGGTTTGAGAGTAATATTTAAAGACAATAAGTGTAACTATGAAATCAATTTCAGTACTTCGAGACGACTTCAGAGCAGAACCTAGAGATGTAATGGTAGCGGCAGGTGAACCTGCATTATTAGAATGTTCTCCTCCACGAGGAGTTCCGGAACCATCAGTACATTGGCTTAAGGATGGCCAAATTTATGACGTTGAAGTAAATGGCAGGTAAATAATGAAAACCAAAATCATGACGAGTACTTTGATGTTTTCGACAGCATAATACTTTTTAATAAATAACTATTGATTTAATTTTAGGGTAACAGTAACCGATACAGGAAATTTGAAAATTCTCGAAACTTTACCAACTGACAGTGGACTCTTCAGATGTGTAGCGTCAAATATCGCTGGAGAAAGACAATCAAGAGCTGCAGGACTAATTGTTTTGAAGCGACCACATTTTGTAGTGAAACCAAATAACATCACTGCTTTGGTCGGTCAAACCGTAGAATTCAATTGTCAGGTATTTATTTCGTCCTTTGTTTCCTTAATTCATAATTATCATTATTGTTGAAAAAATAGAAAGCATTCACCGCTCTGTTTATTTCAGAGTTACGATTCGAGTGTAAAAATAACATGGGTTAAAGAAGACGGATCTTTGCCATCCTATGCATCAATAATTCGAGGATTATTACGGCTAGAGCATGTGTCTGCAAGCGATGCAGGCGTCTATTCCTGCCGGGCTGAAAGCCACGCTGGAACTAGCATCACCAGTGCCATTCTCACTGTTAACTGTAAGCGTCTCTATTTTGATCGATTTTATTGCATCAATATCTTGAATGTGGTCCGGATCTATTTTAAAGCGGCCATCTGTTTCAGCGTTACCGCACTTCACGCAGATACCATCCAACCTGACCGCATGGGAGGGTGATGTGGTATCCATTCCTTGTGAAGCTAGAGGCTTGCCTACCCCTACAACTTTCTGGATACTAGAAGGCAACGAAGATTCTTTATTATTTCCTGAATGTACAAAAAGTAATACCAGTTTGTTATATTTGGATGGAGCTAAAGCGGAGCACAGCGGAAGGGTGATTTGCACAGCCGTTAATGCGGCGGGAAGTGTAATGCAGGAAGCTTATCTTACTGTTCTAAAGAAAGATAATAATGGCCTGAAAGAACCCTTAGACGAAGACTTGGCAATTGTTTACGATAGCGAGGCGCACATGACACAATACGAACTTGTTCAAGCGAGAAAGTATTTGCAGCAAAATGTTTTAGTTATGCGAAGGGTGGAGGCGCTATCGTCAACTTCGTTGAAAGTTGTTTGGGATGTACGTATCTATATTTAGTACAGAGAATACCTAGAATGGAGCGTAAATTACGCGGTAACATGCTATGTTACGTGCCGTTACTACCATACACTAATAACAGTTTTGTTTCAGTTCTTTTATGATAACATCAATTGTAAACTATACTCGTACGGTTTTAGTTTTTAAATTTTTGTAGTTATTTTAACAATATTTATTATTTTAGGTTTTAACAGATTACAACGAATATTTAGAGGGTGTAAAAATCTGGTATAATGGAACGACGTTAAATTGGCGCAATGTGACGAATGAGGAAGTGGCTATTTTAAACTCATCACACACTGGCGCCATTTTGTGTTCGAACGGTTCCCTTACAAACGTCGACAATAGTGGATCGTCGAGCTATATTCTATCAGGATTAATGGCTTACACGCAGTATGATATATTTATAATGCCGTTCTACAAGATGCTGCTCGGGAAACCTTCTAATTTGATGTCGGGTTATACTGACGAGGATGGTAAGGAATTTTATTATTTTACTAATTTAGTAAACATGCTTTGCTGGTCCACCTTCCGTTTGCATAAACCTTTAAAGAATCTGCACTCTTTTCGGGGTAATACCAGCAACTAGCCAGCCAGCCGGGATCATAAGTATACTGCTAACTAAGGATATATCATTTTTATTGTGTGATTGAGACATGATCCATAAACAAAAAGAATAAGAGGGAATTATTAAAGATGTCACCCTTGACAAACTAAGCTCATTTAATACAAACTTCCTCTCAAACGATATCTTTCCTTCCTGGTCGCATTACGGGGTGTTTAATATTGATGGTTATTTTAGTTCCATCGGCGCCTCCCCAAAGCGTGACAGCGGGTGTAATTAACGCGACTTCGGCATGGATACGATGGGAACCGCCACCTGCAAACACATGGAACGGGGAACTCACGGGATACCTGGTACGTGTTCACGATAATTAAACTATTTCTAAAGACTTAAGTATATTATTGGAGTTTAATGATGTTATTAAGTTTGTAAAGGGTATCATTTATCGCTCGAAGAGTTCAAAGTAATTTTCGATTTAATAATTGATTGATTGAATTTTCTAGTCTAAGCAACACCACCCTTTTGCAATCGATATTTACTTTGAACTAAATCTTCATTGTGCTTTTTGCAACAATAAATAAAATTTATTTGTCGTTTATATAAATCTCTCATTTTTTCTGAAATAATTTAAAAAATGATATCTAACGAACATCCACTACATAGTATAACATTTACATTGACATCATATAAAATATACTTTTATCAGGTCAAATCAATGTTTTATAAAAAAAACCCGGCCAAGTGCGAGTCGTCGTCACGAAGGGTTCCCCACCCATTATCTATAATAAGTTTCAAATAAATTTTTGGCCATGCGTCAATCGTCTTCCCTAATCGTGATATGTTCGTAGTGTCAAATTCGGTTTAAATTAACATGCGTATCTATGAACCAGGAAATATTCTAAATCATATGCTATTGTCTATTTGTATTGCAACTAATAACACTACTAAAATAACCTTTATCCAGGCACTTCCTAAGTACCAAGATATCTAGGTCTTAACGAATGACACCGATGACATATTGAAATAGGTGGCTAGAAATATCACTCTAAATGTTAATGTCCTCTTATTAGAAAGCCCTACTATGGCTCTTTGCCAGGCTATTTTATAGAACAAACTATTTTAAAACGAAGCCCATTCTAATTACACAGCCGTAGCACCTATCCTCTTTTTGTGTGTTTGATCTTGCATTAGTGCATGCTTGTCTGGCTCCAGAATTTTGTCGAAAGCATCTCCCATACAGTGAAGTTATAAAAAAATACATTTTATCACATCTATTTAAAAAACAAAGCGTGGTGACCCGTATACAAGGTCTAAAATACATCTTAGGTCTTCCGCGGGGATTAAAAAGATTTTTTAATTCTTTCATCAAACTTTTCATAATCCCGAGGGAATGAAAATACAAATATTGTTTTTCTCATAGAGGGAAGATAAAAAACAGAATGTGTCATCTCGGGACTAACATGACACTTTTACTTCGGGCATACTCTGAATCCCTCGCTATCTACTATATAACTTGCTAAGAAGAAGCCACTACAACTCGCGAAGAAGAAGAAAGTCATAGTGTGCCCAATTATAAATACAGACCCTAAAATAATTCCGTTTTTCAATCATTAATAATGATGTTCGTTTTTTAAACCTTCTATAAAATTGTTGTGACAATTAGTATGTGTCCGTATGCTCGTTTAGATTTTCTTAATTACGCGTAGAATGCCACTACCACCACAGTATTTAAGTTGTTTTATAAAGTTTCGGATTGATTTGTTTGAATTAGGTAAACTTATGCAAAAATCCGGAGCTAGCTTACATAAATAATGTTTATTCCTATAAAATATGTTAATAGGTAATAAGAAGCAAAATTATGTGATTATGCTAATGCTTTCTAATTAAATATTTCATAATGTGCTCATTTAGCGGTGTCGCTACATATCTGAGTGGCATATCTCTAAACCTTGACATAAAAAGAGCATCTTACATGCCGACACACAAGTTTTAGGTAAAGAACGTTTGTTGTTTGTTCAGTCAAAAATAAAGATAAAGGAAGTATACATTTCTCAAAAATATATACTAAAAACTGGTCTCGACTTTTATGGATTTTCTAGAATTATGTTTTTACTAGCTTTCGCCCGCGGCTCCGCCCGCATCAATGTCGATCCCTCGGGAATAGTTCTTTTTCCCGGGATAAAAGGTAGCCTATGTCCTTCTCTGTACTCCAGAGAACTTGTATGCAAAATTTCATGATGATCGGTTCAGTACTTACGGCGTGAAAGCGTAACAAACAAACAAACTCACTTTCGCATTTATAATATTAGTAAAGTAAGGATAAGGATAAGTAAGGATTATCATGTAGTTCTTAACTAAGTATTTTTTGTGTTAATAGGGTTATGTACAATATCAATCTACTTACAATACTTTGTTTTATGTACAATATCAATCAACTTATAATACTTTGTTTTAGATCGAAATCAGAGTCAGTGGTAGTACTGGAGCCAGGGTAGTTGGTCAGATGTCTCTAGGACCCAGAACCAGGGCAGCTGCAGCTAGTTCTTTAAGAGCTGGTGGAAAATACACTGCAAGAGCTGCTGCGGTCACTCGCCGTGGTCATGGACCGTTTAGTCCTTCAGCGCATATACATATGGTCCCAACGCAATCACAGAGGCATTATGTACAGTGAGTATTATTTATTGCATCATTCATAACTAATATATCATTGTATTTTTCGAAAATAGGACTTAAATTCAAGTAACGTTATTACAGCGTTCTAATCTAGGGTATTTCTTTTTGTCGATCTAATCTCTAATCTTACGGTACATTTGAAATAATGGAAATAGATAACTATATTTTTACTAAGTCTCTGTCAGAATAACACCAAATAAATTATCAATAACGCAATTTAATCCCCTTAAACGCTCAATCTATCACAGATTGTTATCACTATGACTTTTCTCATTTAGTCGCGAGCAGCTAAAAGATCGCGGTATCTCCTTATGTGGGAAGTATCAAATATAGAATCATTATAAACGATTCGTTTACTTTCATTATACTTTTTAATTGTTGTTTTAGTCATCATTACATTTACGATACATACTTAAAACTATTGCAAATTAGGTTAGTTCATTGAAATATTTATTTGATCGCGGTGCTAAATCTCTGTTATAACAACACCAAAAAACTTATCATTAAAGAAATTTAATGCCCTCAAAAACTCAATCTATCATAGATTGTTTTCACTATCATTTAGTCCCGAGTTGCTAGGAGACTGCAGTGTAGGTACGGTCACCTGCAAAAGCCCATATATGGGCTTAAGGTGAAAATCGATTGCACTGATTGCATATATATTTAACAGTATCTCATGATACTGTTAAATATATATTTAACGCCTTTGTAATCAGTTCAAGGTTTAAACCTTATGCCACATGCATGAGGTTTAATTTATGGTATTTTTAAATAGTATCCGTAGCTACACACTTTTATTACGCAACTTCTATTCATATATGGAATCACACTTTTTTAGTCATCATTTAAACTATTCCGGAAACAGACAACGATAATTATTCCACCTTAGTGCTAAATCTCTGTCAAAACAACACCAAAGTAATATATCATTAGCGCAATTTAAAGCCCACCAGCGTTCAATCTATTAGATCGTTATCACTTGACATTTCTCAATAGTCTTCCATACTGGTTTTGCGCATATCACAAAAACCGTAAGATGATTAATTTTACAGATTCCTGTTCTATTCTATGTCGCTTGATTGTGTTCAGGGGCGCCGGCTTATAAAAAACCTCATGTTCATTTGATGACTCGAAAAAGTGGCACCCAAACCCAACACAAATATATGTTTCATTAACAAACAATTGTGTTGGTGCGGGAATCGAACCCGCAATCCTTGCGTCTCAACCGGCACTCTAAACCATTGCGATAAACGGGTCCTCGGGTAATGAAAACACGCCCATCCTTAAAAGGCGGTTACTGATCTGTTTCTTGATATCTGTTCTCAGGGGTGCTCGGCACCCACTGTTTATTTCTCATGGGTGCTCGAGCAACGAGCACCCACGGAGACGGCACCCCTGGTTGTTATGACCCTGGACACTTTCTTAGGAATAAAGACGTGACTTTGTATCTACATTTTAGGACTGAGCCGCCTCAAGACAATAACATCTCTCACATATTTCAAGAAACCTGGCTCCTAGCTCTTGGACTCACATTATTCACTCTCATTGTGATTGGAGTCTTCAGTATTTACTATGTGAAAAGGAGGAACGGCATCCAGAGGAAAAAGTCCACGGGTAAGACTAACATAATCCAATTAGTACGGTATCTAATCTACATAGGCTAGTTTCCTAAAAAAGTCAGATAGATAATTGAAAAATATTGGACTCGTATTTTGTCTTTTGTCAATTAAACAAATAATTACTCGTATCCTTACTTCCTTACTAATATTATAAATGCGAAAGTGAGTTTGTTTGTTTGTTACGCTTTCACGCCGTAACTACTGAACCGATCATCATGAAATTTTGCATACAAGTTCTCTGGAGTGTGGAGAAGGATATAGGCTACCTTTTATCCCGGGAAAAAGTACTATTCCCGAGGGATCGACATTGACGCGGGCGGAGCCGCGGGCGAAAGCTAGTAAAGAAATAAATAGTCCGTTAAAATTCCGTGTTATGTCACAGTTTGCTACACTTTTGGCAAAGTCTGACGTCACCACACCACGTCGGCTCATGAACTTTGACGCGCTTAATCTTTATAATTTATTGTATACGTTATTTTAATAGTATTATTTTCACCCATGAAACCAGCTTATTATTGTTAAGCATAAATCTCGTTACAAGCAAAGTGCACACTGTACAGTATAGCATAATATATTGGCAATGAGTAATAATATATAAATATTATTACTCATTCAATATACACATATTTTTTGGTGAATTCATCAGCGTTGCAAGATCTGATTCGACAAATGAAAAACACATATTCGTAGATTGAATAAAAACTTTTATGCAACAGCCAAAAATACCTCGAAATTCACGCAGGATCTAGAACTGTTTAATAATTTATGTTCCAAACTACGGTGGCCTAAAAAGTACAAAAAAAAAAAAATACACAGCAAACACAAGACACTATTAGTTCAATAAATAGTTTAGATGAAGTTGTTTCTTACAATAACCAAGAAAAAACCACAAAACTATTTTAAATAGTTTAATGTTTTTTTCTTGGCTTTACTCACGCGGATTTTGGTAACAACGTAGACAATATTTTCCAAGTCCTATGACGTGACTGCTTGCAGTTTATTGACATGGATCGATTGCATCAGGTGATAGCTTATAAATATGTGTCAATAATAATGGCGTGCCTCATGCAGCGCCAGTTATCGGTCATTCACACGCTTCAAGACGTCCCTTTATGCGGTTTGACTTCATCGTTTATTTTTATAACAATGTTTATTTACATAAACTTTCCTTGTAGTGATAAGTATATAATCAAAGTAAAATAAAGAATTAATTCTCTTTTACGTAGCTACTATAAATGAGATATAAAATAGCTTGTTTATGTATATTTTCCAAATTGACAAAAGTGTGTTCATAAAGTAAGTGTTCAGAAAATAAATGAAAACTTTACTGGATGTACCCTAAAAATGAAGTAAGAAAATCGAGAAACAATTTCAAACAATGTTTAAAACAAAAAACCATTTCATGTTTACTTCTAAGAGGACGTACAGTCAGCCAAGGAGATATCTGACCCCCTACAATAGCGCCATTTTTCGCAAACTAAAGAACCATCCGTGATTTAAACCCAAAGATAAAAATATACAAGTGTAAAATCCTTTGCGACTAGTGCCATCTATTGAATTGTGAATGAACAAATAAGGTTAATAAGCAGAAATCTGATACCCTTGATGACTAATGCCATCTATTCGATTTTTGATAAATAAAACAAGCCCTAGCATACGATACGCTTATTTCAAAGATACTTCAATAGTTAGATGTGGCGCAAGTGGTAGGCACTACGGTTTAATAAATAGTGTGTTTATGAGGTAACAGGTTCAAATCCTCCAAAGCCTTTTATTTTTTACAAATATCACCAACTTCGTATTGTGATGTTGGTGTAATTTTGGTTGTTTTTTTCATATTACCAAGCTAATTACTGTTAATAAAAAGCATTTTAAATGTTTAGTTACTTTATTACATCAAAAAAATTTTACAGTGAAATAAATACCTGCCTACTTAATTCAAACTATGATTAATCTTCTGTAGAGAGAACCAACATGTTACTTAATAAGTAACAATTTACATCTCTCAACGTTTTTTTAATCATAGTTTTATATTTTTTTAATAACTGTAATGTGTAGGGTCAAATAGTGCTATGTGAATAACTTTGCTTCGATAATAGTATAAGAATCAATATGTAAACCTATGGCATTAAATGGATTTTAATATGGGAGAGGGTGACCCCCATTTTGAAGCTCTTGTTCAAGTCTATTTGTCTTTTCACTTACCATTACGTTAGATCAGATCACATATCACTTATGCGCATATTTATTAATTTAGTATAACCTCTTTGTCTAAATTGATTTAAGTTCAAACTTCACTCGTGTCTCGTGTCCCAGTTAAGCACTATTTGACCCTACAATCTGGGATTTTAATTGGTCACTCAATAACAGTTAGATCACAGAACAATTGTCTTAAATAAAATATATTCTACATTGCACACTGTTGGAATCACCACATCTCATAAAATTTCCAAGTATTTTTCTTTATTCATCCGACCGCCGAATTCTACCAGCTCCCCTGGGCCCATTGAAGACATCTGTCCCCAATAACCTGCAAAACAATAATACGATCAACATACTTATAATTTCTACTAATAATATACACTGCGTAATACACTAGGTATAAAATATAATTATTATTTTACTTAACTATTTAATGAATATTTTTACCTAATGTTATCCTGCCACTCAAAGGCAAATTATTTTGATGGCTATACGCTGGCCATGTCTTCTCCGCAATATTTTTCTGCCATCATCATCAGACTTAAAACTTTTTTCATCAAAATAAAATACGATCTCGTTCTTGTTGAATGTTTCCTCACTGTGTTATGTTACGCCAGTTGATCGAGTCTTCTTATATCTCCGAATCCACAAACGGACGGTGTTTCTCTGTAAGAGATATATTTATCTTAGACATTTATCACACACCCTATGTTTTACGGAACAAAAAATAGTGTGACAATTAAGTAAGTATATTAAATACTTATAATTTCTACTTACCGCGATACCTAACTCTCTAGATATAGATACTTAAAATACTGTGGTTGTCTTCACAATACAATATTAGCTTTCACAAAATCTGCTATATGAGATGAAATGGAATGACTAATAACTAGTGGGGTTTTGGATCACTACACAGTAATCGCAGTATCTTGAATGTAATTGTGACGCGAGTGAACAATATTTTTGATTAGTTGGTATCAGGTATAAATAAATCTGATAGATTACCCTCAATTTATTTGTTAAAGCAATGCGTTGCAGTTGGTGACATTGATGTCATAGCAGTAGAAATAGATAGCCAATTTCGCCCGAGATGTCATATCGTCGGTTGGCGTATTGAGATGAGCGCTAGCTTCTCAAGTCGTAGGTCCATGGTTCGAATCGAACTTCACGTAGGATTGTTTTTGATTCTTACTTGTTCTTACCATTGATGATTACTTGAATTATTAGCTGAGATTATTAGAAATACAAAATTTGCAACTGAGCAGGTTATCAGAAACAAGTTTATACTAGCAGTTGTCTGTCTACTTGCCAAAAATCACGGTAGGTGGCGCTTCACAGCAAAGTGTGAATTTACGTTTTAAAAGTCAGGGGGTCAGGTATCTGCTTGGCCGACTGTACAAAGCTTAACTTGGGATAGGCATAAATAAGCATTAGACAAAAGCGTAGCCTTAACAAAGCAATTTTAATTCTTCTTAAATTGCTTACATTTCGTAAGTAATTGAAGAAAAAAAAAAATTAGGTTTAAACTGCAAACAAATTTAGAGCGAGCCACTCATCATCATCATCATCATTTCGAGTAGGTGTCATGGTCAATCGACCATGCACACCCTGGTGTCAGAGTTCTTCGGAACCGCCTCTCGGGTATATGTAGCGAGCCACTAGTATTATGTATGGGAACGCTTCACCGGGCGGCCCATATCAAAGACCATCTTTGTATTAGCGCTAGTAATTGAAACATTGAACTCAATTGTAGGTCAATCAATTGTCACGGCGCAGCAGTGTTTATTGAATAAAGAAACAATATGGCTGAGGGATCGACCTGTCTTCGCGTCCAACGAGCCCACTTTGGACATGAGCTGCCATCAAAGCCTGCTTCATGGTATGTTTTTATATGCACGATGATTGTGTCAATTAATCATGATATAAACATAAAAAAGCTTTGTGTCGTTTATGAATTTTATATTATTAAATTAGTTTATCTGTTTTTGTTATTTTCTAACATTCAAATATTTTTTACAAGATGCACAAGCACTGAATTAAATATTTTGGAAAAAATCGAAGAAAAAAAAGAGAACAAGAAATATAACAATATTTTGTAACTCAGATTTTAAAAATGATAACATAAGTATATGCCACTTTTATCTTTAAACCGTGAGAAAGTTAACCAAAAGCATTAATTTTAGGAGGTCAGTCAACCAGCATCCTGAGCGTTGAACCGGAGTACAGTCTACCCCAAAATTCAATTCAAGGATTAGACGCCTCAAGTGTGGACCGACTGCGCCGGGGCCCGCCGGAGCCGTATGCGTCCAGCGCTATTTACACCGAACTCAATTTCAAGGTACGTGCGATAAGCCATATGAGAACTCCATTGTTGACACTTGATTAGATTACGTATTGGATTTGCATAACTTTACGCTATCAAACATCAAATAATCAAAGCAGTAACAATGCCTCAATTTTCATCAGGATAACAACGATGATATGCGACACTGTCCAGAAAGGCGATCTCATAACAACAGTATTGTTAGATCGTGTAACGGAAGCCTTCAGTACTCCAACGGGGAATGTTCTACGTGTTGCCACAGCACCTCCAGTAGATCTACGAAAGATTACAGAGAACCAAGACACGAGGTACACAACGAGATTAACGTTTTAGACGATGATTGCGCGTCCTGCCACACGAATAGGTCCGGTTCGAGGAGCAGACAGGACAAAAGCAAAGTGTGTCCGTCGAATGATTTAGAATACGACTATCCGCAGTGGCACTGGCTCGGAAGGGAGAACAGTTTCAAAATTCCCATGCAGACGAGCAAGCATTCGAATGTAGCGAGGTCGGAGCAGGGCTGTCAAATAAATCTATGTGATATACTGCCACCACCACCGTATGAGGTAAATTGAACTTTTTTTTGTAAATCACAGAGCTCTCTGTTGTTTTCGTATTTTATATTTTTCAGTGAGATAATGACCATTATTTTTTGCAGAGTCCCGAAAACAAGAACAATTGAATATAAATTTAGTATAGAAAACTTTTAACAACGCAAAGCAATAATCAAATAATCATTTAACTGTAAGTTAAATCACTTGCAGGTATCTGCCTATTAATATGTCCAGGAAGAAATAAAGATTATTTCTGTGAAGTATGTCTACTTATAATAATGATACACAGGTCACGTAAGATATAATCGTTGTAGCGTACAGTAGTGCTTGTATCTGTAGGTACCGAATTTTTGAAACTTGTATCTCGTAACTTATTCCTATCGATATTCTAGTCACGCTGTATAGGACTAGCTTAACATTTGATAAATACAGTATTTGATGGAAATGTCCCACGAATTTTGATACATTTAGTAAGAACTCATGGTTGTCTCATTTCGACTGTTACGTAGATTTATGTATAGCCCTGCATTTCACTGCCATATACGTTTAGGATTACTAGATTAGTTGTATAATCTTTGACTGTGATATTTATATTAAATTTGTGTATTAGAATTATATGTAACCTTAGATTATACCTAGCTCATTTAGGCAGAATCGACATTGTTTTTAATTTAATAGACATTAAACTATAAAAGAAAATGCTTAAAATGAAAACTTAAAACTAAGATCAATTGATAAATAACCAAGTTTTGATTTAAAAGGCTAAAATGTGCAATAATTTAAGAAAAATAAACTGTTTGTATAAATGAGTGTAGTAAATTAAGGTAATCTCTTTAATATTTCCTAAACTTTAAAATTCCTAGATCACCTTTTTAAAAATGAAATGTAACCAATCTCGAAACCTGTAACAAAGTATTTTCCGACCCTGTTGTGTTGTACCTAAAATACATTTTTGAAATATAGCAACTTTTTAGAAATTCTCTAGTTTTATTACTCTATCCCTTTATATTATATGGGGTCCATTTCCTGACATTGTTGTTGATAATGTTAAAGACGCTCTTAAGATTGCGTATTAACTAAAGCGGAGCGGAATGGAGAGGAGAGGAGAAGGGCCGTGGAAAGTGTTGAGTGTTTCCACTGAAACGGAGCGGAGGGGAGCAGAGTAGAGTGAAGCGAGGAACAAAGCGGGGAAGGGTAGAGCGGAACAGGATATTGTTTAACATATTTTATGAATTTCTCGTCCATTTGGTTTGATGACGTGTGCAGTATAATGTGGCGTTATAATGATACTAAAGTGCTATGCGCGTGATTCACGAACTCACTGCACGAATATTCCTCACCTCCGCACTGTACAGCCCCGCCCCGCACCACTTCGCAGGGGTTGGGCAGGGGCTTTCATTAATTCCGCTTAGAACCTCGCATGCTCATTAATTTGATATGAAAATCCGCTCCGCTCGACTCCGCGTCAGTGGAGACACAGCCTCAGAATGAGTCTATAAAAGGATATGATGTTTTTTTTTTCCCATAAATCTACCATAAAAGGAGGATTTTAGACTTCTTTGTCTTCGACACTAGATATTATTCACCGCCACATAAGTTCCACTTTCCGCATATATGGGCTCGATCAGAATTAATGGCTTCGCTTTTGTCCATATAAGTGACTCTTAGATTTTATCGTAAATCCACAACAGTGTAGTAAAGTGAGAAAGGTTGGTGGAAAATGAACCTTAAATAATACAATACATTACCCAAGAAAGGTTGGTACATATTAAGCCTAAGGGGGTTAATATACTTTATATTATGAAAAAGATTTTATAAGACCGACATTTTTCTACTACTACGTAATCTCTTTGGAAAAATTACTAAAACCTTCTCCTGGTCACGTAAAAGTGTTAAAAAATTTAACGAAAACTATTTAAGTAATAATTTGATGCTGAATAAGATCTCTCCCGGATTAAATTGCAAAACATAAAAAAGACGATTAATTACATAAAAATTATTTTGTAAGTATATTTAAAACAAGAGTTTTAAGTAGATATCATGAAATGACATTAAAATCTTTTTCAATAAGTTATGGAAATGAGTACCTTATTTAAAAAATAATCCAAATCAATTTCTCTTTGAGAGTGATACATATTGAACTTTCTATTTCAAAACCTTCTGATTCAAATTTAATGACACGTGCACTATTAGTCGTGGTAGAGCCACGCTACCGGCAAAATTAACTGCTAGCATGAATGGGCCGGCTCGTCCGGGGAAGTATCACACTCTCGCAGAAAATCGAGTAGAAGCTTTACCGCTTCTATGCTTCGTTTGGTGAGTGAGAGAGCCGAAGCCAACCTTCCATCTCCCTATGTCCTTCCCCCACTCCTTGAAAGGCCGACAACGCTTCTGTCACTTACACCCTCGTGTTATTGTCTATGGGCAACGGTGATCACTTACCATCAGGTGATCCGCTTGCTCGTTTGCCGTCCTATATCATAAGTAAAAAAACTATTCCGTAAGTTAGACTCTACCAAGTTTAACTAAAAAATAATTTCTGCAATCTAACTTTCGAGATATGCGCGGGATCAAAGAAATTTATAAACATAGGTACAAAATGTATACCTACATATAGTTTTAAAATTTGGCATACGTGTTTCGAAGCTGGTATAGACTAAAATATACAAAAACTATGCAATTCTGGCAATATAACAATCACACGAACCGAATTGATGACCGCTTTTCTTTTAATTCTGTTAAAATATGCTCGTTTTATATTTATCGGTATTTTATTCACAAATCATTCATTAAACCGATAAGATTTATCATTTCTTAATTTACGCCTTCTTTGTAATAATATTTAGTAATTGTATCTATAGACGATAATAAAGCGAGTCAGTAATGAAGTTCCTGGTAGCTCATAAACTCGACAAACCGCTGTAACCAATACCACAAATTAGAGTGCAATACAGATGGATGCCTTACTAATTATTAGCTACACTATTTACAAACGGGTGACTTTGTAAGACGACTGATTTTTCCATACAAAAGTTTCACTTTTCGACCCATTCAAAACAGCGCTCCTGGCACAGGTTGAAAATAAGGAAATAGTGAAAATGTAATTTTGTAATAGAAATTCAAGAATAATGGAGACCTGTGTTACCTATAATCAGAAAAACCAATAGACAAAATAATTTGACGATAACCTTTGTCAGGTTCTTATACAAAAAACAGTACCTAAACCACAGAGAAAAATCCATATTATTGAAATAACTCTGCCTTTTTGTTATCTTCACGAATTGACCACTAAATCGATTTTAATGAAATTTGTAGCTTGGAGCAAGGACTTAGAAGACCTTTAATCTCTGAAAATACCGTTCTCGAGGGATCGACATTCACGCGAGAGGAGCCGCGGGTAAAATCTAGTACATAATAAAAATATAAACTTTTTTGTACAATATGGAAAACTTTTGTTAATTATCGATAGGAAAAAATGAGCGTATTGTTACATAATCAGCCTTGTAGCCTCCGGTAAGAAAATCTTACCTAACACGGATATGGCAATTTTATCCACACAAAAAAGTGCGCACTCTTTTATTACTATATTGTCTTGTTGATCAAAAAGGTAATATTCAATCATTTACGTACGAGTAATAACTCACGTGAGATAAAATGCCAACTACCGGGAATACGCTGATGTGGAGGAGTACACACTTGAGCTATCGTTATACTACTTACCATAGTTTGTGCCAATACAACTTGCCTACAAAGGTTTTATTGCGTTAATATACCTTTGATTACGTATTAGCCAGGGGTTAGCAACTTGTTATAACAGCGTAAAACGTGTACTCTAATTGGATAGCCATTTCATTAAATTCAAGACAAGCCTGTTTTGAATTTAATGAAATAAATTGTTTATTGAAAAGGTTTTATTGCGTTAATATACCTTTGATTACGTATTAGCCAGGGGTTAGCAACTTGTTATAACAGCGTAAAACGTGTACTCTAATTGGATAGCCATTTCATTAAATTCAAGACAAGCCTGTTTTGAATTTAATGAAATAAATTGTTTATTGACTAAATATCTCTTTCAGTTGATTAAAAGGGGTTTAAAGTAATTTATTGTAAATTAAGCTTAGACCAGGGAAAGTACCTATGATTTTATACTCTTACTCTTCATCATCATCAGGTCCTTTTTAGTCTCCACCACAGGAGCACGACCCTATCTGTACTACTAGGGCCATACTTGGCCAGAGCAGCCAGAGGACTTGGCCTACACTCTCCACGCTGGCCAGACGGGTTGGAGAGGTGTCTTAGATGTTTATAAGCTTTGTTTAGCTTGTATTTCCTAAGTCGCCTTCTACGACATCCACGGGAAGACTTGGAGTGGTCCTATTCTACTCTGCCGGATACCACACGGCTTACTCTTAATCCTGATCAAATCAAAAAAATCTCATTCTGTACTTTAGTAGTAAATGAGTTGTAGTTATTTTTGGTATTAGGAACTTTTGATGATTGTATACAATATTGTGTAAGAAAACTACTGATTAACGCCAAAAGTAGCCACTTTACTTTTTCACAAATATTATACCAAGCATTGTAATATATATATCCCCCAACGTACTATAAGTATATGAATATTGGGTCTTATGGTTATGTGTACTCCGTAAGAGATAAACATGTGATCAATATATAATTATGTATGTAATGAAGTTTGTAATGTCAGCTTTATCTCATCGATAAAAAGAACTACTTAGATTCCTTTTAGGACTCTATAAATCCAAAAAGGAAATAGTCTCGAGATATACTTCAAGAAAACGTACAGAATAGGATTGAAAGGCAAACTCTCATTAATATTTAATGTAATCAAAGAAAAAGTAGCTTTACATATAGTCAGTATCGGTGTGGATCCCAGCCATGCATAGTCAGGTCCAGGTAATGCGCCCAAGGAAAGCAAAAAACAGGCAACGACTTTGCTTATTTGGCGAAACCTGGTTTGCTCGAATGCATTACGGGTTAAATATATATATAGTTGCTGGAGGTTTTGGTCATCTTTTGTCCAAATAAAATGAGATATTGAGGCGATAAATAATTTTAATGTTGCAATTCTTCCTCATTTGAGCATTTTCTTTTTAGCATGATGATGCCGCTAATTAGCTGTGATGCATCGGAGTACGGGGTCCACTATTATGACAGTATACATACCGTGATATGAATTGGCAAAGTTCTAATGGCCGTCCGCCTGCCTGACGCGCTATTTTATGGTTACTGGCCCCCAGAAGCCAATGATTAAATAACCAAAACACATATTATAACGTTTCATTTCGATTACAAAACTTATAAGATAGGTACATTTATAAATATTTAAACCTTTACAATGAATTATCTAAAGTTACCTATGTTTTATCCGTAGAAAAGTCAAAGATATAACATTTTGTTTCCAAAAGCTAACTAACTAAGCGACTTTGAGGAACAGCGATACATGTTGGTGACGCCGGTTGCTGTCTGCGAAGAAACCTATGCTCAACTAAAAGGTTAACCTTAATGCTTCAACAAATGTTCTAAAAATACTTTTATATTGCCATTTCTAATATTATAAAACCAAAAGGTAATTCACTTTCAAAGATCACGTTCGGGACACCATGCTACTCTTCTAAACCCAGATAAAACACGTCGGTGTGAAGTCAGCACAGCTGAAATGGAGTCTGGGCAGAACACGTATACGACTGGACTGGTGGGCCAGAGTTGCTACTACGTGGATTCTAGATGGCTGCCGACTAAGAGGCAGACCTAGAAAGAGATGGCGCGATCACAAGAATGATTGGAAAACTTGCAAACAAAAAGGGGAAACCTTTGTCCAGCAGTAGGGCGCAAACGTAGGCTAAATAATAAAATATCTTCCAGTCCTGGTAAATTACATACAAATACAACAATCGGTGCGTATCGCTGATAGTTCATAAACTGTCCCTATTGTAGACAACATACAGCTTTGTAGTACCAGTAAGTATTAATCAAAATGGCAGCATAACCGTCATACGTGAACTAATTCCACCAAGCGCTACGCACGGCTGCTAAATGAATTTATCTGCATGTGGCAGCAAACTACATTTTAAATAGGACGTACGGCCCTGTAGATAGGATAAACCTGTCGCACTTATTTGAGTGGGCAAATATAGGCAAAATGTTCAGTGTAATATTGAAGTTTAAAACAAATGTCAGGTGAAATGTCGTCATCAAAAATTGAACAGTAAACTTTAAATAAATAACATAAACATGTGATTTCAAACGCACAACTCTTGTGTATAATATACTAGCAGCCCGCCCCGGCTTCGCTCGGGTAGATATAGTGATTTAACGAAAAAATAAAAATAATAATTTTTAATACACTCTTGGCAAACTTTCCGTGCTTAGCGCACTCGATCAACAAAATTATGACAACAACTTACAAATAGATACACATATAGACGCATAAAACACGTAAAATTTATAACACCCCTCTTTTTGTATCAGGGTTTTTGATAATTTTTGCTTCCAAATCAGCAGAACTACAGAGATGCTGTACATTTATGTGAACGAACTGAACTACCGAAGATCTGAGTAAGGCAACTCTTGGACTCAAGGCCCAAGTTAAGACCAACAGCAAGAAAAGTAAGAAATAAACTATGTCGATGAGTATATCTATTTGGGCCAGCTAGTTTCCTTCAGTAATAGGCAGGAAAAATAAATAAATCGCCTTATAGAGGTAGATAAGGCCTGGAAGTGCTACTGGTCAATGAAAGAGCTTATGAAGGCTTTCCATTGTCACCAGATCGTAAACTCATCGACATGTGTATATGTATTGCCCATCCAAACTTACGTCGGTCAAAGTTGGTCATCGACTGAGGAAACAGCCTCCGTGGTCCAGTGGTTAAGGCGTTTGCCTGTTGACCCGGGGGTCGTGGGTTCGATTCCCACCGGAAGCATACTTTGTTTAGTTGTTTCCAGTTTGGTTAGGACATTGCAGGCTTGAATCACCTGATTGTCTGATAATAAAGATGATTCCGTGCTTCGGAAGGCACGTTAAGCCGGTGGTCCCGGCTGCGATCTGGTAGTCGTTAAATAAACCACGTTAGAGGCCGAGAGGCGGTTCCGAAGAACTCTGACACCAGGGTGTGCATGGTCGATTGACCGTGACACCTACTCGAAATGATGATGATGATCGACTGAGGAACAGAATTCCCAAGTCAAGACTTACCAGAGAGAGTGAAGCATTCTAGGTGTCAGCAGGGTGGATAGAGTTTCAAACACCAAGTACATATAAAACTAGCATCGTTGATGTAGGGCATAAAGCCGTAAAGTTGAAAAACTTTTGATGATGATTACAGGAAACGTGGTAGGCTTAGAAAACGTTGGTGTGATGAAATAAAGAAATGGTCAGGTGTAGCCCAGCAATGGGACAGAATACGTTAGAAAAAAAATCTCTGTTGCCGATAAAACCATTTTTCCATCATCAACACCGCAATTGAGAGTTTTGAGTCATAAACTCAATTGCGGCGTTGATTCTCGAAGATAGCAATTGCTACTTATCCTTTGGTATTAGAAGAAAGTCCTAGGAAAGAATCATTGAATCCGGGATTGCAATTGATTTTTAGGGTTCCGTACTCAAAGGGTAAAAACGGAACCCTACTATTTTAATATCGCTCCGCTGTCCGTCTGTCTTTCTGTCTCTTACCAGACTGTATCTCATGAACCGTGATAGTTAGACAGTTGAAATGTTTTACAGATGATGTATTTCTGTTACCGCTATAACAACAAATACTAAAATATAAAATAAAATGAATATTTAAGGGGGCTCCCATAGAGCAGACATGATTTTTTGCCGTTTTTTATATATAACGATACGGAACCCTTGGTGCGCAAGTCCGACACGCACTTGGCCGGTTTTTTCTTTTCTCCTAGGCCAGCATGGTTTGACTAAACAAACAATCAAAATCATCTGTTTGGGAACTATGATGCCGCAGTTTTCTTGAATTTCAATTTTAATAATTATTACACTCATGATAACTTTTGAATGGTATGTCCGATTTGAATAATTCAAAAAGTAATTTACAGGTACTGATATAACCTTGAATACAAAATGATTAATTTTGATAAGGATTCATACCAAGGTATGAATAATGTGGCCTCGTTTGTACCGGCGTTGCTATTGTATATTTTAACATGAAAAAGTAGTTATTGTGACGTAACTGTAATAGTTAACCATATGGTGTCGCGGACTTTTTTGTAGACATTGATGTCCTCTATAAAACTTTAGTACATCACTTGGCTCTATTGTCAATAGTTTCCGCAGCGTACGCGATAGAAGGATTTTTCTTGCTATTTTTTTCACACCTTGGGTTACATTATCGAAGTTTTCATACGGATCCCTAACTTTTTCGAAAATATTCTATAACCTATGTTCATTAGGGATAATTTAGGAGTCTAATGGTGAAAGAATTATTCAAATCGGTCCAGTACTTTCGGAGCCTATTCAATTCAAACAAACAAACAAACAATCAAAACTCTTCTCTTTATAATATTAGTGTAGATGTAAATACGATACAATATTACGATAAAAATTCGGATTCCTAAAATTTGGCGGTGGCTATGAATTATTTGTTAGTGTTATCGAGCGTAGCTCCCATTTATAAAAGACTTAAATGTCTGTGCCACGTTGGTATGTAATCTGTAATCACGAAACAAATAGGACGCTATCGTAACAGGAATTAAAACCATAAGTATATCTAACGAATTGTTTGTTTTAATTTATCTCCCATAAACCATAAATTTTCCGGTAATAAATCGAATCTATTACCGGATTCTGGGACCGGTAAAATGAAAATCTGACTTATTTGCCGGAAAGGTTATGGGTTAAGAGCATTTGGTAATAAATCGTGGAGCCCAATTTATTCCTGTCTTGCTTACGTATTGGCCACATTTATAGCTACCTCTTCGTAGAGAATGAGCTTTCCTTTATCAAGGGATTCGAACAAAGGACCATTCGATTCAAATTACATTTGTGCCGTATCTGGAAAATTCTATGTGGGAAATACGAAGCTTCTAATTAGTACCGTTGTTATTTAGTGTCTATTTACCTTATTTATGTTACACGATATTTCAATCTTGCTTAATGTTTTCGATTTAGGTAGTAAATGAGGCTTTATTAAGGCCAAGAAACGTATCTTTGTTCAGATTCTGAGATAGATTAACCTAAATGTTTTGGTTATGAATTGCATTTTCCAGCACTTTTACAATTAAAAGGATAAAGCTTAAGTCTGCGGAGTCGTTTTGTTTATTGTTTAGGCTTAAGTCTGCAGAGTGCCTTTTTAAGCATTTTTATGAATTAACTCAATTACTCTTCCATGCTGTTCTGGTAGAATCAAGGAGTAGAATACAAAAATCAACAAAGATTTAGCTATTTATCTTCCCGCGCAGATCGGTAAAATCTGAGGAATCATGAGTAAGTACCGGCTAGTAATCCAACAGTATTCTGATTCCGTTTTCAACCTACACGTCCACCAACATGCTAAACGTGGCTTTTAGTTCTTATAGGTAGACTCAGGCTCTGTCTATACCTCAAAAGAAAAAGACGTGATAGTATGTATGTATATGTAACTTAATTACTCTTCCTTGGTTAAGTGCCTCTTTATTCACCTTCCAAACTCCTCTCTATCTATCGCTAGGCGGATCAGTTGCTCGGCTCTGGCGTTTCCGGTCCACTCCCTTTATGTTCTTTGGCCATGAATTTTACGTCTTCCAACGCGTCTAAGCCTTTGATTTTGCCACTCTAAGCCAAGATTTGTCTTGAAAGAGATAGTACCTGCTTACTGTCTTGCATGTACCCATTTGAGAATATGTAAAAAAAATCCTTGAAGGGGTGTTTAAGCCCGTCGATATGAATAACTTTTCCTATGGAATCAAAGCTGAGAACTCAAAAATAATATTTCTTAACGAAAATGTTCGGTCGACTAATCAATTTGTACGGGAACCTCAAAAAAAATTGAGTTCCCAGCATTGGTCCCATAGGAAAAGTTGTTCATATCGATAGGCTGAATAGTCCCCTTCAAGGATCGGAAAAGGTTTTCTTTACATATTGTATATTTTCGTAGTTTCTTCCCTCATGGAAAATTTAAAGCACCACCAATAGTTATGATAATCAAAAAATCTTCTAAATTGGCAATGTTACAGAAACATGTAAGTGACTTTTCTAATCTTTAACCTCAATCTACCTAAAATTTATAAAATATTATAATTTGTTTATATTGTGAGTTAATATACGAGTTGTCTTATAATTTACATTTTACCACTAGAATCAATAATAAATATTAAGATAATTCTTGTTCATGAGCACATTATTACCACACAAAACCAAATTTATGTAAGCGAGTGCTTTTAAATATCATAAATAATCACCTTAAGTTACCAAACACATGCTCACCCACCGCGGTACAAAAGAGCCGTTGAAAACAACATACTTAATGTTATAAATTGAGGTTTTGTATGAGTTATCATGTACATTAAAATGATTAAGCAGCAGGTAAACAGCGACTGTAACAACTGTTCCAACTGGCAAAGATCCAATTCATTATGAGATTCCAGCACTTCAACACTTAAATTTCATTTGGTTAGCGTTTTCTTATTATCTTTTAATGAAATAAACCAGATTTGAATCGTGCCAATTTAGATAGCTTACTGTATTGGCAAAGTATATTACCTATTTATTGAAATCATTAAGTGTAAAGTTTCTTTTGGATTATGTAAAAAAATTAAAACACGCAAACTAAACACGTCTTTAGCTCTTACGGGGTAGACAAAGTCTAAAGCCAAAGAACTGGAAGAGGCTTTTAGCCACTTTTAGCGTGATTGTGGACGTGTAAGTGGAAGAGGGAATCAAGATACTAGATCTTGAGTAGGACTTTTTGTATAGGTGGAAAAGGAATCAAAATAGTCACGGGTAGTCGGATCGCCTTTTGACATCGTTTCTAAGATTTTCGTCCATTCTTTCGTGCGGCTTCTACGGACTTCGCGGAAAGAAAAGCAGCTGCATCAGCGCTTTTTCTTTTCTCCCAGACAAACATAGATTCATATAATTCCATTGAAAAAAAAAAACATTGCTGTCTGTAAAGTTGGTTTACGAACGATAATTTTAAAAAGTAACGGCGGAAGAGAGGTAGATGTGTCACGAGCCAAACGCTTAGGCCGATTGTGCCTTTCAACCCTTGTTCCGCGCTCTCTTTTGCACATGGAACGTATCAACTTTCGTGCGTGCAGCCGGTGTTCATCGATTTATAAGACGTTATCACGTCAAAAAAAATCATCAAAAGGAGACAAAATAAAACAGTTGATAATTTATAAGCACACGATTGTTACACCACACTACGGACATTTTTGTGCGTCGTTGTCACCTCCTCACTTGACAACATTTGTTGCTCAATTTTACGTTGCACGAAAATAAACAAGATGCCGCACGTCATGTTATGCGTTAATTGTTGTCTAGTCGATACAAGGCTTTAGATCATCATCATCATTTCTGCCATAATAACTCTACTGCTGGGTAAAGGCCTCACCCAAAGAAACTTCGTTCCTGCCAGGAGATTACCATAGTCACCACGCTTGGCAGGCGGGTTTACGAGAGCAGTTTCTTGTGTTTCCGACAATGCTGCCCATCGAAAGCATTTTTAAACTGGGAAATGAATTGGTTGGATTTGGTTCATTTGAGTGAGTAGTAACTCACACACTCACACATCTGAGTGAGTATTGTCTCACTCAGATAAATCGGGGAAAAGGAAGTAGCAGCTCGGTAGTCTCAGCCTACTACTGCTCTTTAATCTGGTCATGGATTATGTTACTAAACAGATTCAGTCCCCACTGCCTTGGAACCTCTTGTACGCAGATGACATAGTCTTAATGGCCAAAACAACAACGGAGTTACAAGCCGCTCTCGCGGCATGGATCGCTGCCCTTGAGACTGCGGGTCTTAGAGTTAGCCGCTCCAAAACCGAATACCTACATTGTCGCTTTGGCAAAACCAGCAGCCCAGCCATAATTTATTACCCGGATAATGCTCCAGTACCTAAGGCCACCCAATTTAAATACTTGGGATCTGTCATAACAGAAACAGCAGATATAGGCGCCGATGTGTCACACCGGGTAAACCTAGCTTGGCAGAAATGGAGATCACTTACTGGAGTCCTATATGACCCTCGTATGGGCCCCGTACGAATAAAGGGAAAAGTATATAAGACAGCGGTAAGACCCGGATTGATGTATGGAGCAGAATTCTGGCCTATTGCAAAAACACATCTGCAAAAACTACACACAACCGAAATGAAGATGCTACGGTGGTCAGGAGGAGTGACAAGATTAGACAAGATCCAAAACTCGTATATACGTGGTAGTTTTAAGGTTGCCCCTATATCTGACAAACTGACGGAAAGCCGACTTCGATGGTACGGTCACGTAATGCGAAGAGACGAGGAGCATGTAGTAAGAAAAGCTTTGTGCCTCCCCGAGGGTAGAAAAGGTCGAGGGCGTCCCCCTGCTACCTGGTGGATTAGTATGACGAAGCTTATAAAAGCGGAGAATCTACCCAGTCTGACAATCCAAGACAGATTGTCTTGGCGCCGACTTACTAGGAGAGCCGACCCTGTATAAAATAGGAATGTGCTAGGGGGAAGAAAGAAGAAGTAGCAGCTCGGTAGACCAGGTGCACATACCGTGCAATACCTGCAATCATCAGTCAAGCAGTTGACGATGACACACCTAACCTATAGCCTGACCCACGGGTCAGGCGTTAGGTTAGGTGTGTCATTAGTTTTGTACTCAGTATCTTAAGCCTAGGTCACGACCTAGGCTTAAGATACTGTGTACAAAACTTAACAAATATTTAATACTTATATTAAATTATTATAAGTAATACTTATATTATAATATTAATTCCTCATTAGTTTTTTGTGTAATTACACGGGGTAAAAGTAGTAATAATTTAGAAACGCTAGTACCTAAATTGTCATAAAATAATTCATATCTTAAATCTACTATATTATGTATCTTATTTACCTTTCCCTTATAAACAGTTTATTCGTTTAGTTTATTGATAGTTGTCCTTATAATAATAAATGATATATCGTGTTCATTTCGTGTGCCTTTATGACCGTGGTTCAGTATTGTTTTATAGTCATGTCTATAGGCCGAACATAATAAAATCGGCCATAATTTTTATGTTTCATCGAAATAACCAGGATAACAGTGCCACTCGAATGAATAATGGCTGGTTATGGACATTGATTGTGTACACGAATGTGTTAATTCTTATTTATTACACGTACTTGACCATTTGTCGTTATTTCATAGAAATATTTTTTTGTTTGCTGTTTTACTCTAAAAGAAGATCTAATCGAATATGTTTCGTATAATATGTATTCTTGTTTGCGATTGACCTTAACCAAATTTGGGTCTTTATTTCGTATTTTAACCACGGTGCGAATCGCGAACCTACTCGTAGAGTCGTAATTTTTGCAACGGGTCTATACTGAACGCAATGGGGAACAAAATAGTTCTCTTTTTGGAGGGATGCGCCGCAGGTACCTGTATTCTTGCGCCTAGTGTTAGGTTTGTCTAATTTTTAAGCTGCGTAAAGTTCTTACATTTTTATTATCTGATTACAGTCGAGACCAATACTTTAAGTTACCATCCGAAGTAGTAAAGAGCTCGAGAATGTATGTCACTTGTTACCAATCCCAGTAGGAATAAAACCTGAGATTGCTTGACATGCCTAAACGCTGAATAGTACTAGTACGACCACCGAGCCATGGATGTGGTTACTTCATTAGGTATTATATGGCATAGAGTTCATTACTGGTTTATAAACTTACCTTAATGTTTAATTTCTGAAGTGTAGGTACCTTACATAAAATTTGATTATTTATATTGGCTATAAAGTCTGATGAATAAATTGATACATCAATAAATTTATAGTCAACGAGATTAGTGAATTTATTAGCGGGTAATGAATTTTATTGCGAATGATCAATTTTATTAACTACCTTGAACTAATTTTGCCTTAACATTTATAGAAAATTATCTTTAGCCTGCAATTTTGTTCACTCCGAGAAATAAAATTTATAGGCACACGAAATAAACACGATATATCATTTATAATAAGGACCACTATATATAAACTACTCGAATGAACTGTTTATATGGGAAAGGTAAATAAGATATACAATAAAGTAGATTTAGGATATGAATTATTGTATGACAATTTATGTAGTAGCGTTTTTAAATTATTGCTACTGATACTCCTAGTAATAACACAGAAACTAGTGAGGAAGTAACATTATAAGAATTAAATATTTGTTTAGTTCTGGTAAAAAAATTGTCGAAATATCAAATCTATTAACTATCTTGAACTAATTCTGCCTTGATATTTATACAACGTTAACTTTTGCCTGCAGTTTTGTTTATTCTGAATTAAATCAGAAATTCCAGTAAATTTTATGATTAAACATGCGTATATCTGGTATTTTAACACAGACATAGTAATTACTTGAAGGGGCGACTCAATACGTCAATATGAACAACTTTTCTTATAAGTACAACGCTACAAACAAAAGTAAAACCGACGTATCCTGTCGCCTTGAGCCAGGCTACGCCGATGTTCTTTTATGTAAAGAAATTTTCAAAATATGTTAACACTTTAACGAGTATTTGGATATTTCAATTTTTGAAGTAAAAAATTCTTTAGTGGAGTTATGCACTTTTTGGGATGGGTAAAAAATGTTAAACTTGCGTCAGGACACGTGACCTGATCGAAAATTCGTAAGACGGACTCGTGACCTGAACCCACCGCAAAGGCGAGTTTTCACTTCTGCTGGCACTCCCGGAGTACAGCCCGTTGTTTTTTTATCAGCATTGATCTCAAAGGAAAAACTGTAAAGCCTGATTCATCTTTTCAAGGCCATGTCGAGCGTAAATTTCCGTATGTAAGTCAAGAGGCAAATCTGGCCACAGATTGAAGAGAGCGTGTCCTTGCTAGGATGAGCTGTATGGAAACAAATATGAAAATTTTATTTTATACGATTTGATGCCTTTTCATAAATGATTCCCGAGTAAGCAAAACGACGAAAACAGAAAGAAAAATTAGGCAACCTCCTAAATTTATAAATTTTACTAACGGGCTAAGTGCTATGTCAGGTCTATATAACCGTAGAGATATCTAGCAGAAATAATATTAATTTATGGGAATATTCAATCTAGATCTAAAGTGTCCACGTTTTAAAAGCCATAAACTGAATAAGCAGATCACGATGCAAACATTAAAATACAACAAATGTAACATTTAAAATTAATCTGTGAGTATAATTTATGCTAATATTTATCAGCTCTTGTATATTTACATGGCGAAAGCATTTATCATAAGTCCATGATCGAAAATAAGCCGACTTGCAAATTATCCAGCATCTTGCTCCCAACGTTTGGAAATTTTATTCCCTATGACTCTTACCCCTATATTTAAACATTGCACATAGTAAATTTAATAGGCTAGTTTCCTGGGTCGTAATAATAACATAACAATTAGTCCGTCAGTTAGATAATCAAAAAATATTAGACAAGTATTTTGTCTTTCGTCAAAAAACAATAAATGGAAAAGATAAAGCGCGTTAAAGTTCAGGAGTGGGGGCTAGTGACGTCAAAGTTTGCTAAAATTTGTAGCAAACTATGACGTCACACGGAACTCCAAAGGGCTATATCTCTATCATTTTTTGTCTATTCGACAAAAGAAAAAATACGTGTCCAATATTTTTTGATTATCTAACTGACGGACTAATTATATTTTTTTAGGAAACTAGCCGATTGTTTGTTGTGTGTAAGTGCTCAACATTGGTGATTTTTTATGCCAAATGGTCACCCTTATTAGTAGGCGTTCGATGTTGCTTTACAAGCGCTAATAGTGCATACGCCCACTGGGCCATGAAGCTCCATGTAATGTTATCTATATCTTTTCCTTATGTGGAAACTTACGAAGAGAAATTTAGAAATATGTTTATTTACGAATGTATTGCTTATCTTAAATGATTATCTAAAATATTTATTTCCTGATCTTCTTCTTAGATTGTAGGGTTCCGTAGAAAAACAAGGAACTCTTATAGTTTGGCCATGTCTGTCCGTCTGTCCATCTGCGATTTTACTCAGAGACTTCTAGTACTAAAGAGCTGTAATTTGGTACGAATATGTATAAATATCATGCCAAAAATGAATGAAAAAAAAAAATACTGTAGCTCCCAACAAGTAAAGGGGGATTAAATTTTGTTTTTTAGAAATAAATGAATGTATTGGTCAATCGCCGGTTAGTAAAGTTTACGGAGGTTGACTAAAAACCTTTGTATTAGTTGTAAAATAAGATTTTTAATATTATCCCTGTTTTGTAGAATGGGAAATGGGGATTGGGGTACAGGGACAAGACAAAATAAAAGCAGTATTTTTCATACCTACTATATTAATTTCTGAATCAAAGCAGAAAACTTTAAGCTGTCATCGGATATCTCAGGAATATTCATCAGAGCGAAGACCACGAGCTCCAACAGGAATAATTTCGGCGCATTCAACTACGATCCTACATCTCATTTAAATATATTTGGACCCCATAAATATTTACCTTATTTCCATATTCGTACCGTATTTTGTATGTAGGTGTCGAGTTGAGGAAAGTGGGACAGCTATTGAGAATATGCCGGTCAGCTTACGTTGTAAGCATTATTTATTAGCATTGCACAGAGCAGTACTAATATTTTGACTTCAAAATGCTTTAAAACGAGTTAAATGCACTCAACTGCCCACACTCGCCGCACTTGATGCGTTTACAACACTCAAACACAAACAAATTACAAAGCATACATTGTAATCGGGACTGTGAAATTGAAGTTATCGTTATTTCAACAGCAACAGTACTGCCAATGGCTGATAATTATACGTGGCTTGCTGTAAAAAAAAAAAAAACCATTTATTGAAATTAAAATAATCAATAGTAATACGTTTTAATGTTTTTTTTTTCTAATAACCTTATTGTCCCACTGCTGGGCAAAGGTGTCTCTCATCTCTCTCCACTTGTCCCTGTCGTATGTTAACCACGAACAGTCTTTTTGAAAAGTATCTAAATCATCTCTCGAGCGCTTTTTCGGCCTGCTTCGACAACCATGTTCAGGTAACCATTCTGTTGCTATACTAGCCCATTTTTCGGGATGCATTCTACCGACATATATACAATGAACCAGAATATCAACTCAAAGGGCACTCCATGAAATTAAGTGTCCCTCGGTGTATTAGCAACCCCAAAAGACTCTTTTTGCCAATCCGTGTTGTGTAAATGTGGAATTCTACATCAGAATTTGTGATAAAATAATGCGGCATGTCACCACCTGCCAATAAAAGTCAGTTATCATGATTATGGCAGGTGCTTGACCCTTTGCCTCTGTATGGTGTCAGACTTGGTGTTAGGCCCAACTCCATACATGAAGAGATGTTGCTGCTTACTAGGTTGAAGATGGTGGTGTAGAGACACAAGATCACGTCACGGAGAAAGTAGTTTATTGTTCTTGCTGGTTACATGATGGCTGGGTGTGACGCATCCTTTCTCGATGGCGGTGTCCAGGCGCTATAGTATCGCCGAGCGTTCGATGTGTCTAATGGCGCCATCGATATGTATCTCGATATGTTTTAATATTATAGAGCTATTTATATTATCAAAGTAGCTGACACGCGACCTACATGATGTAAGTCGCGGGTCGCCCAAATGTACGAGGTAAGCTCGTACAGCCTCAATAAACCACTAATTTATCCTTTACCTGTTTCGGAGGCTCACTGAAAGGAAGATCAAACTTTTTAGCTACGATAGACACGTTACATCAAAGTGTCTTTAAGGATAATTATAAAACTATTTTTAGGATTGAATATCCTATAATGACTCATTATATTTTAAGATTTACTCATCTAATGACTTAGGGAAACAATGACTAAAACCTAGATATTAGTATTTTGACAAAAAACTTGAGACTTATTTTAATAAGAACGTAAGTATGAACTTCTGCTACATTACAGTTAAAATCCTTTTGTACTTATATATTTGCCACGCTACGACTGGTACGATCCATTTCGCACCCATACATGCATCCCTCTTACTGCACTAATCCATTAGCGTTACATGAAAAGTTAATATATAAATGCCAATAAAAACAGTCGGACAGGTAGTACAGCACTCTCCCTGCCCTAGGGTGCTAGCTCGCGTATTTTATTTGACCAGTAAACTTAAACGTCGATGTATTTTTAACGAGATGGGAAATACATTGTGCATACGAATTTCAGATTGGCATTCGATGCGCTGTGAGGGGTTTTCAAAGTGACATTAAAAAAAATATAACTAACTATTTCTCTCACTAGATGGCATTGATGCAAGTGAAGTGGCAAATAAAGCCCTAGGTAAAAAAAGGGGGATATAATTTTACCACCCATGACATTTTTCACTGGTCTTTTCATCAACTTCATCTACCTATATTTAACGATTTTTAGTATACTCTTTTGAAAAGCCCTCTCATATATTTGTGAATTCGTAGAGGTACTAAAAGTAAATAATTAAATTTCTTAAGGAGTGTCTTCTTTGCTATAATTACATCGTCATCATAATTTCTTGTAGGTGATATGGTCAATCGACCATGCGCACACCCTAGTGACAGAGTTTCTCGAATCGGAACCGCCTTTCGGCCTCTGACGTTCCTTTAACGACTACCAGATGGCAGCCGGGGCCAACGGCTTTACGTGCCTTCCGAAGCACGGAATCCTCTTTATTTTCAGACAATCAGGTGATTCAAGCCTGCAATGTCCTAACCAAACTGGAAACAACTAAACAAACTATGCTTCCCGTGGGAATCGAACCCACGACCCCCGGGTCTACAGGCAAACGCCTTAACGACTGGACCACGAAGGCAGTAATGTCTAGGCTAAGTATTAGACGCTTGTAAAATAAAAATCATTTGTTTGACAAACTTTAATAACAACTGTTAGCATAACCTTACAGAATGTAAAACGGGTTTATAAATTAGTGTTTTTTTTTCTATATTTATGGCATATGGATTTATATTATTTGATTTTATTTCACCATGTTCACCATGTTGATCACACTGCAATATAAATAAGTATTTGATAAAGGAGCACTTTTACTTTTTTCCGAAGCTCGATCACCAGGTTATCCATTGTTGATTTATTCACAATACAAACAGGATTTTTTCTTATTTTTATACAATATAGGCCGGCCCGATGGAAAGCGTTTTTTGGAATAATTTTGAAGTTGGGGTATTATTTTAACAAAATGCAATAAAACTAAATTACTAACAATATGTATGTCATATATATTATAATTTCTCATAACAGGTAAATATGCATATTAGGTTTCTATATAACAGCTGGGGAATGCATATTCATAGTGAGCATCAGAATCATATTTGGCCAATTTGCATAAATTTAACAGGTAAGTTTCATCGTTACAGAATAAGGCGCTTTTCACACTTTGGTACAGACTAGAAGGCAAAATATTATAAATTCACATAAACTGACAATATTAAAATCTACAAATCAAGATCATAAATATAATAAAAAACCGTAAGACAAAAAGGTAAACAATGAAATAGAATATATATTTGATCAAGTGATCGGTGAATTTGTACGAAAGGTCTCTCTTATTAAATCAAGAAATAAAATATGGTGAAAAAATTTCAAGCGGGCGGGATTTGAACCTGCGACCTTAAGTCTATCTACGACTTACTGACTTAAGGTCGCAGGTTCAAATCCCGACGGCTTGAATCTATCAATGAATTGTACTAAGTTAGTTCTGTTTCCCCTCTAGAATTTGTGTATTAAATCTCTTTGGATCAAACGAAACTTTGTAACGTTACGTAATGCAATACGATCACCAGTCTAAGCCCAGCTCTACTATGACTAAGTTTAATGTATTCAGCACTGGGAATCGCAGTCTAAATTTAATTGTTCCTGACGTAAGACGTAAATCTCGCCGGATCCAAGCGGAAGTAATTTACATAAATGCCGCCATCGCTGGCTTTATATCTTCCTGTTGTTACGCATAGTTCAGAAGAAGTTCGATGTTATTATTATGTTACGATAGTGTTGTTATAATTCGTGGTAATGGCGGATGGGAGGTCTTACATAAGTGCGATGAATTCGATGATATAAAAATATCACTCATTGTTAATTACATATATTTTTTTGCTTTGTTCAGGGTGTGTGTGTTTAATATATATTATAGGTAAACTGTGTTATTGTTTGACATGAATTATAAAAGTTGTTAAATATTAAATTATGACGCAATAAATTCGGAAATTAAAATAGTGATCAACCTGTTAACCTACAAAATAAAAACATTACAATTTGGTACTCGCGTTGTTCATGTAATGGGTGAAATAAGGACTTTGTATTCTAAAAGTCATAAATTATATGTGAATAATGATTTTATTGCTATTGTTATACACAACTTGATAGGAATGTGTTTTATCTTTTTTTATTAAAAAAATACACAACTTAAATGAATAAATGTGAATTTATTACGTTCAATACAGACCACGTTAAAACTTGTGCAAAATTGCAAAAAAAAAGTAACTTCATGAATTCCATAGTGATAAAATTTTCATAGGTCGATATTAAAATTTAATCTTCTCTCCGCTTTCATAGAAATCCGAAAATGAAAACAATTAATCAAACCACACATAGGAAGCCAGCTAGCCTTCAGTCAAAAAGGATTTTCTCTTTTTGCGAAACGCTAGTAGATCGCTACGCAATATCACTCTGACACACCATATCACTGTTGACTTATTTATGGCTTTGCCACACACGTCAATGGTAGTGGCATTTCTGACATGGCATGAACCAAAAAACTGGGCAAGAACGAACACGGTTTGAGAACTGTGGGTTCCGAAGGATTCTATGCAAGATGTGAATGCCATAAAACCAGTCAGAGGAAAACCTTGTGTGAGTTTTGCTATTGCAACTTTGTATTTTAACTTAACTTTGTACCTTAATTAAAAAAAAATAACTACAAAGTAAATGTTTTAATATTAGTAAAACTTACGCGAGAGTGTTATGTAAAGAATTTAAATTTTAGCTTTTCTTTGATATGTTATGTGAAACGTTGATCATTAATTTTAAACTAGCGAGTGGGACTCCAACTTCGCATAAAAAGACCGCAACAAAATCCGTTACGTTTAAAATCTAAGCATAGGTACATAGGGGCAGCCAGACAGCGTGAAGCGACTTTGTCTTATACTACATGTGTAGTGATATCTATGTTTACCTATTATAGTCGTATTATGTTGATTTATAACTACATTTGATATAATCTTTAACTTACTAAATAGGTTCACTTATGTCTCACATCCCTATACATTTGACCAACAAGGATGACCGACAATTAGAAAAGCAGACAAAGAAATGAATAAAATGGTTAGTTTACTTTTTCTCTTTTGAGTTGCGGGCCCCTAAATTTTTTATTCAAAAATCTAGGACTGTAACGGTTGTGCATAATTCACAATAGCAAATGGTATGAAATAAAACAAGCGATGACACCTGTCTTGTCTCGTCATTCACTCGTCCATTTTGTTCAGGTTTTTGTGTAAAGTTTAGGTCTTTTTTGACGTCCTAATGTGTTGATTAGAGTGTACGTCGGCATTGAAACAGAGGGGAACTTCGGCACCAAAAATAGAATTATGCTGTTTTTTGTGCTTCGTAATCTATTAGAAGAAGAAACGAAATTCGCCGGGATAGCTACTTTTGAATATAAGTAATAATGTGGTATATATGTATGTCAAACTTCGACGTTTTCAATAAATTAATCTTAAGAACAAAGATAGTAAAATATGAATTTTACAACTAGTTTTATAAACAACAAAGTACCTACATTATATTATATCAAAAGAAAGTTGTCTATAGTTAAAACAAAGACAATATAATATCTACTAACGTAGTTATTTAACGACTTTATTAACAAATAAATTCTCCCAGTAGTCGACAAAATTTTGTTACACAAACAAGATAGGTATTTATGTTTTGTATCTACTAAGGTATAACTAAATAGTCTATTACGAATCTCCCAATTTGTCTAACATCCACCAGCCGGAGTATATCAAACGGCGCAATGTGGCGTAACAGCCACTGCTCGGCTATGGGTGTAACGGAGTGTAAAGACGAAGGTCGCAATTACACGAGGCGTTTAATTACAGAATTCACGGGAACCGTCAGGCTTCACCTCCCCTTGGTTCTTCATAGGATTCAGCTAAAGATGGCATTTGGTGACGAGCGGAGCGATAAGCTTAGATCACAGCGATTTAGTTACTAATTAAAGTCACGCACTGGGCGTTCTGTCAAATACGCAAGTATTCTTGCTTAGTTATTACAATATACTCGTAGTTAGGCTTTTTATGAAAATATCTGTCCGATTTTGAAGATAATTTTTCCTTATGGGTTGCGCTTTTAACCGACTTCGAAAAAAGGAAGAGGTTATCAATTTGGTTGTATTTTTTAAAATGTTTGTTACTTCAGAGCTTTCGCTCGCGGCTCCGCCCGCGTCAATGTCGATCCCTCGGGAGTAGTACTTTTTCCTGGGATAAAGGCAAAATGCAAAATTTCATGATGATCGGTTCAGTAGTTACGGCGTGAAAGCGTAACAAACAAACAAACAAAAGTAAGGATACATATGGAATGGACAAATTACACAGATTGAGCCAAAGTAAGTTCGAGATGTATATACTAACTAAACCGTACTATATTTTATAACAAATACATACATAGATAAACATTCTAGACCGAGGCTAATCAAAGAAGGACAATTTTCCATCTTGATCTGACCAGATATCGAACCCGGGACATCCAGTGTGTCAGCCTTGCATGATGAACAAAGGCCAAAGAGGTCGTCTAGTACTCACACCACAACGTGTAGAATTTTACCACACTATTAAACAATTATTTTTATTTTCGTTAGTACCTTCTATACACGGTGAAATTTTGATCATTCTGGACCCTTAAAGGGATGATTCAGCCTGTTGATATAAACAACTTTTCCTATTGGGCCAATTCTGGGAACTCAATTTTTTTTTACGTTCCCATACAAATTGACCGGGCGGCTGAAATTTTTTGTATAAAACTGCCCATTTTTTTTAGTTCCTAGCATTGGTCATAGGAAAAGTAGTTCATTTACACACGCCAGCCTGCGACACGAGGGTGCCCGGGTTGATCCCCAATCAGGTCAAGATGGAAAATGATCTTTTTCAGATTGGCCTGGGTCTTGGATGTTTATCTATATATGTATTTGTTATAAAATATAGTATCGTTGAGTTAGTATCCCATAACACACGTCTCGAACTTACCTTGGGGCTAGCTCAATCTGTGTGATTTGTTCGTATATATTTATTTATATTATACTATATTCACATCCTATAATCTAGAGCTAGGGTTGTCAGTAACTCGATATTAGTATCATCATCAAAGTAAATTGTTACGTCGGGGCGTAGGCGTAACAAAGGTTAAGTATTATCAAGTGAAGGGTCGCGAGGGTACGTTACATCGAAACTCGATACTTGGATGGCTCTTGTCTGTATTTACGTACTCGTGCCACTTGGACCTGACCTTACTCCAATTTCGAGGTTAACTGCTTTGAGGTTTTCACTTTTTAACAAAGCAACAAAGTAAAAAGCTGTCTCAAGATATGACTTCATACTTTATTGGCCGCCATGTCGGTTTGGAGAAAATTTCCTCTCCAACTGTGTGCCAGCGGTCTCAGGACACGTGTCCGTCTTATGAATTTTCGACCAGGTTACGTGTCCTGACGCGAGTATACCTAACACTTCTAAAAGTGCGCAACGCTTAAAGAAGTTTTCTCTTCAAAAATCAGTTGTACTACATGGTGTCTTCTTCTACTCCTCATGGAAATATTTTATACTTTCCATGCTGTGAACAGTTTTGGCTTGTTTCTGGCCGCCTGCCTAACGTCAACTCTCCTTAGGAATGCCTTCCTTGTACGGGATGTATGTGCTTGTTCCTTTAGTCGCCCTGTGTACAAGATTATTTAGAACACTTTAATCATAAATACTTCTTAGTTGATGTTATCGTATATCCAACTCAGATGGATGTTACTAGATAACACCTTTTACTATTATATATTTCGAAATAATTGCTACTGCATCTTCTAATCTAAGATTTAAAGACGTTACACCAATGAGTATTAAGAAATTACAGATTACACATCTGTTAAGGCCCATTCATACGCATTTTTATGATCATAGCTAATACTGATTGATAGAGCAATTCCCAAGGCAGCATTTTCGAGTCAAAAGACTGTAATTTAACGTAATTAATGATAGATTAAATATAAAATTACCGTTTAATAAAGGCCGCGGGAGTATTTTGTTCGTAAACTGTTATTAAGTAGATTACCTTTAGCCAGCGTTTAAAATACGGGCTTGATATCAAGAGGCATAAATTGTAGCACCTACACATTTTCGACTTTTGAAGAAGTTTTTAAGAAGTTTAAGAATTGCTGGTAGCATGAATGGGCCGACTCGTCCGGGGAAGTACCACACTCTCACAGAAAATCGAAGTCTGAGTAGAAGCTTTACCGCTTCTATGCTTCGATCGTGAGTGAGAGAGCCGGAGGCCCATCCTTCCCCCTCCCCTCTCCATTTCCTTCCCCCAACTCCTTGAAAGGCCGACAACGCACCTGCCACACCATAGTGTTGCAGTTCTCCATGGGCGGCGGTGGTCACTTACCATCACGTGACCCGCATGCTCGTTTGCCGACTGATAACATAAAAAAAAAAAAGAAAAAGTAGGCAAATTTTGATATATTATAACAAGTGGCAGTGGGTAGTAGTAATATTTAGCTAATTCCATTCCACTTCATAAAATAGGATTCGGAGTATAATCTACATCAAATATGTGGAACACGGTACCCATAAACAAAATAAGATATTGCATAGATGTAGTACGAAACTCTTTGGTATCTTCATTAAATTGTATGTAATCTGGTCGCTACCAGTTAGTTTAAAATTTACTACACTGTGGCCGCTGCCGTTGTAGTTAATTTACATTAAGCGTTTCAACTACTACACCTATGGCCCAGTGGGCGTGAGCATTATTAGCTCTTACGCAAGTTAAGCAACCCCGGGCGCGGTCCCTACTTGGATGAGTGACCGCAAGTAGCATAAAAACATCTCGGGCTCTGTGCTTCGAAAGGCACGTTAAGTCGTTGGTCCCGGCTGTCATTATTAATGGCAGTCGTTAAGCTATGTGAGATGCCTTTAGGCAGTTTGAAACATTTGACACCAGTGTTGGCCACTTGCACACACGAAAAACAAACTAGTCCACTGATATTCACCTTAATTTATTAAGACAGTACTGCGCGAAATTGTGATTATTGACGTGTTTTTAAATCACTAGTAGGTACTGTGCGCTGAATTAATGAAATACATCAAAATTATTATTTTTAAATTAAATTATAAGAACAAGATCGCCCCCTTGTTGGAATTTGCAATAGACACTAATGAAATTAAAAAATTATATTTATACGTTGTGATATCTAAAGACATTTTTCTTCGAAATCTTTGTAATTTTTACGTTTAAAACAATAATTCTCACATGACAATATTTATATTAACATCTCGGAGGTCGTCACCTTTCTTACTTTTTTATAAAATTATAAATATGAAAATATTAAGACTTTTCATCTTTTTTTCCTAATCGCCTAATGGTTCTGCGCAGCCTAATCGCTTGCGCAGTAGCGACGTTTTACGTTCGCGCGGCATCCGCTTAAATAAAAAGGTTTTCGTACCAACATACCGTTTTATCATTTCCTAACGATTCCTCGGAAACACGTCTGATCAAAAATTTACGGCCATGTAGGACGAAATGGGCCACGAAACGAGGCTCAATAAATCATTGCTTTTTAATTTGGTTCAAGACATCCATCGTTTTAACGTGCCGGCATTCCCCTTTCATTTCGTTTGCCTCCCTCATAAAACATAGGCCATGCTTCATAGTCCTGGGATGAAAAAGAAAAGGGAAGATTCATAACAATTTCACTTTTTGGTGTGCGAATTTACCTACTTGTAACTATTGTGTTATATACTTATTATTTTTTAAACTTTCGCGCTTTAAACACATAATTATTAATATAAAACGGGACTTAGCATGAACCTTTTGGAGTAACATCCATCGTGGTCGCAACGAGACTGAAGACAACGTTCGACCATGTTGTTTATTTACATAATTATGTGTTAAATATTGTTGCTATTATCGAAAAAAGTCCACATTTACTTGGGAATAGTCATTATCCATTATAAAAACACTTGCACTCACGTTTATTCAGTAAGAATCACCAACTAGTTTCGGTCTTTTACAAAGACCAACATCAGGGTGAGTGTTAAGCATGGTAATAAGGTGGTTTCGCTTCCCTTAAAGCACTGAGTTAGCAATAGTTTACTAGTTGGCGATTCCAACTAAATAAACGTGAGTAAAACCGTGTTTATATAATGAATTTATCTCGCGTAAGTTTTAATACTACTAAATAGTTATTATCGTTCAATATGTGAAAATATGACGGAAAGTAGCACTTGTTGCCTCATTAATTAGGATTAAGTTCCATATGTGCATTGAAAACAGTTCTCAGTTTATTTGCGCAAAGACCCGACATTTATGTTTATATTCTTACAATGCTTACAAAAACTGTTTCAAGTTTGTCTACCTTAATGATGATTTGTAACTAGATTCTCAAATTTAAACATGCTAAATGTGAACATAAGGTTTATAGACCTAGGTCCTGTCTACGCCGCAAAGGAAACAGACATGATAATATGTACATATGAGTATATACTCAAATTTCAACTTGAATACTTTATAGGAAAGAAAAATACTCCAAAGATTAGAGTTATCTAAAAAGTCTTACATACACATTATCACGTCTTTATCCCTCATCATCATTTCGAGTAGGTGTCACGGTCAATCGACCATGCACACCCTGGTGTCAGAGTGATCCCTTACAGAGCCTAAGGTTATAAAACCTAAAGACCATGTGCCAAATGGAATCAAATAGTGATGGTTGCTACGGAAAACTAAAAAAGAAAAACAGTCCAAACTTTACATTCAATTAATAGTTCGAAGATAAGTTAGTTAAGAGCTAAAGTAATTACTTATAGGATTAAAAATGATTGTAACAAAATGAAAAAGCTTGTTACAATCGAATATAAAGCAAAACACTTAGTGCTGCATCTCTCTTTTAATTTTCATCTCGGTTATCAAGCCTCTATACAAGTAGCTGTCAGTTGACAAGTCCTCATGTTTTTAGTCTGCGTATAGTTGTCCAATCAAGAAGTGTCTATCTAAGGCTTGTAATATAAATTGGCCGTTCGCTACTTACGTACAAGTATTGATTGAATTAGTTTTTGTAACGAAGGAAAACGGTGTGAATTATTTATTTTTAACAAGATCCCACTTCCAACTTTGTCCGTGCAATTACGACCGTCTAATACAGTGGAACGTGGTGTTAATAATGATAACAACTTACTTAATTCTACGTTTTCTGCGGGTACTACTTTGTGACATAAGAAAGATAATAATGAGATATTGCAATTTTTTATTTTTAATTATTTAATTTTTCGCTTTTCTTCCAAGCAATGCATCCAAAAGCCCTACTTTTGAATAAGAGAAGAAAATATGCACACAATTCTACTTAAATAGTAAATAAATACAGCAGCTTAAGCGAGCGCATCGTACCCACCCCGTCACACTAAGCTTCGTCTATAAAAGAGCTCTAAAATTCAGCACCGAAATCCATCAAATAAGGATAGATCTCCAAAAGCCATCTATATCTCAAGGACTGAGTCTCGGAGGGTGTTTTATTTTCTTATCAAAGTAGGAACGCTAACAAATGCCCTCTTAAGAGATACCGCTAAGTTATCTGTACGCCCACTCGTTGTCACCGCTCTCTGAAAATAGCTTGGCAACCCCTGCTTGGATAGAGTTTGATTTTCGATTGTGGGTTTTTGATATTACAGAGAATGGGCATGTTTTCTAAGTCAGTAGTAAAAGTTAGTTCGTTCGGTAGATTATTGAAAAATATTGGACAAGTATTTTTTATTTTTCATTGATCAATCAAACAAAAATTTATAAGGATACAGATCCGCGTTACAGATCCGCGTGACGTCACTGTCCGGTACACTTTTTACCGGCTTGTTGCGTCATGAGCCCCACTTCTGAACTTTGATGCGCTTTATCTTTATCATCTTTTATTTGACTAATATTTTCCAAATAGGTATATAATACAGAATAATTGTATTAAATTGTATTTTTTAGGTAACAAGCCTATATATAAAAATCTTGCTACTGACACCTCTCGGAATATGGGTCATATTTCGATAGTATGCCCCTAATATTAGGATGTCATTGATGCGATTTATAAAGTCACTTTGGTTACAGTCATAGGCAAGGAGAAATTCTTGCGTCAAATACATTCTAAAGCATACAATTTTTAAATTTACAAACTGTGCTAGGCTAACACTCCATCAAAATCTGTCTTGCTCCTCTAAGAACCAAATCTCGACACCCACCCACTCCCAAAAAAAAGGGATAACTCTACTTTGAACGTAGCGGAGCACGTATACGGTATCGAATCCGTATTTATTGGCAATTATTAGTTGCATTCTGCAGCTTTGTCGGGAAAATCGAGTTTGCAGCGCTACGTAAGAAAATGTGAAGAAATAACTGCTACTTATTGATCCATTATTTGTATCGTATGAAAGCTAACAAAGCCTACGATATGAATGGTATTTAAAAATAACCTCTGCCCTGCGGGATAAGATGTTATGTCAGGAGTAGCTTTTGATAGGGAATTCTGCTAAATGGGGAAAAATGCATGCATTATAAATAAATAAAATAAATAAATACGGACAAATCACACAGATTGAACTAGCTCCAAAGTAAGTTAGAGACTTGTGTTATGGGATACTAACTCAACGATACTATATTTTATTACAAATACATATATAGATAAACATCCAAGACCCAGGCCAATCTGAAAAAGATCATTTCCCATCTTGACCTGACCGGGGATCGAACCCGGGACCCTCGTGTCGCAGGCTGGCGTGTTAACCACTGCGCCACGGAGCTCGCCATTCGTCAAAAACATTGTTTTGTTCTGAAAGAAATGTCTTATATCTTAAATTATACATCATGATATGATCTAAATATTATATGTCATCCAAATCCACGCAGCGGTTGAGGCGTGATTGATATTAATATATAGGGACAAAACACAGATTAGAGCTTACCCCACTATCATTTGTAAACTCGGGGAAATAGTAACTCAACTAACCTATAGTTTATGGATATGTAGTTACATACAGATAAACAGCCAAGACCCAGGCCAATTTGGAAAATATCGTTTTCCATATTAACCTGATCAGGGTCGAACCCTGGACCCTGAGATTCAAAGGCACTTGCGGTACCTACCGCTGAGACACGGAGATATTCGAATTATGAATAATAAAACACACTTTCACATTTGTTATATTCATTCATTTCGAGTAGGTGACACGATCAATCGACCATGCACACCCTGTTGTCAGAGTTCTTTGGGACCGGCTATCGGCCTCTGACGTGGTTACTTGAACGACTACCAGATGGCAGCAGGGACCAACGGCTTAACGTGCCTTACGAAGCATAGAATCATCTTGATTATCAGACAATCAGGTGATTCAAGCCAGCAACGTCCTAACCAAACTGGAAACAACTAAACAAAGTAATGCTTCTCGTGGGAATCGAACCCACGACCCCCGGGTCTACAGGCAAACGCCTTAACCACTGGACTACGGAGGTATTTGTTACATTAGTTGGATATTCTGAATTAAATTTAATATTCGGTGGGTTTTTCTTGTTTTTTTTTTTACACCTTTAGCCATTACTTAATCGATTAAAACGTTCCTATGTAAACAGCGAACTACCTAATAGGCAGAAAAAGGTGAGAAATATTTGACATAACGTTAGTGCGACACCGCAGGCGACCAACACTACCTCTAATTATATCTAACAGCCCCAGTGCCGTTTACACCGAGACATTAAAATTAACTGCCGAGCGCGTTTGATCTTTCCATTAGGGCAACACTATAAATAAGTTCTAATAAAATAAGTGTAATGAGTCAATCTTACGGGATGTGTGCTTTTAGGCAGTGTAGCGCAGCTGATCTTATTTGTAACGCAGCTTTCGCCAGCTCTTTGAAGAGTCTTTATGAACAGTAGCCCAAGACTTTGACTCTCCCGTAAGGAATAAGGATATGTAAAGTATGTCGACCAGAAAAAAAAGAAGGGATAGAACAACAGACCAAAAAGAGAAGTCACAATTTTACAAAGATGCATCTTTGTACCAATAGATAAAAATCACATTCAAAACTTCCCTACTCCTTTTGAGCGAATAATTCGACAATCCTTACGCACACTTCTTCTTTATAAGGACGAATTCACATTGTTTAAAATTGATTTGTTTTCTTACTGAATTTTACTCATAACCTTTTGAGATCTACCAAACGCGTTTGATATTTCCATTATGAAATGACTTAAATAAGTTCTAATAAGATGATTACTAATCAGTCTATCTTACAGAGATGTGTGATGTCAAACAATAAAGCGTAGCTGATCTAGTTAGTTACATGGCTGTCGTCAATGTTTATGAAGATCTATGAATCGAAGTAGTATAAGGGACGGTAGAAGAGATAAAAAGAAGAGCTATAGTCTTGCAAAAGCGTTGTACACTTCTCGACATGCATATCTATTGTCACGCCTTAACTGCCACGCGTTTGGTCTTACCATTAGGATAACACTGTAAATATGTTTGGAAAATCTTATAGATACAATATACGGTGCATTTAAATAATTAATTTGTAACTAATTTTATTACTTACGTAACTCTCATCAGCTTTTGAAGAGTCAATACAAAGAAGTAAGGGGGAATAGAAAAAGATACACTTTCTTCTTATAAGTCAAAATAGCTAAATATTATACGTAATATTAAGTTCGCCAGATTTTGGCGACATTGATGGCATGACCATTTGCAATCCACTAGGATACTACTACAGGAAGTAGGACTTCTGGGATAATTCAATTGATACGTCATCATCTCAACAGCGCAGCAGCTACACAGAACCCCACCTAACCCGGTTATCTCAGCATCTTCCACCAGCCCGAATATACAACAATAATATGGGATTTACTCAGTATTACTTCAACAATTAAGACAAACGATATCTCTCAAGCAAAATTAATATAAATACTTAATTGCTCTCCGATTTCTGGGACTTCTGACTAGGTCTAGGAACGAACGTTCGCAATGAGAGCTCTCATTGCGAACGTTAAGATCTTATTGAGCAATAAGACGATCTTAGAAAAGATAACTGCTTAGATGTCCATCATCAACTAATAGTCAATAACGTAAAAGCTCAAGAAATTAATTTAAATAAAGCGTCATTTAACAATTTCGTAACAGCGAAGGGAACTGGGAATGATACTATGTTCTACAGGTATCTACCTAAAAATCTTATCCTTATCCTTATCTTTACTAATATTATAAATGCGAAAGTGAGTTTGTTTGTTTGTTTGTTACGCTTTCACGCCGTAACTACTGAACCGATCATCATGAAATTTTGCATACAAGTTCTCTGGAGTGCGGAGAAGGACATAGGCTACCTTTTATCCCGGGAATAAGTACTATTCCCGAGGGATCGACATTGACGCGGGTGGAGCCGCGGGCGAAAGCTAGTAATAAATAAATCATTTATTTTATATAAATAGTGACAATGTAATGTAAAGCAACTGAGCTTACTAATTATGTTCTCGCCAACTACGAAAGTTATATACTTACGTCGAAACTCAATAAGAATAGAACGGGAGTATATCGTATCCGTCTTTTTGCTCCACCGCGCCGCTTTGCAAACTGTCGAAATATTTCGCGGCAACCAATAAGGCGAGAAAACGTTCCGTTGCTGGTCTAATAAAATTGCGAAGCCGAGCGAAGAACAAGGCCGGATGAGCAAAAAGTATATAGCGTTTGTTTTCGAGATTCGAACTGCATTGTTTTGTGTTAAAACAAAACGCGATCGGGTGTAGCCTGGCGCCGTCACCGGTCATAATTAATTGCAGTGTTTCGCAGAAATCCGACGACAAACAAGCATACTGGCCAGTGAAATGTCGCTTTATCACTTGCCGCCGTATTCATAAATACATTTTAATATCAATAATGCTGTCGCTGGGCGCAATTAGCATGACGGAAATGTTTCACTATTATGGTGTGGATTCTTAGTCAAGTCGTGTCTAAGTGATTGCAATGCTTGCATGGACTAATTATGATAATGAAATGGCGACCTAGCCGTTACAAAGGTTTATCAAAATGCAGATACAGTAAGTACGCCATACATCTAAGATATTAGAGAATCAAAAATATAACAGTTATATGGCCTCTTTTAGTGAGTCTAAGGAAAAAAAAGAGGAATTAAACTGATTTTGGAACAAAAAATACTCCTCCTAATATGATATTTTTCATGGTTGTGTTCTAAGCTAAGATGAGTTGGTCTGCTGCTGTACATGCAGTAATATGATTTGGCATAATTTTTACGGCCGGTCACCTGCCTGACACCAAAACTAAAAATATTATTTTCGATTAAACAAAACGAAGAGAATTCACGGGAGATTGATCAAAAGAAGGATCAGTATCATCATAGTAAAAGTTTCTTAACGCAATTTCTTCACAATCTAGACATAAATAATACGAATTCAGAAAACTGCGCAGACCAACTCAAAGTTGAAACAGTTCGCTAACTTTCTTAGAAACAACTGAACGAATATCGATTCAAACAAGAAGTCGTTCAAGTTCTCTGAGATCAACAGTTTTGCGATTGGCGTATCGCAGGAAGCCGATGAAAGCTGTATTTCGGGACGGGCAAACTCGCTTTATATGGCAGGAAAGGAGGGTGACACGACAACACAATAAAAAGAGAACAGAACAGCTATCACCAACTATGTGACAAAAAGACTAAAAACTGGCTTAAACAAACATGAGATTTTGGACGGCAGGTATCTCAGGTAAAACGCAAATATAAGAATAGCGCAATTTAAAAAAGCTAAGTAAAGCTTACCTTAGCTCTATCTGGGTAAGAGAAACAAACGTATTAATATGTATTATATATATGTATTTAAAAAATGGCTATATCTAGGATAAGGAGTATAACGGCTGACTGTACTGATTCATCTCATCCCTGAGACATGCTAAATTATCATGTAAGTACCTGTCTGTTTACGCTTTGTGTAATTTAACAAATAAATTACACAAAGCGTAAACAGACAGGTACTTTTAATTTTTAAGAGATTTTTAATATTATTTGACCAAATTTTTGACTTATATTGAAAGCTAGCTAACTACTAACAAATATTGTCTGTGAAGTGTCCATTCTGCCTTCACTTTGTTTTCCAACTTGGCGCCTCAAGAACAACGAAATGGAGCACAAGGTTTTGTTTCTCCATGTTCCAAAATTTTTAAACGATAAAAATGAATATAAGTAATACAACAATTATCGTCATATGCCCTGTGAACAGGACGATAATTTTGCTGGTATAATATGCTGACGACTCTTGCTGGTAAAATATATTGGTTTTCTTTAAAATAGTTTACTTTTGTATACTGCATTACTCTAATTTAGAAATTATTAATCCTGCTTTGGATATGTAAGGTTTTAATTTTGTTTAAGTACCTAAGTCCAATACCCAGAAAGATAAAAAGCTACCATTTTTTCTGTCGATATCAATTTGTCGGAAGCTCAAAGAGAGGGGATGAGAAATATCAAATATCACAAACAAATCAAACAAAACTTACCAGATACTTAGGGGTACCAGGTGCTTTGCAAGGTACCTCTAAGTACCGGAAGGTAAAGAAAATAGAAACACTAGTAAAGGATACAATACAAATATCGTAAATTTGGAGTTTAGTACCTTGCAAAAAAATCTTTATTGATCATTTCATAATAATAGGTATATCCGACTTGCACTTTTGGTTTTTTACTCTTAATATTTATGTTTCCACTACTTAATCTAAAGCTTTATTAGGTATACTTGGCTAGCAGTTGCGAAACAATTTAGTATGCAGTGGAATAAAGCGAGGCGAGGCGTTGCCTCTCATCAACTTTAACGAGCCAGCAAGCCCACAGCTACAGGGGGATGTAATATTCCAAACATAAGCTGTAATTATTTCAGAGGGGGCGTCAATAATGAAACCGCAACATTTATATGCAGCCGGACCTTTTCATCGCGCGATAAAAGCGGAACGTATCAACAATTCTGACCACAAACGTAATGACTTTGTGAAAAAGTATTCAAATTATTGCACGTGAGAGAAATGAAGGTAACGTGGACATGTGCCAACATTGTGGAAATTGCTTTGAAAATAATAAAACAGAAAGATATATTGTCGTATTTAGATTGTGGCCGTAATTTAGTATCATTTTCACTAAATGAAAAACTTGAATATATCAAATTTAATGTCCGTCTCTTTCTCTTAAGTGTGAATAAACTTTCGACCAGAAAAAAAGCGTTATAATATAAGTCCTCTGTCTGCTCTGGCCAAATATGGCCAGTCTATTAGTACAGAGAGGGTCATGCTCCTGCAGTGGAGACTAAGAAGGACCTGATGATGATGGTGATGATAAGCCATTTAACGTGACTTGTGACGAATGCGGATTGAAATATGTTTTTCTTGATTGAATACTAGGTATACCTTATAAAATACTATTAAAACATCTACACTAATATTATAAAGAGGTGAGGTTTGATTGTTTGTATTAAATAGGCTCTGAAACTGCTAGATCGATTTAAAAAATCGTACACTATCCCTGCTGAAATATTTAATCCATGCGAAGCCATGGAACGCCGCAAGTTGTAAACTATTACTATTTTGTGGAATAGGTATGAAAACAATAGTGAAAAATTTATTTTTCTTAATAGTCAGAAGTAAAATAATAATAAATAAATAAATATATACGGACAAATCACACAGATTGAGCTAGCCCCAAAGTAAGTTCGAGACTTGCGTTATGGGATACTAACTCAACGATACTATATTTTATAACAAATACATATATAGATACACATCCAAGACCCAGGCCAATCTGAAAAAGATCATTTTCCATCTTGACCTGGCCGGGGATCGAACCCGGTCACTCCGTGTGTCGCAGGCAGGCGTGTTGACCGCTGCGCCACGGAGCTAGTCGAGAAGGCAAGTAAAACAATCAAATAGGATATTATTAAATGTTTAAAATATTGATATAAAGTAAACAAATATAAATATAAAAGACACCATTACTTAATTATTATAACCAGCGTCCGTTGGAGGGCAGTTTTTTTTTTATTAAGCAACCTTTTATATTTTTACTAGCTGTTACTGCGTCTCCGTTTGCGTACATTTAGTTTATGTTTGTATGGTGGCCACGACTTATCTTAACTGGAAAAAAATTAGCCTATCCTTTGTCCTGTACGTCTAAATGTATATCTACCAAGTTTCATAAAATTTAGTTCATTCGTATAAAAGTTATTCAACATCATAAATATATACAGAAAACAAATCAAAAAGTCCTCAATTTAGTTTCAGAATCTTGTATAGAGCTTATAAACACGATATCTCTGAAAACAAAGTAACTTACTCCTTGACCAACCCTTACAGATTTATTATTAGTGTTTTTGATTACACAACTATTCAAGAAGACTATTAATCTATTGTAAATCAACGAACGCCCGAGCTCGTAATAAACAAATTTATTGCATAACACTGAATTATTATCAGCAAGCGTGGACAGCAAATGCTTACTGAAATGGAACGCAGCAAATTCACAGTCGATTCGACATGGACATTCGCAGCTCTGCAAGCGTCGTCGTTCCTTTTTGTTAAACGCCTGAGCAGTGGTGAAGATTTGCAAACATTGTTTCGTTATATATATTTTACAGTCCAAGTAGCTTCCGAACGCAAGCGTATAGGTACTATTTTATTTACAAGAATATGTTAGATACAGTGAACCTCTAAACTATATTGAAAACCTGGAATCAGAATCCCTAATGAAGTATAGAATTGCAATAATCAAAATAACGATAAAAAAGTTACCTTCCATAGAAGTTTTTTTTGCTGATCGGCGTTTTTGTATGAGACGCCTAATTCTTTTTTTATTGAGATTTTCAGCTTTCTTTCTTGCAATTCTATGTTTCATTAGGGATTTTTATTCCAGGAGTTCAATATAGGTAGTTCAGAGGTGAAAACTGACGCGGTATATAAAGGTTATTAGGCATTCACAATACAAAATATTGCATCGCTTCCTACATATTGATTGATTGTAATAGTAGGTATTTGTGTTAGGTGACGCAAGCCCTAATAGGAGGAATAGGATCTATGGTACGATAGTATTGATATCCGACTTATACAAGACATGTGCCACAAAATTAGTTGCATGTTTTAAGATAAACAAATTAACAAACAAGATACATACTAAATTGCAAGATTAATAAAAACTTGCGAAAAAAAAGCAATGCATCTATGAGCATAATCAAAAGTAGTAATCTTCAGAGCTAAATATAAAGTGATAAACACGCGATACTTGTAAAGGGCTGTAGATAACTCTAAAGAAACAAGTCGTAAAGGCTACAGGAGGTGACAATGGAACAAACATACTGACGTCCTTCTGGGTGGGTCAGACGGATGAAAACCCTGGAACAAAAATATAACTTTTTACCTTACTTAAATTGTTTTTAAATAGCATTATAATGCTCGGTTTATTATTAAAATTGAAAAACCTAAGGGACGTGGGTTGGAATCCTACCTGTGAGTTCTTTTTCATCACATATTTCCAATTTCAACTTTTTACCTTTTTAAAAAAAAATCATCATCATCATCATCATCAGGTCCTTTTTAGTCTCCACTACAGGAGCACGACCCTCTCTGTACTACTAGAGCCATACTTGGCCAGAGCAGCCAGAGGACTTGGCCTACACTCTCCACGCTGGCCAGACGGGTGGGAGAGGTCTCTCAGATGTTTATAAGCTTTGTTTAGCTTGTATTTCCTAAGTCGCCTTATACGACATCCACGGGAGGACTTGGAGTGGTCCTATTCTACTCTGCCGGATACCACACGGCTAAGGTTAGCCGTGTGGTAAAAAAAATTGTTTGACGACTATCCAGCATTTAAAGCGTAAAAGTATAAACAAATACACAAACTCACTGGCGTGCATATAATAATAGTAAGGATTATTCGTCCTGAAAGTTAGTCTGACTATAACAGAGTGGGTTGTCTTCACCTCGTACAAGAACTACCGCAGTTATTTCTAACCCAGCTCACGTCTCAAACCGGATCGCCCGGACTCTTTGATGTCGCTCCTCTTTTTGCAAACCGCATTTCAGTCGGGATAGCCAACTGAATATTTTCGGGAACGTCTAACGACCTGCGATTCGTTCCACGCATACTTAATTCGGATAGTATTGTTTATATCAATTACGGGCTCCTGTTGCATTCTTTTGGCAACGTCTTCTCAAAAGCATTCAACGATTTAAGTTCCTGAAATGTTTAGTAAATATATTTTGAAGTATAAGAATTACTCGTATATACTTTTATGGCTTAATTTAATTGATGTTGAGTTTTCTTACCTTAAACAAGTTTAAAGTTTACAAGGCGAAACATTTAATTTCAAAGAAAATTATTATTGACGTAAGATAATGTCTTATAAATTGACTAGCTGTTGCCCGCGGCTCCGCCCGCGTTAGTGTCGATTCCTCGGGAACAGTAGAATTTCCCGGGGTCAAACATACTCTATGTCCTTCCTCGGGCCTCACACCTCCGTACCAAATTTCATCCAAATCAGTTCAATGGTTGAAGCATAAAAACGACAGACAAGAGTTACTTTCGCATTTATATTAGTATGGAAGTATGGATATTATTTATACTTCTAAGTACAGAAATGAGAAAATTTCCATAAAACCTTTACCCTCCCATTTTACCCCTTTAGGAGTGAATTTTGTCCATTTCACCCACATATATGTTTTTTAATTGTAATCGAGAACTTACATACCTATTTATTTTCATACTTCATAGTCCAGAAATGAGAAAATATCCAAACAAACTTTACCCCCCTTCTGAGGGATTTTTTTCCAGTTGACCTACACAGATCTTTTTCAATTGTAATCGTGAATTTGTTTACCTATTTTCATACTTCTAAGTCTAGAAATAAGTAAATTCCTATACAATCTTTACCCCGCTATTTCACCCCTTCAGGGAAAAATATCGTCCATTTTACCTACACAGATATTTTTAATTGTAACCTAGAACTGATATACTTATTTTCATACGTCTAAGTCCAGAAATGAGAAGATTTCCATACAAAGTTTATACCACCCACCCACCCCCATTTTACCCCTTAAGGGGGGAATTTTGCAAATTTCATCTACCTACACACATCTTTTTTAATTTTAATCGAGAACTTATATACCTACTTTCATACTTCTAAGTCCAGAAATGAGAAAATTCCATCTAAATTTTACCCCTTTAGAAGTTAAATTTCTTAAAAATCCTTTCTTAGCGCTCACTCACATCATTTAAAGAACCCCTGTACCAAATTTCAAGTTTCTAGGCGCAGCAGTTTCGGTTGGTTTGCCGTTTGCCCGCGGCTACGCCGCCGCCGTTAGTGTCCATCCCTCAGGAACAGTTTGGACCCTTAAAGGGGTGACTCAGGTCATCAATATGAACAACATTTTCAATGGGACCAATGCTGGGAACTCAAAAAAAAACTCGTCATTTCCATAAAAAAAGAGTCCCGCCGCCCGGCCAGTTTGTATGGGAATGTCGAATTTTTTTTTGAGTTCCCAGCATTGTTCCCATGAAAAAAGTTGTTCATTTTGATGGTCTGAGTCACCCCTTTAAGGGGCCAAAACGATAAAAAATTCACCGTGTATATTTGCAGGCAAACTAATGCCTTGAGTTCAAACAAATGACGATAACTTTTTTTTAATGAACCGATTTTGATGAAACAAACTTTAAATGTTTTGCTGAGTTAAAACAAAGCAATTGGTGAAAGTTTGAAGTAAATCGGTTGAGTATTTTCGGAGATAATCGTGATCATACATACAGACAGACAGACAGACAGACAGACAAGAAATTCCAAAAAATTTTTTTTGCTTTCTATTATTCTTTTTAAGTGTCCCTCTATCCATTTCAGTCAAAAATTCTAAATGTACAGACAAAATATTTTTACTGTTTTATTATATGTATAGATGAACGTGGGATAGAGAGATACGATCGGCCTAAGTGTCTGACTTGTGACGCATCTATCTCTCTTCCACCGTATACCGTAAGTTATCACGTAATATTATTGTCCGTAAACCGACTTTACAAACAACCAATTTTTAACTAGTTATTCCCGCGGCTCCGCCCGCATGAATAAAGATCTCTCGAGAAAAGTACATGTTTCCGGAGTGACAGTTCAAACTACCTCCATATTAAATTCCGTCGCAATTGCGTTATTAGTTAAAGCGCGAAGTAGTACAAGATACAGATACAGATGTACAAGTAGAATCTATAACATTGTAAAGATTATCAACAATTAGCTGTATAATTAATAGCGATCAAGAAACATGTGTTATTTCGAAAATGAAAAAAAAAAACCGACTGTTATTCCTTTGAACATCTAAAAGACTTTGATTTTTTAGAAGAACCTATCGTTACCCTAACTGTAGAAATCCATCCAACCGTTTGGAAGATACGAGGTAACAATGAAATTTACAAACATACAAGATACGCGCGAAACACATAACCCTTCTTGACAGTCGGGTAAAAAAAGCAGTAACTTGTGTCTTATTGTTACATTGAAACATCCCATCCCACTATAAAAGCCCCATTCTCTTTTTAGCAAGGACACTAACAAATTACTTTAGAGATATCGGCCAGACTTTATCTGCGCGACGCCCACACTCGGTTTTACGCCATTTCGGTGCCACATTCCCTTCTGAAAATAAACGGCTTCGACAACCCCTGCCAACCATTATCTATTCCGTGCCCTTGCTTTTATCCTGTTTTGCAGAGTACATTTAAGTTGGGAGTCAATGTGGCTACGACGTTAGAATTTGCCGCTTCAATACAATACAACAGATGTAGTCGCTGAAGAGATGATACAAAATTTAATTAAGTTCTTCGGGCCGCATGAAAACTTGTTTATTATTTATATTAACATCTAAATCGTACAGATAAGACCTGGCTGAAAGAACAAGGTTATTAACGGAATCTCATAGTTTTAATAGGGTAAACCTTGTGTCTACCTATACATACAATGAATACCTACCACATTTTATTATATTTATCCCGAAAGTTCACTGGTACCATTTTCTTTGGCGTAAGCTAGTTATAAAATAAAAAGTTAAAGTTATTTAATAAAATCAATTTAAATAAATAATATATCGAGGTGATATAAACATTTTTACAGTTGATTAGACTAACAGGCACTTTATTACTTAAATAAAAAAAAAACTTCAGAATTTAGTTGAAATACGGACACGCGAAGTAAGTGCATTAAGTCATCTATGTCTGTGTAAGTGATTTTATGAATTGTATACCATATTGTAATGGACATATCAAAAAATTGGAACCGTATTCTTTTAGCCAGGTCTAAATTGTAAGATAGGTGTCATTCTAATTCTCTGGATTAAATTAAACTAAAATAAATAAAAAAAAAAAACTATTTATATCGTACATTCTGTTGATGTCTAAGTCCTCACAGCACAGGAAGGATAGATGAAGGCTTGAACTATAAGACCGTAGCCACATATAGCGTATAAGATATATACCGCAATAGTCACGGGTTACTAGCCAAATCCGCCTATGGACATAATTCCTCAGGTACCTTATTGACTCGGCCGGCCTTTACGTTGCGTTAAAAGAGAAGTACGCGTAGCTCGCTTTCTCCCATCATTGAAAGTAGATAATAACAAAAAGCCATAAATTACTAATTAACTGAATATCAAGCTTTTCTCTTTAGCAAGGTGAAAGGGGATGTTAAGGAATTTTCAGAGTGCCACCGACGTGTGGGCGTACATATCAGGCCTCAGTATCTCTTGAGTCTAAAGATATACCGCCAAGCCTCTTACTGTGTAAATCTTAGTATTTTTAAGAGTCAAGGTTGGGCAAACTTGGGCGTTCGAGGACAATTTGAAAGAGTGCACAAAGGATGGCAACCGACTATAGATCGATTTCTAACCTTCGCATCTCCCTACACTCTTTTTTATTAAAATATATCGCTAATTAGTTAAGCGTTCCTATTTTGATCTTTTTGATCTGAAGCGTATTTCTGGTTGTATCATCAGCTATGTCGCTTTAGAGCCCGGGAGCTTCTAATTTCTGTCTTTCTTATCCTTATATTATATATTTGACAAGCTCTGTGGCCTAGTGGTCATTATGCCAGGCTGCCACATTGGATGGCCCTGTTTCGATCCTCGGTCAGGTCAAGATAGAAAATGATATTTTTCAGATTTGTCTAGGTCTTGGATGTCTATTTATTATAAAATATAGTATCTTTATCGTATAGTATAGTAGTAATATAGTATAGTATCCGATAACACAAGTCTAGAATTTAATGTGAAGCTAGCTCAATCTGTTTAATTTGTCCATATATATTTATATAATTATTACTTTATTATGTATATTACATAATAAAAAATAGTACATAAGTATATTTTCCTTGACAATATCAAGCCAACAACCAAGCCATTGTTAATAGCATTGTATAACGCAGATAAGACTCTGATAGTCTCTTAAGAGGTAGTTTTAAGTAGTTGTAGCCTATGACCTGGTCTCTTGTAGCTCTATAAATAGGACGTATAAATTATCACCCTTTTTGTTATTTCTTATTTCAGCAATTTAACTGAATGTAATGGACGAAGAAGAATTAAAATATCCTCACATTTTCCCACATAGTGCTACAGACTCGATTTACACTGCATTGCTTCAGAACGCAGTCAATAATTGCCAATAAATACGAACACGATGCCGTTTACGTGCTCTACTATGAAAATTCGTTTGAGAATTACTCCGTTTTATTGAGAGTATCGCTCACCCATTTTCGTATCTACTTAGTGTTCTTTCGAGTTGGATGGTGAGAATAATGCACCTATATATTATGCTTCTAATAATTTCATTGATAGATCTAACACAATCGTGTAGTAGGAGTAGGTTAAATCTTCGATCAAATATAATGGTAGATACACAGTCTCATACAAAATGAAGCCTTAATAATGTTGCCGAGTCAAAACATGTCAAAACATGCATACTGATAAAGAACTATAAAAACGGAACATACCGAAAGTATAACTCGCATCTTTTCTTTTGCACTTTTGATGCGTAGTTTTTACATCTTTTCACTGTACCTTAGACATCGCGAGACGTGTGAGTGATAGCGCGGTTTATAAAAACTGTGGACAAAACGGCTCAGAAACTCGATTACTGCGCAGTTTTGCCGATACCACTTTTCGAGTGTGAATCGTGTATCTAGCATTATAGTTGATCGAAGGGTTAACTGAACTGATTTACTTTTGTCTATATATACAAAAAACAGTAAAGAAATGCTGGTCTGGGAGAAAAGAAAAATAGAATGTGCCAGCGGCTTCTATTCCCGCGCAGATCGTAACAGCCGATCGAGGGATTGGGCGAAAATCTGCGGAATCATGTCAATACGCGATGCGGCTAGCAACCCGTCACTATTTGATTCCGTTTTACCTTTACACGCCCTCCAACATGCTAAATGTGGCCATAAGGTCCTATAGAGCTAGGCTCTGTCTACCCCGCAAGGGAAATAGACGTTATGCTATGTATGTATGTAAAGAAATGACTTCACATTTTCCAACATAGTGCTACAAACTGGATGTACATTGCAAAGCTCTAGAATGCGACCAATCAATTAGGTATATAAAATAATAATTGGCAATAAATGTCAATAAATACGGACACGATGCCGTATGTTCTTTACTACGAAAACTCATTTGCAGTTACCTCGTTTTGTTAACATGCCTGATTATCTTTAATTATTTCCCACAACTAGTATATATGGTTACCTATTTATATTCGAATTTAATGGTGAGCATAGCGAAATTATATTATAAGTACAATAAAATATTTCCCATTTTGTGTTAATTCTTTCTAGTTCTCTCGCAATTTCATCTCTTACTAATAAACTTTCTCGTGACATAAAATAAAGGATCAATAATAGTCAAAAATGTCGTCACATTTTGCAACTTGCGCTCCAAACTCGATTTATATCGTAGAGCTCTAGGTCGTGGCCAATAATTGCCAATAAATACGGATGCGATATCGTATTGTGCTCTTTTACTAACAGGATATGTCCAAAGTAGAGTTTTGCTTTAAATTAAATCACTTAATGCGGTACGATTATTTTTATTATAAAAACTTTACAAGCAAAAACAACTAAATGATGCATTATTCGTCGCGACTGCCGCTAGATTCCGTGGCTTGCGCTGTATTAATTCATGCCCTATGGTATAGGATATAAATATTTGGATCTAAATGATCCAAATATTTATTACTTATTCGTAGTTCATGCCTTTGTTTTACTCGCCCGCCGCGCCGCCTTCGCCAGTCACCCGCGCGATTCGCTCGGTACATTTCGCCGGATGCTTTGTCATTCGCCATGTCGCCACTGCGCCCGGCTTGATCAGTATATTCATATGCATTTGTTTCAGTCGCTAGATGCTTCGCCGTTCGCACCGAGCGAATATTCGCTATGGCGAATGTCCCGTGGCCAAGCAAGAAAATAAAACGCTTGATTAATATATTAATTGCCATATTCCATTGCCATTTTGAATCCTCGGATAGCTATATTAGTAGTCATAAAAATATCCTATCATAGAGCCAATAGCAAGATGTCGAGGTCCAATGAAAATCGAACGAGCTATGTAACTACCGCTTCATTCTGGCGACCGGCTCCTACTGCAATTCATGTTAATTTCCGTAAGTGGCTGTGCAATACCGAGAGCATGTTAAATGTATCTTAGTGGTTATCTCTGGTTAAATAGCTCCTGCTTTACTATAATTGTGATTCCCGTTTTAATTAATGCGTATGGCGCGAAAAAGGTAGGCCTTTGTCAAGAAATGGGCCAATAATGATTTATTTGATTCGTCATATTTTCACAATATTGAAACACTCACGGTAAAAATGTAAAATACATTAGGATCTACACATGATCACTATAAAATTGCAAGATTTGTTAGAAAAAAATCTTTAGAAGCTTTATCAGTATGACCAACGATCACAATTGAAGGTATGAATGAAAAATATTACCTTTCTACTAGTGGGACACCAACCTGAAGAATATCACTTTCATGATTATATACAACGTGGAAGGGACATACCCTTAATAAATCGAACCATGGTCTATACTAGATCATAATAATATAACGAAATTAAAAAAACATCCAAAAAAACAAAAATGAAATTCGGCATTTCCATACAAAAGTGTGCAGCCACCCGGGCAATTTGTTGGGAATGTCGAATTATATTTAGGTTTTATGACTGTTATTTTAATATCATTATAATTTAGTGATCTAGTATAGCCTGTGGTTCGATTTATTACGGGTGTGTCCCTTCCACGTTGTATACACATATCTATGCAAAATAATGAATTTATTATCTCTATCCATATGAAAACATTATGCAAAACAGCAATACAAGCTGTTAACAACTAAAACTCATTTAATACATGTTAATCTTCGCAAAACAACCTTTATCCTCGATAGAGCAAAAGAAAAAGTAAAATGGCCGCCGTCCGGTGCTAATTAAGCATTGCAGTAAAAATAAAATATCCATAACGCCCTGATATTAAATGTCTCGACTTTGTTCTCTTTGTATGAAGCTTGCGAAATGTAGACAAAAATATAAGGGCAATAAAGGATTTATTGAGGCTATTAATATGAGATAGCCAGAGTTGTTGAAATTGTTTTTAATTAAAAATTGATTTTCTTTATGTTTTATAAAATGTATCATTTTATGGCTAGACATAAGTTTGAACTTACATGATGGTCTCCATATCCATAACTTTAAAGGTACTTACTAGATAAATATTATTTATTAACAATTAAGTATTGTAGTATGAAAGTTATATTTTGCAAGCCTTTCCAAGGCAAAATGTATTGGCAGTTTTAAATAAGTTACCATCTTATGTACCTACCTACATTTAAGCAAAAAAGAATTGAATTGAATACTCATATAACAAAGTAAAAAAAAATTAACTAAATGAGTTTTTTTTTCACGATTTTGGACCCCATAGTAATAGTTGATTGGGTTTAAGTAAGAGCTCAATTACGACTTTTATGTATTCTTTTCAACTAACGTTGCAGAAACATGAGATGAAGGGAATACACCAATGTTATCAACTCTTGGTGACTTACCAAGAATTCTTAAAAAGTACACATCCAATATAAGCACATAAAATAAATAACAAAACAACTCGTATATAATCTTTTTATTCCGAAAAAGTAAACAAACCTAAAAGTTATATTATGCAAACCTATTCCCAAACTTTCCTGTTTGTGCCATCTCTATTTATCAAACATCCATACATCTCGAACAGGCAGAGATTCGAAGAATCCCTCGAGAACGATTTCTTATTGTTTGGATAGCAGAAATAACAGTAAGCGAGAAAAAAACACGACATTTGTATGCCGAATCGAATACTGAATAGGCTCTGCGACGTAAAAAGGACATTTCGCTACGTACGGAGGCGTTTGTGTGACATTTTTTACGTTGTGACCCAATTTCGTCAAAAAATGTCACGTAGGCATCACGCGTTAAAAGCTACGTATCATTAATATGACGGTGCTACGATTAATCATTTTTTCACAATACGCGTCAGCGGGGTTAAAGGAAGGCTTGAGCTATTATCCTTGGGAACGGTTGGCATTACATGAACGATGTTGTAATAGAGCAACATTGGTCTGTCAACAACATGAGAGATAACTGTTGATCCACTACCGATTTTTCATTACTTTTCTTTTTTAATGTATCTGTCTTCCTGCCGTCGCTTTCGCTTTTAGGTTTTATATTTTCAGATTATATTAAGCCTATTTAGGGTCAGTAGAAAGGAGCAATGTCATTTTAATAATATATTTAAAAGGATATTTTTTACCATAAAATTGTCCGACTATAACACTTCGATTCAAAGGTTTCCCTGGCATTTAAAAAGGACAAAAGTCGCGTATGAATGAAACATGGAAAGAGTAAAGGTTTACTACCGCCATAAATTTATAAAGAGTTACAGATAGCTAACTAGTATAGTTCAGATTTAGGCCACGACTTCATTTCATGCTATTCAATAAATCACTTGTGTAAGCAATTATGAGCAAGGTTACAGTTTTCGTTTCTGTCACAGTTCATAATTGAGGATGATTTATTGAAATGTGTGTACCATTTCGTAAAAAAATATGTGACGTCAAGTCTAGCTTTTGAATTTATGAGCAACTAGCTTTCGCCCGCGGCTCCGCCCGCGTCAATGTCGATCCCTCGGGAATAGTCCTTTTTCCCGGGATAAAAGGTAGCCTATGTCCATCTCCGTACTCCAGAGAACTTGTATGCATAATTTCATGATGATTGGTTCAGTAGATACGACGTGAAAGCGTAACAAACAAACAAACAAACAAACTCACTTTCGCATTTATAATATTACTTAGGATTCTGTACAAACGTATGTTACATGTTACAAATATGAAGTGCTCGATATGTTGTTACTTCTAGGTATTTTTTTTTTCATTGGGATATATTTTATATTATTGTTGAGATAAGAAAAATACTTTAAATTTATTTAATTGTTTACACGTGTTGATTTATGATGCCGGTTTCACTAACATGTGAACCTGCCTGGTGCATATGAAATTATCCTCCCAAGGAATTAAGTATCCTTCGGAGATGCCTTTGTGGAATGGAATTTGTACGGCTGTATTGTTTTTTTTTTATACTACTTAGATTTATACTATTGATGATGATAAACAAGCATAGTCAGGCCGCTATAGGGTTATATTTCAAAACAATACAATTTTTACAGTCAGCATCTACTTACCATAATATTATGCAAAATTTTCAGTCTGTCTCATCTTAGCCCTTAACCCGCCGGGAGTGTGGTGACAAAAAGTTACTTTTGCTATGTGGCGGGGTGTGACATGCCCCAAAACAAAACAGCATATTTAATAAGTTTTGCACTGAAATAACATTAAATGATTGCTTTATATTGTAAACGGGTTTTATGCAAATGTATTGAAAATAAAAATAAATAAAATGGCGTACATTTTTATTAATAATATTTATGAAATCTAAGACACTCGTTTTTGTTAACAAAAATAACAATCCTCACTTTCAACTGTAATTAAAATTATATAATTTTAAAGAAATAAAAAAATATTTCAGAGACTAAACAACATGAGATCTAGAATCACATTATAATATAAAACTTATGGAAATAGTTTAGGAACACATTAGGAACTTGAATGAAAGTCAGTACAATTTTTGCATGAAAAAATTGTATGTTATGCCGGTATATGGCTTTTCCGCAACCTGCACATGCATATTTTGTTTTACGGTCTCTCTTTCGTGAACAATCTTCACATCGAGCATAATGTTCAGAACCATTTTGGACTGCTGGGCGCATAGGTACCTTGATTTGAGAAGAAATTCTCTGGCAAATGTAAACAGGAATATTTTTATGATTGGGTCGATTGTAAGTGCGTCGATTGTAAATGCGTGTACACCGGACATCATCCCAAGTTGCGAAAAAAATCTGTACGCTTGTGAGTTTTGTGGGTATTTTCTTTAATAATAATGTAAGCATTGATAGCCGCCATATTTAAAATTCTATAAAAGATCGTCATCGGCCAGCGCTTGCTGTTGCGTGAGACATCATAAGTAGCACTCAATTCATTTTATTTGTAACCTAAAACAAAGTCAAGATTAGCTAAAAGCACCAAAAAAACGGTTATCTATTTCATATTGCTCTGCCTTCTCCATTTTGTGCATATATGCGTACTTTTATGTACTTTAAACACCAAGAAAAAATAAAACTAGTACTAAAATAATTCACAGAATATGCACACGGACTGTGTGGCGGGGTATGACTTACCCCACTGACGTTTGCACGCATGTATTCCAAATGCCGGCCAGCGTAACGCTGGGAACACGCCACTTTCTCCTTCCACAACCCCTTACCTCCAGCTACACGAAATCGCTTAAATCTAGCTTAAAAAAATAAAAAGATATACGCGTGTAAACAGTGTTTGGGGTATGTCATAACCCACCACACTCCCGCCGGGTTAAGCTTGAATGCAAAAGTTTCCCAACATGAACAGTAACAAAAAACCTTAATTAGCAAGTCGAAACAGTCACTGTCATCAGCGATGTATACAATGCACGGACATGTAAAACAGCGAATTATGCGTGTACAGCCAGGTCGTCGCCACGGTCGTTACGACTCAATTACTTGCTCGAAATAGCCGTGATGTCGTGGGTGGTCTGATACTGAGAATAGAAGAAGTAATAAGCATCTGCTTTGCGCCGGATGACAGGGCACTGTCGGTGACCTGATTGATGCTCTTTGCGAGGAAACGCTGGTTTGTGGATTGGACTTGTCAACTCGTAGTAAATGACATAAAACAAAAGCCAATAGAGGCACATATCTTTGACTAGCTCCGTGGCGCAGCGGTCAACACGCCAGGATGCGACACGGAGTGACCGGGTTCGATCCCCGGCCAGGTCAAGATGGAAAATGATCTTTTTCAGATTGGCCTGGGTCTTGGAGGTGTATCTATATATGTATTTGTAAAAAAATATAGTATCGTTGAGTTAGTATCCCATAACACAAGTCTCGAACTTACTTTGGGGCTAGCTCAATCTGTGTGATTTGTCCGTATTTATTTGTTTATTTATTATATTATCTATTACGACGGATGACAGGCGCTTTCTACTGAATGTAACAGCTCAAAGGAAAGATAGTGAAATATTGGTAACTACTTAGTATTAATGCTAAGAATACTATGGTTTGTGTATTGAACTTGTAAAATTTGTAGTAACCGAATTAAAACTTGTTTATTTCATTGAATACTATAAATAAGAGCAAGCAGTTCTTTGCGAAGAAACGCTTGTTTGTCGATTGGACATGTCAACTCGTAGAAATAGATGTAAACATAAAATTTCGTCGCTCAACTACTAAGAACAGAATGAAGCAGTCTTAAAGGTACACATCTTTTACGACGGATGATAAACGCTTTCGACTGCATATATCAACCTGTAAAAAACATAAATACTTAGTATTATGCTTTCTCCTTTGCACCGGATGGCAGGGCACTGTCGGTGACCTGATTAATGCATTTTCAAGAAAACACTGGTATTTCGATTGGACTTGTCAACTTGTAGAAATAGAAGTAAACATATGTATACTAAGGAGAGACGCAAACAGTAATATACACAAATTATTTGCATCTGATGACAGCGCTTTCAACTGGATAAGTAAGTATCAACTTGTAGAGAATCATCATCATCATCATCAGGTCCTTTTTAGTCTCCACTACAGGAGTACGACCCTCTCTGTACTACTAGGGCCATACTTGGCCAGAGCAGCCAGAGGACTTGGCCTACACTCTCCACGCTGGCCAGACGTGTTGGAGAGGTCTCATTGATGTTTATGAGCTTTGTTTAGCTTGTATTTCCTAAGTCGCCTCTTACGACCTTCACGGGAACACTTGGAGTGGTCCTATTCTACTCTGCCGGAAACCACACGGCCTTGTATGGTATAATACCCCCTTAGTTTTGTTGTTCAGGACGATCGAACTTAATTTGCAGACGGTACACACAAACATTATTAAGCGAGTAGCGTCAGCATGTTGGCCAATAAACTGATCAATTTACTCTGAGTTAGTTACACTGGTGTAATGCGGTGTAAAACCGGTAAATAGGGGGTGTTAAGGGTGCACTGGAGGCGCATATCTTAATAAATAAATGTATAGGGACATATTACACAAATTGAGCTAGCCCCACAGTTGTAAACTTATGTGTCGTATGGATATCCGTGTGGTTTCCGGCAGAGTAGAATAGGACCACTCCAAGTCTTTCCGTGGATGTCGTAAGAGGCGACTTAGAAAATACAAGCTAAACAAAGCTCATAAACATCAATGAGACCTCTCCAACACGTCTGGCCAGCGTGGAGAGTGTAGGCCAAGTCCTCTGGCTGCTCTGGCCAAGTATGGCCCTAGTAGTACAGAGAGGGTCGTACTCCTGTAGTGTGTGGTGTGTCTTAGATGTTTATAAGCTTTGTTTAGCTTGTATTTCCTAAGTCGCCTTCTACGACATCCACGGGAAGACTTGGAGTGGTCCTATTCTACTCTGCCGGATACCACGCGGCCCCCGGATACCACGCGGCCCATTGTAGAGAATATATAATTGTTACTCGTACATTAGAAATAATGTCAGGGATGTTATTCTCAACTGCTTGGCCGGTGATTGCAGGTAAAGCATCGGGTACGCGCTCCTGGCCACCGAGCTGCTACTTGCTTTTTGCCTATTCCGATTGAGTCCTAAGACCTTAATTCTCTTCCCAGATTCAGCAAATTCTTATCTTTCTCCAACTAAAAGATCCTTCCGATGGGCAGCAGCTTCGAACGCATAAAAGGGCAAAGAAACTGCGCCAAGCATGATGAGTTTGAAAATATTCTCCCTTGACACAAGGAATCCTTGGGAGAGACCTTCGACCTGGTGTTCTTTGAAGCAATGGGCTTCTTACCGCTGAAATGATAATTAATGTAGGTAACTTCATTGATTATTTTTGCAAGAAAATACTAGTTTATGTGATAAGACATCTCAATTTGTTGATGTAAGCATGTACTTCTAGAAGAAATGATCTTAACATTTTTTGCGAGAATAATTGAAACTAATATTTCAGATTATGTATTATTATAAATGACCGTTGTCTCGTCTTTGATCCATTTAAAACAGAAGTCATTTACATCAATTTTATTTCAAATATATCCGAGTTAATTCATAAAATAAATTAAAGTTTCTAAAATATAAGGTATATTGCCTATCACAGGCAGCTGAATAAATAGAATAGCCGACCAATATTTGATACGCAAACCAGGAACTAAACATTATTTCTTAGGAACTTCTCAATAATATGTGATGTTAGATTAAACAAAACATTTTAATTTTAAAAATGATTGAGCATACGTCTATCGTATACAGATAGATGTCATAGATGTAACTCTATAAAAACGTCAACGAAAATAATTATATTAAGAGTTCGGACTAAGTACCTTTAAAATTAATAATTCTCTCATCGTCATTTACATAACATGCGTTCTATGGGGCTCCAAATCCAGAAGCAGTTGTATAATACAGTATGTAAATTATATTTTAAGACGGCATAATAAGCGCATCTCCTCTGCGCCGGATGACATGCTGTCACTGACCTGATTGATGCACTTGCGAGGAAAGACCGTTTCGACGATTGGACACGTCAGCGTATGCAAATAGATGGACTTTGTACTACAGTCATATTAATTCTGTGCTACAGTCCAAGAAATATGTCTCTATAAAGAAGTCGCACGTACGTTACCTATTCAATTAGATAATTTTTATAAATATTTACCTCTATATAGCCATGTGAATAGTTTACTTTATAAACTTTTCTCAATAAAATCTCGGAGGCAAAAAATAGTAAACCTACAGTACATAACAAATAAACTTAATTACACACACTTTTTTACTTTGTTAACGCTATGCAAAGAGCTTAGCATGATTAATCACTTCATTAAATGAATAATATCTAAACATTGTTAGCATTTCATTGACTTGTAACAATAAAGATATCAAAGACACGTGACTCAAATTTGCTGAATATTCTACTTTCGGACTTAGAAAATACGGTGCATATTACATCAAAGAAATCTCATGCATCAGTAAATCAGTTGGTGACATCCACATCCATCTTTTTGGTGTCATCGCGCGTGGTCGTCATGCTCGCGTGGAATCGGCTTCCTGTCATCAAAACTCATCAAAATCCTTGTTTGAGTAATCCTCCACTGTTCATTTTATTATTTTTTGTGCAAGTCACGACGAAACGTGAGTCTTGTACTTTTTTCCACATCAGGATGTTTTGAAAGGACCAAGACATGATTTTAATATCGTTTCTTCGGGAACGTTTCGAATGTAAATAAATAAATATTATGTTACGTAGCAACGGACCTCACAGATTTTTAAAAATATTGTCATAGATTTTTTCTAATAAATTATATTCTTGCCGTCTCAACAAGATCACTTCAAAATGATTTGGGCTATTAGAATACTTATTTAAGATATTCCGATCTTTAAACGCAAGTTGAGAAAATCTAAATATGTTCCACCTTCCGCCATTATATCTCGATTGAGTTCTTCTTTCTCAGCCCGTGTTCACCCATTGTTGGGTATAAGCCTCTTCATGGCTTTTCCACTTGACCCGGTCTTTTGCTGTGCGCATCTGTCTTGATTGAGTAATAAAAACATATTAATTCAAATTACAGATTTTCGCACTTATGATTGAAAGTAGGTAAAGATAACACATTCCTGGACATCTTGCCTATAGAGGTAGACGTAAATTCTATTGTGTCAAGTTCAGTGTCCGTCAATGAGTTAAAATATGGTTTTACATTTTATTGGCATTCCAGAAGTTCCATTACAGAAGTTTTCCATATACCTAACAAACGACTTACTGGCCCTAGTCTTAATATATGTTATTATCTCTTTACACCTAGAATCATAAATATCCTGGAGCTATAATATCCTATAGGCAGTAAATGCAGTCATATATTCAACGTTATACTACATTAGATAAACAAACGATAAATTCTAAAACGCGATGCCCTAACGATGATTCAGATCGCATCCCAGCTACATAAACAAACAGTAACGGAGCACTATAAAATAATTTAACTAAACAAATCGACGGTTGCATTTCTCTACTGATAGTAATAAAATAAAATCAGGCGACGATTGCACGATTCTAGCTGTAGGATCGTGGCTGACCACGATTTATATGCAACTGATTCATATGTTGACAGGGTTTACAATGTGGCCCATTTCGTGTCCTGAATCCTTTGTATTTGGTTTGGACAACATTAACAATATCTATCTATCTAAATATATCATTAAATTATCGACATTGGTTAATCTGTAGCTTATATGTCCTAAATTCTGCATTTTTGTATATGCCTAGTTTTTTATCTCATCATCATCATTATTTTAAGAACTATGTTCTTGCCGGTGGAGTATTTTCCATCTTTCTCGACCCTCAGCTATCTTTTTGACCTTTCTATACGACAAGACTCTAAGCTTACTCTTTTATTTCGTCTATGAAAACCTCTGCGGCATTTTCTTTCAATCAATAGATGACCAAACATGTTGCGTCGCCATATATCTATCATCATCATTTCGAGTAGGTGTCACGGTCAATCGACCATGCACACCCTGGTGTCAGAGTTCTTCTCTCTCTCCTCTGACGTGGTTCCTTTAACGACTACCAGATGGCAGCCGGGACCACCGGCTTAACGTGCCTTCCGAAGCACGGAATCATCTTAATTATCAGACAATCAGGTGTGTTGCGACTTTCTGGAAGAGTTACTGCATTCTCCGATCAACCCCAGAATTACAGCAAGGAAAAACAGTAAACACTAACCTGGATCCACGTTGGACAGGACTCTGGAAAGGAATCGCCTGCGACGGGGCCTCGTGCCGGCCGGCTGGCGATCTTCCGGCTTGAACTGTGTTATTTCTCACTGCCTACACTAGTGGTACACCATCACACACACGCGATGAAGATTTAGGGTTGTTTTTGGCCAGCAAACCTCTTAGAAGTCGTTTTAATTGGAAATTATATCAGCGCACGGCGCTGTTCAACTAGACTCGCACGCCATCTTTTTACTAGTCCTCGGGCGACCAATCACAGGCCGTCCTGGCGAATTTGAAGTATGTATGGGGAAACGGAAGCAGATATAGATAGGTAATTTTATTTGGGTTTTAAAGTTAATGCTTACACATTTTCCCCCACCTGAAATCCACAAGGGTTTCACAGAGAATGCAAATTGAAAGATAAAAACAAAAGCAATAGCTACGCACCATTGCAAGAATATCTAGAAATATTACTTTCGAAAGATAAAGTAATAAATAAGTTTTAACTAGCCTAAGGATAGTGTGTATTTATGTTTTAGTAATTTATGAAAAAATATCTTAATTAATTGGTAAGGGACAAACCTTTACTACCGGCCTGCGAAAAGTCTTTCCGTTAGCAGTTCGGAAAGTAACTACTCTGACTACTTGACCCGAACCAGCATGCACTTGCACAATACGTGCCAACTTCCAGAACATCGGCGGAAGATTAGGTTCGTTAACTATGACTAAGTCATCTATTTTATTATTTGGTTCATGTACGAACCATTTGTTCTTTTGTTGTAATGTATGAAGATAATCACGCTGCCATACGCGCCAAAAGCTCTGGGTAATTTTCTTAAGCATCACCCAACGATAGCGCGGACACGAATTAAAACATCTAACACATTTCGACAGCACGGTACGTATCAGAAGTCTCAATCCAATTATCCAAAACTGGCGTTGAATAAGAGATTGTAAGGTTCTAGGTCCACAATGCAAATATTTTATATGAAAGTGTTCTATTATAATTTTAGATATTGGACATTGTTTAGGTAACAAAAAAGGGTGCAACGCAGATGGTGACAGATTAGCCTCATCGATGCGTTCCCCCACCCGCACGATCCCATCATCGTCCAGGAAAGGTGAAAGTTTTTGAATGGATTTTACACATGGTTCATTATCTCGCACTCGACTGACTTCGGAAGACATATAATGATACTGACTCAATTTAACTAACACTTTGGTTGACTTCTCGAGTTTAGTACTACTGAGAAATGAAAGAATTCGATTTTGCCCTGCAACCCTCGAATTTGAAATAAATCTAATACACCATGCTACAATTCTTAGAATTTTTGTAAAAGAGGAATGTCTGGCAATTAAGTCCAGAAGTGGGTTTCTCACATCAATCACGTGAAGACTTTTAGTTTCTAGTGGTTTGAGCTCGGGTAAGTCTTCTTTTGGAAGTAGAACCCGTTTGTTAGGCCATTGACTAGGCAAATCCTGTAGCCAAGAAGGACCTTTCCACCACAGAGGATGGTCTATAAGCTCTGGACAGGACACACCGCGACTACAACAGTTATCCTTAGACGGAACATAATACCAGTGATCGGTACTAATCAAATCAGTTGCTTGAATGACACGATTGGCTACATACATTTTTAACAAATGAGGGGCGGTATTATGCCATGACAAGGTAGTGCTGCTGTCTGAATAAGCTCGAACAGAATCAATAGATACATGTTCTTTAAGCAAATTATACATGTGCGATAGAACTTTTGCTAGAAGCACCGCTGCGCTTAGCTCGAGTCTATTTACCGTGGTAGGTTTTAAAGGAGCTACTCTAGATTTTCCAATCAGTAAACTAGTCGCAGTAGAAATTCTGGGCTCATTAGTAACCACACAAATATACACACAACAACCATAGCCTTTCAGAGAACCATCACAGAAACCTACCAAGTCTACTTTCAATCGGATTGGAAGGTATAACTAACCGCGGAAGAGAAATTTTTTGTAAATCAGACAAATTGGCCGCTATTAAATGCCATTGTTTGGTTAAATGTTTTGGAATAGTCTCATCCCACGATAAATTTAACCGCCATATTTCTTGCAACAGCGATTTTGCTGCAAAGACTACTGGGCTCATCCACCGAGTGGATCGAAAATGCGAGCTACTAAAGAGAGTATGGATCTTTTAGTAAATTTGACTTCGAACGAGTCTGAAAAGGCATATGAAAAAGAATCATTAATGGGATTCCATCGTATCCCTAATATTTTGACAAACTCATTTCCCGATTCATCGAAGTATTTGGAACTTTGACAAAATTCAGGAGGAACATCCTTAAGAAGACGAGGATCGTTGGTAGTCCATTTACGTAGTTCAAAGTGAGCCTTAGCCAACAAAGATGTGATATCGGCCTTCAGCTTGATCGCCTCTTCAAGGGAAGAGCCGCCAGTTGTGATATCGTCCATAAATGTCTCCTGGGTGATAACCTGAGCTACACGACTTGAGTACTCAGAACCATGATCATCAACTTGTTGAAGATCAAGTGTTCGAATGGCTAAATAAGGTGAACTACTAACTCCGTACGTGACTGTCTTAAGTTCGTACTCCTTTAAGATCTCAGTTAGATCATTACGCCAAAGCACGTGTTGGTAATGCCTTTCCTCGGGTCTTATCAATATTTGCCGATACATACGACGGATGTCGGCAGTAAAAACTATTTTGTAAAGTCTAAATTTTGTCACTAAATCGACAATATCCACTTGCAGCTTAGGCCCCACATGAACAATATTATTGAGTGACAGATTATTCGAGGTCCGACTACTGGCATCGAAGACTACTCGTAAACGTGTCGTTGTACTATCGGATCGTATTACACAATGGTGAGGAATAATATAACGGACAGTAGACAAAGATTCAGCAGGCTGCATATGTCCCAGATATTCGTACTGCTGCATAAATTCCTTATATTCCGTTTTCAACTCAGTCTGGCTGGCAAGACGCTTTTCCAAGTTGAGAAAACGGTTAAGAGCCTGATGATATGATTCTCCTAAGGCTGGAGTATCATCTTTAAGCATAATTGGTACAACATAACGACCTTCGGAGGTACGATATGTGTCATTTTTATATTTTTGTTCACTTATTTCATCCTCAGGACCGGAAATTTTACATTTCGACGGTTCTTCGGATTCCCAAAAACGTTGAACGATCTCATCGAGCGCACAAGAAGACGCGATGAGTGACGTAACGGGTGTGGCTGGAGTTTGAGCCACCACGTTTTGAAGAAACTGACCACTTATCACCCAGCCGAATACACTAGACAGTGCACATGGAAAACCAGGACCTGGGCTATAACGTGAACCAGTATATATCTGATCAAAACAGGCTACTCCTAACAACAGATCGATCGGACCCGATTTATCAAAATCTTGGTCGGCGAGATCCAGATGTTTAAACTTTTCCTTGACAACTGACGGTAATGAAGTTGAAGGAATCATTGAAGTGATTTTAGGCAAAATCACTAATGGTATATCAAATTGGGGCGAGTCATTTGACCTAGGCACAATAGAGCCAAAAGTGTAACCTTTGATATTACAAACATAATTTTGACCGAGACCGGTTACATTTAAATTACACTTTTTTATATGTAAACCTAACTGTCGCACACAGCTACTTGTAATGAAAGAGTCCATCGAGCCACTATCTATGATTACACGAGCATACTGCAATGAACCATCCACTCTTCTCAACCGAACCACTGCTGAACCAATAATTTTGGTACTCATAGGTGACTTTGACATGTTTGGCTTAGTTGTACAAGTTATGGAAGTAATGTGCTCATATTGGAATTCTCAGAAGCCTTTAGGTCAATGGTATTAGATAATAAACTTTTATGTTCTTCATGTAATAATGTGTTATGTTTTGAGTTACAAATGAAACACGTGGACTTAGACTTGCAGTCTACACTAGTGTGACCGGGCCTTAAGCAGTTTTGACATAATAGTAACTCTTTAACAAATTGTTGTCGCTGTCCTATATTCATAGAATGTAATTTACCACAGCGATATATTGAATGATTTTCATGACAATACACACAAACAGCCTGATTAGGTTTATTATTAATTGAGTTCGTAGAAGTAATTAAGGAAGAATTTGATTGCCGAGAAAAGTTATCTTTCTTTGTGTTATGGCGGTTTTGTTTATTTGTAGAATTGAATGACTGTAAATTACTAGGTTGACTAACCTCTAATACTTTTATATAATTCTGTAAATAAACCACCAAGTTATTAAATTTGGGAATTTCTTCGGTATTTTGTAATTCAAACCTTTTCCTAGTTTCTGTATCGAGAGGCCGTGATGCTATGTAAAATAAAAGAAATTCACTTAAATCATCAATATTTAACCCGCGCAATGCACTAACACATTCATTAAGTGTGTTGGTTAATTGTGATAAGTTTGATAATGATGGCCGTTGTATCGGATTTAATTTTATTATTTTTTCTAAATAAGCGGTGGCTAAAATACGTTTATTATCATACCGGTCTAGTAACGCTGCATAAACAACAGAATAATTAGCTGATGTTATAGGAACACCCTTAGCTAGTGTCAGAGCATACCCAGACAGACATGACAGCAAATAGTAAAATTTCTCTGTGTCCGACAACGAAACATTATTATGCATAAGTGACGTATAACTGTCTTTAAACATCTGCCAGTTCTCTATATTACCATCAAACTTAGCTATTTGCAATTTAGGTAATTTCACTTGCGAGCTGGAATGCGCATGACCTTGACACAGTTCCGAGTGCGAACTCGCACCGACGGCATTTACGTCGAGGGAATCGGCAAACTCAATGACAAAATAGTATAACTCGTCAAATGACAACAAAGCATTATTATCGATAACAAACTGAGGATTTAGTTTAAGTTGCAACTGGTTTACACGATCGTTGCATTCCAAGAAATTATCACGAATTTTATCAATCCTTTTATACCTAGCTCGAAAGGATGCTAATTTGGTTTTATTTTCTTTCGTAATTTTTGCTAAATCATAAAGTATCTGCATATTTTTAAACTCATATTCACGTTTTTTAATGGTGGACATTAATTCTCCTTCCGCCATGTTTACGCTAAGCACTAATTGTGAAAGTACGAGTAATGTAGGTAAGTAGCAAAAGTTTAAATGGAAACTGAGTAATGGAACAGATATTCACAAAACACGTAGGTTTTAAAACTACGGACTATTACTTATAATCATAAATACACACCTCACTGCTATTATTTAACCCTAGGTAGGTACCTAGGCTATCCAAAATAGTTCGAAAGCCTGAGTAACTAGATAGTACCTTATGGCATACAAATCGAACGATTAAGAGAATATTACAAGGGAATTAACGAGATAAGAAGTATGTACTCGTAAGTAATAGGTATTTACTATGGTATGGAACAGGTATGGAATTCCCTGTTTGATCCGAGATTGTTAGACAAATAGACAATTGCTAGGTGGGTAAGTACCTAGGTAGTTTGAATCTATAATAAGTCTATTTATGAATAAATTAGTTATCCATATTTGGAAATAACTTTAATTGGAAAGATTGAAATTAAGTGGGTAAATTTGAAATAAGTACGTGAGGAATGTCCTCACAGGAGGCACCATAAATTAATGTTGCGACTTTCTGGAAGAGTTACTGCATTCTCCGATCAACCCCAGAATCACAGCAAGGAAAAACAGTAAACACTAACCTGGATCCACGTTGGACAGGACTCTGGAAAGGAATCGCCTGCGACGGGGCCTCGTGCCGGCCGGCTGGCGATCTTCCGGCTTGAACTGTGTTATTTCTCACTGCCTACACTAGTGGTACACCATCACACACACGCGATGAAGATTTAGGGTTGTTTTTGGCCAGCAAACCTCTTAGAAGTCGTTTTAATTGGAAATTATATCAGCGCACGGCGCTGTTCAACTAGACTCGCACGCCATCTTTTTACTAGTCCTCGGGCGACCAATCACAGGCCGTCCTGGCGAATTTGAAGTATGTATGGGGAAACGGAAGCAGATATAGGTAATTTTATTTGGGTTTTAAAGTTAATGCTTACACAAGGTGATTCAAACCTGCAATGTCTTAACCAAACTGGAAACAACTAAACAAAGTATGCTTCCGGTTGGAATCAATCCCACGACCCCCAGGCAAACGCCTTAACCACTGGACCACGGAGGCTGTTGGCCATATATCTATTATAGACGGTGAAATGTTGATCGTTCTGGACCCTTAAACGGATAATTCAGCCCGTTGATATAAACAACTTTTCATATGGGACCGATGCTGGGAACTCAATTTTTTTTACGGTCCCTTACAAATTGACCGGGCGGCCGAAATTGTTTGTATGGAACAGCCTATTTTTTTTTGAGTTCCTAGCATTGGCCCCATAGGAAAAGTTGTTCGTATAGACGTGCTGAATCATCCCTTTGAGGGTCCAGAACGATCAAAATTTCACCGTGTATACAGTAACATTCGCTTCTCATTGCCAAGTTGTAGAACATCCTTGTTCGTCTTTATCTCTGCCTAGCTTACCCTTGCCTTATGGCCTTGAACAGCACTCTATCTTTCTCTTTCTCTATCCTTCTTATTCATTGTCTAAGCCTCACAACCATAAAAAGCTATACTCTAAACAATTTTTTTTAAATAAATATTGTCAGCTGTCTATTGCGCTACTCCGGTATTGTAAGATAATCGTAATCAATGGTGATGGTGGTGATTTTTGTGTGTAAGTACACAGTAGCACTGGAGTCAGATTTTTCATGCTAAAGCCACTGAGAAAGGTTAAGGACTGCCATCAATGATGACAGCCAGGACTTACGGCTTAACGTGTCTTCCAAAGTACGGACTATTCCTGGCTTTGTATTGACTGATTTAAGTTATTCGTTTTTTGTCTGTAGCCTATTAAACTTGATGACAAAAGACTTGAGATTCAGTACTACGCTGAATCAGTACAAATACTGGAATAATCTAGCCTAAGAACGAACAGAATGGAAGAAATAGAAGGAGGCCTTTGCCCAGCAGTGGGACAGTTAATGGCTTGAAAAGAAATAAAACTACGACACAAAATACATTTTAACATATTGATCCTAACAAACGTAGACAAAGTGTAAATCAGGCCACATCATAAATATTTATCCTTCTGATTCATCCGTTGACAGTTATAGCTACTGCTCCGGATATTGCACTTTTCACATTCTAGCTTCTGAGTTATGCGTTATAATACCTATTAGAGGATTCCCACACTGAGTGCGCCTAGAAAGTTTCAATGTCCAAACTTGCAAGGAGGTTATGGGAACACGTAAATTTTGCTAATTCATTGCCAAACTTTCTATTACATTGTGTGAAGGAGTGTAATAGAATTTCACGTCAACACAACAGTAATTAAGGTGAAATATGGTTATAGTCTTAAACTTTTGGGATTGTTTTAACTAGACGAAGCAGTTGCTTAATAGAAGATTACTCTTCCCTATTGCGGTCTATAATTTTGTAATAATTAAAATAAAATGCATTTAATTCAGACTAATACCGTCCATAATGAGTAAGTAAAATACAAAATAAAACCTAAAACCTATGTTAGTTTAAAAAATATTAATTACCTAACCATAAATACTTTCCTGGCCGATTGTTAGATCCTGGGACATGCATGTGCGTATGTATCTAGTGACCAACAATCGGATAGTCTGGTTTATTGCTAATAATTCTCAGAATAATGATGGTGCTGCCGCGCATTCGACACATCAGAGACGCGATTCGCTTGCACACTACAACAGTAATGCAATAATCGTTGTATTTTTCTACTGATACTATCAAATACATTATTTTGTGTTTATTATTCTCTTCTGAAAGTAAGTGATCAAAAACACCCTTAAAAATGTTGTACTAAGAAGTAATATTATTTATGTATATTAGTTTTTAGTACAACATTCTTCATCTTATATTTGATTTAGTTAATAGAGAAATCAATGTCAGTTGACCTTTTTACTATTATCATCAGAACCATATTATATAAAACAATTACCTCAATATCAATAAAATGTATTTAAGTATTATTATTTCCAACAATCTTATCTTACCCATCTTCTACATCGAAAAACCTTAAGGCCGCTCACGCAACAAAGTTATCTTCCACAATGCCAATAAACATAATTTACGTTCGGTCGTTGTTTTTATATTTATTTATACTTCGTTTAGTTCCACTGTTAGTTCCATAAAAGTTCCGTAAACTATTGGAACGGACAGTTCTGGCCTGATCGCTCATCCCGGCCATATTTATAGCCCTTTGATTTATTTTGTTATCTCTTTATTGCTGGGCTAACGACAAGCATTCTACTCGGAAGATTAATCACTCCCGTCAAAGTGATTTAGCAGAGCAACTGATATTAAATGTGCGCTATTTAGACACAATACGTTCTCCTTTATATTTAGATGGTTTAACCGCTAAAGCATTCTATCGTCGGCTTTGTAAATTATTGCGCGGTTTCAAATTATGCTTAGACTTGCACAGCATTACAGCTTGCTTCAGAGAAAACTTACATCAAGAATGTGCATACGTATAGTGAGTAACAATTTCTAATACTTTTAGTTTGATAAAACTTGGAGAGAGACGGCAAGAGATAGAGCAAAGTGGAAAAAGGCTTTTGCCCAGCTTTGAGACTTATATAGCTAATAAAAAAAAATAGATGAGAAGATTTCAATCCTCAACAGTAACATTGGATAAATTGAAATAATATATTTATATCAATGGCATGGCTTTACTTTATGGAATTGAAAAAGATGTGTTTTTATTGAATACAAATTATGAACACTATTTTTTTCATAGTTGAAAGGAAGGTATTAATTTTATTAAAAGGAAGGAAATTGTTACTTTATTTAATTAAACAGTTTACTAAAAACTAAAATTGTACACTAAAACTTTAATTAAATTAAAAATAAAATGAATTTATGAAACACGTCAAATTAAATAAAATATAAATGCCACACCGCTGCGGTCAGCTGGCAGGGTGCCCAAAAGGCTGGCGGCATTTCCTCGCTGGATGGCCAGACTCAATCTTTGAAAAGTAAGGTGTGTTTTTTAATTGTTAAAAAGTCGAACATACTGCTGTAGATATTAGGTTTATGTTAACATTTCACATGTATTTTTTATTATTTATTATAGATAACTGGCTGAGACATCTACATTAAATATTTTACATATACCTATTTTAAAACAAATATCTTTATTAAAAAAATATTTTGATCATTAAGAATACAAAAACAGGAAAACAGTGTCAGTGTGGTAAAAAGGTTGCCATAAAAATATATTTTATACGAAGTAAAATGGGCGGGCTAATAAACGGATAATAAAAAGCTGTGAAAATTATTACTTTTAAATCTTTTATGCGGTACTGGAGTTTTTATATTTCAATATTACATTCAAGCATTTAATGATGTCATACCATGATTGCTCTTTATTTTTTTCTTTTGATTGCTCTTCACTTTTCTAAGGTTCAAACACAACAATACAACAAGATTTTTGATATCAGCTTTATCTCGACTTCTGAGTTTTTAAAGTTCAATAACACAAACTCATGAACAAATTTTGGTAAACCTTGCCCACATAGACAATCATGGATAGGTAATTAATTACATGTAGGCCTGCGGGACACGTTATGTAAGATAATCACGCTTTGAACACGAACGCTATCTACCTGGTACAGGTAATATTGAAACTTGATGATGATGATAAATACAAAATTATGCAATTACTAGCTTTCGCCAGCGGCTCCGCCCGCGTCAATGTCGATCCTTCGGGAATAGTACTTTTTCCCGGAATAAAAGGTAGCCTATGTCCTTCTCCGCACTCCAGAGAACTTGTATGCAAAATTTCATAATGATCGGTTCAGTAGTTACGGCGTGAAAGCGTAACAAACAAACAAACAAACTCACTTTCGCATTTATAATATTAGTAAGGATAAGGATGAAAAATCTGAGATTAATAACATTTGCACGACACTTATCACTATATGCGCTATTCCCATTTATTTATATGCTATAATACAACGTGAGTTTGAACCCCCTAGCTTTATTGAAATCTCAGCATCAGAATCCCTAATGAAATAAAGAACTGCAAATAAAAAAACTGAAAAAAAAAAAAAAAATAGGGTTTCCCATACAAAGTCGCCGATCAGCTGGACGAATTTCTATGGAAAGTCAATTTTTTTTTTTCGGTTTCTACCACTTTTTCTTGGAATTCTGTATTCCATTAGGTATTCTAATTCTAAGATTTCAATATAGCTAGGGGGTTCAAAATCACGCTATATTGTAGTTTCATTAATATCCTATCTTACAATAGTTTCTCCCATGCTGGTCTGGGAGAAATCGTAGAATATGCCAGCTCCTTCTCTTCCCGCGCAAACCGTAGAAGCCAGTCTAGGAATGGGTGAAAATCTAAAGAATCATGATAATAGGCGATGCGGCTAGCACCCCATCACTATTTTGAATTCCGTTTTCCACCTATACGCACCAACATGCTAAACTTAGCCTTTGGGTCTTATAACCTTAGGCTCTGTCTACCTCGTAAGGCATTAAGACGTGATAATATGCATGTATATGTCATTAAAGTCATAGTCATAGCTCTTTGTTATACAAGTATTTGCAAAGGATGAATACATTTAATTTTACTTATATTTCCGGCACATCCGCAAATATAAAGTTAAAACGATGCCACAAAAGGTCGTTGTTCCAAAAAAGCATAGTGTATGTTCAAAGTATTAGCAATATATGTTAAACTATCAAACAAACACCCACAGCTGCGAATTTCCTGGCGAACCTGCGCAAGCCATACACACATAAGCCATGCGACATAGATTTTAAAAAAAAAATTGCGTCTCTCTTCCATGCGATATGCATAGATAACCGAAACAGGATTGTTCATGCAAACGGTAACAAACATAGTATCACGTCTTTTCCCGTTGCGGGGTAGACAGTGCCTGTGTATAAAACCTTTTGCCACATATTTTATCATATTCGAGGGCGTGTAGATAGAAAATGGAATCAAATAGTGATGGGTTACTAGCGGCATCGCCTATTGACATGATTCCACAGATTTTAGCCCAATCCCTCGATCGTTTTTTACGATCTGCGCGGAAAGAGAAGCAGTTAATGGCACGGTCTACGTTTTTTCTTTGATCCCAGACCAGCATGGGAGAGTAAAAATAGATAATTTGAATATCCTTCGAGATTTTGGAAGCTAAGTTGGCTAGGCATCCAGCGCAGTAACGCAGCCAGGTATTTTGGGCGCCTTTGCACCGGAAACGTTCAGAGACGGGCTATAAAAACGCTTATTTATTTATATCCATTTCTAGAAAATAACAACAATAATAATAAAAAAAGATAATAACAATAAATTGACAAAAGTTTGTTACTAAAATTATGTGTTCTAATTTGAGTTTTTTGTGTTTTATTTTGCATTCACAATGCTATTTTGATATGCTTCCTCAGTTTGCAAAGCGTAGGTCGTACATAGACCTAGGTCGGGTACAAACCCCGCCCGCATGGAATTTTTTCACCATATTAATTTCTTAATATAATAAGAGTTTTCAAATTTGTATACAGCTTAGGTATATCCAGAGTACGGTACAAATTTTCTTGTCGAGCTATACTAATATTAAATAAATACCTTTTTTAATAATAAATGACGGACGATGATGACCTCCATGGTGCAGAGGCACCGGATTCGATTCTCGGTACGGGAATTTACTACTCCATTTTCACAGTTATTTCTCTCCGGGTCTGACCGTAAACACTTAGCCAAAATCATTATTACGGCAAGAATGCTATCATTCTAGCGGACCTCAGGCTCGAACGCACCACAACAGTTGAGGATCGGTACATAGCATAAAACAAAGTCGCTTCCCGTTGTCTGTCCCAATGATGCTTAGATCTTTAAATCTACGCAACGGATTTTGATGCGGATTTTTTAATAGATAGTGATAAAGAGGAAGGTTTATATGTATAATTTATCGCACCCATGCGAAGACGGGGCGGGTCGCTAGTAAGGAATAAAATAAACGATCTTGAATATAAAGTCGGAAATGCTAATAAGTTTCAGTATTATCAAAGTAGGCCTTCATTAAGAAAGTGTCAGGAAGGTTGCAGGAAAGCTGTCAATTAATTAATATTTAAATATCTTTTTTATTTTATATAATCTACAGTTGTTTTATACGCGCCTTAGCTCTTCGCGCCTGAGTTCGCTCGCACGCACCTCAGCACTTCGCACCTTCGTCTTTCGCACCTAAATTACACACTCAAGCCATAATGTTATATAGCATACTGATTTTCAGCATAATCATTTTTAATCATAACGTTCTTACGCGAAACATTTTACGAATAATTCTTTGAAGCATATTGTATCTCAGCACAATGTATCTAAGCATAAACATGTTTTGGCATAACATTATTAAAGCATAAATGTATTTAAACATACATAAATTATATTAAATCATACACAAATTTAATCAAATATTCTTTATTCTCATATTTTTAGTCAATATAATATCTTGCAGCTCGTTTTAGATGGCGATTCAGTTTTTCAGCTCACAGTACGTGTAGCCCTGGGTCTAAGCCAAGAATTCCTATCAGAAATCTCCATAAATACAGTCTGACATTTGATTACCGTATTACCATAGAAGGTCGCATGCTAGCCTGAAATTTAAAAGACTCTACTATTAGATATAAGGTACGACCGACGCAAATATCCGTAAAGCTGTGTGGCCACAGCTTATGCTAAAAGATGACCATAAATACAATTTCAGAAGCGTTTAAGCTGATACACGGCTCTCATATTACTGGAGGAGGTCGTTTGATGGTCGGAGGAGAAAATTAAAAGACTATTAAGGGACGGCCTACGCGAAAGTCCGTTCCCAGGCTTGAAGGCTAGTGCTTGTACAAGTGGCGGTAAAGCGGTAATAGGATTGCAGTGGTGCTAAAACTCTCAACTTAATGTAAGTGTACGCCCACTACATAGCGTGTAAATTTATCCTCGACGTTCTCTTATAGGGGTGACTTAGACCATCAATATGAACAATTTTTTCTATGGGATCAATGCTGGGAACTCAAAAAATATTCCATATTCCCATACAAACTGGCCGAGCGGCAGAACTCTGTTATAAGGAAATGTCTTTTTTTTTTTGACTTCCCAGCATTGTTCCCGTAGAAAAAGTTGTTCATATCGATGGGCTGAGTCACTCCTTTAAGGAAACGTCAAGGGTACATTTACACTCTGTATATTACTAGCTTTTGCCCGCCACTCCGTTCGTATAGACGTCCATCCCTCGATATCCATACTTTTTTCGAGATGAATGGTAGCGGCGTCATAGCGAAACAAACTCACGTTCGCTTAAATTATATTAGTTAGAATAGATAGGACTCTAGGGACAATACATGACTTAAGCGTACCTATTTGAAATAGCTACAAGTTTACTTATCAGATTTTTATAATCACGTTATACTACCTGATAGATATTAAAGTATTTCAGAACTTTACAATAACACAGGCTTAAGCGGCATTATTTATTGTACTATCTATATGTACAATAAAAAATATTTCTTCTTTACCTAATACTGTCAACCATTAGATATCTGTGTGCTGTCATATCAATTCTGCGAATATTTATTTGCCCCAATGACGGTTCAAACCGCTTACTTGGTAAAGACGATTTGCTTATAGACTTACAGCGCCGAACCAAAACTCTCCATCCATAAAAAAAATATACTTATAGATAATATTTAAAATTATAAATACTTAGTAGTAAAATTTCCTAAGTAACTCCTTACTAAATAACATTTTCCAAAAAAAAAAACTGAATTTGATCAAATTCAAAACGTTTATTCAATGTAGGTTTCTTTGAACACTTATTATTTGTCATATTTCACTTCTCAACAATTGTTGACGTCAAAAATTTATTTATGGCTAAGCTTAATGCCGCTTCCAAAGCGGAGTGCAAAAGATCAAACTGATGATGAGGACCCCAAAAATATAAACTCGACGATACTCGTTTTGTACATATTTTTTAAAGATTTGGGTACAATAAAGAATGGCATAATCTTTTAGAACAAGTGGTTTAGATATTGCGCTGGCTGGTTCAAGAATAGTGTGGGTGTTGGCGCCACGTTTCTCGATAGGTCTAGAATTAAAGGTACAACTATGATTAGATATCATGCTCGATGTCTTGAATAATTAGCAACTGGACCCATATTTCAGCGGGTTAAACTCGTAATGGAGCAATCAAATATATTTTGTAACCACGAGTTACGGTAATGTGCCTTCATCATCGCTTAAGCTGTTAACTGCCCACTACTGAAATACCTTTATTAAACTACGGCCTATAATTTTGGCTTAATGTTTGTCATTATTATGACTTTAATTTACAGTGTAAAATTACGTATTAAATTTATGAGCCGATAGGTAATGAAAACCAAAGTATAAATTTTAATCAACAATTTATTTCGCAACGCATCGCCCGTTATGATGTGATTGTGAGATGTTTACGGAACTAATATGTATTTTTTTATCAATTAGTGTTCGTAGCTTCATAACTGGTTGCGTTCGTATATGTATTATTTACATACACAGATGCAAAAATCTACCTACCTTCCTAGCAAATTCTTATACGTTAGCACAACGTTGTAGTTTCCAAGATTAGTCTAAAAGCCCGTCTCTTCATCAATCTATACTATACTAGTTTTCCCTAGCAGCTCTGCTCGCGTAAGTGGATATTCCTCAGGAGCAGCAACTTCTTCCGGGATAAAGGTATGGCACTATGACCCTTTTCCCCAGGTCTCAAACAATCTCCATGCAAAATTTCATCTAAAATGGTTTAAAGTTGTAGAACGAAGAAGTAATAAAAAAAGGATATTTCGACAGAAATACAGAGTTACTTTCAATTTATAATATAACAGTATATAAAGCATAAATCATATCATAGGACAGTATGGAAGGATGGATATAATATTAGTACGGAGATTTAACTCATCGAACCCTGCCGTTCACACAAGCAAGACTAAATAAATAAATATATGCGGACAAATCACACAGATTGAGCTAGCCCCAAAGTAAGTTCTAGACTGATGTTGTGGGATACTAACTCAACCTGTATTTGTTATAAAATATATACTATATTTTATAACAAATTCAAATATAGATAAACATCCAAAACCCAGGTCATCCATCTTAATATTCCCATCCCATCCCATCTAAAATAAACCTTCCCAGTACTCACCAAGGTCGTCAAATAAACAAATGGTGGTTCTAACATCAAGGATCTAAACAAGCAACCATAAATATAAATAAAACAACATTTATTTTTCCAACGTTATAAAACTGCTAACCAACCGAAGTGGGGCCTTAAACTACAGCGCAATCACTCAAGCTCTTATTTACAAAAACCTCGCAACATTCGTGCCGTAATGTTTGTTTTCCATTAGGTGTGAAAAATGAAAATAAGTTAATAATGCTACAACGAGTATAACAAATCATCGCGGGTCCACCGGCGGCCATATTTCACGGCTTTACCTTTTCGTTGTTTATTAAAATTTATTTAATATCCGTGTCAAATGACAAGATATGAAACATTAAATACGTTGTGACGGCTACGCGGCTTTTGGGAAAGCCTCCAGAGTGAAATAAAATAGGCTGGCGGCGTTAAAAACGGAAAATGGAAACAGAATTGCGAATGAGCTGATCGGGATTAAAATACAATATTTTAATTGCAATACTGCTGTGTTCATGTTTTATGAGCTGTCAACGAGATATAGCATTATAAGTATCGAAGACTATTGATATAGATCTACTATTGATATAAGATTGATAAAGTGAACATGCCTATTATACACGGTGACTTTTGATTCATTTCGGACCCTTACGGATGAGTTTAGCTCGCCGATATCAACAACTTTTCCTATGGGAATACTGGGAACTAAACAATTTAACAATTCTATACAAAAATGTTAGAAACTTACGAAATTTATTTCTCATAAGAAATTTATATTTTACTTAAAATGAGGTATCTATATATATACTAAAGTAATTACAGTATAAATAGAACATTAAGTAGTGGTCGCGTCACAATTTGTAATTTTGGTTTGTATGGGAAAGTCAAAAGAAAAAAATGAGTTCCTAAAATTGGTCCCATAGGAAAAGTTGTTCATATCGATGGACTGAATCATAACTTTAAGGCTCCAAAAGGAGTGAAAATTTTCTATGTATTATAGTCTCAAATGTTCTAAGTGTTTTTTGTTTTTACAATCTAATATTTCACCGTGTGTACAAACATACATTGCAAGTTATAACTTGCAATTTATTTATTTTTCTTGTATATTTGTTGCGTTCAAATCTTGCAACTGAATTTTACATTCAAACGTCAGACGACGATACAATATATTGGAGTTAAGGACCTATTCTGATGACGCTGTCGGTAGTTAAAATACATGAGAATTGCTTGTAATATCTAGTTAAGTAGCCTAGAAACAAGCTCACATAACATGTCAAATACATAAAAATATTACCTCCTTAAATGGTAAATCTATTCCCACATTAGTTCAGGTAGGCTATCGATATAAATCGGCGTCAGATCGGTAGAATAAAATCTGGCTTAACGATCGCCGACCTGTTAGCCTAGCGCATTGAAATCTCTTAAATGGGAGCATAAATTACTCCTCTTCGAGTTGTCTATGGCCAATGATGGGTATAATAAGATACAACTGCAGAAAAACTTTAGTGCTAGTTTTTTTTTTGACAAAACAGTGAATGGTTTACACGCTCATAATTACAGACTAGCTTCTTTTAGATTTTACCTTATAACTAGCTCTTGCCCGCGACTTCGTCCGCGGCAATATCTGTTATTATGCTTAATTAGTTTTTTATTAGTATAGATAAATAATTTTCCCACGTTTTCAAAACATTTTTTATTGATGCTTCGCTCCTATTGGTCGCAGCGTGATGTTTTATAGCCTAAAGCCTTCCTCCATAAATAAACTATCCAACACAAAAGAATTTTCCAATTTAAACCAGTAGTTCCTGAGATTAGCGCGTTAAAACAAACAAACTCTTCAGCTTTATAATATTAGTATAGATTAGCCCTATAACTTGGTATCTTTTATGGAATCTTGAACGTTGTATTATATAATAAGAGTAGGATTTTATTATTTCCGAAATAAACATATTCAGATTTAAGCTTTGCAACAGACTCGCGAGGACCATATCTCACATAGAGACACTAGGATTAACCGAAAAAATCCGGCCAAGTGCGATTCGGACTTACTCACGAAGGGTTCTGTTCAAAATGTCGAAAATTTGCTGCATAAATGGATATATCTTCGTTTTCGTTGGCTTAGAAGTTTGATTTTTTTCACAGCTCCAAGGGAGAATAGACCTGAGTACCTTCTAAGATAAAGGGTCTTGACAGACAGCAACAACGTGATCCTATAAGGTTTCCGATATTTCCTTTTGAGGTACGGAACTCTAAAAACAAACCTTAAAATTCCATGAATGAAAAGATGCAATTAGAGCCATTAACCTAAGAACATAAGCATATTCATATCTTCATTATACATACAGTTCGATATGGAACATTAAAGCGGCGACACTTAGATGTGTAATTGAGCGATACAAAATGTTTGCTAAAACGTTTCTTCACTTCCCTCACGCGCTTCGTCTTGAATATTTCGGTCATGAATATTTCATGCGGACCAAAATTTAGCTTAAGACTGCGAAATATTATTTAAGTATAGAACGTCTCTCTCCTTATTTTTTATAACTCGAACAATAGATAGGTGCTAAAGTCTACCGACCATTGTCTTTCCTATGCATGTAATAATTTCAGCCGTAAGTAGTCCATAGCTGGACAAAGGCCTCTCCCAAGGGTTTTTCGTGCCATTGCCATATTTATCACGCTTAGCAAGCGAGTTGGCGGGTGCAGTTTCTTTGGCATGTGCTTCCGATGCTCCTGCCTATCGAAAGCATTTTTAAGCTTGATAAAGAAATGAATTTGTTGGAGTGGAGAAGGGAATTAAGGTATTGGGATACTACTTCATTCATTCATTTCGAGTAGGTGACACGGTCAATCGACATTGCACACCCTGGTATCAGAGTTCTTCGGGACCGCCTCTCGGCCTCTGACGTGGTTCCTTTAACGACCAGATGGCAACCAGGACCAACGGCTTAACGTGCCTTCCGAAGTACGGAATCATCTTTATTATCAGAAAATCCGGTGATTCAAGCCTGCAATGTCCTTACCAATCTGGAAACAACTAAATAAAGTATGCTTCCCGTGGGAATCGAACCCACGCCCCCGCGTCTATAGGCAAACGCCTTAACCATTAGACCACGGAGGATACTACTGACTTGAATGAATGGAGGAAAATTAAGTAGCAGCTCGGGAGGCCGGGCGCCCGTACCCGATGCCATGCCTGCAATCTCCAGCCAAGCAGGATTAAGGATGTTGACATCATAGGACAGATAAGGGTTGTCTTTCAGCTATCCTATGAATATTATACTCGTACGAGTCGACTAAAAGACAAAAGAAAAAGGAGTTGTGAGAGTAACTCTAACAAGCAGCATGCATAAAAATTGTCATGCGGACTTCAAATGCTTATAAAACTTAGCGGACCCCGGGCCTTAATGCACCAAAGCTAAGGTACAACCGGGAATACGCCCAAATGAGAAAATACCGTTAATATTTCATAGTAAAAAATGAGGTATTCTTCGGTAAAAATGGAACATCATGTCTATTCAAAGTAGCATTATTTCGAAATATCCCCACATTAATCTTAGCCTGACGGACAAGGCTAGTTATGTAAATGCCATCTATTCAACACAAATCAGTGTCAAACATGGTACTTACATACTTTGCGTGCGTTGGAAATGAAAAGATAGATACAGCACTTGGTAATTCCAAGGTGAAAATATTCTTACTAATAATCATTTTTATTGTAATTCAATGCAGTACATAAGTAACTTTAGATCTCAACATTATCCGAAAGAAATTGTGATAGCTACAAAATCCTTTGTTTTTATTTTAAGTCTTCTCTTCATGATTGGTATAGAATGTTTCAACCAGGACCAATGGCTCATCATTTCACGATTGCATCTGTAAGTAATTTTATTAAGACTTTTTTTGTTCTAGTTTACATATTTAAAACTAGGTACACCAGAATCAGCTGACTAAGGTACCTGCTGCTACCAGTATACTAATACTAGTACCGATCACAAGATTTATCTGGGTTAGAAAAGTAATTAATTGCGAGTATACATACAGCTTCTTCCGTTTTTCATCCCTATTTAAAACTAGTAACCCACTGATCAAGTTACCTGGTGATATCAGTATACTTAAACTGTTACCAGCCACAATATTTATTCTGGGCTAGAAAAGTAATTAATTTAAAAGATACAGCGTCTTCCCCTTTTTCATCTAAGCTTCCAGAGAACATCACTGAACCAGCAATTAAGCAGGCAGACTCGCTCGCCCTGTACACCCTGCCACTATTTGCATAATAATTTTCACTTATGAATAGGTATTAAGGCGTTATTACACTTATAAATATTTACAGCTATTCCAGATCTAGTGGGCGGGGCTTCTCAGTCTTAAAGATGATTTTCTTGTCAAGTGATGACAGCTGGAACGCTTTGGTCCGTTCTAGGAACCGTTTGATGAATTGACTGGCATTGCTTTGAAGAATATACGCTACAATTACATTAATTATAATTAAGTTTTAGACAGACTCACTCGAGAATTGTAAATGCGAAATAGCTTTGTTTTTATTTGTATACTTACGTGATTGAAATAATTGCTCTCAGATGGAGGCAGGAGAGGATTGTGAAGGGTCTGATATTAAATGAGATAAACAACATAGCTTTTTAAGGAAAATACAAGAAACAAGAAACGATAACTATTAAAATATTTTTAATTATTGTCATTATTTTCAAAATGATGATGATGATATCAAAGGTCTTACCTTTGATCAAATATAATGGTAGATACACGATTCGCACTCGAAAAGTGGCACCGGCAAAACAGCGCATTTATCGAGTTTCGGAGCTGTTTTGTTTTGTCTACAGTTTCAATAATGGTAAATATTGTTACTTGACCGTATACATTGAAATGGTTTTAATTTATTCAGTTAGTAAAGTTAGCTTAGTGAATTGGAAAAGTTATTAACACATATGCTAAACTAAAGTTAAGTAATACGAAGCCCTCACTTACCTTCAGCGATTATTATTCATATTCTATCTCGTAGTCCGCTCACGACTGGAACTTTTTCAATAAAACACAGTCCCGCTCCCGGAGTGCGGTCACGCAGCGTGCCGATTTTATAACTTTATCACGGTATCTGCGAGTTTCCTTAAATATGACTCTGTCGAAGTTATGGTGAATGGATTGCATTGAGTATTTACAGTCTTGATAGATACAAGTTTAATAATAACTATTGCTACGCTGAAATTTCTACTTTTGGACTTTGCATAGCTGGGTTAGCGCGGGATGCCTTTGGAGTTTGGTATCTGCGAGTTCCTGTTTTAGTTAATTAGTGTGTTTAGTTACGTTCTAGCCACAATCAGTAACCAATTTCAGACTCAGACCTATCACGTATGTTATAAGATATTATTTACCTCAATTAAAGAGGTATCATTAGAAGCACTTCTTAACAAGTACTATCAACCTACTCCCTCTTTTACCTTTAGCCATTATTGTCCCTCGCAGTACGATCACGGATAGAACTTTTTCAATAAAACACAGTTCCGATCCTGGCGTACCGTCACGCAGGGTGCCGATTTTACTACTTGATTACGGTGTCTGCTCGATTTTCTTAAATATAACTCCGCCAAAGTCCTTAAATGCGACTATGACAAGTTATGAGTATTGTTTTTAATTTGTCTTTAAGTTGAAGTAATTTTTGTCCTTCGTGGACATCTTTATGAACGGTCCCTTGTAATGAGTAACAAAATAGCAATAATTGTAAAAATTTGCTGTGCATACATAATGTTAAATATAAAATAAACTAATATTACTCAAATAAAAGCCTGAATAAAAAAATATTTAGCATATGAAATCAAAAATGTTCTCATCCATTTGTAGTCAATTTCAAAATACTGCTAAGCAAAATATTACCCTCAATTTCGGGTATGGCTTGTTCATAAAAAGTCCCTTAATACGGAGGTTTCATTAATCACGTATTCATAACCTCCGTCAATCACACAGTGACATTTTGCGAGGTTGTTGGTTTTGCGCCTCATGTCCTTAACAGTGGGGCTGCAAAATTAGCGAATACTAATAATTATCTTGAGCTGCGAAAACTGTAATCAATATTATCATATAGGCTTCCTTTCTATATTAACAGTTTTCATTTAAAGATAATATGGATCTTCTATTAATCACCTATTCATTACCTTCGTCAATCACACGGTGACATTTTCCGAGATTGTTGGTTATATGCCTCATGTCCTCCACAGTAGGGCTGCAAAATTAGCGAATACGATTGACTTGGCGAATCTTGAGCTGCGAAAACTGTGATAATAATATTAGTTTCCATATATGGCTTCCTTTCTATGTTGACTGGTTTCGTTTAAAGATAAAATGAATCTTCCATCAATCACGTATTTATAACCTCCGTCAATCACACGATGACATTTTGTAAAGTTGTTGGTTTTCCGCCTCATGTCCTTCGTTGGGAAGATTAGCGATTACTCAGTATATATTTATCTTGAGAGTGAAATCTGTAATCAAACAAAAAATCAAAGTGAAATCTCTATATTTTTCCGTTTTATCTTCAAATTAACCCCAAATAGTTCTGATTCCAGGTTCCATTTAGTCAGGTATTCTTATATTTTGTCAATCACACTAATACGTTTTGCGAAGTTGTTAAAGATCTATTGTTGTAGCGACCGTCCCTAAAATAACATTAACATATTTTAAGTTGTGGTAGAGCCGCGCTATGGGCAAGATTCATTTTTGCTAGTAGCATGAATGGGCCGGCTCGTCCGGGGAAGTAACACACTCTCACAGAAAATCGACGTTTGAGTAGAAGCTTTACCGCTTCTATGCTTCGTTCGGTGAGTGAGAGAGCCGGAGGCCCATCGTCCCCTCATTTCCTCCCCCCATGTCCTTTCCCCAACTCCTTGAAAGGCCGGCAATGCTCCTGTTACACCCTGGTGTAGTAGTTGTCCATGGGCAGCGCTGGTCGCTTAGCATCCGGTGACTCGCTTGCTCGTTTGCCGTCCTATATCATAAAAAAATGTTTTGTTTTTTTGACGTGATAACACTATACCGTGTTAAAGTTAACTACATGAGAACCTGGTTTTAATTGATCTTCTTTGTTATCCTTCATTTCTTAAGCTAATTACTAGTTCTACGCTTCACAAACATCACATTGAGAGATAGATTTTAAAGTGTAAATATCTTGAGTAAGGAATCTATTGCGTTTTTTTTTTTTCAAAATTGCAAAAAATGCCTCTGAAATATACTTTAACCTACAATAAATAAAAATACAAGTCGTGCTGCAAAAAAAAATAACCGGCATATCTAGTAATAAAAAAAAATCAATCTCTATTATTTATATTCCATGCAAGAAATAATTGCTCTTGACCGAAAAGATGTTGATGAATGGACTGGACATGCCGCCACGTCTTCTTCTCGTAGTTGACAATGACTAGTTTTGAACAAACAAATTGAGAAATAAACCAATTGGAATAACAAATTTTATGTGTTGACCCAAAAGACTTTAATACTCACAGTCGATTTAATGGCTCCAATATCGTAAATATACCATTTAAGGGATTATTCTTGTTCGTGCGAAATGAAAGTAAACAGGATTTGACCTCTATCAACAAATCTGCGAAACGTAAGTTTAATTAGACTAATGTTATAAAGAGAAAATAAATATGTGTTTGTTTGTAATAGATAAACTCAAAACTCTTAGATCTATTTTCAAAATTATTTTATCAATAGAAAGCTACATTTTAGCGTGTAACATGAGCTATATCTTATTTACCTACAAAAACTGCATTTATGTTCCTAACACAAAGTATCAATAGTTTGCCTATTAATGTCATTATTGGGCAGACGCTGCAACAATTTTGATGTCTTTGTCATCTCTGACGACGAAGACGAGCTCTGTGGCCTAGTGGTTATCATGCCAGGCTGTCTATCCGGAAGTCCTGGGTTCGATCGCCGGTCAGGTCAAGACGGAAAATGATCTTTTTCGACTGTCCTGACACTTGAAAGATACTATATTACCTAAAAGAAAAACTAAGAAGTCAAATAACTAGTAAACAAGAAAATAAATAAAAGGAAACATAAAACGGGTATTGTCGATAGTAAAATAGGCAAAAATCTTGACGAAGGGTACGAAATTGACAACAATCAACACCGATGTAATTTAAGTTTTTATCATTGTAGAGCTCTATTTTGCTCGTGGCACAGTGGTCAATACGCCAGCCTGCGACACGAGAATGCCCGGGTTCGATCCCCGGCCAGGTCAAGATGGAAAATGATCTTTTTCAGATTGGCCTGGATCTTGGATGGTTATCTATATATGTATTTGTTATAAAATATAGTATCGTTGAGTTTGTTGAGTGAATTTAGTATCCCATAACACAAGTTTCGAACTAACTTTGGGGCTAGCTCAATCTGTGTGATTTGTCCGTATAATTATGTTTTTAAAAACATAAAATAAATAAATAAATATATATATATATATATATATATTTATTTATTTTATGTTTTTAAAAACATAATTAATGAAACTCTGACAAAAAATGCTTCAGATTTGTTTGTTAATTAAAAGGCAGTTCACCTTTTGAAATATTTTATTAAGCAAAACTAAACCACGAAAATTGTACCAACGAACGCTTTCCTCACGACATTGTTCGCGTGGAAAATGGAAATAAAAAATATCTCAATTTTAGTGGTAGACGGCATGTTTTGTGATACGAGAATAATAAATTACAATGTAATTGTATCGCTCAGACGGTGTTTACCGTAATGAGCGAGATAATGGGCTCGCTGTAATTCCTACTCTGTGGCGCTTGAGCCGGGATTACAGCAAATCTTATTATTTTGTAGAATGAAAGGAGCATTCAATTTCATTTCTTACGCAATATAATATAATGGAAACTGTAAAGCTTATAATTTGCATTCAAAATTCGTTCTATGTATAAAGTGTCTGAATATTCAAGAGGTAACTGGAGACTTACAGTAATAAAAGCCTTCTTTTGAAACTGATGTATTTATATTTAGATGGGTATTTCATTACTTCTAATAATTAATAATGTGAAAGTTTTGATATTTAATTGCAATTGATAGGAGATGCATGCACGCACGCGGACATTTCGGGAAGAAAATATTTTTATTTTTTATTTTTCATAAATCTCGTCGAAAGCACTACGATATTTGATCGCAGTGCTTTCGACGAGGTCGATGAAGATGCAGACGTTCTTAATAAAGAAGATTTCAAAAGTACCCGAAGCCATAGAGCATGTATGTGGAGACTAATGGCGACGAAGCTAGATTTATTTATTTATATTATTTTATTAGCTTTCGCCCGCGTCTCCCCCCGCATCAATGTCGATCCCTCGGGAATAGTACTTTTGCCCGGGTTCGCCTATGTCCTTCTCCGCACTCTAGAGAACTTCTATGCAAAATTTCATGATGATCGGTTCAGTAGTTACAGCGTGAAAGCGTAACAAATAAACAAACAAACAAACTCACTTTCATATTTATAATATTAGTAAGGATTTATTATTAATTCAACAGCGATATAGTTTGAACTTATAACTAAGGATGAGATAATAATAGGTAAGGCCAATTCATACACAGAATTCATCAAGAAATTAGCGAAAGTATACAATTATAATACAAAAGATATTAATAGATATTTGACAGGATCGTCGCAAGTGGAGATCCATAGTCCCTGCCTACCCTCATTGGAAACATATGCATGAAAAATAACATATTACATACATACTTATGTAATATGTTATTTTTCATGCATATTAGTAACAGAAATAATTAGTATGGTTGTGGTAACTTTAGAATATTTCGTTTGTACGATATGTCTTCTATATACTAAATAATTGTCTCTAATGTAACAGACATTAGAAATGAGAATTTTATAATTTAAAAATTAAATATATTAGACACAAAAACTTCTATTGAAGAATAACGAGCAAATTTTTAGATAACAGCTGGACTGAAGTACCTTGTTTCTAGTAAAAAAACACTTTATCCAAAGAACAATACACGTAGGCAACGAAAACAAATAGAAGCAAGTAATATGGTTAAAAACCGATATCCAACGTAAAGTTGTTAACAATCTACAAAGCTAATTACAAACCCGCAAGCATGTAAACTTATAAAGAAAAGGCAAAAAGGTAATACTGTGCTACAAAATAGCGAATAACAGATGAATCACTTAGGATAAACAAGCTCATAAACATCAATGAGACCTCTCCAACCCGTCTGGCCAGCGAGGAGAGTGTAGGCCGAATCCTCTGTCTGCTCTGGTCAAGTATGTCTCCGGTAGTATAGAGAGGGTCATGCTCCTGCAGTGCAGACTAAAAAGACCTAATGATGATGATTCGATAAATCACTTTATCACTTACGTTACATTGTGTGCACATACTTAGTTGAATGCTGGTATTCTTTACCAGATATGGAAGAAAGATCATTTTTGCAAGACAATATATTAAATACTGTAACAAATGGTTTCATTTTCAGCTTACACTGAAGGCCATGTCCAAGGCGAGTGAAAAGAACATCGCAACACGGCCGAACTTCAATCACAACATACGTGGGTAAAACCGTTTGTTTTATTGTTTCATTATGTAATCTCGCGTAACTTTTAATAATGTAGATAATATTATATTCGTTTGGACAAACTTTGACTGAGTGAGGGCGTTACTTTCTCCATGTTTCTCTATTTGGAGTTTGATCCTGTTTATTGGATGATCTACTAACTAGGTAACTAAGATGGTGCAGCGAACCAAAGTGAGTCTTGGCCTCCGATAATAAGCACGTCCACTTCGCTGTGTCCTGCGCTACCTCTTGCCAGTTATCGGCCTTTAGCTTACGCAGGTCCTTCTTGACCTCGTCCATCTAACGATATCAAGGATTACCGACCGATATATTGCCATACCGCTAACAGACCCTAGCGGTAATAAAAAAAAAACTAGTATAAAATATCTAAAGTCTGAAAAATAATAGTCACCTGTGTAGCGCTAATTAGATGATGCAAGAATTTACAAAAGTGTACCACGTCACTAAATTCATTTATGACATTAGTGACCTACTCGCATACTTATGTCTAATTTTTGGGCTGTCTGAATAGAAAAGATGTTGTTTGAGGAACATCTAATGATCATTTACGAACGCGAATAGGTTTTTAGATCTTCGACAATAAGAGTTTAAGAGTTATGAATTTAAACAAAAGTGATGAATTACCGACTATAGTTTCAGACTCGTCGGGAGCTTATTTTCAAGGCAAGTGCAGGACGTGCGGCGGAGGGTCCCAAATATTAAGAGTTTTTTGATGTTTAGAAGTTTCTTGTGAGTTATCCTTCTGTAATTTGTTTATTTTGAAGTAATACCGTGATCCAGGGAAATGAGAACGTTACGAGGTTTCTTTTAAAATAATTTGGCGGCCTTCCAGCGCGGCGAATTGCAACTGGTGGCGGATTTGCTTTAAAACTCTCTGTATTAAAAGGTTTTTATTCTATTTACTCCGTCGCAAATGGAACGTCACGTAATGTTAATGCATTGGTCGGGTGCGGTCGGGCTTTCACGCTATGCCATGCTTCGATTCAGTTTTTAATTTATTTAAACTGAATTTTCTCCATTTTTAAATTCTTATTAGCATTAAAACGTTTCGCTCTATAAGCTTCAGCTATTTCATTTAGCTTTGCAATTGCCAGTCTTTGGTCACTCTTGTAGTTTAATCCTCGTAAGTATTTAAAAATCGAATGCTTGAATAAATTTCACCCAAAAATATATTCACGTATTTATTGATATATCTCTTTTGGGCTCCACTTGTAACTTTTATTTTATCGGGCTAGGAATTGAACCCAGAGCTCCTCCTATAGCAGACAAGCATGTTAAATACTGCGACACGGAGGCTTTCTCTCGACTCTAGTATAAGACCTGCTGAACAAACCTGGGCGGTCCCTATTGGGATGGGTCACCGCAAGTGGCATAAAAATATTTCGAGCTCCTCCGTGCTTCGGAAGGCAAGTTAAGCCGTTGGTATGGTAGCGGCTCTCATCATTGATGACAGTCTGATAAGCTATGTCAGATGCCTTTAAGCAGCTTAAAAATGGTGACATCAGTGTTGCCCACTTATACGCACAAAAAGCAAAGCAAGTATAAGACAAAAGATATATCTCTCTTGCTTATGCCTTACAGAAAATTTACTACCGACAGCTATCTTTTTGGCATACACACGAGCATCTTCGTTCACGGACTACTTCACTAGGGACTTAATAATTCCGCGTGATACACTACAATTTGGCAGTGAGTCCATAAAGTTTCAGAGTTGACCCCTGCCGCATCTTTTATTGCTAGCAACTGGCAACCCGAAGGTTTATGGTCAATAAATTTTGCACCAAAACGAACTTTTTTGTTTATACGAAAACTTCGCGCTGTTACTGTGATGAGCAGGAAATGGGGACAGAAGAAGGAATTGCTTTGTAGTATAATAGTCATGGGCTGAGATTTCAATGTTTAATGGCATCTAATCTGATTCAACTTCCTTCATTGCTTACGATTCAAAGATATTTATAGTTACTTATAAACTAGCAAATCGTCCATCGCATTCGTTCGTATTTCGTAATAATAATGTGTAATGTTAGCGGGGTATGCTTAAACTATACTGTATTGCATTGTACTGTTTGTCGCTACAACACAGTTTGTTTAAATCCCAAAGATGGCTTTCTTTCAGGTAGAAATTAATCCAGAATTTTTACAATATTTTATAAGTTTGATTTATAATTTTTTTTTTCGTATTTACAATACTATTCTGATGTAGGTACTCTAATTCAATTTGGAAATAAAATATGGTGAAAAAGCTCCCGCGTACGCTTAGAATTTGTTTCATCACATTTCTTATATATCATCATCATCATCGTCAGCTTTCCACGACCCACTGCTGGATATAAGCCTCCTTTTGTCTGCGCCATTCTTTGTCTCATCATTAGCCTTCGCAATCCAGTTCTTACCAGCAATCTGCTTTATGTCGTCGATCCATCTAGCTGCTGGACGCCCAATTCATCCCATTTCTGGGATACCACTCAGTGACAGCCTAACTCCACCTATCATCGTTCTTTCTAGCCAGGTGTCCTGTCCAGTTCCATTTAAGAGTCGCAACCCTAGAGGGCACATCGTGAACTTTCGTTCGAAAACAGACTTCTTATTACACTAATTTTTAAAGGTTAACATTAGTCATATAATAACATTCCATTGTATTCATGTTGTGACGACAAAATACTATTATGGCAAGGTTATGTGTTAACGATCGTGTGGGTTACTGAAAATATTATGAAAACAGTGGAGTCGGGACGCGTAAATACGGCATTTTATATGGCTGCAATGACGTGTTGGCAAGGGCAACCGATGTTCATAAACTTGCTTATAAGTACACAGTGTAAAAAATAATTATACAATAGAAGTTATTTCTGCAAAGTTGGAAGGCTTAGATAAAAATATTGTCACCTAGTTTATTAGATTTTATTGGAAGGTTTTTTAATTCCAATGAGGTACTGTAGCTTTTCATGTTTAAATTGTAAATATGCTTCATAATTTCATGCTTTAGACTATTACTACTTTCAATCTAATAGGTTCAGCCCCATAAAAATATCAAAATCGTCTACCGCACGTATCAAAAACGCCTCACTGTTTCTAAATAAACATTTCAGAAAGCAATCAAAAAGCAATATAAACGGTTCACAATCTCAATACCTATCTAATCCGATGGGAAGGCGCGGAGTTATTCTCTCCGAAATATTGCATGCAATAAAATATATCGATACCATATCGATATGGGAAATGGAAAGCAATCGGTAGCATCCGGACAATCGAGCGGAACGAAGTCATAAATTAAATAGAGTATAGATGAAACTCTTTGTTACTATGTAGCGTTCAACTGTGCATGTTATTAAATTACGAGTACATACATCCTTGTATCCGTCATAATCCTTACTAATATTATAAATGCGAAAGTGAGTTTGTTTGTTTGTTTATTTGTTTGTTTGTTTGTTTGTTACGCTTTCACGCCGTAACTACTGAACCGATCATCATGAAATTTTGCATACAAGTTCTCTGGAGTACGGAGAAGGACATAGGCTACCTTTTATACCGGGAAAAAGTACTATTCCCGAGGGATCGACATTGACGCGGGCGGACCCGCGGGCGAAAGCTAGTGTTGTATATAATTAATTTGATCAGTAATTGGTTACGTTGATTGCCTTATAATTACGTTGAGGTCCTGCACTGTAAATAGAAGGCTAATTAGCACCGCATTCACATAAATTATTGCTAAAAGAAACCCCACCTAAAATTGCTCTCTAGGCATAGCAGTTTACATAGGTGTTGTTAAAAATTCCTAATAAACCTGATTCAGTTCAGTTTTCTGAACTGAAAACTGCCGTTAGCATATTATTTTTGAAATGATTACATGAGTAAATAATTAACTATTTGAAAGATTACTATAACAAACACCTAGAGGGCGATAGGTACATTATTACTGCAAAATAGTTCTCATTGTTCAGTCGCCTATTATACAATATCAAGCACATCACAAAACTGCAACCCCTTCAGACACCTTGAACCAATACTTAATTATAATAAATATTGTAGGCGGTAGCGTTGCATAGTTCTTATAACACCAATCAATGTATAACACAATAGAAAAATGTCAACTCAGTCTACCTGCGACCATGAAAACAGCAAAGATTTCGAAACGATAGGTGTAAAAATAATGTAATAAACGCGATAAACAGTATAAATTGATTTTATTTAAATGTATAATAAACACGAAAATAGTAGAAAACATAAGTAACATTTCTGTTTACTCGGTTTATTGTATCACATGCGAATTCTGAACGCTCAGAATTGCTTTCAATAACATTATGATACAAGTTTATGTAATTTGGAGTCGGTTAGCTCGCGTGGGAGGGTTCGTGCAGTAATGAGCATGTACCTACATTATAATAAGCTAAATATTTGCGCAACGTCAGAGTCTCAATGCTGAACTAAACAGAAATTGTATTTGAATTTAAAAAGAGAAAAGTTCATGTTTGAAATACAAACATTAAACAAAAATATTGCACGAGTGAAAAAAAAGGAAATCTTTTGAGCTTTAACTAATACTAGAAAATTACAACATCTCGGAATTTTTATACTTTTTAATATTCGCCAAATAGTAAACAGCTTGTGTACATTTTAACATTTTTTTTAAAATTTTAGCTCAAAATAGATACTAACGTTTTATCATATTCGAGGTCAACTTGTTTGGTGAATAAAAAATCCACCACCCATTGGTGCAGCCCTTGACTATGTCAATCAAAAATCTACGTTTTTGTAGCTCTATTTTATCAAGAAATGGCGTCATGACCGATGTGTGCTTTGGTTATAACTTTATAAATATATATTGAAGAAACATAGGTTATTGAATTTAAAGCAGAATATTGTATAAAAATATCACGCAATTACTCTACTAGTGGTGAAAAATATATATTTTTCAAACAACAATCCGTTTGATAGCTTCGTCCAATGGCTTCGTTCGTCTGGCGATCCGATGAACCCGATCCGCCGAGACACCTATTTGCGTATGCAAATATCGTATGCGATATAATTTCAGATACTTGAAATTCACTATTAAGTTCCAAAGTATACACGACCTTGATAAATAAAGAATCTTTTAGGGAATTAGGGAACATAATAGGGGAAAAGAATGGTGACTCTCGCTCTGGCACGTTTTTGGTGCAAAGGATGGCTATTCAGCGCGGCAATGCAGCCAGCATTTTGGGCACCTTTGCGCCAGAAACATTACAGGGCGTGTTTTAAATGTATCTGACCTAATCTTATAGCTAATTGACTATTGTAAATATTGTATTGACTAATCATGATTTTTAATAAAGAATTGTTTTAATTCTTATCTTGTATAAATAAATAAATATATACGGACAAATCACACAGATTGAGCTAGCCCCAAGGTAAGTTCTAACTCAACGATACTATATTTTATAACAAATACATATATAGATAAACATCCAAGACCCAGGCCAATCTGAAAAAGATAATTTTCCATTTTGACCTGGCCGGGGATCGAACCCGGGCTCTCCGTGTCGTAGGCTGGCGTGTTAACCACTGCGCCACGGAACTGTCAAATGTCCAAGGTCATGTGACAAATGACTACGCTGTAAGAATCTAGTATATAAACTGTGGGAAACCTAAAATAAAGAGAGTTCAAGTTGGGGATCCAGTTGTCCAACATATAGAACAGTTGTGTTTTACTTACTACGCCGCCCGACGGTAGTTATAGATTTTTCTGTATTTTTTTCCGGTTTATAGAGATAGCCTATTAAAAGTTAATCGATAGTTTTGGGGTTTCAAAATCGATAATATTGGTACCTAGGTACTATGTCTGATTCAACCTCACAGAAGAAGGGATACTGAACATCCTTAGCACCAACTAAAAAAACATCGCAGTAGCTCCTCGCTATAAACACAAAGCTGCACACCTTTTCGGCAATAACTTTTTACTTATTAGATGTGAAGATGTTTCATTTTTAACCCCCGACAAAAAGGACTGTTATTAGTTTGACCGCCATATGTGTGTATATCTGTCTGTCACCGTAGCTCTTAAACTGATAAATAGATTTGGACGCGTTTTTTATTATTTGAAACCAAGATTTCTAGCCATGATTCTTAAGGGCCCATACTACCTCACACTGCTTTGCATGATTGACTGTTATATCAATAATAATTAAATACTCAAGTTGAAATAAAAATGCAGCAAAGTTCAGGACTAACTCTGGTAACTATATGACTCAAAAACACGATTGCGTTAAATTTTCTCGATAGAAAAAAATTGCAAAGTTGCCTCCAAATCACGTCTAATTTACTCGGTATATAGCATTATTCACCAAATACATTAAAATTAACCTTGAAACTTTTGATTATTATTGCATTACAGATAAGGCAGCCATCATATGTTTGTCTTTTTCGAATAACCCTTGAATATTCCTAGAAAACGAAAATATCCAAAGTAGCCAACGCGTTTAGACCATCCGCGTTTGTATCGCCACGCCGCCTGGCATATGGCGGGCTCTTAATGTTTTACAACGATTCAACCGTTTACAAGAAACTCATAGCCTTTGCGTGTTGACTGTAGCTCATTTTTTTTTAATTTTGCTTATATATTACGTCCAAGTCCCATCTATACATCGACATTTCAATAGCTTGATATGAGACTTCGAGTTTTATTATGAAACGTCTGCCAGGTTATATAAGAAAACTCGCTTTTGTTCATTCTTCGTTCTCCATTAACTATATTTGTAAAAGGATGGTGTCAAATTTCCATATTAAAAATATAAGCACTGTCAAATCCACCACCATCATTAATAAATGCCACAGTATAGCTGTCAATATTGAAAAGCTCCCTATCGAAAAGCATAAATATTAAGTACTAAGTGGCCATTTATATGTACTTAATTACTGCGGTTATATTTTCAATCAGTTTACCGTACTGAATAGTTGAACATGCAACAACAAATAAACCAGCAATAGATATTACTTACTAAGAGTGAATCCCGAAATAAGTCCCCTGCGATCGAACTAGTGAATAGCCAACGGGAGGCTGAGTGAAATTGACAGATTTATTTGCGTTCGGATAAACCGGGATTGCGACTGGCTGCATTTTTTACATAGATCCGAACGACTCCAGCGAATCGTCCGAATAAATTCGATAAAGTGACAACTAGGTACGCTTTTTCGATACGCACAATGGTCGGTTCGAGATGGAGTGGTGTGTTTTATTTATTTAAAAAATACTTTTTCCAGCGATTTCATCTACGTTCCTCCTTTAAAAATCTGGAAATGGTTCTAGGTATTATGGTATGTACCAGAATACGGTCAATTTTACAGCTAAGTAGCATGTTAAATTCTGCTATATTCAAGTAAGTAGATTGTTAAGTAGATCGCTTGTTATAGGTACGTAAGTCGACTCTAAAGAATAAAAATGCTGAACTGATTTTTTAAAATTCGAATAACAGATTGACATTCGCCATTTTGTAAATTTGAATATTCTAAACTAGCTGTTGCGGCGAACTTTGTTTCGCTATTATGTTTTATCATAAATATTTCTTATATTTGAATACTTATTCTGCTATTCGGAGTAATAAAAAAAGCAACAAATAAAAGATTATAACAATTGGTTCACCCGTTCTTAAGTTATAACGTATAAGTGTTCGAACAAACCCGACTTTATTTTATAACATATGTAAAGAAAACCATATCCGATCCTTGAAGGGATGATTCAGCCCGTCGATGAAAATGTCAATTTTTTTAAGTTTTCAGCTTAGGAAATAGGAAAATTTGTTTATATCGACGGGCTGAATCTCCCCTTCATGGATCGGACAGGGTTTTTTTACACATTGTATATTAAGATTAGAACGAGTAAAATAGGAAAACACAACACAACTGTTCGTAAAATCCTTGCTCTGTTGTCCACAACAAACAATTGAGGTCAACCGCGTCGATATTGTCACCTCCTGGGAAATTTCCCGTTCTTGCTGCGACAGCCGAGGCCGGGCCGTTCCGGGTACACTATTAAAAGCAAATTGTCATGTTAGCCGTGTCCTTACTTCTACTCTTCCTTTTTACAATTTGCTCATCTACTCGTACTTTATACAGAAATCAAGCGTTTATTTGCACAATCCTTGCACTATTATCCACAATATATCGTTAAGGTCAACCGCGTTTGTCACCCCCATTCCATCCACCTCCAGGGAAATTATCCATTTTTACCGCTACGTCCAAGATCAGTTTCGGATAAAGGTGAAACATGGTAATAAGTACAATTCTTGCACCATTAATGATATTCACTAATTATTACACGATTCACAGACCAATCACTATTATTCTAACAATGGGACTTACCGCGATTAGTTTTGGCTTCTCTTTTCCAACGATATATATAGGATATAGGGAGATTTCCCATTCTTAGCGCGCTAGCCCAGACCGGGCTCCCTGTTGAGCCGTTCTGAATACACTATTAAAAGGAAATTGTGATATTTACTTCGAATTTCCTCAGTTACGTGTACTCTATATAGAAATTTAGCGATTAATCGTACAATCCATGCACCATTGTCCACAGCATACAATTGAGGTCAGCCGCATCTGTCACCTCCTGGGAAATTAACCCGTTCTTACTGTGACGGCCGAGACCAGCTCCCAGCTTGGCCGTTTCGGGACAAATTGTAATGTTAACCGTGTACATATTGCCCGTTTATAGCTTTTTCGTTGGTTTTATCTGAAACTATTTGGCAATTCTGACATTTGCGAACTTACAATGCCGGTAAGTTTTGATCAAATATAATGGTAGATACACATCATCATCATCATCATCTCAGCCGCAAGAAGTCCACTTCTGGACATAGGCCTCCCCCAAGGATTTCCAATATGACCGGTTGGAAGCGGCCTGCATCCAGCGTCTTCCTGCGACCTTGGTTAGGTCGTCTGACCACCTGGTCGGTGGGTGTCCAACGCTGCGCTTGCCGGTACGTGGTCGCCATTCGAGAACCTTTCTGCCCCATCGGCCATCGGTTCTTCGAGCAGTGTGCCCCGCCCACTGCCACTTCAAAGAGCTAATCCGCTGAGCTATGTCGGTGACCTTTGTTCTTCTACGGATCTCCTCGTTTCTGATTCGATCTCGCAGAGAAACACCGAGCATAGCCCTCTCCATAGCTCTTTGAGCGACCTTGAGCTTTCTTATGAGGCCCATAGTAAACGACCACGTTTCGGACCCGTAAGTCATCACTGGCAACACACATTGGTCGAATACTTTCGACTTGAGGCACTGAGGTATTTTGGACGAGAAGACACTTCGGAGTTTCCCGAACGCTGCCCAGCCGAGTCGGATTCGTCGAAAGACCTCATCCTTGAAGCTGGAACTTCTAACCTGGATCAACTGACCCAGATAGATATATTGGTCAACAGCTTCAAGTATGGAGCTCCCAACAAGCACTGGAGAAGGCGCAACATGGACATTCGACATTATTTTCGTCTTGTCCATGTTCATTTTAAGGCCCACTTGTTGGGAAACTTCATTGAGGTCATTGAGCATGGTACTTAGATCCTCCAGCGACTCCGCCATTATAACAATGTCATCAGCAAATCGAAGGTGAGTGATATACTCGCCGTTAATATTAATGCCAAGTCCTTTTTATTCCAGCAGCTTGAAGGCATCCTCCAGAGCAGCGGTGAACAATTTTGGAGATATCACATCTCCCTGTCTCACACCTCTCTGTAGTCGGATAGCCCTCGTACTCTGCTCCTGTACTCGGACTGACATTGTGGCGTTGCTGTATAAGCACTTCAACACTTCGATATACCGATGATCGATGCGGCATCGCTGGAGAGACCTAAGTACGGCCCATGTTTCGATCGAATCAAAGGCCTTCTCATAGTCCACAAACGCTAAGCATAATGGCCGGTTATACTCTCTGGTCTTCTGTATAACCTGCCGCAGCGTATGGATGTGGTCTATGGTACTATAGCCTTTTCGGAAACCGGCTTGTTCAGGAGGCTGAAAGGCATCGAGCCTGTTTGCGAGACGATTCGTGATTACCCTCGAAAACAGCTTATAGACGTGGCTCAGGAGCGTGATGGGTCTATAGTTCTTCAGTAGGGTATTGTCGCCCTTCTTGAAGAACAGTACCACTACGCCCCTGTTCCACGCCTCTGGCGTCACGCCCTCGAGCAGAACGGAATTGAAGAGCCTCTGAAGGACTTTCAGTACCGGCGTTCCGCCCGCTTTCAGAAGCTCTGATAATATATCTGGGTAGATACACAGTCTCATACAAAATGAAGCCTTAATAATGTTTCCGACTCAAAATATCATGCATACTTACAAACGAAAGAAAGTATAAAAAAATACTAGGTACATTTTTTTTTCTTTTGATTCGTAGTTTTTGCATCTTTTCACTGTACCTTCGTCATCGCGAGACAGGTGAGTGCTAACGCGTTTTATTGAAACTGTGTAAAAAACAGCTCCAAAACTCGATTAGTGCGCTGCTTTGCCGGTGACACTTTTCGAGCGCGAATCGTGTATCTACCATTATATTTGATTCGAAACCGCTTCGTGTGTAAAACAGTGTGCCGATCTTTTCGCGTAACTAAAAAATGAAAACTTTTATACAATATATGAAAAGGTATAGAATATCGTATATATCTAAACACTATTCTACTTTTATCTTTGAACTATTCTACTTTGCCGTAAATTAAATATAGGTATAAAATATAACTATAAATATCTTAAAAGCTAGCTTTCTTCGCGACATTGTCCACGTAAATTGAAGCTTACGCATCTTAAACTTCAAGAAAGAATTTTAACTAAAATTGGTTAAAGATTTTACCCATTACAAACCAAATATATTTAATTTTCATAATGTTAGTTAAGATTGAGATAATACGTATTAAATAAGTTGAAATGAATACCTTGGTCTTTAAGTTTTCGCCATTATACAAAAACCCTGAGGGTATATCGAGCAGAATATGAAATAAAATTAACACAAAATGTGCTATTTGTGCAAAATAAAACGTTCGGATATGTTATTCTCAAAGTGGTTGTACTATTAGCGTCAGTCCGTATTAGCCATTCCATTTTGATTCCATTACCGGGATTGCTTATACAGCAAAGCATGCCAAAACGTTCCCCGGAGAATTGGATGAGCAACTCAAATATTAAGTTTTTGCTGTTTTATTCAACCTTTTCACAAATTGCTCCACAGAAAACTACTTCGAAGTGCAGTTGAAACGCAAGCATAGATTAACTATAAGGAGGTATATAGTTTTAAGAAAGTCAATTCAACAATCAACCATCCCAAAAACATATTGTGTTTGGGATGGTTGATGTAAAGTAATAGAAATTGCCTAATTCATAAACATAAATTAAATTATAACTTACTCCTCTATGTGCTACTAAAATTGGAAGTTGAGACTTTCAGCACCATTCGTTCATTTCAGCCGTAAGAAGTCTACTGCTGGACAAAGGCCTCTCCCAATAATTCTTCATTCCATGGGAGGATATTGCCATACTTACCACTTTTGACAGGCGGGTTGGCGAGCGCAGTTTTTTTAGTTTCTAGTACTTGTAATGCTGCTTGGAAGTTGGAAGTATTTTAATGTCGGGAAAGGATAGGAATTTGTTGGATCTGAAAGGGAAATGAAGGTATTCGGATACTTCTCACTTGGATGAATGGAAGAAAAGCAAGTAGCAGCTCTGAAGGCCGGCCACGTGTACCCGATTCCATACCTGCAACCACCAGCCTAGCAATTGAAGATGACACCGCTGGCCATTATTGACATCGATTCCCAAACAAAGGAGGACCAGGAGCCCCATTTGCAATATTGATGAGCTATTTACACATTTCGAAAATCATAACACACTGAAGATGACATTTGTTAGTGATATTAAACAAAGCAATAAATAGATTGTTAACACTCTTAAAATTAATAAACAACTTTATGTACACAAAACAAATACCTATAGTCAGATATTCCATCCGATTAATTATATCAACTGCTTAACTTCCCCGGCAGACTGTAATAATAAGGCCAGGAACTGGGCTTAAATATAAGCCAATAGGCGATAAGGCTAGCAACTCATCACTTTTCTAGGTTCAACCACCAAAATCCATCAGCTAAACGTGGTCTTTAAGGTCTTATGGTCATAGACACTGTTGTATTATTTTTTGTGTTATGTTACGAACTCTACTAAAAATCTGTTAAAATCCTGTAAAAAAATCTGTTAAAAACTCGACTAGTTTTATTTATAGAGGATTGAAATTAAAATCAGCATAATAAAAGAGAGATAGAGAATGACAGGACATGTCTACCCCGCAAGGAAAAAAGACGTAAAATATGTTTGTATGTATTTATAGATAATTACAACTGACAAAAGAAGCATAACAAAAGGTTGTTATGCTTTGCAACCAAATTCTTTAGGGTAAACCAAATCCTTTAGGGCAAGGTATGGTTTCGGTTTACAATTTCCAACATATCTTTTATGTGTATGCAAGTTTTATTATTGAAAATGAAACTAAAGAATTTTATAAGCTTGTAGAACTAATATTGTTCGCTAAAATTATTTTCGATCGAGGTTCGTCGTGATTGCGCTATTATCACTATTATCCCAGGCTGTAGATAATGTTGGAATGTAAAAATAAATTGCTAATAATAAATGGCTTTGAAACATCGTTTATATGGTAATGGATTTATAAATCGTTTTGTATTTTATCCCATCACAAAATAACTAGCATTTCTGACTGGCTCATTTAAAGTTCAAATATAGAGTCAAGTTATTGATTTCGATTATTTTACATTGTGATCATTGTTATACAGCGTGATTTTGTACCTATGTAGGTACTATATTAAAATCCTGGAATCAGAATCCCTAATAGAATACAGTGTTGCAAAAAAGCATTTAGGTATATAGTAATATTATTTATGATTCTCATGGCTTTCGCTAATTCATTGCGTACAATACATTTGAATGAATGAATGGATGAATGTTTTATTGCACCACAAAACAAAAGTACAATTTAGAGAAAACAATTAATAATTTGGTACAAAGGCGGACACATCACATTTTGTAGCTTGATACATGTTTAATTAGCTACATCCCGCAACTTTGTACATTAAATTAAATATCGGTTCAGTGTTTAAACCATGAAAATATTACAGACAGTAACCTACTTGCGCATTTATACCTAGTTATAGTAAGTAAGTGTTGGTATTAAATAGTAAGAAAATAATAAGATTTCATTTACTACTCGAAGCTGTAGTTATGGTGGTATTTCCACGATGTTTCGTACAATCTGAACACCGAAGGAATTAAGTACTTTATTTAGTAGAAATACATACTTCTACTAACAACAAAAAAAACATTTTCGTTCTGATCGTTAAACAAATGCGTAAAATCGATTTTCACAAGTAACTAGCAGGTAGACCTACTGCCATCTAATGATGACTTTTGGAAATAAGCCTGCCAGAGTCTTTGCCAGAGCGCCTGCCGCCGGAGTAGTCTATTAGCCGGAGTCTATTCCTGTACAATTATAATTTATATGCTGTTATTTATTTCTAGACCAGTTCATTAAGCACACTACGCAGATTTAATAAAAGGACTTACAAGATATAACACAGGTGCAGGTACAAAGCATAAATAATACTTAGCTTACTCTAGTATAGTAAGTTTCTTCGCACATACGTTCATGCCTAGAACAATATTATCTCGACAATAGCATAAACAATAGTAATGCCGCAAATCCCGCGGTAGAGGCGGCGAGGGGCAAATTAATGAGTTCCCGGCTACAAGCGTTACTCACGGGATTATAGTGTTACTTGTAAACTGACTTTATTACCTGAGAGGATGTGAACCGAATAGGATGGGACCACACACTTAGGTGAACCTTTTCAGAACTCCTCAAGATCCAAAAATTTTAAGCGCAATGCAATAAGAAATTTATAAAATACTAGCTTTCGCCCGCGGCTCCGCCTGCGTCAATGTCGATCCCTCGGGAATAGTACTTTTTCCCGGGATAAAAGGTAGCCTATGTCCTTCTCCGTACTCCAGAGAACTTGTATGCAAAATGTCATCATGATCGGTTCAGTAGTTACGGTGTGAAAGCGTAACAAACAAACAAACTCACTTTCGCATCTATAATATTAGTAAGGATAAGGATTGTCAAGCTATACTATGTAACTTAATATACATACATATTACACGTCTTTATCCCTTACGGGGTAGACAGAGCTTAAAGGCATAAGACCGAAAGGCCACGTTTAGCGTGATGGAATCTAAATTGGCCTATTGTCATGATTCTTTAGATTTTCGCCCATTCTTTTGACCGGTTTCTACGGTCTGCAAGGGAAGAGAGCTGGCACGTTCTACGTGTTTTTTTTCTTTTCTCCCAGACCAGCATGGAAGATCTAGACACATAAAATGTGAAATGAAAAGGTTAGTTTCAAGAATCTTAACTATATTTTTATCATAAACCATTTTTTTCAATTATTCAAAAAAATATTATGTTCCCAAAACTGTATCTCCGAAACTTTATCTAGTCCTTTATCTCCGAAACTACTCATCCTAAAATTTTGGAAAGTATACTTAACTAGCGACCGGCTTCGCACGGGTCCAATATTCATATAAACCTTCCTGTTGAATCACTCTATTAAAAAACCGCATTATAATCCGTTGCGTAGTATTTTAAAGATCTAAGCATACATAGGGACAGACAGATAGCGGGAAGTGACTTTGTTTTATACTTTGTAGGAATAAGTATTTATAAGTTTTACATATAGATTATAGGAAAACATATATAACAAAGGTATGGTTTTATTGTTCAGCTGTAGAAAATTATATTCATATATATCAGACGCAAGTTAACTCGCTCTTCGCTGGTCTTTTTAATGTATGTAAAAGGGATGCAAATATTATGTCAGTTAAAAACGGAACAGCCCCCGTAGCATGGCTACTATCTACAGCTCACGCCAAAGATAGATAAAAAAAGCAGCCTACTTAAAATTTATCGAAGCCCACCAATGAAAACGTAGTATTTATCTCATACGATTCGTAGCACGCATGCAGTCTAGAAACATTATTCATATTTCAAACACGAAACTACAAATAAAAAATTAAAACCTCGTATGATTAAAGAAAACGAACGTATTAGACATAATTTATAAAATACCTAGTGATATTTACTTAAAAACTAAATATATTTGGGTTTATTTTTATTCAGAATGGAAATAACGGAATGTAAATCGTGTACCAATCAAACGCAAACAACCACTTTACACTGACAGTGCACATCTGTCATTAATTTGTCGGTAAAATGGTTCTTTCCGTTTGAGTTTTCGTTTCTCACGCAAGATGGCGTACTAGTATCGGGCTTTTATTTTCGTAAAAGTCATTCGTTTTTGTACTGTACATTAAAATATTATACTCATTATAGGTGTCTGACAGCTTGTAACTACGCAAAACAAAATATTTTGATTGTTTTATTACTTTAATGTTGGAAATGCGTATGAAACATATTTTATCTAGGCTTTGCTAAACCCCGATAAATTTATGCGATTTCAAGGTACCAACCTCGATTTTGCCTGGATTTGTCTATCGCGAGCTGTCAAACCCATGCTCGCAAGACGCGCACCCCGCGTCTTGTAACGTATTTATGAATGAAATTTGACATTATTTAACGCGTGTGCCATGCTCGCTGGGTTAAAAGACGCAAAACGCGATATTTTGTCTTTTTATCCACGGAGACAGTGAGCCATGCTACGGGGGCTGGTCTTTGCATATTTAGGGATTACCGACTTCACAGTACATTTTTTGGGAAGTAAATGCAGCTGAAGTCCAGCAAGTCTTATTGTTTTTAATAAATTTAATAACTTATCTTTTTATAAGATTGGATAAGAATTGTGAATTGCTTAGAAACTATTACTATTAGCCTCAAAATGAATAGGTTAACTTGACCTCAGTAGGTCAAGTTAACCTATTCATTAATGTACCTTATAAATGGTATATGTATGTGTTCTAGACTAAGACTTAATTGTAAAGTGTGTTATATGGACCAGGTCTGAAATAAAAGTTATTATTATTATTATTTAAATTATTTGCCCAGCAGTGGGACACATGATGGCTCGAAATAATAATAATAAATAATAATAATTATTATTATAAGACTACTGGTGTCAGGTTATGCGATTTAATTGTCTTCGAAGAAGTGTCGCAAGTGCTTTAACTTTGGAATTTATTTCTCTACAAATTGTTTTTCGTACTATTCAAATAAAATAAAAATAACTTTTACGTGACTTCAGAAATACTAAAATATGACGCATTCTTGTTTCTTAAGAGTTTTTGCGGGCGCGTTGAATGCGTCGGCTCTCCTCTATTGCTCCATGTCAGATATTTATGGTATGTTTTTACCACATTTCTTGAAGAATTCACAAGTTCTTGTCTGTATAATAAAGGCGTTTACACTCTCTGCAAGGAATTTTACAAAGGCACGCCGCATATTGCCACCTGCGATAGGAAGCGAGAATACTAAATAAAGAATCGAAATTGAACTTTAGCCTCTTGCCTTAAGGTACAAATCTGTTTTGTTAGATACAATTAATATGAAACGGATTTAACTATGAATAAGCATACTGCTTTGCAGCGGCTTCGGTCTTGTAATTATTGATAGGAAGAAATAAAAATCCTTTCGCACCTCATCATTTATCATTCATAATGGCAGCCTTAAGAAGTCTACTGCTAGACAAGGGCTTCAGCCAAGGATTCTTCGTTCCATGATGATATTGCCATACTCACCTCGCTTGGCAGGCGTGTTGGCGTGCGTAGTTTCTTTGGCTTCTTGTGCTACCGACGCTGCTATCCATCTAAATTATTTTTAAGCCGGGAAAGGATAGGAATTTGTTAGATCTGAGAGGGGAATCTTAATTCCCCTCCGAGTGAGTAGTATCCCACTACCTTAGTATTGGGATACTACTCACTCGGATAAATGGGAGAAAAGCAAGTAGCAGCTCGGAGGCCGGGCGCGCGTACCCGATGCCATCCCTTCAACTGCCGGACAAATAGTTGAGGATGACACCCCTGACCGCTTTCTTACCTACAGGTAGTATTATGCTTTTGGAAAATAAAGATAAATATTAAGTCTGAAGTTGAGTCAACGGTAGCGCAAAGGTAAAAGTTAAAGTTTAATTCAACCTCCCGATACCTAAGACAATAGTCCCTAGGCAATAAACTAATTGGCGTTTTTTTTAGATAAAGTATTCAAAATTTTGTTGACAAGAAAAAACTATAAATGTATACCATTCTTATTTAGACAGGTGTATTATGACACAATACACATAATTTAACAATAATAACTATTTATACTTCCTACCGTTGCTGTAATCATATTCGCTACATCCTAATCCTATCCTAACTAATAATATAAATGCAAAAGTGAGTTATTGAACTGATCATCTCGAAATTTTGCATACACTTTATCTGGGGTACGTAGAAGGCTATAGGGTAAATTTTATTCCGGGAAAAAGTACTGTTCCCGTGGGATCGATATTGACGAAAGCTAGTTTCTTATATAATCCGTAGGATCACTGTGCTTAATACAAACAAGAATTATAATTTGCACATTACATCCAGAATAGAAGACCTACAGTGTTGGCATTGGAAACCGAACCTTGATTCTCTAAACGGCAGGCTAGCACACCAATACGCCGAAGAGGCTTTTAAAGTAAATACTAAACAGGCCGATATTTATTGGCACTCGTCGACGTGAACTGACGCCGCGCCAAAACATTGTCAATAGGGATGATAAAATTTGATGGGACCCCTGCCTGCCGAGTTAGGATTCGCACTCATGTTACTGTCGGAGTATCGTATCGAATTTTAAGTGCCTGCAAGCGAAAATCGACAAGCTACAGCACTTTAAAAGGGTGCAGGATTAAATTTTTCACTCTCTTTTCTGGTAGCTGAAAGTAAATTGTATGCATTCCAGTTTTATGGGAGCGATTTTATAGTTAGTGAAGAACGAAAATAATTTGTTTAAAATTTGCTATTTAGTTTGAAATAAATAAAATAAATATTCTCATGTCTTTATCCCTGACGGAGTAGACAGAGCTTAGGGTAATAAGACTCAAGGGCCTTATTTAGTTTACCTATTAGTGGGCGTATAGGTAGAGACGAAATCGAAATGGTGATGGATTGCTAGCCGCATCGCCTATTATCATGATTCTTTATTTTCGCCGATTACATCAAACGGTCTTTGCCTGCTTGCGCAAGAAGAGAAGCAGCTGGTACATTCTTCGTTTTTCTTTGTTGATATATTAAAAATAATAAACTTATTAAAATACCTCTCAGGTCAGTAGGCTTTAGAATTCAGAAATCGTGATTCTTTTCAGATTTCAATACGATCACGAAAATAGTGAAGAATATAGGTAAATTTGTCAAGAGGCTGAAAACTGTCACTGATTTCTAGTTTGCCCTCTTAGTCTTATATTCCTAAACATAAACGCTTAGTTTTCCCTTCCTCGCTAGGAATAAATAAAATAAATAATTAAACACGTTGTATGTTTATTAAACACACAACGTGATTTTGAAACTCCTAGCTATATTGAAATCTGGGAATCAGAATCCCTAATGGAATACAGAATTGCAAGAAAAAAGGTAAAAAACGATAAAGAAAATTAGGTTTCCCATACAAAGTTGCCGATGTGCTGGACGAATTTTTATGAAAGGTTAAATAATTCTTTTTGGTTTTTTACCTTCTTACAATTCTGTATTCCATTAGGGATTCTGATTCCCAGATTTCAATATAGCTAGCAGGTTTGAAATCACGCTGTATAGGGACAAATCACATAGATTGACCTAGGCCTGTAGTAACTTGTGAACTTGTCGTGTGATACTAACTCAAAGATACTATATTTTAGAATTAATACAGATAAACGTAAACATTCCTAGACCGCGGTCAATTTGAAAAAAGATCGTTTTCCATCTTGACCTCACCGGGAATCGAACCAGGGACCCTGCGATTCAAAGGCACTTGCGGTATCACTAAGCTACAGAGGTCATCGAATCAAGAAAGAAAGATATATATATTTTTTTTATGTATATTTGACGGCAAACGAGCAGACAAGCCACCTGATGGGAAGTGGTCACAGTCGTCCTATGATATGATACTGTTTTTGTATTTAAAAAATGTCTCTAATGCGTAGACATTAACGCGAATCTGGTAGGCCATTGTTGACTAGGGACCACGCTGTGTTGTTTGTTTAGGTAACTAAGTTTGGCCGTCGGCCGCGGTTCATTGACCAAGCATTCAACTTTAGACAATATTGCTTGTAAAGGACGCATCTGTAATGAACCAACTTACTAAGTCGATATTAATGGCACGTCTAAAATTAGAACCATGGTTCATCATTCTTATTTCAACATCGATAAAGTTCAAATCTGTCTTTCAAATCTTGCGATGTTTTTAGACTGTGTTAAGTCATTTGCTTTTAGCAATGATAATGACTTCGCAACTTGATTTATGGCTTAGTTTAATAAGTATTTCAACATTATCTTATTTGTAGATGATCTAAAGCCTTTGTGATTGAGTTATTATGACGGGTTAGACGCCTCATAAATTATGGGCTAGATATTTTAGAGGCATTTGACAGTGGAACAAAATGGGTCGATTGTTGTTGTGATAGGAATTTAGTTGGAATTTCTCTTATTTACTTGGAATATTGTATTTTCGGCAAAATTAAGGTTATTTATGCAAGCAAATCAAATACTAGGTATTTCCATGTCCGATTTATCGCTATGTATTTTTTCATATACTTTTAGTCTGAGAGATACGACGATACATTTTGCCAAGCTTATGCCTTTAAATAATTTATAGGTATAAGTACAAAAGGCGTGTTTACAGGCAACGCATCAGCACCTCTTCTAGTGTTGCAGATGTCCATGGATGACGGTGACCACTTTCCATCAGGTGGCTCGTCTGCTCGTTTGCCGTCAAATATACATTAAAAAAAATATTTTTTTCTCTCAATTTCTAGTACAGATTTTAATAATATAGATTTAAATTCAAAGTACAGTTTCGTAAAACTATTGTATGTATAATGTGATTTTAATAAAATAATAATGTGGTAATTTCTACAAAATGACACGGACAAGAGCCTAGCTCTTGAATATCAGAGAGTGCGATAAAGTGCTTAATCTTGTATTTGCCAAGTGAATGCGAACTGTTCGTGACAATTTGTCAAATTTGCATTATATCATTAATATATTTCGCAAGCACAGACAATCACTGCAAGTGGCTGTCGGGAACGAACCCACGCACCTGATTTGCAACGTCCCGGCTCAAGTAGGTGGTACACCTTCACTCAACCCAAGAGTTATTCTGCTACATATTGACCAAGTCACAATTTATTGTATTTGGTGTGAAGAATTTTGCTTCGTGTTTAAAAAAGATAAAGTCTTCGATCAAATATAATGGTAGATACACAGTCTCATAGAAAATGAAGCCGAGCCAGAACATCATGTATGCTTACAAACAACAACATAAACTGTACTCGTTCGTACATACTGAAAGTATGACACTCCATCTTTCTTTTTCACTTTAGATTCGCGTAGTGTATATATCTTTGCTTTAGACGCTTAGTTTTTACATCTTTTTTCTGACCTTCGTCATCGCGAGACGTGTAAGTGCTAGCGCGGTTTATCACTTTTCGAGCGCGAATCGTGTATGTACATTATAATATTCGATCGAAGGATAAAGTGAAGAATGACTAGTAACAGAGTTTTCAACAAATTGATGCGCTGAGATGAACAGAGGCTCAGACGATGAAATTATGAAACCGGAAACTGGTTTGACGGAAATTTATGTCAAGAATATTAATTTCTCCCCTGGTATTTATTACAAGTAGATGTCATTTCATTGATCCTAAACAAACATTTCGGCCACAAAAAGTCCAGTAGGAGGCAAGGAATTTTATTGTAATTTTTAATTTCGCTATACTCACCACGCTTGGCAGGTAGGTTGGCAAAAATAGTTTCTTTGGCTTTTTGTGCTTCCGATGCTGCTGCCCATTGGAAGCATTTTTAGCTGGAAAAGTGTAGGATTTGGAAACGGACTGAAGGAATAGGAGTGTCTTTATCCCTTTTTACTCGGTATAAAGGTTTAAGTTTTTTTTCGTGTGTGTATACTACGGTCAAATTTTTCAAACTGCCTTAAGGAATCTGACATAGGTTTACGACTGCCATCAATGATTATAGCCGGGACCAACGGCTAAACGTGCCTTCTGAAGCGTCACCCATCCATGTGGGACCGTGACCGGGGCTGCTTAACAGGCGTAAGTGATAATAATGCTTAAGCTCACTGGGCCACCGGGCTCCTTGGGGGATTCAAGTAGTAGCTCGGGAGGCCGGCGCGCGTACCCGATGCCATAATTTCAACCATTTTTATTTGTGTATTATAGTTGTGGTAGAGCCACGCTACCGACAAAAGTAATTTTTGCTAGTAGCATGAATAGGCCGGCTCGTCCGGGGAAGTACCACACTCTCACAGAAAATCGACGTTTGAGTAGAAACTTTAACGCTTCTATGCTTCGTTTGGTGAGTGAGAGGGCCGGAGGCCCGTCCTTCCCTCATTTCCTCTCCCCATGTCGTTCCCCCAACTCCCTCAAAGGCCGGCAACGCTCCTGTTACACCTTGGTGTTGCAGTTGTCCATGGGCAGCTCTGATCGCTTACCACCAGGTGACACGCTAGCTTGTTGTGTTGCTTGTAAAAAAAAACACCAGAGACTCAGTTGGGGAAGACAAACCCCAACTAACTATCCGGTATCTGACCTCCAATGTATGGAAAATCAATGTAACTTTGCATCAAATACTTTATGAAGTCTCATAGCCAGCTGCAGTTGCAATGTTATAAATTTTAGACTTGTAGAATATCTCTGCAGCGTAGGATGATTACGTCAGTGGGATCACGGTTTTCTGCATTTCTTATTGCAATCTAATCTTAGATGTGACTGCATTTATCAAGATCCGCATGCACTATTTATGAAGCAGACAATATTATGCAATACAAAGGTATGGTGATGAATGACTGTGTTCTTGAATACTATGATGGATCGTGGAATATAGCTGTTTGTGTTTTAGTATAATTCGGTTAATGTCTATGCAAATCAAGAATTTTACTATTGTACACGGTGAAATTTTTATCGTTCTGTACCCTTAAAGGGGTGATTCAGCCCGTCGATATAAACAACTTTTCCTATGGGACCAATGCTGGGAACTCAATTTTTTTTTTAACTTTCACATACAAATTGACCGAGCTGCCGAAATTTTTTGTATGGAACTGCCATTTTTTTTGGAGTTCGCGTGCGCGATTAAAATTTCACCGTGTATTTACTACGGGACTTAATGCGATTATTATTGTGGTTTGTCTTATATTTATGCAATAATAAAAGTGATTGTGACCGCGAAAGCTTAAAATCGTATATCAAAAATTTTAAACGATTCATATAGGCCAAAAGTATAGTTTCGATAGTACAGAGAGGGTGATGCTCCTGCAGTAGAGACTAAAAAGACCTGATGATGATGATTATAAACATCATGAAAATATAACTTTTAAAACTTTTTGGGTGTCGCTATCGCTGTCGCTACATCATTTTCTATATGAGACACATACGAAGTTCGATATCCTAAAATTTCTATATAAGTTGTTTCTTAGTAGGCCTTTCAGAAATTTAACTCTATACTTTTCATTATCCCCGCCATGTTTTGTGAAGAGCAATTCGATTTATAAGACAAGAATCCGAAGTTGAAATACAACTTTGTATAATTTAAATATACAAATATGCAGGGTTGAAAATATCACAGATTGAACAGCCCCTTTATGTCGACGTATACTAACTCAATGTTAGTATATTTGAAAATTTATTAATTAATAATAATATTTTGATATAATAATCATCATTAATCTGACCGGGAGCCAAACCCGGGGTTTGGCTCCCGGTCTATTTAAAAGTAAACAAAGGTAATTTGCCCATAAAAATATGCAGCACTACTCAAGAACTTTGAGCTACTATGACTTAAGCAGAATACTTAATACGCGTAAGTGCAGTGACTTTGTTGATTTTCAAACAAGTTTCTATAATCGTCCTCAGCAAGATTAACATACTTAAACTAAACCTGGCAATATTTCTATGAACACTTAGAATTTCTCTGTATCCAAAGCATGTTTCATTAGCACAAGCGAGGATTCATTGAAAATGTTGAGATTCAGCTTAACAGACATCAAGTAATATTTATTTGCATATACAAATTCATGAAATTAATAATTCTGGTATAACTTATTGTTATATTACATATTTGTTATTCATTAGGACGAGGCCTCAAAGGTTTGGTACCATCGCTCGGCAAAGGCGTACGCAGACTGATCAAGTGCGCGCAAGGGATAGCGCTTGGCGGTTTAGCCCGTGAATGATGAGATAGGTATAGTCTCGAGTCGCTCAAAGAAAAAAACGTAAGCGCCGAATTCGTTATTTCTATTTTATATAAAATCAGACCGGTTAATTGTATTTTCATATTTAAATTTTGAGGAATTACTAATAACCTATCTTTTAGTCTAAAAATCATTATTTTATTCGTCGCATTTGAGCTACAATAACAAAAACTCTGCGAACGAAGCTTTTTCAAAAAATATTACTATCGAGAAAATTTTATCAAAACGTGTTTTCATCTGACACTTTTGGAGATGAAATAGGCAAAAATCATATTACTTAGATTTGAAACTCACAATTTAAGTATTTTGCGAATTAAATAAGGTTCAGAACGACCTTATTTACAGTGGTATCGCCTTAACATGCTCTTCCAAGCTGGTCTGGGAGAAAAGAAAAAACCGGCCAAGTGGGAGTCGGACTGGCACTAAGGGTTCCGTACATTATCCTCATCCTTACTAATATTATAAATGCAAAAGTGAGTTTGTTTATTTGTTTGTTTGTTTGCAACGTCTTATAGCACAGATAAAGGAAAAATTGCGAAAACCATAAATTTAAAAAAAATATTTTGAATAATTTCAATCTTATTATATACTAGCTTTCGCCCGCGGCTCCGCCCACATCAATGTTGATCCCTCGGGAATAGTACTTTTTCCTGGAATAAAAGGTAGCCTATGTCCTTCTCCGTACTCCAGAGAACTTGTATGCAAAACTTTATGAAGATCGGTTCAGTAGTTACGGCGTGAAAGCGTAACAAACAAACAAACAAACTTACTTTCGCATTTATAATATTAGTTAGGATAGGATGTTGATAGTAAAAGAAAAATAGAAAAACAATTCATTCTGTTCATTTCTAAACAAGTTTTTAACATTTTGAATTAATCAATACGTCGTGTTAAAAAAACAATTTTTTTGATGTCGTCATAACTATTTCGATGAATTCTGAAATTCTATATAAAATTCAAGTTTACTATACGCATAGTGGTTCCATATAGTATCACAGCAGGCGCCGACAAATATAACGTTAGCCGATGAAATCTTCACGGTCGCCGAGATATCTTTATGAATTTTCTTCCTATCCGGGAACGAGTTTATAATAGCTATGTTTACTAGTTGAAAGGACCATGTGATTTCCATTTACTGCCTACATAAAAGTCAGCACATATTTAGTTGTTATTTATCAGATAGTTGAGCGCAAACTCGACTTACCGTAAGACCTAGTTGGTGCAAAATTAATGGCTTAACCATCTACATTTTTTTAAATCTATAAGCTTAATTTATGCTTTTTAATTTATATAAACGAGTATATTTGAGCTTGGTAAGTATATAGGGTCCTGATTATAAATAAAAATGGTTTGTGTAGTTAAATATAAAGAACAAGAAGTAGCTTTCTACCTATTAAGGGTTTCTATTCGGACTTCCTTATTTCTAGACTTAAAAATATGACTAGTCACAATTTCATGGCGACGTTGGCGACTTTAATGGGGGTTTTTCATATAAAATAAACAACTAAAATGTGGCAATTAAATTGATGTTTAAAATGATGTGTAAAATAAATTTGCTGGTTAAAAAAATGCTTTGATAACTAAAGTACACGTGGACGAAGTCGCGGTCAAAAGCTAGATAATATCATGGGTGAATTTAATAGCAGGTAGTCTTGTATGATCTGAGCGTTAAAGGTGATATTTATTAGAATCTATATACCTATTTAGACATGAACGTAAATTACCAATTTAATGCTTGGAATACTGCGGATGCTTTTTGAATTACGCAGGTCTTACAAAAACTCCTCTACATAAATAGTTGGTTGCTACAATGTAATTTATTACATCGTAGGTTAGGTAGATAGGTTATTACTAATAAAACTAATATGATATACATATAGTAAGTCAGTATTATGTTATCTAAGTCTACAGGTAAATTTATGTCCAAACTTACGTTTACATTCACATTGAGGTAAAATAAATACTTGCTAAACTGATCATCAAGAAATGTAATATAACATTTCTGTCTGAGAGAAAACGGCTTAAAAATTTAACAGTCAAAAATCAAAATCAAAATCAAAACGTTTATTCAGAAAATAGGCCTTTGCAGGCAGGCCTTTTTTACGTCAAATCACATTTTAAAGGATCTAATTTAGTCATATTTATATTATAACTTAATGTGCAAAAGCTACAGACTACTAGCGTTTCGCAACCGACCACTGCAGAGAAGAAACGCCAAAAGAAACTCTTTTCAACAGTATTGGTCGCCTACTCGCCTGAAGGGCTTTTTTATTTTATCATCTATCTTTATCATTTATCATCTAATTTCTTCATTTATATTTTTTTTTTCATTTTATGATTACTATTTTTATTATATAGGTACATTATTATTTTTTGGAACATATTATGTTAGCGATCGAGTGTGCAATGATAATATTTTACATTATACACAATAGTCTCAAAGAGGCCGAGCAGACCTGTCCCCCCTAGCAGCACCCGTTCACGAGTTGACGCATGGATCAGCCATCACAGTAAAATCTATGTCTGTCTTGTATTTTAGCTTTAGGTACTTATAGTTTTTCCATATAGCGCCAAATTCCTTAATCTAATAATTTAATGTAAACTTAGATATGAGGAATATCTTCCTCATGTCTAAGTATTCATGTAAATAACAAGACGAGACATTTTAAGACCCTTGTACACGCTACATACTAATCAGGGCTTTTGTTTAACTTAACTGAATTTTTAATATTTATCCTCAATTAAATAAGCTGAAAATTTACAAATAATGTAAGTTAAGCTAGTCTGATGATAAAGTCAGTGTGTATTTAAAAAAAACGAAGTTATATTAAAGGGGCATGATCAGTCCATGATATTTAACAAGGTCCCTTAGAAATATGAAAAAAGGATTCTAATAGGAAACTTGATCGTGAACCGATTGTAAACCGTGTCACCTATTCGAAATGATGGTGATGATCACCATCATTTCGAATAGGTGACACGGTTCACAATCGACCATGCACGCCCTGATGTCAGAGTTTTTCGTACTCTGCCTCTGCGTGATTCCTTTAACGTCCACCAAATGGCAACCGGGACCAACGGCTTAGCGTGCCTTCCGAAGCACGGAATCATCTTTATTATCAGACAATCAGGTAATTCAAGCCTGCAATGTCCTAACCAAACTGATTATTTTGATTAGGAGGTCGATTTTATTTTTGTTCTTGAAGAATTTCCCCTTGGACTGTTATTACTACTCAGCTTCAATAATATTTACTTTATACGGAAAGTAATTTAAACAGAGAATAGTTATACTATCACTATGTTAATACAGAGGAAAATTATATTCGTTCCGTGCGCTGAATCCTGTGACAATATGCACAAGTTAAAACATACGAGTTGAAAGTTCCCATTCACACATCGCTGCTACGTTCGAGTTCTACACGACTTAACTGCTCGACTTTAAGATAAGACTCTGTCTGGGATATTCCTGAGCCTTATTTATCAGCGGAGATAAGATACTCGTGAGGCTTGATATTAAAAATATTGAAGTATAAATCTTGAGGACGTTAAAATATATTCAATTAGTGTTATCCGCTAAGTGTTCGAAGGAACTGTGCTTAAATAATTCAGTATCCGATTTAAAGTAAAGTCATGTGGTAGTATTGTTCAGCATTACCTAATTTGTGATATATCCTATCAAAAAACGCGTATTTGTTTATTTATTTGATTGATTGATATATCCTATGGTTTTCTTTAAGCTTCTTGAAGTTATATCATTATTAGTAGGTATAGTAAGTATTTCATTTTTGGTAGGTATTATGTAAAATAAATAAAGTAATATAATAAGTTTTCCTTAATTATTGTTATTATTTATTTTATTTTATTTAAAAATCTTTATTGACCACAATGGTACAAAGGGCGGACATAATGCTAAAGCATTCTCTACCAGTCAACCTTCGAGATAAACAGATAAAACAGTTGCAATAGGCGCATAAAGACTATTAAAAAATATTGTTAAAGGCATCAAAATATTTTTTTTCTTATATGATAGGTTTACAGGGATCCCATTATTGTAACTTTTTTAGCAAAAACAATGTTTTTATCTCAGTATGATGCTAATTTTATGGCTGAGCCGAAATTCAAAGCCAAATTGCCTGTTCAACAATAAGTAGGATATGAAGGGCACCAATTAAAATGAATCAGTATTATACGCACACCCAAAACCTTTACCCGTATCATCAGTCTTATCTTTCCTTTATGTATACACGCTGAGCCACATATTTTTTGATTACTGCAACGCACACATGTTCAATTAATGTGTAATTTTACTAAATGCGCATAACTTGATATGTATATATAGTAAGTGTGTATTATTTTCTTTTTACTTTTGTAATATTGGGTTGTGTGTCTGCGTCAAACCTAAAATTTCAGTAATCAGAACAAGAAAGAGAACTAAGTAGCTCCATAAAAGTATTTATAAAAATAGAAAAACAAAAAGCATTATCCTTAATCCAGTGCAGTGTCTTTCTTTTTGCAATTAGCTGGTATTGTACTGAGCTCGGTTTATTTGTACAAAACAAAGTGGTTTGCTCCGAGACTGTAGTACATTCAGTTGATATCTCTTTGTAATGGACTTCTACTTAAAATCTTATAGTAGATACATTTGTGCTTAAAAATCCATGTATTTTTACATTTCAGGCTAGAAATGCTACTGTTTCTTCTATGGAATGTCCTTTGTTACATTTTATTTGTCGTTTTGATAAAAGGAACCATTAGTGATGAAGAAAAGTTTTTAAGTAAAATTTTAACGGAGAATGGTTTTCGTTTTGTACGGATTTTTGCATGCGGCTTCGTCCACGTGTGTTTTATTCTATTTGCTTTTCTGATGCATCAGCTATTTCATTGTGCAAGTTTTATTAAAATCGTTTATTTATAGTTACGACCCGTAAAATTTAAGTTCTTACGATCACCAGCACTATTATTGTTACTACGGGACTTAAAATAAAAGATAATTCAAATTCAATTGATACTATTGTGGCTAGCTAGTCTGAAATATGACACAGATTTTAAAATATAAAAATAAATGCTGTAAGTCTCGTAATAATATTAATAGTGATTGACCACGAAAACATATAATCGTATAAGTCAATATTTCTTGCAGAAAATACTACATGTGTTTTAAATTTAGAATCAATATCCTAACTAATGTTATAAATGCGAAAGTGAGTTTGTTTGTGACGCCTTCACGCCCTTTATACTGAACCGATCGTCATAAAATTTTGCATATCCGCTCTCTGGGGTACAGAAAAGGACATATTAAGAAGACATAATAAGAAAAAATTACTGTTACCGAAGGATCGACATTGACGCGAGCAGAGCCGCGGGTGAAAGATAGTTACACTAATAAAAGGTAAACTGCTCAATTTGGAATCAATATAACATTAATAAAAGCTAAACTATCAACTGCAAATTATATGTTGAATAGGATTGCAGACAGGCAGGACCAATTCTCAAGACACATCCACTTGATCACGCATTAGCCATCTCATTTGTAATAGTGGTCAGGATTACAATCAATGATGGGCATTAGTTTGCTATCAACATACGGATTACGCGCGAATTAGTCAAACAGTCATGAATACAGATAATCTTCAATGTAATGAGAATTTATCGCCGATGCACATTTTCACGGTAGAATCTGTAATTTATGGATCTCCGATAACGAAACAAGATGTGAGTTTATTTATAGAGGTATTTATTTAGTAATACTAAGTTTATACATGAATATATACTTTAAATTACAGTTTTATAGCACTTAAAGTTTTGAAATTACGTGTGTCAAAGAAATCATCCATGTAGAAATATTAATTTTATTTTTTCTCATTAATGTTTATTGTGGTGTGGTGTGGTGTGGTAGAACTTACTTTAAATTCAAGTTGTTTAAAATTTATAAATAACAGAATTATGTGACGAGTGGGGTATACCTATGTCATTATATTTAATATTCTGTACCAACTACGAATCTCTTTATTCTTAAATGAGTGTATTCCCGATTAGAATTTCAGAGATTATGATGCTTTGCAGCTCGCACATGGTGAAAATATAAGTATCGAATGAAATTTTAACTTTGAGAAAGTCTTAAGTTCTTATTCGTCAACCCCACAGATTTAAAAAAAATGCGTCTCTGTCAACCCCAAATTTTTACATAAATAGTTAACGGGCAGACAAATTTCTCTAGAAATTGTTATCTCTCTAGCTACGAGTATATTCATAGATTAGCGAGTTCACTGGTTAAGCTTTGAATATAATGTGAAAAATCAAAAGTTGTTAGTCTTCCACCTCAGAGTTTGCGTGAAAGTACGTGGCAGACTAACACCGAGAGCTGGTATCATCCTACAGTCAATATAAAAGATCCTAACAACCACAAACTGGCAGACATGCCTGGAGAGTATAACTTAGTAACTACAGGGCAAAGTTGCCTCCACAAAACGTTAGTTGGAAGTTCCCGACTTAGCGCCCGATACTAAGTTATCTGTTAGCGAAGTCTAACTTGCGGCTAACTTTAATGCTATATTATTACTTTGTCATCAGTGTGGCTTGTCGATAATAAAGTTGTTCAATTTGCCGCGTATGGGGTGATACGTGTAGTAACTTTGGCTATTAAAGTGATATATTGTTTTATAATTAGATAGATAATACTAGCAGAGTCGGCCATGCGTTGCTGTGGCTCAGGTATATAATTAGATCTTTTTAGATGACAACTATAGATATTAACCCTCAATTCAAATACACACTGAACAAATTTCATCCATATATGGTTAAGAAGTTTCGTATATTAGCGCAACCGTGACACTGTTTTTTATAAAGAATTTCGTTAGAAAAAACATCTTATGAAAATTTAGATATTTATTCAAGGACTGAGTAGTATATAAATATGATTAAGAGTACTGTGTACAAAATATTTTATATTAAATATTATAATAAGGTGAAAATGCAAGTTGTTTCTATCCATTAGACTTAGGGATCTGTAATATGATTTGTACTCGTATTTCTTTGTAATTTTTAGTACAATTTATACAACAAACGAGTAAAAAGTGTACTTAGTTGTTTGTAATAAGTACAATTTATTCAGTAGATTATTTTATGAACGGTGGCAGATATGACGCAATAAATATAATTTACACTCATTGCAAAAACTTACAAACACATTAAGGTGATACCACTGTAAATAAGGTCGTTCTGAACCTTATTTATCTCGCAAAATACTTAAATTAGGAGTTTCAAATCTAAGTAATATGATTTTTGACTATTTCATCTCCAAAAATTGAAGATGAAAACACGTTTTGATAAAATTTTCTCGATAGAAATATTTTTTGAAAAATGGTCTTCGTTCGCAGAGTTTTTGTTATTGTAGCTCAAATGCGACGAATGAAATAATGATTTTTAGACTAAAAGATAGGTAATTAGTAATTCATCAAAATGTAAATATGAAAATACAATTAACCGGTCTGATTTTATATAAAATAGAAATAACGAATTTGGCGCTTAAGTTTTTTTCTTTGAGCGACTCGAGACTATCTCCTATCTCATCATTTACGGGCTAAACCGCCAAGCGCTATCCCTTGCGCGCACTTGATCAGTCCTTTGCCGAGCGAAGGTACCAAACATTTGAGGCCTCGCCTTAAGTCTCAGGGGTAATTAAAATATCACATCTTTAATTTATGGTTGTTGTAATTAACTCTTTGCAACGAGTGTGCAAAGTAGAGTTGTAGAAACTAGACTATGACAGCCTGTCTTATGGTCAAAAAAATGATGCCACCAATTTTCGAGAAAAGAAAAACTGCCAAAATTTGTAAAATCCTAAGATACCGGACTCGAAACCAATTTTGGAAAATTCGGAAAGAAAGTTGTTCGTAGTGCCATTTTTTTGTTAACCTTAGTTTGTTATATCCTTGAACTAACGACGGCATCGTACTATCAAATATTTTATACACATTGTAAGCCTTTTTTCAGAAACAGCCCTTTTTTTCCAAGACATTTTCAGTGACGCGAGTGTAACTGCTGTCAAAAGTTACACTTTAATAAAAAAAAAAAAATTCACATCAAATATATTTAAAAAAAATAAGAACACGACCATGCAATCTTTTCGAGTTCTTGGCGAAAATTTCGACGGACTCCACGGTTTTTGTTTTGGATCTAGTGGACTTTATAATGTAAAATCGGTGTAATTTGGTGTTATAAATGCCCTAAGATTTAAAAAAATTGCGTAAATGCCTATGTTTATGAACAATGTGTGGAATAACTAAAATAAAGTGTCATGGTGCGGCTGTAGTGAGATTTACATAGCGGGCTGGTAGTCGCTCGCCTTACTGCTACTGCGTCTATGATCAAACCAGTGAATTCGTGGGAATTGTCGACAGGGGCTCCATTGAATCAACGAAATGAATTACACCACCATTTTGTTGATAACACGTAGAAAAATATGAAGGGCTAAAAGGCATAGAAATCCAAATGCCGTAAAACAAATATGAAAAAAAATACAATCTTTTCAAAACGGTACCTGTTTGAGAAATTAATACATCACATTTAGCTGCTGAGATGTCTCTCTTCAATCCTACCGACCCAAGTCGAGAAAATCCTTGGAACTTTGTTCCCAAACTTCTTTCAAAGTTACACACCGGGTGCAGCCAAAAATAGACGCCCTAACTTTTAATAGTCGTTTTGAAGTCGGCGACAGCGGAGGCGCCGACTTTTATGAGTTTCATCACAAATTGCTTCTCCTTCATTTAAATATACTTCTGACGAGTTTATTTTATTACTACTCTTCGATGTATGTTACGTGATAATAAATTTAGAATTCGTGGTTATATGAATTACATTACATGTAAATAACATTAATGTACAGTTTTCGAGACAGGTGTTCGTACGTACATATTCATCAAAACAATACAGTACACCTAGATGAGAAAAATCGTTTTTGTCAGCGTCACTGCTCCAACTTAAGAAAAACCTTAAAGTTTTCTTCTTGAATAACTTTGGAGTTATCATAACGGGTGCAGCCAAAAATAGACGACTTAACTTTTAATAGCCGTTTTGAATTCGGCGACAGCGGAGGCGTCGTCTTTTATGATTTTTAGCACAAATTGCTCTTCCTTAACTTAAATATACTTCTAAAGATTTTTTATTTCTGCTGGTAGATGCATATTATGTGATACCAATTATAGGATCTGTGTATGTATTGGTTAATTTACATGTAATACATATTAATGTGACATTATGGGAATACCTAGGTATATTGTAAAAACACAGGGAAGCAATACATTGCATCTGATGCAATATAGTTAACTAAATGTTTATAGCTAAGCTCACCATGCCAACTTGAGAAAGACCTTGGAACTTTATTCCTAAAGAACTTCAAAGTAATTAGACCGGGTGCAGCCAAGAATAGACGCCCTAACTTTTAATAGTCGTTTTGAAGTCGGCGACAGCGGAGGCGCCGACTTTTATGAGTTACATCACAAATTGCTTCTCCTTCATTTAAATATACTTCTGACGAGTTTGTTTTATTACTACTCTTCGATGCGTGTTATGTGACAAAATGTAATAATAAATAGAGAGTTTTATTGTGTTGTTTGTTTGAAATAGATAAACTTGTAATGGACCGATTTAAAACATACTTTCAGCTGTAGTAATCTATATTAAGAGCGGGTAACATAGGCTATAATATATGAAGACAAAGTCGGGGGAAAACAACGACCTGTAAATATTTAGAAAGATTTTATATCAAATTTAGAATTAATAATAATAATAATAATAAATAAATAAAAATGTGTAGGACAGTTGGACAAAATTAAAAAAAAATTATATAATAAATCTTATATATACTTAAGTATCTAAATTTTTCATAAAAATTGATTGTCTGTAAAGTCGGTTAACGGACGTTTACGTGAAAAACTGATAGCGATGGAAGGGAGATAGATGCAACATAAGACAAACGCTTGGCCGGTCATGCCTTTCTAACGCTTGTTCCCTGCTCTCGCTTGAGAATGAGCTCTCGTGTCGCACACGGAACGTGATGCTTTTCGTGCGTACAACTTGCGCAATAAAAACAGCGGAGTAGTCAAAAATACCCTTATAATCGATTTAGCCCAGTCGATTGCTCAATCTTTTGAAAAATGACATATTTGCTAGAAAAAGTTCGTCTTCGATAAGGGTGTGCCAATTCCATTGTACCCGAAAAAGGTAGAAGGTAGGTAAAAAAAACACCTTTTGTAAGCAACCATTTATATTGTTGAGTAAAGCAAATAGTCTGGCACGACTCGGTCAGGTGTGGTGTTTCTTTACCCGTAACGACAGCTGCTTACTCAAAACTTTATAATAAAAAAGTTAACGCACATAATCAAAAACAATCACGGTGCGTTCGGTGTTAATAGATACATCCGCGCTGTAAGTAGTTTTTAATATTTTCTGGAAGTATCGCACTAAAATAGAAAAACAACAGGGGTGTGTGTGACCGAAAAAACGCCCTCTTTCTATTTTAAACACGTCAAAAATATGTTTATGTCGTCATCGAACATTTAACTTTGTAGAATTATGTAGATTGAACACGGTTAGAGTGTTGTTGTATCATATTGTTGATATTTGTAACTTGTAATTATAAAATTTAAATTAGTGTATTTTTGTAAAGAATAAAACTTTTATCTGTTTATCTTTAGTCGATGTCGCTAACAAGTTTTAGATTTATCTTCGTACTAGCTGTTGCCCGCGACTTCGTCCGCGGCAATTTTGTTATTATGATTAATTAGTTATTTTATATTAATAAAACATTTTTTATTGATGCTTCGCTCCTATTGCCCGCAGCGTGCATTTTTATAGCCTAAAGCCTTCCTCAATAAATGGACTATCCAACACAAAAATAATTTTCCAATTTGAACCAGTAGTTCCTGAGATTAGCGCGTTTAAACAAACAAACAAACTCTTCAGCTTTAGAATATTATTATAGATTTGTAGTTTGAAAAGGATTGCACTAGTTTGCGTCAGCCTACTATTAATAGAACCAAAACGACCCTGCGGTGGAATTATGAGATTTTAACATAATAAAATAATGTCTCATAACGAGTGATTTATGGATTAGAATTGTTTATATATTTCCTCAATATTATAAGGCTTTCTATTTTCCAATAACAAACTCGAATACAATAGTCATGAATTAACATACCTTACTTAGTGCAGAGGAAGTTCACGCTGTAAATTTCAATAGCAAGCATAGCCACAAATTCAGTGGTAACCAGTTTAAGCCGGCTGAACTTAGTCCAAATTATTGTTAGTGCTAGAGCGAACTACAATGGTACTTGAAATGCTACTGAAATAATATTGATTGTGAACGTTGCTTAGTATGGGTTTAAAACTGAGTTTTCTATTGTATGATTTTATATTATTATGTAAAAGGTAGTATTAAACATTTTTTAGTTTGACTCTACTGTTCTAAGGAGCGGTCCCAGTCGCCGGAAGAAAAAAATAAAATAAAATGGCTCTGGCAACTGAGACCAAGGTCCCAGTTTTCGTAGCCTCGACTATTGCAAGTTTTTTTCAAATTTAAAAATATACAGGACTCTCAAAAATCCTATAATTCAGGTCACTCGATTGAAGGCACAGATACTACAATCTAAATCTGTTTAAGCATTTATAGGTTAGGGTGGAATAAAGAAAGTCACGTATATAGGGTTATTGTAAAACACCGTTATACCTCCAACAACGTCATCTGCCAGTCAAAATGAGCAACTTCTCCTATAGGCCCAATAGCCTAGTATTGTCGATTATCGATAAATGATGGTTTTTCTTTCGAATTCCCAAACTCGAAAGCAAAATCGTCATTGTCATACAAAAGTGTTCGGCCAACCCTGAAATTTGTGTAAAAATGTCGTTAATTCTATTAAGTAAAAGCGTTGGTTCCATAGGAAAAGATCAGCTGTAACCTTGCTGTGACAGACGGACAGACGTTTGTCATTCGGTCGTACGGACACAGAAGAATCGGCTGTGACCTTGCTGTGACAGACGGATAGACGTTTGTCACTCGGTCGTACGGACACAGAAGAATCGGCTGTGACCTTGCTGTGACAGACCCACAGACGTTTGTCACTCGATGGTACGGACACAGAAGAATTTATCATAAGATTAGCTCAGAGTTTTTAAATATTTTGACGGAAATCCTATCAAATTTTAAATATAACCAAAGATTTGGAGACAAACAAAGCTACGAGTATTTAAGCTTGTTAGTTTAGTATAAAACCTACGATTGTATGTAAATGAGCTGTAATTTTAACCAAAAGCATGTCATGAAAGAACCTTGTTAAAACTGACCCGGTTGACCGTTGTTTCAGTGAATTGCATTTTTTAACAGGAATCCATTTTAATAGCATTCATTCCTGTATTTCAGCCAGCGGCACGACTAAAAACTACCACAATATAAAGACGCACAGAACGCTAACTGTGGCTTAGTTCTATATTAGATATTGACGGGGATGACTGATTTTTAAAGGAGTATACGTCAATAGGAACAACTTTTAAATTTTATAGTATATTAACCTTTAGCTACCGACGTGGTTTTTTTGTAACATAAGTACCGACGTGGGGCCTGTGAGGCCACAAAACAAAACATCGATTTTTATAGGATATATTTATAATTTGTTTTAAATCATGCTTTATTTTAATAATTTGGGATACTTGAATGAAAGAAAAGATAAAATTATAATCAATTTTATTAAACTTTTGAAATTTGAGGCCTTTTAATCTTTGGCTCCGTTTTTTAACTAAAATGCAACACTTATCATAATAACAAAACATAAAAAAAAAAAATCTTCTTTTGAAGTTCTCAAATAACATTTTTTCTTAAAGACGAAGGTTATATTTATCAAATAAAGAAATAAAAATATATGGAAACTTCAAAATAAAAAAAATGACAAACAGTAAAGTCACCTATTCACAATCAGGACAAACTTGCTTAGCGCACTGTAAACAGACGTGTTCTTTACATGAGAAACATCTATAAGTTGACTTTCTATTGAGTTTTGGGGGACAAGATGCACATATTTTTTTCGTTTTTTCTTGTGCCACGTCATTTTGATCTACATCTGGCATATCGGGACTCAATACTCGGGCCAAACTCATACGAAGCTCACGAGGCAAGCGCAAGTTGACTACCCTTCTCTTCATGTGCTCTAATACAAGCTGACGAGCTAATTGTTTTGTGGGTAGTTGTCTTTTAGTTCTTGAGGGCCCAGGTACATCCATTTTTAAAATTAGTAATGAGATATCTGTAAACAAGCACTACAAATTAAAAATAGCTAAAACAAAAAAGTAACGTAAGTACCGACGTCGGGCCTGAGAGGCCGCGTTGTAATTTCAAATTCTTATAACGTACCAAAATCACGTCCACCGGCACAACCCCCGCACGGAATGGCGTCAGCGCAACTAGACGCGCAGCTACTGAGAAGTGGGGATCTATCCTAACCGGGGAAGGGGTAAAACTAACAACATGGTTACCTGCCGCGGCCTGACAGGCCCCACGTCGGTACTTAAAGGTTAAGTGTAATATAAAAGTGTAAATACATAAACCATTTTTTTTTCCGAAACTATAAGAACTATACTGTTGAAAATTGGTAAGTAGATGTATTCTGTAAACGCATTAGGTATTCACACAAAAATAAAAAAAAAACAATACATTTTTGGGGTTCCCCATACTTAGAACTGAAACTCAAACTTTTTTTTTATCAAACCCATACGTGTGGATCATCTATGGATAGGTCTTCAAAAATGATGTTGAAGTTCCTAATATATTTTTTTCTAGACTGAATAGTTTGCGCGGGAAAAACTTCCAAAGTGGTAACTTCGAAATAAGAGAATGATAATATCAAACTTCCACTAAAAATTGTTTGAATGAGATCTAGTAGGTAAGAAGTTTTTTTTTTTAATACGTCTTTAATCGTAAACCGCAATTTACCTTTCATTTTATATTATGTTATTTGCTGCTACGGAACCCTTCATAGGCGAGTCCGACTCGCACTTGGCCGCTTTTTTGTATAACTTATTAAGTAGGTACCAGACGGTTTTTGAAAATTATTTCGGCTATAGTAAGTTTCATTGTGAGCGGGTAGCATAGGCTATAATTTATACAGACGAAGTCACGAGAAAACAGGTAGACGTAAATATTTGGAAAGATTTTTTGAAAGACCCAGGCATATGAAAAGTTGTTTATATTAACGGCTAAGTAGACCCATTTATGATCGTTTTTTACCCCTGAAACCCCCTACAAACAAAATTTCATCAAAATCGTTGGCGCTTTTTCTGAGACCCGATTATATATATATATATATATATAAGGAAATATACAGGAAATGCTCGGTTAATATTACAGTACATAAAAATTCTGGATTGAAGTACCAGCTAATGATGCTTCTGGTCTGGGAACAAGCTCAATGTGAGAATAGGAACTGAATCGTGTTCCCGGTTGTATCCTCAGCTGTGGAGCAACGAGACCCAGGAAATAGAGGACTATTTATGACAGTTTGTTGGTTTGGAAGGTAAGATTGAAGTCAGGAGAGGAAAGGATAGGCCAAGGATATTCATAATGAAATAAAAGAGGTCAACGTCGTGTCGTATCAAGAGGTGATGGAGATAGCAAAAGTGATAGAGAAAGATGGGAAATACGTCATCGACATAAAAATTGTTCTTAAAATAATGATGTGTTGTTTAATGATTGCCGGTATCGCATCGCTTGATGGTATCGCATCAAGTACGCGCGCCCGGCTTCACGAGCTGCTACTTGTTTTTTACCCATCCATCCGAATGAGAAGTATTCCAATATCTTAATTCCCTTCCCAAATCCAACAAATTCCTAGACTTAAAGTGCTTCTGGCAGCAGCTTCAGAAGAACAAGAAGCCAAAGAAGCAAAAGAAAATAACTTTCTATGGAACGAATAATTATTAGGAGAGAATTTCGTACAGTAGTGGACTAATTACGGCTGAAATAATGATGAATGAACATGAAATGATGAACATGCATATTTTAGTTAACCTATATCTTCGAGTTGAAGACTAGGATTAACAAATAAACTAGCTTTAATTTGCCCTTTTGCTCCATACTCTTGAGCAATGGATATTTATGCTTGTAATAACGTCATTAAATATAAGTTATACTCGTAAAATTACATATAACATTAACCTAAATGTCACGAGTAAATAAATTATATGTGTCCGAGATTGCTCGGATTATGGCAAGGACCTGTTATCCTCGTATAATATATTAACACTCAGTGCACCAAAGAGCACAGAACCTGTATTGAAGTGTACTTTAGAATTAAACCTTAGATTTTTATTTAAAACTTACTTTCCACATGGCAAATGTGAAAAATAATGTAATTTTAATACGATCTCTTCTATTTCCATCGACAACGGAAACTTTTGAAGAGTTACAATAAATGGGCAGAAAATATACTGAAAATTGTATCAGTTCCTCATTATTTCAGCTGTGAGAAGTCCACGGCTAGACAAAGGCCTCTCTCAAAGGATTGTTAGTTCCATTGACTAACGCAGTTTCTTTGGCTTCTTGTACTTCCGACGCTGCTGCTCATCGGATGCAGCTCAGATGCCATACCTGCTTCCACTGGACAGGCAGTTGAGGATGGGGGCAGTACAGTACAGTTAAAAAGTTGAAAGGAAATCTTTAGAATTTTATAGTCTCTAATGTTTTCGTATAGATTACACTTTTGATGTTTCTCATTACGCGTTAACATACGCAGAGCTTTTTGTACGAGTAAATGGTTATTTTCTTAATTGTTCTCACCATGTGCTTGAAAAAAGGTTAAACTAGGCGACAATCTATTTTTTTAACATTTTATCGATACACCAATGCTACACAACAACTGAGAAAATGGCATCTTGACTCGGCCGCCGTACTCTAAAAGTAGAAAAAGAAGTATAACGTGTCAAAAATAAATGTGGAGGTGTGAGTGGAGGAAAAAAGTGCTTAAATGTTTTTTTCTTAATAAAACGAATTTCTGTTTTATTTTTATATATTGTGTCAAAACTAAACGCATTACACCGAGGTCACGATAACACAATTATGTTCTAATTTATATACCCGCGACTTTATCACGCAAGCTCGCAGTTTACACGCACCCTTATCAAATGAACCGCGACTGAGCTGGTTTTACTAATTATTAAGATAAATATTGCTTTAACTCATAGGCTCCCAAACTGTTTTTGTACCATAAGACCAGTCATAATAATAAATAAATACATCGGAACGAATCGACTGCTATTCCTACAGACACTTTGTGAACTTGTGTCGCGGGACACTCATTCAACTATACTATATTTTATTACGTTTTCTATCTTGATCTGGGGATCTTACTCGAATCGAAAGCACTTGCCATACCACTGAGCCACAGAGGATGTCAAACATGCCTAGCGTCAGATTTATGTAAAACAATGCCATAAAAAAATTAAACACTACAGCCAAAGTCAAAGGTTTTTATTATTCAAAAGCTGTGTTTCTACGTTATATATATATGTATATTATTCACTGAACTACGGCTCCACCTAGGTGAGCCTTCTCTGTCTAAAGCCCAGCCTCCGAAGCTTCACAAGATGCAACGTACGAGATGTGAAGATAGAAATAAAATCGAAATCAAAATGTTTATTCAGAAAATAAGCTTTTGCAGGCACTTTTTCACGTCAAATCACATTTGAAAAGATCTAATTTAATATAATTTATAGTATTACCTAATGTTCAAAGACTACATGATTTTTTTGAAACGTATTATGTTGAATTGAATGGATACTACCAAAAATCGAGAAAAGTGGAGAAAATAAAAGGAGAGGCTTTTGCCCAGCAGTGGGACATGGAGAAAAAATATGTTTGCAATCGATTGAGCAATATAATTTAACATTTTACATAGTTTACATAGTTTTTCACGTCAAATCACATTTGAAAAGATCTAATTTAATATAATTTATAGTATTACCTAATGTTCAAAAGCTACAGACTACATGATTTTTTTGAAACGTATTATGTTGAATTGAATGGATACTACCAAAAATCGAGAAAAGTGGAGAAAATAAAAGGAGAGGCTTTTGCCCAGCAGTGGGACATGGAGAAAAAATATGTTTGCAATCGATTGAGCAATATAATTCAACATTTTACATAGTTTCGAAGCATGGCGTGAAACGTCACTCCGTCTCATATGCTCCATTCTTCATACATCTCTGTGACCCTTTTGCAAATCCTCATTAATGCAAGACAACCCGTCTTCGACCACTTTGGGAACCACTGCTATTACTAGTTGTTTTTGGGCGCCGTTAACATGGCCGCGCAGGTGTGTTTACGGTTTAGTACATAATAAAGGGTAAACGGACAACCCGTTAGTGCACTTTGCGAAATTAGTTTTTCTTTTATTTTTCAGTAAAAGTAATTTTCAGCATAATATTTTCATGCGAAATAGGACGTTGCGTGAAAGTATTTTTCTTCTTTGGTGAAAGTATAAGTGGAACCGCTACCAAAGTTTTATAACCTACTAGCTTTCGCCCGCGGCTCCGCCCGCGTCAATGTCGATCCCTCGGGATTAGTACTTTTTCCCGGGATTAAAGGTAGCCTATGTCCTTCTTCGTACTCCAGAGAACTTGTATGCAAAATTTCATGATGATCGGTTCAGTAGTTACGGCGTGAAAGCGTAACAAACAAACAAACAAACAAACTCACTTTCGCATTTATATTATTAGTAATAATAATAATAAGGATAAGCTTATAACCGCTTTTAAGTTTATAATAACTGTTGCCAGTGCTTATTGCAGTGTGGTTTTCGCTCTAGAATACAGAACCACTCTATTCTGTCCTATGGATGTCGTAAGAGGCGACTAAAGGGACAAGCACATACATCCCGTCCAACGAAAGCATTCGCAAGGAGGGTTGACGTTAGGTTGGCGGCCAGTCGTAAAAATAAGCCGAAATATTTTACAGCATGGAAAATAATTCATGCTGTCCCGACCCCTCATAAGTGGGATGAGGAGTGGAGGAAGCGGAGATTATTCACGTGTGAAGTCAACAATGTAAATCATTCACACTAATTATTTTCTCCTTCTATAATAGATTGTACTTTAGACTAATATTACTAACATCATTCTTATTTTTACAGTTAATTTCTCGACCTCTGTAGCTCAGTAGTACCGCAAATTTTCTTGGATCGCAGGGCCATGGGTTCTATTCCCGGCCAGGGCACGATGGCCTATCTTTTCCAGATTGACCAGGGTCTTAGATGTTTAGCTATATAAGTATTTATCACAAAATATAGCACCGTAGAGTTATTATCCCTCGACACAAGTCCATAACTTACTATAGGGATAGCTCATCTGTGTTATTTGTCCCTACCCTATATAAAAACTGCGTTATTATATGTTATTCTTAATAATCCAATATCGTAGCTCGCTCCACGGCATTCAAATCTGTATGACATGAGTAAAGAATATAGATTTGTATATGATGGGATATATTATAAAGGCACATAAAAATAAATTACTTATAAACTATTCATCAATATACTCTATTCATAAAATATTCACCCTTATCTACTAGTTATAATTGTTTGGTCCCGTAAATGCTTTGTTAAAAAAAAGTTTTTCAATAAGACAATCCACTTATCGCAAAACTGGATCAAAGCCCCTCCACATCAAACACCGACCTCACAAAATGTGCAAATGTTATTGCATTGACATTGAAACATAGGAATCAAATTGTCCGGGGCTCAGCGTTTACGCAACAAACAGACACTAAACATCCCTCGGAATCGACCCTTGGTCCGTGCGAGGGGAATAAAATTATCTGCGACGCACTAAACGCACTCTCCCGATGCAACCCAAGTACGGATAGAGTGTGGTACAAGTCACAAGACTAATAACGTTATAAATGACAAAAACTCTGTAGTTTTTGTCAAAACTTAAGACATCTAGGACTTCAAGACTTGTGTCATTACATAAGTCTCGAAGTCCTAGATGTCTTAAGTCCTAGAAGTCAGACTTCTAGGACTACGTACGACTAAGTAGGTACCTTGTAATCATTAATATTAAGAATCGAACTTTTATATGGCTAGAATGTATTAAGTGTAAGTTTAGTTGTGATAAAATATTTTCATTTAAACTTTATCGTACCGTACCTTAAAAATATGATAATACTCTTAAAATTATCTTTTCTAACGCCCTATAAATTCCCAAAAATCCACAAAATAATATTTTTTAAGCTTATTCTAGTAATAATTTAGTTACAGAATAGACTATGTAGAAAACTGTCAGTATTTGTACAATTCTTATGCTTTTTGTCAAAAGTTCTGACTTTTGCTAACGCCCGAATATTTAAAAGCATCTGAACTAAAAACAAATGTCGTTCTGATACTGTCTAGTCTAGACAATTACGTCGGCAAGACATCACGAGACATAAGAATGTATGAAAGTAGGTGCATACTTAAGATTCTTTTGAGTATTCGGGGGTAATAGTGATAACTTATTTTCTTCTTGTCGTTGTCAGTTATGTCATGTCATGTCATATGCTCTCTGCTATTAGATTTTCATTAATACTATATTATATATACATTTCATAAATACTATATTATAATTAATTAGGACAAGTTATTGTTTATGATGCTATAGACGATTTAACAATATTAACGCTAAAGCGTACAACTTATGACCCCAATGTACATCTTCGTTAATGTGTTCTAAGCAATTAGAACCCCGTCTGATTTAAGGTTATGGGCCGCCACGCCTGTTCCGGGTCACGTGGCTACTATCTCTTTATTTACTTTGACGGGTAATGAGTTATGTGCGAAATTTCGGACCATCTGCAAATGGCGGCCATTTTCGACGGCGAAGATGTAATTAACGGCTTTGGGGCATTAAAGTGTGGATTGGGTCCGTTATGGTGTAATAAAAATTGTTACTATGCGTAAAATAATTGACGTTGGGTGGACATTCCTAAACTTAAATGTAGTTAGACTCACGATGCATACAATGGATCTGTTAAAATATTAATATACAATTCTGGAAAGGAGTTGCCGAACCTGGAATTTCGTGCAGGGCGTCTCGCTTTCTTTTCGTGTGATAGGAACTAGTGATATCGGGTTTGATGCGGGTCTTCTTCAAGTCGGGGCACTTGACCTCACTGTCCTTGGAGTTTTCTTGTTATTTTATATATGGTTTTTATCACACACACGCGGAGCCGAATCCAGAAACTTGTTCACTTCCCTCCACAGAACTGATATTGACAGTTCGTTGACAAGTATCAAACAATACGTTTCGTTAGCCATGAAAACCATAGTGTTAATAATCTTATTGTAAAACTTATTGTAAACCCTCATGGTTGGGAAAGATCCTGAATTTGAACGGTACGTAACAAATTCCATTATAAATTAAATTAATTTAGTAAATATAACGAGACTTTGTAACTACGCTTAATGAAGATTTAATAAATACTTTTTTACATTAGTATGATTATTTTTGGATAGTAAGAAAAATTATAATCACTATCACAAAGAGATAAATCAAAAGACTGTAGTTAACCCCGTCAAAATCTGACAAAAAGACAAATATATTGACTTCCAACAATGCAAAGTTTTTCTTTCCTTTAAAATTAAAGTATTAGAGTTTAAGGTATGATAGTTTTTTCACAAGTCATTTAACATTTATTAAATGCACTTTCCTTAATTAATCTGACCTAAAGAATGCAACTCATTAAACTTCCGCAATAAAATCAGAGCGAATGAAATTATACGAAAACTATTAGTTAATAGGTTTAATGTGGCATATAGTTGGGAGCGTGTCGGGAACCCTACTTGATTACAGAGCGTAGCGAATGCGATGCATGCGTCGCTCTTTATCAGGCTGCCAGATTGGATGCAGTCCACCCTCGCAAGACACCCTTCATATTTGGTCTGGAAAGGGTCATTTACACAACCGATTCAAAAACTCGATCAACGAGTTTAAACTTTAACCATATGAATTGTTTGGAACTTTAAATTGTTATAAAATCTTATTTGAGAAGAGCGAGTACAAATTTTGATGTGAATTTCATGTGCTGTCCCGCGACAACTCACAATTTTCTTGTGTTTTCAGTTTTAATTGAATTCAAATCGTGAAGCAAATTCTGGGAGATGCATATCTCGCCAAAGTCCGCGACGACGTTTGGCTAGTGTTCGTCAACATTTATTTTGCCTGCAATTATATAGACTTTCACTAGAAATGCAATGCGTGTTAGGATCGGATGCTCCATCAATATACCAACGAATGAATGTAGTTTTTAAAAGTATCGACTGCCTCTGTGAAGCGATTGTCTCTGTATTATTAGTTTGATTTTTGTTATGATATTAGTTTGATTACCAAATAAGTCTGAAAGTCCATATTATAAACCTTTTGAGGCCATATTTTACCCACATATTCTTTATTAACCGCGTGTGAATGATCCTTTCCAGCAACGGAACGGACCAGTGTAAATGATCCTTTTTTTTCTGTAAAAATAAGAGAGACGGCAAATCCAATTCTTTTTGTCTCTGTTTGACTAGGGTTTGGAGATATAAATTCGCGACGTGTGTTTGCTTTGTATCAATTTACGGAACACTTATGTGTGGTCGCGAAAATAGAGTCTCATTGTCATTTTATGTGACTCATTTAAGACTGCCCTAAGTAAGGGACGGGCCATCCCGACGCTTGAAACGAGTAGAAATAAGTATGGATATAAATTTTAATTAGAGGCCCTTACTTTCACTACATTTACTACAGAAATGAAGATATAATTTTTATTTTTACTAACCGAGTTGAAAAAGTGGATTCTGATTCAACTTAATGCTAAATGTGGCCACAAGGTCTTAAAGACCTGGGCTCTGTCTGTCCCACAAGGGAAAAAGACGTGATACTATGTATGTATATTGACTAACTTAATATGTGAATTTCTCAAAAATGTATCAACCGTCTTTTGATTTAGAAATTGTATAATTTAGTGATGGTTAAAGATTTTTATTTTATTCTTTTATTAATACGTAAGATTTTCGTAAACGCGACTGATATATTTCCATCAAAAAACCCAGTTTATTTTTAATTAGCAAGGTAAAGGAAGACTACTATTAATAAAGATTTGAACGTCTTAACTCCGACATTTGAAATATTTTGCACACAATATTAATCATTCAAGCACAATTGGTTATTATAAATCTGCAAAGGGCGCCCTAATAGCACAAAGCCAACGGAGCTTTTATATCAATTATGGGATTATATAAAATTATAGAGGGAGCTCATAATACCTAATCGATCTCTATTAGGGTACCACCCTTAAGATATTTTTGTGGGTGCTTATCTCCATCATACTGGCCTTCGGGGAAATACCGTAGACTAGTTTTAGTGGATATTAATCTTAATAATCGATATTTATAAATTTAAGTCCCATTCCACGAGGAGACTGTTTGTGTAGGATGAACTGAAAACTGATTGATGATGTTATTATGAAATAACAAAAACAACCTTCTTTTAAAACTGTTTTTTTGACGAAACGTGATCTTGTGTTTGTTTTACTGCTTGTTTAACCTTTTCCAGTGTGTAAATGGCCAACACTGGAATTCGATTCTTTAAGCTGCCTAAAGGCATTTAATATAGCTTAACGACCGTCATTTTGTGATGACAGCAAATAACGGCTTATCCTTTCAAACCAAGGGAGAGCTCGAGAATTTTTTGTGCTACTTTTATTTACCTAATCCCAATGGGGACGCCCGGGGTTGCTTTACATACGTAAGAGCTTATATGGGCCATCAAACTCCATAATTTGTAGTACTAACAAGTATTAGGTGACGTGTAAAAAGTGATTAGTCACGAATTCATGATTTACATCGATCGTCAATTAATGACATAGGTAATGATATGAACTAAATAAAACGGCCAAGTGCGAGTCGGATTCTTACACACTAAGGGTTCCGTACTACTGTACCATATTACACTGACTCTAGTTTGAAGTGCGCATGAAACTTTTCCATACAACCCCTTTTGCGGGGTTAATCAAACTCTTTCTTGCACATACACCATTATTATTAATTATCTGTGGTTAAACGACTCACGAATAAGCAGCACATTTGAAAGAATTAAGAACAGCGCCAAAAAATACGTTTTGTGCATAATTTAATTTTAATTTGTTTTTACTAGCGACAACAGACACACATTCTGTAAAAATATCAAGTGTCACAGTGTACAGCTCTGTGATGGATGAACGGATACTAGAGGCTTAGTAATAGGGTCCTGTTAGCACCTGTTGGGTATAGAACCCTAAAAAGAAGGAAATTAACCATTTCCTTTATCGACTACGTGGCGTGACCTAGCTATAACGTAAAACCCGACTTTACGTTGAATCACCCCATTCGCTTTAAAAGTTATCGTTCAAAGCCTGAATAATTTTTAGATAACGGGTATTATACGGCGATTTTAATTATAGGCATATTTACAATCGCCTCCTGTTAATTTCCGGGAACATTATGTTTTGATAGGTATATAATGTTGATTGATACGTAGTTGGTCGATTCTCAACAAAATTTCTCGCCACAAACTACACGTATGATACACGTTTTGTTATGTCCTAGGAGCCCAAACACCCAAAAGATTTATTTTCAGCCCCTGATAATGATTTAAAAAAGACTTGACACGAGTGTGTAATTTAAGTGCGAAAGAGGAAGGTGTGAAGTTTTGAGGCGCGAAAGAACTCAGATGCGAAGAGCTGAGGTGCGTACAAAATATAGGTGTGAAGAGCTGAGACACGAATAATCACAGGCATAAAGAGAGCGCGAATTACCCCGGCGCAATAAGCTAAGGCACCAGAGCAAAGTAGAGAACTGATTAAAAGTATGGTGAACGAAACGAAAGCAAATAAGAACATCTATATTTTTGACATGCTTCGTCAATTGATTTGCTTCTCGGCTGTTCGCGCCTAAATTAATTTGTGCCTCAGCAATTCGTACCACACAATTAATATAACACTCTTGACTTCACACTGGTCCAATAAAAAAAAAAAAAAAAAAAACAAAAAGCATCGATGCGATAAGAAAAAGAGCGTCATTTATTTAATTCAGTTCTTTGCTGTTCATATAATTACGAAGGAATTTTCTACGACACAGTAGATAAAAGATTATTTTATTTTTGAAAGATTTGTTAGATTATAACTTAGGAATATTCTATTTCATGATTGCCAAAAAAACTTATACAGGTGAAATTGAATTAATTAATTAGCAAACGTTTAAGGAGTGACTCAGACCACGGATCTGAACAACTTTCATTATGAGACCAACTTTGACATCGTGAAAAAAATATCTGCTCTTTCATCAAAAGTGTTATATGTACTTGGCCATGATCTATGGAACAGCAAATATTTTTGGGCTATTTCGAAGTTGGTCCCATAATGAAAGTTGTTAAGTATACAGGATACTCACATAAAGAATTGTTATAAAAAAGAATAGACTTCTCGTAGAAATTTGCTTAGCAATTCGTTGACTTTGTATGGGCCCTCTATTTTTTTTTATTTATAGTTTATTCTTGCAATTCTTTATTCAATTAGGGATTTTCATTACGAGATTTTAATATAGCTCGGATGCTTTTTAAAAAGAATGAAACTAATATGAGGTGAATTCTTGTATTTCAGAATAGCCCATTCGGTCTTTTACTTAATTTTCATCGACATTTTTTTAACGGTCGCAATAACGTTAATGAAAGTAGGGAAGAGTTATGATGTAATAACAATTATTGGTAAAATATTATAGCAGTCCTTATTAAATTGGCCTCAATTAGTGTTTATTACATTTTTGAAATTGTTAATACTGTTGATTAGGAGGATTTTAGGGGCGGTTTATGATTTGGGATTAATTTAAGTTTAACTATTGTAAGTAGTTCAATAATACGTTGTGTCCTAATTTTAATCGATTTTTAACGGGAAAATAATCAATTTGGAAGTCTTTTTTTTGGAAAAATATGTTTTCATATAAGTCCTATTCAAAATTCATCAACATCAGTTAGGGTTCCGTACTCGAAGGGTAAAAACGGGACCCTATTCATGTGGCTTCGCTATCCGACTGTCTGTTTGTCTGTCTCCAGGCTGTATCCCATGAACCGTGATAGTAAGACTGTGGAAATGTTCACAGATGATGTTTTTCTGTTGCTGCTGTAACAACAATTACTAAAAATCGAATAATATATATTTAAAGTGGCTCCTATACAAAAAACTTATTTTTTATGCTATTGCCCACTGTAATGATATTGATAACGGCAACAAGTAGAAGCTTGAAATATTCACAGAATATATTTATATTCACTTTAAAATTAAACAATTACATTTACCATACAATTATTTTGCCGTTTTTATAGATTATGGAACGAGAGTCCGAATCGCACTTGGCCGGTTTTTTATTGTTATTTTGAATAAAGTAAGCGAAGCCATTATTGATAGATATTTATATTAATTCAATGAATTGTGACGAATACCTAGTACTTATTCAAAGTTGGGTTTTATTTTACTTTGTTTTTACCCGTTCGAAGCAAAACGATTGCAGTGTGAGAACCCACCACAACAGAAACACGTGGCGATCTACTATTCATGTCCCGAGGTTTTATGTAACAAGCCCGTCTAGCGCATACATAGGTATATCCGGTGGTCGCTACACCCTTTGAGTAAGGGGTTCTTAAATTTACTTTTCTGTAGAGTTTTTCTTTATTTTTACATTCTCTCACATTGAAAGAATATAAGATTTTTATTTAATTCAAAGATCAAAATATAACCTGACTTGTCGTGTTAATATTTTTCGCCCAATATTTGTTTTTTTGTTCTAAGCACCACATTTTTGATACGATACATTTGGTCTTTTTAGCTGTTTCAGTCTAATTAATTTCCATTAACTACATTTTTATAAGCTTTTTGCATTCACAATGCTATTTCAATAAACTTCTGTTAAATTAAGAGTCGCCTGAGGACTGAGCATCATTTTATCGAATCTCATATATGATGAAATGATGCTCAATACTCAGGGGAAATAATGTAGGTATTGTAATACCTATTAGGATTCTTGCAGTAACCTACCACAGGAAATGATGATGATGATATATTTTGTCTATATTTCGTCGGTGAACGTGGGTGACTATACAGTAAGCCCTGCGTATAAATAGGTATGAGATATATCCGTTGGTCAGTACCACTACACCCTTTAGGTAAGGGTTCTTATCTTTACGCTTCGTGAGCAATTTTCAGGGGCCTTTATACCTTGTGTTATTAAAATGTAACGGTAGGTTTACCGCATTTTGGGTAGAATGATTACGTTTATTGATTTTTGTTTAATATATAAATACCTACCGAAATTCCGGCTCCAAAACCGGGCACATTCGTTTATGAGATTTATGAAACAGAACATCCTATTTTTTTTAAACTTAAAAAACTTATTTTTAATATAAAGAACTTATTCACTAACAAAAGATAAATACCGTCATCTCAATACGTACCTTCAAAAATACTTCTTCAACAATGTGCGAATAATCTACAAAAAATATGCAGAAAATTTCACATGCAAATTTACTTCGTCTAGCGAAAAAATCGCTGAGTTCAAGTGAATTTTATGAAAGTTAAACGAGCCGTGAACTCGTTGCATTAAGTAGAGAGGGCTCAACCAACACTTAATTAAGAAACCCCCCTCTGCAGTCACAACAAAAGATCCGGATACCCCTAACTTCATTAATTAAATTCAATTTTTAATATCTAGTCGTGTCAAGAAATTGTCGCGTCATTTGTAAATGAATATTAATTTTGGAACTGAGATTTAGTGTTTTGCCCAAGCTTGATTATGTGTTTTAATTTATTTTATAATCAACTAGCTGTTACCCGCGGCTTCGCCCGCGTTCATATCGATCCCTCGGGAACAGTATTTCCCCAGAATTTCCCCAAATGAAAAGTAACCTATGTCCTTCCCCGGGCCTCAAACTACCTCCATACCAAATATCTGTTCAATGTTTTTTTATAAGTGTTTAATCAACTAATATGTGGGAAGCCATGTTTCATTAGTTGATTTTCAAATTCATTGTAAAATGACTTGAATCAAATACCTCACTTGTAAAAGTCGGGTAGTTGAGTAGGTGACGTAAGCCTTAATACGTATAAGGGGAAATGGGATATGGTGGAGAATTTCGGCGCCGAGATTGAATTGTGCGTGGTAGCTCAGATGGTCTGCCGTAGATGGTCGATGGTATGCTCTAGCATAGGTCGTAATAGACCTAGGTCGCCGGTTCAAGTCCTTCCGCATGAAATTTTTTCACCATATTTTATTTCTTAATTTATTAAGAGTATATCTGTTCAATGGTTGAAGTGTGAAAAGACGACAGAAAGATTAAAAAAGATCTGTATAGGTAAACTCTGTCACCTACACAGATCTTTTTTAATTGTAATCGTGAACTTATTATCCTGTTTTAGGGTTCCGAAAAACAGTAAAATAAAATGTTGAAAAAAAAAATTTAGGGTAGCTCCCATACAAGTAAATTTTTTTTTTCGGCTACCCCTACGTTTTGGGTGTTGTTGAATAGGTCTTTCAAAAATATTGTGAGCTTGTAGACATCATTTTTCGATTCACTTATCCGTTTCGGAAATATTTGGTTTTATAGTCCAAATTTTTTGTTAGATTCCAGCCCCCCTCTATCTACTAAATGGTAAATGTACTCGGCAAAGTAAAATTTCATACAAATTAAATTAAAAATAAGTTAAGACAGTTGTTCATTACGTAAAACAACAACTGAATATAAATTTTCGAACCACGTAAAGTCAAGTAAATATGAAATCATAGCAGTTTTAATAATAATAATACCTTAAATAATAGCAATGTGTTTACGTTCGACAGCGTGCGGCGCTTGGCTTATCTATTGCGCTCGGGAATCAAAGTAGGTAATATACCTACGAAATCTTGTTACCAGCGCTTACTTCTACTCGTGGTGGTACTCAAATGGATAATATTTTTTTCTTATTTCTCTTGTGAAGTAGGACTTTATAAATCTTTCTTCAGTTACCACCGTCTTATGTGGGCTCGTTCTTAGACGTTAGATAATGGTACGGAACCCTTGGTGTGTGAGTCCGACTGTCTCTTGGCCGGTTTAGAAGTATAAACTTCTAAGTCTAGAAATGAAAAAAAATCCATACAAACTTTACGTTTATTTATTTTACTTCATCAGGGGTAAATTTTGTACATTTCACCGACACAGATCTTTTAATTGTAATCGTAAACTTACATACCTTTTTTTATACATCTAAGTCTAGAAAGGAGAAAATTTACATACAAATTTTACCCCCCTATTTTACCCCTTAAGGGCGAAATTTTGTCCATTTTACCAACACAGATCTTTTTTGATTGTAATCGAGAACTTATATACCTATTTTTATACTTCTAAGTCTAGAAATGAGAAAAGTTCCATACTAACTTTACCCCCTACTTTACCTCTTTAGGGGGGAATTTTGTCTAGTTCACCTACACAGATTTTTTTAATTTAAATCGAAAACTTATACACATGCTTTCATATTTCTAAGTCCAGAAATGAGAAAATTCCATATAAACTTCACCACCCTATCTTACTCTGTCAGTGGTTGAATTTCTAAAAATACTTTCTTATTGTTCATTCACATCATAAAAAAACCCCGCCACAGTAGTTTCGGCTGTGCGTTGATATATAAGTCAGGTTTGCCTTTTGCTCGCGGCTCCGCCCGCGTTAGTGTGGATCCCTCGGGAACAGTAGAATTTCTCGGAATGAAAGGTATATGTCCTCTCCCCTATGTCCTACCCCGGGCCTCAAACTACATCCATACCAAATTTCATCTAAATTGGTTCAATGGTTGAAGCGTGAAAAGAAGACAGACAGACAGACAGAGTTACTTTCGCATTTATAATATTAGTATGGATTTGGTTCATGACTTTCAGTGAAACACCTTAATATTGAATTTCAATCGAATATTTAAATAAACGGAATGTTTCATACTATATTTGCATCCCCGTTTTACCCCCTTAAGGGATGATTTTTGAGGAAAATAATTTAACTCGTGTTTCATGCCTTTTAATAAAGTACCTTCATGCTGAATTTCATTCGAATTACGTCAAAAACACCAAAGTTGCATTCTAACTTCGCACCCCCGTTTAACCCTCTAAGGGATAAATTTTGAAAAATATATTTTACTCATGTTTCATGTCTTTCAGTAAAGAACTTTCATGCTGAATTTTATAAGAATAACTTCAAAAACGGCAAAGTTTCATACTAACTTTGCCCCCCCTGTTTTACCCCCTAAGGGAGTGAAAATCCTTTCTTAATGCTCCCCTACGTTATAAAAGGAACCCCTGTGCAAAATTTCAAGTTTCTAAACCTTATAGTTTAGGCCCTGCGTTAATATGACAGTCAGTCAGTCAGTCAGTCAGCTTCTCCTTTTATACATATAGATTTAAGTATAGAAGACTTAATCTACAAATAATAAAGATATCTTCCTATCCTGCAGTCATAAGAAAAAGTTATCTAACTTCTGTGTTTTTAATAACCAATAGTGTAAACACAAATCGCGTAATTTGTAACTGAAATTATTTGTCTGAACATAAGATGCAATGACTTAGTTTAAGTAGGTATTTCAAATAAAACTAGATGTAGAATCTTGCATTATACATAAGGTAGAATCTAACGTAACAAACCTCCGTGGTTTTATTGTAATGCATAATATGAGTATTTGTGTATGTTATTTAAATTGTAATAAAGAATAATAAAATAATAATTAATAAAATAGTCTCGTTAACTGGCAGTTGTGGACCTACTACCATCGAACGACGCCTTTTGAAACTAAGCTTGCCGGAGCTTTTGCCAGAGTGCAAGCCGCCCGTCGCCGGATGAGATATCTCTTCCACATATTATTAAGTCTTTATCCTTTACGGGGTAGAAAGAACCTAAGGCTACAACACCAATTCCTATAACATTATAATATCTATGATTTTAATGACCCATGGAAGAATATTAGAAAAAACACACTCTTCCATTGGTCCTTCAACTAAAGTTCTTTTAAGGTTTTGGTACCTATCAGTAGCTAAATGTAAATCAATTCTTTTATCCCACGATAGCTAAAACTATAATCATTCAGAAAGTGGTCAAATCAGACTTTATGGTTTATTTTATCTCGGGAATTAAGAGAGATAAATATAAAAAAGTTAGTTTGCCAGAAACAAAAAGAAAAGTTTGGTATTTTGATGTGAAAAAGTCATTTTGGGCGGATCACTACTTACGACCATAAGGTCGTAAGGCTTTCGCCTTTCAGATCCAGATATACAGCCTAAAAGAATATACATCTACAAATTAGTAGGCCTATTTACAAGTATAACACAGCAAAATCTAATACCGCATTCGTATAGATAATATTAATGAGCAATTATCGATTTATACACCTTTGCGACAATATTGATTGACGCAGGTATGACTATTATGCAACGTGTATCATTTGCATAACTGATGCGCCTTTGAGTAATAATAACAGTATAGACAATGTGTACTTTATTCGATAAGGGTGTTTACACACTAAAGATACAGTAATATATGTATTTTATTGAATAAGAATTATAATACTATTAGAGTGGAAAAGATAAAAGGAGCTGCTGTTTGTCTCGTCAAACTATATAAGGGTTTTAATTTAACCCTTTCGAGAGTTGGAATAAAATTAAATCACATGACAACAACACGAGCCTTCAGAAGGCTCAATATGAAATAATATTTAATCAGAAAATTGATCACATCTGGTTGATATAAAAATTGTATTGGTATTTTCTTGTAACTGCCTGTATGATACATTGTCCATGAGTAACCATGCTTTAATAATAATAGCTACTAAGTAAGCTATAAAAATAATAATCATCATTTTTTGTAAGTGACACGGTCAGTCAACCATGCACACCCTGGAACTGCCTCTCGGCCTCTGACGTGGTTCCTTTAACGACTACCAGATGGCAGCCGGGACCAACGGCTTAGCGTGCCTTCCGAAGCACGGAATCATCTTTATTATCAGACAATCAGGTGATTCAAGCCTGCAATGTCCTAACCAAACTGGAAACAACTAAACAAAGTATGCTTCCCTTAGGAATTAAACTCACGACCCCCGGATCTTCAGGCAAACGCCTTAACCATTGAACCACGGAGGCAGTTATAAAAATAATAATAAATATAATAGGGAAAAATCACACAGATTTAGCCCCACAGTAAGCTGTGAATTTGTGTCGTGAGATACTAACTTAACAACACTACATAATCCTAACTAATTATAAATGCGAAAGTGAGTTTGTTTGTTTATTTGTTTGTTTCTTTGTTTGTTACGCTTTCACGCCGTAACTACTGAACCGATCATCATGAAATTTTGCATACAAGTTCTCTGGAGTACGGAGAAGGACATAGGCCTATTATACCTTTTATCCCGGGAAAAAGTACTATTCCCAAAGGAATGGACATTGACACGATCGGAGCCGCGGGCGAAAGCTAGTAAATATATATATAGATAGACATCTAAACCAGACAGTTGGATAAAGCAATTTCTAAAGCTACCATTCGTACTAGTTTTAAATAAAGTCGCTAAACGTGCATTTTTCTGGCTGCGACATAGACAAACTACCCAGGAAACTAGACCAGTTCCACCCATTTTGTGTCAGGATTTAGTGAAAAGACATGAAATGGGTGGACCCACTGCTGTGCACATACTTATATTTTTCATCCCCTTCATGTCTCTGCAAAATGGGATTGCAACTTTAGTGAAGTTTTATCTGGTACGTGATTGCATTTTGTCTTACTTCTGATATATTGGAGTTATTTACGTATAAATTATTTTATTTTTAAATATCGCACCGTGTGGACAGATTTCGTATATACGAAATACCTATGGCTAATTAATAAACAAGTGTTTTTTTTATACCCTTCATTCAATAAAGTCTTGGAAAATATCTCCCAGCACTAGGCTGAATTGATTTTTGATGATGTATTTATTTTTGTGGGACAAAAATAAATTTAAGTCCACGAAGAGCACCTGCGAAAATTAGGTGCCCTTCGTGGAATAGGCTAGGTGACATTCAGTGGAATATAGGATTTTGGTATTTTATGTAAATTATGGATAAAAATTTATTCCATGCTGGTCGGGGGGAAAAGAAAAAACGTAAAATATACCAGCTGCTTCTCTACTCGCGCAGATAGTACTGGGTGGCGCAAAAGTAAAGACCCTATTTGGTTCAGCTATAACATTTTTTCTAAATTAGAAAACTAGATTTAGGTTTTTTTAAATGTATATTTGTGCCATTAAATTTCGTACCATTAGGATTTAAAGATGATGTCTTTTAAATGGTGACCTCCAGAGTTGATACACATTTGAGGCCTATTTATGACATTTTGCATAACTTGCCGTAACACTTCCTGCGATATGTTCGTTATTTCTTGACGAATGTTTTCTTTTAGAGCTGCGAGAGTCTGTGGCTTGTTCACATACACCCGAGATTTCAAAAAACCCCAAAGAAAGAAGTCTGGACTGGTCAGATCGGGTGATCTTGCAGGCCAAGGCAAATCGCCAAAACGAGAGATAACTCGGCCTGGAAAAGCGTCCCTCACTAAGTCCATAGTGTCGCGCGCTGTGTGTGCCGTAGCGCCGTCTTGTTGAAACCAGATGTGCTCCAGCCCCAATTCGTCCAAACTGGGTATCAAAAACCAGTTATCGCATTGCCTCCAGCGTCTTCGAAAAAATAGGGTCCGATCACTCTGTCAACACAGATGCCACACCATACAGTAACTTTTAGTGGGTGTAGAGGTGTTTCTTGAATAATGCGCGGATTATCAGTGCCCCAGAACCGAGTATTCTGCTTATTGACATGCCCTGAGAGATGGAAATGCGCTTCGTCACTCATAACCAATTTTGAAGGAAAATCATCCTCTTCAAGGTTGAGGTTTATGACGCGCTGGCAGTAATCTAGACGAGCTCGGTGGTCAGCAGGCAGCAGCTGATGAGTCATTTGAGTTTTATACGGGAACATCTTTAAGTCTTTCACCAAAATACGCTGCAGGGTCCGTCTGGAAATGCCCAATTGCGTGGCACGTCGCCTCGTTGATGTTTCTGGACACTCTTCCACATCTTCGCGCACAGCATCGATATTTTCAGCTGAACGGCCTGTTCTTGGTCTCCCAGACTTAGGTCTATCCAATGTTGAGCCAGTTGCTTCAAGGCGTGTGGCAAAGCGTCGAATTGTGCGACCAATCGGTGCCGGACGGTGGTGAAATCGTCGACGAAATTCACGTTGTGTTCTTATCACTGATGAATTATTCCGTAAGAACATTGACACAATTATTCCACGTTCTTGGGGAGTAAAACGGTCCATGTTTATTTTCAGTGTATTTTACATTTGTTCACTACACAATTTTCAAAAACAGAATGACAGAAAATGTCATATAAAAAAAATAAAAGTATTTTCTTTAGTGCCAGTACTTTTGCGCCACCCAGTAGAAGCCGATTGAGTTATTTATTTATTTTAAAATGCTTGACTCCCTGTGAAACATAAGATAATATATTTATAATGATTGCATGTAAATTTCGAAGAAAAAAATCGGTCAAGTGCGAATCGGACTCGCACACGAAGGGTTCCGTACCGTTATCTATAAAAACGGCTAAAAAAATCATGACTGTTGTATATATAACTTAATATTCTGTAAATATTTCAAGCGTCTACCTGGTTGCCGTTATCAATATCGAGCTATAACAAGCAAAAAAAAAATCCTTTTATTTGTATGGGAGCCCCCTCAAATGTTTATTTTATTCTATTTTTTATTATTTGTTGTTATAGCGGCAACAGAAATACATCATCTGTGAAAATTTCAATTGTCTAGATATCACGGTTCATGAGATACAGCCTGGTGACAGATGGACAGACAGACAGATAGACAGACGGACGGTTAATAGGGTACCGTTTTTACCCTTTGGGTACGGAACTCTAAAAATGAGTAATCGTAAGACGAAACATTCATTGCAAAAGGTTGCCATTCGGGATGAATGTATTGATGCATTAATACTATTTTATTTATTCCCTTGACTATCTTTATTATTCTATTTCCCTGTCAGCAAAACATTCCCTATTAATCGCATAAAATAAATCCCGAATTCACTTGACAAGCACAAAGGCATTAAATCGAGTAAAAACGTTATTGTTTCATCACAGTAGCGAGTGGATGTAACAATTTTATCGGAAAATACATTTGGATGCATCCATGCGCGCAGGATATGACAACCGAATTATTGTTAGGGGAGCCCAGCGGATTACTGATTGCTATGTCATAATAGGGATTTCAGGGATTTTTTCGTGTGTAAAAAAGGGTCCCTTTAATTTGTTCCATCGATCGATAACTTCAAAGGGATATGAGTAATTAACTGGTGGTTTAAAAGTACTTTCTTCCAAAATAAAAAGTGAACCTTACGTGTTGTTTTTTCTGAATGTTATGTTTAATTTGTTCAGATTTTGGTTCTAAATTCGCTGTTCTATGATGAATCCTTGTCATCATCATTATCATCAGGTCTTTTTAGGCTCCACTGCAGAAGCATGACCCTCTCTGTACTACCGGAGCCATACTTGGCCAGAGCAGACAGAGGATTTGGCCTACACTCTCCTCGCTGGCCAGTCGGGTTGGAGAGGTCTCATTGATGTTAATGAGCTTTGTTTAGCTTGTATTTCCTAAGTCGCCTTCTACGACATCCACGGGAAGACTTGGAGTGGTCCTATTCTACTCTGCCGGATACCACACGGCTAATCCTTGTATTTAAATAAATAGATATAGACAAATCACATAGATTGATCTAGCCCTAAAGTAAGTTCGGGACTTGTATTATGGGATACTAACTCAACTATACTATATTTTATAACAAATACATATATAGCTAATTCCATTATCCATAATAATCCCGCGTTTGAACTCCGGTCAGGTCAAGCCTGACCGGAGTTCAAACGCGGGATCTCCGGTATGGTAGCCTAGCATGATGACAACAAGGCCGCAGAACTCGTCAAAATTAAAAGTAATTAAAATTGAGTATTTAAGAGAATAAATTTGGTTTTGGCTAATTACTGTTTCACAATTATATTAAACTTTAATTTACATATAGGTTTCATCATTCGGTAAAGTTAACATTTACTTTACACCAAAGTATTGCTGACGTCAATAATTTAATTATAGCACCGTGGCGCAATGGTTAAAACGCCAGCCTGCGACACGAGGATGCCCGAGTTCGATCCCCGGTCAGGTCAAGATGAAAAATTATCTTTTTCAAATTTTTCAAACTGGGTCTTGGATGTTTATCTATGTATTTGGTATAAAATAGGTATCGTTGAGTTAGTATCCCATAACACAAGTCTCGAACTTACTTTAGGGCTATCTGTGCGATATATACATATATAATATGTTTATATATAATTTTATTATTTAGCTAAGTTTAATGCTGCTTCGGCAACAAACTGCATGGCGCATTTTTTTTAAGTGACGTCAGCTTACAATTTAAGCGATATTACTACTTAGAACTAATAAAGAGCTCGCGCTGGGAATCAAACCCAGAGCTCTTCGTGAGCATCTTGTGCCACTACACCATAGAGGCCATTAGCGATGTAGTCGTACCTACTTATTTGTTCAGTCAAAGTTGCAAATGAATTATTTTGAATTTGATTTTCTGTTCTACTCTATTTGAACTTCATTTATAAATTCTCTTCTAATTACACTACTTTTTGTTTCTTCGAACTTTCAAACATTTCCGTCGGTTCCGAATTCCTAAATAACTTTGCAAACACTACAAATGGGCGGTCGTGAAACTTTTCCTTAAACGTTCGTTAACTAAATAATAGAATGAGTATATTACCTTTGATCTTATATCAGTGCCTATGGCAAAACAAAAGATAAAACGCCAAATAAAATAATTACCTTATTATATTAAATTTATTAGTCGTAATTTTAAGTAACTATTAATTTAAATATTATAGTCTTAGGGTCCAATAATATTTTTGTCACAAGCATAAAAGTTTTGTGTAAGGTTTTTTGATAAAAAAAAATTAACTATGAAAATTGTATCCTTTACTTTACATTCGGTAAATATGTATATGTATCTCTCATCTGAGTTTATTTTTGATTGCATTCTCAGCGAGAGTGCTGAGCGAGAGGCCAGCAAGCAGACCCCGGGCTCCATCCCGGGGTCTGCTTGCTGGCCTTTTTTTTCTTTGCTTCTACAATACTTTACACGGTATTCCACATCCTTGTTTGTAAGACCATTGGCTCGGTATTATCCTTAACGACGTCTTGTCAGTTTGTCAGCCCTGCTTGTTATTTCTCCTTCTACGAGCTCTGCGGTTAATATATATTCGTATAAGTAACATACATTAAGGGCCCGTACTACCTCACACTGCTTTGCATGATTGACTGTTATATCATAAATAATTAAATACTTAAGTTGAAATAAAAATGCAGCAAAGTTCAGGACTAACTCTGGTAACTATATGACTCAAAAACACGATTGCGTTAAATTTTCTCGATAGAAAAAAATTGCAAAGTTGCCTCCAAATCACGTCTAATTTACTCGGTATAAATATATACCGAGTATATATTTATACAGTCTACTCCTGACATCTTTCAGGATGTCGCAACATCCTGAAAGTGACTCTTTCAGGATGTTGCGACATCCTGAAAGAGTCACTGCATTCTCCGATCAACCCCAGAATCACAGCAAGGGAAAATTCAGTAAACACTCACCTGGATTCGTTTGTGAACAGGATTCGAAAGGATTCGCCTTCCACGGGACTTGGTCGACCGGCCGACGACCCTTGTGCTTGAACTTTATTATTTTCTTGCTGTCTACACTTGTGGTACACCATCACACACTTGCGGATGAGATTTAAGGTCGTTTTCGGCCAGCGAAGCTCTTAGGAGTCGTTATTTTTAGAAATTATATCAGCGCAAGCGGCGCGCTAACATGACTCGAACGCCATATTTTTTTGACTGTCTTTTCGGCCAATCACAGGCCGTCGCGGCGAATTAGGAAATATGTATGGAAGGGGAAACGGACATATAGATAGGTAATTTTATTAGGGTTTTAAAGTTAATGCTTACACAGCATTATTCACCAAATACATTAAAATTAACCTTGAAACTTTTGATTATTATTGCATTACAGATAAGGCAGCCATCATATGTTTTTCTTTTTCGAATAACCCTTGAATATTCCTAAAAAACGAAAATATCCAAAGTAGACAACGCGTTTAGACCATCCGCGTTTGTATCGCCACGCCGCCTGGCATATGGCGGGCTCTTAACATTTTCGTCAGTAGTCACAAGATCTAACAAGCTACTCAATAAATAAAACACAAGCAATTATCTTATCACTTCAACATACGCTGACATTTATATGTAAATGACAATGTATGCTTTCTCCAACTCGATTTAAAGTGCCGTGCAACCGTATGGGATTTATTTGGCATCATCGCTCGTAAAACATCTGATTTATACCCTCGTGCTTATAATGAACATGGACGCTTTCGGCGTGGCCCTAATAAAATATTAAAATGACATTAATATTTCGCGCAGAGATGATGTTTAACAGTAAAGGTAGACGTGTCATTCGCGGAGATACTCATATTCCAACAATTGTCGTAATTTTGTAGAGCGCCGTCTCTTTCTGTCTCGGACATGCCGTATCTTTCCTGTTTGCAGTCCGACACAAATATCAAAGTCTTCGTCGTTCACAGAATTCATTTTTATTTCACTGATATATGCAAGCCCTCGCGTATTCGCGATCAAAACATATTAACGGTGATCAGGGATAATCGTGAATGCGGATTGACCCTTTTTCAAAAGAATGCAGCACAAAAGAAATATATAAAACCGAGTTGTAAAAATAAAAATATGCTTATTGCATTACTGTAAGTGACACGGGATGTAATAAAATAATTTGAATTTACTGTTTTTCTCATGTGTGTTGATGCTAATGAGTTTTAAAATAAGGCCTGTTTCTGTTGGCATTCAGAGAAGATGTTGTTTACATTATTACTTGTTGAAGGATATTTATAAATATTGCGTGCATTTCTTACTAATATTCCAATGAATAAAAAAATATTTCTATATTAGCATACACAAAGCTTTCGTTTCTTCTTAAAATATAAATAAAAGCTTTTAGCGTTCACACTAGTTGAATCAAGATGCCTATTCGAACATAGAATCGCAAGAAAACTAGTCGTAAAATAAAAATATAAAAATGGCCCTTCTGCGTTAAAGGTATAAGGTAGAATTCACCGATACTTGGTCAATTTCTATGGGAAGAAAAAATGTTTTTCATTTTTGAACTTCTTCTCATTCTCTTCTTGTCATTTTGTATTTTATTATTCTTTGTATATTTGTATAACTATTTTCTATTTTAAGATTCTCAGATTTTAATATTGCCAGGGGGTTTAAAATCAACCTATTTATGGCATGGCTTCTTTACATCGAAACGACGAAGGACCTAAAAAGTTTAAATCACTTTTATTTGCTGAATTTAAGTTTTTTATCACCATAAGCTGTTATGTTGGTGAATTGAATTTTCATTTGTCATTGGTGAATGTGCTTGTATTAAGATAAATAAGTCTAAAATAATAGATGTAAGATTATAAATAAAGAATAGAATGTTTTCAAAAAGAAATTACCAATAATTATATATAAATACTCTCTCCAATCCGTCTGGCCAGCGTGGAGAGTGTAGGCCAAGTCCTCTGGCTGCTCTGGCCAAGTATGGCCTTGGTAGTACAGACAGGGTCGTGCTTCTGTAGTGGAGACTAAAAAGGACCTGATGATGATGATGATGATGATGAAATATATATACCTATATATGGTATCACTCCTTTTTATTGTGACAAAGATGTAATTCGACGACAACAAGCACTCAGCACCCGAAATCGCATCAAAATTAATTTACGTATCTGATGCCGTCGCGCCATCGCAAATTATAAGGAAAGTTTATCTTGCGCGATAATCGTGCTCCGCTCTTTTTGACGTTCTCATTTACGCCGTCCTAAGGATCTCAGACGGCTTCCATTAAGCAAAGAGGATCGTCCAGGCTTAATTAAGAATTCTCTCCGAAATCTCCGCCAGCCCCACCCTCACAGCAGCGATTGATTTTAAATGAGGCACCCACAAGGACGGACTAAGTGGCACGGCTTTGAAGTCGCCTTTAAAAATTTGCGGTGGAATGTGAACATGGATCCCAAATGGGATTTCAGTAAGCAAACAAATTGTAATGCAAATCTTATTAGATTCTGTATAAATGAATGCAAAACCAGCTGTATAATTTTATTGCGATTGTAATTTTTGCAAATTAAAAGTAAATATGGAGTAAAGATTGTCGGTAATATTTTTCTTATTATTTATTGTGAAATTTTGAACAAGAGTCATACTTATAAATCAATAAATATTTTGTTTAACAATTTTCTCCATACGTTGGTCGCAGTGATTGAAAGTTTTTCACGTACTATGTTGTTGTAACCATGGAGGATTAAACCTTTATTACGTTTGATTGACCCTTAACGCATGTGTGATTTTTATAAATATTGACGATCCGTATTTTACTATATTAAAATATTATATTATAGTTTTTTATTTATAACCGTATTTTAATAGGCCGTTGAAAGAATGCGATCCTGACAGGTCGGGGTCAACGGCTTTAAGTGCCTTCCGAACAAATAGGATATATCTATGTGCTTCCAAATCAGTGAGGACCTTTTATATTTAGATATATTTATGCCACTCTCAGTGGGTCACGCCAGTTGCTTAACACATGTAAGCGTCAATAATGCTTATGATAAGACCTTCGAGTTTCTGCAAATTTAACTTATAAGTATGTATATATAACTATCAACATATTTACATACATAATATAGACTATTAAATTTAATAGGTAGTTGTTTATCATAAATATAATATAATAGACTAATCACCTTTTTATATAAATATAAAGGTAATAAGTCTAATTTTATAGACAATATTTCCAAAAACACATATTTCTACGTTTTTATTAGATTTTTATTTGCATGTAATTCGATTCCGTCTTTAAGAAATTCCACACAATAGTGATTTCCCTTACAAAATTGTTCGTTCCTTTTCACGCTCACGTGCAGCCGTATAGGCGTAACGTAACGTGATAGACGTTCAATTTCAGCCACCGCCAGTAGCACGCTCTTTCCTGTATATCCAAAGAAATTCCTATTTAAACCGTCGGTATACTTCTCAAGTAAAGTTAAATAAAGACGCCTACCTCACAACGTAGAATTAACGTCCAAGATAGTACTAATAATGTCAGGCATGTCTCATTCCCCGTGTCAGTATCGAAACCATACCTGTCACGCTCGCGACGCGCGGCGACCACTTAGAAGCGGTAAAACCGGGAAAATCCGATAGGAACCTCAACGAATAATGAATCTTTTTTTCAGAGCTATATGAATAAAATTGGCTTGCAACAGATTCTGTAGATATCTAAATAAAAAGGTGCTGCGTTCTGACGCGAGCTAAATTACACCGTATCACTAATTACATCGAGTTAATATTCCTTTGAATACCTTTGCAGAATGCGACTTCTACACGCAAGTACTAGTACTTATTCTGTGATAATGGCCACTAACTCACTAAGATTTGACAACTACGGCGTAAATATGTTTTGATCTTTACTTTAAAATTTATTGCGGCTTTCGTATGATGGATTATTTTTAATTACGATATATAAACCGAAATGGATATTGAAGTGACCATTATCACGTTGCAGTTGTCATAAATTATCGAGCAGGCCTACTAAAATATATTTGTAGAAGTTAATAATGAAGTACATAATGCTGCAGATATCAACCGAAAAAAAACCTTTTGTCCAAGGCTCCGCCTGCGTTAATGTCGGTCCCTCGGAAAAAGTAGAATTACCTGAAATGAAAAGTAATCTATTTTCTTTCCCGGGCCTCAAACTACCTTCACACCAAATTATATCCAAATTGGTTCAATAGTGAAAGCGTGAAAAGGTGACAGAGACAGAGTTACTTTCGCATTTATACTATTAGTATGGATTAATAGTATGAAATAACGAATAAAGGCTGAGTTATAGAATTTTAGTACTTAAATGAGTTTTTATGATCAATTACTCTTACATTTTCGCAGTGTTCCTTTTTTATTTTGACGTAAAGTTAGTACAGTTAAAGTTAGTATTAGTCAACAGTGATTTTCAGAATATTTATAAGTAAACTGAATATTTGTTCTCAAATAAGTTAAGGCTTGACTTTTCCCAGCGCTCCGTCTTTATTAGTCACTTTGAGGTAGAGTTTGCAGCTTGAGATGACAGCCAGTTCCGTACATAAATATGGAGACAGAAAATTTTGTCGTAAGTGAGAAAATATTACAGGAGCTTAATGTTACGAGGGCCAGGAAGACTGGCTCGTTATGCTGATTTATGGGACACCCCTAAAAAGGTATTTCAAAGAAACTCACCTTATGAATTCTTGTGGAATTTGCACGATCCTTTCATTGTGTTCATATTATATTGCCGCTATAACTAAGGTTATTATGGTAAATATGGCCCCCATATATTGTAACTAGCGACTCGGACCCCGGCTTCGCACGGGTGCAATGTACATATAAACCTTCCTCTTGAATCACTCTATCTATTTAAAAAAACCGCATCAAAATCCGTTGCGTAGTTTTAAAGATTTAAGTGTACATAGGCAGACAGACAGCGGGAAGTGATTTTGTTTTATACTATTTAGTAATACAATATTAATTGAATTATTTTAGTTGTATGTAGTGATTAGTATATGTAAATTGTATAGTATGTAGACGAAAATTATTAATTGAAACACTGTTTTTTTCACATTAACTGAAATGTGTAAAATCGGTGATAAATACCTACATATTTTCTCCATAAGATATTAAAACTACAGGTTTAATAAATTCGTTTTCAAACATAGTTAACGACAAAACACAATTATATTTGGGACTATCAAATTACATTTATAACATTCATGGTGATAAAAATAATACGGTATCAGGTTAGGTATGCCCCGGTCATTGTGGATAAACCGCATCTCATTTTATTAATTTATCGAAATCTCTGTATCGAAAGACTACAAAGTAACCAAGTACCACTAAGTTGTTCGTGTTACATGGATCTGTGCATGTAAAAAAACTAAAATCAAATATTTTTTGGGGATAGATGCCTAATGAAACTTATACGAATACAGCCTACGTAGATCTTGTCTTTACCCTCTGGATTAGTCTAAGGTCAAGAATAAGCCTATTTAAAATAGAAAACGATGAATTCGGCAACTATCCACTATGTGGAATTGATATCCAAAAATATAAAGGTCCGCAAAAATCGCTAATGCTCTGGAAATATTAAAGCTAATATTTGTAGATAATAAACCACAGTACTGGCCTGTTTTTTAAAAAGTATTTTACTTAATGTATGTAATGAAAGATATAAAGTGACAGGTATCAAAAAGTGAGGGATTTTACCTTAAACTTTAAAAGCCGCAGGTGGATTTTATTAGGGCACTCGAAAATCAACTTTAAAATTATTTAATTAAAGTGCATACATGCTTGTACCTGACAAAAAATGTTCGCGCGGCCTCGAAGATGCGCGGAAATTCCCAACAATAATTTTAAAGTAGATTTTCAAGTGCCATGTTAAAATCCTGTCCGCTGCGCTCCTCTCCGTCTGAACTGACCCTGAAATGGCCCAAATCCATAATATATTCCAGAGGTTTTGACAGCAAGCGCTAGTCAACACGCCGCACGATACGCCGCCTCTCTTTAAACAAGTCCAAGTCAAAATGTTAATACCCCATACGTAGTTCTTAGCTACTCTCTTTAGTAAGTATCTTTATCAAAAATCGCTAACTCTTAATACAATCCCAAAAAAATCCAATAAGTCGTACACGCCTACAAGCTTTTACACTGTTCTTTGTTCATCAAAGCTATAAAACCTCTCGGAGAGGGTTGGCTAATGGGGTATAGATGGCGGTAATTACGCTTTGTTCCACTAATATTAACCTTTTATGTTTCCTCGGCCGCTGGAAGCCATCTCGCTGTTTACTGGAGTTAATATAGGCTAAACAGTATTTAAAAACTGAGGGTAGTGGTGTTTTTACGGCGACGTAAATTAAGATTTTCATTATGGTGGCGCTTGTACTAAACGAAGTAGACACGTTATAAAATATAATTTAAATACGTGTCTGACAATATTATTTTAGCCGTATGAAGGCTAGTTAAGCCTTTATACGGTATGTTAATATGGACTAATTCTGGATTAATTTGTCATGTTTCATAAAAATGCTACATAAAAATACTTAATTTGCTCTTGAGGACCCAAATGGCCTAGTGTCGTGAAGATAATTAGCGCTTTCGCATGTTAAGCAGCTCAGGGCGCAGTTCACACTAGGATTGGTGACCACAAGTGGCATAAAATATATTGAGCTCATCCGTGCTTCGGAAAGCAAGTTAAGCCGATGGTCCCAGCAGTCTTCGTTAGATGCCTTTAGACAGCATAATATATCTTACACCAGTGTTGGCACCGCTTACACACACGAAAAGACATACATAGATGCATACATACCATTACATATTTTTCTTTGCGGGATAGACAGACTCCAGAAAAAGTTATCTAAAATAACAAAAAACCAAAAAAATATTTTCATGTCACCTTAGCCTCGGCGCAAACGATCATATATTTTCACCCATAAAACAAACACGTCGTGGATATAAGAGTGGGTACATACATTCCTACGGATACAAAAAACAGATATCCTGCTTCGAAAAAGGATCTTAGGCACAAATCCACATTGTCTCATAATCTGATTTAGATGCTTCGTACTAATAGGTATCTAAACGGCCAAGCCACATATTTTGACTAAGGTGTACAGTTTGTGATGATAGGAATGTAGAGTTAAGGCGTATAGAGTCAGAAGACATGGTTTTTTTTTTATAGGAATGATAATCTTTCATATACAAAACCGACCTAAAACAAAGTACTGAACCGATTTGATGAAATTTTATTTGCACAAATCGGAAAGCATATACTTTTAAATATAATATATTTTTTTAATTTGGTTCATATATTTGGTAATAAATATTAAAAACAACATACAAACCGATAACCTCCTCCTTTTCTTGAAGTGATGAAAATATCAACTTTATAAGTACCTTAAAACAGAATAATTACCAAAGATACATTTTAAGTCATCCCAACGTTCCTTTTTTAGGTACCTAGTTGTTTGTTTGGGCCCTTGAAAATGACTTACAGACAAAAGGTCAAATTTCATTTATTTTCAATAGACGTTCATTGGAATGCGTCCATGCAATCATTCAGTTAATAGTTCTGATTACTCTGTGAAAATTGACTTGCACTCCAATAAATCGCTGAGGCAGTCATTGTGAATTATGAACTGCTGAACCAGACTCATTTACTGCAGGAAATGGCATAAAATATTAATTGCTTTTTGTGTTCAAATGTAAGGCATTAAATTGTATGAAATTATTGATCAAGGGAAAAAATCTTAGTAATTATGTAAGTAGGCGTGATGCCGTTAGTAACTCAATTCCAGGGCTTGTTACCGGTACCAAATTCCCATTATAAGTACCGGTAACTACCGGTATTACTATTCTGTTAAAATTTTAACGGTAATATGAGGTACCGGTAATCTAGTATTTAACGGTAATAATATTGTTAACAGTTAACGGTAATTTTACCGCTACTTGTTACCGGTACCAAATTCACATTATAAGTACCGGTAAGTACCGGTACCTCTATTCTGTCAAATTTTAACGGTATTAAAATTGCGTTAATTTTACCGGTACCTACGCATTGTTGCCGTCTACCGCATGGGACTCGCTCGACTGTTAAAGGTGCCGCCCTATTGTGGGCCCCCGCCTCACGCCGCACATGCACAACACGGCAACGACACACATTAACGAAATGATAATTCCCAATACGAGTACCGGTACTAAGTACCGGTACTGTTTACCGGTATTTGGTACAGGTACTTCTTTCAATTACCGGTACCGTCGTTTTATTGAGGTACCGGTACCAATCCAATTACCGGTACCGTTGTATTATAGAGGTACCGGTACTTGATTTTTACCGTTACCAAATGTACCGGTACCAAACCAATTACCGGTACTGTCGTTTCATAGAGGTACCGGTAATGGATTTTTACCGGTATTCCAACCCCTGCTTCTTTCTCTTGCAGGTAAAAAACGGAATCTATATAGAATTGACTCAATTCTATATAGATTCCGTTTTTTACCTGCACACACACTGTCAGGCTAACTGGAGCTTTTAGGGCTTATAGATCTAATGTCTAACCTGCAAGAGAAAGAAACGTGATAGTATGTAGGTATGTATGGATTGATCAAGAAAAAAGCTTTCCATAAACCGCATGCCTGTTGTCCTACTAAGTGGTATAAAAAAAACATATAAGAAACAAATTTAAATGTAGCGGACTTCGTGAATTATTAAGCTTTTAGAAAAAATTAAATATTTTATTTTAGATGTATACCTAGATATAATAGAACAACAGTCATTCATATTATTTGGTTCGTCGTAAAGTCCGAAAATTCTTTATGGAATCTAGACAACTTGTAAATGATAATGTCTTATGTTCATATGTGTAAATGTAAGTATGGCTTTCAAAGAAATAGTACTGTTTAATACTCAACACATTGAAAAAAGGGATTAAAGGAAAAGCTTCTCTATATAAAGAGGCCTTATTCAAACAATACAAAACGTATTGTGATCGAAAAAATTGATACCGGTGAACATTAGGCACCATTTGTCACTACCCACTTCCCACAGGTGTGCCGGATAGCACGTGTCACTTCGACAATGTTCAAACGATTTCTTCCGCTATAGACCTCCATCGATTTGAAAAGACCAGTGTCTCTCAACGGCAAGCTTTGTTTTTATTCGATCGTATTTGTTGTTGTTGCATGGGGATTATCATTTAGCATGTAAAATGATTTAGTGATGGAGGGGGTTCATCCTAGTCTTATGTTTTACAAGGAGGACTTACAAGGAGGTATGGGAGGAAGTATTGATAGTTCTTACGTAAGATCACAAAAACGTAAAATTAAGATCGTGCATGCGAAGCCATGCGTATGGATTCATTTCGTTCATTTTTCATTCATTCGTGAACTATTCTACTGCACGGTACCAATAGTGTATAATTTTTTTTCATTTAGATTTTTACGTAATAAATATCGTCTTATGTAATATAATGAATGTCGCTTTGTTATCACAACAAGGCGGCTCTGACCCGGGGTCTGCTAAAACTATGTTCGTGTTATAACCATTGCTTGATATACTTTAAAAAAAATCTGCATAATATCTGATACAGGCTATCCGTGGATATTCTTTAACATGCACAATGATTTCTTTTTTTCGTCTGTGCAAGAAATGTGATTAATGCAAGATAAAACTAAATGTCCACAATTCAGGAAAAAACTAAATGACAGAATTTCCTTTTTCCATGTCTTTATACGTATACAAACACACTTTCTAAGAATAATATAAACGTGAAGTGAATTAGTATTTTACGCTTTGACGCCTTGACTACTGATTTGCGAGCACAGCAATAAAAACCATATCTCAAAGGTAAAGTGAAATAAAAATAGTTATTTAAGAGCAATAAACAAAAGTTTTCTTTTTAGAAATTTAAGGCACTTGCGAACGTCTAAGAAAGAAACATCACGTTGGGAACCACTGACTGTTAGCATTCACATTTGAAAGCCTTCAAAGGTACACATATGTCGGTGATTAATCGAATGGGCCGTGAAATTAACAATGAATTAAATGGAAGAAATTAAGCGTGCTTTATTGTAAGATCATTAATCTTGCACTGAACAAGTGGGGATAGAGAATTGTGATAGTCATTGAAAGTAGCACGTGAAGAAATAAAAAATACTCAAAAACACATGTTAGGGCAACGAACTCTAACTACAGTACAATTAATGATTTATTTTTGTAATTAAATAAATGGTTCTATTTTTTTCAATCAAAGATGGCGGCTGAAGAGTATTATATTGATTTTTTTTGCCTAGTCTGTTGCAGTAAAAGATAATTAAACTATTTCGTCAAACATCGTACATTTTGCCTCTTTTTTGCGTAATTTAAAGTCAGAAGAAGACAAAAACACGTTTATCATAACTGGATGATACAAAGCAAAACCTAGCAACATTTTTAAAATACTATTATGAACATGAAACAAAAAAAAGCATATACCTATACCAGTCTAAAATAGAAACTCCTCCTTTATTAATCTGTTAAAAAAATAGTTGCACAGTATATTGCGTTAAAAACATCGTAACATATGAGTTTATATGAAAGGAAACAGTGCTTCATGAATAATTCACCAGAATATTATAAAAAACATGATACCTACGTTAAAATATAAAAAACTCCTTTTAAGTATCTTAAAATATACATTAGTTATGCAAAATAAACAATTTGCAGAGCAAAGGCACAGGTGCAGATAATTGCGTAAGAGGTCAAGCGAGTGAGATATGAACGAGCTTATTTAATTATGATAGCAGCTGCGAACGCGGCATTTTGAGCCATTTTGATAACATATTATTTTAGTTTATTTTTCATTCAAAGATTTATTCAGAAAATAGGCCTTTTCAGACACTTTTTCACGTCAATTCACATTTTAAATAATACTTATTAAATTATATTCAAATTATTAATTATTGTTCAAAAGCTACAAACTACTAATGTTTCGGAACCGACCACTGCAGAGAAAAAGACGCCGAAAGAAACTCTTATCAACAGTATTGATCGCCTACATTTAGGCGCCTACATTAGAAACTTTAAAAAATATGTATTTTACTTTTGCCCGCGGCTCCGCCCGCGTCAATGTCCATCCCTCGGGAATAGTACTTTTTCCCGGGATAAAAGGTAGCCTATGTCCTTCTCCGTACTCCAGAGAACTTGTATCCAAAATTTCATGATGATCGGCTCAGTAGTTACGGCGTGAAAGCCTAACAAACAAACAAACAAACAAATAAACATACAATCTCACTTTCGCATTTATAATATTAGTAAGGAGTAAGGATGCAATACATACGTCGATATTCTTCTATTTTTATAGCAGTCGGATGCTTATTCAGTCAGTAAAAACAAACTTGGAGTACATTCGATTATTTTAGAACCTAATTCCTATATAGACGTCATTCGTTCGTGTTATTCGTTAATAAAATAAAATTAACAATTAAATTAAGTACAAATATTTTAACTTTACCTCAGTTTCTCGAAGACAAGAAGTCTAACTATAAATAGATAATAAGTTTTAATACTATTTTATGTATGCGAATTTTTGAGGTAACCGTATCTATTGATGAATTGTTAAATTAAGTAGGTACTGTGTTGAATTTGTTTGAAAAATATATAAAGAGCGAAAAACTAACACAAAACTTAGGTAACTTAATCACATTTATCTACTTCTTTACACCAATTTACACACACATCTACTTCTTTACACAAATTACAAAAGTAAATACCCACTAACTCGGCAAGATGGGTGCGCTAACATAAGATATACAACGTAGGAGTATTCCCAAACAATTCCCAGGCAGAGTACATCCTAATGTTGGCAATACAAATGTGCGGTTGACAGTGCTAAATGGCTTGGGTATGCCTGAATAATGTGCTAGTGCCTAACTTGTCTAAAACTATCGCAAACAAAACGGTTCACCGCGGCGGATTTGTCAATGGCCAACGAACTGAAATTTGTAGAGATGACATACCAAATTAAAAAGAATTTTTATATATTGCTCTCACATAAGCATCTTCCCAGTTGCATCCTCAGCTGAAGAGTTACGGAACCTACGCCAGGGGTCCGCTAATTGCATACAGAACAAAATAAACATATAAACTAAACTATTTTTTATATTAAGGCCTTTTTGATATAAACACAAATATGTCCGGTTTATACAACTAGAAATAATTATTGTTATTGTTCTGTTTCTTTCTTTCTTTCTATTTTTTTTTATTAATTAATATACCTTCTTGTATACACAAAGTGATTGGATCATTATATATTTATGTAAGAATTATGTCTCTTTCATGCATTAGTATATCCACTTTGTATATTACATTCTCTCATACATAAAACTTAAAAATATACCCAGAAATAGCAGTCGGGTTCTAGTTTTAAAAATCACCTTGTTACATGAGTTTGTTTTTTATAAACTTCTTCAATATCCTATGAATTTGGAAATGTGTTGATAGTACTATACTATCAACACATTTCCAAATTGTTGAACATATAGTTACATCTATTCATATGTCGATTGAGGTTTGAGATAATAAGAATGCAGTCATCTAGCTAAACAGAAAATAATTTTGGCTGATAATGACATCGCCTCGGTGGCGCAGTAGGCAGCGCGTAAGTCTCATAATCTTAAGGTCGTGAGTTACCGGGGCATATTTTTTGGGATGTAACTCCATATTCGTTTGGTGCAAAATTGGACTGAGTGTCGTTTAGTGTATTTTTGCTCAGCTGTAGTCGTTCAAAAATATCTAAGAGGCAAAAATATGGACTTACATTATGTGAAGTGCCATATCCATTTGATACAACATTAGACTGAGTTTCTTTTGGTGTGATTTTTTCAGCAGCAGTTGTTCCTAAACGCTAGTAGTTAAAAAAAATACGTAACGGAGAATAAATATATAGAAACAAATTACCCAGATTGACATAGCCCGACTGTAAGTTATAACCTTGTGTCGTATCATACTAACTTAAAGATACTCATCATATCATAGAATGTACCAGCTGCTTCTCTTACCGCGCAGACCGTAGAAATCGGCCGAGGGAATGGGTGAAAATCTAAAGAATTATTTCAATAGGCGATGCAGCTAGCAACCCATCACTATTTAGATTCCATTTCTAAACGCCCACCAACCCGCTTAACGTGATCTTTGGGTCTTATAGCCTTAGCCTCTGTCTACCCTTTATAGGAAAAGACGAGACAAAATGTATGTATATAGACCTATCATAAAGACATTTGTAATCATGTGGTATCAATTCTTCTTTTTCAATAACGATCTTATTCCTAATATTATTAAAGTTACGCGAGACATCATTGATATTATAACAAAACGGTTTCACTCACTTATTGTTAGTCAGTGTCTGAAGATGGCCATCTAAGTTGGCTGAAATTTGTCGGAAATACCGACTAACAATACGGGAATTAAACGGTATAGTTATAATATTGATCTTGTTTCTTTTTATTTTTAATAAATATAATAGTACAACTTTAACAATATATTACTAACTAACAAATAAAACTAAGTAGGTATAACTGTATAAATATGTACACTAAATAGAAGTTATCTTTATATAAAAAATGTCACGCAGATCATTGCCTTGCGGTAGGGTGTATAAAAGGCCGGCCGCATATATTTTCTCTTATGAAATATTAAAGTATTTATTTACTGAATCTCTCATAATTATGATCATGTGTCGTTTCTATTTAACTAATTCAATGGTCGACCTCAGCAGATTTGTCAATGGGCACAACACAGATAGTTAAGGGTTAAGAAATAGTTCAGCTAAACATTTCTTATTATAACACGCATTTATCTTAAGCTTCGCGAACTATTCTGTGGATAAACTTTTGATTTAACGTTATTTTGTCGTAAAATGTCGTACTTATTTAGATAAAATACTAAAAAAGACTTGATTTAATTTAGTTTTCTTATGAATGTTTCTTGTGGTTGTTTCAAAATGTACTAAACAGCTTGCTTTATAAATGCTTAGTAGAAAAAGGTAGCCGAGTGGTTTCCGGCACAGTAGAATAGGACCTCTCCAAGTTTTTCCATGAATGTAAGAGGCGACTTAGGAAATACAAGCTAAACAAACCTCATAAACATCAATGGGACCTCTTCAACCCGCCTGGCCAGCGAGGAGAGTGTAGGCCAAATCCTCTGTCTGCTCTGGCCGAGTATGGCTCCGGTAGTACAGAGAGGGTCATGCTCCTGCAGTGGAGGCTAAAAATAGCTGATGATAATGAGAAAGGAGAACACAGCACATGTGACGTTGCAAGCTCTACGGCCTAATGGTCTTCAGTCCAGGCTACCACACTAGGGTCCGGGTTCGATCCCCGGACAGTTCAAGATGGAAAATGATCTTTTTCAGATTGGCCTGGGTCTTGGATGTTTGTTTATATATATATTTATTATTAAGTATAGTATCGTTGACTTAGTGTCACATAACACAAGTCTTAAACTTACTTTGGGGCTCGCTCAATCTGTGTATTTTTCCATAAATATTTATTTATTTATATTTCAGTGGCGCTTTTTAAAACTTTCAATATAAAACTATATTTTATGTTTTCAACGTACTTATCTGAAATCATCGGCCAATATCTAGAATACTATGGAGGGAGGCAAAGCACATCACCTAGCCTGGTTTCAGACACCAGCGGCAAAAAGAACGCGACAATATCAAGCTTCTTCCGTCTCGTTAGCACAAATACGTTTACCTGCAGAGTATTCGGTAGAATCTTCCGCTCATGAATCGGCTTATTCAGCCACGAAAAGAGCTGCAACCCAGGGACTGACACTGACATTGTCTAAATCATCTGTAACAGACGGACTAATGTCATTGTTTTCAATATAAGAAATTGAGGTTGAAGTTAGAGGAAGAATTTTTACTGATTTCAGAATAAGTACTCAAAATATAAAATAAATTACACAAGACAAAGATGGTCAGTGATATTAGAAATAAATCTTAGCGTGAATTAAAATGGCAATAGAAAAATATGGGTATTATCAAATTACATACATCGTGCCCGTATCGAATCCGGGCAATTACCGACTGGTCCCAAATTCGCCGATATATTCGCCTGTAATTGATATTTACGGTACGTTAACCCCTGTATTACTGGGGTTTATTTTTATAGCTCAATTATTTAGTTTGTGTTTATTGTACGCACATTTTCGATGTTGACAATCATTGAAATTATTGAAAAAACCGGCAAAGTGCGAGTCGGACTCGCGCACACATGTCTGTTGTATGGGAACCCTATATATTATTAATTTTTAAAGTGAATATATAACTAAATATTCTGTGAATATTTCAAGCGTCTACCTGTTGCAGTTATCAATATCGAGCAAAAATGAGCAAAAAAATCACGTTTGTTGTATCGGAGCCCCCCTTAAATATTTAGTTTATTCTGCTTTTGTTACTTGTTTTTATACGGTAATAGAAATACATTATCTGTAAAAATTTCAACTGTCTAACTATCACGGTTAATGAGATACAGCCTGATGACACACGGACATCGGAGCCATATGAATAGGGTCCCGTTTTTACTCTTTGGGTACGGAACCCTAAAAAATAATGTGTCTACATTAGCTGCTTCTCGTTTCTTGCATACTATAGAAATAAAGTTGATTATTTAGAATGGAAAACATCTGGGGATTCTTATTTGGACGCTCAACACTTCATATTCGCGATACCGTCGAACGTAAACTTGGAGTATGTGACTTTGTCTATCCCTCAATGGGACGAAGGCGATACCGAATTTGTATGTTATATGACTGACGGCCTCCAATTGCGGTCGTTGCGGGTCCGAACCCGCACAAATACCTGTGTATTTGTCTGAGATTCTAGGGCTGCACAATTAAATTTCTTTGTACTCAGATGATGAAAAAGCGAGATAACTCACTTTTATGTTTGTTACAATATATAAAAATATTGGAACAAACCTAAAAGTGAGCATAAAATAAAGGATAACAGCAAAATGTAATCATTACCGTGTAATGATTAATCAGTAGCCAATGTACTTTAGAATGTAAATATTAATTTAAGTGTATGGGCTAATTTGGATACACTCGCTAATTGCTATTGCTTTTGTGTACGCGTTTATTAGGAAATAAAACTCATTTGGCTTATTTTACGTATTTAATATCCGGTAGTTCAACATAATAACCAGTGATTTGGCACTGCATCACAATACGCTTACTATTTAGATATACGTTATTTATGTAAACAATATTACAAAGATTGAGTCATATTGTTTGACATAATATAATAAGCTCCTAATGATACCTAATGATATTTTGTTAAGGTAACTTAGTTTTTAGGTGAAGGAACTGATCACAGTGTGTCGAAATTATTACAAAATATGAAAGAAAAGATAGAAAGAAGTCCGCTAAGCTAAAATGAGATTGGGCAGGTCACGTATGCCGTATGAGCCCTGAAAGATGGGCACGTCTGGTAACGTTATAAGTACCTAGTGATAGAAGGTTCAAGAGGGAAGCCAAGAAAGAGATGGAGAGACAAGCTGTTTGCTTTCAATAAGGGATGGCAAAACATGGAATCGGTCAGAACTAGGTGGAAAACAGACGGAGAGGCCCTTTCCAGAATCCAGTTTTCTTTAAAGGCACAACATATACAGTCGGGGGCATATAAAACTGTTTTAAATTGTAGGGAGTCAGCAGGCTTTATTTTATCCCACAGGGAGTCCTCAGGGAAGGAGAGCGGGGAGGAGGGAGGGGAGAGAGAGGATAATTTTCAGTATGCTTATAGTTAGATTATCTTACTGGAAGTATACTAAAAATTAAGTTATCCACAAAGGACAACATCTAAATGTACGGTATTGATCCCCGTATTCGTAGACATAAGATTTTATTTAAAATCAAAACACAACTATGTTAATATACACGAACGATGTAGATAAACAACAAGTCTTCTGAGTCTGGTGGAAGAGGATTCAAGCTTTTATAGTCTAATGTTTATGAACACAACATGGATATTTACACGAAATTTTTTAGTTCTATCTCTACCAAACTTACATAATTTGCTTTATTATATCTTACTACATTGAAATCTTACTAGTTCTTATTTTATACGATAAGAATTACGGGTGGAACTGTAAGAGATCTATCTGAGCAGGCAGATTTTGGGAGATGTCGAGAAAACAGAGTTACGTGAGGTTTTTCCACCAACAATTTGTATACTGCGGTGTCAATTAGTCCATATCTCATCTTAGATCGTGCCCTAACTGCCTCAGTACGCACAGTACAGGACCTCAATAAGGCCAGTGATAAGCCGATCAGCGTAGCCAGATAGTTGTCAAAAGATGTCTAGAATTGTTCCGACTCGACAAGAAGTAGACCGCATTAAGTTGATATAAAAAAATGGGACCAACTGGAAAGTATACCATTTCAAACAGAAAAATAATTTTTAAAATCGGTTACTTTTTTTTAATTGTAACGTTACATAATTACTATGATACTACTTATAAATAAAACTAAAAATAAAATAACCTAACCTACTTAACTAAAAAAAATAAATAATTATAAATAAAAAATGGGCCGCAGTTCGTTGTCATGTGAAAGGGTACCTAGAAGGCTGACAGCATTGCCACGTTGGATGTCAATGCTTATTCTTTGTCCTAGAAAATTGCCAGCCCTCTGGTCACCCGACACCTCAACCTAAATCGGTTTATATAAGACGGAGTTCTGAGGTAACAAACATTTAGAAAAGAAATACAACCGAATTGATAACCTCCTTTTTTTTATGAAGTCTATTAAAAATAAACGGTCCATTAGGTTATAAAGTTAAACGTAAAAATATATTTCAAGCCCTAAACATATTATTCACAAGCCACAAACGGTGTTGAGCACCCCAGGCAAAGAGAAAAGGTTTTCCATTCATTTCCCCATTATACAGGAAATTTGGACGGACCCCTTAAGCCATACGTCGGTTGACATGCATTGTGTCCATGATTAATGATTTACCGCACTTTTTATACAAAAAGGTCTTATATTTTTTATAGCCGTTTTTCTAATGTCACGATGAAAACGCATCTACCTCGAGCACGCGACTTAATTTGAATTTATGACGTTTTTAATTATGCATTTATTTTATGTTTGGAAAGTGAAAGTTTAACGACCTTTTTATATCAAGAAACTACCCCAACCCTTTCAAGCATGTTTCTTTTGTTACATTAAGTTTATTTACCTTTAAAAATTTGTACTTTATTTTTTTTATGGAAAATCACCTTAAATGGATGATATTTTCATAGTCCAAATATTGACAAATAGACTTTTTGTATTTCTTTATTTGGACGGAGTAGTTTTAGGCTAGCATTGGTTTTCATTTGTTAAAGCTTCCAGACAGTCATCTTAACACAAGATCCAAGTTCATAAACAAAGTATACTTTATCAAAAATATGCTTAAATTATTCTCATGTCTAGCTCCGTGGCGCAGCGGTCAACACCTGCCTGCAACACGGAGTGACCGGGTTCGATCCCCGGCCAGGTCAAAATGGAAAATGATCTTTTTCAGATTGGCCTGGGTCTTGGATGTGTACCTATATATGTATTTGTTATAAAATATAGTATCGTTGAGTTAGTATCCCATAACACAAGTCTCGAACTTACTTTGGGGCTAGCTTAATCTGTGTGATTTGTCCGTATATATTTATTTTATATTTATATCACATATTTAAAAGTTAAAGTTTTTTAAGTTTATATCGTTATACATTAAAAGTTATGTAAAAATTAAATCACACATACGTGGGTATCTTTCATCGCGCAAAAAGTGCGGTGATATCATCAAAATTAACGAGTTAACATCATGTACAGTTTAAAAAACAAAAAAGTAAGTACAAGCGAAAGGAACCCGTCATTTACTTTCTCTGTCACACAAAAACACGTGTTACTGGCATCAAAGAGATAATGGAGGCAAAACAAGCTGGCTAATGTGCTGTATTGAGTTTCTGTACAAACACAGTGATGGCAGCGTGCCCTAGTGTCGTATATCAGAGCATGTGGAGGTCATGAATAGATCCCATTTGTTTGTTCAGCTATGGGATATAGGAAAACACGGTTCAGTTAAATGTTTTGACTTTTATTTTGGATGTTATACTCGCTACAAACGGGCGTAACAATCCTGATGCTTTGGAAGAAAATAGTAATTTGTTTACCTTGAAAGAAAATGCCAAAATCTTTGCATATTTTTAAATGTGTTAGATGCATATTGCATGCCTACAGTCACGGGCTATGTAAACACATCGGTTTTTAAGTCAATGAAATAAGATTTAAAATTCATTTTAGGAAGTGCGACACTCGTCTTCGAGCGATTTTTGGATGGAAAAATCGCTCGTTTACGACCGGCGTCATTTCAAAAATAGCCTATGTATAAGATAGTTAAGAACAGATCAATTCAAGCTGTACCCACTTAAAACCATTTGCCTGCCCGAATATATGCCCTAAAAACAAATAAATCAAATTATTTAAGGTTTAGTTTTGTTGAATATATAACTCGATATAATCCAAGGAACAATAAAAGATATTTTTCGATTAGCCTTAGCATTCTTTTTAATAGGTATTCTTCTTGTAAGAAGACACAGGACAGGGCCCTTTAGCTTCAAAGGAGATTATAACAGAGATCTTTCTTATTTTCGCAAGTTTGTCTTGCTTTCCTTGTCATCATCATTATTTTAGCCGTAAGAAGTTCACTGTCAGTCAAAGTTCTCTCCCAAGGATTCTTCGTTCCATGGGAGCATATTGCCATACAATGCTGGGCAGGCGGGTTGGCGAGAGCTTTCCTACTATCTTCTGACATAGCCTACCGCAATTATCAATTTATCTCGGAAATGTATTTATCTGCAAACTAATTATGTATGAGTAGTAATAATTATGTATACTTACCTAATACGCGTATGTGTTACAAATAGTAAAAGGTTACTAGGTATGACTAGCTCCGTGACGCAGCGGTCAACACACCAGCCTGCGACACGGAGTGACCGGGTTCGATCCCCGGCCAGGTCAAGATGGAAAATGATCTTTTTCAGATTGGCCTGGGTCTTGGATGTGTATCTATATATGTATTTGTTATAAAATATAGTATCGTTGAGTTAGTATCCCATAACACAAGTCTCGAACTTACTTTGGGGCTAGCTCAATCTGTGTGATTTGTCCGTATATATTTATATTTATATTTACGATTTGTTCGAAAATAAGTTTTTCTGTTAATCACACTGTAAAATTATTTAAGTCAATACCTATATAGATTACACAATCAGTTTTTATGAAAATGTTCAGTAAATTGTTTGTGAAAGTTGTATAGCGCAGACAAAGACGTTTGAAGCTTTCGTGAACGTCGAGTTTCCTCGGCCAGCTTCCTGTTGACTGATACGCCGGCACGCGACTGTTTTTGTACATTGCCGAGAATTTAGTTCAAAATGGAGATTTCTTGCTTAGCTTCGCAGTCTTATAAGAAGAATTTTTATGGTGATATTTACTTACGGTTTATGGTGGGATGTGTATCTCTATTTGTCTCGTCTAAGCGTGTTCAAAATCAATTGTGTTGCATCGGACGGAGCCTAAGGTTCATTCTTTAATTCTTTTCGTGTCAGAGGCAAACCTCTTTTCTGTTTTATTTTCTGTTCTCTCCAATTACCATTGGTTTCGTTACCATAGTTTGTTTATTCTATTCATGCTGTAAAACGACTTTTACACCCTAACTCTATGATAGTATATGACTCAGTACATTAAAAAATACGGAACCCTCAAAAATGCGGTCATGGGATCCCCGTCAAAAAAGGAAGTTCACAACGCTTTTCCTTCAACTCCAAATGATATTCGAAATAAAATTCGTATATATATTTTTATAAATTATAACCAAATAATTAGGTTCAGCTTTAATATTCATCATCATCATCATCATCAGGTCCTTTTTAGTCTCCACTAGGAGCACGACCCTTTCTGTACTACTAGGGCCATACTTGGCCAGAGCAGCCAGAGGACTTGGCCTACACTCTCCACGCTGGCCGGACGGGTTGGAGAGGTGTCTTAGATGTTTATAAGCTTTGTTTAGCTTGTATTTCCTAAGTCGCCTTCTACGACATCCACGGGAAGACTTGGAGTGGGCCTATTCTACTCTGCCGGATACCACACGGCTACCGGATACCACACGGCTAATATTCTTTAATAACTAATGAAAGAAGCAAACTAACCCTAACCTAAGCCAACACAATACTGCTACTGACGGCGAGATTGGTCATGAAAATTCGTAATTTCCTATGTTATTTGAAATTCATCGAAAGAAAAAATGTTGAATGTACCAGCTGCATCTCTTCCCGCGCAGATCGTAACAGCCGATCGAGGGAATGGGCGAATCTGACGAATTGTTTAGTAAGTGATGCGGCTAGCAACCCATCACTATTTTGATTCCATTTTCCACCCACCAACATGCTAAACGGGACTTTAAGGTCTTAAAGATCTGAGTTCTGTCTACCCCGTAAGGGAAAAAGACGTGATTCTATATATGTATGCATGTATTTGAAATTCGACTCGCTAGCCCGCACATAGAGGTAGATGTACTTCATGATATATGAACGTGCTAGCTCTTATATAGCCGTTACTATTGACACTTTCTCTGCCTGGCCAGACATAAAGAACTCTGTTCTTACAAAACTAGTAACAAACTTTATATTTTATAGTAGTTGCCACGCGTGCTAGCCAAGCAATGAAAACTCTCAATTTTCCGCATGAAGTATAATTTTAGAAATATCCTGACAAATCGTTTTTATAAGGTGAACCAAAAGATAACTGCACAAAGCCTGCATCTACATAATCGATGGCTTATTGGCATTCCCCTTTTACTTCTAAATTGCAAATTTTCCGCACGATTTCGTTCCGCCGAATAAATTTTCAACTCGCAAAACGGCACGGAACTATTTCCCGTATTTCTTACCCGTTTTATTGTATTTTCTTTTGTAAGTTCCGCTTAGTTTCTCTTTTTATATCATTCCACGCGATTGTATGCCTGGAATAGAATTAAAAATGTAAAATCACGAAATATTTCTGAAATTTCCTGTCGATGTTTTCCTAGAATCAAAATTACATGTAAACATATGTATGACTATACAATCTACTTATATTAAAACGAGAAACATTTTATTTCTGTAATTTGTTACAAATACTTTAAAGAGATAAACAGTTCCATGATCGCAGAGACTCCCTTCACGGAATTTGGCCATGAAAGGGGTCGGAGAGTCATAACTTTCTCAATATATATAATAGCAAAATTTGAAAAATGGCGAACAATGTATCCTCCAAAAACGAACATCGTTTCAAAATGAATCGACATAAACCAGTCTTGTTTATAACAATAATAAGAATTGTTAAATCTTTCTTTATCCTTCCTATTCATCACAATTATTTCCGTACTAAGTAATTGACTAATTATTTAAGAACGGCCCGGCTCCTTTTATTATAATGTAGGTACGAGTAGCATGGCGAAGCTCCTGAAATTTATTGTTGGCGGGGCCTTTAAATAAGGTTTGTTTAGTAAATAATGTTGAACGTAAACAGGTACCCATTTTTTCGCAGTAAATTTTCATCATTATTCGTAAATGCCACGAGGAAAGGACGTTCCTTTGAAAAAGGCATCATCATGTCAATCTCATGAAGTCCACTATTGGACAGCCTCTCCCAAGGATTCTTTTTTCCACCAGATAAACTGCCATACTCACTTCGCTTGGCAGGCTTCTGTGCATTCGACGCTGTTGCCCATTGGAAGCATTTTTAAGCTTGGGAAGTATAGAAATTTGTTAGATTTGGGAAGCGAATAAAGGTACCGGACACTCACATGGATTAATGGGGGGAAAGCAAGTAGCAGCTCGGGATGCCGCGCGTGCATATATATTTTATATGTCTTTTTATTTTCGTACACAATGTATATTTTTACATGATTCAGACTCTTTTTATTTATTTTTATGAAAAATTAATAGTTATAAGTCATAACAAATGCTAACAAAAAATATATACAACTTGTAAATTAATCTCTGATGCTTCTTTGAAAGGAAGGCTCAGCCTGACAGAATGAAGAATTTGTCCTATGTGGCCAATGGTGGGAGCTCGAAAATAAAATCCAAATTGGCCGCCCCGAATACTATTTGTATGAAAATTTTTAGTTACTAGCATTGGTACCACTTATTTGTTGTAGGTATACACACGATATACCATACATCAATATCAATCATCTGTTTAATCATTCAGAAATTATGGTGGAATAAACCAAATAAAAAAATTTTTTTTAGGGAGTTCTTGGCGGGAATTTCAACGGACTGCACGGTTTTTGTTTCGGATTGTTTTGCAAATTGTTTCTAGTCGTGTTTATAATGTGAGTTAAATATGTCATTGTTTATGAACAATGTATAGAATAACTAAAATAAAGTGTCATGGTGCGGCTGTAGTGAGATTTACTTAGCGGGCTGGTGTTTGTTCGCCTTGCTCCGTCGTTTATGATCAAACCAGTGGATTCGTGGAAATTGTCACCAAGGGCTCATCATTTTGTTGATAAACAAGAATAAAGAATAACTAGACACTGGCTAAAATAAGCTTCTGAATGAAGTTTGATGGCTAAATATAAAAAAAGAAAATATAACCTTTTTTAAAGTCAGCTAAAAATGTTGTAAATCTAACGAACACTTGAGAGTTGTACACTACATCTGAAAATTTCTTTAACTCGTAAATAAAGTAAACAAAATAAAAGTTTAAGAAAATCATAAACGTTTTATCGTTGAAATAAAATGGAGCACTAAATATCTACATCTCGTTTTGGTTGAGGAGTCACGTGCCTCTCGTCCGCATTTTATTGCATAGATTTATGATGCCGACTTTAAGGACGTAGTAGAATTGTTGGTAAGTTGTTGCTTGATGGAACTATCTTTCCTAAATATCATGATCCGTCTAGACTAATGTGCAGGTTACAGAAATTATACACGACGTTCCCTCAAAGGGGTGACTCAGTCCATCAATATGAACATCTTTTCCTATGGGACCAATGCTGGGAACTCAAAAAAAATCCGCCCGGCCAGTTTGTTCGAAAGTTGTTCATATGAATGGTCTGTGTCATCCCATTAAGGGAACGTCGAGGGTACATTTACACGCTGTATAATACAATTACATATATTTATATATGTATCTTTGTAGATATTCTAATAAAATGTACACATAAATACAAGACACAGATTTATATGACTTAGGTCAGTTAAAACATTGTAGAAATTGTTGGTGGGTAAATAAGAACGTTGATAGAATTATATTTCCCACATATTAACATCTATTTATCCATTTCAGCTATGGAAAAACTACAGGTTACAGAAATGACATTTCTATTTATGTACATGGTACTCTATTTATTATACACATAGATATAAACATGACAAAGAAAAATTTATGACTGCTGACTTAAACGACAATAAAATATGTTGGTAAGGTAGTGTTTAATAAAACTATCTTACCTATCTTCCTCATCTGATGAAATATGTAGTGAGATTACTGTAACGATCTGTTTCAAAATAGGAGCGGCACTTATTCGTAAGCTATGCTACTGATAGAAACAATACTATCAAAAATCTATTCCTCAATATAATATCCATATAAGAAAAAATTGGTTATGTATGTAAATAAAAATAATACAGTGCCAAGCAAATATAAGGAAAAAATAAAGTCCTGTTAAGTCTGTAAAGTCGGTACACGGACGATAGATTTACGTGAAAACGATGGAAGAGAGATAGATGCGTCACAAGCCAAACGCTTACGCCGATCGTGCATCCTTATCGATTGTGTGTGACTAGCTCCGTGGCGCAGCGGTCAACACGCCAGCCTGCGACACGGAGGGACCGGGTTCGATCCCCGGCCAGGTCAAGATGGAAAATGATCTTTTTCAGATTGGCCTGGGTCTTGGATGTGTATCTATATAGGTATGTATTTGTTATAAAAATATAGTATTGTTGAGTTAGTATCCCATAACACAAGTCTCGAACTTACTTTGGGGCTAGCTCAATCTGTGTGATTTGTCCGTATATATTTATTTATTTATTGTCACGTGCTTTCGCTTGCACATGGAACGTAACACTTTTTTGTGCGTGCAGCCGACTGTCATTGATTTATAAGACGTTGTCACGTCCAAAGTTTACTCGATAAAAACTAAAAACACGGCTGCTCTCTTAAAAATACTATTCAGTATCACTTGCCTTCTTCCACCCTTACACCCCGGACCCTTACAGCCTTTACACCCATCCTTACATAACGGATTCTAACAATGCTACAAGAACTCTATCATAGAAGAAAGCTAACAAACAAGGCTATCATGTATAAAAATCACATACATGTTTACCAGCACGTCATTCCACTAAATCAGCGAATAACCACCGAATATCTCTGAAATCTCTGAATATCTCCCGTTCTCCCGTTATGATTTCATCTGGCTATAATACAATAAAACCCAACTCAAATTCAGCGCACTAAAAATTTCCCGAATAACATTTGGAGAATCAAACGTTTTCCAGCAAAATTTGAATTTAGGGCTCGCAGCCGAGAGTAAAAACTGCGAAATGAAGTCGCGACAATGTTGCCATCTTAAAAATTCACAACTCAATTTTCCGGAAGCAACAAATTCCGTTACAATAAATTGTCTGTGACTCTTTTACACGTTGATAACAGTAAAAATGTCATAAAACTGGCATACACAACTTTTAAGGATATGAAGAACATATTTTACACGTAACATTTACGTTATTGCAGTACAGTGCAGTAAGGTGCCTATAAAGATATCTTTCTGCATTTGATAGCAAACCAGGCACTTAGAAAGTTCTGCGATTAACAATTTTTGTCTATGGAACACTGGCTGGTTCTGGTGATTGGTTTGGCAATTAAAGCTATGAAAAACACGATATTCCACATTCGATTTTCCCATAACCAAAACGCATTCTTTTTAATCTATGGTCCCCTGTGTGCACTGTGCATATATAAGCGATAAGACAAATAAATGTTTCAGACTAGACTGGAAATATAATACACTATCCTGACCCCAATGTCGTCAGTATTATTCAACTCATTCAAATTTCTTCATCAAATTCTATTTTTTGTTAAACATGTTTATCTTCAATATTTTTTTCTGAAATAAGTCCTACAAAGACAACAGTGGAATCATATTTCAAATTTACATAGTAAACAAAACTTAAATTGAATTCGACTGGCTAACATAAAATGAATTTAATTTGATTTTGGTAATATAAAAGAAAACAGTTACAATAATATTGGCTAGCTCCGTGGCGCAGCGGTCAACACGCCAGCCTGCACACTATCCACGAGTGCCCGGGTTCAATCCCAGGCCAGATCAATATGGAAAATGATCTTTTTCAGATTGGCCTGGGCCTTGGATGTGTATCTATATATGTATTTGTTATAAAATATAGTATCGTTGAGTTAGTATCCCATAACACAAGTCTCGGACTTACTTTGGGGCTAGCTCAATCTGTGTGATTTGTCCGTATATATTTATTTATTTAATATATTAAATCAAGTAAGCAACGTGTGTAGATAATCCTTAAAACTACCAATATTACCATCCTGTTAAAATATTTAATCATATCAATACCGGTAAAAATTATAACTACTCGTATATAGGTCATTTACTGCCCGATAACTTACCACTGCATTCCCATAACAATTCGTTTATCTAATCGCTTGTAAACATTGGAGCTGCATTATCTAAATCGTTGTTCGTTATTTACGCGACGTAATCCGGAAATTCACATTTGTCCAAATATAAACAATGCCAAATTACAGTCGGCCAGAGATCAAATGTAACGCAGCAGTTCTAAAAACATCTCTATAACAAAGGAACAAGGTTCTAGTAAACATAAAATGTTACGCTTGATCGCTGATCATACCTCAGTAGACAGAGCTATCCAAACTTTACGAGTACGTCTCACACCACTTGTTTTTTATTTTTTTTAAGTTATATCTAAACTAAAACAGCGATAAATCAGCCTTTGTATCCATTCAGTTCATCATCATTTCAGCCATAAGAAGTCCACTGCTGAACAAAGGCCTCTCCTAAGGATTGATGACTAGCTCCGTGGCGCAGCGGTCAACACGCCAGCCTGCGACACGGAGTGACCGGGTTCGATCCCCGGCCAGGTCAAGATAAAAAATGATCTTTTTCAGATTGGCCTGTGTCTTGGATGTGTATCTATATATGTATTTGTTATAAAAATATAGTATTGTTGATTTAGTATCCCATAACACAAGTCTCGAACTTACTTTGGGGCTAGCTCAATCTGTGTGATTTGTCCGTATATATTTATTTATTTAAGGATTCTTCGTTCCACGTCGGAAACACAAGAAGCCAAAGAATCTGCGCTTACCAACCCGCCTGCCCAACATGGTGAGTATGACTACATGGAAGATATTGCCATATCTTCATATGAGGCTAATGATAAGGCGATCAGAGTAGCCACAAAAAATAATACAATGGAACCATGTCGACTCGAAAAGAAGAAGAATATGGCTCCTTACGGGTCGATATTTTACGGCTTTGAGAAACACTGTGAATTTAGGCCTGGCCCGTCCTATTGACGCCTCTACCGCTTTATATGCAAATTGAATGACCCCCAATTGGACGCGACGAAATGACATCTTCACTTTGCGTAATGCCGTAATTGCAACCCTTTGTGGCTATAGCGGCATATTCCGCATATTCAAAAGTATAATGAAATTTTAAATGGAATACAAATCTGCGGTTATTGGATTGTGGAGCAATCACCGCTTCGCTCCGAATATTTCGGTACATTTAAAACAATAAAGTGCTTACTGGCGTATTTTGGATGTGCGTACCGATCCAGACAGGATTGGATTGCGTAAAACTAAGATTTTGTATTGAAATTATTCTACTGTGGAATTTAATTATCTTTTTCATGACAAATTTTGTTTGTGTTATTTTAGGAGGTAAAGTGAAACGAGTAGGTACTATTTTGAAAGAATGGAATAGTTTGTTCTTATTCCTAGTAAATTTAATCTCTTATGCCAAAGTTTAATACAGAATGGTCAGAGATGGCTCAGGATAGGAATTACTGGAAGGAAATGGGAGAGAACTTAGCCCAGCAGTGGGACAATTTAGGTTAATAAAAAAAATATCTCTTAAAAAAACAAAAATGATTCTTAGTAGTAAATAGAATTTCTGACATTCAATGCGAGTCAGGTTTTTAATTTCAATAAATTTATGACCAATAAATAAGTAGGTTACACCGTTATCCACAACAATCTTCGTCAAATTACTACTAGAAAACGATGCACGTTTCTTCAAAAAATTATAAGAAACTTATTAGCGAAATTAATAGTCCTAATGATCATCGGTCTGATGTACATTAACAGTTTAAAGTTTCATTAAATTCCATTTTGTAGCTTTTACGTGAAGTTAGAGCTTTTATATTACAGGATTAGCAATTATCTTCATCATGATCGGATAGTATTCACTAATTACATTAAAATTGAAAGCCATAAAATAATCATTTACTAAACTGTAAAAGGCTAAAATAGAGAAAAGTCTTTTGGAGTGGGATTCAAACGTCTTTTTACCAAATAGAATTGAATTTATTGGAACGTAAATCAGAGTCTCGTTTAATTTACTCGTTAATTATGCGAGGATAGGAGCTCTTATCGACTGAAAACATAAAGCGAAGCAAAGTCAGCCTATTTCAGAAAATCGAGTCCATTTTCGTTTAACGGTTCGCTTCCTGAAAATAATGGAGTTGAGTTCAAGGCAGTACGATAAGGTTGTTGCAGTAAATTAAAAGTTAATTGTATAACAAAAGCCGTGTTTGCGCTAACCACTCGATAAGCTGGCTTTAAGGTTCACTTCCTTTGTGAAATTAACTTTTGTTATTGGTGCCGACGTAATATTTTTAATTTTGCAATTATTGAAGCTGGCTAGACATGCACGGAGTTTATAAAATTGTTAGGCCACCTTTAGTCGTAAAATGCAGGCGGTAAATTATACGTTATGAGATAAGCACGCAAAATGTCAAACGATGTAGATACCTGTACTTATTACGACGTCCCTTTTTATTAGTTCTTACGTGACCCGTTTACCTCACGTTAGTTTCATTATCTTTGTTACAATACAAAACATTATTAGTCCATCGTACGTGACAATTAATCTCACAAAATGCATTTATTTAACATTCTAAATTCGTCAACTTTTCAAGCATTTATTCCCGACATTTTCCCTGAAGCACGTCACACGTCGCCGTCGCTGGCGGCAGATCCTGTACATTTCACAAGTTGCCGTGACAGTATACGTACCTAATGTAAGAAATTATTCATGTTAAGTTTTTTCAGATATGGTGTATTAAAAATGTGTGTATATTGACTCTACCATGCTGGTCTGAATGTACCAGCTGCTTCTCTTCTCGCGTATATCGTAAAACCCGATTGAGGGAATGGGCGAAAATCTGAGGAATCATATTAAAAGGCGATGCGGCTAGCAACCAATCACTATTTTGATGTCGCTTTCTCCACTAAATGCCCACTAATATGCTAAATTTGACTTTTAGATTTTAAAGACCTGGTCCCTGTCTACTCCGCAAGTAAAAAAACGTGATAGTATAGTATGTAGTGTATAGGTAGATTTTTAACTATTTTTGCATTAAAGATAATTCAAACTCAAAAGAATCTTTACCATCTTTCTTTAGTCCTCGAAACATTTATTTTTTTTAATTTCCAAACAGAATTTATTTTAAATGCTAAATAAACTCTCATATTTTTTTAGTCTGTATCGCCGTCACGTTCTAAGAAAATTCAGTGTACTATTCTACAATTCCTCTAAATCAGTCATAATCCGCTGATGGATTCTGTACGTTTTATAAGTTTTGCGACAGCTGCATACGTGATGCTAAACTTACTGAAAGAAAATATTTTACAGGTATTTACAATATACACACGGTGTAGGTTTTTGAGTGTGATTGTGCAATACTTATATAGTACTAAATGAGTAATATGCATTTTATGTAAATCTAAAACTTTCCAGTTAGATTTGTCTAGTTAAATACATTTTTACGTAATTTTTGAACGTCCTATAAATTGATGAACGCCGGCTGCACGTTCGAAAATGTGTCACGTTCTGTGTTCGTAGCGCGGAACAAGCGATAACGGCCTAAACGTTCGGCTTGTGACACATCTATCTCTCTTCCACCGTTATCACGTAAAATTTTCGTCCGTAATCCGACTTTACAGACAACCAATTCTTATTCGACTTATTTGTTTGCGATCGCTCTCATCATTTACTTATTTTCGCATCAAAATTATAAAATGCCGCTTCTTTGAATCGTTAAACATTCATGTAACTACATTTCTTAGCAGAGTTTATTCCACGCTTCTATTACCCAGTATCTCAAATCCGGTATATTTTAAGTTATTTTTGCATCATTTTGGATAATATTTTACAGTCTTGGATAACATTTTCAAGTCTACCACAATTCTTAAAAGGATTTATTTTCCATTATTACATAGAAACATTCTGTCTACAAGTCCACATTTTCTAGTACTTTAAACGCAAGTCGCCAGCAGAAATTCCTTGACATTACACAAGTTACCGTAACTGCTGCACGCGTAATGCATATACGTATACTAAAAGAAACGCTTAAATCAAATAATTTTCAGGTAGAGTTTAGTAAAAGGTTATAATGTTTAATGGATTTCAAAATAATAAATAATATTGCATTATAACAATAACATTGTATACTCCATCTTCTAGAACTCTTGATTTCGTTTTCTATTATTTCATAGCTAAATTCAGTCTTCATTTTCTAGTTCTAAGACGTTGCATACGTAAAACGATGAGCAAATGGATATTGATATGCATATATATTAATGGGCATTCATAGGTAAAATATTTGATGCGAAACATATATCTCTTATACCGCCATAGCAAACAGAATTACGCTCTTTTATACCACCATATCAAAATTGTTATGTTGAACAGCTTCAACGCGACTTATGTGATTTTGAGATTTTTAAAATAACCAGTTTTGTAATATAAGTGCATTTTTGTTATATCAACCTACATAGTTTAAAATGTAATCTAAAAACTAAAAAGTAATTAAGTAAATTTAATAGTTATTTTGATTTGTTTTGTTACTACTCTGTCATAAGTTTTAGTAAAGGAGACATTCTTAGTAATAATAACATATCTTTAAAAATATGGATTTATACTTTAAAATATACATCTCAAATAAATAATGTTAAAGGAACTGACTGCTTATGTGAAAAACAACAACTTCCAAGCGCCTCCTCTTCAATAAAGCAGCATATGTGACAAGTAACAATGACTATCTATTTAAATAGAGGAAGTAGAATGGATCTAGTAATTAAAAAAAAATACATGTGGTAATATTATACCACAAGTAAAGAAAAAATTAGAACACCACAAATTTGTAGCTACTTTACAAAAAATGGATTAACAAGCTAGGTAAAAAGAAAATTCATGAGAAAACAATAAGCACGAATTATTGTCAACTTTGTGAATTATGTTTACGTATATGAACCAGAATGACTAAATTATAAAAATTATTTAATCCATCAAAGATAACACTTGATGATCAAACTATTTTATCACCCAACCCAATGCAAATAAAATGTAAAAAGCTTATTAGAGTAATGAAATACAGCGTCAGCTCATTAGTCCAAGAAAACAACTCATAAGTGAAAGTTCCCCGATTCGAATCGAACCTCACTGGGCTTGACTTCTGAGTTGGTAGTCCTAACTGTAACTCTACCTTGACTCAAGTATAATAATTTCTAATGGCCAGAACTTGTTTCCGGTGAAGGAAAACCAACAAGAGTCTAGCTCTTAAATATCATACAGAAGAGACGATATAACCACAGAAAAGAAGACATTAGAAATGGCAAGGGGGCGCTGGTTTTCATAGAAATCACGCGTGATAACACTTCTAATGTGTTTCTCGTTCTGTGAATGTAACATACCAAATATCCACGATGTTAGTATCGCTACACTTGTTTTATCTATCAATATCTACGTCTGTGACACGTCACGATGATGTATTCTCAAACAAACGGTACATTTCCAGCAACACATGAAAAGCGCTCATGCGGCAATACTAAGAGTCAAGTTTTCTGCCGTAGCGAGAGGCGTAAATTCAAAACGTCGTAAAATATGAAAAATATCAGCAAAACGTCGGACGGATGCAGCCATAAAACTTACACCGCGGCCGCTTGAGTAAGTACAAATAGAACAATTTCATTGGGTATGGTGTAGTAGCTATTAAAATGTAGACATCTTATACACCTAATTGTATTAAATAACTTTGATTTGTACTAACTTCATTTCCGTAGGTAAAAGTATTTATGAACACAGGTTGATTTTGAAAGCCCTCAAATCCATCAAATTCCTATCCTTCTACAGCTTAAAAATGCTACTGATGGGCATGCAGTAGCATCGAAAGCATAAAAAGCTAAAACGTACGTCGCCAACGTATTTATTTATTAAAATATGTTTTAAGTATTTTTGTATGTATATTATTGCTATTTAATTTGATTTAATTTGAATTTGGTTAGTTTTTTTTAGCCTGCTTTTGTATCCTACTGCTGGGCAAAGGCCTTTCCTTTTTGTTTCTAAGTGTCCCTGTCAAAGGCAGTCCGACAATCGTTCATATGTGCATCCATGTCATCGCGCTATCTCCTCCTAGGTCTGCCTCTTCCTCGGCGGCCATCTGGTATCCACGTAGTTGCAGCTCTGGCCCATCTGTTCTGTTGCATTCGGTAAACGTGCCCCGCCCAGTCCTATTTCAGCTATGCTGACTTCACACTGACGTCTTTATCTGGGTTTTGGAGCGTAGCGTGGTGTTACAAACCTGATCTAAGCGGCGAACAACGATTATACTACGCTCCAAGGTCCAAAATTTGGTTAGAGTTAATTTTATTTAATTTAATTTGATATGATTTAATTTTATAAATGACAATGTGTATGACTATAGATCTTAGTTATCTGAGTTAAGTGATTTTATTTATTTATTTTATAAATCAAATAAGATCAAATTAAATCATAGAGTTCCTAAAAGACAGAATGTCAAATTATTCATTATACCCAGAAGTGTATATGCTAAATAATTGTAAAAATGGTGAAGTACAAGACTTTGAGGGAAATATTTGTATTTAATGTTGAATTCTGTAATAGGCAATACTATAGTGATACTTAACCAGATAGTAACACTGGCATTTTTCGTTTCTTATAATTCTACTCTGAAACTATACCTCCATACTTAGTGTATAATAGCCAACTGTGGTAGGCAGTTCACGCCTGACTCAATATATACGTAAGTAAATTTTCACTTATAAGCTAAGTCGAATACAAGTGACCCTAAAATAAACTCCATGGTAAATATTCTAATTTCTAAGAAAAATCTATTTGCAGGAATGAATATTTACTCATGTAAAGGCGGCTATTTGAAAACTTGTATGTTGTACATACAGTAATGTTTTACAGAGTAAGTCATCAACTGGGCTTTGTATTTGTGTTACTATTGATTTGAGCTTCAAGCAGGAAGCTCTTGAATTGTTTATACAACCAGTTTCTTACTTATATGCGCATTTCATAGTTTATTTATAGCGCCATTAAGTGAAAACAATGAAAATACATCTGTATTAATGTTTTTAAGTTTCTGCCATTTATATATTAAGCACCGTAACTTTTGCTTATCTGGAAACGAGGAAGTATAGCAACAAGGCTATCTGATTGCCTGATAATTGAAAACCTAAGGAATATGAGTTAGAAAACAAAACTAATAAAAGTCACGTCCTGCTTGTGACCTTTAGTCTATGTACGACTTAGTACTATATATCTATGTACGTATAAACAGGTTCAAATCCCGCCCGCTTGAAATATTTTTCACCATATTTTATTTCTTAATTGAATAAGAGTATATCAAAATAGCATTTTGAATGTAAAAAAAAATAGACAGCTCCGTGGCGCAGTGGTTACCACGCCAGCCTGCGACACGGAGTGCCCGGGTTCGATCCCCGGCCAGGCCAAGATGGAAAATGATCTTTTTCAGATTGGCCTGGGTCTTGGATGTTTATCTATATATGTATTTGTCATAAAATATAGTATCGTTGAGTTAGTATCCCATAACACAAGTCTCAAACTTACCTTGGGGCTAGCTCAATCTGTGTGATTTGTCCGTATTTATTTATTAATTATTTATTTTATAATATACCACTTAAAAAATTTACATTGTTTACAAAATTACTAGAGACTAGACCAAACAGAATAATTTATACTTTGCTAATGTAAACAAAGAATAATAGCTTTCAAGTAAATTTATTTAAGGTACCTGGGTGACCGAGCTCTGCTCGGGAAAGTTGCCTAGGGATGAACCTAGCTAGATCGATTTTTCTCCCCAACGAGCCCACACATAAGTACTCGAAATCGTTAACATTTTCGAGACCCTGATTATACTTATATATAGGAAATATATAGGAAATATACAAGAAATGCTCATTTAACAGAGGGTAAATCTTCAACAACATTGTACATTAAATCCTAATTACCATTTCGTGCCCTGTAATTTTAAAACAATTTGTACGTAATAGCGTATTTTTAAGTCGGCTTTTAAAATTACAGATCGCTGTTATGGGTAGTTAATGCTCAAAACAAACAGACTCATTCAAATCTCAATTACTCAAAAAAACAAAAGTACTCAAATCTGAGCATTCTGAGGTATGATGGATGGACCGCGTGAACAAAGAATGCTCATTCTTCAACTGGCCATGATAGGTGATTATAGCCTCACACGGGTATATCTAGGGTCAACTAATTACATGCGGTTCGTGCAAACATGAATTCTTTTATAAAAATAGCTCCAGATAGATACTTAAAAATGAAAAATGCGAGGAGTAGATATATCATTACTTCATACAAATTTGAAGTGGTCTACTTGGAAATCGCTCAAAAGACTGCGAACCCAAGTGGGTCGCTGTAAAGACAATCTGTCCAGCTTGAAAGTCGACATTTTGCAGAACAATTGGCGAGTATGACTTCTCTCCTCTGACTATGGCATATCTTATTACATGTCCTAGGTGTCCTGCCACCTGCACCTTGGGTGACTTATTTACACTCCGAGAGAGGTATAGGAGAGGCACAATACTGGGCTGATAAAATTAAATCTAAAATCCATCGATACATTATGAAGAAGACTTCATTTAAATAATATGCTGAGCTTTCTTCATACATGGATAAAGCTGCTTGGTTGATAATATTTTAAAAGATGCACTTTATTTTTTTAAATTGCTTTATTTCTTCCACCACCAGTTAGTTTATTACATTTTTTTTATTCTGGATGATCCAGCGATTAACTACGATCTCACCTGATATATAGTGTCAAGGAAAACCTCCTGTGGCAAGATTCCATTCCTTAGCCGTCCGCAAGATGAACGAAGAGGAAAAGCGCTTCGTGCGAGCTGGTGGTATATACGGGTACACTTTCACCCCGTCGAGTAGACTGATGCCGGAAAAGTGTGGGTATATAAGTTTGTGGAGTTCGTTTAAACCAAAACTATTACTTTAAACGACGGCAAAAATTGCATGCGTAATATTTGACGGTGGCGGGGACTAACGGACTTATTTTTTTATGATTTTTTGTGAGGACCGGCCCAAAAGTGGTACCGCTTGATTTTTTTTCTTCAGGACACACAGCTGCCAGAACAATGGATTTTCTGAACAATTCTGGAATTCAACTGGTGTCTCATGCTCCTTACAGCCCAGACCTGGCTCCGTGCGATTCTTTCCTCTTTCCAATGCAGGAAAGGAATATTTAAAAAAACAATAAATAATATATATCAAAATATTTAGTAGTTTTTATACAGCTAAAAACTTTCAGAACAGCCGACTTAGTGGTTGGGCGCTGGCCAGCAATAGTTTACACATAAAGCAATTTAAGTTCCGCAAAGTTACGCCTGAATCAATTAATTATAATACTAGGGTTTAATAAATATTTTAAAGATGTTTATGTCTCTGCCTATTACCACTTTTGTTTTTTTCTAGCTAATTATGCAAACGGCCGGAAAAGTAATGATATACTTTCCGTAACATTATGATTGACTAATCTCCATTTCCACGGAGATGGAAATGGAGATTTCCATCTCCGTGGAAATGGAGATTAATAACTAATATTCCAATTTGAACTTGGAATATTAGTTATTCCAAGTTCAAATTGGAATAACTAATATTCCAATTTGAACTGTAACCTGTTGAAGTTAGACGAGGTAAAAATATTAAAAATTCATACAAATAAAAGGAGAAATGGCGCCTTCTAGTGTCAGAAGCCAAGATCTCTTTGGCATTTTGCGCCATCATCGCAGTAAATAAGTACAAAAACAGGACTTTTATTAACCGAGCGAATAAGAAGCGTGAGAAGGGGTCTTCGCTTCAACTTAGGCAAAAATTCCTTCGTATGTCCGGTTGTCCGTCTGGCATCCTCTACTGGTCGCATTTCTGAACCGATTCTCGTAAAATTTGTGAGCAAGTTTGTTAATTGCATAGTTTTTGGAAATATATAGCCTATGGTGCAAAGGACCATTGTAAGTTCGACTTTATAAGACTTGCGAGATCTACGTCTTAGAGCCACTAGTTATACACAGTTTCTTTGTCCCATTAATCCGTATTAGCTTTACACCATAACTCAACTTTCAGCATGCATTATTCGCCCGAAGAGTGCCATAAAATTTAGTTTAACCGGAGTAACTTATTCTTAGCTCATTCGGTGCAATTTCCTATGCAAATTTAATTGTTCCCGAGGACCACGTAAATCTGTGCTCTTGTTGGAAAGTTAATTACGGGCCAGGCTGCTCGCGATTAACGGAGCTTGCTTTTGTTGTGTCTACATCGAAAAATGAAGGCGCTGAATGATATTGCTCGAAGCGGGAATGAGATTTGAAGCGGGGATTGCAATAGGTGGATTATCTATTTATGTAATCCTTTATCAGAGCATTTTCTGCTCTATCCGGCAGAGTAAGTCTACAACGACGCTTTCCTTGGAGCTCGCTATTACAACAACATGTTAGTTTTTGTAATAGCGAGTTACTACTTAATTAGTCTTGCTGTTCGTCAAGGTAAAAAAATGAGTTAGTTTTGCTGGCGTGCATTTGTAATCCGACTTGAAGAGAAGGGTCACAAACCACACGAGATGAAAACTAATTACTAATTGACAGTCAGGCCTTATTCAGCTGTATAACGAATACCACATGCCATCCAATGATATAGGTACCTATGACGTAAGAGATTACTAAATAAAATAAAGCTGAATGTACCTAGGCTCGACAACCCGCCTGCCAAGCATGGTATGTCATAGCCTCCAATGAAACGAAGAAAGTATCCTTGAGAGAAGCTTTGGTCCAACTGTGGACATTTTACAGCTGAAATTATGACAATTCTTTACAGACAAAAGCTTTGGTTTTCATCTATCAACCTTTTAGTGAAATCATTGAACATTTTTTGATGTAGGTACTTATTAACACAAGTTTTAAAGTGAGAATGTTACATAATTCATACAATTAGAATAATATATTATATAGTTCCAGTATCAACATCATCATCAGGTCCTTTTAGTCTCCACTACAGGAGCACGACCCTCTCTGAACTACTAGGGCCATACTTGGCCAGAGCAGCCAGAGGACTTGGCCTACACTCTCCACGCTGGCCAGATGGGTTGGAGAGGTCTCTTAGATGTTTATAAGCTTTGTTTAGCTTGTATTTCCTAAGTCGTATTCTCGTCCTATTCTACTCTGCCGGATACCACACGGTTCCAGTATAAGACGAGCAAATACCACACTCAAGTACATTGTAAAGACAACCGTAGCGGAATTTTAAATAAAAAATACTATTTTCCTCATTTATTACGATTAAAAATCATAGAATATTATAACGTTCCAAAAATCAAAAGCAATAGAATCGAACAAGAGCTTCGACTACTTTTACGACTCTGACAATGTCGTTTTAAACAATAAAGTGCGATCCGCACTGCGTCAACTTTGGCAAAAACCCAAGTTCAACAATGTCAACATCAACCCGGGCCTTCAAACTTTTCTCATAACGCATATTCGGCCACATGTTATAATGTAGCACCCAATCAGAAAAGTTGTTCCCCATGTGTGTTTCGAGTTCTTTTGTGTGTCTTATCGGAAGGATTATTATATTTACCCAAACTAAAGTTACTGTTGACATTTTACCCAAACATCCTATTTCATTTAAAACTAGCTTTCGCCTGCAACTCCGCTCACATAAATGTCGAATCCTCGGTAACGGTACGGTCTTCTTTGTGGGATGAAAGTTACAAGACGTGGCCAACACTCAGTGTCAGATTTTTCAAGCTTTCTAAAGGCATCCGACTGCCATATTAGGCCTCACAAGTCTAAACAGCTAGTTTTCTTATAAGAATGTTATACATCGTACAAGGTTTCCATTTTTTCTATGTCCAGTTTAAAAAGTGATGATGTAACTACATCATCACATTTTCATCACTTTTTTTTCCTAGTTTGTATATAAACTAATATTGGCAAAAAGTTTTATCACTCACCAGTTATGTTACCAACATAGTAAACTTTGGTATTTATATCCTTCAGTATCACTAGTCGCTTTCCACAAAAATAGTCATAAACATACAAGAATAACGATAGTAAAAAAATATGTCATCTCTGAAGCGACAAAAACAAAAGGCGCTTGGATCTTCCGCTGCCGCAGGGACGCGCGACGCTCGGCGCCCATCGTTTGTAATCAATGAGTAAATACTTGTAACTAGAGATATTTCTAAAATCATTAACTCTACCTATATTGTATATTGTTGTACAGTGTATAATTTTTATTTGCTATCGAATACTATTTCTTAGCCCGCACTATGGTTAACGTTCGAGTTTTCACACACATAATACAGATTAATAAACAAATAGGTATGTGACATTAAGGTATGTACGCTATATTTTTATTAAGCTAGTAACTCATTCTCATTACGTAGGCTTAAGTCTTGAGTCAAACACAGAGTGAGATGGAGGTCAAACGCACTCAAATTTAAGATTAAAAAAAAAGTCAAATTAATGTGTGACAAGACATTGGGCGAAAATGTGAGAAATCATGTTAGTTGGCGATGCGGCTAGCAACCGTTTTCTATCTACACACGTATGCATGTACGTATGTACATGACATTGGACACGCATTTTTTAACAAATGTTCAAATGGCTTTATGCGTAAATTCGTAAACTACACATCTGTGAATAATGAAGCTTTGCTTTTAGCTTTATTCATGTTCTTCTGGTTGTGGCGTGAAGAAACGACTTTATTCTATTATCCAGATTGTTCTCGCCTCTGATGCCAAAGGGGTACATTGTAGCTAGTGTGATATTTTGCCCGCCAACTAACTTTATGAGATATGTGCTTGCTACAGACAATGCTTTTATGGCACCACGGTATCTATTATGGACGCTGTTTGTCTTCATTTATTACACCAACTTTGTTGTACTGTATCGTAATATTAAAAAAAATGCCTTTCGTTTCGCTAAACTTTATCTATATTTACTTACTTAGGTATAGATTTTGCGTTATATAATGGTGCAATAGCGTACTATTAAGTAAATATGCTAAATATCTCAGGATTCTTTAGATATGATTGGAGATGGGAACCGGGAGAAACTACGATCTAATGGTATAAGTTAATCTAATGTGTGTAGAAGAGAGAAGGGTACCTAGAAAAGGAGACAAAAACAGGTTAACGATATATTGAAATCGAGAACATTATGTACTGTGTCTTCCCTACAGGAAAATGTAGGAGTAGGTTATAAGTACAGTACGAGAGAGCGGGAACTAAAATAACACTTTCTACTTATGTAGTCTAGTTAGTAGGCACTACTAATACGTTTCAATACCTTCATTCCCCACCCAAATCTAACTTATTCCTATCCTTTCCCAGCTTAAAATAGCATGCAGCAGCTTCGGAAGCAATAGTAGCCAAAGAAACTGCACTCGCCAACCCGCCTGCCAGGCGTGGCGAGTATGACAATATCCTCCCATGGACCTTTGTCCGGAAGTGGACTGGCTAAAATGATGATGAGAACAGTATGAGAGAGCAGGGACTAAGGTAACACTTTCTCCTTGCCCTCCGATTTCTGGCTAGCTAACGTATATAAAATAAAATATTTCTGGCCATATATCAATTCTAAGTCAGAAGATATAGATTCTTCACGTAAAAAAAAGTTACTAGTCAATAAGTCTAGACTTCAAGTGGAGGTATTCTTCTAAATAGAATTATGGTACGAGTATCTTATCTTTGTAAGCTATGAATACAGATATTTAATTACAAGCGAATCACGCAACCACAACGACAGTTATTCGAATTACTATGAAATTCATCCAAATTTAGACAAATGATACTTCGACAAACGTCAATCAAGTAACCGCACGTCAATCGTTAACTTCAATTGGTAACCACAAGTAACAGTAGTAGTTCATTTGTCACGGTCACTTTAAGTTATACTTCAAACAAATGAGGTAGAGAAAGCTTATTAGTCCAGCGGATATGGAATAAGTATAGTGATTTGTTATGTTAATAGACCACCTGAGGCGACTACTTGCGCTACTTCGTAAGATCAAATGACGAGGACCTTTGATGTAGTTAGTAAAAAATACTCATGTTCGAACTATCTCTATATTTGTACGTGATTAATTGGTGTTGAAAAACACTTAACGAAAGTCCTGTACTAAGTTTCTAAATAAGTATGCTTATTTGTGATATCTACATTTGTATTGCCTTGATTTTGAATAATTTAAATGGGGAAGTTGCACACATTTTTTTAAAGAGCTCCAAAAATAGGCATCAGTCTACGATTTCAGTATAAACTAATCTTGTCAACCCAAAATATCTTAAAGATAAGAATGTCCACAGAGTCACATTTTTTTCGTCTGGGCGTAAACGGGCGTCAATTATTTCGCACTCACGCATTTGGTATAAATATTTTGTCCGCGTGATATGCGGACTTTTGACAGCTCCATGGCGCAGTGGTTAACACGCCAGCCTGCGACATGGAGTGCCCGGGCCGGGGGTCGTCCCCGGCCAGGTCAAGATGGAAAATGATCTTTTTCAGATTGGCCTGGGTCCTGGATGTTTATCTATACATGTATTTGTTATAAAATATAGTATCGTCGAGTTAGTATCCCATAACACAAGTGTCGAACTTACCTTGGGGCTAGCTCAATTTGTCTGATTTGTCCGTATATATTTTTTTTTATTTATTTATGTGGGTAGTAGTCCAAATATAGTTTCTAAGGTTTTCAAAAATTGTAACGACGTCTTTTGGAGAAAATGTGCCATGCAGCTTGTTGTCGCTTCTTCTGCACTCCGCTTTGGAAGCGGCATTAAACTTAACCATAAGTAAAATAAAGACGTCAAAATTTTTTTGAAAAGTGAAACATTACAATTAATAAGTGTTCAAAGTAACCTATATTGAATAAACGTTTTGAATTCGAATTTTGATCTATGCACAGAATAATAATTATGTCTTAATCTCTTACTTAGTTCAAAAACCATATTCCGTATATGAAGACTCATTCCTAAATATTCATTCTTTACTATTTTAATACTGGAATGTAGTTCTAATTATAGAACTCTTCATAAGGGAAGCTACACACGACACGGTACGGTTTCATCACTACGATGATGGCGCGTCTAATTGGAGCAGTAAATTTAAATAACACTGACACTTCACGTCGACTGCAGCCCTAATTGAGAGAGAGAATCGTAAAAATAATTTTATTCGTCTCATTTGTAGCCAGCTTTTAATTTTATTTCTTTTACGGTTAGTAACTTGATTGGACACATTGAAAATGTCGATGCGGACTTAATTTTTGAATCTATTACAAGTGTGAAGTTTCCAGGTTCTATTAAGCTGGGAAGTGCTATTAAATTAGTATGGTGTGGGTAATTAAGGTTGAGTGTCTTCTGTGTTTCGATCGTCAATATGTATTTTTAACGGATTGACGAAAATTATAAATTTTATGATACACCAGTTTAATTCTTAATCAAGCAATGCCTCACATTTTCCTATTAATATAAATACGAGTATAAGGGACATATCACACAGACTGAGCTAGCCCCGAAGTAAGTTCGAAACTAGTGTTATGGGATACTAACTCAACGATACTATATTTTATAACCAATACATATATACCCTGGTTTTTAGATAAACGTCTAAAAACCAGGTCAATCTGAAAAAGATCATTTTCCATCTTGAACTGACCGGGGCTCGAATCCAGGACCAATGCTTTGACAGCCTGGCATAGTGACCCTAAGCCCCGGGGGTCCTCATATAATTTTTAGTCATGCAACCAACAATCAAAGTAAGATTTTACGATATTCAAATGTATTAAAAAGTGTTCCGCAATTGTAAGTTTCGCGGTAATGACTCTATGATGGTCTAAGAGCGCGACCTATAAGCGCATGATCCCAGGTTCAAACCCTGCCTGACCTATTCTCTGAGTTTGTAGACGCTAAACTTTGTTTAGCTTGTATTTCGTAAGTCGCCTTCTACGACATCCAGGGGAAGAATTGGAGTGGTCCTATTCTACTCTGCCGGGTACCACACGGCGTCAGTATGTAGACTAATCTGACTCAAGTAACCTGCTTTCGGTGAAGGAAAACAGCGTGAGGCGACCTGCTCGCTAGATGATGATCCAATAGTGTGTAAAATGGAGAAGGCAATGGCACACTTCATAATTTCTTGCCAGAAAAAGTCATATCGTGCGCTCTTATTGTATTTTTGCGTTCCTGTTATATAATCATACATATATATCCACTCAATGACAAAAGCCTACCTCTTAATTATCAGTGAGTTATAGTCTAAGTTTCACAACCCGAACACACAGTTTTTAAATTAATTTAAAATTTTACTTAAAAACTTTAAAATTTTAAATTACTGTCACCGAAATGAATAATTACTCTACTTTATTCCTAATGTTATTCTCAAAATACGCGAACCAAATTCGCCTTCTTTTAGAATAACAAATTCTGATATCAATATAAAGATGAAATAAGGAATACAAAAATTAAGCTCATATTTTCATTTTGATCATTGAAGAGACTTTAAATATAGAATGGATTCTGCTCGTCAAAATAAAGCGAGTCGTGTCCCAATCCCAACGCAAATAAGGGATGGAACAGAAATTTAATGTGACCGCTAATAGCTAATTTCCCGCGGGAGCTTCATTTTCTGTGTTATCCTCAGGACACAAACTTTGTAACTCCACAGCGAAGAGATAACCTGAAAATTACGAATAGGGATTATTGTGCATTTAAGCTTTGTTTGATGAAGTTTGAGATACGCATTGAAGTTTTATGTCAAAAGTCTACGTTTTCCGTTTATAGTATTCAACTTGCCGTGTGATCTCCAGCCTAATAATACAGATCCCATGGATAGGCAACTAAATGGACAAGGGCCTACATCCCGTGCAAAGAAAGCATTCCCAAGAAGGGTTCGTGTCCGACAGCGGCTAGCCCTAAAAATAATCCGAAACTTTTACAGCATGGATAGTTTAAGACTTACATGCTGTCCCGACCTCACATAAAGTGGGATGAGGAAAAAAAGAATAAGAAGTATTCTACTATGACTACTTGATGTTAGTTCAAGCCTCATGCTGTGTAAAGGATTCTTGACTTATCGTAACGATTATCTACCTAGCTAGTAAGTAACATTCTCAATTGCACTAAACAACTATAGTGAATAGAAAACTATGTCTTCTCGATGTTTGCCTTCACTAGAAACTAGTTGTTGGCAAAATGATCATCAAATCATTTAAGTATACTTAAGTAAGGGTCCATAATATTTTCTTTTTTATAATTTACCTGTTGTTCGGGGCGTTTTGACATAAAAATATTTTCTTACTAGCTTTCGCCCGCGGCTTCGCTCTAATGATCATTAATGTCGATCCCTCGGGAACAGTACTTTTTCCCGGGATAGAATATACCCTATGTCCTTCTCCGTACCCCAAACAACGGGTATGTAAAACTTATGATGATCGCTTCAGTTCTTATGACGTAAAATCGTTATAAATTATAATATTAGTATGTATTCTTAAATATATTTTTTATTATCTATTTTTAGTAGCTTTATATATAAAGCTTTCTGATCCAGGCCTTTGATATTACGTGGTATACGTTAACCGTACTTTACGTTATTTAATATTACCCATATTTTCAATTTCTTGCAAATTTATGTATGTCAAAGTAATTAATTAAAGTCTGATACACCTACACGTACAATTGCATCGTTTTATTTTAAAAAATCAAATACTTTCATGCCATACGGCAACAATACCCATGATTAAGAACACCAATTTTCCATTTAAGTAAAAGTGCACTCAGGTTATAAATAAGAAAGAAGTTCACAATGGCTTTATCTCACACACTTTTTCAGGAATAATCGATTTCTCGATGCACTGGGACACACTGACATATTACTTTTAGCAGATAAAAGTAAACGTAGTTCCAGGCCGGATAAGTACCAAAACTTGAGGTATTTTTATAATTTAAATATAACGATGCATACAATATTCATCGTTGTATTTGCAAATGTAAGCACAAGCTTAAAAGCTGGCTTTAAAATTGCTTTGTTATAGATACTAGCCGTCGCCTGAGGCTCCGCTTATGTTAATTTCGATCCCGTAGCAGTACTTTTTTCCGGCATGAAAGGTCCAGGTAATAACCTGTGTGCAAAATTTCGTCAAAATCCATTCAGCCGTTTTGATACTCATAAACTTTTGCGTTTATAATATCAAGTATAAGGATTTTATTGTTTAATATCAATTGTGTGTGTGTGTATATATATATAATTGTGAGTAAATTAATTGTTGTACTTATTGCGATTACCACACCAACCTGCATTATGCAAACCTGTTAGATCATAGATTTAAAAAAAAATTGCGTGTTAGATAGAATGTCAAAATAATATTTTAAATATGGATGTCCATAATTATATATAACTACCCACACCTACTTGTAGGTGTGGGTCCAAATTTAAGTCTATTACGAAAGAAATAAATCCTTATTAACTATTATTATTAAATATTTAAGAAATTTAGGCTCTTTGAAAGAAACGCACTTAATATCGGCTCTTTGGTAAACTGAGGCCGAGGGATCTTATCCCGTGGGATCAGTCTTCCTAGTGAATATTTTGAATCGGGTAACTCATCCCATTGATTCATTTTATTATGATTTCGGTAGATACGATAAAAAGGTCTAGTTTTATAGGTTCTTTCCTTACAAAGGTAAACCATTATTTCCTTACAAAGGTAGCAATTTTTGACCTTGTGGAGTGATATGCGATTATTTTCTCAATTTTTCACTCTAGTAACAATAAATAGTGTGCGGCACGCTTATAATGTTTTCTTTCACCGCAAGCAGGTAGTGGTCACTGAAAATTACCGTACTTGAGTGAGATTGGTCTCGCAAGTCAGGGATAATTTCAACAGGTCTGGCCGCAAGGTTTGAATAGGAGACCTTTCACCTATGGTTCGCGCTCCTAGACCCCTGAGCCACTACACAAGGATGTGATTATTAAATTCAAAAGAATACATTAATTATGTGCATTTTAAAGGTATATCTTCCATCCAGACTGTATTCACACCAGTGTCTGATCCCATGCAGTGTCTAGAAACGAAAAACGGTATAAAGCCATTCCTCCTTAATTTATAACCGGTTTAACCACGAACAAAACGGAAAGAAAACAATAATGTGTTGTTTTGAAATACGACCGCCGGGAAACCGCCTTCCCTTCGCACATAATGGCTCGATTTTTCACTGCAAGGAAAACTCGGTGAAACGCTAGGGCTTTTTCTAATAAATTGCACTCTGAGTTAGAATGTTTTCTTTTTAAATTTATGATTTATGCCGTAAAGCTATGAATATAGGTCTAGTGGTCTGAGATCCGACTGCATGCTTTTTATACCATTTGTTTTTTGTTTATTTTCTTTTTTGGTTATAAGAATTACTTCGACTTTATTTGTTTTTTGTTTATTTCTTTTATATTATAAGAATAACATAGTGAATGCTGTATAAAGTTTGATCTATTCAATATTAGTACTTAATAAACAATGAGGAATAAAAATACGAGCATTTCAAGTTAATACTAAGCCTTATTATTACTCGTAGATTAGACCACTCTACTGTGTGAGGGAGAATTATATTTATGTTTTATTTGTATACTTTTTATTGCACACTTGCCAAAGATACAATTTAAGAAGGTTAAATACAGTATACAGTGGCGGACTTATACCTTAAGGGATTTCTTCCGTTCAACCAAGTAGGTGAAAAACAAGATACAATAGTTCCGGGTATTACAAGGTTTTTATTTTTTTTTCTTTAAATACTTAGGTTTTAATTTTTTTCTTTCTTTTAAGACTTAAGATGATGATGAAGAAATGATGACATACATTTGGCCATTACACAATTTGAAACAGATCATGCAGTAGGATCCCGTACTGATGCAAGCCGTGATTTCGCTTTCAGTCGCGCGTTGCGTCTCGTTTGATCATAGTTTATGCGGTTGTCAGTTAGACTTTATTTTTGGGAATCTGTTCCTTATTCATCTTGATGTGGCGCGCTTGATGTTGATTGCTAAAGCCTGTGATAAATAAACTTGTTCTGTTTATGTCATTGAAAAGATATACACATGTTGCTAGCTGTTATCGTTTGCCTTACTTTGTATCTATAAAAAAGATTTCACGTTCACGCTGTACCGTAGAGCTCTATAACAGATTTAAGGAAATGTAGCGTGATAGCCGGTGTCTCGGTGATCAAAATCAAAAATTCAAAATTAAGAAATAGGCCTTTGCAGGCAAACGGTCGCGTCAAATTACATTTTAAAAGACGCGTAGACTACTAGCGTTTCGGAACCGACCACTGCAGAGAAGAAACGCCAAAAAAAATTTTTTTTAAACACTTATTCGCCTACTCTCCTGAAGGGTTTTTTAATTTTATCATTTATCATATCTTTTCTTTTTAATGTCTAGTAATAATTGCAATTTTTATTATATACATGATTATATTAGGCAACTACACAACCATTTAGTTCCAACATTTAGCGGTCAACACGCCAGCTTGCGACACGGAGTGACCGGGTTCGATCCCCGGCCAGGTCAAGATAGAAAATGATCTTTTTCAGATTGGCCTGGGTCTTGGATGTGTTTCTATATATGTATTTGTTATAAAATATAGTGTCGTTGAGTTAGTATCCCATAACACAAGTCTCGAACTTACTTTGGGGCTAGCTCAATCTGTGTGATTTGTCCGTATATATTATTATTATTATATTATTTGTGTGGTACCTATTGACCAGGGTAAGTTGTTATTGACCCTTGTCAATAGCTATTTAATAATAACTTACTACTAGATAAGAGTTTATTTTATCAGAGCTTGTTTGGTCTCAGATCTCGTTTGCTTATTTAGTCTATGGATGACAAAACTTGAAGCAGAGTTGTGGCGGACCCTGGACTCCAAAGTATTACAGCGGATGTTTCAATGTGGAACATTTTTAATGAGAGAAAAATACTAAATTTGCAGAACTGTAAGTATTAAAAAGACACATTCGATACACATCACTTAAGTGCGTTTAATGTCGACATGTGTTAATTTTCTACATTCAACCCAGACCACACATAGTACTAACCATTTCACATCACACAAACGAAGTTATTGCGCAATTAGTAAGGCAATTGATAACATAAACTGTATGAGGCTGACATAATTGATTTACTGTGTCCTCGGCGGATGAAACAATGAGTCTTTCTGAGATAACCCCGATGTTGCTGACCCCATGACTCTAAGATGCACTTGAGACTCGATACAACTACTTTGTATCCATTCTTTTGTATAGTTTGAGAGAGTTATTGAACATAAAATGGCATAGTAATCTAAGTGATTGTGCTGGTTACCACACAGTGTTTTCTGTCAGTGTCAAATATGTGTAGGGCCGATGAAAGAAATCATATTTCTGCTATTTGATCAATAACTACATCACTTAAAATATACTATAAAACAAAGTCGCTTCCCGCTGTCTGCCCAGTATACATCTTTTGAATCCGTTAGGAAATGAAAACGTATAGCCCGCATACAACCGTTCTTTGTTAAATGGTTGGATGAGGTATTTTTTGCAAGGAGACAACTGAGACTGTTGTACGTGGTCACGTTTTTTGTTATAAATATTCTTCATTAACTCGTATCATTAACGTGTCATGTTCCAAATTTATCTTAAATTGACATGCGAGCAGTGGATTCGAAACAGAAGACCGCAAGCCACGTGTGGTCGATGCACATTATATAGATACCTACGACGTACCAAATTACTAATAAGAAATCTAATCAAAACGAATTCTAATTAGGGATAGTTAAAAATCACAAGGAATTTTATGCACAAATTGCAAACTCTAATAAACTAACGCGTAGAACAAGTTCCAGCAACTAATTCACTATCGTAACGTTAATCGGAGGACCTAAACTGACGACAACTCCCATTAGTACGAGCGTATTCCGGATCCTACCCTAATCCGGGTCCCGGGGGTCGATCCCACCGTTATTTTGCATTAATGTTCGAAACTTCCGCTCTTTATTTCCCGTTGATGAGGGAAATTTCGTTATGGATGTTAATTAGGAAAAATTTCGGTCCGAACCGGTCGGTAATAGGCTATTTGGTATTAGTCCTACGTAAAAATTTTACCCTGAGGAGAAATTTACTGACAATGCTTAAACTAATGTTATAGGTTTTCTAACTACTACTACTACTACTAATGTCTATACATGCCTATAACTAGACCTTTAATGTGTTTCAGTGGTATTGAGTATTTTCTTAAAGATCACGGGACGGTAAAAAATAACGATTTTATTTACTTCCAGATAACAAAAGAATGTATGACTAGTTTATTTAAGAATAAAGAAATATTGATAAGATGAAATTGAATCATATGAATTTACCACTTACCATCATTCATTGTATGACATTGATCAATATTCAAAAACCAATGACATTTCATTTTCCACAGTCTCTTCTACTTGTATTTACAGAGTAAAATGTTACTGTCAAATAAATACAATCGCGTAATTTTCGAGAACAAAGCACCTATCCCCTGTCCCAATGCTCCTGATTGTGTGTAGGTATGTAAATTATATGTATATTCAATTATTAGCTGCAAAAAGCATTACAAACAAATACCTTTACAAAGTACACCAATAAAGTAATCTTCAAAATTGAACTCAAAACACTCAAAGCCATAAAATTGTTCGGAACATTGTAGGATTTTATCCAAATATAAAATAATTTCCCAGGGCATGTTATGATGAAAAATGTGAAAAAAGATAATGAGAAAGCCCGCATACTAAGCATGTCAATAATAATCTCCGCTATAAAAATGACGAAGCGTTTTCCTTCCACCAGATCTAACGTCCATAATTCATTGCAAAACTAAAAAAGCACTCCAGTGGAAGTAATTAAAATGTCCCGGGACGAGGCCATTACCGGGGATGAAAAAGCGATTTCCCCAAGAGTTTTAAAGGAATCGACGAGGTTTCGACTCCAGCGGTACTTTCCTAATTGATCTGCAGACTTTGTTCCCTAAGGAAAATAAAAAAAAACTGGCCCAGTGCGAATCGGATCACGAAGGGTTCCGTACTATTATCTATAATAAGTTTAAAATATTTTTATTATATGATGTAACTAAAAATGTATGCTTTTCGCAATTATTCTTTTATCTGTGCTTTAAAATGTTACTTTGTACCAAATTTCAAGATTCTGGGTTCACGGAAAGGACCCTGTAGGTTTTGATTGCCTTGAGAATGTTAAAAATTTGCGGCATATACGGCTGTATTTTTGATTACGACGGCTTAGAAGTTTGATTTTTCACAGCTCTAAGGAATAATAGACTTGAGTGTTTGATTGAGTATTTCAGCTTGATATCTCCACACGTTTCTGAGAAAGGGTCTTGACAGACAGACAGACAGACGGAAAACATAGTGTTCCTATACAAATCCTTTTTTTTTCCTTTTGAGGTACGGACCTCTAAAAAGGAAAGTAAAACGCATCTCACTTCACTGCAGTGATAAGATTGAAGTCATGACTTCAATCTTATCTTGTTTAAAGCAACTTATTGCGCGCTTTCGTTTCGCTTACGAAACTTACAAGCTTCTAATTTACCTCAAGGTAAGTGTCAACAACGCATATAGACATTAGCAACACAACGCTTATGCTATGGCAGGCCAGCGCATGTGTGAGACGACCCAGATGAAATTTTTCTTATCTTTAGTCTTGTTTTTCGAGTCTGTAAGTGGCCTACACGTATCAGATTACTACCCAAAGCACATAGCTAAAAACTGTTCTTTAATGATGCCTATTTGTGATCCTTACTATATTATTACAAAAGTAAATTAAGTTGGTTTGTTTGTTACGCTTTCACACCGTATATATATATATATATAACTACTGAACCAAACATCATGAAATTTTGCTACAAGTTCTCTGGAGTACGGAGAAGAACATAGGCTACCTTTCATCCAGGAAAAAATACTGTTAATGAGGATGGAGACATGGGGGAAATAATATAAATAATTTATTTCAGAACATGTATCACTTGTAGTCACCGATTCAAATGGTGGCCACGTCCGGGGTAATAAGCACAAATTTTTTACGCTTCCTGGGACATTTGACATCTTCCAAATTCATATGCAACTATATGTTTTTTTTTTTTATTTTACTTAGCACCAATAGGAATCAGCCAAGGAATCTACAAGGTTTCGCCTCCATTTCTGAGGACGGCCATCCGCCGGCTTATAGACTTCTGAAAGGTTTTCTTTTATGGAGCCATCAGCTCTTCAGCTTTATTGACGTGTCACAGTAATGATTTGTAACCTATAACAGTTACGTCTATAGAACCGACGAATTTTATGTTTATGATCCGCTTATATACCATCTAAATAAAAGCTTCTATATATTGTTTACTTTTTGTCAAGTGTGTCTGTCAATGTTTAATCCTTAAGTCAAATTGTTCCTTCTAATCATATGAGCATTAAATTTTCGGGTGCTTTTCCAGCTGTAGTGCGTCGGATCTCGGATTCTACTGTAGTATAATAGTATAATTTAGTGAAAGTTATACGGCTGGTCGGTGCCTACTTGACGTCCAACGACAACCCTCCTTGTAGCAAGTTCTTCGTATGTTTATCCGAATGAAAAAAAATTTGTAGCCAATACACTACTGCTAGGCCGTGTGGTTTCTAGCAGAGTAGAATAGGACCGCTCCAAGTCTTCCCATGGATGTCGTAGGAGGCGACTAAGGAAATACAAGCTAAACAAAGCTCATAAACATCAATGAGACCTCTCCAACCCTTCTGACCAGCGAGAAGAGTGTAGGCCAAATCCTCTGTCTGCTTTGGCCAAGTATGGCTCCACTTCCGGAGCCAGAGAGAGGGTCATGTTCCTGCAGTGGAGACGAAAAAGACCTGATTATGATGATGAAGATGATGACACGACTGCTATACCAGATGTATCATATACACATAGCCCAAAGTTTTTTGTCTTCTTGGTTAAAAATACGTAACGGCGGTAGCTCAATTGGCAGAGCGTAGGTCTTACATAGACCTAAGGTCGCTGATTCAAGCCCCACCCGCATGAAATTTTATTTCTTAATTTAATAAGAGTATATCAAAAATACGTCTTTATCTATAGAGTTATCAATAATTCTTTACACTATGTATCATGCTTGCTCTAGCATAATGCTTACAAGTAAAACTGAGAACATACGCAAACGAAAGAGTCTAATGTTTTAGAGTTAACATCTCCTTAGCTCTGCGAATGCCTCGCTAGCTCATTAAAGTCCGCATTCGCAGTGTCTCAGGCAGATAATAACTATAAATAATGAAATTAATTTCATAATGGTAATGCTACTGCTTTGCTGCAATGATAAATGTTAGTTTTGCTACTCTTTATGACTTTATTAAGATTTGTGAGAGATTATTATTTAAGATATGTACTTTGAAATAAAATTATGTAGTTTATATTTAGGTACTAAATTCAATTTGTAAATTATAAATTCAAAGATCTAAAGAAAACAATACACGATAAATTAATACAATGGGTACTAACTTAGTATGTATTCTTATGCACTTAGGAAAATGCAATAAATTGTCATTATAAGAGAATTTATCGCTTTTTCAAACAACTCAAAAAATTTGGAGGATCTCAATTTCTATTTGAAAAATCTGTTTTTTTGTCTAAAGTCAGTTTTCATCTGAGACGTTAAGTATCAATGATAAGGCACTTTTACAATAAACAAATGGGTGTCGAGTCAAATATCTTCAATAAATTTTAGACAACTTGATTACTGATTAGACTAAAAATACGAATATTTTTGCACCACGAAGATATATATATATTTTTTAAATATATAAATAAATAAATATATACGGACAAATCACACGATTAAGCTAGCCCCAAAGTAAGTTCGAGACTTGTGTTATGGGATACTAACTCAACGATACTAAATTTTATAACAAATACATATATAGATACATATCCAAGACCCAGGCCAATCTGAAAAAGATCATTTTCCATCTTGACCTGGCCGGGGATCGAACCCAGTCACTCCGTGTCGCAGGCTGGCGTGTTGACCGCTGCGCCACGGAGCTAGTCATATGTATCCCAAATTATCGCAGTTTTATTACGTACTTACTCTACATTATTAATAATAACGGGTTACTCACGTACAGAGTCAGCTATAGGCCGATATGTTTCGACCTCATCCAGAGCTCTTCCTTAGAGCGAATATGCATCGACCGAGACCAGCGCGCACTTACATTGCGTGTAAAATACATGAATTTTGAGGTGAAATCCAAAAGAACTAAGTAATTTCTTGCAGTGTAGTATGCCTTGCTTGAACTTTATGTTTAAATCTATTTCCGTAAAGTTAAGCTATGTCTTCTTCTTTCTTCTTCTTTTCAGCCTTTTTCTACTTTCAAGGTGTAGGCCTCCTTCAGATTATGCCACTTTTCTCGATCTTGGGCTTTCTCTATCCACTTCACACCCGCTGTTCTTTTAATTTCGTCGTACCAACGCATTTGCGGGCTGCCTTGCGGGCGCTTTTCGGCCCACGGTCTCCACTCCACTAAGCTATGTACATATTCATAATGACAAAACTTTCCTTGGCTCCCATTACGAGTATATACCTTAATTTAAATTATTTATAAAATATATATTTAAAAGAAACCGAAAAAATAATTAAATAATGTAATTTCAATAAACATATTATTGAAATAACAATATCGTCGTAAAATATGGATCTATTAAATTTAATTTATTAAGCGGTGCCATAGCTTTCTTCAGAGCTTTACAGCTTTGTCACCGTGGCGACCGGTACGCCACGCTCTTAAAACCGTCCTATATAATTTTTATTCATTTAGTTTTTATTACGAAGGTTATAAAATACAAATTTTACTGCCTTACAACACCGCGGGCAACCGGTGGATAGAAAATAAATACGAAACTTTTTAAGACACTTGTCTTGGCTCAACTTTGTTCACCGGCAGAAAGAATACCAAGTGCCGGGGTGAGTTTCAGAAAGTCATAAAAGTGTAGTACAATATTGAAACTCCACTTAACCCTGGTAAACAGGAACTTGAATAAAATAGTATACTTAACTTGCTTTATTGCCATGTACTAACGCTACATAAATAGTTAAATGTGTTGCTTTACCTTATTATAGCACTTTATTATTGTTATTTATCGTTCTGTTTAGTGATTTTTTATATAGTATAGTACTTAGTGGTAAATTTTATATAATGATTAGCACTAAAAATGATACAATTAATAGTTAGTAGTAATTTCACAACTGATGCACAAAAGGCGGCCTTGTTGCTTCTGCATTCTCTTCCAGGCAACCAAAGCACAGATTACTAAATATTTACTACGTACCAAAGTGAGCAAGAGATATTAAAACAAAAATAGGTTAGGTGCAAATGTAAAGACAGTAAGATTAAAAGAAAAACAACGAAAATATTTTGAAGTATGTAATAATTGTAACAAAAAAATCTTACAAAAATTAAATTCATCATCATCTACAGGTCTTTTTAGTCTTCACTGAAGGAGCATACGATACTTGGCCAGAGCAGAAAGAGGGTTTGGCCTACACTCTCCTCGCTGGGCAGACGGGTTGGAGAGGTCTCATTGATGTTCTTGAGCTTTGTTTAGCTTGTATAACCTAAGTCGCCCTTTACGACCTCCATGGGAAAACTTGGTGTTATCCTATTCAACTGTGCCGAAACCACACGGCTAAATATAATTCGCTACGAAAATGTATTTTTTTTAATAAAATTAAAATTTTATTTAAAAATTTTAACTTTTTTGTAACGTACTTTACTTTTTTAGTTTGAGCATTACCTACATAAATATGCATGACCACATATACGTGTTTCTCAAACCTCATCGTGTCCCATGCAGTTCCAAAGGCCATACTTCATTTAAATTTCAACTCAGCATCTCAGCGGGCAGCGAAAGTAAGTGAGTTTTTTACAAAGCGTTTAACCTTTAGCTTTTAAACTGGTTTGAATTTTAATGAGTTAATACATCAATGCATCATCGGCTAGTAAGCGGTAACGGGCTTAGGGTAAAGGGTGGCTAGGTGCAGTCACCTAAGCGCCCTAAGGCGGTAGAAATATGTATAGGAACATGCAAAGAGATAAAATCTTTTTCATTAGTTTATATATAAACAGTCTTCACACAAATACGTTTATGTTAGGCATATAAGGTCGTAAAATGATTTATAAATATACCTATTCGTATTGTAAATTATGCATGGCCTACAGATGGCCATCCAAAATAACACAATGCATCGAGTTCCTTGAGATATTAACTACTTGATTAGTAATACATTTTTTTTTTCAAATATATACTTTTCCTATCGTTTATTGATTAATCTTTACTAATATTGTTAATGCGAAAGTAACAATGACTGTCTGTCTGTTACCTCACGCTTCGACCACTGAACCGATTTCAATGAAATTTGATGTGCTGGTAGCCCGGAGGCGATTCCAATCTTTTATCCTAGAAATAAAATACTGTTTCCGAGTGATAGACATTCATGCGAGCGGAGTCGCGAGCAAAAGCTAGTGGAAAATAAATAACTACAATAACAATAAATAAAAGAAACCACGGGTTGCAGTCTGGGAGTGTCGGCAGAAGTAAAAACTCCGCGCGGTAGAAATATTACTTCCTCTCCTACGCCGCGCCGGCTGTCTCAGATCACGTGTCCATCTTACGAATTTTTGATCAGGTCACGTATCCTGACGCGAGTTTAACATTTTTTACCCATCCCAAAAAGTGCACAAAACGCCGCTAAAGAAGTTTTCACTTCAAGAAATGAAATACGTATGTATGGTAATAAAGTTATAGGGCTAAACGAAAAAGCTGTTCCGGAGACCACCTAACTCGGAAGCACCCAGCCCGTACAAAATGACATTGAACTTTTATCAGAAAGTTTTGATACCTACAGATGGAAAATATACTCTAGTTTGCTTCAAAATTAGAAGCATTTCGTATGGTAAGCATAGGGCGCTTATCAGAAATCTCGCCCAGGGCCTCGCTGTTGCTAAAATGGGCATTTGTACGAGTGTCTTAACTTACTTGAAGAGTTATTGACTCGCAGGTTTTCGCAGCGGGACGCCTGTTCTGTGGCCCCGACAGCCCCATGTGGTACCTGCTCCTCATTGTATATCATCGGAGCTGATCATAGGCTCTTAAAATTATATTCGTCTTTAAATAGAGGGAAGTAATTTCCTTGGCATATTTAAAGCCTGCTTCGTGCGTTCTTCGCCGGCTGTCATCGGCGAATGAATTAATGCGATAGTAAACAAAGTAATAAGCGTATTTAATAATGTCAGACTGTCGTATTTTGCTGCGAAATTGCTCGTGCTATGAGCTCACGATTTTAATTTTTGAACTGTTATATTTTACTTACTTCATTGTTTATTTCATAGTTTTTCAAGTTTTGTTTCAAAATGTGTAAGCTTTTGGTTTTTTTTTTTTTTTTTACATTGTATCTGAATTCTTTATTCACACAAAAAATTATAAAACAAAAAGTAACAAATATATAAAAAAAAAGAAAATTAGTCAAAAATGCCACCCCGAATTGTACCTGGCTCAAAAGTACCCATTATGCTAGCAGCATTTCCTCTTTGGATGGCTATCCAAACTTCTTCATTATTACTTCATTATTACTTCAAGATTAAAATATAATATCACTCTCGGGTTTTAGATTTCTCTATGAGATTGTAGAATGTCCAACATTTATCTTGCTACTTTATAAACTGGAACATTGAATTCAAGCCCTAAACTAATTTCAGATGAAATTTTAAAATAAGGTACGGTGGAAAAATTCCACTCGGGCAAAATTTGAACCAGTGACTTTGTCTTCTCTTTGTACGACTAATGCTTTACTAGGTACTTAATAACTACCATACTTAATACTTACAACACGTCGAATATTTTCACCATATTATATTTCTCAACCTACTCTCTCATCATCAACCTACATTCGTCCACTACAGGACATAATCTCTTCCATGGCACTCAAAAAGATTAATTGCAGATAATTGCATAATATGGAATCATATTTTTATTTTTAACCGACTGAGCTACCTGGGTAGGTCAGTTGGGAAAAAATAAAAAGGAGGGTAAAATTTTCCCGCGTATATATGAATGGATGTATGTTAGTATGTCGGTTCCATTGTCGCCTCTTGTAGCCTAAACGACTTGACTGACTTTGAAGTGTGAAGTATGTTTCTATAATGTGTATTATATATATAATCTAATGATTCGTATTCTTCCCCGGAGTGTGATAGGCAATGTAACGTTAACAAAAAATATATACAGCGGGCGTAAACTGTCAAAAAGGCAATTGGGTTTTTTATTTTTATAACTACTTAACAGAAAAAGAAGTAACTACAAAAATAAGCTTTAGTATAATTTCACTACTGCGAATGTAGAGATAGCCAAATACAAAAGTTGGTTTCTTTACAATAGTCTGTATTTGTGTACGTAAAACAGTAAACTGGGCTCGTATGGGCCATTACATGTGAAGTATTTGTAAAATAACCAAATGTTGGCCCCGTGGGCAAATATTAGTATAAGTTGGTTCGGTTTGTTTGATATGTGCAATAGCTTGATGGCTCTGTCTGCAGCTTTTACCACTTCAAACGAGCAAGCGTAAACCTAATTTCTTTATGACTTTAAGAAACTGTTTTAGGTGACATTATTACAGTATTTCTAATAACATTGAATATTACTAGTTTAATAACTTTAGACTCACTTTGATCTATGCCGCAGAGAATCTTCTCTGTATCTACTATTCTCTATATATACTTCTCTGTATATTCTAAGTATCTACTAAATTATTATATTTACTTTAATAAGTATTTTATATGTATATTATTGATATTTAATTTGATTTGATGTAATCGTTACTAATATTATAAGTGCAAAAATGAGTTTGTTTGTTTGTTGCGCTTTCACGCCGTAACTACTGAACCGATCATCATAAAATTGCATACACGTTCTCTGGAGTACGGAGAAGGACATAGGCTACCTTTTATCCTAGGAAAAAGTACTACTCCCGAGGGATCGTCATTGACGCGGGCGAAGCTAGTTTAATATAATTTGATTTAATTTATTTGTATTAACTCCTCTAACTGTTATTTTATTTGATATAATTTAATTTGATTTAATTTGTTTAGTTTTTATAAATGACATGTGTTACTCTATGGATCTTAGTTATCTGATTTTTTTATACTGTTAAACAGTCAGTGAAATGGAATAATAGGTCCAAAGACTCTTGTTTTACTATAATATTGTTTTACAGTGTGTGAGATGAAATAACGCCACTGACTTTTTATTTTTTGTATGTCTCCAAAGAGCAACCTCCACACCATAGGCAAAATACACATGATAAGTGAATAAATACACTTCTCGATCATTTAACACTAGAAAATACAAACAAACCAACAACTAAATAAATCTTTTATTGTGAAAGGTCATTGTAATAGATGTACTGTAGGTACTTCAAATCGAAGTGCTTCCTGTTCACGCAGTTTAATGTTCTCATGTTTTATGAACTAATAAAATGCAGTATAAAGAAAAGAGTTGAAAACATTTAGCGGGCAATTAACTCGCTGTGAGAAATCGTGTTGTTTTACTACTCTGTTGACTTTGGTATTATAATATAGTGTTTTTGTTTACATTAAATATGATAAAGACCACCCGGTTTCGGATCTGCTTTATGCCAACAGTTGGTGCGGCTCAAACAAACAGACAAGGCAAACAATCGGTTGAGAGAGGCGCTCGAGGGCTCTTGAGCAAGTCTGCTCAAATCAAAAGAAAATGGTGAGTACTGTCAAGATATCTTGCTTTGCGAAAACATTTTAAATCACATAGAGTTTCCGTAGGAAATAATCTTGTGTGTTCATTTTTGTATTCAATGCGTTTATACACTCCGCGCCACGCAACTATTATGACGTCATACTTTGTAATGGAAGAATCTAATAATTATTTTAAAATGCTAGAAATTACATTGATAGGTACTATTTTTAACATCAAAATAGGTAGGTGTACTCATTTACTTACTCCTGTCGGCCTACATGCTAACTCAAAGTACTTTTTGATAGTCACTTAAAAATACATTGCGGCTTACGTATGATTGACTATTTTTGTTTAAGATATATAAAACGTAATGTATTTTGAAGTAACTATCAAAACGTTGTACACTAAGTTAACAAATAGGCCGGCAGAAGTGAGTAACGAAAAGTTGTCACCCTTAGGACAAACACATATTTTCTTATAGAAGGAAGTTAAAAATAATATTGAACTGAATGTGTTTGTCAGGTACAAGTTATAACCTATTTTTTTTCCAGGAATAAAGAATAATAAACAGCACATGTTTCGATTTTTTTACAACTTATCCAAGAAATCCGTTTTACTAATCAAACGTAATAAATCACCTAAAATGAGCAAAAAATACTTAGACTTAATCTTACACACAAATGTTATTATGTGTACTGTGGTCAGTGTACCTACTCCGAAAACTTTGTAAAATGAGAGTACTTATCGAGACTAAATCCCCGAATCTAACTTTGACTTTCCATATTAAAAGGCCCATTAACGACTTATACAAAGAGAACTTTGAGAGCCTTTCTGTACCTTTTTCTTTGAAAAAGGTTTTTCGGCGAACTTTTTTACTTCATTTTTTTTGAATAAATTATAGTTTTGTCCCTTTCTTTAAGCGGGCTGACAAATATATTACAAAAAAATACTGTGCCTACAATCTTATAGATAAAATTTTTACAAAATTTCTTTGAATTAAATATATAATTTGAAATAAAAATAATTTACAAACCATGGATCAGGACTTATATGGTTACAAGCATTCAATTGCTTTGAATCTTTTTTTTTGAAGTTGGAAATAAATCTAGTTTTTTTTTAATACTATTTATTACTTATAAAATTTTATTAAGTAATTAATAACATTAGGAAAACACATTATTAAATAATTAAAAGATTTAGTGTTTCAGATTTGGTATTGATACACCTTATATATGGGACAAATTTAGTGAAACCACGAATTATGAATCTACATAAAACTAGTTGATTAACTATTTTACCAGTTATAGTCTAAAAAATGATATGTTCAGTCTATAAAAAAAAGAAAAACAGTTAAGTCTTGCAAAAATCCATCAGTTGATGGCTAGATTGGTTCCAATAACCATTTTTAGGGTTCAGTAGCCAAATGGCAAAAAACGTCATGTCTGTCTGACTATCCGTATGTCACAGCCACTTTTTTCCGACACTATAAGAACTATACTGTTGAAGCTCGGTAAGTAGGTGTATTCTGTGAACCGCATTAATATTTTCACCCAAAAATAAATTTTGAGGTTTCCCATGGATACTTAGAACTGAAACTTAATTTTGTTTTTCATCATTCCCATACATATAGGTCTTCAAAAATGATATTGAGGTTTCTCATATATTTTTTTTTTAAACTGAATAGTTTGCGCGAGAAACACTTCCAAGTGGTAAAATGTGTGTCCCCCCCCCCTGTAACTTCTAAAATAAGAGAATGATAAAACTAAAAAAAAAAGCATATGATGTACATTACCATGCAAACTTTCACCGAGAATTGGTTTTATACCATATTACTTGTTGCTACGGAACCCTCATGGGCGAGTCCGACTCGCACTTGGCCGCTTTTTTATGTTTCTTATTGATAATAATTGTTAATTTATTGAAAAAAATAGGTATTGAATCTCTAAAAAGAGTTTTAATTACTAAAAACATAATTATTACCGATTTTACTTAACTTATAACCCTGTACCCACCCTACTGTTTTATTTATTCATTTACTTTAATTCATTATCACTTAATCTTCACGCTATTCGGCTATCTAAAAGGCCGAAATCTGACTATCTCCAAACAAATTCCAACGTTTTAGAACGACGTGTACAAAACCCTGGAATTAGCATCGGAGGGTTTGCTATCAGCGGCCATATTTTTAAGTAAATTACAAATAGGTACGGCGCCGCCATCGGTGCCGTGTGTGTTATCGCCGAGGGGATCGCGAAACGCCGGGTAACGTATACACTGGGGTACTACGTGGACTACACAGTGTATAAAATTCAGTGTGCTAACTTTTAATTATTATTTTCAGGTCATGTTATCTTATACAATGTCAAAGATATGCTCCGTAGCTCCGTGGCGCAGCGGTCAACACGCCAGCCTGCGACACCAGAGTGCCTGGGTTCGATCCCCGGCCAGATAAAGATGGGAAATGATCTTTTTCAGAATAGCCTGGGTCTTGGATGTGTATCTATATATGTATTTGTTATAAAATATATATCGTTGAGTTAGTATCCCATAACACAAGTCTCGAACTTACTTTGGAGCTAGCTCAATCTGTGTGATTTGTCCGTATATATTTATTTATTTTTTATTTAAATCAAGAATAAATCACAAAAAGAAACACATCACCCAAATTTAGCTTAATTTGGCTGATATATCTCGTCCCATAAAAAAATCAAAACATCAGATATTTTTACAAATGATACTATTACATTTTATTGTAAGTGAGTGTTAATATGAGCTAGGAGCGCATTCAAGAACATGAACAAGATCCCATGTAACCGGAACTTAAAGATTCCTCTGCGCACTCGTCTGCTGCACTGCTATATCTGGCCTATCCTTCTATACGGATGCGAGTCTTAGACTTTAAAGGAAGATCTCAGGAAACGTATAGAAGCTTTTGAGATGCGGTGCTATCGACGCATGCTATAAGCTGGACCCAGTGGGTTACCAATGATTCCTCATTGTTCTACGACGGGTTTACCGAAAACGCGAACTTCTGCAGACCATCAAAAAGCGAAAAGTTGCATATTTAGGGCATGTGCTAAGGCACGACAGATACGAGCTGCTGCAACTTATAATGATGGGCAAAGTCGCAGGGAAAAGAAAAGTGGGCCGGAGGAAGAAGTCTTGGTTGCGTAACATCAGGGAGTGGATGGGTATCGCGAGTTCAGCCGAACTTTTTCGCCTCGCTGGAGACAAGCAGAAATATGCGGAGCTGACTGCCAACCTTCACTAGTTGGAGAAGCACTTTTAGAAGAGTTAATAAGAATTTCATATCGAGAATATCTTAGTCTCCAGCAATCCCTGTATAAATACTCTTAAATATCATTGATTCATTGAATAATAATTTCACCTTTATTAATTTACTGTTGTATGCAGCCCTTTAATAGAAGGAGTATCAGAATTTAAAAAACTTATAATTTTTTTTATCTTATATCAATAAATAAAAGGTTCGAGTTCAGCCCCATAATTATGAATAATTATGTGCGCAAGGCGAGAAAGTTCAAATATATATATGAATATATTTTTAGAAATGGCTACAACCATGCGATTGATGAGACCTAATATAATCTTTCAAATAAAAAATCGATTTTAATCAAACTGGAGTTATGAGTTAAAACATATAAAAGAGAACCAAATTGATTACCTCCTTCTTTCTTTGAAGACGGTTTAAAACTAAAAGATGACGCGGTTTTTTTTTAAGATAGAGTGATTCAAGAGGAAGGTTTATATTTATAATTTATCGCTCATCCTGGGAGGCTAGCGAGATTGCTGGGAAAGATTTAATCTTGGACCCGACCCAAAAACCAGCAGGTCTTGATGCTCAACGAGCACTGTGGGTAAAATTAAACTAATTCCGGACGGGATACGGACGGTCCAACCACCATCTTCATAAATGGGGACTTAAGGCCTCTCCAGAGTGTGAGTGTGGGGCAGCAGACCAAACTTTGTGGCATATTGCCGAAGAGTGCCCACTTCATCGTTTCCCCGGAGGCCTGAGTGAACTTCATTCCTTAACTCCGAGAGCTGAGGAATGGCTTCAAAATTTAAAATTAAATATATAAGATTCTTGCCAGTACGTAAGATTTGCCATACGAAATGATGATGATGATGATAATTTATCGCACCCTCAGGTAGCCGGGGCGAATCGCTAGTTATACAATATCCTTATTAATACCGATTATAAATGCGAAAGTGAGTTTGTTTGTTACGCTTTCACGCCGTAACTTCTGAACCGATCATCATGAAATTTTGCATGCAAGTTCTCTGGAGTACGGATATGGACTTAGGCTACCTTTTATCTCCGGAAAAATTACTATTCCCGAGGGATCGACAACGACGCGGGCGGAGCCACGCGCGAAAGCTAGTTATTAATAAATGCTGTAAATAAAAAACTAAATACACACATATCGTAGTGAATAAAATTCGATTAAACTTTTGAAATCGCCAATACTAACTAATAGTGATAAAAATCTCTTTCCATGCCTACTATTATTTTTACTCTGTAACTCGCGCAGACGTAGTCATACTATGAACCAGTCGGAAACGAATTTTTTCGTCTAGTCCCGACTTCAGGCTATCCCGCTCTCCCCCTCACAATGATAACCTCGTTAGCAGGTTCTTCAAAATGCTCAAGACGCGCTGCTTCCAGGGTTAATGCGTCTGCTTTTTGTTTTCATGAGATACATTAAGGAAAAAGATAACTCGTTGAATGCTGTGTCATTTTTGTTGCAGCAGTATCTTGTCTTTTTTTAATTACAACATAACACGATAGATAAATAGCGAACCTATATATTTAAATATAATTTAAATAGAGTGTAAAAATCTATATAAGGGGCAAAAGATGAAAGGGTGCTTACTCATTATCTACATACATACATACACAGGTATTTAAAAGACAACATTGATTGATTTGTGATTTTCTGTGAACGTTGACATCCTCACGGCGGAAAATACAAGGTCAAGAACCTGAAATTTTGCACAAAAGTTCTTTTTATAATGTAAGTGAGCGCCAAGTATGATTTTTTGAAAAGCCCTTAAAGCGGTTAAATAGGGGTTGTCTGACTCAATTAGAATGGAGATTTCATAAAAGTCACTTTTATCATCTTGGGTTCATTCTAAAATTAAATTGAATGAATGTTTGCGAAAATTAAGGATCACATAAAGGTTTATAAAAAGTATAGATTTTTTTAATTAAATCACTTTATACGGTTTTATCGCGTTTATAACACAACCTAGTCTACCTGCGACCATGATAACTGCAAAGTTTTCGATACGTTAGGTGTAAAAATAATGTAATACGCGATAAAACCGTACAAAGATATATAACCACCGCGAAAACTTTAAAAATCTTTATGGACTTTTAATTATTTTTCACTTTTTTTAAAATGAAAGTCACTATTTATTTGTCATCTTTAATCTGCTGAAGAGAGCCAGTGGCGATGCATTACTTTAACAGGATGCTTCGGTCGGATCACATCATGCTGCCCAAATCGAGAGGTAGCTACGGAAACTCTCGCAGGAGTTCGAAAAGCAGATTCGTCGGCATATAACTCCGCAGTCTTCGAGCGAAGGAGTTTGGATTCAAGCCAATGCATTCAAAGCTCCAGGTACAGTACAGGTAAGACCTCCGTGGGTAAGACTGCTGCGCTGGATGTTTGAGAGCGCGAACAAAAAGGTGGGCGTGAGTACTAGGCCCCTGAACATGAATGTTCAGGATGCAGCCTCCTTCTTGCGGAACCAATCCCACCTGGCTTTGAAGTGGTATCCACCAAGAAGCTACAACTTACATTCATGGCCGAAAAAAGGTCCAAGGAGCTATTAAAATTTCCAAAATTAATATTTAATTGTAAATTCTCACTAAATTTAGTGAGAAAATTGTGTAAAGTTATGGATATTGGCAAACTTTTAACCCTTATATCTCTGTCATGAGGTATATATGACGTACTACGAACGGATCATCCTTAAAAGACTCTCGGACTACGTAGAGTCCAAAAGTCTCATCCCCGACGAACAGTTTGGATTCCGGGCCAAACACGCGTGTCACCACCAACTGCACCGCCTCACGGAGCATATTCTCAAGTTGAGAAATTGGGGACGTCCTACGGGAGCACTCTTCTTCGATGTAGCGAAAGCCTTCGACAAAGTCTGGCATTCAGGCTTAATATCCAAGTTGACCAACTTGGGCCTGCCGGATAGTCTCGTGCACATCATACGAGACTTTTTGTCGAATCGGTCTTTTCGGTACAGAGTAGAGGGATGCCTCTCGAGGCCCCGTCCCACTCGAGCCGGCGTCCCGCAAGGCGCTGTTCTCTCGCCCCTCCTTTATTCGCTGTACACAAGCGTTATCCCAAAGACCCCAAATGTAGAAGTGGCACTATTCGCCGACGATACGGCCCTCTACACGTCCCATCACCTTAAAACGGTCATTGTGAATCGTCTTCAGTCCGCCGTGGACGCTCTCGGCAGGTGGTTCAAGAGGTGGCGCATCGAAGTTAATCCGGAGAAAAGCACAGCTGTGTTTTTCTCAAAGGATAACCAAGCTGTGTCACGTCGAAAAATCACCATGTCCGGGGCAGAACTCCCCTCGTTAGGATCAGTATCGTTGTACGGAAAGCCCATTCAGTGGGCAGGCAAGGCTAAATACCTTGGAGTCGTACTCGATAGCGCGATGACCTTCGGCACCACATTACCAAAGTCCGCAACCATGCCGCCTTCGTATTAGGCCGTCTCCATCCCATGATAGGCAATGCTAAGATGTCACTTAGTAATAAGTTGACACTCTATAAGCTTTGCGTCCGCCCTATCATGACCTACGCCGGCGTAGTCTTCTCCCATATCGCGCCCTCCCACATCGATCGGCTGCAACGCTTGCAGAACCGCTTCGTCACCCGTGCCACAAATACGAGTCACCATCGGTACTTGCGCATGACAGACCTACACCGCGACCTAGATCTCCCATCCATCCGCGGCTATCTCAAAAACGCCTCCAAGCGTTACTTTGAGAAAGCCGCACGCCACCCTAACCCGTTAGTGGTGCAAGCTGCTAACTACTCCCCCAACTTACACGATACGACCTTACGTCGTAGACGTCCTAGGAACGTATTTGACGATCCCGATGATCCTATTGACATCGCACAAGCCCGCCCCGACCCCTCTTCGGCTCCGAATAGCCAGAGGAATCCCACTATCCGACCCCGTCGCACTCGCCACCGGAATAGAGTGCGTAGAGTAGGATTAGCTCCGATTACTGGTGACCGCCCGGCGGTCCCGGGTGACTTGCACCCAGGATAGGCCCTTCTGGCAACGTAGCTTTCGGCCCATAAGGCAAAAGATGAGAGTTGCTGCTCTCTAAAGGCTTTTGCCATTGTTTCTCAGATTGGCCCTTCAGGCTTGCATGCACGCATACGCGGCCCATCAGGCAATATGAGAGTTTGCTGTCTCTCCAAGCCTTGCGCACACAGGCAACGCCCAAAGCCGAGGTCCGTCCCTCCTGGGGGCCCTTTGGTGATGTTGTCTATAAAGGTTGAGGGCACTCTGCCCTCGCCTCAAATGCCCGGTGAAGTAGCGAAGGCTCACTTGGAGCTAGCTACATAGTCATTTCAAAAAAAAAAAAAAAATATATATATGACGTAATAACTTTTATTTATAATGATATTATCTATTATGACGTAATAACTTTTATTTATAATGATATTATCTATATTAATAGATAATATCATTATAAATAAAAGTTATTACGTCATATATATATTTTGTTTTTTTTATATATTTTAGTAACCGCGCGCAAACAGAAAGACGCCAATAACCGGCGCAGCGTTGTCCTTCTACTGAATACGTACCTATATGATACATAGTTTAGGCCGCAACTAAAATTTATCGCAGGCAGACACAACAATGGCGGCACCATTATGCTTCATCCAGACTGTAGTTTAGGCAGGAATTTGTTTCGTCTGGCAGTTCTGGCACGAAATCAATATCGTGTGGTGTGAGGTCATTTTTGGAAGGAAACAAGAAGTGTTTGATACCTACTAAGTTTAGTCTATTTAACATCTTTCTTGATATTTATAGCAATAAGTATCGTGTTTGGTATAATATTCTTATGTAGATTAACAAAATATAAATTATACATATAATATAATACCATTCTTAAAACTATAAAATATGCCTAGAAATAGCACAAGTCGGGTTTTAATTTATAACATTAAAATTCTGCTTCCTATTATACTTTAGTAGATTTTGCCTGTTTCCAAAAAAAATTTTTTTTTTTTTATTATATACGGACAAATCACACAGATTGAGCTTGCCCCAAAGTAAGTTCGAGACTTGTGTCTCTACTACTGACTCAACTAACTCAACGATACTATATTTTATAACGAATATAGATACACATCCAAGACCCAGGCCAATCTGAATAAGATCATTTTCCATCTTGACCTGGCCGGGGATCGAACCCGGTCACTCCGTGTCGCAGGCTGGCGTGTTGACCGCTGCGCCACGGAGCTAGTCAAGTTAAGCTAGTCTTTCCTTGGGAAATCTGGAATAATTTCGATATAAAATTTAGGTAAAATCTAAACGTAAATTCGGATTATTCCAGTTTAGTTTTTAGTACTTTCCAGCACTGAATAAAAAGATGGTTGCTAGTAGCTAAAATTTTAGCTGCACATCACCAAAATCGAGTGACTACTAAACTCAGGGCTACTTGTAAGTAAAACATGTTTTTAATATTTAAAAATGTATTTTACTGTTGCGCCTAGCATTTACCCGTATCATGTTCAAAAGCGATTAGTCAAAGCATCACAAATTTAAATTTCAGGAATTTTCGTGAGATATTATAAATCCATTTTTCCTAATTTTCAAACTCAATTTATAGTGCATTTTCAGACCATTAATCATAGATATGCAATCTGTTACTTGAATATTATGCAGTTTTATATTTTTGTAAATAATGGGTTTTCTTAATTAGTAATAACATTTTCCCTAACACAAAATAAAATTTAGTCTTACAAAATCTTAGTCTAAAAAGTATAATTTTGATTAATTGCAAACAGATACCGGTTGTAATTATTGTTATTTAAATAAAAAAAATATTAATCGTTTTCTAATGTTTTCGCGATTGTTACACATTTAAATTAAATCACATAAACGGTATTATCGCGTTTATCCTTATCCTTTAATCCGATAGTAAGGATAGTAAGGATAGTAATATCCTTACTATCCTTACTATACTATACTATACTATACTATACTATACTATACTATACTATACTATACTATACTATACTATACTATACTATACTATACTATACTATACTATACTATACTATACTATACTATACTATACTATACTATACTATACTATACTATACTATACTATACTATACTATACTATACTATACTATACTATACTATACTATACTATACTATACTATACTATACTATACTATACTATACTATACTATACTATACTATACTATACTATACTATACTATACTATACTATACTATACTATACTATACTATACTATACTATACTATACTATACTATACTATACTATACTATACTATACTATACTATACTATACTATACTATACTATACTATACTATACTATACTATACTATACTATACTATACTATACTATACTATACTATACTATACTATACTATACTATACTATACTATACTATACTATACTATACTATACTATACTATACTATACTATACTATACTATACTATACTATACTATACTCTACTATACTATACTATACTATACTATACTATACTATACTATACTATACTATACTATACTATACTATACTATACTATACTATACTATACTATACTATACTATACTATACTATACTATACTATACTACACTATACTATACCATACCATACCATACTATACTATACTATACTATACTATACTATACTATACTATATACTATATAATTACTAAATTATATATACTATAATATTATAAATGCGGAAGTGAGTTTGTTTATTACGCTTTCACGCCGTAACTACTGAACCGATCATTATAAAATTTTGCATACAAGTTCTCTGGGGTGCGGAAAAGGACATAGGCTACTTTTTATCCCGGCAAAAAGTACTATTCCCGAGGGACCGACATTGACGCGGGCGGAACCGCGGGCGAAAGCTAGTAATATTATAAATGCGACAGTGAGTTCTGTTTGTTTGTTACACTTTCACGCCGTAACTACTGAACCGATCGTCATGAAATTTTGCATACAAGTTCTCTGGTGTACGGAGAAGGACTTAAGCTACCTTTTATCCCGGGAAAAATTACTATTCACGAGGGATCGACATTGAAGCGGGAAGAACGCGGGCGAAAGCTAGTTAAAAAAAATATTAAATGTTTGTTAGTCGTTATTAAATCATTTGTATCGCAATCACATCTAGTAGATTTTTATTTTTAATTGTCAATAGAATTCCCTAGCCGACTCATATAAACCTCTATACTCTGGTGCACAGTAATTAACTCTCATATAGATTAGGTGAAAAGTAACTTTATAATTATTTTCGGATTTGTATCTTCAATTAATGAGCAACCGAAATCGATTCAAATTTTACAACTCATAAATGAAAGGGAAATGGGATGCATAATACATAAATTTATCAGGGACCCGTCGCTATAGCGCCTTTTAACGAGTTCTCAAACTTTCGGGTTCATTATTATAGATTCGGGATTAAATTTAATATGTCGTCTGACCGGAGCAGATACCCAACTCTCGTACTGATAATTATCAGTGCTTATTAGCAATGAATTAGGCGAGTAGAGAAGTGGCGCAAATATTGGCGTACAGTAGTGTAAAGTTTAAGCTTCTTTCTTTTAGACCTAATCCTATCTATTTGGATTCTTTTACCGATCCTGAGCTATGGCGGCATCTAACAGGGCTTGTTTAACGTATTTTTCGAAAGTCGTCAACCAGCCCGCCTAAGTATATATACTTAGTGTACAACGTTTTGATAGTCACTTCAAAATACATTGCGGCTTACGTATGATAGACTATTTTTATTAAGATATATAAAACGCAATGTATTTTAAAGTGACTATCTAAGCGTTGTACACTAATTTAGCAAATAGACCGGCAGGTGGAGGATGTCGTCCTGGTCCTCACTTCTTCGTTGAGAGTTTCAGCGTGAGCTATACTATACTACAGGGCGTCTCTGCATTTGTCCATATTATCTGAGGAGGTTTACAACCAATTTTTTGGAAATAGATACAACTTATTGCTCCCTCGAACGAACTTGGATCTCGGTAATGCGTGTTCTTAAATCACCTTATTGAACAGTTTCTATAGCCATTGTATTCCCTGTTCTTAATAATGGACTTTCAATACTCACATTCCATAAGCGATTGTTATTATATTTTAAACAACTACCAACTAGAAGACGTAGATCTGATGTTACGAAGCTTATGAGAACAAATCTGTATCCCATGTGATTTAATTGATATTTCATTTGGGTTTATTCCATGCCTCTAGGACATGCAACAAAATAGGGGTAACACTATAAGGAGCAAGATCAGTCCATGATATTGAACAACTTTACCTAGTGGGTTTTCCGCAAAATACGAAAAATAATATTACTTTCTATAGAATGTCACTCGAAACTGTTGCCCGCGACTTCGTCCGCGGCAATTTCTGTTATTATGAATAATCAGTGTTTTTATTAGTATAGATTAATAAATATCCACTGTTTTAAAAAACATTTTTATTGATGCTACGCTCCTATTGGTCGCAGCGTGATGTTTATAGTCTAAAGCCTTCTTCAATAAATGGACTATCCAACTCAAAAGGACTTTTCCAATTTGAACCAGTAGTTCTTGAGATTAGCGCGTTCAAATAAACAAACAAACAAACTCTTCAGCTTTATAATATTAAACTATAGATTTAGACGTATATTGAACTTGGGCTGATCAAATCTTTTTAGTATTGTAACCCTCATTTTGTTTAGACGTTGTTTAGCTTATTTGTATAAACCCTCTTTTGTCTCAAAGAGTTGCTACTTCACCGGGCATTTGAGGCGAGGGCACTCTGCCCTCAACCTATATAGACAACATCACCCCAGGAGGGACGGACCACGGCTTTGGGCGTTGCCTGTGTGCGCAAGGCTTGGAGAGACAGCAAACTCTCATATTGCCTGATGGGCCGCGTATACGTGCATGCAAGCCTGAAGGGCCAATCGGAGAATCAATGGCAAATCCTTTGGAGAGCAGCAACTCTCATCTTTTGCCTTATGGGCCGAAAGTTACGTTGCCAGAAGGGCCTATCCTGGGTGCAAGTCGCCCGGGACCGCCGGGCGGTCACCACTAATCGGAGCTAACTCAAAGAGAGGAAACATCGATCAACCACATATTTTTAAGTTTAAGACCAATTTAAATTAAGTTCACTTAAGTAAATTGGTTTGGTTGTACATTTGCATTTAAAATTACACTCAATCATATGTAAATTGGTTTCAAATATGAATTTTAGTTGCAGTATTAATATCTGTTGAAACTACGTTTACGATAATTTATTAATTTATGCTGTAGTCTAGATATTAATATAAATGTTTAGCCATTTATTGGTTAGATCGCATTTTGAAAGCTTGTATTTGCGAAACATTGACCACGTTAATATTTTGATTACTTTAAGTACTAGTAAAGTATTTCTTTATACCAAAAAGGATTGGTCAACTTTTTTTACAGTAAAGATTTTTTTTTTGTTAATGAAATGGGAAAAACGTTACAATTAACGCGGGTGTAAATTAACGGTTAATATGTTTCAATCGTAAATTTACTTATATAATAGTTAAGTACATACTTAATAGGATGACCCAGGCCACCTACATTTTTAAGCGCCTAAATTTTATCCAACCCTTTTTTTGAGTCTAATGCCAATAGTAGAGTCAGTTTACGGACTAAAATTTTACGTGATAACCATGGAAAAGAGATAGATGCGTCAAAAGCCACGTTAAGAGAAATCGTGGGTCTCTATCGCTTGTTTCGCGCTCTCGTTTGCACACGAAAAGTGACACTTTTTCGTGCGTGCATCAGGCGTTCATCGATTTATAAGACGTTTTATTGACGTGATAACGTCAAAAAAATATTTTCAAAACAGACTTTACATAAACATTTATTTTTATTAAAACTTTATCCTTTACAATGGCAATGTTATTTTTTGTTATATTGCATAGCGCAAACCCTTCCGACTAAAAAAACACTGTAATAAAATTATATATGTAAATATGTAATATTTTAATAAATATGTATTACAAATACAAAAAAAACACTGTATTAACAGTGTTTTTTTAGTCGTCTCTAACCACGAGACAAATGGTATTAAAAACGTAGGTAATGTTGTGCTTCCGGTTCTCAACATACGAAAGGGAAATATCATTTCATCGGTAAATAAAATATGATAGGGCACGAAGAAAACCTAGCTTTTGGAATCCTGTTAAAAATACACTTAAATACGATAGGTATTGACAAATATTTTAACAGAATTATACTTTTAACACGTACCAATATACAGAAAAACCTTCATAAACGCCATAAATCTCATTCGCTGTATCTACTTACTTATCATATACCTACATATGTGTGGTAAGGACTAAATCACACCTTTAAGGATATGCCTAAAGAACGTTTACAAACTGTAAATTACGATTCTTGCCTTGTTTATACACCAGTGTAAATTAAATTAGATCACATTCCCGAAAGGCAAATTTCCGAAAATGTTTAACGGTAACTACGCAGAAATGGATTAAGCTCGGCTCAATCGACAGGTTTCGTAAACACGTCAGATGCTATAAATCGGAATCGTTTGGCTCCAGAAACAACGATACTTGCACAACTATGGGCGTTACATGGGCGTATCCATAGCTTACTCCTAGGGGGTCTAATCTAAACACGAATGTACAAATGATCTATTTTATCTCGGAGTTTATACAGACGTGGGCACAATTTATTATTTTTAGAAATACTTTTTTCGGCGGCTGCTCTACTCAAGGCAAAGTGGATCCTTTGAGAAAAGTACAATTTTCTGGGATCAATGGTATCCTATATCCTTCCACGGGCCTCAAAGTATCTGCCTACCAAAATTTCATCTAAATTTGTTAAGTGGTTGAATCGTGATGAGGTAATAGTTACGCAGCTAGATAGGCAGACAGAGTTACTTTCGCATTCACAATATAAGTAGGCTTAATTTAGAAGATATACAATTAATACCTGCAATTGAGACGATATATCAAGCCAGCCACTTGATCACAAAGAAATCTCGTTTTCCTGAGCGAAGTTCGTTCTTCGAGTACTCATTTCAATTTATATAAGTTGAGCTATTTTCCCGAGGGGGGGTCCGGCTTCTCGATCCCTCCTTATATACGCTCATGACTCAATGTAAACAGTTTTTTAAGGAAAACGTTGAATGTTCCGCATTCGTTTGTGCACATTTCAGCGCGATATAAAGCAAAACTTATCTTCCTTTGTTTGGAAATAACAAAGCTCTAAATTCCAGATATGTGAAATACCATCATCAGGATATCCCATTTTAACAAATTCATGAGTGGTTTATGTTTGTCTATATCAATGATATATGTATAGTTATCTCGTGACCAAAGGGCTGGAAACTATCTAGCTCAGTGTATCAGCATTGCCATTAAATTAGGCAATGCTGCCAGCCTTTTGGACACAAAGCCCGCGATTAAGTGAGCACCTGGAAGGACTATACGATTTGTAAATATAGGTACTTTTTAGGTAAATTATTTTTTATTATTATTTTAGTTTCGTCTCTTTAAGTAGTATTAAATGAGAATTATTTACTGAAAATAATTACTTTAAAAATAAAATATGTATAATGTTTCTGATTTTCAAAGTTACGTGTATATTTAAAAGCAATGTGGACGTAAATAAGTTAAATTAAAACTGTTAATACCAGATGGCACTTGACAGTGTCAGATGTACTTTTGACCACTATGGATTATCTGAATCTTATTATTAGTCTTTCATTTCTAAATATTTTTTTACAGGCCAGAACTTCTGTATTTAATCAAATTTCCAAGGTTAGTAGAAAAACCAGTTCATAATTATTGCGAGTGATGTGTACATTTATAAATGTTGTAATTGTTTTATAGGTACCACAAAGAGTTGCAAGCAATCCAGTAGTAATTTTTATAGTTCCGTACCTAAAAAATATACTCTTTGTTAACCGTTTGTTTATTTGTTTATGACACACTTAGTACAGTCGGCCAAGCAGATACCTGACCCCCTGACTTTTAAAACGTAAATTCACACTTTGCTGTGAAGCGCCACCTACCGTGATTTTTGGCAAGTAGACAGACAACTGCTGGTATAAACTTGTTTCTGATAACCTGCTCAGTTGCAAATTTTGTATTTCTAATAATCTCAGCTAATAATTCAAGTAATCATCAATGGTAAGAACAAGAAAGAATCAAAAACAATCCTACGTAAAGTTCGATTCGAACCATGGACCCACGACTTGAGAAGCTAGCGCTCATCTCAATACGCCAACCGACGATATGACGTCTCGGGCGAAATCGGCTATCTATTTCTACTGCTATGACATCATTGTCACCAACTGCAACGCATTGCTTTAACAAATAAATTGAGGGTAATCTATCAGATTTATTTATACCTGATACCAACTAATCAAAAATATTGTTCACTCGCGTCACAATTAAGATACTGCGATTACTGTGTAGTGATCCAAAACCCCACCAGTTATTAGGCATCCCGTTTCATCTTATATAGCAGATTTTGTGAAAGCTAATATTGTATTGTGAAGACAACCACAGTATTTAAAGTATCTATATCTAGAGAGTTAGGTATCGCGGTAAGTAGAAATTATAAGTATTTAATATACTTACTTAATTGTCACACTATTTTTTGTTCCGTAAAACATAGGGTTTGTGATAAATGTCTAAGATAAATATATCTCTTACAGAGAAACACCGTCCGTTTGTGGATTCGGAGTCAACTGGCGTAACATATACACTACAATATTTCAATTGAAACAGTGAGGAAACATTCAACAAGAACGAGATCGTATTTTATTCTGATGAAAAAAGTTTTAAGTCTGATGATGATGGCAGAAAAATATTGCGGAGAAGACATGGCCAGCGTATAGCCATCAAAATAATTTGCCTTTGAGAACAGTGGCAGGATAACATTAGGTAAAAATATTCATTAAATAGTGAAGTAAAATAATAATAATATTTAATGCCTAGTGTATTACGCAGTGTAGAATAATAGGTAACTGATCGTATTATTGTTTTGCAGGTTATTGGGGACAGATGTCTTCAATGGGCCCAGGGGAGCTGGTAGAATTCGGCGGCCGGATGAATAAAGAAAAATACTTGGAAAATTTATGAGATGTGGTGATTCCAACAGTTTGCAATGTAGAATATATTTTATTTAAGACAATTGTTCTGTGATCTAACTGTTATTGAGTGACCAATTAAAATCCCAGATTGTAGGGTCAAATAGTGCTTAACTGGGACACGAGACACGAGTAAAGTTTGATTTAAATCAATTTAGACAAAAAGGTTATACTAAATTAATAAATATGCGCATAAGTGATATGTGATCTGATCTAACATGGTAAGTGAAATGACAAATAGACTTGAACAAAAGCTTCAAAATGGGGGTCACCCTCTCCCATATTAAAATTCATTTAATGACATAGGTTTATATTCATTCTTATACTATTATCGAAGCAAAGTTATTCACATAACACTATTTGACCCTACACATTTAAAAAAATATAATACTATGATTAAAAAGAAGTTGAGAGATGTAAATTGTTACTTATTAAGTAACATGTTGGTTCTCTCTACAGAAGATTAATCATAGTTTGAATTAAGTAGGCAGGTATTTATTTCACTGTTACATTTTTTTGATGTAATAAAGTAATTAAAAATTTAAAATGCTTTTTATTCACAGTAATTAGCTCGGTAACATTATGTTTAAACAACCAAAATTACACCAACATCACAATACGAAGTTGGTGATATTTGTAAAAAATAAAAAGCTTTGGAGGATTTGAACCTGTTCATTCATAATCACACTAACTATTAAACCATAGTGCCTACCACTTGCGCCACATCTAACTATTGAAGTATCTTTGAAATAAGCGTATCGTATGCTAGGGCTTGTTTTATTTATCAAAAATCGAATAGATGGCATTAGTCGTCAAGGGTATCAGATTTCTGCTTATTAACCTTATTTGTTCATTCACAATTCAATAGATGGCACTAGTCGCAAAGGATATTACACTTGTATATTTTTATCTTTGGGTTTAAACCACGGATGTTTCTTTAGTTTGCGAAAAATGGCGCTGTTGTAGGGGGTCAGATATCTCATTGGCTGACTGTACTAGCACACGTGAAGGGAAAAAGTCAAGAAACATTTTGAGTCTGACTCGCACTTGGCCGGTTTTTATACCATTAGTACATGTTCGATTGTAAATAGTTTTCTTAATTACAAAAAATATATGAACTGGTGTTTTGCTTCAATGATTTTGAGTACCTACACAAACTGTTTTTGATATTTGTATAATTAGTTTGTTTAATTGTGATGTCTTTCTGTGGCAGCAATGCATATTCCTGAAAATTTGAATGCTGAAATTTTTGAACCATACATTTACATGATGTGCAAAACTAAATATAAATCATAATTATAGTTTAAACGAAAACGGTTGGTCGCTAAGATTAATAAACTTTTATGACTTTCGCACTATTATAATGTATGTTATAAATTAGATGTTCTAACAATGGATGTAGCCGTGTGGTTTCCGGCAGAGTAGAATAGGACCACTCCTAGTCCTCCAATGGAGGTCGTTAGAGGTGACATAGGATACAAGCTAAACAAAGCTCATAAACATCAATAAGACCTCTCCTACCCGTCTGGCCAGCGAGGAGAGTGTAGGCCTAATCCTCTGTCTGCTCTTGCCAAGTATGGCTCCGGTAGTACAGAGAGGGTCATGCTCCTGCAGTGGAGACTAAAAAGACCTGATGATAAAGATGATGATGAACAGTGTATGTTACAAACAATTTCTGAAATTGTTTTACAGACAATATTTTAACAATTTTAGACTGTTTATCATAAACAAATGATTGCCTTGCAAAGGCATGTTTTAACTTTTTCCAATTTCTTTTATTAAAATATTTTACTTTCATAATTTCAATAGAGTCCATATGACAGTCGAGTGATTGAGTTAAAATAATATAAAATTCCAACTCTTATTGGTAGACGACCTTCATCGATTTCCAGTAGCCGGTCCCACCCCAAACCCAAATGTTTGATATAAAAACAATAGCTAGCATTAGTCATGGTTCACGTTGCTTCATAAATCACCGAAAACTGGCAGTATCGCGTGACTGCCGTCACGTTACGTACACGATGTCATAATTCTGTGTTGATTTCGTTCAGCCATGACTAATGTCGGGTACTAATAATTGGTCCCAAATTAAACCTTTGTTTAGGTTGCTTTAGACGAAAGTTGACCTTTTTTAATTTTAGAGCAGGTTTACCTGCGCGAGAAATACACCCATAGACAATGTTTATAGTATGTTTATACCTAGTATTAAAACCGAAGAGGATATATATTTTTTTAATTTAATTTATTTATTCATCAAACAAACACATATTCTTAAATAATATAAAGGATGTACAAAAACCTTAAAAGATTTGTCCGCACATCCGATTTGACTCGCATATAACACATTTACATATACCTACATAAGTAAGTGATTTATAGTCTCGGAGTTACAGAAATAATGTTTATAATATATTAATAATAATAGCTTTAGTTTCATATACAAGATGCATAAAAAATAATCATGTACACCAAAACACCAAATAAAGAAAGGCCAAACTTTTTTGACATAATAAAAACTGCATTTAACCGGATGCCTAAATTTGTCGATTAAAAAATACACTTTAATTTCCATACCTAGTTTTTAACAAATTTACTAACTCATTTCTATTAGACTCTCATACTATTGTTTGAATTAAATTTATTAATTGTAGCTAAATACAAATGTACTTAATATATATATAGCTTTATACAACCATATAGAATAGTTGCAGTCGTTGGGATCCAATACGAAGAAGAGTAGGCTGTCAGCTATAATTGCAATTATCCACGCTTGATATGCACATACAATCAACATGAATAACCTCAATACCTTGACAACTTATGACTAATATTGCTGTAATTTATTTTAAATACCCGTCAAATTAATTTCAAGGGGAACTAGTTCCTAGTGGGACGAAATGTGAATTATTTTCCGTACAATATATAGACCGCTGATGTACGAGCTTGTTAAAGGTAAAGGTGTCGTCACATACCAACGGATTTCGCTGTAAGCTCCAGTTGTCAAAATTTTGCAAAAAGTATATCAGCATCACATTATAACGCGCCTTTACCGTTTGCAAAATTACGAAAAGATACTTACATTAGGCAACCTTTTTTTTATGATATAGGACGGCAATCGACCAAACTACTAACCTGATGTTTAGTGATCACCGCTGCCTATGGACAACTGCAACACCAGGGTACGACGGGAGCGTTACCGGCCTTTCAAGGAGTTTAGCTATTTCCTCCCCTCAGGAAATAGCGGGAAGAAAATTGGAGGGAAGAAGATGGGCCTCCGGCTCTCTCACTCACCGAACAAAGCATAGAAACAGTAAAGCTTTTACTTACGTAAATTTTCTGTGAGAGCGTGCATTCCCTGGACGAGCTAGCTATGTTCTTTGTGTGGCTCTACCACGACTGAATTTGTAAATGACGTAGGGAGTGGTAAAATTTACTTCTTTTGCGTCTCTCCTACGTTCCTTCGTATCATGCCTTCGTCTTTCGCACCCAGATTACACTTTATTATCCTCGACTTGTTTTGGAGCATTCACTTTCCAACTATTTCTTTAATTTTGTGTGGTTTTCGGTATATTTGAATGATAAAAGGCGGAATAGCATCACATCATAATGCGCCTTTACCGGCGGGCGTATACATTTCCGTTACGAATTACGACAATCTTGCATAAATAATAATAATAAAATTCATTTATTTTAGGTAACAGTTGTTTAAAGACGTAGGGATTGTAAAATATACTTCTGTCGCGTCTCATTTTTTGATCCTTCGTACTTTTCTTGCCTAATTCTTTTGCACCCAACTCTTTTATACTCGACTTCTTTCGAACTATTTCTTAAACGTTGTTGGTCTTCGGCGTGTTTAATATACATATCATCTTTGATAGTAGTATGTATGATACGACCTTAAGGTTTATTTAAATAAGCTACAAAGTAGATGCTTAGTGCTTAGTAGATGATTATGTAAACTGAAGCTGTAGGCGATTGAATAAGTTATTCTAATGAATGTCGGAACACCCGAGCGCATAGCTGCATGTCTTAAGACAATGCAGGTGGTATCAAGGTATCATGTTGTGAGAAATATACACCTAGCTCTCAATTACGTAGTAGGTACATCTTCTACGCCTTCCTAAGCACTGCGATTTGGAAGAAACATGACAATGATACTTCTACATACATATTCACAGGTATTTCCGAGGTATTAAAATAGCATCCTATTCTGTTATAATATATCTCACAAATACTCGATTTGGTGGCTTATTAGAACTCCCGCTATACATGAGCTATATAATTTTCATCTTTGGCATTTAGGGCCTCAATTTTTATAGTTTTATTTTCTGGTCTGCATACTGAAAAGAGTCTCTTCCATGTTAGTTTGGGAGAAAAGAAAAACGTAGAATATTCCAGCTGCCTCTATTACTGCGTAGATCGTAAAAGACGATCGAGGGAATGAGCGAAACTCTAAAGAATCATGTCAGTAAGCGATGTGGCTAGTAATCCATCACTATTTTGATTCCGTTTTCCACCTTCACGCGCGATAACATGCTAAACGTGGTTTTTAGGTTTATAAACCTAAGCTCTGTCTACCCCGCAAGAGAAAAAGATGGAATGATATGTATGTATGTCTGTAACTTTAACTATTTAAAGTTACAGACATTGTTTCTATAATTGGCCAACTATTAAATAAAGATACCCTTACAGTACTTACTTTTGTCTCAGGGCGGGGAGGTAGCTTAAATCACAAGTTGAATAAGATGCTGGGTTTAAAAATGAGAAACATAGAATTCACTGTTTTGCAACACAGTGTCTGATCATTTTCAAACATTTCGATTCCAGAGCTTTAGAAAACCCGTCAACTTCCAAGTAATGTCGATAACTCACGAACAGTACAACGGGGACCCCTCACCTGAAGTGTGGAGGTGGAAATTGGAAACCGTAACTCAACAAGTATTAGGGGAAGGAAAACTCCGCCGCGCCATCTGTAGGCCTTATCTATGCCTATAAATATTATACGGAACCCGGAACAGAGGAGTTATAGCTCCGATGGTACCTTTACGTTGCCTCCTCCTAATGGATAATTCATGCACCCTACTGTTTCATAATTTTACAAACATTTTTTAGGATTCCGTAAACAATGTGTGTAAAATAAAATTTTGTAATTTTAATTACTTTTTATGTTGATAAAAGTTAAAACCTAAAAGATTAATCTTAAAAATGAATTTTAATCTTTTATAAAAATCGTTGTCTTTTAGAATGTCTCTTCTTCTTTAATTAAGAGCTAGGCTCTTGTCAGTGCTACTGTGTGGAAACAAACGTACACAACGTCTATTTTTGGCAAAAATTATGGAGTGGCAAACCGCTATTGGCTGCTTCATTTCACATACTAGTGAACAATCTGCTCGTGTGTAGGATCACGATGTTTTCCTCCACCGGAAGCAGGTAGTGGTCGATGAAATAACCATACTTACTCGTAAGTCAGATGGGTCAAACTCAGAGGTAGGTACAAGTCGGGCCGGGCGGGGTTTGAATCCGGGCCTTTTCGTTCATAGGTTCTTAGACCACTGAGCCTCTATCACTTCAGAAGAAGAAAACGTTGTCTATCATTATCATCATCAGGTCTTTTTAGTCTCCACTGCAGGAGCTTGATCCTCTCTGTACTACCGGAGCCATATTTGGCCAGAACCGACAGAGGATTTGGCACATCGGCTAATCATAGCCTCTTCATTATGTATAGTAGGTAGAAAATCTGCGCAGTAGAAGTCATTGTCTATAAGATTATCTTATCGACACAAAATAATACCAATTAGGTAGAAAGGTCAGAAGTGTCATCCCCAACTGCCTGGTCGGTTGGCGGTTTGGTATCCCGGCCATCTCGAGCTGCTACTGGTTCCCTATCTATAAGCATAAAAATTTAAGCCATAATGTAACATGGCATACTGTTTTTTGGCATTATGATTTTTAAGCATAACGTTTTTACGCATAACAGTATACGCATAATTACTTTAAGCATAATCATATCATAATATTACTAAAGCATTATTGTATTTTAACATTAAAACATAACGTAACCTAACCTTACCTACTTTTCTGGAAGCAATTTCTGACCTATTCTGACGTATTTTATAAATATTATACCTTATCACTATTAGTCTCATAGTTATTAGGTATGTCTATGGACATTTTGCGAATCAACATTCTGCCAAAACAAATTAGCCTAAATGATGACTATGCCAATTAACCCGTATGCCAAAAAACAATTACGCGTAAGAACTATTATGCCAAAAAGGGCACTTCCCCCGTCCCGCTGCTACTTGCTTTTTCCCCATTCATGCAAGCGATTAATTCCCTTCCTTAATCCAACGAATTCCTATCCTACCTTAGCTTTAATGCTTTCGATGGGAAGCAGCGTCAACGAAAGCAAAAGAAGCCAAAGAAACTGCGCTCGCCGATTGGGAGAGGCCTTTGTCCCGTAGACATCTTACGGCTGTAATGATGAGATGATAATGATGAGGTAGAAAATCGGCGAAGTAGATGACATTGTCTTGAGTACAAAGAAAGTGAAATTTAAAAATACGAATCATAATAAACCGAATCTATGTATTAACTTTATAATCTATTTTTAATTAAACTGAATTTATAATGTAGAGAACCCTTCATGAATCTAACTTACGCATAACCAGTTTAATTCGTAATTATTGTCAAGCGTTCGTGACTTCTTTCCACTGTGTATACACTTACGTAATTTTAATATCGCTACAGCACAAATTCATATTACAAGCAATAATTTTTATTAATATTGGCCCAATTGAGATATAACCCGCAAGACATTGATACATTGATTTAATTACTGCCAGTTAAACTTGTGTAAGGGGTGATAAATATGGTACATGAATATTAATATATGCATTGAATTTAATGTCCGATTGAAATTCAATCGGTTGTGTATACAAGGACAAATAGCTTTGCTCTGATAGCCTTTTAACAATGTTAGTAAAGATTATTTACGATGTAGTAGCCTAGATTTGATGTCGTAAATCGTACCTACTCTTATTAAATTAAGAAATAAAATATGGTGAAAAAAATTCAAGCAGACGGGATTTGAACCAGCGACCTTAAGTCGACGTACGACTTAAACATATTACACAAACTGAGCTAACCCTACAGGAAGCTGTTATTAACATAATATTATAAAATTATTATTACTGTAACCTGGTTAGTCAAAATAGTCATATAATCAAGTAATTACTAAGGTACTTAAAGTTATAAGACGATATTAATTTCATAATTAAAATCAATCCATTTAATTTTAAAATTAAGCTTTAATTCTAACGAAGAAAAGTACGAAACCATGTTTCAAATACATAGCGAGAATTAATTATTCAACTTTGGCAGTCTCCTAATATAAAATTTTGATTCTTATAAGTAAGTCTTAATAGAATGCAAATTCCCCAACTTTATTCTGGAATCTTAAAGAAGTTTGGTGTCTGTTAAAACTTCCTAAAAGCAACAGTGGAAAATGCTAATTTCGTTCCTTCTTTGTTAAAACTAGGAGTGGACAAAATTGTGGGCTTCGAAGTGAGTCATTTTGTGACTTAAGTTTAGCCCGGAACTAAAATTCTTCTATTTTTGCCAGTGTCTCTACATACTAATTATTTTTGGAGGCAAGATTAAGTAGTATTGTATTATCTTAGAACTAACTAGGTTTTTTTTATTATAATGTAACGAACAAGTGAGGCATAGTTCTTCATTATGGTTGCAAAAAGTTAATGAAATCTGAGTAAATTTGCTTTTTATTGAACAATTCGTTCCAATGGACTATTATTTGCCTAAAAACATAATGTGATATACCGTTCTAGGCAATATTAATCGTTTAAAGAATGCGGCCATGGCCTCGATGTATGATTACATTATTATAGCAGCTGACTATGGCATAGCACACATTCTTGAACACTAGGTAGTTCTGTAGAAGCTACTTGTATAAGTATTTAAGGTTGCTTATTAGCTAACATTATATCTTTGGCAGTAGATTTTGAACATGGTCAGTCAACATATGAACCCTTTGGTAATATTAATATTTCCGAATCAGAATTCTAACCAATATTATAAATGCGAAAGTGAGTTTTTTCTTTGTATGATTGATACACTTTCACGCCGTAACTACTAAACCAATTATCATCAAATTTTGCGTACACGTTTTTTAGACTACGGAGAAGATTCCTTGCGGTATACATTTAGGTGAGAGGAGCCGCGGGCGGAAGCTAGTCAATAACAAAATACAAAATCGTTAGAAAAAAGGGATCCTGGTACCGAAATTTAAATGATGGTGTTCAAAATAAACTTGTTTCTTTGAAAGATAAATTTATAAGAACCTTGTTTTATGCTCTGTCTTCTTAAATTTTCATTCGTTTTGGCCCTACACCCTTACACCCTTAAGGGAATGATTCATCCTGTTGATATGAACAACTTTCCTTATGGGACCAATCATCATCATCATCAGGTCCTCCACTACAGGAGCACGACCCTGCCAGAGCAGCCAGAGGACTTGGCCTACACTCTCCATGCTGGCCAGATGGGTTGGCGAGGTCTCACAAATGTTTATATGCTTTGTTTAGCTTGTATTTCCTAAGTCGCCTTTTACGACATCCACGGGAAGACTTGGAGTGGTCATATTTTACTCTGCCCGATACCTACGGCTATGGGACCAATTCTGGGAAATAACTAAAAAAATAAGATTTCAATAAAAAAATGTGCCCTTTATGGGCCCATAACGATACGGCACGTGTATATACTTATTCTACGCGTTGTGTGGCCAAACACAGGGCCCTATGTCAGCTGATCTCAGCAACAACAGTTAAGCAATAGGCTACCTGGGTCTAGCGATAAAATCGCTAGACCCAGGTATTTTTCGCTACTTTCATTTTTAACGAGAGAACTTCGTGTTTCTACTGTTCTACATTGAAAACAAAAATACCACTTGATTTTGGACCTCTGAACTATGTATATTGAAATCCTGGAATAAGAATCCTTAGTGAAATATAGAATTGCAAGAAAGAAAGCTGAAAATTGAAAACAAAATATAGGTTTCCCATGCAAAGTCGTCGATCAGCTGAACGAATTTCTATGAGTTATTTTTTTATGTTTAATTGTGTATTCCATTAAGGATTCTGATTCCAGGATTTCAATATAGTTCAGCGGTTCAAAATCACGCTGTTTAAAGTTTGTACGAGTACAAACTTTAAACAGCGTGATTGCCCTGCATATCTGCTCTATATCTGCTCCGTGATCTGCATTGACCCTGCAATTAATAGTAAAAAATAATTTATAATTTGTAGTTTTAAAAAGGCAAAACAAATTTTCGTCCCATCATTTCATAAAATAAGCTATCTACGAGATCATTCTTCTTAAACTTTTAGACTATGTTACTGATGTAGGTGCAAATAACACTGCTCCGTCTAAAAAGATACAACAATATTCAAGTTTCCTGCATGGAAAATGGCAATAAGAATATCCCTTATCCACAAGCCCGTTACCGCTCAGGTGTAGCGCCAGTATCAATACATCTCGTAGAATATTTTATTGGAAAGAGCATTTTATTATTAGTGTAAAATGATTTTTACACATTATATTCTGTTTAAGTTCCTAAAACACCTGGCAAAGTGTTTTATGTATTTTCTCGACGACATTGAATGGGCTCCTAGTTATAGTATAAGAAAAAAGCTACACTCTATAAATCCAGGATATTGTGCACCTAGACGAGGAGTTTCAAATTAGTCGCCAATGACTGACAAACATAACAAACTTTCACATATAAACTAATTAGTCATTTTAACTGTCTTCATACATCTTCCACCAACATCAAGTACCATTTATTTTCCTCACAAACGTCCCACCCACACAATGACGTAGCCACATCTCAATTTTTCTCCGTCGCGTCGGCCCTTGACTTCTCAGGGGCTCTTTTCAAAATTGCACGAAGGGGAGTGTTGATTAATAAAAAAAATAAAAATCCCGCTTTCGAGGTATGATTGAGAAGAGGCGCGTCCTCGCAGAATGGAATACGCCAATTTTTCTCACAGGAGTATGTTTTGCATGTCATTTTGAGTAGGTAAGTGAATTGGATCAGAGATATTTTTTGCGAAAGTAAATTGTGTTTGGATATGATAGTTTGAAATATAATTAAATTATGGTCGTGCGCAACATTTTTGAGAAATTATTTTTATGAGTATGAAAACCCTTTTCATTATTTCAGAATATTTCGTGAGGTAGCTTGCATTACTCGTAACTTTGAACAAATAAGTTTTTAATATCGAAATAATATCTAAAAATGTAAGAAATGTAAGCAACAGTTAAATAGATGATTTCCTTGTGATAATTCTGTTTGGCATCTAACATTGAGTAATGATATGAATTTGTAAGTCACACGCTTAATCGACATTTCCGGCGACCAAAGGGCTGGCTCGCATATTGGCCAAAGGTTGAGTTTGGCCATCCAGCGAGGAAATGCCGCCAGCCTTTTGGGCACCCTGCCCACCGACTGAAGCGATTTAAGTTTCATTTTGTATATAATTTAATTTTTGTTTTTACTTAATTTTTAAGTATAGGTAATTTTAGTCTATAGTTATAATTTATACTTATTATAATATCATTGTTTTATTAGAGAATGAAGATTAGTTATCCATTTGTAAATAAGTATTTGATTTTCTTGCCGATCAGAAAGTAGTATTTAAAGGTTTCGAATGTTCAAACCGTTACATGTGTTTTTCTTCAAAAAAGTGGCACAAAATAATCTCTTTGGTATTTTACTTGTACCCACTAGCTATTTAATCAACTCATTTATTTCTAGCTATTGTTAGTTGTTGTTAAAAGTTTAATATAAACTTGACTCTCCACGGAACCTCCGAGCTCGGGATAGAATTACATTTTCATTACCCCCTGCCCTATTATCCTCCACGTCTCAATCCTTATTAAAACTATCTACCCTGTGACAAGAGCGTCACCTAACACCTGGTGAGAAATGCAATCTAGTTTAATTATTACGGGTATTAATAACAAGGGTGCACTTGGGGTGAGGACCTAGCGGTTGCCATGGCAACTCCCCATGGTTCGGACGCAGCCTGCAACACTGCCTACGCGTGTTTAGTTATTTACGAGTTAAGCTGATTACTGTTGTAATTGCATCTTTCAGCACAGCTTGAGGATTGTCATAAGCGTGCTTTGTCAAAGGTTTGAGAGGCAACATCGTGACGTAAACGTATGCTATTGGTACGGTGTATATCCAATAACGACTAATGATTATTATACTAGCTTTAAACATTTTCCAGCTGAAAGTTATTCTCGTGATACCTTATACAAATTTTAAACAAATAAGTTTTTTAAGAACGCAGTATGCGCGTGTTTTTTTAATTAAATAGGCTACTGTTCTTATTGCTTCTTTTAGTACAGTTGAAGGCTTCATATCCTCAAATATATACCTTGTGCAGAAGCCGTTGATATAATGAGCATGTCGAAGCGAGGATGTGTAATGAGTAGGGTGATTTTTTTTCAGCCAGGCCATACATTTTCTCGTTCAGCTCTGGAGGCAACGCAGCCTAAAAAACGAAATGGATTATTTATTGTTATGTAAAATATTCTTTATCAGACCCATAAGACTCTACTTATAACGAGAGTCTAGTTCTTTCGTTTTCTATTGTAGTAATTTGTTGTTGTAAAAGCGGTACCTAATAAGGATAACAACTTGTAGCTTATCGCATCCCGAATCCTATCGATTTTCTATTCTGAAAAGATCGCATGTGAAAAAGCTACAAACTGCATACCGTAAATGCATGAACGGACTCCTTTACGAGTGTTGTTATCGAAACGCGAGACATCAAATGGTGGTATCGCCTTCGCTACTATTTGCCACAATATCAAACACGAGTTCACATTGTAAGAGTCGACTGCACGAAATATTTAAATTCTGGCTAAAACATGTTTCTACCATTCTTTATTTTTCTTAACTTACGGTTTAGATTGTTAGTTAATACGGGCAGTGTCTATCTAATTTTCATAACAAGTTTCAAAGTTACTAACTAATCTTAATCATGCTTATTATGAAACTGAAGTGTACAGTATTTTTCACATGTATATAATAGATACGAGAGATACGAGTACATACATTCTTCATCATACATAATAAGTCCTTACAGGAAGTGATGTGGCTCTCTCTCTCTCTGCCCTTTAGCATTCCGGGTACTCGATGAGCAGCGTGTCGCAGGTAGGCGCCACATACATAACGCAGCCTACGCTGGTGACACAAGCCGCCGCTTAAACCTAATACATAATACCAGAGTAATACTCTTAGTCCTAACTACAATATACCATCGAATATGAATACATTTGTGAGTTTGTTTCATACTGTATAGATTCCAGCTATTTTAGAGGATACTGCTACAAGGTACGATAAGCTACAAGAAAGAGCACTCACCCATAAAACTCGACTACTATGAAGATTATCTAACGCAGTGTTGCAATAGCAGCGATTATTAAGCCACCCTCGTCGTGAAACTCGAAGTCATAACAGAAGCGTTTGCTGCGAATATTCTGAACTATTTGAACCTCACATTTTTGACATGCGATACTACACACCTTGTTAGCTAAAAACACCCTTCTTTTTAGCCAACAAGGTGGTGTAGTGTCGGTAGTGAGGTAGTTCTCCAACAAGTGGATACATTTGAATGCGATTTTCTTTCTTGATTTTTAGTTAAACAATTTGATAAGAAACTAAGAAATATTTCTTAATTCTTAAAACTAACTTAAAGTATTTAAAAGTAAAAATAAAATACGTTTCGTCTGTAGCCAACTGTTCCACTAAATATTGTTTTATATTTGTCACGTCTCGCTCCACGAATTCTAGAAAAATGTCATGATGAATTTAATAACTGGTGTTAAAATAACCTTTCATAAATTTTATACCTATAAAAATTCTTCAATTTGTTAAAAAAAACCGTCACATTTGCTAAAAGTGGAAAGGAATAAACCTTTCATTTTAGTACAATACCATAATCATTAACACCGAACTGAAAGTCTGTACAGTTACATCCAGAACATTGTTATTCCAGAAGCGGCTGGTCCATTTTCCTAACTTTACGAGACGTTTACTGCCGCCTTCCCTGCACACAAAGAATTGATTGGCCAATACGCCAGGCATCATTTCCGAGCAACTAAAATAAGTTTATGCGTACTTAACGCGGAAATCGCCCGTAAATCGCTGAGATGAAGGAATCCACGCTTTCTTGGAATTGTCAAATTACTTATAGATCGTGCAGAGTCATGATACTAAAGGTATAAACCGATACTGTGACAAGCAATTTTAGAGCTATAAAGGAAACACTATTTATGGGCTAAATTAAGAATCAGCATTCTTTAATTATGTTTCTACCAATACTTTTCTCACTAAGGAATAAACTCAATTTATTGATTAATTTTTAGACATGGCCCAAGTATGAGTTTTTCCAAGTCAGTTTTCCATATTTATCGGTATATGTTATTTTTTTTTCGAATTTATGTACCGTTCCTCACTAAATCGAATCTAAATTTAAGCTTTTGAACAATAATTTAAATATAATTTAATAAGTATTATTCAGAATGTGAATTGACATGAAAAAGTACCTAAAAAGGCCCTATTTTCCGAATAAATCTTTGAATTTAAAAAGTTCATGAATATTCTTATATAAATTGGTGAAATTAAACGACTTTTTAGAAATGTAAATTATTTTAATAATGCTGATTGTTTCAAGAATTCAAATATAATTCAATAAGTAGACTGTATAGGAATCTTTTCAGTACAAAATGCTTACAACTGTGATTCAAAAGATGGATTTCAAATTCGTATTGGTTCCGTTTAGACTAATCGGCTACACACAATAAATACGTACATAAAAATCAAGGATAAAATTGTATAAGGATATCAAACATTTCAAAATATTTACAAAATAAAATCAAAGACAAATTATACTATATCACAGTCACTAGAGAAAGATGAAATCTATAGCCTAAATTACAGCAGTCTATTTGAAAACACATCCACTTTAGCTAAAGTCCGTTCGGTTAGAATTTGACGCGTCTTTGTGATGTTCTTATAAACCTAATTAATGAATACTTCAGAAAAACCGTTTATGTCTGCTGGTCAAAAGTCAAAAGTACGTTAAATTCAAAACGAATAGACTATTCAATTCCTCCCGTTACACCGCATAGGAATCATAAATGCCCTCAATAAAACACTTGACGTAATGATGCATGATATCAGTGAAAGCACAAATTACAGTCATTATGTTTTTACAGTTAAATTAAGCATGAATAATTTTTATTGATCAATCGAGTGGTATAAGATGTAATGAAACAAATTAAACGTGGTCAAAGTAATAAATGGGAGGGTATCAACCGTATTGATCAATTAAATTACGTGGTGTAACGGTCATCCATCTAACAATAACATCCAATATATGCAGAGATCTTTCTTACATTATTTACAATTTACTAGTTTCTTATTGCTTTGATTACGTACTACTGATATTTGTTTACAACATTGTCGAGTAGAAGACAAGAACTAACTTCTATACGAGTGGCCTGAACATGCTGATGCACCCGAATGATTTCCATATGCATGCATTTCTCTGTAGTCTGTTTCTCTGTGAACAACGAATTAAGTATCTTCATAATTCTTTCTTTTTGTATATACATTATATGAATAATAAATGTTTTTCCGAATATATTGTAATAATTTACAATAAATAGTAAAAAGTACATTTATTTCGATGAACAATTAAAAAAGAATAAAAAATATATTAAGTTCGCAAAAATCTCACCTTTCATACGGTGGTGGTGGCAGAATGTCGCATAAATTCATCCTACAATTCTGGTCACTCCTCCCGGTATTAGAATGTCTCGTATCTTGCGTTCCCTGTCTAAAACTATTCTCTTTCCCTAACCAATGCCATTGTGGATAATCATAATCTACTTCTGCCATAGCCCAATCTTTATTAGCATCATGATGGCTTGATGACCTCGAGTGATTAGTCTTACAAGATGGACAGTCTTCTATTGACATATCTTGTACTTCATCTCCTTCGTTACCACATTTTGTCATTTCACTATAGTCTTTAGTTAATGTTGAACTACTACTTCTACAACATGTAGAACATTCTTCATTGGAGTATTGATTGCTTTCTCCATAAGAACGCACCATACTATTATCATAGGAACCTGGACTTATGGCACATTTCATGCAGGAATCTTCTGCATCAATATGATCTCTATAATTAAGCTCAGTGTATATGGCACTTGTAGCGTATGGTTCTGGCGCGACTCTTCTATGTTCTTCTTGGGGCATGGGATTCATGCTATGTGTATGTTGTGGTAGAGTATATTCTGCCTCCATAGCCATGGTTCCTATTGAATGTCCACCTACATACAAAAGGCAATTAGTACCTATAAGGTCATCAAATCAAATTAATAAAACAGTAATGATATTGTCTTACCATGGAGGAGGCTTTGATGGCAGTTCAGAATTTCTATTCTAGGTTCATTAGAACCTTCAAACATCGGCCGTTCCCGAAGCCAAACTGCTTCTTTTCCTAATAAACATTGTTGAGCATTTGCAATTGCTGTACCAGATATAAAATTATCTGAAAGAAATTTATACAAATTAAAAACTCCATTGAAAATATTAAAATAAAATATAAGGTATAAGGCCAACAGTATATTTTCTCACCAGCTGCATTCTGGCTTTTTCTTTGCTTTATATTTCTTCGTCGGATATAAAATATAACTCCGCCTCCAATCAATATCAAGACTAATAACACAACACACAGAGCTAAAAGCCAGGTTTCCTGGAACATCGACAATATAGCTTTGTCTCTAGCTGGCTCAGTTCTGAAACAAGACACAGTATCCATTGTTACTCGAAAGGTAATCTCTTTTATACCATAGTTCGTGAGTACTAGTACTTATTCTGTGCCATAGTGTTCTTGTATTGTATTGAATTATAATGCGAAATTGCTTTGAGCAATACAAAAGATTTATAAAGCTATGGACACATAAGCTTTTGAGCTGAATATAATTAAGTTTTTAAACACAAGCTTCCTTGATAAAGTAGGTCGGGAAAAGAGTTTTTCGTATTTTTATGTATAAAGTTGTAAAATATCTTCAATAGTGCTGTATGTATTTGTCTGGTTTTGCTACCATTAGATAGATGACATTTTAAAAAGAATATAAATTGAAAATAAAAAGCGTTTTTTTCTATTAATAATATGTTTTTATCACTTAAAATTTAATGCATCAGGTTAACCAAGAAAATCACAAATTTTTAAAAGTAATAAAAAAAAACGAAATTGGAAAATAGGCCGCATAAATATTTGATATATATAAATCTATTGCAATCCTAATAAATCCAACACAAAGTTGATTCAAGAATTTTTAGGGTTCCGTACTTCAAAAGTATAAAACGGAATCCTGTTACTTTGTTGTTCATCTGTCTGTCAAGAACCCTTTTCTCAGGAACGCGTAAAGGTATCATCTGAGTATTTGATATGATCTTAAAAATTCATATCAAATACTTAGATCTACTGTCCCTTGGAGCTGTGAAAAAATCCAACTTCTAAGGCAACGCAATTAACAGACAAGGCCGTTTATGCCGCTTTTCTAAATTCGCAAGGGAATCAAAACCTACAGGGTAGTTGCCGTGAACTAAGAATTTTGAAATTTGGTATGAAGTAACGTCTTATATTTCGCACAAATAAAGGAAAAATTGCAAAAAGCATTCATTTTTAGTTACGACACATCATAGTTACATCATAGATTACAGTACGGAATCCTTTGTGTGCGAGTCCGACTAGAAATTGGTCGGTTTTTTATCTTTGAATTTAGATATCACAGTACAGTTCCTTTGTATGAACGGATAGTCTTCATACAAAATGTGAAGAAACTTTTTTCCCGACCTAGAGGCTAGAATAGAAAAACTTACTGAACATAGTGTCTTTGTGTCTGCGTAGGAACCATGTGTATGTGAGCTGGTAAACTAAAAGGTCCGTGCCCTCGGCGGGTGACAGCAGCAGCTCGGGCTATGTATCGTCCTCCAGCCCTTAAAGAGCTAGCAGCTGCAGCGCGTGTTCGTGCACCCAAGGACATCTGCCCCACCACTCTACCGCCAGGACTTCCACCTACCCTTACTTCAATCTAAAACCAGTAAACCGTTCAATATACAAGTATAACAAGAATTACATGATCCCAAAATACTAAAACATTCCATCACTAAATAACAGGGTGTTTTGCTTGAGCAAAATAGTTCCCTCAACAAAATGCATTCCACTATCTTAAAAAAAGTAACTTCAGGGTTTAAAGTAGAAGTTACACCCAAGTTAGTCCATTACCAAAAGAAACTACATATTTTACCCGTCTTGTTGCACTTTAAAAGATAAATAACCAAACTCAAAGTAGCAAGTGTTGCAAGGATAGTTTGATCAAGTTTCGATGGGTGAATAAATGGATCTTGTTTGCAGTCTAAAAGTACTAACCAAGTAACCAGAAAGTTCCCCGTTCCAAGTATGTACGGGAGGCGGATCCCAGCGAATCCACGCCGACGTCGCATTTATCACTCCGGCTGAAAGGCCCTGCGGCGGCGCCACTGGGACTAAAAACATGTTATGTTATTAAATTCAGGAAATTTACTTAAAAATAAATTCGGTAAGAGTGAGGCTCTGAAGTCGAGTGACTTCCCGAGGAGAAAATAAAAAAAAAAAACAGATGTTACGCTATTGACGTGTAGAGTTAAGCATTGTTGTTTTCCTAATACTTTTTCAGATATGCGCTGTCACTTATCTGGGTCAAAGGCGCATATTTAAAATAGCCCTAGGGCTATTCATTATTCATGAATTTACTTACTATCTTCCTCGGTAAATCCAGTCTTCATATTTGATGGTTTTCCTAACAATAATTTGTAAAATGGCATCAAAAAAACGTCATATTGAGCATACGGTAGTAACCCTGTAAGAATGTGACTAGATGACCCGCTGTTATGGACTGTGGTCATTGAAAAGTTCTCGTATTTACTAAAGTCAGCTAACATACGAATATCTTCAGTTTCGTTTGAATTTTGGACGTTTTCTATCAAATACTGTTTATTCAATGATGTCCCATTAAACCATATTTTAACTCCTTCTAAATATTCATTGTAGTCGGTCATAACCTGAAATAGATAAGTGGTGTTATAATTTATTTCGTTATTTATTGTAAAACGAAATTGAACAATAACTGGAACTTACATCCCAAACAATTTTAAGAGTAGTCGATGATATTCCTTCAACGCGTCTTAGAGCTAAAACATCCTGTTGTAAATAACGGCGAGCTTGTACTAATTCATACTGAGTCATTGGCGGATGGTTCTGAGGCTTACTCAGTTCTGTGTGAGGAGTTGATACTTCTGGATCTTGATCTGCTTTGAAAGAGTTTGCTTCCCTTCTCATTACCTATGAAAACAATTTACTGTTTATTAAGCCAAAGACTTAATTTAAAGATGGTGTTTAAAATATAAAGATAGTGTTTAAAACAAAGCGCGCAGAAATGATTGCCGTTGGGGCAAAACGGTTTTTGAATGGCGACCAAGTACCGGCTGGCGCTGCGTCGGATATTCACCGACCATATGATCGGATGACCTGACTAAGGTCGCAAGAAGACGCTGGATACAGGCCGCTTCCAACCGGTCGTATTGGAAATCCTTGGGAGAGGCCTATGTCCAGCATTGGACTTCTTGCGGCTAATATGATGATGATGATGATGAAAATATAAAGAAGCTAAAATTACGAGTTACATCAAATTTGTAAAGGAACGGAAAGTCCAAGATACACTTACAGAAAAAATTCCATAAACAAGAGTGTCAAAATGAAATCAAAAATAGAGAAACCTGTAAATTAGCAGTGTGCGAAGTGCTACCAGCTGCGCTTACAGCCACGCATGTCAATCTTCCAGCATGTTGAATTAGTACTCGATCTAAATATAATGACCCCGTACCATGAGCTGACTTTGGAAACACCAGTTCCTAAAATACAACAACAAATGAAATGTTGATTGCTAAATTCTGCCATAGTTTGGTTTTAGACATCAGATTAAAGGAAATTAGTCTTACTTGAGAACCTTCCATTGTCCAAAATACAACAGGCTTAGGTGAGCCTTCCGCTTCGCAGGGAAATGATACGGCTTCTCCTTCCCATACTGTTTGGTCTGATGGCACTCTTGTAAAATGAGGTAATGCTGTAAAGTTGTAAATTATTACAATCGGCCTCGACCAAAAAGATAATGTTAGCTAAAATTTTACATATATTCTTACAATGAACGGTTAAAGTAGCAGCAGCAGCACTAGATCCAGCTTGACTTTCAGCACGACAAGTATAAGTCGCAGCATCAGTAGCAACTACTCGATCAATCCTTAAAGATCCTCGACGGATGATGGCATACGGTGATAAAGATCCATTATCACGCGACCAAGTCACCGATACATCGGACTCAGGAGATGCCTAAAATCATTATTAATTCATTGATAAATCTGCTGATAAATCTGATATTTTATTATTATAGAGAGGTGTTACAGGTAAGGTCCGTTTAGCTAAGAAGCATTATTATGAGATTGAATCACAGTTATATTGCGTTCTGGTCCTTAAACATTAATCGTTCATAAATTATCGTAGTCTGACGATAAATACATGTTAATGACAATACAAGTACGCCATTACTGTAGGTGAGTAACGCTGTTAATGAAATATAAGTGATCCTCAATATATAAGTGACAAAATTTCGACTACAATACATTGAGTTTAATTCATGCTTTAGAGCAAGGGCTCTAAAGCATGAATTAAACTCAATAAAGTATTTAAATCAATAATATTTTATATATCTAAAATATTTCCAGGGAGTTCAGAATTAAAGGTTGACTGGGTGAAAATAGCATCAAGTCTACGTATTGTGGTTTCTAAGGCTCAATAAAGTTTTAAATAAATCAATAAATTACCATAAAATATATGGCTCACCATTATTGGCTATACCATCAAGAAATTCTGTAACAGAAAAGTGAAACACAATACCTCGGTGAACTTACTTGGCAATGAAACTCGATGTTCTGGCCTATTAGCGCCGTTATATTATTAGGTTTCACTAGAAAATGCGGTCTGCGTAACACGAGTAAGGTTGCAGGACGCGATTGCCTTTCTCCTGCCACATTTGATGCCACACATCGGTACACACCGCTGTCTGCCGGAAGGCTTTCCAGTATTTTTAGATTGCCTCCATCTACGACGGATATCCTGAAAATTTTGATTGACGTTAGGAAAATTGAGACATTTTGCAGCTAGTGAACATGCACGCTCACAAAAAGTAGCCAATTATGTTCTTTTTTATTTATTTATTTTTATTTAGAACAGTTAAAACATAGGTTGAATTAAAAATCCAGTGTTTTTGAATTATTAGCTATTCCAAAATAACCAACAGACAAAAGCAGGTAAGGTTATTCCATATGCATGCATGTTCTAGTGGTGGCAATGATTTGTAATTAATATAGATGTGCCGTTGTTCGTACAATAAATACAGATAAAATTCATAGAAAATACAAAAATAATGAAACATGAACTTAATTCTTGTTTCAATATTTTATTTTAATTATTTTCATTTAAAATATTGCACCTTCCATTAACTTCAGTATCCAAAAATTGACCATCTTTAGTCCAATGTATTGAAGGTTCTGGTACGCCTTTTGGTGATGAACATTCCAATAAAGCTGGTTCTCCACTAGCTACTTTCACATCACGAGGTTCATTCCTAAATTCATCTCTGAGAACTGCAAACAAGTAACTCAAATTATTCCTCTTTTTCGTCAAGTTCCTTATAATCAAAAATAAATATCATGCCATCACTTTCTGTGAGCTGATATAACTAACAAACAACAAGACTAAATTACGAGAAGCAAAATTGAGACATTTTCGAATTCATTTGTACTACCGAGGTACCGTGTGCTATGTTTACATATGAACGTATTTTAAGCAAATAATGTTATTATGGCTAATTACAGTAAGGAAATAAGTATTACCCGCAATCGTAAGTGTAGCGTTCTTGCTAACGGCTTCTCCAACAGAATTTCTCGCTACACACCAATATACACCTTCGTCGCTTTCCTTTTTTCCACGCATAACCCTACAAGGTAACAACTTAATTAGCCCTCAAGCAGTAAAGCAGCACATAAAACTCCCATAAAACAATTTTCAGACTTCCAACATTATCGTTTGCCCACGAAAGCAAACTTTGAGTAAATATTTCTGTAGCGAAATCGGTTTCGAGCAAATATTATGAACCTATAAAATTATCATTACTGTTATAAATTAAGACGCTTGGGACTTTTGTGATACTAATTTTGTGATACAATTTATTAAAGCACTGTTGTTAGAAACGTTAATCTTCTTTATCTTTCTTTCATTCATCCGCTGTCTGTCCGCTTAAATCTTTTAAACTACTCTACGGATTTTAATGCAGTTTTCAGCAATAGATATAATATAATTCAAGGGGAAAGTTATATGTATAATTTAGTGCCCCATATTAGTATATACATTGCCGCGTGCGAAGCCGGTGCGGGTCGCTAGTGTGATATACAATGTTGCCAATGACATATATTATAATAGGTCCGCCTCTGAGGGTCATTTTCAATAGGCTAGTTTCCTAAAAAAATATAATTAGTCCGTCAGTTAGATATTCAAAAAATATTGGACACGTATTATTTCTTTTGTCAATTCAACAAAAAATGATAAAGATATAGCCCTTTGAAGTTCCGTGTGACGTCATAGTTTGCTACAATTTTTAGCAAACTTTGACGTCACGAGCCCCCACTCCTGAACTTTGACGCGCTTTATCTTTATCATTTATTGTTTATTTGACAAAAGAAAAAATACGTGTCCAATATTTTTTGATTATCTAACTGACGGACTAATTGTTATGTTATTATTACGACCCCGGAAACTAGCCTATTAAAGCTTTGATTGATGGATTCAATAAAGCAAATCTAACATTAACAAGTGTTTAAATAAATCAACTCCCACGTTTAATTAATTTTGAAGGCCTCCTATTGCTATAATTTTTCTTAAATGCTTGTCAAGAATGGAAAATTAACGGAATGCCAGTTGCTTTGCCGCCTACACTGATACTAGTAATCAATCAATGAAATGGACCGAAAACTGTGGATTTTTTTCAACAAGATTAGCTGTACACAAGTACACAACCTTCGATAGTGTGTTATCAGCTGTGTCTACCTAATGTTCAGTGATTTTATTTAATTTTGTTCAACGGTTTTATAAAACTGACCTTTCTGTTTACCAAAACCATTAAATATATTTATTTAAATATGATATTCATTTATTGAAATTCCACGATGAAAAATATAGAAGACTAACCCGCAAATACTCAAAATAATCTTTACTAATAACTTTCTTATGTCTCGTGCTATCTTTGTCTTTCTAGGTAGGTAGTTGTCTAGAATAGCTAGGCAGTGACAGAACGAAATTTGTGAACGTTTTTGGTTAGTATGCGTTTAAGTATTAGGGCGTAAGTTTCTTCCCATTATTATAATTAGTTCGATGTAACTTCTTACCTAAGAAATAACAGTCCGTCTTCAAGCAGCACCCTATGAGGGTGATCGGTCGGGGCAAGGGGCGCGCCATCTTTATACCACTGGATCGTAGGTTTCGGCTTGCCTTCAGACACACAGCGCAGGGTCGCCGGTTCACTCCTCCCGACTATCGTGTCGGCTGGGTGCTCCTTGATACGGGGTGCACGGCTTTGAGCTTTAGGAAAGAAAGATGTTTTTTGTAATATTTATTGCACGAGAAGATAAAATATTTATCGTTATTTCATAAGTTCTAGTTTTTCGATTAAATATCTATATATTAACAACCTTACTTATAATATACTAACGACTTTGAACCATCTTTGCATAAAGGTAAGTGCAGAGCCATATGAGCCGACAAATCTACTACAAACTGAATGAATGACCAAATAAACTGTCATTTATGATCAGAAGGTTCAAAATAGTTTCCTGAAATATTTGCGAAAATCTCTATTAGGTATGTTACAATTGAAAAGCATGTGGTGATATCATGCTGACAAATATTTAAAGAAGTAAAATCGCACAGATCGTAAAAGCTGACCGAGGGAACGGGAACGTGATGCCATGATTATCAATGCATTACTATTTTCCCTTCTTCCCTCAGCTCAGTCTCCGATATACCTGTCATTAGGCTATGTGGTAGCCTTTGGGCGCATTCGTAAGAGTTTAGATATGATTAGTATTTACCTATATATATTACCTATAGGTAAATGTCCTATAGGTAATATATATATAGCGTAACTCAATTCTGCTCAAAATGACCCATCAAATTTGGTATCTTTACCTTTTTCTGTCGAAATAATAATTTTGTTCTATTTCCTTTGCATACAGACTTGGGAACGGATAGGGATGGGCAAAGCTCATTTGAATTGTCAACAATGGCTACGCGCTATGGAATCACAAAGAGGGATAATTATGAACTGTAAATAACACCTGTTTATACATTCCTTTTGATATAACAATGGGTCGGCAAGGACTATGACAGGAGAAATCTGAATAAAACAGGCCTTTAGCCTTTTTAGTAAAACAAAAGAATTTAGACATGGATTGTTTTCTGATTCGATGGAGCTATGTCTAACGTTAATGTAATTTAATCTTACCTATTTTTTTTTATTTCTTATACAGTTTTATGAAAATAAATATCTATTAGAGTTTTATTAATGTTGTTTATTTTTTATATTAAAAAAATTATAACATTTAAGGTAGGCACTGAAATATAAATATTAAATCTTTTTATTTTGTGTCACTTATCTATCTACCTTGGCCCTATAGAGGTAACTATTGATTTTAAAAGCATAAAAAGATTTTCCATATGTGACAAGGACAATAGGTTGATCTTGTAGTACCTATCCTAAAATTTATCGATTTTTTTACCTAATAATTCGTATTTATTTAGGTACGAATGCTTAAAAAACATTTACATCTGAGCGAAATAAAGTTAACTATGCGGTCGCATTATCGCACTACAAAAAAGTATACAATCACTTTTTAGTACTTAAACTTCAAACTATTTCCTTTTCGGAACGCAGAGAAAAAATTCTACGTACAAGTAAAACTTAAAACATTCCACTTACCTCTTGTCTCGTATGGAAAACTGAACAAAAGATGCAAAATAAAAACACCCATGAACTGGTTCCATGCACATTTATCGGTTTTAATTGGTCCCGCGACCATGCTTGACACAACCGAATGCCGTCAATTTGCACTCTTTCCACAACTAGTCATGACAACAAAAAAGAAAATTTTCTTGCTGTTTTTAATTATCCGGCACTGTTGTTGAAATTTCCAGCGAGTTTTCCGACATCGCGATGTGTATACGCGGCAGAGCGACACAACCACCACGTCGGATGGCCGTGGGGTTACTGCCCCCCACTCTAAGTTTGTCATTTCGCGCCGACTCAGTGCAGCTTTGCAGATTGGGGTTCGGACAAGCTCGATGATGATTTTGGACTTGCAGTCCGTGCATATTTTACTAATTGGCACTGCCACCTTTTAATGCTTTTAAATATTTTAGTGGTATTTTTCAGTTTGAGTGAGTTTCGATAAAACAGCGTGCTCACCAACTGCTGGCTTAATTGAAAGTACAGTAACTGACTACGACTTGCATTTTTAAGCTATCTTCAGGCATCTGACTGAGGCTATGACACCAGCCGGGGCTGACGAATTTATATAACTTCCGAAATACAACAAGAGATATATTGTAGCAATGATAAGATATAGGTAATGTAGTATCGTGGTCGCCAATCATAACCTCTAATTATACACATATTCGCTACCAAGCTCTATTGATTAAATTGTTATCTAAAAATTTGACATAAAAAATAAAATAAAAACAAAAGTCGTTTGTTTTTTTTTTATACTTAATACGATTTTCCTAATGATTAAACACTGACATACAACCATAATACAAAGGCCCTTAACCGGATACACATAGTCTGTGCTTTGAGGTCACAGTAAGCACGACTATACTAATTTTAAGAATACGTATTACTAAAATAAATATAGGTACTTAATCAGTGTAGCGCTGAACTTCACACTATGATTACCTTCCCCGAAATAGGTTTAAACGTAGAATATATATGTTATTATAGAAATATGGATATTCGATTGAGAAATAAAACCACCTCTTTCGTGCCATAGTACTATAATTACTATGCATAATTGAAAAAAAATTAAAAATAAAATGAAGACGAAATATTAAAATTAACCAAGGAATGAAAAGAAATAACCCAGAGTTAAATATTATAAAGCAGCTAAAGTTTCATACGACGTGCCATAAAATAAAGCTAGTTCCCCACTAGTTCAGTCGCATGCAGACCACGTACGGAGTTCGGACTTCTGTGTCAGGTGAGGCTACCGCGATACATATCACCGGCGCGTGCCGCTGCTAGATGACGGTATAACATGACCAATGATTGAGAGTATGGAGATTAAGAGAGGGGTTAGAAATGTTTATAGTATACTTTGGAGTTTAGGAAATAATATTTCGAGAGACCATTAAATTATAACAGTTAAATGTACGTGACTTGGTCTTTTGAAATATTATTTAGGAGTATTTTTATTCTAAAGAAGCATTTTGATTTAACTCTAGTATGTCATTTATGTGCTGTTGTCATAGAATAAGTAGTTACTAAGTACTACTACTGTTTAATGTATTTGCTTTTAGCAGTAGTAAAACTGTGTTGGCAGACTTTTCAAGCTGCCTAAAGGCACCTGAACTTAACTATTGTCAACAATTATGACAGACAGGACTAACGGCTTAGCGTGCCTTTTAAAGCACGGAGAAGTTCGACATATTTTTATGCCACTTGTAGTCACTTATTGCCAGTGGGGACGGGGCCTGGGCTGCTTTATTGCTTACGACTAGACCATCGAACTCCTCAAACATTTAATATTAACTAGCTCTTGCCCGCGGCTCCGCCCGCGATAATGATTCTTCGGGAACAGTAGAATTTCCCGAATTAAAAGGCACCCTATGTCCTTCACCGGCTCTCAAACTCTCCATACTAAATTTCATCCAAATTGATTCATTGGTTGAAGAGTGAAAAGAAAACACGACAGATAGACAGACGGAGTTACTTCCGCATTTATAATATTAATATGGAAGCATGGATATGGATTTATTCACACTTGCAAATATACACTTGTAGCTTGTAAAGTCTAACTTCAAAATTTTAATTAAATATAAATTATTAGTAACCAAAAAATAATTTATTTTTATACCAAATAATAATTTATTTTCTTGATATAAAATATCATTCAAGAATAATAAAAAAAATATTACCAATGTATAATTAGTTATTTGTAGAGTCGGTGCCATCTTCGTGCTGTCCGAAGGTTTGCAATGAAGGCACGATTAAACTATTCTTTTTTAACTTGGCTGGTACTGGAGCTCTAACATAAATCTATATTATTATATTATATTCTTTAGCGATTGCTGAGTAAGGGTGCATAAAAATTAAAAAGATAAGTGAAATATGGCTGCTAGCCCCAATTCAGATCTACATCTACTGCCATTCCTTTGATCAACTTCTACCATGTTTGTAATAAAGGATAAGCAGTTGACAAATCCTAAGTTTTTCCCTCGCTAACAAGCCAGTCTTTAAGACGCACAGCTAATTTAAAGTCACTAAGAGTCTGCCTACTAACTACTGTATTGTCAACGTTGTCATAACGTAATCTAATGAAGCCTCCCCGAAATAGAAGTGATAGTGACAGAGGCAGGCTTACTCGGCTTATCTCGAAACTATTCCGCACACGCGTAAGTTTGGCTGGCAATGCTGCAGCCATGCCAGTCACGTTTCTAGTTACCTAACTGTTTGGTGACAACACATAGAACTTTAATATCTAGATAGGACAGTAAACATAACTTTGAGATAAAACTTAAAGTCGTTTTACTTACCTCAATGTTAAAACACGAGGAACTATAGAAGCTGGATGGATCAGTATAATCAGAATAAAAATTTCACTGTCTAGACTTTCCAATTAACTTATTTCAAACGATAGCTTTAGCAAAACATTTATGCTTATAAATTCTGCATGTAGGTATATAAACACGCCTTCATTCCTTATAAGGCCTTGAAATTGATGGTAGCAATGAAATTATAATCAAAATAGTGTCTATATACCTTTCTGGTAGACGAGCCAAAGATTGCAAGCGACCAGACTATTTGATTCTATATCCAAGTTTGCTAAGTTATGTAAGATAAATAGAAAATGGTTAAAACGAAAATAGTGACATGTAGCTGTTACATTAACATCCAGGCCTGCTTGAAAATAATAGTAATAAATATAAAATAGACATTATCCACATCCAGTGAGCTCTATATCGTCGCTAATCCTGAACCGGAGTCTGTAATCAAGCCATCACGTCGACAAAGGAGGCTTCCTTCATTAACCCTATTCTGCTAAAATATTCATTAAGCCGGCAGGTTGCCGATATGAGCCTAATGTTGAGCTATTCAATTTATCGATATAATGAAGTCTTCTGTATGCTACACTATGCTGTCAACAGGATTTTCTCTGCACTGACCACACAGTTAAAAGTAATGAGGGTGTATAAGCGTTGATGCCTCTATCAGCATTTCTAATTAAAGTTTTAAGAGCTTTAGATGCAGGGAATGGATGGTATTTATTAACTTAAAAGAATTAAGAAAAAACTTCTCCAAATAAATAGTACATATAAAGAAACGTGTTGCCTGGCCTGAGTCGTAAAAAGAACATGCATACAAACCCGTCTGAAATATCTGCGAACCTGACTAATAGATATAATTGAGCAGTGAGGTGCATAAAAAATACCGACGGGTTACACGTTTAAAGTACGATTAGGATTAGGATGAACGACCTTACTAAGGTCGCAGTAAGACGCTGGATGCAGGCCGCTTCCGGTCGTATTGGAAATCCTTGGGGAAGGTCCATGTCCAGCAATGGACTTCTTGTGGCTAAGATGATGATGAGGATAATGTATGCTGGTAATTTTTAACTATAATTACAGACCTGCTAAAAATAGCAACATCGGTGAAAAAATACCTTGTTCGTTACAAAACTCATTGAGATACAAATGTTAGGTCACAGATTTCGGGTCAATCCTTAACAGTCCTTTGAATAGACCAGACCAGGCAGCTGTGACATCACAAATGTTGCTTTTGTAAGTGCGACATGTGAACTTTATTTGGCAGCTATGTGGAATATTGGGTTTATGGATAAATGATACATTATAAAGGATACTCGTATCTTAAGGTATTTTTTAATTGATTCGTACTCGTTTTCGCCAAATTTAACGTTACGAATGTCAAATTAGAAATGTGCCTAAACATATTTTTAGCGAAATGCTTAGGTCATCGGAAATATTTGTCAAATTCTACACGTCGACAATACTATCACGTCTTTTTCCCTTGCGGGGTAGCTTGACCAGGTTTTTAAGAATAAAGTTTTGCATGTTGGTGGGCATTAGATGGAAAACGGAATCAAAATAGTGATGGGTTACTAGCCGCATCGCCTACTAATATGATTCCTCAGATTTTCGACCATTCCCTCAATCAGCATTTACGATCTGCGCGCAGCAAATTCATTCTAAGTTTTTTCTTTTTCCTGGACCAGCATGGAAGATCGATAATGTACAAGATGTACATAGGTAGTAGGAAAATCTTGTATACTTGCTTCTCAATTACGCGCGACCAGTGTCTGTTCTGTAGTGCGGGCTGTCCGCCTTAAATTTATGGCCAGCTGATTGATTGAATTAGTGGCCCCGAGGTGCTCGTTCGATAACATTGGCTTTGCAGTTTGGGCTTTATTACTTCAAAACAGGATGTTATTTGCTACCTCAGCGTTTAAAATTATTGTTATTCCGACCTCCAAATTCATAATTGAAATATGTTTTCATATATTAAGGTAGCTAAAAGTATAATGTGTGAATTCTAGCTTTATAATGTTACAATACAACACTTATGTTTCTTGCAAAATATACCCTAAAAGTTGTAAAAAAAATTAAATTCCTATCATCGAACTTCGATGACCTCTGTGGCCTAGTGGTCATCATGCCAGGCTACTACGCCGGAGGTCTTCGGTTCGTTCCCAGTCAGGTCAAGATGGACAATTACCTATCTTTTTCAGATTAGCCTGAGTCTTGGATGTTTATCTACATTGTATTTGTTATAAAATATAGTCCTATGACCTTAGGCTCTGGCTACCCCGTAAAGGATTACGACGTGATAATATGTATGTTTATGTATAAAATATAGTATCGTTGAGTTAATATCCCATAACACAAGTCTCAGACTTACTTCTGGACTAGCTCGATATGTGTGATTTGTTCATTATTCAATCTCCTGGCCGGTGTTATCCCCAATGCCTTCATATCTGATTGTACAGTCCTTTGATCTGTGATTTGTTCATTATATATTTATCATCAGTATATATTAAAGATATAAGTAATTATTTCTTATTAATTCTTGACAAAATATACCCTAAAGGTTCGACGTCAGATATTGAGGAAGCATTGAAAACTTTGTGAAGTTACTGTTTACTGTATTTTTGTTGGACTAAACAAAAGTGTTTTTCAATGGTATCAAGTGAAATCAAGTGCTTCAATTATTCAACTTATTATATAAAAAACATGGTGGTGGATCGGAAATTAAATGCAGACGTAGCAAATAACAACCAGTGTCGAAGAAATAAATTCCCAGCCACAGAGCCAATGGTATCGAGCCAGACGCCTCGGGGGCCACTAATTCAATCAATACCGGCCATAAATAAGAGCCGGACAGTCCATGATACCGGACACCGGGCGTAATTGAGAAGCAAGGATACACGATACACGGCTACAAGTGACAAATCAATTAAACTCGAAGGAGATAAAAAGGATGTATTAATAATTACGTCTCTAAAGTTAGGCACACCACACACTCACTTGATTATGATCAAAGCATTTACGCTATAACTTAATTTGGGAAGTTCATTTTTTTATTGGAGGTGCAACAATCAACATACAATTATCAATATAATCTTATTTTTAAACCGACTTTAAAAAAGGAGGCTATTATCAATACGGTTGTATTTTTTTAAATATTTGTTACCTAATAATTTCGTCATTTATGACTGTTGTAGGTATGATTTTAAAAAAATATTATGTTGTTTCACAGGGTAAGCTTTCAAGTTGTCCCATTTAATAAGTTAAACGGTGCAATAGTTTGATTGAAGTCGGTTTTTTATATGAAAGATTATGATTGAACAACTTTTCCTATGGGACCAATGCTGGGAACTCAAATTATATTTTGACATTTTCATACTAATTGCGGTCGAACACTTTTGTATGAAAGATTTTCTAATTCAATGGAAAATATATATTTTTTTGAGTTCCCAGCATTGGTCCTATATGAAAAGTTGTTCATTTTGGCGGACTGTATCACCCCTTTGCGGGAACGTCGTTGGTTATGTTATACGCTGTACATTTATTTAATTTTTATTTTATAGCGATTTTAATAACTTTTAAATTGTTATGTGTGGCAAATCCTAAGTGAGGTACCCGACGATACGTGTGTAAGATACGTTAATGCAATTTTCAAGATAAAGAACCTTGGTGATTTCGCTAATGATGTTTTTAGTTGCCCGCTCCGTTGGCTTAATGGACTCAATTTGATGTTATTTGTTTTTAATAGCGTATCAAAATTGTTTAATTATTTTGAATGAATGTAGCAATTCATTTATCATTTGATTGCAAAGTTAATGTTCATGTCATTTTATATTTAAGTAATTAATTTGGTGTCGGTAACCGCACAATCTATTATTTCATTACCTAAATTATTAGAGTAGATTGTGAGGAATAAATCTTTCTCGGCTACTTCGTAAATCTATGGATAAAGCTTTAATGTTTAATATTAATATTTTTTTTTATTTCATCTTATTGTTTTAAAAAGGGTTTACGCTTTAATAAGAAGCTTGATTACCTAACTAGCCATAACATACTTTAATATCTAGTTACTGCACAAGCTATTTACTAAATATTGCTTAATTAATTGTATTGGTAACTCATAATCATTTGTTTATAATAGACATTGTCAAATGGTTAACAGTAATCTACTCGGAGAGTGGTCGAAAAACAGAAACAGCCCTTCACAAACAAACAGGAAATTAGACACCAATACCTAAGGGGGCTTAGGCACTAATCCCTGTTTTTGTAGAGGGTGTGTGCCAACAAATGGGAGTGACAGTGCCTACAGCAGATATTAATCGTGAAAAATCCCTTGAAGCCGGGAGCCGGCGGGAGACGCGTTAAATCGCGCCACGTGCGCTGTCTGTTAACAGTTGACATATTGGGCTGAAGCCAACGGAATCACTGAGCTGCACAATAAAGCCAGATAATAAATTTGAGGAATGAGTGTAAACATCAGAATTTCTATATTAATTTACGTCTTTATTTATAAGTTACGAAAATATACTTTGTTTCTAACCGACTTCAAAAAAATTAGGAGGTTACCAATTTGGTTGTATAGTATAACTCCATGATTTTTGAACCGATTCCTTTCAAAACCCACATGGCATTCTGGAATCCAATGCGAGTTTCAGGGAAACTTTGTACGAAAACAAATTTGTGGGTCTTGAAAGGTTAAAATAACTTTTTTGATTTCAAATGGTATGCTTTTAAATTGGTCCCATTTTAATTTCATCAGAATCGGTTGAGTAGTTTGCTTAAAGTCAGTAGCTTAACACTGGTGACCGATTGCCTGGCTACCTAAAGGCATCTAACATACCTGAAGACGACAACGAGGACCAACGTGCCTTCAGAAGCACGGAGGAGCTTGAGTAATTTTTATGCCTCTTGTGGTCGCCTATCCGGGTAGGGATTGTGTCTAGGGTTGCTTTACAGCGCTAATATTAATTGATTAATTGATAAAACACATTGGGCCATGTAATGAAAATATAAGTACTAATTATTTATAATGCTTACTATTAATAAATAAATATATAGAAACAAATCACACAATTTTAGCTCATAACATTGTGAACTTGTGTCATGGTATAAACTGTACGACACAATATTTAATTATCGCCGTCATACTTATCATCGATATTATATTTTTAAAGATAGTAGAAAAAAGCGATGCAGTGGCATGTGGCATGTGATATGATAGCTGTAAAATCTCTATCTATAACCATTTAATTGATTTCAAGGCGTAATACTACATTATATTAGCTGCAAGAAGTCCTTCCCTAGGATAGGCCTCCCCTAAGGATTTCCAATACGACCGGTTGGATGTGACCATCTAAAGTTTTCCTGCGACCTTGTAGTCTAAAATGCCATCATACAATGACCTTCACAGAACTAGTTAATAGATGAAAAGTATTTTATTTATATCCAATTAAATATGTCAATAAATATATTGCAAGTGCTAAAAAAAGCGTTTTAGATTTTTTTTATTAGCTATTTACCGGTTCCGTTAATAGATAAAAAACATACCAATCAAAAGTATGAAGCCTATAGAATATGCAAACGTAAGGTTGACTATTTTTTTTCCCGTCATAAATTTTGGGTAGGAAATAGATATGATATAAAAAAATACGTCGATATTAGTAATTTGCGCTGGTCTGGTTAATGAATAAGCATTATTTCAATATAACGTTTGCATATTATAAAGGCTTCATACTTCTGATTGGTATGTCATTTGTCTATTAACCGAAACGGTGAAATGTTAAAAATAAATATATAGGTATTCATTTTCTGGACTGATTTTTTTTAGGCAATACTCGCAATATTGACATAAAATACTTTTCATCTATTAACCAGCTCGGCGAAGGTCGTTGTACCATTCGATCCAAATTCAAAGCCCCTCATTGACAAAAATCTATTTCGTGTTTGTCTTTAAAATACTTAAGATAATGCTTCTTTCCATCAATGGTAGTACTTGTTGTTATTTCTTGTCAAATAAATGACTCAAAGTTCAATAGTTCCCAATGAATACAGTAAATAAACAGATAATGACTACAGTCATTGACTTCAGCCATGGTTATACAAATACCAACATTAGTTTTAACCACTGTGTTCTCAACAACTGCGTTCCACCAAAATAAATATATAAATAACGGAGAGATTCTAAAATGTCAACACATGTTAGAAGCGCTCCGTTATATATATAATTTTTGCGATGCGATTCGAGGCTGTAAAACTGTATGGTTTCTTGAATCTTATTCAGCTAAGAGAAAAATATTGTGAAGTTATGAGACGGTATGTTACATACCGAGCTTCTTTTAGAGTGACGTTGTTTGAAATGCAACAAAATAAAATTCTAACATTTCCACCAGTGCTGTGAAGAAAGTTTAGAAAAATAAAAATATGCTATTGGTGAATTCTAACGCTACGTCCATCGCACAACAAGTTGAAAGTATTTATTATTAAATATCACATTTTTCTTTAAAATTAAAGTGTGATATTTTAAAAGTGATTGATTCACTTTCAAATTCTTCTGTCAATCGATACGCAACCCCTTATCCGAGTGATCGAAGACGTCGCCTAAAAATAGAGCTCCCCGGCTGCCATTTTATCAACATTACCAGTTATCACAGGACACAATGAGTAACAAATTACACAAGTCAGCCTCAGGGAAGCTCTTATCTTGCGTCGCGTCACCTCCCGTGCTCCCGAGTGGAGGGTCTAACTGCTTATCAAAGCTGTGGTGGGAGAGGCCGCATCAAAAATAATCTGTGAAAGTAAAAAGTGCAAAGCAGATAATTACCCTAGATGATTTTAACCACTATGTTATTAAGCATATTTTTTATACGATTACTTGTATTTCGATCGAAATCATTGAGGGAATGCATAGGTTAAGCGAAAATGAAGTATATTTTAAAAAGATTGAAAAGGTGCATAAGATTAGATAAGTTACAAAGTTAGATAAGTAACACTAGCGTTACCAAACTTGTCAATAGATTTTTTTCTCTCGTGGTGAAGAAGGTGATATTAGCTAAAACAACAACGTACTAAACAAAAAGTTATAAAATTGGGATTTATAATAAGAAACTGTTTGTAAATGATTTTTGAGGTTGATGAGTTCGATCGGTTAGAATGATGAATTTGTCCCATTTTTTTTTTACTGTTTTCTTGTAGGTTTATATTCTATTAGGGATTCTGATTCCGAAATTTAAATATTGCCAAGTAATACAAAATTATGTATCAAATATAACAAAATTGTCTTTAAAAAGTATATTTCCCATATATACCCCTACTTTGTACTTTGAGACACTTATGAGTGTAATATCAAAACTAGGGTTTATACTTTGGGAGAGTTTATCTGCTGCCCACTCTGAGACTACTATTGGTAGTATTTTATGGAAATTAAACTTCAGATCATGCATTGCCGTTTTTACGAGTGGGTGTATTAATAAAATTGTCGTAACCTCGGCAAGGGATACGGCACAGAGTACCGTTGGAGCATATAATATTGTGTATGCCATTTAGAGAGATTATATCGTATAGTTTTATAGCCTTAAAAATGGGGTGAATTTAAAATAGAGGGGAAAACTGTAAAAAAAATATATTTCTTTAAATTATACTTTATACGTGTATTATTTCCATAATTTTATTGAACTATTTCTTAATCTCATTTAATTTTCTCCATATAAAAAATATTAAACGGATTTTGTTGTTATCTTATAGATAAGTAGTAACAGTGTGACATTTTATTTAAGAAACAACCCATGAGGTTATTCCTTTAATCTTAAATAAAAAGCACATAATTAACTAAGCCCTGACTCAACCTCATTTGATTTGGTAAAGGGGAAACTATATAAAAAAAATGTTGAAAGAACTTTCACGTATGGACTATGGGATATTAACGAGTTAAACTAACGCATTCTAGTTATTTAAATTAGATATTTCAATGAAAAAATAGTCTTTCGTAAAAAATAGAAACATATAATGAAAAGACGACTGTCCTGCTAAAAGATTATAAACTGTATCAGTCAGGGTGATTTTGGGATTTAAACGATATCACTCACATGAATACAGACGCACACCCTGAAAAATATTCCTTTACTCGACAGCAGTTAACATTGTAGTTGAGGATGAATCCGGTAAATCTATACAGCTCAGTGGCCCAATGGTAGCTACAGCTTTTGTCTTTGGCTTGATAAGACGAATAAATCCACAGCTCTGTCACCAAACACAAGGCAAAACAAGATAAATTGAGTGGTTGTGTATATCGCAGACGATACCAGCATATCGAGGTGGAATAATCTATTACTTATCTCATTGAGAAATAGTAACACATTTTATTTGTTTCGGTAATGTTTTTGTTAATAAGTTGCTTTACTTATACACTATCGATTTGTCCGTAATGTTGAGTATAGAGTTTATAATTTTTTTGTTAACATTGCTAACAGACGGAAGATTTGTAAACATTTGGTAAGTAAATTTGATTGGGGCATAATTAGTTCTTCTTCCTTGTAGGATAGCGTCATGGTAAGTCCGTAATGTTTATTTTTATCTCATTTATACAAAAAAATAAGATATCGCTTTTTTTAAATTAATTTTGTTCATGCGTGGCTTAGGCTTTGAATAATAACTCTTAAGGGCTTAGGTTGTCACTACAACGTCAACTATAAAAGGAGAAAAATAACAGAGACCATTCTTCTCTTCATGAACTACTAAAAAACTGCACTCTGGCAGTGGCGACTAAGGTAAAAATATGAACTTTGAAACTTGCACTTAAAAACAGAGTTGTCGGTTACAATAACGGTAACAGCGTCGTTGTTCAATGTTTTTTTTTTCATCTCAAAAATGCTTAATATGCCTAAGAAGTTTTCACTTCAAAATATAATATCAGGTGAGAAACGAAATCTAAATGTCAACATACCTCAGATCTGCCGATCAACACACCCTGATATTTTAAAAAGAATCTTTACAATTGTGATTTTTGATGTACACTGGTACATCAAAAATCAAAATTCACTGGGTTATATTTTCGTTCACTGGAACGAAAATAGGCTCCCGAGGGATAATCAAACATACAACGCGTTGGCGTAGCTGCGGGCAAATCTAACTGTATGTCATTTATTTAAATACACCATGAATCCCACCGCGTGCAAAAGCAAGCGAGTAATAGCTGCAAACCACGTAGATTCCATGGCAGATAAGGTCTCCCCTTCGCGCAGCCGCGAGGGAACATTTGTTCCCACCTTATCAGTTGGTTGCAGTTTTTTCGCAAACATTAGAAATTAATCGATTACATACAAATCGATTACTGGCCGTCGAGTTCATTAACCTATACTATGATATTGATTTAGTTACGCACTTACTTCGAATGTATAATATAGCACATAGAGCTTATAGACATAAGCTGGGTGGAGTCCTTAAAACATTACGAAACAGCAAATATTTGGAAAACTGTGATTTCAAAGACCAACATTTAAAAATAGTTTTTTTTTAAATTCCTGAACCAGGCTTAGTATAATAGTCTATAGAATAAATATTGAATTTCCTTAACTAAACCAATGATTTGGCTTTTATTTTGTCTGCTCGGGTGATTCCATTTCCACCAATCATAACTAACTTAACCTGCTAAATCAGAATTCAAAAAAGATAGCTCCATTATACCCCATCCACCCGTTTCACATACACATACACACACAGACAATCTAGTATTACTTAAAACGCCCCTCTTATTGATTGGAAGTCCAAAATGCTCATGTTGATGAGCATTTTTTACGTCCAATGGACTGACCCCATCAAATAGATTGTTACTCATTTCTCAAGTAACATTGTACATAACCAGACATAACACAGCATTCTATGAACGCAAAGTTATTTTCACAGGCAAGTGATATACATTTCACCCGAGAATAATGCATCAACATCACAAAACCGCCACACAACACCGGAAAAATGCCAAGTACCGTCGCGTGAAACCCGTCCTTACTTCCTACATTTAAGGCGCTTCAAACCGAGCAAGATTACGCCAAATAAATGAGGGCATCACAGAGGGATATTACCGAATATGTTTCCACCCTTTACCAGAGTGGTCGTTAGAGCAACGAGGGTCTTTTATCAACAGTGATAATGCGAAGGAACTTCTGCACTCCGGCAAACCACGCATTTACATTGATGATTGTTCCACGAGTAAGTTTTTACGACACGTATTTCACTAGGTCGACTGCTTTTACTCAGATGGAAAGATCGAAGATATGGGAACTGTCATTCGATAAGAGGGGTGTTATAGGTTTGACCGCTATGTGAGTTTATTATGTCTGTGTATCTGACTGTAGCACTGTAGCTCTTAAACGGATACCTAAACCATATTGGATGCAAGTTTTTTTATTTATTTAAAAGCAGTTGTTCTTGCGGTGGATTTAAACATGTTTTTTAAAACCTGCTAAGCCCCAGTGCTTAAAATGTTTAGTTTTATGTAACTTGACCTTTATTGAAACAAATATAAGAATATAAGAGTATTATTATTTGTATCTGGTTTCAGCATATTAGAACCAAAGTACTGTATGTTGTGACTATATTCAGGATGGATGAGTTACAGTATCGTAAAAGCTTCTAAAAATATAGTTAAACATTCTTATCTGCTAATACGCGTTCTACGAAGAAGCAGTGCCTAATGTGCATTTTTAGCTTAAAGTTTCGAGAATTCACCTCCTAAACTGATCAGTCACCGTGCTTTATATAACTAGGTACATACAATTACGTACACCGATGTTAGTGCTATACAAGAATATTAGTATAATAATAATAAAAATATCAAATCCAACAGAAATTCAACAAACACACAATTTCATTTTACAAATTTTAGTCTGTGGTTATAGAGATTTGGCAAAAGACAACGAATATTTCAAAGATATTCCTAGCAACTCTAGCCATAAAAAGCTAAACGCAGTTTCTTCGAGCTGCAGCACAAAATTGTAATAGAATAAAAAGCTTTGTACCAAAGTTGTAGATTAGTTCCGTCTGGGGAACAAGCGGGAAAAAACGGTCGGAGGTTTAAACTCTTCCTTACAACTACAACTAGCGATAAAAATCCTTACATTTTATGCCAACCGAGAATATTCTACATATTTTCCTAGTAAGAAAAAAAAACCTGTATGTAGGTCAAGTAACTTAGTAAGGAGGATCCTTTAAACGCCTATTAAACAAACCTGAAGATATCGGATCCGATGGGAGGGACGCCGCTATACGTTAGACACGATACGAGATATCTCTAATCGTATCGCACGTATTGCTGCGTCCCTCTCATTGGGTGTGATTCAGGATGCGATTCAGGATGGTATAATAGTGGTATAATACCCCCTTTAGGCACGGCACGCCTGTCTCACTCCCCGTCTCGGTATCGAAAACATACCTACGCACGGCAACCCTTTTGAAGAGGAAAACCGAACAAATCCGGTAGGAACGAGGCGCGTTTGGTCACATGTGTTCACCGACTTCAACGAATTATGAATCGTTTGTTCAGAGCTATAAAATTGGCTTGCTGTAGGTATCTAAACTAAAAGGTACTATGTTCTGACGCGAGCCAAATCACACCGTATCGCTGATATGATTTGTCTTAATCTTACAGAAATGGATATGTCTGTTTACCCCATAAGGGTTAAAATATATATACAGAGTTTATATCATGCAGCACTGGACTCGCGATCAGCTAGTCAAAGACACGAAACTGTCAGAAATGTTTAATGTAGATATGGTTCTAACATAGTTATAAGTTTCCTTTGTAACTAACATTTATTGGGTTGTAATGTAAAGCCAGAAATAAACGATTTTTATTTTCATATTTAAGTTATTTAAAAAAGTGTAAACTGTAAATGTCCATATGATAACAAAACAAGAAGCATTTTCTAGCTGCATACAAAATGAATATTTACAATTCACGCCCACAGACAGGAACAAACATAATCCCGTGTCACTGATATAAGCGGTGGGGCATTTAATTATAAAAACGTCCATGTTGACTGAAACAAAAATCCTTTTGTGAAAGACACAGCCGAGCACTTTCACCTTAACCGAAGAATATAAAATATAAAAAGTGAGTAAATTGTTTCTATTAGGAGGTAGGTAGGACTGAAATCAGACTGAGGAACCCTTCGACCCTACGAAATGGAAATGCCTTCAGCTTCCGGACGGCGACTATTGTCTGCGTGGGTGCGTGCAACCCTTCAGAAAAACGGATGACAATGGTTTGATTTAGGCAGATTAAATTATTGATTTAATTTTGGTTTGTTACTTTCAGAATATTGGGTGTTTTGTGGTCTTAGGGATCACGAAATTTATAATAACAAATACTACATTTTATACGGTTTGCACCGATTCGTTTCTTCTTTCTTATATGTAAGTGATCAACACATCAGTCATCAGATTTTTCAAGCTGTCTACAAGCATCTGACATAACTTAAAGATTGCTATCGATGATCCCATTATAAGTTATTGTTCTGAGCATTATACGCTTCAATAAGTCTTATTTTCGCTTGACAAATATTTTTTACTTGCAAGCTTTGCTCCCAGAGCACGAGACAAAACGCCTGGAGCGTGAGACGGAAGATGTTAGTGCTATTAATGGAGAGCTCAAGAGGAGGGCTAACGAAATCTCGTGCTCCGCACGTGGCCTGGGCCGGGCATAGGTCGCCGTTAGATGTTTGAATTAGTTAGTTTCCATGTAAATTGTTCTATGCTTTTATTCTTTATTTTTATCATCGTCACCATCTCAGTCGCAAGAAATTAGCTGTTGGACATAGGCCTCCCATAAGAATTTCTGATATGACCGGTTGGAAACGGCCTGCATCCAGCGCCTTCTTGCAACCTTGGTTAGGTTGTACGATCACCTAGTGCGTGGATGTCCAATGCTATACTTGCCGGTACGTGATTGCCATTTGAGAACCTTTCTGCCCCATCGGCCGTCGGTTCTACGAGCTATCTGCTTCGCCCATTGTCACTTCAAAGAGCTAATCTAATAAAAATAAATAAAATCTTTCATCTGAGCGTAGGTATTTTAGCCCGGGCCGCACTCCGTATGAGCAGGACATACCTATTAGGTATTAAAAGTAAAATTTTTAAGTGTTTCTTTTATACGTTTACTTGAAAACATTAATAATCTCCCCGAACTAGATATCTAACATCATAAGCAATGTTTTTTTTATATTCTATCGAATATCTTGGTATTTATCTACTACCAAAGTACTCGTATTCGATAAATCTATATCTAGCGTTAAATAAGAAAATAAGCGGTCTCATGGCATTGACCATGTGACCCTTCCTTATTCCAATCATGGCTCATCCCATTTCCTGAGTGATATCAATATAACTACCTAACAGTTTACAACTCGACTTTATTCAATCAGTATCTGACAGTCACTCCACTCTAGAGACACAAAACATCGTATATTTTCTTCTTCTTTTTTTTAAACCTTAGAAAATGAATTTACGACCATTTTCTTTTTTATTACTGGTCAGTGTTAGCTTAATTAAATGTGATAATTTGATACTGGGTGATTCAAATAACAAAGAACTGATTCATCATAAAACGATACAGTACAGTGCATTTCTCGATATGAGGATAACCAAACATGTATTTTATAAAGATGACAAGAAAAGAAATATCACAGTAAGTACTACTTAAAAGATATTTATTTTAAAACTCATAAGAGTTCTTGGTGGGAATTTCGGCGGACTGCACGGTTTTTGTTTTGGATTATTTTACGAATTGCATCTAATGGCCTTTAATATGTGAAATCGATGTAAATTGATAAAGCCCATGTTTATGAACAATGTGAAAAATAACTAAAATAAACTGTCATGGTGTGGTTGTAGTGAGATTTACTTAGTGGGCTGGTGGTTGTCCACCTTGCTGCGTCGATGTCGGCATTTACTTCCATGTTCTTAATTTTCCACATGTGAAATCTTGCAAATTATTATTGGGACAAATATTTTTTATGAAAAATCTTAATTTTACCATTTCTTATTCTTCCGAATATCTTATTTTCCTTATAATAGGTAGTACTAATTCGGATTTTCATAAATATTTCATAATACCTATCTTATACTTTAAATGACAAAAGAAAATAATTTTAAATTATTGCCTGTAAAATTAACATGATCTTGAACCCAATTTGACATTTACGGCCAAGGAAGAACCCATGTCAATCCCTCGTCTCAAAGCGACGTTGTTGTAAATAATTAAGGGCTCTGTGATACTCGGTGGCATATTGGATCACCATTCCTGGTGGCATTGTTAATGAATACACTTGGTTTTAAATGTAGAAGGTTTAATTAATTTTGTTTGTTGAACTGGTTAGATCGAATTGGATCGATATTGGTGGAGGTAAAACATTTTGAATATGAATGACCCGTGTGTTAAGAGAAAAACGTTCGATCTAATCATACCAACTAGAATTAAAGTAGCCGGTAAAAATGTATAAATAATTAACTAAATACAAGATAATTTAATAAATACTTATATTCATATCGAAGTAAAGGATGAGGAGTAAGGTCGCTAGATACTACCAAAACACCGCAGAATGAAATCAAGTACTAACATACGGCTAACAAGCGTCGCGTATCATGTGACTTACAACAGTAGCAACCATAGATATCAAAATATTACATCTCTGTGATAGCAACTAACCCTGTTTTTCAAAGCCATCAATCACATCAGAGAACGGGGGAGAGGTGCGGGGACGCCATACTGTGGGGGGCGCTGCAGGTTTCTGTTCTGTGCGTTAATGATATGAATTATGTGTGATATACTACTTATAAGAGAGCGCGGAACAAGCGATTGAGAGGCACGATCGGCCTACCTAAGCGTTCGGTGCATCGGACGCATCTTTCTCTCTTCCACCGTTATCACGTAAAAATATCGTCCGAAAACCAACTATACAGACAACTAATTTTTGTATTATTGTTGTTTGTCGACTAACTTCTAAACGACCTATTCTATTTTTATTCTAGGCGATAGAGGCCCACGATAATCTCCGTTCCAACGCGACAGCTACAATAACCACCGGTGGCATTGGTTACTCGTACGTCAACATCCGGATGGACAGCGAGCAAGGGAAAGGACTACAGTATGATATAGACATATATTCTTAGCTTACTGGAACCTAAATAACATTTGATAACGGAGAGTTTGATTTTTATTAACTTTTGCTATGACAGTTGTTACCTTTTCCAGGCTTTCAAAATAAGAAAATAAGGAGATTTGACGGTACATATCCTACACGGACATTGAAAATGTTATTATCCTTAACGATGAGTTAAGGATCGCGAGAAACGCAGACACAATTGATTATCTATTGTTATGTTGCCCGATCGGGGCGCTTGGTGGTTGGCATACATACATACATATACATAGTATAACGTCTTTTTCCCTTGCGGGGTAGACAGAGCTCAGGTCTATAAGACCTTATGACCACATTTAGCACTTTGGTGGGCATTAGCTGGAAAACGGAATCGTAATAGTGATGGGTTGCTAGCCGCATCGCCTAATGATATGATTCCTCAGATTTCCGCCCATTCTCTCGATCACCTTTTACGATCTGCGCGGGAAGAGAAGCAGCTGGCGCATTCAACGTTTTTTCTTTTCTCCCAGACCAGCATGGATTGGTGGTTGAGCGCTCATATATCTATGTTTGTAAATGAGTTTCCTATAAGATAATGAATTGATTCAGACGTTACTTTCCGAAAGTTACCTACTCGTACATTCACTTTGATCATCATCATTTCGAATAGGTGTCACGGTCAATCGACCATGAACACCCTGGTGTCAGAATTCTTCGGAACCGCCTCTCGGCCTCTGACGTGGTTCCTTTAACGACTACCAGATGGCAGCCGGGACCACCGGCTTAACGTGCCTTCCGAAGCACGGAATCATCTTTATTATCAGACAATCAGGTGATTCAAGCCTGCAATGTCTTAACCAAACTGGAAACAATCACTTTGATTTGAATTATTTTGCGTGCCTCGCATTCTAGCAAAACACGTGTCGTGAACACAACGGCCGATGCTGCTGCAGCTTCAACAACTACGATGGTCGGTAAGCATGATGGGCCTAAAAGTGGGTGAGCGCTGGCCAGCAATCGTTTACGCGAACTAACTGGTGGCAGGAGTACACAAAGTAATTAAAATCAAAGTGCATTCCCCTATTCTACCGCAGTTTCTAAATTCCTGAACAGATCACGTAGGCATCGTTAGAATCTACAAATTATTTCAAATGACTCCTTCCAAATTTTGTCAACTAGTCACCAGTTGACAAAATTTTCTGGCTTGACCAATTATCCCCTACATCGTCTAATTTAGTAAATATGTAACGTTATTTAATCGATAAACACGTAATAATTACATCATATCATAATATATTCAACCCTCATAAGATAAACAATGAAGCATTATATTCACAATAGATATACAAAACTTATATGAAAAACTGAAATCAAAACAACCAGAATTCTGTCTTCTGTCGCTATATCCAGCCGCATGAAATATTCCATTCCCTTATCACCTCGCGTCACTATAGCCTTCTTATATTTCATGAGAAAGGGCAAATTATATCAGCGCAAGCAGCCACTGGAGTGGGTTGTGACAGAGGAGCGAAATTGGAGGAGACAACATGCTTTTAGCGGCGCGCCTCAGCCTCGCCGGATAGTGGCACGGAGGCGGTGCGACGGATCGCAGTTCTTGTGTGGTGTAAGTGATGAGAGATTTGCGAATTAGGTAACTTAAAATGAAAAAATAAAATGTTATTATAAAAAAACATCACATATTGCGATTAAACGAAATTCTTGACTCCTTAGTTAGTTATTCTGATCATCAGATTGGATGGGTACTCAGGTACATATAATCTCTCAAAATACTTGCTTAGAATAAACTAAAAGGATCTGACGATCTGGTCATTTATATAGGGTCTACGCCTATGTATAAATAAAATTCCTATAATAACTTATATCAATGATAGCAGCCACTTTTGGGTTGTGTGTATAGATGCAAAAAGTATTTTAAACGTTTAAAACCATTTGGTTTTAAACCGAAAAAGGTTCTTGACAGACAGACAGACAAATAGACAGTCACTGTGCCGAGCCGAGTGAGTCTATAAGGATTCCGTTTTTTTCCTTTTGAAATGAAATGGAATGACTTATTTCGCTTAAGCGTAGTTAAACTTAGCCGTATCCAGCATGCGGTACGGAACCCTAAAAAGAAAAGTAAGTCACCGAGCGGGATTCAAACCCGTAACACTCGTTTCTTGCCGTCCGCGTCCCAGACGGACAGTGGCCGGCAGGACGAAATTAGCGGCTATATTCTGCGTGGAAAGAAATACGCGTTTTTCGAAACATAAGACTAATTTAGATCGATTGTTTACCTCCAAAAACCCCCATATACCAAATTTCAGCGAAATCGTTAGGGCCGTTTCCGAGATCGTAGAAATAAATTTATATACATATAAATATACAAGAATTGCTTGTTTAAAGGTATAAGATATAATATATTGAAAAGCTCTATGGCCTAGTGGTCACCATGCCAGGCTTCCACACTAGAGGTCCCGGGTTAGATCCCCGGCCAGGTAAAGATGGAAAATGAGGAAAAAAATTTATATACATACATATAAATAAATATACAAGAATTGCTCGATTAAAGGTATAAGATTTTAAATAATTTTAAAGTTATTATAGACTAGCTTTCGCCCGCGGCTCCGCCCGCGTCAATGTCGATCCCTCGGGAATATTACTTTTTCCCGGGATAAAAAGCCTATGTCCTTCTCCGCACTCCAGAGAACTTGTATGCTAAGTTTCATGATGATCGGTTCAGTAGTTACTGCGTGAAAGAGTAACAAACAAACAAACAAACAAACACACAAACAAATAAACAAACAAACAAACTCACTTTCGCATTTATAATATTAGTAAGGATAAGGATAAGGATAATGATACGGAACCTTAGTGCGCGAGTCCACTCGCACTTGGCCGTTTTTTTTATAACAAAAAGCATACCTACTTACAGCTTATGATAGGAAAAAGAAATGAAAAAATACGCATATTTAGATTGTAATCTTTCTAAATCCTAAAAATATTATAAAACGTCATTAAAACTAATAAAAATAAAATGTTTTCAATTAATATCTTTTATTTTTACCTTCCAAATAATAATTTGTTAATAAACTAGTAATCACGTGGTCACGGTTTTAAACCGTTTTAAATTTATTTAAAACGTGTTTTAAACCACGTAGTTTTGGTTTAAAACGGTTTATTTGCAACTATAGTTGTGTGTGACAATGCAGCAAAAAGGAGATAACACGGCGAAACAATGGATCGCAATTCTTAAGTGGTCGAAGTAATGAGAGATCGGCGACTGAAAAATAAAATTGTAGATTTAAAAACATAGGTATCATTTGAAAAATGGGATAGTAAAATAATAAGAACTTAGCAGACTTTTATTTAGGTGTCACACGTGCCTTGGGGCTAATATGAAATCACTATGAGGTAAGCAGGCTTTAGCCAGTTTTCAGGTCTTAAAGCAACTGCCTCTTCTTGACATGCTGAAGATTGAATAAAAAAACTGTAATATCAAATTGCATATAATAAACTTATATAAATTTATCTAATAAAAAAAATATAATAAAGAGCAAAGATTTCATTGTTTTTTTGTTTTAATTAGGCTCCGAAACTACTGAACCGATTTGAAAAAAATTATACTTTTAGAATCTATACTTAATCCTACATTATCTATAAATAGAATACATACCTATATCGAACCGTGCGAAGCTGGAGCGAGCCGCTAGTTTTATATATTTTTATTACAGATTCCCCTGTAAAGGTTGCCTACAAAAGATTATGGTAGTTTTTGAAAAATATAATCCGTTTCTAACTTGTACTACACTTGTTGTGTCTCTTTGCCAGTAACTATTATGAAACGCTGTTTCCGAGGAGCTACTTCCAAACTTGTGGTAATACAATTAAGTAGTTATCTTTGCTCCTCACTAAACAGGCTGTCTGTAACAATGTCTTTAGAAACATTGCAAGCAAATCTTCCAACAACAACATTATTATGTTTGTGTTTCCATTAAGTGACTTCTGACAGCGAATCGAGGTTCAGTTTAAGTAGGTATTTAGGTTTGTTTCATTCAATTAAATAAATTGTTAGTAGAATATTTCGAGAAGGCAATTAGTGAGTCACTCTATATTGTTATTGCTAAAATATTCCTTGCATTTTTATGGTTCCGAATGACCGAATGACAAAACGGAACGCTTATAGGACCACACTGTCTGTCCGTCTATCACAGCTTATTTGCTATGAATCTACTCATCATCAATAGCATTTTGTAGGACCATTCACACCCTGACCCTGGAATCATGTTCACTCAACATGAGACCACCTGATGGTCTGATATTAAAGATGATTCCGTGCTTCGGAAGGCACGTTAAGCTTCCATCTGGTAGTCGTTAAGGGAACCACGTCAGAGGCCGAGAAGCGGTTCTGAAGAACTCTGACACCAGGGTGTTCATGGTCGATTGAACGTGTCACCTACTAGAAATGAATGAATTACTTTTATTCATAATTTTCGAATGCACTGTTTTTAAGTTAATAGAAAAGATCCAAATCCACCTATCTTAAAAAAATATCGGTTTTTCCTTATAAATTACCAAGAAACCTATTAGAAATGTATTTGGAGTATAATTGAAGAAAATAACGCTTGGTGTACACGGCGGTGCCAATGGGGCTCCACGTCCATGGCTAAAGGTTAAATGCTGAGTGATACTAAATGACAATATAAATTAATATGAAATTTCTCTATGACATACCTAAAGACATTGTAAAAACTAGATAAACAATATTTGGAGATTCAAGAGTCGCATAGACTTACACCTAATTAGTGTCATTATTTCAATTCCATTCTGTCAATTTGTCATATTAAAAATATCTTACTTTTCGTTATAATTTACATGTATATAAATTACAACACTGTTTTGGTACCGTTTTCCACTTACACGTCCACCAACATGCTAAATTTGGCTGTACAAGGGAAAATTACGTGATACAACTATGTATGTATACATGTGTATGTTCTTATAAAAAAGTCTAATCGAAGTATCAGTTGCCAGCCAGATTTATAGATAGTTGGATAACACCAGCCCCTGCTTGATACGTTATGCAAATTATAATATAAGCACATTGTGAAACAAAGCTGGGGTTGAATGCCGTAATTGTCTGAAGCCTGCAGTTATCCATCAGTTCAATGCCTACATACTTCACATAATGCAGAGCTGTCAAATTTTGACATGACTCTTCAAGAATGGGGAAGGGTTGTAAGGGATATAAGTATCCCTTACAACCCTTGCCCATTCTTTAACTAAGGTTAAAATACGAAAAAGCTGAAACACTAAATATTTTACTTTACAAAAATACTGGTCTACCTTGTTCTGATCAATGCCAAAAAATTACGCAATCTCACGTTACAACCATTTATTATATTTAATTTTAGATGCACCACTATAAGACCTATACTGTCCCGTCGAAAAACCAGTCAAAGTTTATTAAAGAAGCACGGTTCTACTCAAGTTTTATTTCGCTTCCCTCAAGTGCTCGATGCTTTGAGGTCTTGTTGGTTGGTGAACCACCCCGAGCAGCGCGGATCCTCTTCGTCCTGATTAGAGCATTTCCCCGGTTGCATCGGAGCACATAGTCTACTACAACTGTTGCTAATATAAACCTGAGCAGCCAGTTTAATAATCCCTTATTAGAGTTAGCAGCCCTAGCTACAGACGGATATAACACATGAATAATTGCCGCACGCGAATCAATAGACGGATATCCGGGCGAGCGGTAAGCACTAATTCCCCGGTAGCCAGCAAGAACCGAAATGACAGCTCGATCAAGACTGTATTGATTTATCTGTATAGACTGTTTGCAGAGAAATCAATAGTCACTTTTGATCATATTTTTGATTCTGAAAAAGAAACTGAAGGCTTCTTATTGTAATAGTACATACAGTTTACGAAAATTAATTCTCATGGTTAAGTTGGCAGCCCTAGCTACAGACGGATATAACACACGGATAATTGCCGCACGCGAATCGATAGACGGATATCCGGGCGAGCGGTAAGCACTAATTGCCCGGTAGCCGGCACGGACTGGAATGACGGCTCGATTAGGGCTGTATTGATTTGTTTGTGAAGGATTTCGCAGATCATATTCGTTGGCTTATTTCCTAAAAATATTTTATAGATAGGAACATGAGTATGGTAGAAATAATGTAGAACTTGTAAATATTATATTGGGTCATTACTTAAGAAATCGTCGTTTTCTTTAGAGAATTTCGAGTAAATATGAACTTTTCATACTCCTGTTTTTAGTATCATTTCGGGTTTGATAAATTCAACTAAAGAGAAATTTTGCATGTATTTACGGATAACAGTAAGCTTGATTTACGCATTATAATTTACAAAAAAGTTAGAAAAATAATAGAAAATTATGACATTTTTGATCAAACCGGACAACATCTGAAACGAGTTCTTTTCATAAGCATTTTAAAAAATGTGTCACTAAACTTGTACATACAAATAAATATATAATATACAAGCTTATGATACCCTGCAAGGGAAAAATACTTAATAGTATGTATGTCAATATGCTAATGATGAATACAGAAAAAAAGATGGCAGTTCAAACCACATTTATTTGATTAATTTGTCCGCTAGTTTCGGGCTGATGATGATAACGAAAAAAATAAGGCATGTTACTTTCCAATGGCTTTGTTTAGTTATGAGGGACATTCAAACCAACAAACACTCTTTCAAATTTAATATAAATTTAAAACCCGAACAAAATGTCACTAGCGTTCGACAAAAAATGCCTTTTATCCACCAGATTGATCCATTGATCGACGACCGGATATCCGGCTCGCCACTGGCTAATTGCCAGCCAACTCGCGACAATGGACGATGACAAATGGGGTGGAATAGTGCCTGACTGCTGACGTGGCTCTGCTGTACATCAATCTTGGATTGGCACTTTTAGGCGAAGAATCTATTTTTTATTTTATAACTAAAATATTCTGAGCCTATAGAACTACAGCAGGTGGACTTAATGCAAAGAGTATTTATCATCTTCATCATCAGGTCCTTTTTAGTCTCCACTACAGGAGCACGACCCTCTCTGAACTACTAGAGCCATACAGAGCAGCCAGAGGACTTGGCCTACACTCTCCACGCTTGCCAGACAGGTTAAAGAGGTCTTACAGATGTTTATAAGCTTCGTTTCCTAAGCGTAAATCGTATCTTGTATTTCCTAAGTCGCCTTCTACGACATCCACGGGAAGACTTGGAGTGGTCCTATTCTACCTTGCCAGATACCACACGGCTAAAGAGCATTCACTTCCAGGCAATCCTGAGAAGAACAATATAAAAAAGGGGCGGTGAAGTAAAAAAAAATATTCTACTTTGGCACTAGCTTTTGCCCCGTTAGAGTACTCGTGTATAACGTGCTTAAAACTTTGAATGGTACTTCAAAACCTATTAATAACAAAATAAAATTTAACAAGACTGCCTTTTTGACAGTTTACGTCCGCCATATATTTTGTTGCTAACACATGTAGTCTATGACACTACGGGGAAGAATACGAATCTAATGATACCTCGCACTTCAAAATCGGACAAGCCGTTTAGGCTACAGGAGACGACAATGGAACAGATATACTTACATACATAAATATACGCGCGAAAAACATTACCCTCCTTCTGAGTAGGTTATAGTCAGGTAATAAAACGACCGCTCTGGTAGTTTTTGTAGAACAGATTTATTTTATAAAGGCTGGTAAAAAAATCAAATACATTACAATACCCAAAATTCAAGGTCAAATATGGTACAAAAGTGTGGGGGAAGCCGCAAAGTAAGTTCGAAACTTGTGTTGTAGAATAGGTTCTTACTAACTAAATGATAAACCTATTATATAACAAATACATACAGCGTAATCTTGAACCTATGAACTGTATTAAAATCCTGGAATCAGAATCCCTAATTTAATAAAGAAGTTTAAGAAAAAAAGATAAAACAGGTACATCACGCGGTGCAGTAAACAGTCTATGAATTTACTCTGTAATTTTTTGAGGTCCCATACGGTCTGAGGCATGACAGCCTAGCATGATGACTACCAAGACAGAGATTGTCTTAAATATTTGTAGAGCAGTACAAAAACGTTACTTTTAAAATAATTCCTATACGTAACACAGTATATATGATTCACATACCATAAGTTAAATTACTTACCTAAAATATAAAATTTAAATGAACAAACCATTTTGATTTTATAATCGGTAACACAATATTTACAAAAACCGATCATTAGATAGTGTTTCTAATGAAAATTATTAAACTGTTTACCGTTATAGTAGTATTAATTGAATTCACGTATATTTATTGTTATCATAAGCATCATTTATTTGCATGAAATTCACTACAATAATTAATTCAATAGGGGTTCAGTAATGTAGAGATAGTATGTACATTTTGGTAATGTAAATTCTGAATTCAATAATTACAAATTACACCAGCGTATCCTGACAATATATTTTTTTCCTTGACTGGGATAATTTTATTTTCGACAGCAAAGTATACTGATGGAGTATATCATCAGTAGTTAGTAATCATATGTTTTTGAATTTGTCCATAATGTGTTGTATTTTACTAGGAGTATATTCCTATATCATATTGGAGTCCCTTCCCTCGCTCGCTCTCCAGGCGGATGTTGACAAATGAGTGACCGATGCCCCCGGCGGTGACTGTCGCTGAGGCCCGGGTGTGAAGATTGTCGTACGCTAGTATGGTCTGAAAAAATAATAAGACAATTATCAGTACACATAACATACAGCGTGTACCCTCGACATTCCCTTTAAAAGGGCGACTCAGCCCATCAATATGAGCAACTTTTCTTATGGGACCAATGACAATGAGAACTCAAAAAAAAACATCATTTCCATACAAAAGAGTTCAATCGTCCGGTCAGTTTGTATGGGATTGTATTCTTTTTTAATTTAACATACACATTTTGTGAAAATTTTAAGTCTGTAGCTGTCCCTATAACGGTTCAATAGATATAGCCATGTGACAAACAGCCGGACGGAAGGAGGGACACTGAGGGACTTCGGACGCTTAGTAATAGCGCTCTTTGGGTATGGAACTCTAACAGTACTTTTTACCAGGATAAAAGTTAAAGTAATATAAATTAAAATAGAGGATAAAAGTTGCTTTTTGTCTTTCTCTTTGACACCGCGTACGCATAATTTAATGATGATCAGTTCAGTAGTTAAGGAGTGAAATCGTAACAATAGATACTATGCGCCTTCGATGCAGTTTACTATCGATATGGTAGGCTGTCGATGCAGCGTACCAGCGATATTGTATACCTTCGCTACATACAGTAAACCGGACGGGTGCGATGGAGGGACCGGCGACGTAGTGACTGTCGATATTGTACCCTGGACCCCTTTTTCTCTTAGACGGTTTCAACGTGTGACTCGAATATGCACACGAAGACTGGTTTGCCATTATTTATACACACTAACGAATCATCTGCTAGTATACAGTTTTCCTTACAATGTTTCTCTAAAGAAGTAAGTGACGGAATGTCAGAATAACAAACTTATTTTGAGACACCCATGCGGGAATAAAACCTTTTCTCAGTATCCTTTATGATTAAACGAAAAAAGTGTCACTGTCATTAAACAGAAGGTATTACTTCATAGATATCTTACTTCATGATTCGATCAACTTCTCGTGCAACCAAACAAAATTAATCAAACAGACCTCACTTTACAAACAGTGCATGCATTAACAATGGCTTCAGGGAATGGTGATCCAATATGCCACCGAGTGGCACAGAGCTCTGAATTATTTAGACAAACGTTGCTCTGAGGCAAAGGCACATTGATTTCCTCCTTAACCGTAACAGGCAAATTGGGTTTAATATCTTGTTAATTTGATTAGACTTGTCAATCTATCTCATTAGAAAACGGATAAAGATAAGTTTGAATTACGTATAATGAATTTAGTTTATATACCTAAACTAACGCAAAACGTAAACAAGTTTAGGTAACCTTGGTGATAAAGTATTGTTGCAGTAAAATGACGTTTTTTGTAACAACAAAAAACAGCGGTATAACCTACTTAAAGATTTTTCGACGGTTAATAAGGATAAATATGTACTTACATTTATAATCCTTTGCTCCGGATTGTTATAAAATACCTCCTTAGTTCTTTTCAAGAAAGGGTAAGCACTATACTCTGCTATAGTGTGATAAATTAATTGTTTGTTGTTCGGATCTCCTAATATCAAATGTTCGCATTTTACTAAGCAAACACTGGCTAGCAACAAAAAAGGAAATATTTGTAATTTCATTTTGAACTGAAAAGCACGTTGTGGAACGCTAACAAAAGAGAGGTTATGCGCGGTGTTTCGTAGAGTGGCCGTCAACTACTGATTGGATAAACTGTCGCTGTTAACTGTTTTGTTGTTGTATTGAGATCACTCAGGAAATGCGATGAGCAATGACTGATGAGGATAAGGACAATGAGTCACACGAGGGAACGCTCCAGAATCCAGATGAAAATTATGGTCTGTTATCTTACAACTCAGAGAAACTGGCTAGATGGAAATTATGAACTGTATGCTAGTTGTTATATTGTATGTAACGGATAAAATAAAAATAGCGTTGGTGTTGGACATAATAGTAAATGTGCGCTAAAATAATTCGTAATCTCTAAATATATGCTTATAAATTATATATTTGATAATACTAATGATAAAAGCACATCCAAACTACCTTCTCTTGAAAGCTGGCATTATTAATATACATAGGTTTATATTTATAATATAAAAATCATCCATTAGACTAGATTTCTTGGATATCAATTTTAAATTGTAAATGGGAGGGCACTATGTGAATAACTCGACAAAACATTATCCTTAAATTTATTGGTACTAGATTAGACTGTCTATATACATATATCCAAATACCGGAGCTTGCATGTACCGTGCAGAGAACTTATTTATTTAACTTAATTGTTAATATGGTTATACTCGTATTTACAACATATGAGTCTGTTACTTAAATTACCACATCATTTTCATTATTTCAAGCATGCAGTCCATTCCAAATATATCGACATCGTTCTTTATAATTGTAAATAGACCAAAAACGTATTAGATAAAATTGAATCAATACTTTTAATCATATAAATCAAACCATTGTTATCCGATTTTCAGAAGGGTTGCACGCACCCAGGCAGACAATGACGCCGGAAGCCGAAGGCATTTCCCATTTCGTAGGGTCGAAGGGTTCCTAAGTCCGATTTCAGTCCTACCTCCTAATAGAAACAATTGACTCCCTGTTTTATGTTACATTCTTACTTTAAGGTGAAAGGGCTCGGCTGTGTCTTTTACAAAAGGATTTTTGTTTGAGTCAACATGGACGTTTTTATAATTAAATACCTTGCCGCTTGTATGAGTGACACGGGATTATGTTTGTTCCTGTCTGTGGGTGTGAATCGTAAATATTTATTACGTGTACAGCTACTAAATGCTTCTGTTTTGTTTGCATAGTAATGTCGTTGGTTTAGATGTTTACTTTTACAGAAAATTATAATAAAACTAAGATTCAAACACGTATTGTGTTTTTAAATTTGACAAAATATGGAAGCACAAATATGTATTTAATAAGTTATGCAATAACTAAATGCCACCATTTTAATGTTTTGTGGTTTGAGTGTAGGTTTTTTTTTAACGCCTAATATATCTCCCTTAAGAAAAATAGGCAGTCATTAATGAAAAACACTTCATAAGCGCCTCATACCAAACAATATTTTTTTTACATTATAAACCTATTATTACTTGTGTGTAAGTTGTGTGCTACATATAAGTATATATTATGAACTAAATCCTCCAAAAGTTTCAGACTAAAGATAAAAAAAAGATTGGAAAATTATTATGGATTATTATGGATGATATAAATTAAGATAAGTGACGTAAAGCACCCTCTAGTATTTAGGAGGCATTCCCTCGTATCAGTGTCGGATGCTGTATAAACAAGGCCATTACTATCACAACTATCGCTCGTATATCGCGTTAATGGACGATACGTAACATTTTGTATGAAAACAGAATAGAAATTCGGATAGGAAAGAGAAATTTCATTGGGATTGAAAATGGGTAAATTAATAAATATCTTACTATGAGACAATAACGATTAGATAACTACATTGACTTATATTTGGATAACTATAAATAATATGAAATGCGCTAAATGCCGGATGGTAAATAAACTTAAAAAAAATAAAAAAGCCTAAATGCTGTGGAAAGATTGTAAAGAATTTTTTTATGATTTTGAAATAATAAATAAATAAATAATAAGGACAATTAGCACAGATTGAGCTAGCCCTACAGTTAGTTTTGAACTTGTGCCGTGGGATACTAACATCGTAATAAATACGTAGTATATATTATTATAGTATACGTAGATAAGCATTCAAGACTCAGGTCAATTTGAAAAAGATCATTGAATGGAGAGTAGGATCAGTAAGTTTATTAATCTATCGAAAGCAAATTTGTTTTATGATATTAAGATTCACACAAAATAACTTGTTTCTGTTAGCAATTTCAAATAAAAATATATCATATATTTTACTACTATAACATAATCACTTAAATACTTCTTGTTGCTAAGATGATGCCTCTTCTATTTTCCAAATCGGTTTAGTCGTTTTAGCATAATCAAGTAACAGAATTTCCTATATCTACTAATTTTACTTGCGACACGGAGTACCCGGGTTCGATCCCCGGCCAGGTCAAGATGGAAAATGATCTTTTTCAGATTGGCCTGGGTCTTGGATGTTTATCTATATATGTATTTGTTATAAAATATAGTATCATTGAGTTAGTATCCCATATCACAAGTCCCGAACTTACCTTGGGGCTAGCTCTATCTGTGTGATTTGTTCGTATATATTTATTTATTATTATTATTATTTATTTATATCATTTAATTTCAACATAATTACAATTATGACATTAAAAAATAGAACAGCCATTTTTAACGCTTTGCTAACATTTCTGTATTTATCTTTTTCTCTCTAAGCTTATTAGGTCTTATTTCCAGAAATATATCTAGAGACCATAGAGATAATATAATCTAGAGACACAACCAGCACACCTGTCATCTCAGATCGGTAATTTTCTCTAGCGTCCTTAGGCATTTCTAGGTAAAATGTAATTTATATGAAAGCAATGTTATTGTTTTAGGCGTTTGAGTGGCATCAGACGCCTACCAATTTCAGTAATATATCGACACAGCCTTATCTGCAGTTTTCTCATCTCTATGTCACGCTCTCGTCTCAGACGTCTAGAGACATTTCGTGCTCCCCTGTCATCTTATATCGAATTTTCCGAGCTGAGTAATTCCATTTTGCAGGATTAAAAAGGGTCGCTCTGAATGATCAAATTATGTGCTATTTTTGATGGGATTATAATAAACTAATTTATGCATAGACAGCTGCACTTTGTATTCTACTAATGCGATACTTATTTTACTAGCTGTAGATTGGGATGGTATGGACATGTTTTGCGAAGAGAGCCATATAACTAGGAAGGTGTTGGATATGAAAGTAATTGGGAATCAGAGTAGAGGTAGGCCAAAGAAAAGATGGATTGAGTGTGTGAAGGAGGATATGGGTAAAAAGATGGTAACGAAAGAAATTGCTCAAGATAGAGCGAAATGGGAAATACTCACATGCTGTCCCGACCCCACATGAGTGGGATAAGGTGAGGAAGAAGAAGATGATACTTGTCTTCCATTCTGGTCTGGGAGAAAAGAAAAAACGTAGAATGTGCCAGTTTTGGTTCTGTTTGCCCCGTAAGGGATAAAGACGTGTAATATGTATGTATATCTGTATACACTATACTTGCCTTGTTTGTCTTTTACAAATATTAGTATGTGTAGTATAAAAGATTTTTTATGTTGTTGTTAACTTAGAATATATCCAATTTTGTCCTTGTTATCGAAAGAATTCCCTACGTTGCTGTTATACTTTTGGTAAACTACAAGATTATCGTAAAAGTACAAGTAGGACTACCCATATACATATAAACTTTTATCTGACCCACCAAATCAATCAAATGCAGACCCAATTTTTCCTAAAATGTAAAAGTAGCAAAAAATCTTTCTGTATAATAATTCGCTTATTCCCTATACCCAAGCACTCAAAATACATAAATCTCATTTTTCCTTAATACCAAAGTTATTAAAGTCACGCTTACGTAGAAAAACTTCTAAGCGATCAAATTAGCTAGTCCCTTGCTGACGAACCATAACTTATCCACTATTTCCCGAATTCAAAGAAAAATTCAATTTCATGTATGAGAGATTGATAGAGCCTACAGAGGGATTTGGATATATTTGCGTTCGTACTCGTAATACAATTTAAAGTTTTGGAGCCCACATGAGCCTTCGTCTGGTTGCTATGGCAACTCCCTCAGCGGATTGCTCGAAATTTCGGTAAATGCACGCTGTATGGCTGAAGGAAACGATTTTCTGAGAAGGTGAATATCATTAGTTGATCCCAAGCTTTGTGCCTTAAAATCTGGGCACAGAAAATCAGGGGGCGCAGAAATAACTAAACACTAGGCCAAAATTTGGTGTTAAGAGGCTAACGGAAGCCACTTCTTCAGTGGACTGGAGGGGCGAAAATTTGTACTACTACTCCAATCTTTCTCCCCAGAACATAAGTTAAGAATTTACTACATTGATGCTTATGAAAATCTATTTTTTATTTATTTCTTCATCAAAAACATAATCTTAAATTAATAAAGATGTACAAAACCCTTCAAAGATTTGTCCGCACATCCAATTTGACTCACTTATAACGATTAACGACACGTTTATACATAAATCGCACTATGCACATAATGTGAACCAATCTAAAAAAGTAGAATAAATGGGTATCTCTTGGATAGGCATATAACATGCTCGTCTGATCGTCGCTTACCGTCGGGTGAGATGGTAGACAAATGCCTAATCCGACATTTAATTTAAAAAAAACACCTTTACTTATCATAATATTCACATAATAATTTATTTGCTAGAATATGGTCTAAAATTATTTCAAGCACTATTATTCTACCTATAAAGAGGTATTAAAATTTTGAATAGGTGAAAAAATATTACTACAAACTCCAACCACATCCCTTAGGATGGACAAATGAAGGATTCAGTGCAAAATTTTTACCCGACTAAGCCACTTAGAAAATGGGTAATATTTTTTTAATGTATATGGCTATGGAAATATGTCTGTTCCATTTTGACCTCCTATAGCCTAAACGGCTTGACCAATTTGAGAGTATGAGTTCATAGAGTTTTATTCTTGCCAGATGTATCATAGCTTCATAAGCTATGAGTCGTTAGCAAGGGATCTAAATGGCGAAGGTAAACTGTCAACAAGGCAGGATTTTTTTAAATAATGCTACTTGTTTAAACTAAAGCCATGGGCGCCATCATAGAAACCCGCACCGGTGCATAAATGGCTAGTTACGGCACAGCCAAAGCTCAGATTGGATTCTATTAGCGAACCCACAAGCGGAAAGGTAGACTGAATATGTATGAATAAGAACAATAAAACTGTTGATTCATTATTGCGATAGTAACATTCATTATGGACAAAGGGCAAACATACGATGACATATAGGATCATAGGATATATGAATAAAAATAATAGTGCTTTGTGTTTTTCTCATAAGTTATACATAGTGTAAAAAGGTGAGATATGCTCGAACATGCCAAAATATTATAAACTGAACGTTAGAAAAACCTCATTTCGACTATCAGTTTCACATATTATGAGAACTATATGGGTCACCTCTTAGTGTGCCCAGAAATCCCAACTTCTTGCCCTCTGCAAGATCTTAATGAGGCAAACGATCGGGCAATCAAGGTAGCAAAGCACTGGTCGAAACATATATAATGTGTAAATATAGCCTCGATAGAAGAAGAAGTACTCATATCAGATTTAAGAATTCTTCACATTACTTTTAGGTAGTTGTAATAGGTTGTAATAATCCTAAAAAAAACATTTAAAATAATTATTCCGTCTTTAGATTATCGAAAAATATTTATAAGATAAGTATTTTTTCTTTTTTCAGTCAAACAAAAGATGATAAAGATAAAGCGCATCAATGTTCAAGAGGGGGCCTATGACGCAACAGGTCGGTAAAAAGTGTACCGGCCAATGACGTCACGCGGAACTTTAACGGGCTATATCTTTATCAATTTTTGTTTGATTGAAAAATGGAAAAAATACGTATGTAATATTTTTCGAAAATTTATAAAGCGGACTAATTATTAATAGTATTTTTTTAGGAAACAAGCCAATTGATGACGTGCAAGCTCCTGTGAGTGACATTACTTAATTGTGTTTCGTTAATTGAACATTAACCGTTTGACGTGAATCAGTCGTTCATTTTCTAATCTAAAGACATTGCGTAATATCACAGAGGAAAAAATAACACAAACAATTAGAAATTGTTGGGATTTGCCAAAAAAGTTATTAGGTATCACTTTTGTTAATAATTGCAAAGTTCCCTATTCCCTATGACTCTACTAGTGTCCTACCTATCTATACATACATAGATATGTTCATGAAAATTATTTTATCACCATGCATACATTTCAGCTGATTGGCCAATACTTGGGCTACTTGCATGAAGCGTTGATAACAGTTTATATTTCCTGATAATTAGTTACACTAGAAAGCGTAACAAACATACCCACTTTCGAATGGATCTAAGTTCGAATGAGATACTCTTACTCGTAAATTATACGAAACTAGCTTTCGCCCGTAGCTTCGCTCGCGTCAATGTCGATCCCTAGTACCCTATGTCCTTCTGCGTACCCCAGATAACGGATATGCAAAATTTCATGATGATCGGTTCAGTAGTTACAACTTGAAAGCGTAACAAACAAAATCACTTTCGCATTCATAATATTAGTTAGGATACAAATATAAAGGTATAACTTCTGATTCTCGGCGCCTAAGCAAATACTCTTCGGTCAACATGAATCAATAAATTATTCGTGCTGTCCCGAACGCCTACTGAAATGTTCTGAGCCTTCTTCCCAATTACATTTGTTAGGGAGAAGTGATTCTGTAAGTGGGGAGACTGTTATAGGCCTCTCCTGTCACTCCCTATTTCAATATTCGGGACTTTCGGGACAAAAGAATGTTTATGAATCAAGATCAGATACAAAAGAAATATCAAGATCTCATTATTGCATATAAATAGATTTTTGTTGTTTAATTATTTTGAACCGACTTCTGAAGGAAGGAAGAGATTATAAATTTGGTTGTATTTTTTTGTATTTATTACCTCAGAAAACCGTCATACTAAAACCGATTTTAAAAATTATTATTTTTTTTGTTTGAATAGCTTTAAATTGATACCATTTATATTTTATCAAAGTCAGTTTAGAAAGATTATTTTAACATTTTTGACAACAACAACAACAACTTCAACTAAATTTAAAAAAGAGGAAAAAAGTTGTAGTGTAGGATTAAAGTTGTAGTGTTGTATTACAAATTTATGTTTATTTACATAGAAAATTACAATGTTTTTAAGGAATTTTGTAAAGTTTGTTATAGTTTTCAATTTGAAAATAATAACATACATAGATATTATTACCATACGGCGTTGATAGAGTCCAAGGTTATAAGATTCAAAAGTGCTATCTAGCATGTTGGTGGGAGTATAGAATGAAAATGAAATCAAGGGTTGAGTTGCTAGCCGCATCGCCTATTGATAATTTTCGCCCATTAACTTGATTGGCTTCTACGATCTGCGCAGGAACAGAATCAGCTGGTACATTCTACGATTTTTTTTTCTCCTAGAGCAGCATAGAAGTACTCCCAGATCACAGACACTCACATAAAAAAAAAACAGATAATTTTAATAATAATCTTAAACAAACGACTCTAAAATACAAGTTCTAGTTTATTTTCCACTTTTTTAATCTTAATGATCATTTATATTTATGATCTTTAAAATAAAACTTTCACTTTCTACAATATCCAATAGAACATATAACATGACTAGTTTTTTTAAGCTAAAATAGCTTTTATTTGGATGATTCACACTGTAAAATGCTTGCCAAAACAATCAAATCAGCTCAAACACGAAAAGTTTATGTTCCTTACCTAAGAAGTGCTTATGGCCACCTTCCGACTCCATCATGAGATCAGGTTTATAGTACCATAATTGCATTGTCATGCGACTTTCGACTCAATCAGTTAATTATAGGTTTTTCAAAATTGAGTTGCAAGATTTAACCATCACTAACATAGTAATATTTACCATTCATCATCATCATTACAGCCGTAAAAATTCCATTGCTGGACAAAGGCGTCTCCCAGGATTCAGCTACCCTTTGGAAAAAAAATTGAGCTGGTGAAGGTTATGAATTTGTTGGTTTCGGGAAGAGAATGAAGATATTCGTTACTCACTCGGATAAATGAGGAGAAAAGCAAGTAGCAGTTCGGGAGGCCGTGAAATTTTTACGAGTTAAATGCTCGTAAAAACTCGTAATAAATACTTCTTGTGAGTTTTGGTTTAGTATAGGAGGAGTATTGTATATTCATTTGGCACTACAACGAGCATAGAGCTTGCTCTAAAAATGTCTAAAGAGCAAAAAATTTTAAACCAGAAATCTAGTACTGTAGAGAGTTTAAAATAAAACGGAACAACATTTTATTCGAAAAGTCCGATACCGCCCCGAACGGAATACATCACTGCAAAAAGATTGCGACAAACGCTACGTTTATTCACCCCCTATATTTACAGTGGGGATTTTGTGATTTTACCCCGGATTTTCCCAACACTATCTACTCGTATGTCGACTGTTTATTTTGTTTTTCCTATGGTGGAGAATGCTCCGTTCCAGTTTTGAAAAACAGTTTTCAAAGAGTACATAAGTGTTTCTTTAAAATTACCTAAACTAGTAGCAACTGAGTAAATTTAATTTCCTAAATAAAAAATACTAGCTATAGCCCTCGGCTTCGCTCACGTTAATGTTGATCCCGCGGGATCAGTACTTTTTTTCCTGATGAAAGGTAACCTATGCGTTAATCTAGGTTATAATCTATCTCTATATAAAATTTCGTCAAAAATTGTTAAGCCCTTTTGGCGTTGTTGAGTAACAAATATCCATACATCCATATTAGTAAGGATAATATTGGTTACATTATTTTTAAAAAGTATTATTAAACAGACTCAAAAAATATAAGATTCACGTTTATAACCAAGTTGCTGGGTAGTTATAGTATCTTAATACGCCTTCATCCATCGTCTATATTTCCAACTAGACCAAAAACTGTGAAAGTATTAATTATAAATTTTTACTGCTTTTAATAACATTAAAATTCTTCAGGGTTCACCTTGTGTATATAAATGATTTGTAAAGAGGTGTAGGTACATATAGGCAAGCGAGAGTAAATTATCACCTTTTAACCTGCATAATAGGCGTAAAAGGGTTCATTAAAGTAAATAAATTTGGATTAATCGTTCGTCCATTTGCCTCTCCCTTCGTAGAGGTATAATTCTGATACAAAACGGAGTTCGTTGTTTCCATAAATCAAGTTAATTTACGGCAGTCTGAAAGTTACATAAGTACATGTTTAAATAAATGTTCCAATCTATGGTATTCACAATTTCGTTTCGGATTTATATAGTGTACCCTTGTGTATGTAATGTGTAATGAGTGTGCCAGATAGATTATCTGGAGACATAATGCGCTCAGTCATGAGGGCAAAACAATTAAATTCGAATCACATAAAAATAAAACAGATGATTAGTTTTTAGTGATTCACCCTGGGTTGATTCACTTTTGAATCGTTTAGATGCTTACTTCAATATTATGAAATTCAATGAATTGGGTAATATTAAGTTCAGTTTATTCAAATCGTGAAAATACAAATTCTTTGCGAGATCAAATCCTTACATATGTTGATTACAATATATCTTATTACATAAGAATTTGACTGAACCGTTTGTGATAAAATAGAAATGGGAGCAACTTTTTAAGTTGCACTTATACCAATAGATAATAAATATTAAAAAAAAACAACCGAATTGAAAACCTCTTCCTTCTTTTTTGAAGTCGGTAATAAATAGAATCGAGTCTGTTCTTATAAACAAGCCAACAAAATACTGTATACAATAATCGAAGATTTGTTTCCTACAACTTTCAAAATAAATTCCGCCGAACAAAATTTTCATATTGAAGTTTGTTCAAAACGCAAACAATTGGATAACTCGCAAATTCTATCACGTCTCGAATCCAGGAAGAAAACAATACATTGTGCTGTGTCCGTTTCCCGGCGGGGCGGCCTTAATCCTGGATTTTCTCGAAATCCTGGACTGCTGATTCCTATAAAAGATAAGATTTGCCAATAACAAAGTCTTTTTATTTCTTTAATTTGTTTTGTTGGATATGTTTTATTTGGTGGTTTTTATCTAGTTTTACATACATATATGCATAGTTTCACGTCTTTTTCCCTTGCGGGGTAGACAGAGTCTAGGTCTATAAGACCTTATGGCTACATTTAGCGTGTAGATGAAAAACGGAATCTTAATAGTGATGGGTTACCAGCCGCATCGCCTATTGACATGATTCTGCAGAATTTTGCCCGATCTCTCTATCGGCTTTTACGATCTGCGTGAGTAGAGAAGCAGCTGGCACATTCTACGTACTTTATTCCAGACCAGTATGGAAGGTAGATATCTAGTTTTATTTAGGTAAATGTCTGTGGTAAAAATAGCCCACTCTATTATTAGGCCTTCGTCGCGGATTTCTGTTGTTTTGTTGCAATTTTGGAAATACGACAGTTTAAAGTGTAATTATTACAAGATTTTATTTGGTTTCACCTGTCGTGATTTTTGTCTGTAATCAAATCTTGCAAGTGAAATTTGAACTACTTCCTGTTTACGGATTGAAATTAAATTTTGCATGCATGTGTTAATCGGATGACAATACAATATTATGGAAACGTTGCGTAGTCAAAAGGTGACCATATAAACTTTTAAACTAAATAAGGTACACCAGTGTTTGGGTTCATTTGATTTGTCTTGGCAAACACTTTAAAGTGTGGATTCGTTTATATTAAAAGCTTGTCGAAAAAAGTAATCGTCGCAAAAAAAAACTTGTTTTGGTATGAATGCATATATTAACAACTGGCCAAGAGCGAATATCAGATATTTTACTTTGTAGGGTTCTGCAACCGAGTGTAAAAACGGGCCGGAGTGTATTACTGTAGAATATTTTTATATTATAGAAATAATAGTATCAGCATCCGCTATCCGTCCGTAAGTCTGTCACGGGTCTGTATCTTTAATTTAAACCGTAATAGGGAGATAATTTAAATTTCAATGCATGTGTAAGTCATATTGCCGCTATAACAGTAAATAACAAAAACACAACAAAATTAAAAATGTAAGAAGAAACGTGTTTTTTGAATGTTTTTGTAGTACAATTTTGTGTTATGGTACGAAATATTTTCTCAAGTAACTCAAAAAAACAATTCTCATCAGACGACTTGGAATAGTAAATAATAAGATAAACGAAAAGAAAGAAGTGTTATTTGATGATTTCTGTGAAGTCACTCTGTTAGGACTTGGCACTTATTGTTATCCTCTAAATACTTGTTCGACTGCACTAAATTTGCAAATATAATTGAACATTTTAGTTAATTTTTTTCATAAAGGTTTATTCAAGAGCATCTGTTAGAAACAGACTCAGTTCCGTAGTTAAGTTCATGATATATCTTTCTCTGCTACACAGTTTCGTATTAAATGTACGACGCGAAAAGTAGTTATTAAACTCAGCTTCCGAGAAATAAAAGATCAGACCCACTTATCCTTGAAAACCCTTTATTACGCTGATGACACGTAGGACCCACAGACAAAATATGAACATCAATATCTACCTCTTAATACTTTTAACGGACAAATAGGGATTTATATACAGGGTGAAATTGAATTCATTAGCAAATGTTTAAGGAGTGACTCAGACCACGAATTTGAACAACTTTCCTTATGGGACCAACTTCGACATCGTGAAAAAAATATCTGCTCTTTCATACAAAAGTGGAATATCTACTTGGCCAAAATCTATGGAACAGCTTTTTTTTTTTGCAATTTCGTTATTGGCCCCGTAATGAAAGTTGTTCAGATTCGTGGTCTGAGTCACTCCTTAAACTTTTGCTAATGAATTCAATTTCACTCTGTATATCGGGGAAAACCACACAAATTGACAGCTCCACGGTAAGTTTTAAAGTTGTGTCGTAGGATACTAATTCAAAGACACTATATTTTATACTATATACGTAAGTATTTAAACTCTGTTTTTTTTTTGTTAATGTAAATAAAAAACTTATCTTTATTCTGCAGTTTTTTTTTGTTGATGTAAATAAAAAACTTATCTACATAATAAGTAAGTGGTACATAATATCTGTTGGTGGTACTGTAAGATAAAAACAGGATAAAAAAATGTAAAACCTAATTTGTTAGTTGGAATAATAATATCAACATGAGTTCCATTTCACCTGTGTTTTGACTTGTAAAAATAACAGAGACAAATCTTTATTGCCTTTCAACAGAGATCGCAATGACAAAAACTAATGAAAGTTAACAATTTTTATTGAAATTAGGATATATAATATCGCTTTTGTACGTCATATTTTCTGATATTTATTTTTCATTTATTATACTTCTACAATCTAAAACTACATTTTGGAATTACTAGTGCTGAGAAGAATAGCCCGAAGGAAACTCACTCCAGTCTTTAAATGAAAATGTCAAACATTCATTATTTTTACGCGACTGCATAAAAAAGAAGGTTCATGTTATTAGCGCTCGTATAGATGGTTGCTTAAGACATAAGGCAAATTGCTGAAAAGAACATGTATCTGTAATATTGACGAAACTGTTGTGAATTCTGTGTGTGTTAAATAAACAATTAACTTGAAAAGAACTATAATGTGATAGCTCGAGACAGAGAGGTATGGCGCAGACAAAAGGGTGCTGATATCCAGCAGTAGGTCGTAGAAAGCTGATGATGTTGATGATGATATAGTGTCTTTGTGCCACCATAAGCCAGACAAGACATTGTCAAATGCCTGAAAAAAATCAGATGTGTTAGGTATACTTAGGGCTTAACCCGAGTGAGCCTATATGAGACTATAACACGACAGCTTTTTGTCACTCAGTCGTGTTTTATTTTCTTTTTTCACGAGCTTTTATTTTGTTTCACCTGTCCCGATGTTTGTCTGTTATCAAATCTTGCAAGATAAACTTGATCCACTGCCCGGTTATCGATGGAAATTTTGCATGCATGGATATGCATGCAAAATTTCCGTCGGCGAGCTCCGTGGCGCAGTGGTCAACACGCCAACCTGCGACACGAGGGTGAAAATTATCTTTTTCAGATTGGCCTGGGTCTTGGATGTTTATCCATATTTGTATTTGTTATAAAATATAGTATCGTTGAGTTAGTATCCTATAAAACAAATCTCGAACTTACTTTGGGGCTAGCTCAATTTGTATGATTTGTCCGTATATATTTATTTATTTATTATATGTAAATCGGATGACAATACAATATTATGGAATCGGTCAGATGATGGAGTCGGAAGACTCTTAAACTAAACAAGGTACACCAATCGGTTTTGGGCTCATTTGATTTGTCATGGAAAGCACTAAAGTTTGAATTCGTAATTATTTTTTTGTATATAATATATTATATACAAAAAATATTTTATGCAAAAAACTTGTTATCATAATTATTTTATTCTAAGCTGAATGAGGTTACTTGGTTGCACGGGTCCGAACTTAAACAAGGCGAGAACGCCGTTAATTCTACACAATTATAAGAAAGTTTGTTTCGAGTTTAAAAATTGCAGCTGTCGGATTGTTTGCGAGCAAAGTGTGAATTTCTGAGTGACGGAAGATTAATCATGCTGTCTCGAAAAAACTGAGAATCCAAGACTGGGAAGAATGCAAAGCGACAAAGGAATGACGGGCGGCGTAATGAGGACTTAAAGATATTCTTTGTTGGATCAGAATGGTATGGCGGGCGTAATTATGGTTTTGTGTCATGTTTACTTATATAGTAACGCGTCTTGGGTCAGTCAATTAAATTATATTGCAACAACGTATGGAAATACGTGTCGTTTTCAATACATAAATAAATACTAGCTGTCCCGACGAACTTCTTTTCGGTATAAGGTTAAAAAAATATAAATTTTTTTTTAGTTGTACTTAATTATAATAGGCATGTTTCCAAAAAAATTTAATTAGTCCGTTTTATAGATTATTAAAAAATATTAGATACGTATTATTTCAATCAAACAAAATGGATAAAGTTATAGCCCGTCAAATTTTCGCGTGACGTCACTATCCGGCACACTTTTTACCGGCTTGTTGCGTCATGAGCCCCCCTCCTGAACTTTGATGCGCTTTATCTTTATCATCTTTCGTTTGGTTGAAAAAAGAAAAAATACGTATCTAATATTTTTCAATAATCTATAAGACGGACTAATTGTATTTTTTTAGGAAACATGCCTATTACATAGTTACGAAGTTTGATTTTAATCAAACTTCGTAACTAATTGTAATTTTACAAGAATTGGTTTAGTAGTTTCAGAGTTTATCCCGAACATACATTGTGACACAAATGGGATGAGAAAAGAAAGGATCAGTAAGGAATTAAAATTTGGGATGAGTAAAGAATTTTGAAACACGTGGGATGAGAATACGTGATAACCCGAGGTTTTTATATGTATGGAAGATATATGGATAAATAAGACAGATTGACCTTGCCACACAGATATAAGAACATTACTTGAAGTCTAGCCCCAAAGTACTGTATTTTATAACAATATATACCTATATAATGGTTTCTAATGTCTTCACATAATACGGTTTTATCACATTTATTACATTAGTTTTATATATAAACCGAATATTATAAGGCGATAAAACCATATTAAATGATGTTAATTTAAATACATATATATTTAAACATCCAAGACCCAGGTTAATCTGAAAGGATCATTTTCCAACTTTACCTAGCCGGTACTCGTAACCTGGACCCCGGTGTGACAGCTTTCCGTTTGGAACATACCTATAGCGAAGTGACAAAAAACCTATTGGTCAATTTGCATGGAAGTGCCAAATTCATAGTCTTTTTGCAATTTGGCGAAATTCGTAAAATGTACCAAATGGGAACTCACGAAATCCAACTCTGGACTTATAAGAAATTTTTGAAAATTACAAATATTGGTGAAAGCCCAATCAACTCTTTACTGGATTCAATCACTGAAGATATGACGCAGTACGTTAGAATAAATGAATTAAATAATCTTTATTGCACTATAACATGAATAAAAACAAAAAAATACAATAACTTCCAGTCAACCTTTACCTTAGGGTAGGAAAAAATAAAAACACGAGCGGCGCAGTATCGATAAAATATGAAGATATTTCCATTTGTTAGACAACAAATCGAAATATCTTCAATTGTGTCTAACGTACTGCGGCATCCCTCTCTTCAGAGAGGGTGAGATTGGGCTTTGAACGCTTAAATTATTATAATTTCCATTTCTATGAAATATGTGTTGTTTATAATGGTCACCATAATTATTTACATTTCTCGTCGCTAGTACAAAGCCCTACCAATCAAAATACCAACAACAAGGACAATTGTTAATAGCTGTCCATTGTCTAAAACAAAACAAACAAACTAGCGATAGTGATCGAAAATTCTTAATAAAAAAACATCATTAGAATGATGTGGTACAAAAATATTTTTCACCACTTACTTATTACCAGTTATTGCCGCAGGAACTTATTTTTGAACCACTGAAAGGGGGTAGTTTAGATGTCAAAATAAGACATTGTTACGGTCATAAGTACTACAAACATTAATATATATATTGTTGAATAATTAGGCTAAAATTTATATATATTTTTACCTATACTATAGTGATTTGTCTTTATTTATTTATTTATATGCAGGGTAGACAGAGTCTAAGGTCTCTAGGACGTAGGCCACGTTTAACAACAACAATAATATTTCTACCTCATATTTAACTATCCAAAATTTAATTTTAACAATTAGCTATATATTTTTTTATATGCCCTTTTTTATTATTATGTATTAATACTAGCTCAACACCTATTATGAAATGTCTTAATATAAATATAAGGTGTTGTTTTTTTTTCGTTAACAGTAAAACGATAACCCAATTGAACCACCCCAAATAGTTGATTAGACCTTTCTTATTAGACCATGGCTTCATCTGTGTAAAGCGGCGATTACATTACCCAATTTATCGGGCCCGATCTCAGTTAGGGACCCTAAATCGGGAAGTCTAATCGCAGTTAGGGAGTTAGTGTCCCGATTTAGGGCAATCGTGGCTACCCGATCGCACTAACTCCCTAGTTAGTGCGTAAATCGGGTGGTGTGATCGCTGTCAGTGAGTAAGGGAGGTCAGTAGACGCGCGGCGCTTGATGCGAGCGGACGTTCTGTTTACATATTGTTATATATTTTTGGAATGTGCCTACACTACAAGGCGTCACATTAAATTTTTCATGACTTTACAGAGCCTATGACCAGCTGACAACTAACGATAACTCAATCGTCAAATTCTGATATTTATTTGTGAGAGACGTTAACGTAGCAACAGATGAACATACATACATACCGGTCAAAATCATAAACCATAAAGGATTATGCTTCGTATATCGTATACGAGTAAAAAGACAATTTGACTTTTACTTACATTACATACATATTTTACTTATATTACATTAGCTTTCGCCCGCGGCTCCGCCCGTGTCTCCGCCCGCGTCAATATCGATCCCTCGGGAACAGTACTTTTTTCCGGGATAAAATGTACCCTATGTCCTTCTCCGTACCCCAGATGACATGTATGCAAAATTTCATGATGATCGGTTCAGTAGTTACAACGTGAAAGCGTAACAAACAAACAAACTCACTTTCGCATTTATAATATTAGTTATATTATATTACATACATATAGTGTTTTTAGACATCTATAGATAGCCCAGCATGTTGTATTTAAGGTCATGATATGAATTTCCCGTCGCTAAAAATCTGACCGTTACAGCTAATCGTTGTTTAGCACTGACACTTTCTCTAAATAATGTGTCTTGTTTCTGATATGATGTCACTAAATTTATAAGATAGTCGAATTTTCCAATTTTTCGTACTTGGAAGAGACAGGCAGGAGACATCCTTACAGCTACACGGGCGGCGGCCAACTGAGTTAGGGAGGCGACCTAGTGCAAGTGTAAACGCAAGGCCCTAAATATCGGCAGTTAGTGTCCCGACGGATCGGCCCGATAAATTGGGTAATGTAATCGCTGCTTAATACTGCCGTGAATGCTGCATACCAGTCGCATTTTGACATGACGCGTATGACGTGTTGCCTTGTGGCCGTAGTGGTGATTACAACGCGGACGGAGCCACAGAGGTTATCATTAGTCATTCTGCGCTTGCGACTCAAAGACGGTTGTTAATATGCGCGAAATCGGGTAGAATGCGCTTGGTGTTCGTCTTTTTGTTGTGTTTTGGTGCAAGTTTGAGCTACGATATGATTGTGGGGGACACAGTGCACAAGAAAATGGTGTTTCACCAGAGGGTGAAAGATTTTGCGATACCTTTCAAGAAACGGATTAAAACGCTCTCTTATAGTGACCCGGAGAAACGAATTATTAAGGTACTTATTCAGATGTTCATGATTTATTTTTTATTTACGAATAAATTATTATACTAAAGTATTTGATGCAGTTCTAATAAACTTAAAGTATTAATTAGTCTAAATTAACATAGATACATACATAGTCACGTCTTTATTCGGTACGGGGTAGACAGAGCCTAAGGCCATAAGACCGAAAGCCACGTTTAGCATGTTGAGTTGATAGGTTTAAAGATGGAATACAGAATCAAAATAGTGATGGGTTGCCGCCTATTTACGTGATTCCTTTCCTTAGATTTGCGCCCACTCCCTCGGCCGGTTTCTACGGCATGTGCGGGAAGAGAATCAGCTGGTACATTCTACGTTTTTTCATTTCTCCCAGACCAGCAAGGAAGATAATTAAGTTTAAATGAAATCAATGAAATATGTAATGAATTAGGACTAGAATGTTCTTTCTATACATATTTCACAACAATACGCTAACTTCTTTGATTGATTGAATATCATGTTTGTAGTGAGACTTTAGTAACTCAACCATTCGTACATGAGCTATTCGAGACTTAAAAGACGTTATCTCTATTCAGTTCATTGGCTTCTTTATAATTATAAACATCTATAAACATCTACAAAATAAAAAGGAATAAGTAGGGAAGGGTAGTAGAATAATTAAATTTAATACAAGCTTTTGCTTGCAGCTCTGCCCGCGTTAATGTCAATCCCTCGGGAACAGTTTATTTTTGGGGATGAAAGGTACCTACCCTATGTCCTTTCCTGGACCTCAGACTATCTTCATAAAATACATCGCAATCGGTTTAAAAGTTGAATCGTGTAGTAGTAAACAGACAGAGTTACGTTCGTATTTATAATATTGTAATATGGATATGTGATGCTCTGCACTGCACCACAGAACAAAATCAGAAGGCATTTCTCTTAACCAATCGGATGTTTTTATTAGAATTTCTATCAAGTCTACCAACAATCTGCAAAGTATCTCCGGCAAAGAAAATGCATAAAAAACGTATTTATGTTCATGTATCCTATATATATCCATTATAATAAGTTTGAACTTTAGCTCTGAAGACCCATGGCATATCAGAACGCCTGTGGGTCTCCTAGGAAATGTTTATAAACATAGATTAACACAAACAGTCCAGCCGGCTTATTTTATAACTTAGTGTACAACGTTTTCAAATTAATACATTACGTTTCATATATCATAAATAAAAATAGTCTATCATACAAAAGCCGCTATCAATCAAAACGTTGCACACTAGGTTAGAAATAATATAGGTCGGCAGGTTACTTTCACGTTAATTTATCGATTAACTATTGTTTACATATAACTCTCTAATATGGCTCGACAAGACCATCAGTTTGATAGTCCAAGGAAGTCCATGTATGCATGCAATTACTAACTAAGCATAAATATTCATGACTTCATTGGATTTTTATTGTAAAGGAAAACAATGCGGCTATAAATACATTTATCACATTGAGCGGCAGATGTTACGAGTAGGTATAACCAGTGTCTGCAAAAAATATTATAGTTTCATCGAATTCATTTGGTTTCAGTACTTTTGTGTTAGATAAGAAACGTCGTATATTAGCTCAGAATGAGTCTAAGTAGTTCGTATTGTTAATTGTATTGTAATTGTCATATTTATTTGAATTCTCAACCATTTTTAAGGAATTTACTAATGGCATGATTGTGTCTTGCGGTACTAATGGAATGATTGTGTCTACTGGTATTCTTATGACCAGTACATAATATGAGCATAGTTAAAGCGCTTTGATCCATTAACTGTTCGATTTAGGGTTAGTTTTTCTTTCATCTCCCTATTTAATATAATATAGTGCAGATATAGCAGTCATCATGAGAGATACCATTTTATTCTATCAACAAAGCCATTATCAGGTCATTTAATCTCTACCGTATGCTGATTTACACAGTACGGAAAAAAGAACTTCAAAAATATAAAAAGACTAGCTTTGGCCCGCAGCTTCGTTCCTTTGGGAACAGTACTTTTTTCCAGGATAAAAGATATCTTATGTCCTTCTTCGTACTCCAGAGAACTTGTATGCAAAATTTCATGATGATCGGTAAAGTAATTACGGCATGAAAGCGTAACAAATAAATAAACAAACTCACTTTCGCATTTATATTATTACTAAATATAAGGATTTTAAACAATTTCTTTTTGTTTTCAGGGAATAGCAATAATAGACAACGATTATTCACACGCCAGCGCGAATGTGACGGAAGGAGGCGTTGGATTCTCATACATGACAGTCAGAATGAAGAGCCAAAGGAGTCATCCCCTCAATTTTGAAGTAGAAATATACGTTTAGAATAAGGCAAGCCCTCCCATCATTTTACCAGTTTAAGTTAACCCTAAAGCCGTAAAAGTGAATTATATTTTGGTTGACCAATATTTTTGGCGAATTATATTGGTCAAATTCACTTTTATTTTTCTTTATTTAGATAAATGTTTTTTTTTTTTTTTCAGTAATGACATCGTCAAAAACCTAGATCGCAAACATGAGGGCGAGATTTAATGAACCGAACTCATTTTTTTTATAGATATCAATAATTTTTGGGCGAAATGTGATACCTGCAAACAAAAATGTCGGTTAAAACTGATTCTGCATTATGTTTTCTCGATTCCGTTAAGTGCAAATGAATTTACATACCAAAAAACGTTTGACGTAGGTTAAGGCTGGTTACGTACATGAATACTAATGGGACCTGCTTAACAAGAGACTAGAGAAAGAAATTATTATGAAACCGGATTGATAGATAATTATGTAGGTTTAAGAATTTATACCAAGAAATGCGATGTAGCAACTTTTTGCGTAAGTTTGTTGATTCGAGAATGTTATGTCGCGTGCGACTTGTGACCTCGACCTTAAATGTAAATATTGAGATATTGTTTATATGTTGACTAATGATGTACCAAAAATATGTAGCAGCTCTAAGGATAGAAAATTAAGTAATAAATATGATTTTTGATATTATATTGTAAAGAAAATTATTGCTAAATTGCAATTAAAATAAAGCGCTTATTAGACCAACCCGTCACGTTAGACACGATACGAGATATCTCCAATCGTGCCGCACGTATTGCGGTGACTGAAACCTGTCGTCAGTGACTGAATTTTGGGATGGTTTAAAAGGCTTAACATGGAATGTTATTTATTGTCATCTAACGAGCAAATCTTTTTTAATTTTGTAATTATTGAAATGTCAGATACATTGTTTTCGAAATAACGGCAGTTCAGCAGTAACGAATGTGCCAATAGTTTATTGATTTGTATACATGGACCTAGGAAAAATATGAACCGGCCGCGAAGGACGTTACAAGTGACGCTAAATTTTTACGTTACATGTGAGCAAAGCAAATGTTTAATTAGTACTTGCTACTTGTGTAGGTACTAATTTAACATACATACATAGTATCACGCCTATATCCGTTACGGGGTAGACAGAACCTAAGGCCATAAGACCGAAAGGCCACAGTTAGTATGTTGATGGGCTTAAAGAATATGGATTCAAATTGTACTGGGTTGCTAGCCGTACCGCCTATTTACATGATTTCTCAGATTTGTGTCCATTCCTTTGGCTGGTTTCTACGGCCTGCGCGAGAAGAGAAGCAGCTAGTACATTCTACGTTTTTTCTTTTCTCCCTGGAAGAGACTAATTTAACATTTATTTAATTTTTAATGTCGATCGAAGGAAACTTGCATCCTTATTTACTGTCGATGCGTGCGTTAGCTTGTGTCACGACATTTTTTGCATGAATTATTATTTGCGTCACTGTTACCACGGCTGTTACGTTCGTTGAAGCCTATCCTGTTTATTATTCTTAGATCCATGTTTGTATATTTGTTTGACGGTAAAGTAGAAGAACAAAACTGTGAAAATTGTTATTGAGTCATGCATGATTGTGTAATAGGCCTAAGATTGATGTCATTTTTTGTTCAAAAATGTCTATAGAAATCTTAGGAGATTACGTCATGCATAATCGTGAATAGTTTACACAGTTTTATTTGTATGTTAGAAATATGTATATCTATGCATTTTTTTTATTGTGAGCCGTATTGAAATATAGTTAAATAATTGCTTTATTCAAATATAAATAAATATATACTACACGCATAAAATAATTGTAAATTTGAATTGTAAATACAGTTACAGTAGAAAATTTAGAGTTTTAAGTAAAATTAAAATGTAGTTTAAATAAAAATAAAAGTTATAAGACAAATAATGTTACAAGCTAAACAAAGCTTATAAACATCTGAGATACCTCTCCCACCCGTCGGGATAGCGTGGAGAGTGTAGGCCAAGTCCTCTGGCTGCTCTGGCCAAGTATGGCTCTAGTAGTACAGAGAGGGTCGTGCTCCTGTAGTGGAGACTAAAAAGGACCTGATGATGATGATGATGATGAAATAATGTATATCTACTATCTAATAATAATAAAGTTTTAAATTTTTCACAAACACATATTCTGAAAATTTTGACTATTTTCTATCAAACTATATTATATTACTCAATTTATAAAATCATGTGAATATTACGAATTATATTTATATATAATAAATAAATATTGATGAATTGTTGCGACTACTTTATTTCATCAAACAGGAAAATTGTTTTTTTTATAATTATTTTAATTTCCTGTTAGTGAAATTACAAATATTATACTTGTAGAAACTGTTACCTCGTTTTAATTCATGTATGAAGGCATGTGAGTTTCTTTATTCCACCATAACTTCTGAATGCCTCAACGAATTTGGATTTAAATTTTTGTTTCGCTTGTGTGTATGTGACACAGTTTTTTTGCAATAAAAAAAAACAGCTACTTATCCTAATAATAAAATAGCCACCGGTCGTTGTCAGTTCACGACTTACTGGACTTACCATAAATCTACATCTGGGCTTTTACAGCTTACCATTTATTTATAGATGGAATATGTGTAGGTAATAAAAGGCAATACAAAAACGAACCCTGAAAACGCTTTTTGGGAAATCTCAAAGATGGAAAGATACAAAACAGCTATTCAAACATATTTATCTACCTACCTAAATGATAGTATGCAATGCCAATATTTATCCAGTTTCCTTGTTTTCCATCCATTTCTCAAAAATGTTCGCGTATATTTTCACCGTAGTGTAATTTCACGGCTGTCAGCCTTTTGAAACAAAGTCGTATGCTGAAACGTTGTCAGATCTCCCTGCAACTTTATAACATTTTTCAGGAAACTTCCAACGTGTTTGTTATTCGCTAGTGAGGTAATTTAAGTAAACGTTTTATTTTCCTATTCTATTCTTCTAATCCGTAATAATAGTAATGAAAATCCTTGCTTGGGACTGGGATCCTGCCCCATAGCATGGTACGCGCGACAACTTTTATCGAATATGGCTATCTTGCTTTCCGTAATGTCGAAGACCTGGATAGCTTATCGCGCGATATAAACGGCGTCGCGGATGCCATGCTACAGGTGCTGGACTTCCTTGAGGAATAAAAAAAATACTTCATCCAAACTACTAAACCTATTTTGATGAAATTTAAATTGTCCCAATAGAGAAGTACCTGTACCCTTCCAAATAAAAACATATTTTCATAAATGGCGGTATTATGAGTAACATACTCGTACATTTAAAAAGATTTTAAAGAATAGAGAACCTCCTCCTTATTTAAATTCGGTTAGTAATAAACATGCTGTAAAGTGTTCTTTAAAGCTGGATAAGAAATTTTGTGAAGTATGTTCTTAGTTTTTACTAGGCGACGTGCTTCGCGAAAGAATACAGACTAGGGATGGGCCGAATGTGACTTGAACCGAATACGAACTTCGGCCGAACATTCGGTGGAAATATAAAATTCGGCCGAAGTTCGGCCGAAATTCGGTGGTTTTTACCGCGCTGTCTCTAGCGTTCACGTCGTGACATGATCCCTACGCAACCCGCCCGCGCCCTCCGCGCGATTCCCAAACTTACCGCCGGCCTCTGATTTGTCATAATTCATTACTGTTGCGACCTTGCGACACGTCCGTTATTACTTATTGTTCGTACCTTATAAATAAATATCTTTCGTGATTTCTAGTAGAATAAAGAAGAATCAAGTAATAAATATTCAATATTTGCTTAATGAGTGCTAATTAGTCATGAGTGGAAGAAAACTATTGTCAGAGGCAGGGAATGTTTACGAAAAAAACCGTAACAGACTCGGGCCAGATACTGCGGAATCTTTAGTATTTCTGCACCATAACTTACCCTTGGTAAATTATAAATACAAGTAGATTAGGTTCTTAATAAGAAAACAAGAAAATTACAAAAAAACAAGAAATTATATTATTACAAGATTTAATTAGACTGATTAGACTTGAACTTTTATATGTATCTGATTTTTTAACAATAAACGAACATGATCACATGACAAATTGTTTTATTACTTAGTTATTTCTATACTTGAGTATTCTTTGTTTTCTACTAAACAGTCGGCTTTTCATTTTTCATCCAAATTTCAACCGAATGCCGAAGTTCGGTTCAACCGAAGATGTCCATGGGCGACGGTGACCACTTTCCATCAGGTGGCTCGTCTGCTCGTTTGCCGTCGGATATACATAAAAAAAAAAAAAAAAAAAAACCGAATATGAAACGAAGTTCGGCCCAACATTCGGCATTTGAACCGAAGTTCGGCCGAATACCGAAGTTCTGTTCAATTCACCGAAGTTCGGTTTAACCGAATATGAAACGAATTTCGGCCCATCCCTAATACAGACATATACCATAAAAAATCTTTATTGCACAATTAAAATACAAAACACTTTTATTTTTAAAAATATACCGAGCATTGCAATGCTATTAATATAATTAATCTTTAATTTAAATTTTTGATTAAAGTAATAAATACAATATTAAATTGAAACAAAAATATAACAAATCAGATCGAAGTGATATATGGATATATTATTCGCACAAACAACAATATCTCACATGACGACGAAAAACAAAGTCTGCTTTCATTTCACACTGGCTGGCTATAAATCAACGAAACAAAAACTAAGATTAAACAAAAGAAAACAGATGTGGACGGGATGCTTACCGCGTGGTTTTTGGGTTTTTGCAGACCGGCCCAAATCACAGGGGTCTATAAATCAGAGTGGCCGCCGGTCACACACGTTTTTACGTAGGTATAGATAAATAGTATGGGAATATGTTATAGGATCTATCATGATAACAAAGAGGAGATCTGATTTTCGTACTTCTAATAATTGTCATGTTACATTTTAAAAAAGGATAAACTTTTCTCTATAAATTATAGGTATATTTACTTTAAGATAATTTACTTCGCTTGCTTCCGCCACCAATTAGTTCTTGCAAACTATTGCTGATAAAATACTGTCATTATTCAAAACTTAGAATCATTACATAAACTAAACCTAACTAAAAATTAAAATTTAATTAATACTTAAAAAAAAACAAAACCTAACAGCAAAAACTAAACCTATAGATAAAAAACCGGCCAAGTGCGAGTCCGACTCGCGCGCGTGTTTCAAGGGTTCAGTACCGTTATATATGAAAACGGCAAAAAAATCATGACTTTTGTATGTATATTAAAGTGAATATATAACTAAATATTCTGTGAATATTTCAAGTGTCTACCTGTTGCCGTTATCAATAACGAGCAAAAACAAGTAAAAAAATAACGTTTGTTGTATGGGAGCCCCCTTTTATTTTTTAGTATTTGTTGTTATAGCGGCAACAGGAATACATCATCTGCGAAATTTTTAACCGTCTAACTATTACGGTTCATGAGAAACAGCCTGGTGACAAACGGACAGACAGACAGACAGACGGACAGCGGAGCGAAATTAATAGGGTCCGCTGTTTACCCTTTGGGTACGGAACCCTAAAAATGTCTCAAAAAAGTATGCAATGTAAATACTCCTCAAAATCCCTTATGTCAAAGATATTTTATTTTTTGGAAAGAAATTAGCATGTAGCAAATTTACCTTAAAATAAATATGAGATTGGTGAAGTTAAGCAATGTGGCGGTGATAACAACGGTCTCAATCTCAAAATAAAACCAAAATCCATAACTGAACTGAAAACCTAGTTTTAGCCAGTGTTAACTAGGTTGCACCTTAGTTTAACCATTGAAGTGCGGCTGCACCTAGTACTAGCCGCTATGATGAAGGCTGTACCTAGTTCTAACCGAAGATATATAAGATACACCTAAGTTTATCCGCGTATGCCTGGCTGCATCTAGTTGTGCCCGGCTACAAGTAGACGTAGCCGCACTTCGCCTATTAGCCGTAACATATACATGAAACCAAAAAAAAGGAAATAAAATATAATACAGGAAAATATAAAATATCATATAAAGCCCTACAGGCGAGTAGGCGACCAATACTGTTGAAAAGATTCTGCATTTTCCTCTCAGCAGTGGTCGGTTCCGAAAGGCTAGTAGTTTGTAGCTTTTGTAAAATAATTAAATATTTGAAAATAAGTAAATAGTTAACTATTATTTAAAATGTGAATTGGCGTGAAAAGTACCTGAAAGTGCGTATTTTTTGTACAAATCTTTGAATCTAAATTTTACTTAAGACTAAGTTCATTTTGGCTTAAATTTTCAGTTTACCAACTCCAAATCCTAATTACTGATTTAATATTCAAGCCACCTCTTCCTTAGTTACAGCGGTTTGGCGAACTAAAGTAACTCGCATAAAACAAAGTGACTGTTATTACATTAATAACGGGCAGGAACCCTTCCCTTTTGTTTATCCCTAGGGTGGTGCAACTTCCGAAGGGACGCGGAAATGTATTTCTATTTTGACATACTTTTTTTGGATTGAAGAGTTTTGAATCTTTGAATAAGAACTTTAACATTGAAAACATTAGCCAATTGACGAATTCATTCCCCATTCATGTAAAACATTTATTTATTTACTTACCTACCTGTCAGTTAGAGCTAGACTATAACTCGGCTGCCCTAAGCCAAATCCAAGTATCTTTTATTTCCCATATTATACAAGAAAACAAAAACCGTTATTTAGAATTTGCATTATTTTAACTTACTTTGGGGCTAGCTCAATCTGTGTGATAATTATGTCTATATGTGTGTATTGTATACGCTAAAAACAAGTATCACTTCATTTATTATGTTAACGCAATGTCAACGCTGCTGCAGTGGGGCCCCCTGATGGAAGAAACGCACATCATTCGCCCATCATCATCACGTGACGTAGCAATGCGTGGGCGGCCAATGGAATGCGCCCAAATTTCTACATATGTGCGTGCTATTCGTCCAAAATTGTTCCCACTACCTTTTCCCTAACTCATGTAAATTTTAAATCGAATACACTCGTCATTCAACGTTTAACTAGATCACTGCTTTTAATTTCGCACCAAATATCATTCCCAACTAAAAAAGTATCTATACGCGCCGATACATATTATTTTTTGTATTTATCTAGCTTTAAATGCTTGAATCAAATATCCTCATAAATATGCAATTGTACTATCTAATCACCATCACAAACAAACTTTTCAATCTAAATAAACCCTGTAAATTAAAATATAACTTTACCTTATTTAAAACGTGCCCTTTAAAGTAAATGGCGTTGTGCACTTTTTGCAAATCAAAAATTTATGTAATTTTAATTTGCTCGAGTTTTCCTTGATATTCATCTCAGTTTTCCTTCTATCTTCCCTTCAACTATTGTTTTAAACAGGTAACATGCCTTAATATGTGCCCCAACATTTTTCCTCTTCTATTTTCGATGGTTTTCAATATTTGACTCTTTTCTCTTACCATCTCTTATACCTTTTCATAACATTTATTTCTATCCAGTTTATTTTCTTCATCTTTCTCTAGCATCATATTCGGCCACATACTGGTCGAAGGAAGTATGATAATTGGAGCCATTTCAACTCGAAAAGAAGACCATATTCTGAACTCTTGCAGTCTTTCTCTCTTTTTATTATCGTCTTTTTTGGCACTTAATTCCGTACAAATGTTTGAATAAACTTTATTTGATATTGTAACAAAAATATGTTTAAGGGTTCCGTACCTCAAAAGGTGAAAACGGAACCCTTACACTATCACTTTATTCCTCAAGAACACAAGGAGGTATCAAGCTGATATTCATATCAAATACTCAGGTCTACTGTCTCTTGGAGTTGTAAAAAAAACAAACTTCTAAGCCAACGCAATCAAAAGATACAGCTGTTTACGCAGCAAACCTTACTTCCTTACTTCCCGTGAACTCAGAATCTTGAAATTTGGTACGAAACAACCTCACAGCTCAAATAGAGGAAGAATTGCGAAAAGCATAGATTTTTAGTTACATCATATAATACAAATCCATACTAATATTATAAACGCGAAAGTAACTCTGTCTATCTGTTTTCTTTGCACGCTTCAACCATTTAACCAATTTGGGGGAAATTGGGTATGGAGTTAGTTTGAGGCCCGGGAAAAGACATAGGGTACCTTTTATTCCGAGAAATTCTACTGTTCCTGAGCGATAGGGATCTAACGTGGGCGGAGCCGCGGGCAAAACCTGACTTATATATCAACGCACAGCCGAAACGACTGTGCCTAGAAACCTTGAAATTTGGTACAGGGGTTCTTTTTATGACTTAAATGAGCAGTAAGAAAGGGTTTTATAGAAATTCAACCCTAAAGGAATGAAAGAGGGGGGGTGAAGTTCATACGGAATTTCCATATTTCCGAATCCGATTTGGATGCAATTTGGGAAGGACATTCGTCCATCTAGCTTCATTATTTATGATAGTTCCTAAATATGTGATCAAAGATTACCCCTGTCAACACAAAAAAAAAATGATCTGCGCCATAAAACTCAACTTATAATAGAAATTAAAGTTATTCCAAAAGACCAAAGTATATAAGTATCAAATATATTGCTTAGCAGTTTGATTATCTGGGTTATAAGGTCGCATTGCAAAGGTCGTTAGCAAAGGTATCCATGCTAATAACGCCTAACGTTCCGAGCTCTTATGCAATGCGTTTGAGAATATTAGAATTAGTTACACATGTTTGCATTCCACACTACGTAAGTATGTTATAAACTAGCTATTACCCGCGATTTTATTTGCGTGATTCTTCATATATATAGCATAAGAAGCCATCTACCTACATACATGCTAAAATAGTTTAAGCAGATTGCACAAACGGTGAGTCGGGCAGAGTTGCATTCGCATATATAATACTAGCTGTTGCCCGCGACTTCGTCCGCGGCAATTTCTGTTATTATGATTCATTAGTAAAGATGAATAATTTTTTCCCGATTTCAAAACATTTTTTATTGATGCTTCGCTCCTATTAGTCGCAGCGTGATGTTTTAAAGCCTTCCTCAATAAATAGACTATGCAACACAAAAATAATTTTCCAATTTGAACCAGTAGTTCCTGAGACTAGCGCGTTCAAACAAACAAACTCTTCAGCTTTATAATATTAGTATAGATTAGTAATAGGAGTGTATTGAAGTATGGATGTGAACGTGTCAATAATATAATTACTGCCAAAAACAGTTAAATGCTGACGTTTTGAATTATATTTTTGTATAATTTTTCCTTTCTATTTATTAGAAGTGTCAGTGAAAAATCCACCAGGAGAACCACTATTGGCGGTTGCAACTTAACCTAAAATTCTTTCAATATTTGTACTTCAAAGTAGAATTAAATTAAAGCCCATTATTTATCGGCTTTTTTATCCTACGTAAAATAGCCCTATACTTTTATAAATCTGAAAACCACACGAAAATAATTATTAGGTCATGCTACCTTTGCCGAAAGTATAAAAATACCAACTTGAAACCCAAATTCCTCAGAAACGGTTTGTACACAAATGACGACGTTTTGTATACAAATGTGTTTTGTTCATGAAAATTTTGACGCACCTGTAACACTAGTGCCCCAGGCGGATTTTTCACAGAGTTTGAGAAAAATGGGCTGGGATTGAATTGTTTTAAATTTCATGGAACTAATTCCTATAAATATGTCCACATAGTGTGTGCCATTATTTATTTATTCAAAATAAGTAAGATAATCAGAGCAAAGTTTCGGACATGACACAAACGACACTCCAAAATGACTATTTTAATATAATTAATCTAAGTATATTTCTTGATACCTTATAATTAGCTAATAAATAAAAAAATACCACTGTAATACTTTCTCTGCTAGATTACAAGCGTACTATCCAATATTTTACATTTTCCTCGTGACATATGATTATTGCGATATAGACAGTATTATAATTTTATCATTCATATAGATCTACATATTTTCTCTATTTTTATCCGATTGGACAAAATAAAAGTAGGTACTGATTCTACGGAAATACGGAATTGAAGTATAAAATACCTCTTATATTCAATTTGAACTCATTCATGGACACTGAACCAGATAAACAGCCTCCGTGGCCAAGTGTTTAAAGCGTTTGCCTGTTGACCCGGGGGTCGTGGGTTCGATTTCCACCGGAAGCATACTTTGTTTAGTTGTTTCCAGTTTGGTTAGGACATTGCAGGCTTGAATCACCTGATTGTCTGATAATAAAGATGATTCCGTGCTTCGGAAGGCACGTTAAGCCGGTGTTTCCGGCTGCCATCTGGTAGTCGTTAAAGGAACCACGCCAGAGGCCGAGAGGCGGTTCCGAAGAACTCTGACACCAGGGTGTGCATGGTCGATGATGATGACTGAACAATAGAATTTACGTCTACAATCGGATTGTATCGGAAAATTTACTTATTTTATTGCTATAAGAGCGCAGGAGGAAACCTTTTATGTTTAATCCTTTTTACTAGTAATAAATATCCTGCAATCACTGAAGAAACTATTGTCTGTGTTGAATATCGAATGTTTCAAACGCTCAGGAATTTCCAATATTGCGCACCGCACTGGCAACGCTAACCTGGCTGAAATAACTTAACCACAAATTTCACCTTATTCCAAAGCCATACAGTTCACTTTTGCTTCTCAAGTTATTTGAAGAAGGGAAATATTAAGTTTGTAAATGGAATCGCGACGGCATAAAGGTAAATTCAAAGAGTTTTAACTTTTCAAGGAGCATTCTTTCGCGCGTTTCGCTGAAGGCGGGGGCTATGCAATAGCTACGTAGCTACAAGTCGACTGCAGTAAAATGAAATTGCCACGGTAATTGGTATTTTTTCCTCTACATTGTCGTAGAGGGAAATTGAAATAGGTTCTTAAGTGGCACTTACGAACTGTATTTTGTAGTTTCGATTTACTAATAATACAAAGTGTAAGCACTTTTACTGACTTGTATTAATTATTCTTTAGAAAAAACACAACACCTTTTTGAACAAAATGTAATGGTAAATTTGAGATAATTTAACCTTTTGCACGCCAGCGCTTGTTACCGTTACTTCACGCCCGATGCCAGGCTAGTACAAATTGTAATAACTTTAGTTGTCAATGGCGTCTCAGTCACGCGTCTGGTCAATGGCGCCCAATAGGTTAAATGTTGTGAAAAGTTCCGTTAAGTATTATAATTTTAAAATCACACATCAATTGAGCCAGTGTCGATAATTTTATCAATAAATAATTTATGCGACCATAGTAAGAGAAAAATTACAGATTTCATCAATATCATCATTGTAAGTAGTGACACTATACTGAGAGGAGGTCAAATGTCTCTGCAGACCTCTAAAACTTTAACTTTACTATATTATTAACAGTAATAGGAAAATATAGTAAGAATAGATGATGAAAAAGTTTAAGTATATTAAACTGTATTTACTTTCAGATATATCATCTTTTGAATTCAAGAGAGGTCAACAGACACAAACTTGAGTAGGAGTAATGTTCTTGCATTGTTCAACTTGTAATCTGACTTTTGACGATGTTTCAATAGAGATGGGGAAGTCATTAGCCCAGTTTCTGTCGATATTTTTAGCCAGTCACTCAGCTGTTGACTTAGTATTATCAGAGTTCGTTGAACTATGTGTAGTAATTGTAAGTACGGTTTATTTAAATACTATCAGCTTTAGAATTTGACTGGCGCCAGCTTGATTGGGCGCAGTAATAGCGGCTACGTATGCAATCACGACCATGTAACACACTTGAATTAACGCAAATATTCAATCCAAATCATACAAATCTTTTGTAAATTGTACTGGTCCTGGCTATTATCAATACACAGCAGTCGTCAAGCTATGTCAGGTGAGATTTTTTGGAAATGAGAGATTTATAAATAAATAAATATATAAGGACAAATTCCCCAAAATTGAGCTAGCCCCACAGTAAGTTGTGAACTTGTGTCGTAGGGTACTAACTCAATGATAGGCACTATATTTTATTAAAGATACCAGATAGATATACAAAAAAGCCAATGCAATTCAAAGCCATTTGCCATTACTATTGAGCCACAGAGGTTTTCAAGGCAAGATCTACCTTACGACAGTATAACCCACCTGGCGGGATTTATACCACACATAACACCTGAAAGTACATCTTACAGTGTATTTGATAAAAAAAGCCAAAATCACTAAAATATTATTTTTTTAATTCATTCGTAGTCACATCCAACAAAACAAACCACATTAGCCCTGATGATGGTCTTCTTATAGGGCTAAACTGGTTTTCCTGAGCTGTTTTCCTGCGTAATAGAAACTCATATTATATTAAGTTAATGTATTTGGATTTATAGAGACTAGTCGAAAAGTAAGGAGGAGGCCATTGCCCAGCAGTGGCCCAAAAAAGGTGTATTTTTACTGCTCGCTCACTAAAATGTGGCAAAATTTATCCCAAAACCATGGTTTGATTTTATACCTATAAAAACGACGTCATTAGTCCCCATGAAATCTGAAAGAGCAAACAACGAACCCTACAAACGAGAGAAATGCGTTTAAAAGGGCATATCCTCCAGTAATACTACAAATCTTATCATTGTCACACATGGTTCTAATGAAACGCTCGTTTGCCCAGAACTAAGAAAACAGTTTTAATCGTTCTCAAATTGTTGACACGACGTCTACGACGGGATTTCGTTGAGAAGCTAATTGCGTGAGACCACAGTAAAAATAACCAGAAACTTACCTTTAACATTAGTAAACATATATATTTTATTTATGTAGTAGAAATGTTTATTTTTTATTTTATGCTGATCTAGGAGAAAAGAAAAATGTAGAATGTAGCAGCTGCTTCTCTTTCCGTGGAGACCATAGACCTTACCGAGGAATCTAAGGAATAATGTCAATAGACGATACGACTGGTAATCTGTCACCAAAATAGAGAATGTAGAGTCAGTTTTCCATACTCGTTTAATACTTCAACTGTTGGCCTAAGGCTATATCTACCTCATAAGGAATAAATATTTCTTTAATAAGTATTTATTACTCTACTAGGCAATACTTTCGATCAATCAATTGTCTTGCTAATCACGACCATGAGTAAAGGAGTCGATCCAAGAAAATTATAGTGTGTTGCGACTTTAATGAACGAGTAATTAGTAGGTACCTATGTAAAACAACTTTATTGCAAAGCTGGTATCTCAAGACAGACTCCTTAATATCTCAATAAATCTGCCTTTCTCTGTAGCGTATGTATACTCGTAGGTTAGCTCGTTCAGAGCTAGTAGCATCAATACCAGTCATGGCTTTGTGCTAAGATTACGTTCTGCTTTATTTCTGCGATAATACGGCTATCCATCAATCAGGATCTGTCGCAAGTAGCAGAGACTAATTTGCTCGTTTGTTTTGCCACTAAGCCCGCGGCTTGGGTCTGATAGATGTTTGATTGAACCTCTGCCTCCGAGTATAGAGGGTAATTAGCTTTTTTTGGAAGAGAAACTTATATAGGTATATATACGTGGCCCAATTTCCCTTCGCGTTAAATTCGTATTTAACTAGTTTTAATAATAATGACTGAGAAACTGTTGTTAACTTATTTTGTCTAATGAATACTTAATGGTCTGAGAGTTAATCTTAGGGGGGAGGATATTTCAGGCACTAAAGACAGGTTTGGAAGAAGTTTGGTTTTAACACAAAGCGGTTAGACATGCTCATACCTCTGAATTTATAATCCTGACACGCGTACTTCCTGTTCCGAACAAAAAAAATCTCAATCTAAACTTCATGAAAGTTAATGGGTAAACTTTACAAAATAAATTAAAAAGGTAGATATGTAATATAATAAAATACGTCTTATTACGGGAAGTATGCGTTAGGATTGTGTGAACCAAGAAGTAATGTTTTTGTTGGATCAAAGTGTAAGTATGTTATAATAATATTTAAACCTACAGGAGATAAATTCATCATAGAATCACCGTTTCACTCACGTTTAATAACTGCGAAATGGTCCTCAGTGCATTGAGCGAAGCGAAACCGTCGTGTCGCCATCCCTTACACTCGCCCCGAAGATGGTCTTCGTAACAGTACTAGTCGGCGAACCCGACGAATCATCATCATCATTTTGAGTAGGTGTCACGGTCAATCGACCATGCACACCGTAGTGTCAAAGTTCTTCGGAACCGCCTCTCGGCCTCTGACGTGGTTCCTTTAACAACTACCAGAGGGCAGCCGGGACCACCGGCTTAACGTGCCTTTCGAAGCACGGAATCATCTTAATTATCAGACAATCAGGTGATTCAAGCCTGCAATATCCTAACCAAACTGGAAACAACTAAACAAAGTATGCTTCCGGTGGGAATCGAAGCCACGATCCCCGGGTCAACAGGCAAACGCCTTAACCACTGGACCACGGAGGCTGTCAACCCGACGAATAAAACGTGAGTTAATCCGTGATTTTCTTAAATAACTGTGTTAATTTAAGAATCCACAATATACTCGTATTTGCCCTGAAATTCGGCGCAAAAGTTCAATTTATAAAATACGTATTTCAGAAGACACGTTTACACCTAGCTGGAATTTACCGACAGGCAGCTGTACACAATAAAAGAAGAAAAAATCATCAACTTATCGATATTTTCTAACAGCCGAATGTAAATACTACACAAGACATAAACCACTAAAGTATATCACACGAATGTGGGACTTTATTTTGTGAGTGTTTGAGTACGTCAATAAAACGACACAGAAGGTAGTTTACAGCCATGGGGAATCCCTGAGATGGCAGCTTCGGCTCAGGGCTGCGACATAAAATAGTTACGGCCTTATAGGACGTAGGGCTTTTCTTGTTGACTACGATACGATGTTCAGAAAAGTACAACGTAAAAATAATGATGAAATGGGCATATACGTAGTAAAAAACTCGGCTATTTAAATAAGATTTTCATCATGTTATTTTTTTATATTTTTATAGGATTGATCACAGGTTAATCTTATCTAGGTCTCTCCATACTTCAGTGGGTACAAAATAGAAAACAGAAGGCCACTAAACTAGGGTTAGGCTAGCAAATAAAATAGGGTTAAATGAAGTTTGATAGCCATACCCAAAAATTAAAAGTTTCATAAACCCTTTCTAAACTATTCCCGTCTTATTATGAAACGCAGACTAAAGTTAGAAATAAAAGCATTGGCCGTCTAAAACAAATTAACAATGACAACTGAGAAAACTTCCAAAGAAATCAGTGTTTACCGTATGTGTTTACTTATTTAGGTCGAATAATGGTTTGAACCAGGTACTAAAGAAAGTTAGTTCTCTTTTTATATAATGATAGAACGTGTTTTTCTGGATCTCTTGGGTTCATCAAAATTCCTTTAAACCTATACGCTTATTAAATTAAAAAATAAAATATGGTGATTTTTTTTTCAAGCAGGCAGGATTAGAACCTGCTTCGTACATAGACTTAGGATCGCAGGTTCAAATCCCGCCCGCTTGAAATTTTATCACCATATTTTATTTCTAATTTAATAAGAGTATATCAAAATAGCATTGTGAATTCAAAAATTTACACTTAAAATATCCTTTAATCCTACTTCAAAAAAGGAGAAGGTTCAATTCGGTTATATATTTTTAAATGATATGAGGTAACGAAACCTTATACTTCGCCATTTATGAATCTATTTGAAAAAAAATATATTTGAGAAGGTATTTGAAAGTCTTGCGCTTTTGCAGACAAAGTAAAAGTTACATTTGATACCGTCTCGGATAAAAAGGGTTCCCGTATTTACTTGGAGGTAGTTCACGGTTTCACCCTTTGATGCAGATCGATGGGACGGCCGAATGCAGGGATCACGTTGTAAAATAAATACGTGATGCCTTTAACTCTGGGGTGCTTTTTATAGAGAACTGTTCAACTTCCAACTATAGCATGTATGCAGGCAAGAAGGAAAAAGACATTTTGAAAGTGAAAATATAAGTCTTTCATTGCAAATCATATTAATATGGTTTTAAATATAAAGTTAACCCTGTTCAAAATTATTATGTATATTTTTCTTTTAAAACACTGTAACACTGACCGTCCAAGACCAACGTCATTCCATAATACCTACCACAAGTTTTTTAAAGTAAAACAAAAGTACGATTGACCGACAAAAAAAAAGAAATAACAGCCTATATATCACTAACGATTATAGAGATAACATAATCTAACGATAGATAAATGTTGACATCAATAATTTACTAATAGGTAAGTTTCCAAAGAAGGGTGCAGAAGAAGAAAAATAAATTTGCTTTTTTTGTTACCGCTATGGAGCGGTTTTCTTAAATACATACCTACTTACATACTACATGACCAGGATGTCATCCTCAACTGCTTTGCCGGTGGTTGCAACACATCGAGTACGCGCGCCTGCATTATGCGTAGCAGCTCGGAAATGCAGGCGCGCGTACTCGACTGCTTTACCCTATTCATTCAAGCAGTAGTATCTCATTATCTTCATTCCCTTCCCAAACCTAACACGAATTCCTATCCTTCCCCAGCTTCCAAAAAGCAGCAGCGTCTAAGGCACAAGAAGCCTAAGAAATTCCGGTTGTCAATCCGCCTTCCAAACGTGGTGAGTATGGCTATCGTCCCTTTAAACGAAGAATCCTTGGGAGAGGTCTTTGTCCAGTAGTAGACTTTTAATGGCTGAAATGTTGGTACATAGGTACCACAATCATGAGCTCTAAAAATAATACACTCCTTTTTGGGGCATCATCATCATTATCGACTCAGCCTGTCTTCCGCCCACTGCTGAGCATAGGCCTCTCTTCGCTTTCGCCATCCGACTCGGTCCTGTGCTGACCTCATCCAGGAGCGACCCGCGATTTTGACTATATCGTCAACCCATCTCATCGGAGGACGTCCGACGCTTCTTTCCCCGGTTCTAGACCACCACTCGATTAAGTTCTTGCTCCATCTGCCATCTCTCCGTCTGGCCAGGTGTCTTGCCCAGTTCCTTTTTGGGGCATTCATGTAAAAATACTTTCCACGAGAAACATAGTGATATAACAAATTTTTAATATGAGCAGCCATCTTCATCAGACCCTTAGGCCTTTGGTCCAACCTACCGCTGAGTCTGATCCAATGTAGAATATTTATTTCTTACTTACTACAAGCATCACAGACAGCAGCTCTACGATAAATCTCACCGTTAGCAGTTTTACCTATATAAAATATATAGGCGTGATAATATGTATTTAATAAAATGTATGTAAGTATGTATGCAACAGTTGAAGTTTCCTTGAGGGGTAAGACCACCTCTCAAGCGAAGTTAATGTCAATTTAAAATTATTTCGTACATAAATTCAAATTTAGGTTTCAAGTATCAATATTTACAGTAACATTATACCTATACAGCTATTTTAGATCAGTTACTCTCCCTTGCTAGTTTGAGAAAAAGGAAAATCAAAAAATATGCCAGCTGCTTTTCCTCCCGCGCGGAAAAGCGGTCAAGGGATTAAGCGAAAATGTAAGAAATCACGTCAATAGACGATGTGGCTAACACTATTTTGATTCCACTTTCCACTTTTATGCCTACTAACAAGCTAAACGTGGCATTTGGATCTTGAGACCTTGGGCTCTGCCTACCCTACAAGGAATAAAGACGTGGTAATATGTATATATGTAACAGTTATATCCGCTATTGTGTTCTCATAAATTATTCAGAAACCTCATTATTCAGCTAAATTGTGGTATAAAGCTCTCCACCAAATCTTGTTTTGTCTTCCAAAACACATTGTTAACTAGCCTTAACAATGCCTTAACTAAGCATTCCCGCCTAAATTATCTGCGAACATTTATGAGACGAATAACAATAATTCAGAGCAATCAGTAGTACAATCACGGAGCACTCTCGCAGACTTGACGAAGGCTTTTCGGCAAGGAGATGGTGGGGAAACGCGTCCCGTACATACAAACGATGGGAAATGGCGAGGCAAATGTTAAAGGGAATTATAACTCAAAAGAACTCCCTTGGCGGCGACGTTTGGCTAAAATGCTGACGTGTGTTGTAACTCGATTTTCTCGAGTCAGACGAAAAGACGTTTTTAGGGTTCCGTAGTAAACAAGGAACCCTTATAGTTTCGCCATGTCTGCTCCACGGTTTTACTTAGAGACTATAAGTACTAGAAAGCTATAATTTGGTATGAATATGTTATTAATCATGCCAAAAAAGTGGTAAAATAAAATCTTGAAAAATGTTTTTTAGGTTAGCTCTCATTCAACTAAAGCGGTAGTCTATTTTTTTCGACTAACCCTCGTATGGGTTGTTGTTGAATAGGTCTTATAAGACATTGTAAGCTTATATACATCGTTTTTTGATTTACTCATCCGTTTCTGAAACATTTGGTTTTATAGTGCAAATATTTGTTAGAATCCAGTCCATATATACCGAATTTTAAATAAAAGCTATCAGAGCTAAGTAGATTTTACAAATTAACGAGTTATAGTCGACCAACTTATAAATGTGCTCGGAAAAGTAAATTTTCATACAAATTGAATTGACAATTAGTTACGACAGTTGTTAGAGCGCGCTGTGCGTGGCCCTACACCTACTTGGCCGGTTTTTTTATTTTATTATTCTACTTCCAGATATAGATCAATAATGAAGACTTAGGTATCCTTACTAATATTATAAATGCGAAAGTGAGTTTGTTTGTTACGCTTTCACGCCGTAACTACTGAATCGATCATCATGAAATTTTGCATACAAGTTCTCTGGAGTATGGAGAAGGACATAGGCTACCTTTTATCCCGGGAAAAAGTACTATTCCCGAGGGATCGACATTGACGCGGGCGGAGCCGCGGGCGAAAGCTAGTAGTCTATATAGTGAAACAAGCTAAATGTTGGATAAGGGAAAGTTAGGGCACTGATTTTAGTAGCTAGATAGGACCTCTGCTCTTTAATGATGCTGGAAAGTAGCTTTTAAGGTAAAATTTCAAGTTTAACTGTCTCTGTCTACGTGTCTCGCGACAAGGTGTCTCTCCGCAACTTGTCTCGCGGAAATGTGTCTCGCGAGAAGGTGTCTCTCCGCAACTTGTCTCGCGGAAATGTGTCTCGCGACAAGGTGTCTTGCGACGCTTGTCTGGCAACACCTCTCACGGCAACCACTGACACTACTAGTTACTATGGACTTTTGTACTTTAAAAACTACCTACAGTACAGGGAAAGCGACAGGTGACACTAATTTTTATGGAAGGAAAGTGACTCCTTGGCAGTGACGTGCAGTCCATATAGACTGTTAGACACTGTCTACCCTGCAGTCGCTAAATAAATACAATTATTTTTCTTACAAAAAAATAATTATATTCGGTGCGCCTGCAAAATTCTGCTAGCAAATACTTTATAGTCGATTTTGTTCAAGTACGGCGCTGCGGCCGCGGCCCGCGCGCTTGCCCGCGCTAAGCAGTATCTCTAAAGACAAAATTTCAAAGGTCTGACTTTTCACGCACACATAGAAAATTATTATACACCGACAGGAAATCGCTTTTGTAGTAGTACAAGTAAACATCTTTCATCGGCTCGCACATGCAAAGCAAATTTGCGCTGTGTGTGTGAATTTGAGACAGTGTCTCCGAGGTTCCTATTGGCTGCCGCGCGCGATGTAAATGTCATCGTCACTTGTCAATGTCATTATAGATATTATTCATACTTATGTCAATGTCATAAACGATGCCATTGATTCACGTTACGTGTTTACAAACAATCCAAGAGGAAAGTTTTATTTTAGAATTAATTGCTTTATCAGTTAAATTTCATTTGTGACAAAAATATTTTCATGTGAAAGTTGTGTCGCTTAGTGTTTGCATGCCGAAACCGAAATATAAAGTGTTTGTGAACACGCTTTTAAACAAATCAAGTAACTGGTTAGTTAGGGTTAGTTATTCTAAAGTTTCATCTTAAACCGTATGATACGAGTACGTGTACGTGGTTCGCAGGTTGTAATCATATCTCACTTTCGCTTGTTTTGAATACTTTTGCGGTCGAAGTTCGAAAGACTATCATAATATTAAACGAGTTGTAGATAACTAGCCGTATAGTAAGGTAAGGTATATAGGTGGTATATTTGTAAGGTAAGTTTTATAATTATGTCTACCCTATGATAAATGTCTGTGCACGTCACTGCTCCTTGGCTATCTTTGAACTTCAAAGTTTACCTTTAAGTTTATATTATTTTATACTAGCTTTCACCCGCGGCTCCGCCCGCGTCAATGCTGATCCCTCGGAAACAGTACTTTTTCCCGGGATAAAATGTACCCTATGTCCTTCTCCGTACCCCAGATAACGTGTATGCAAAATTTCATGATGATCGGTTCAGTAGTTACAGCGTGAAAGCGTTACAAACAAACAAACTCATTTTCGCATTTATAATATTAGTTAGGATTAGGATTATTTTCAATAGTAATATTGAAAATAATACCTACTCTTAAGTGACAAGTTAATGTTCTTGATAGAACACAAAAATAGCGTTTTTTTTTCTTTCTCATCCATCATTGCAATCCAAAAACAAAGGGAAGAACGATGTCGGATGTCGGCCATTTTTTCTTTCCTAAAAGAAAAAGGCGAAAGATATACTTCGAGATGGTTAAAATGCTTTGTTTCGTTTCGGCCTTTAGATTATGGGAGATAAAGGGAACATATTTCGCAACTATATGAAGCCCGCAACATCCTGTTTTGTGGACCACCATCAATCATTATAACGAGTCTTCGCTGGAGCATTTCACACGTTTTTTTCCTGAAGATGATGATACTTGTTCGGCTTTAGTAGTTCTTTGAAGTTTTTCTTTGAATAAAACACTACTTATAATGTTTTTACGAAATGTTAGAAGTTGTTTTTTATGTTAGCCGTAACTCCGATGGATATATGTAATATAAAATCTGGTATAAATAAAATATACTAATACTTTTGGCTAAGAACCAATATAATATTCGGCGAGGAGCGGACAAATATTCGTACACAGATTTATTTTATTTTATTTCATTTATTTATTCATTAACAAAGTACTTTGTATTCGAATATGGATTTACCTAAATGTCTAACGGTAATTAATTACAAATAAAGTAGTAACAATTATAAATAAATATAAATATATATATTCGGACAGATTGAGCTAGCCCCAAAGTAAGTTCGAGACTTGTGTTATGGGTTACTAACTCAACGCTACTATATTTTATAACAAATACATATATAGATACACATCCAAGACCCAGGCCAATCTGATAAAGATTATTTTCCATCTTGACCTGGCCGGGGATGGAACCCGGGCACTCTGGTGTCGCAGGCTGGCGTGTTGACCGCTGCGCCACGGAGCTAGCCGAAAAATTTGGTCACAGTATTCAAAAACAAAAAAATATTTATACTAACACTCAAATAATATTCATTAAAATTAAAAAGCAGCCAAGTGCGAGTCGGACTCGCCCATGAAGGGTTCCGTAGCAGCAACTAACATAATATAAAATGAAAGGTAAATTGCAGTTTACGATTTATGAAGTATTAAAAAAAACTACTTCAAACCAATTTTCGGTGGAAGTTTGCATGGTAATGTACATCGTATTATATTTGAGTTTGATCATTATCTTATTTTAGAATTATAGTTTAGTTTTAGCGGGGGGGGGGGGGGGGGGGGGTCACCTAACCACTCTGGTTTCTCGTGCAAACTATTTTAGAAAAAAATTATTTTAGAAACCTCAATATCTTTTTTGAACACCTATCCTTGATAGTCCACAAGCATGGGTTGGCGAAAAAAATTTTTTGGGTTTCAGTTCTAAGTATGGGGAACCCCCAACATATATTGATTTTTCTATTTTTGTGTAAAAATCTTAATGCGGTTGACTACCTACCAAGTTTCAATAGTATAGTTGTTATAGTTTCGGAAAAAAGTGGCTGTGACATACGGACAGACAGACAGAGATGATGAATCCTTTTTTGCCATTTGGCTACGGAACCCAAAAAAAAAGGTTAATTTATAATAGTGGTGGATTTGTGATAGGCATGTCGCTGGTTCAAACATGTGTTTGAAACGAAACGATGTCGTTTAGTTCAAGTTACGATGTAAACCAAAATCCTTAAATGAAATGTGAATTTCTATTTACCTATGTTTCGTTCAAATAGTTAAAGGAAGCATTGAGTAAACTGTGATAACATACTAGTAAAATAAAGTCACGTTTTGAAAAAGTGTGTACAAATATAGATAGGGCATTTAGAACCCGTTTCCTCATTACGAAACCGAACCTCACAGATAATATTAAACTACCTAATACCATTTGGTTTAAAAATTAATATGCATTTTGTGGCCAATTAGCCAACGTCTAAAGTTTCTTTTGAAAGCCATTGGGTGTTCTATGGAACAAGAAGATAATGTCTATGAATATTCAAGTTTTTTTCTAATTGACTTGTCTTTGAGTATCTTTTAAATAACGTTAAGTGGCTAAAACATTCTGGAGACCACTTGCCTCCATAATGAAGCTCAGTTAGGCGGACTAATTAAGTAGGCATAACAGGTTTAGAACTTTGTCGGCTCTCGATAAAGTCTTTACTGTATAGAACTTATTTGCTGGCATAATTATAATACCTATTAATAAGTAATTATTGAGTATTAGTTACCTATATTTACATATGTATATGGTCATTACAAGCTCCCACATTAAGTTTTGAAATGTTAAATTAACATTTGAATAAAGTCTCTTTGATATGCCATTCACTTTGATATGCCATTCACTTTGATATGCCATTAGTATCAGCGAAGTATGTAAAAAGACAACTTGACCGTTCTCCTAAAAATATCTAAGATTACAATTGAAGACACAAAAAAAAACAACACAAACTCTTACATACTGTTTACAAAACAACAAAAAACAAATGACTGACAGCACAAATGAAAACCAAAAGCGTTTCTAATCAAAAGTGACACTTTCATAATTACTTGTATGGGAATAGAACCCTACAAGACATTTGATCCGGGCGTGAGGTGAGAATATTAAAACCTATTAGAATTATTTTAATACCTCCCAAAAGGAATAAAACTTTTAAATGGACGAGCGTGAAACGGAGCGGCAAATGCCGGAATATTATTTATGAATACAATTTGGGACACGGAAATGTTTATTTTTGCTTTTTATGTTTAATAGGCAATTTGTTGGCTATTAATAATATCTGGTTCTTATAACGGCAACTTTGGGTTGAGGTGTTGAAAGAGACTGTCATTTTGATGACTAGACGATTTTTGAAATCCATTCCTAGATAGAAATAGTTGTTTTTTTGTTTTTCGTGTGTGTAAGTGGTGTCAGATTTTTCAAGCTGCCCTCAGGCATCTGCCATCAATAATGACAGCTGGGACCAACGGCTTAACGTGCCTTCCGAAGCACGAAGCAGCTCGATATATTTTTATGCCACTTGCGGTCACCCATCCCATTAGGGACCGCGCACGGGGTTGCTTACCATACGTAAGTGCTGATAATGCTCAATAATTGTGACGATGTATTTGTTGGGACAAGTTAGTTTAGGTATAATTGGTATAATCGTGCGTAGGTGCGATGGGAAACTGCTAGGAAAAGAAAGGTCATTAGTTGCGTATAATAGAGACGTTTGGAAAGTACCATTATCCATGGGACACTGTCCCAGCTATGGGACAATGCAGGATTGGAAAAAGAATAGCTTATATTATTCACGTTGTAAAATAATTCGACAAGTTTATGGACCGGCTGCCTAACTGATGGCCACCTTGGGTATGCTTGTGCATATTTGTCTTAATTTTTGTCGCACTGTACGATATATAGGTATCGTACAGTGCGACAAAAATATTAAGACATAGGAGAAAACGCGTTTTAGGCCGAATACCATAGGGCAAGTCAAAAAACCATGCCAACCCAACTTTCTTTTTGAACGACTTTAAAAAAAAAGGAGAAGTTTATCATTTAGTTGTATTTTTCTTAATATTTGTTACTTCCTATTCAAATTTCATCAAAATCGTTTTTTTTATATATATATGAAAGATTATTTTGCGTTAAGTGTATAATAAAGGTGTATGGTGGCCAATAACCGAGTCAGTGGGTACAAAGAAGAAGCCAATTGAAAAAAGTTTAATAATAACCTCATATAACTTGACTTTTTTATAAAGCTTGCAAATAGTTAGCATGCTTTTCTTATATACAAAAAATCAACGGGTTGCACTCCGGAAGTGCCCTTGCTTATGTAAAAATACCGCGCGATAGAAAGAGAGGGGGATATTATTTCCTCTCCTACGCCGCGCCGGCGGTCCAGGTCACGTGTCCGTCTTACGAATTTTCGGTCAGGCCATGTGTCCTAACGCGAGTTTAACATTTTAACATTTTCACGCTAAAAAATATATTTCACTTGTACGACGAATGTATTAACTGCCTCTCCCCCGCATAGGTCGTACGTATAAAACAGTTATAAGAAAGTGGAAACTTATTAGTACGTGATTTCCATTTCTCGAGCTCTGTGGCCTAGTGGTCATAATGCCAGTCTGCCTCACCGGCAGTCCCGGGTTTGATACCCGGCCAAGTAGAAATAAAACACCGGCCAAGTGCGAGTCGGACTCGCGCACGAAGGGTTCCGTACCGTTATCTATAAAAACGGCAAAAAAATCATGTCTGTTGTATGGGAGAATTTAATATTTAATTTATTTTTTTATATATTTTTAAAGTGAATATATAACTAAATATTCTGTAAATATTTCGAGCGTCTACCTGTTGCCGTTATCAATGTCGAGCAAAAACACGCAAAAAATCATGTTTGTTGTATTGGAGCCTCCTTAAATATTTATTTTATTCCATTTTTTTAGTATTTGTTGTTATAGCGGCAACAAAAATACACCATCTGTAAAAAATTTCAACTGTCTAACTATCACGGCTCATGAGATATAGCCTGGTCACAGACGGACAGACAGACAGACAGACAGACAGACGGACAGCGGAGCGAAATTAATAGGGTCCCGTTTTTACCCTTTGGGTACGGAACCCTAAAAAGGACCTTTTTAGATTGACTGGGGTCTTGGATGTTTATCTATATGGGTTTTTGTAATAAAATATAGTATGGTTGAGTTAGTTCCCATAACACAAGTCTCGCTTTATCACTCAATCTGTGTGATTTGTCCATATTTATTTATTTCTTATTAAAAGTGATTTAGATCTCGGTACTTTGGCTACGTTATTTTATTTATTAGACTAATAATTAAAAACGAGATCTGTCCATTAATTAAGAAATTATGAACCAAACAAAAGCGAATAAAACGTACACATTCCTATTTTATTTCTGTAAACAATGTCCAATTAGCCGTAATTTGAGTTCGCTGAAATTGCAGCGTGCCTCGGGGGAAATTTTTCATCGGAATAGAACGGACAAAAACTCTGGAGGCATTAATCAAGCTAGGAGAGGGAAATTAGACTCGCACGGCAGGCCTTTTTTGGTTTCTTTAACCGACTTCCAAAATAGTGACCTAGTCTAGTCGCCGCATGACTGATTTTTTGTCAATACATTTACATGTATTGACAAAAAATCAGCTTCATCTTTGCTATCATGTTTGACAATTCTTCGTGTGGGTTTAACCTTTTGCATTGAAAATATCTAGTTAGAAAAAAAAAATATTCATTCTTGTGAAGGTTTTTTTGTTGTTTTTCGTGTGTGTTGTAGCCAACACGGGTGTTAGATTTTTGAAGCTGCCTAAAGGCATCTGACATAGCTTAATAACTGCCATCAGTAATGACAACCGGGACCAACGGCATAACGTGCACCTCCGAAGAACGAAGGAGCTCGAGATATTTGTATGCCACTTGTGGTCACCCATCCCAGTGGCGACTGCGCTCGGGTTGCTTAACATGCGTAAGCGCTAACAACACGCAAGACCTTCGGCCCATCGGACTTTTCAAATCGGGTTTATGTCACACATTTCCAGACTGTTAAAAATATTTTTTCATCAACACTGCTATGGAAGTATAAATATAACAGTTAGAATACGGGCAGTGCCAGTAAATACTGTCGCTCGCAACGCGAAGGGGACTAGTTTTATAACCCGGCACCCCTGCTGCAGTAAGGCCGAGTTGATTCCTTAGTAACATAGTATATGTTATGGTAACAGATAAATTGATTATGTACCTAGGTAGGTAAGTAAAGTAGGTACTTTCACTGAAAACAAACCTTCGCGAATATTATTTTACATTTGTATACCTAATCCCTACACATTAACGGTTTATTGGGCTTTTATAGATATTACTTTACACTATATAGCAGTGTAATTTATTCGCATTTCGTTTAGTAAATGATCGATGATATTTAAAGCACTTGGTCGTAAAATAAATCAAATAGTAGAAGATTATTTGAATGCACTATAATTGGTTGCACAAACACTTACGTAGACACGTGTAATAAAGTAAACACATTTAAAGATAAACTCACATATTTAAAGTTCCGCTGTATCAGAGTGTGCCAAAGCAAACTCTACACAGTTATTTCAAAGAATAAGAAATAATTATTATTAACAAAATTAATTTATTGTTAATTTTGATTTGAATACATACATACATATGTTAAGTATCTTAGGAAAACCAGGCTGCTTAAGCATCAGGAATTTCTTAAGTCACAAAAATAATGATCCGATATTATCACGAAAACAACGCCAATAGAATGCACAAGCAGCTTGATAAGACTCCTTAAGGTTGTCGCATCTTTGCTATCAGCTGCCCTGCTCATATGCATGCACCGCAATCCTTTAGAGACAATCCATTGAATTGTATAAAACTGTCTGCATATTAGCTATGTGTAATCAAAACTCATCCAATTATTTAGCGTACTGAAGTCAAAAATACATCATCAATTAATTCATCCATTCAAGCCAACTTTCATGCTCATCTTCACTCACTTTCAAGCAGGTAAGGCAATAAGAGCCCGTCGTACCGTATGCACCATTGAACTGCACCATCAATGGTGCAGATGATACTTATTAGTTTCGTTTGCACCATTAATTTGATTACTACTACTTTACCTTGCTTTCCTCGTCAATGGTAAAATAAAAAATACCGTATGCACCATTGACCTGCACCAGCAATGGTGCAGATGAGACTAATTAGTTACAATTACTTAAAAAATAACTGTCAATTTGTGTACTTACCTAAAATTATACAATGTTTCTTCTAGATACATACTTCTACCAACTATCAATATCAATCAGAATAAATATCAGCTATAAAATATAATTGTGAGAATTATCTGAAATTTTCACATAGCCTGTCCCAATAAGAATGCACGGGCGTCTTGAGACGTCTCCCCCAGGTTGTTGCAGCTTTACGATCGGCTACCCTACCCGCTTGCACGCACCATGCATCCTTCAGAAACAATCTACCGAATTATATAAGGGTGTTGACCATTGTTTTCCGATTTCAGGAAGAGCATTTTCCTTTTTTTGCTCTTTTTTTATCAATAAAAGATCCAACAGGCGATCCCTTGGTATATTTGGTTTTATTAAGACATTTGGCAAAGGCGTCTTGATTTTTGCGTGGGTTTGGGATAATTTAATTTCTAGGTTTTTTTTTTTTTTTGTAGGTACTTATTTCATAATAACAAACAAATTGGTAGAAACTGCCGGAAAGTTCCAAATTTAATGTATTGTTGCCGTTATCACGGACACGAAATATAAATGTAGTTATGTAAATAAAAAAAAAAAGTATTTACTTTACTACACAGATAGTTAAGAAAAATAGTGTTCAATGCAAGAAAGAGTTTGGTTGTACTCACAAGAGAGGTCGCATAGAAGAAACTTCATGCGTTCTTCTACATCAGTCTCCACTCCACATACAAAATTGTACTAAATCCTTTTGCTACGTTTCCACCAGAGATGTGCGAGGATGCGAAGCGAGGGATGTGTTTTCCAAGGAACAATAGAATCTCTTAATTTACCGCCTCGCTCGTCACAGCTTTGGGGAAAACAGCTAGTAGGTAGCGGTGGCTGGTTTTTGTACGTACAAAACAAGCGAGAGATGTGTTGCATTGCAAGGGATATGGTGCAAGGGATGTGTTGTGAAGAATGTGTTGCAAGGGATGTCCAATATAACATGCATTTGACTCCAAGTTGCTAACTTTTATTTTATCGAGTTAGGGGTAAAATAAGTAGGTAGGTAGGGGAGAAAGGGGTAATGGGAGTCAGCGGGCAATCGGGGTCAGGTGCCTCTAAGCAAAACTAAACGTTCGATACCTAGGTAAATGACATGTTCAGCTTGCTCTGTACCCGATGCCCATTGTACGAATGACTCGTGCTAGTAGCTCCATGCATTTTTAAATGACAATTATGTTTCGTTTACACGCCTCGCCGATGTAAATTTTCGTCAAAACATTACCTTAACGGTGAGTATAGACGTTGTAGCTGTACCAAATTAATGACTATGGATAGATATATCCTTGATATTCAAAATTTTAATTAGCATATTATATAGCCATTAAATTTACTTTGTGTTATTAAATTTTACAGTTAACATGCAGTATAGATTTTGGGTAATGGGAGCCAAAGAGCCGCTAGTGATTACCATTACCAAAAAATATTCTTATTTTGTTTTCGCTTATAGATGCCGATATTACAAGTCAAAAAAAACAAATAGGCTATCTGATCAACTGGTGATTGCACTGGATGGCATACTGCCGAATGTAATGTCTGCGATTGTTTGACTCTGATTTCCCACATGTGTGATTCCCATTGTACTGAGGTTAGTGCAATGGGAGTCAAACTTGTTTTTTTTTAAGACGCGGAAATATATCCAAAGTTGATTCCCAAAGTGGTGAAAAGTGATAACAACTAGTAGATAAATAAGTAAAGTCTATTATTAAACAATTTTAATAAAGATATTATTTCGAAATAAGCTTTTATTTGATAGCTCGCTTAAGCGACTCCCATTACCCCTTTCTCCCCTAGTATTGCTTGCGTTAGCAAAATATATCAACATTTATATAGAATTTATTATGTTCTGACAATATAATTACTGTTCCAGCAAATATTGTTAACGTTAAATGTATCCTTTATTTCATTTTTTTTTAATTTTTGAGTACACAGGATTAGGCAAATCGTCGATACCATTAACGGATTCGATTTTATGGCAGTAGGTGGTCTAAATGCGATATATGTACCTATGTCGGCCAACAACAAAGTACCGCTCTCACCAAAAATATTGTATTCAAGTAGATACTACTTGGTACAAAATATAAAGAAAATACTTATCTACATTCGATCGACCTATTAATAAACATATTATAAGACGAAGATTTACGACTTGACGCTTTTGCCGATAAAAATAAAAACATCGGTCCAATTATGCATCATTTAGAAGAGCTCATGCATATAAATCAATGTAATCACAGTGTAGCATTTAATAACAGAGTGAGGGCCGCCCGAGACGTGCATAGCGACACTCAGTATGCCATTCATATGCATCCAATCAACGCCATTCAAGACTATTAAGTTTATAGTGAGAAATGGCGTTTAAAGAAATTGTAGTTTGGATGGCCCCTTAAGCGCTCTTACTTATCAAGCGAAACAGTTACTAAATAACGTTATTTCCAGGTAGGTTTGGTACTTACATACCATATCCGTTTATAAATATGATGCCTACAGCATCTTAGAGTTTGATACATCACACTTACACCAACAATGTACAACCATCGTACGTGTTACTGCCAAGTAGGTACTACCGAACTGTGGAATAAACTTCTGTGTGGAATGAATGATATACCCAAATCGATACGACTTAAGAACCTATATAAAAAGGAATCCATGATTTCCTGAAAGGCTGGCAACGCTCTTGTCACACCCCTGGTATTGCAGTTGTGCATATCATGGGCAATGGTGATCACTTACCATCAGGTGACCGGCTTGCTCATATGCCGTCCATAAAAAAAATACTTTTTACTTTGCCCTCTGTATGTTTAGGAAATATTAAGTTTTCTTCTTTTCGCATTGCAATGTTATGCTGTAGGCTAAGCCCCATAATCGCACACGGCATTAAGCGCGTGCTTTAGTGACTAGCCATGTCCGAACACCAATATTTTAGTCGAGTCGAGTCAATAAGTAAATAATCTGGTTGAGCCGATTTTATGTAGGTAATAGGTACTCTATTTTTTGAGCGAGTAGTACCTCCCATCACTGTCACTATCAAGTTATCACAATAGCGAACCCCGGGCCCGGGCTCTAATACACCGAAGCTGAGGATGCAACTAGGAAAATGCTCTGATGAGGGGGAGACTTTACGAAAAATATTCCATTCTTTACAACGCAAATACAAAATTTGAGCCAAGTATCTGCGCTTCGCCATTACATAAATCTTTCCTTTCATTGTTCAAAGGTTTTTATCTCTCGACTAACAAAGTCGCAATTTCACGTCCCTTTGTTTTAGATTCGGCCCAACTAGGGTTTCCAATCTCGGTACGTCGGGATCTCGGATAGGCACGATACGATGTTTAGTCTCACCCTCTGCGGGATTTTTAAAAGATTATTTTTAATATTTTTTTTTTGTTGGCAACTTATATTATGAAATTTTTCATTCTAAAAGCTTTTCATGACAAATGACACGAGCCCAAAGACAATGGATTTATTTTCTTAGGGTTTGGAACCTCTAAAGATCACTCGGCTGTCCGTCCGCTTGTCTGTCTATCTGTCAAGACTCTATTTCTCAGGAATGCGTAGAGGTACCAAATTGAAATTAATATCACTAATTAAGATCTAAGGTCTCCTAAAGCTGTAAAAAATCAAACTTTTAACTTAACGCATAAAAAAGATACAGCGAGTATAAGCAAAACTTACAGGACACTTCCCGAAGACTCAGAAACATAAAATTTTTATAGCTATATAAAATTAGAAGGTCTTATGGCACTAAAAAAGCAAAAATCTGAAAACCGTAAATTTTTATTAAAAAAATAATAAAAACAAAATTCAGTACCCTCGGTGTTCAAGTGAGAACAGCTCATTGGCTTCATAATAATCTTTCATAAAAAAACCGACTTCAATCAAAATAACCTCCACCTTTTTTTGAAGTTAGATAAAAATTACAGACGTAAAAACAGAATGTGGTTAACTATCATAATATGACCACACTCGTTAATTATGCAAGGTAAATAAATTGTATTTTTGCTCTCGAGCCTTGCAACTGGTTGTGATGGAGTATAATATCTATATATTTCTATAACTATGTTCGTATAAGTTTGTTGTTATTATGGATATACATGTGACATCGTAACTTGACTGTTGCTTAGCAAAGCACAGGAGTTTTAGAGTAGCATAGCTGCAACTAATGATATGCCGAAGAGAACGGTTCGTTAGTTTTTCCCGAGAATTCCTCTTCTTTCTCTCATGTGCGAGAAATTTTGAGGAATTCTAGTTTTATTTGATATTTCCCGCAAATTTCGGAGAGAATTTTACAAAACATCGCCAGCTCGTTGTAGATTTGTCGTGTTGTATATAATACCAAATCAACACACTATTTTTAATAAGCTCTTTTTTATTTGGTTCCCGTTTGTACCGAGATCATGTGTAAGCCTGCGAGAGTGAAAGCTCTAAGTTAAACATTTTCAAAATGCCATAGACAGTAGAACAAAGCGGCGTAAACACGACGATAATGCTTGATACAAAGCAAAACCATAAAATCGCTTGCCCGTTCCCACGCAATGAGTGAAATTTTCAGTGTCGCCTGTTCTTACTACCCAAAGAATAATGGTCATTATTGAATAAAAAGATTAAACAAATACAGAAAGAGTTAAGCGTGCGCCCTGGGAACGGACACCCGACGCCGCGGATTTAAAATTCCATTTCCTGCATTGCGAAAAGTTCAAATTGTTACGAGTTGAATTAATTGGATTCCCGGTTCAGCATCAAAGCACCTACTTAGTAGGTGCTTTGATGCTGAACCGGGACCTTACCTTTAAAATTTATTTGAACATTATATTGACAACCTTGTTTAAAATAATCGTCATTGCTGTACCTAACAAGCACGCCAGCAAAGTATGCATGAAAATCCGAATCTGGCGTGTATTAGCGTAGCGGCCAGCAAAATTACTACGAAAATTCATTCAAAAATGGAACGACAAGTTTGCTCCGAAATAACTGGTATTCAAATGTTTTATTTAAAAATGGAACTGGCTTACAAATAAAAAGAAAAGAAAAATTACTTTTTGGCGCTTTATGTGTATGGTGACCGATTGTAAATAAAATATAAACTAGGTACTTCTGACTGTTACTAGTTCATTTTGATATTCTAATCGCCATGAAATATTGGTAAGATGCTAGTCTGTTATCTCGGAGCCCGGAGTTCATAGATTTAAAAAAAAAACGCTTCTAGTTCCATTCCCAGCGCGATAAAATTCTTATGCTTTGTTCACAATTAAGTATTTCTGCGTTTCTGAGCATATTTGGCAATCAAGATTGGGGCCGATTGTTCTTTAAGAAATGAAAAGGTGTTCGCTAAGATGTAGCGAGCCTGCAAACAAACAATAGAAACTCATGAAAAACGCCAGTTCCTTCTTCACCCGCGCAGACTGTACCTAATACTTACGTGATCTAGGAAATCAGATTAGGTAAGCTTGGGAAATATCTAGACTAATGTAATAATCGGATATGCGCGCCTAAGCTGCTTAGGTTCTTGCTTTTTCCCCATTCATCCGAGCGAGTGTACCCAATACCTTCATTCCCTTCCCAGGTCCAACAAATTCCTGTCCGTCATGCTTCGAATGGACAGAAGCGTTGGAAGCACAAGAAGCCAAAGAAACTGCACTCGCCAACTCGCCTGCCAAGCGTGGTGAGTATGGCAATATCCTGCCATGGAACGAAAAATCCTTGGAAGAGTCAGCTGGAATGATGATGAATGTTGATGAAGATTTGTGTGAGTGTTTGTAATTTTTTTAATAGGTTTGATAGATAACTGGATAATCTCAAAATATATAAAAGTTTTTTCAAAAATAAATTCTTTCGCCTCTAGAAAGCTTCATTATCAGTGGCTGACATAGGCTACCTATGCCGCTAAATTATTATTTATATTTACGTGAGCGAAGTCGCGGGACATAGCTTGTCATTTAAATATATCGCCTAGCTACCTATCACTAAGCATTTCAGATGCCTGTTTTGCAACTTTAAACCCACCCTCTTGCTAATTGCGGCTTGTAATCTTATCTCATGAAACTCTGTGAGAGATAAAAATGTGATTATGTATCTGCAAAAAGCTTATGTCAAAGAAAAATAAAATATACGTAGCCTATGTCACTAGGTTATGTATGTCACATGTTGAGACATTAATAATTTAGGTGGAAAGAAAAATTTACATAATTACTTACCTACATGAACTCAAAAATAATACACTCCTTTTTTGCAGTCATGTAAAAATAAAAAATCCTATATAGCTATAATGCACGAACGTATCCGTTATGGAACCTTTCGTTGCCGTAGTGTGTAAATTCAATAAAAAAAAGATAAAAAAATATATCCTACATACAAAAAGAAAGCGGTCCCTCGTAAAATTTGTTAAAGTGACATCTATTATCACATTCTTACATTAAAGAAACATGGGAACTATGCTTTTACTTGTCTACAAGCTACAACCCACATTACTAGTGTATTTAATACCCTAAGTTTTCAACAGATAGCGCTGGCTGCTCGTAGCAACTTCGTAGGCGCTCGTATTCGTAACGTAGTAGATCGAGACCTCAGAATATCGTAGCAGTGTTCGTATCACAGGTTCGTATATAGAATTTTTGTTTCTTTTTTTCTCTTTAAATTACTAGCATAAAGAGAACCATGGTATCCAAATTGACATTAGCCAAGTGTACATAGGTACAGATTGATAAACATATATTTATCTCTTTCTCACTTTGAGAAGAGAAATATGAATATTTTACTGCAAAACGGGCTCCTATATGTTATTGTTCTGAGGTATTAGCTTTTTTTTTCCATTGTGGTATAAACTGTAGCTTGATAAGTACCTATGGTAAATGGGCTCTGGCTAGTTTATGAAAGACAACTATATAGTAGTCTCCTCTTACAACTATATGGTACCCTCTTTTCTTCTCTTCTTTACATTGTTTTTTTTTATTTAATCACTAACTTCTGCCCGCGCAAAATATGCAAAAGTCAGCGTTTTTTACGAGTTTTTTAGGAGATCTTTTAAGTTTACGGAGATCAATATACTTTTCATTGGTAATTAAAAATGTGTGTGTGAGTGTTTCTGTGTGTAATATGTATAGACAAATGGGGAAGTTTTAAAATTAGATTAATAACAACAATAATACTTTTTAAAATGTTTACTAATACCAAATCATCTTAAACACACATCAAAACAGACATATGCACAATCTCTCTTAACTAAAAGTATTCTCTATTTTGTTTTTGGAAAACAATTATTGTATGAATTTGTTATTTCCCATTAATAATAATACTATAATGAAAAAAAACATAAATATGTACAAGTTTATTTACGGCCGTTAATTTGCCGTTTAATACAATAAGTACACATTAATATTATTAAAAAACAATGACATGCCTGTCTGCTGATGGCACAATACATGTTTCAAGAAACAATTGTTTGCTATTGCAATGAAACACAACTAGTCTAAGATACGAATTAGAAGTGATATTTCACTCTAAACAAATTAAAATAAATTGTATCAAATATAGTAGGTAAAGAAAAACATCGTCAATGGGTTGTTAAAAAAGGTCGACTCAAAAAAAAAGTATAGAAAAGAAAATAACAGGCAACAAGTATTATTTCAAAAATTAAAAAACCCGACCTTTCTTGCGTTTTAAAACACCTGACTAAGAGCACTTGCGTTTTTGAAACCAACCAAATAATACATTAACTGTCGAAATCTATCCAGTCATTTAGAGGATACAAGGTAATAAAGAAGTTAACAAACATACAAGATACGCGCAAAAATATAGTCCTTTTAGCACTCGGGTAATATTAATATATTTTAAAAAAGCCCAAGCTCGAAATTAATTTACTTTTATAATCTACTGAGCAAGCGATTACTCGCTTGTTTATCTGACATTCCAATTAGTGCACAAAAACTGGAATAAGACAGGATTTCATATTAGTCAGAGTTTATACTTACTAACTGTACACTTTTAGTACCTATAATATCTGCCAAATATGAAATTGCTATTTAGCCTGGCATTAATGTTCGATTTTGCCATCCGTTAGTCGGATCCGATTGTCTCATCCGACTATCGGAAATCGTGCCATACATTTGTTTGTACAATTAATACACGAGCGATCCAATAATCGGATTTCCGATCCGACTATCGGATAGGACGTGTATATTTTGCACATGGCACTAATGCCTTCCATAATAGTTCGAATTCCTATCTGACAATCGGATAAGACGTTTGTGGCACATGGCTCGAATGTCTTCCAACAGTCCGATCAGACAATCGGTTTGGAGACAAAATCGGACGTGTGTTGCCAGGTTTAATGTTTTTAATAAACAAGTGAGTGAGATAGATATTTTTCGAAATAGATATTTTAGGCAATCCATTCACGTTAGGTACTTCTTTACTTATTATAACTGATAATATATGTATATTTTCATCCAGCAAGCAGACCCATCTGCTTGCCGCCGTTATCCAAAAATGCCGCTTCCAATTCGTGTCTTGTACTAAACAATATTACTAATTACTCGCAGGCCGTTACTTTGTACATCATTATTTCAAGTAAATCACAACTAGAGATAGAACTGTTGTTTTCACATTTTACCGCTTCGAAGCTTTATGGCATAATTAAATAGTTAAATGCTCCATTTTGTAATTATTTTGTACAAGTTTGTACAAAATTGAGAAATTTAAAATTAATCATTTGTTACATTCAACAATGCTACCATTGCGTTTAAATAAAAATCATACAATGAATTGTAAATTACACTTAATAAAAGAACCTAGCAGTTTTATATTTTTGCAATAAGATCAGCAGAATAAGCAACTGTTCAGGGTGCGCTGAATATATAAAATGTGTGACAATTACACGAAGAGGCCTGTTACAACAGAACCACCATTATTGCGCTGGAAATCATTAAAAACTCTCTCTTTTGTGTTTGAGTTTGACATTTTTATATGCCAGAAACGGCATTTAATCTGTCCAACGGCACCGACAGTTGCTTGATCTGTAGAAAATATGTAGAAAGGCTGATAAATTCCTACACTACTATTACTTAAGTTTGTTAGAATAATGTACGATTCACACTGTCCACGTCGGGCCCGTGCGCGTTTGCATAATTCATCTAAAACAATTGGTTCTTAGTAGGTAATGTTCATAATTGCATGGCATAACAGTAGCAACCGGTAACGTCCGACTTCAACAATGAGCAGACTCAGTTTTGTCTATCCATTCAAATATGAAACTTAACTGATGTATAGTAAGATCAATTTCTTTTGTTGCATTCTAAACGCGCGTCGGCTCAACGATTCTAATGTAAATTATACTTAAGAACCATAAAGTAGGAAAAAATAATTTGTTACTTGTATATGAAGGAGTGGACGTGAAAAACTAACATGGAAAATATTTCTGATAAAAATACGCTTAATGTATTTTGTTAACACTATTTGTGATTTCGAATAGGTAGGTATCTCAAATTATATGCGTTTACATTATGCACGAGAGACCAACGTTTTAAGTACTTATTTATGATAATAATCATGGACGGAGTGTTAACAACTTCGAAGAATTAATAATGTCGATGGAAATCTTTAGCTTTACGAAAGGATAAGTATAATCATTAAATAAACCCGATGTTACTGAGTAACTATGCTTATTAAAATTTATAGATTGTTGTCTTAAACTCTGATATATAAGTTGAAAGCACCTAAAATGCATTAAGGTCAAAATGGGTAATTAGTAACAGAAAGTAGGCTTAGATCAGCGAAACTAAGGCCATCCATGATTTTATTCTTTTACTCATAAATCCAATCGAATAAAAAAACTAATTCTGTATTTCTGTAGCAAATTAAGTGTAGTATATTTCGTATTACTTTAAATTATTTTGCATGTGATAAATTAAGGAAATTGTTTATTAACGCGTTTAATTGTTGATTGAAGTGGCCACTGTTGGCGATAGTCAACAGTTCTCTTAATTTGTAATGCGACAATACCAATAAAGTTATACCAAAAGTGCTACAACTAATTTACTACCGAAGTACAAAATTAGTTTTAAATTAGTTTTATTTGATTGGATAGGGGTAAAATAATAAAATGATGGGTGGCATTTGATCTCAGCCCCTTATCAGTAGGTATTTTTGTCAATTCAACTACTAAAATATATTTTTAAGTTTAAAAGGAAATTTTGGAAAACAGTTTACATTGTGTATTTAATCCATCATGTCTAAATTAGAAACAATGATTACGCAAAACAAAAAATTGTTGACACGTTAAAATTTACTCTAGTTTATATTAACCCACTTTGACTATATAAAAATTTAGCATATAATTTATTCTAAATCCTATGATTAAAACATTTTAAAATAGAATATGCAATAGACATTTCACAGGAGTAACGTTATAATCAATCTAGTATTAATCTCAATATCAGATCTCTATTCTTTTTAAAATATCTGCTCAATACATTGTACATTGAGATTTATAATAAAATATTAATTAGACATAACATTGCTATTGCACTTAACGTTACTTAATGAAGATATTGATATAATTATTGCTTTAAAACAATATAATATGTAAGCTATATACATAACACTTACAAATGTTAAGATAATACGTTACTATTTCAGTAACACTTGAGATTAAAGGCACTGAGAAAACTGTAGATGTAAATGAAAAAAAAAAAAAGACTGTTGAGTTCAACAGTCATAGGCACTCACGGTATAAATGAGATAATATATTTCAGAGATTCTCAAAGAGATTTTAATTGAACACGAAAAAAATTATATTCGAACATGATCTAAACATTCTGGTAATGTTTTTATGCGCTAAATATTTCCCTAAATCGTTTATATAAGATTTACATAATAGCAAAGTTAACAATAATTTAATCTCTTCTAACTTAATTATTAATAAGCAATTAACAGTTGATAGTACCACGAAGGGCGAACATTGTACAAAATTAAGGCACTTGGGATGCACAAATATTCATTTATCTATAAATATTAAACACTAAAATATGTAAATACTATAAATATATCTCTAAATGAAGTAATTAATTTCATACACCCATTGACCGGTAGAAAGTTATCAAGGAAGACGTTCGATTTTAATTTGATTGAAATATAGCTCTCAAAATTATATTAGTCTTTGGTTTTAATGTAAAATAAATTTATTGCCAAAAATATATGTGTATGGTCAATAAGTATATGAAGAACAACCTAGATTAGAATCCAATTTCAGTCCCATAAAATGTTTATACTACATATTTTATTGAATTTTTAAACGCCTTCATCGGGGACTATATATCAGCATCGATTTCTTTATGTATATTAGTATAAATACCGGTAACTGGTACCTAAAATACGCTCTAGCAAATTCAACAATATTGTATACAATATCTGTATAAATAACGAAAAATAAATACCAAAATTTTGATTGCCGATGCTGGTATTTGCAAGTTTGATTTCATTACAATATTCCGGTAAATAGTCCCTGATGAATAGTACTTACTTGACACTGGCATGAGTGAATACCGGAATCTTGACATATTTCCTGCACGAAGCGCAGCCTCCATTTCGTAATGATTTTGTACTGAATAATATGATTCTCACTTTCTATATTACCGAATAATAAACAGTTCTGATTTCGTGATACTTAGTTTACTTGCCAAAAGATCTACCACATTTATTTTTGAGACTCATCTATCTGATACTCCAAAATTAAGTATGTTTAATATATACTTATTTCAATAACTTTATACTAATATAGTTTTAATATATTTTCTTTAGTGAGAATTTGATTTAAAACCAAACAATATTTTTGTTTGCTCGGCGCTAAAGGTGGAAACAAGAAAATTGATACTTAGAAAATAGACACTAAAAACAGGCAAAATAAAAACTATCGAATAAAAGCTGAGAACACATTTAGCGCCGGGCGTGTCTAGGGGCCTAACGACACTCGTGCTAACACAACACGATCAAGCGACAACATTTATAAACAGTTACAAAAGTAAATATAGTCGATGGCGTGTGCCATTTAAATAGGTTAATTTATCATGTTATAAACATAACAGGCATATAAATGTTAATAGTTAGACTATTATAATACATAGTATATGTTAACGTGAAAGGCCCAACAGCTATAGCTACATGGTGGTCGATGGTCCGATGTAATGTTACGGCGCAGGGCCGGGCAGGCGCCGGCCGCGGTCCACGGTTAGTTCCTCGGCGCCGTTAGCACTCACCTAGCCGGGTTAACGAGAAGAGAGAAAAACAGAATGTTAGTATCGATCAAAATGTCATGGTCCGACACGAGTGCCCCAATCGCGAGACGATTTTACACTGCTGTAGGCTGCCGCGCACCGCCCGTATTCATACCCGTACCCATTTGGGGACACTACCAGAAACGTCAGTCAATAAATATGAAAATTTTAAACCGGACGGGAGACACAGAAATTCATTTCTGATAAAGTCCCTGAGATATCGCCGTCTTTGATGGCTAATCTCTTAGTGTGAACGTGTATGAATATCACGAAGGAAAAAGGCGAGGATTTGATCAAAGATGTTGAAGGAAAAATTCATAGCTGAAGTTTGAGTGCGGGGACCGGCACGACATGCAGCTATTCAACAAAAGCGTAAACCGTGAACTCGGATTGATATGACTGTGTACGGTATTTAACATAATAATAGAAAATTCTGATAAAACAAGTATTACGGGGAGGCTATCAGGCATTCGCGCCGCGACATTATGTTCTGTATGGCCCGGTTAATAAATTATTGTAACGGGTACTTACTTCATTAGTTTACGCAGTTAATGGTTGAAAATGTTAAAATAATTTAGTATGATAATGATTATCTACAATATAGGATTAAATGCCCAATAGTTCCCAAATGACCAATGCTCGACACATCACATTTAATCGTTAACATGTGTCGAACATTGGTCAGACAAACAAGCATAATATTTTATCACTTATGTATAACCATAGCACCCAGATGCAAGTATGTAAGTTATTCAACACATTGCTAAAAATTTCGATAATAAACTGGTATATGGTAGCATTCTCTTAAGTTTGTTAATAGACTGTGATAACATATTCAATGTCATTACATATTTGCATGTTAGTGACTCATATAATATAAATACATAGTTACAGATAATCTGCAAGTTGTGACAATAGCTGTTATGATAGTGCACTTAAAATTATTATTATGTCAACAAACGGGAACTTGGCCTTGTGGAGTTGCATGTTAGTCGTGTGAGGCTACAATTGACCAAATGACTGCACGTCATCAACTTTATTGACTTATCGATAAAACAATCAACACAAATTAACTTTAACCGCGATATCGAACAAAAGAAAACGCTCATAATTTCAGACAAATTTATTGCATGTATATCTTCTGAAAATGCATTTATTTACAATCAACAACTGAAACAATATTTTACAAAACATCATCATTAATATAACTCATTTTATAAAATTACGAATATAGCATTCTGATCTAAAAATAAAATTGGATAAAAAGAAGCGTGAGAATACGTAACGGGCAAATAGATGCCGTATTCAATCCACAAGGACACAAGTGCAAATTATCTTAAAAATAACCACTTTCAAATACGAAAGTTATATAATACCTAAGACAAAATAGAAACAACTAGTTTAAAAAAATCATATAAAAATCTTATATTGACTAAGAAAAAGTTGTGATGAATATGAATGTGAAGTCAAAGGAGGGGCACTTTGTATAATACTGGATTGATGGCACGAATTCTGCAAATGCACATCCCTTTGACTAATACTGGGCGAAACTACGGAAAGAAGGATCTCACAACCCGATCGTAGCACCTCCGTGGACTTTATTTGGCAAAATGAACACTAAATATTAAAATCTCGACAATAAAGACTAATTTAAACTATCTTGTGAAAAGAACTTGAGAAAACAATCCTTCTTTCCATGAATATAAATGTTTACTTTGTAAATGATTCCCGAAAAGAACATAATGACTGTTCGGAGGCACATGTTGTGATTTCTAAGGTAGGAACAGCAGTATTGAAATTATCAAGACAAGCTTGCTAATGCTATTCATCTTTTGATACTAGACATAAAATATATTCGAGAAACGCATCTCCACAATAATGCCGCGCATCACAACATGTAACAGATCTAAAAATCTATAAAAAAAGAAATATAAAAATCACAGTTTAAAATTATGCAGTGTCGCTTCAGATGCGGTATGAAGTAGCGATGGACAACTTTACGTCCTATTCACTTAATACTCAAGACATAACTAATAAGTACACGATTAAATAAATAAAAAATATGAAGACACAGAGAGACAAATAAGCAGAGGCACCCACGCATTCTACAGACGAATATGGTTGCTAGGAGAAAAAATGCGAATATTACTTCCAAAATATAGCTATGACTCAAAACTATGCTATTTGAATGCAAATGCCTTCAGGCTTGAATACCTCATGCAAACCTGAAGGCATTTGCATTCAATAATACTTTTGAGATTCATTGATGACGTAAGTTTTAGGTCATAGTCTGAAGCATAGAAAAATAACCGTCAGAATAAGTTAAGGTCCGTTAAAACAGACCTTGCTTTTAATCCAAACGTCATTTTTGTTTGCCAAAGTATCACAACAAATCAAGTCTACAGTGCAAGCAAACGTATTCATCTTATGCATGCGTGCGCGCACGCTTCTCACCTTGTGAACAAAATGGCGGCGTGAGAGCAATATGGCGGAATTAAGGCGCCGGCAAAGCAGTGCGCTGGTAAGGATGCTCCCGCACTTGCGTGAGCCGACCCGCCCTCCTCACCACACCTAGCGGCATACTCATATTTAACATCTGTGTCTTAGACAGAACATGTTTAAACCTCCAATCAACACTGAGTGGTACCCAGGCTTATCCATAAAATAAGAAACACTGGCTTTCAGAATAAAAATTAAAGCTGTACACTAGTGAAAAGATTGATTCTACTGTGGCCCTGGGTCACCACATCCACTTAAATGCTGCAAATATATTTAATCTCATTTAAACGAATAAAAGCTCTTAATTTTCTGCGCTTACAATAGCAAATACCTAGTTATTTGCTACTGCCATCATCATCATCGTCAATTTCAATATAATACTACGAAAGGTTAAAAGTTTTGGCAGTAACACTAACGTCTATAATTACGCTTAGGCCTAAAGATTATCTATTATATTGCTTTGGAAATAATAACAAAATAAAATATTTAAACCTCGGGCAGAAAACCCGGTCAAGGTACAGGTAATGTCTGGCTTTAATTTCATTTTTAAATAAATTGACTCAACAGTGTTAACTGTGGTTTAATAAACCTACACAATAATAATATACGAATATATTTTTCATAAAGCTCACTCTTTTCTATCCTATCTAAAAATCTTTTAAAGATAAAAATAATACTTATCCTATGGTATGTTTATTAACATAATATGGCTAATAAATTAATAAATTATGTCAAAATTGTAACAATAACATAAAAATACGAGTGTTCTATAAATATTATTGTTACAATACATAAAAATTTATATAACCGCCTAGAATGTTCCGCAGATTTGATCGTTAAGTGTGTTTCTTATTAATTTTGTAAGTGTGTTAAATGTTAAGTGTAAGTGTGTCGTTTCTTAATAAGTTCAAATCGTATTTGGTCCCTTTTGCTTGTAATCGCTGAATCGTAAGTAAATAGTTCTATATTCAGAGATTTTGATGTTAATATAGGAATATAATCTGTTATTCACATAAAAGGTGTGTTTATATGAAACTCTAGACAACAGGTATGAAACCACATGCATAATGGTCGATTTTTTATGAAAGAGTACTACTAAATAATCTAAATTCGAATATCAATGAATTCTCGGTCTACAACAAAGATGTTAATTGATTAGTTGTGTTACAAGCAAGGGTTATCACAAAATCTATAGATGATGGATTCTAGGTGTCATCACTGAAGAAAGTCTGTGAAGATATAGGTAAACAAATATGTAAAAAAATCTACGTCTTTGTATACGAAATTCGGTAACTTAAGGAGTCATATTGGCAGTTTCATCAAGATTAAGCTAAATATTTTCTACTTCAAACAATAATGCATAACTGCCAAACTGCCATGAACCCTAACACGAGGCAACGATGATAAAATATTTTGTAATAAATAATACAATGCGTGATTAAATTATTAAATAAATATTAATAAATCTGTATGCAATAAATAATATCTTTAGTTGTTCGAAAACAAAATATACTTTTGTGGAACTGTACAAACGGTCGTAGAAGAAACAATGATCGTAAAAATTAAGATAAGTTTGTAGGTACACATGATCGATTCACTAATTTAATCGTACTTAAAACAATACATCTTAATCTATTAATATGATGGCTTTTATTATGACTGAATATAATGCGTCCTGTAAAATGTAAGAAGCGTATTCAAGTATCAAGGACGGTAATAGTGATGCGGAGACGGATACGGCGAGTGTTGAAGTCTGTCGTATCTTAGAGTTGGCTGAGGAGATTGCGGCCATTGTCAAAAGCCAGCGAGTAGGTACCTCGACGCTGCAAACCCCATTAAAATATTTATTTCACACACAGTACAAATAAACTCGACACCATGTGTTAAAATATTTGCATTAGTCTTGTTAGTGTTACGCAATCACGCGTCCGATATTCTGTTCGTTTTAAATTGTGGCATTGCCTTTTGATTTAATTAGACATGACTGTTTTATTTTTCGACTGAAGTAAAACAGAAGCTGAAGTTAAGGCAACAGAAGCTCAGTTTGGTCTGAAATTATCAACCGAAATGTATGTTAATGAGGCATGCATTTTGAAAGTATTTTAAGTGTACAAGTACTTAAAACTTATCAAAACATGCTGTTATATTATTTTCAGAAAAAAAACGTAAGGGGTTACTATTAAATATCCTGAACCTAACTATACTTATTAAATTTGTTCTAATATTTCATTACTATATTTTAAATGACTGGTACATTGAGTCTACAGACCATAGGTAAATACCCGGTACCGTGTATATAGTTAGTACGTTTAATCTAGGTTCGATGCTTGATAACACCTTTAATTTCTTGGTGATTAACCTACTAAAAAGGTAGTTATAGTTTGTTAGCTACTTTCAGGGCAATGCGCTATGGTGCAATATCAAGATAAAGATTGCTTTTAAAATGATCCAATAGCATCTAACGTTTAAAATGGTTTGAATGTGTCAATCAGACTATTGAATGAAGGTGTTATCAATATCGAAACATTTGATATCAACGGGCGAACAACCCACCCGTATGGTCGGCGGCAGCGTACTCCGCCGTCAGCAGCGGGTTGGCAGCGGCCGTCAGCGCAGCGTAGTTGGCGTACTCGTACGGGGACGCGTAGATGAGCTGGTGCGCCGGCTCGCCGGGCGACAGCAGACCGGCTGCGCCGCCCGCGCCTGTACCGTTAAGCAGGCCAGCCTGAGTGCCTGGGGCGGCGGACATGCGGGGGGACAAGATCAGAGGGGCCCCCAGGGGAGCCTGAGTGCGGATGGCGACGCCCCCGACGTTAGCCACGCCGCCCCCGGGCGCGAGCAGTCGCTGCGTCTCAGCGGCCGCAGCGGCGACCCTCCGCCACTCCTCTTCAGCTGTGGATTCCCCTTCATTGTATCAATCTCATGGACAACATCTACAAATCTCCTCACCATAATGAACTAAAGCTAGCAACCCCCAATGGTTGATAGTTGACGAAAACCCATTTTTAATTTGCACTTATCAAGGTGCCAATTTAGTCGTTTGCTCAAAGTTATGACACTAAATAATGTTGCTAGTTCTGAGAAAATAACAAAAATGTTCCAACCGAAATCCCTTCCAATATCATTAACGTACTGTTGATAACTTTACTGAAATAAGTTTTTATTCTCTTTAAATATTGCAAGCAACTAAATCGACACCCTGTTTATCAGAAAAATATTAAGAACATTGGTTGATCCAATGATGATAAATTATCAATGACGTCTGCACGAAAGAAACAAATAAACTCCCATGTTATTAATATTACGTTTGCGCTAACCCAAGGAACAAGATGTAATTCTCATGCACCTGTAATTACGCAGGCGGTGTTGCTCATCGGAGCGAAACATCATCGTATTTAGGGCAGTGGTCAGTGGGGGAAAACGTCTAGACGTTGCGGCATTTACATGAATCCTGTCACTTGGATACTTTTATTTATTTCTAGATCCACCCTTGATTCCTGCTTGTGTTAAATTTCTTTTTCATATGTTATTGAATCAGAACTAAGTATTCCTGTGCCTTATAATGATTAAAATATGTTTTCGATCAAAAGCCACTTTAAAAGAACTAAAATAATTAATCATAAATTATTTTGAAGATTATAGTGTCTTTTATTAAAAAAAAATAATGAACTATATAATAAATAAGTATTTCGCCAAATAGAAAAAGTAAAAATCATTCGGCAGGATCTCCGGTGACTTCGAGAATACTAAAGACCGAGTTAAAAAATAAATCACAAACACTTCTCCGCTGCAAATATCAGAAGTGGGAGTAATGAAATCAGCCCATGTTAATAGTTAACAACCGTAACATGCCGCAAATCCATGAGTTAGTCATCTCGCCGTCGTCACACTGACTCATCGCCATAAACAATAGGTCGGTACAGTGCTCAACTCAAAAAAAAAAACTCATCACAAAAATACTCACTCGTGTTTGTATTTGTATGTGCAATCATGATCATTATGATTTTGACAAATTTATTCAAGTGCCCCTAAACTAATTACAAATCACAAAAGCCCAATCTTAATTTCTGTTAGTTACAAAATTATTTAGATTTTTTGCATATTATACATATTATCACGTCTTTATCCTTTGCAGGGTAGACAGAGCCCAGGCGTAAGAGCATAAAGGTAGAAAACGGAATACGTTTTAGATTCCTTACTTTTTGCCTATTCCTTCATCCGGATTTTTGTACATTTATAAATTAATATTATACGCATAGTAACTAAGCAAAGGACTGAGGTAAAAGGGTGATCAAAGATTAAATGACCAAAGGGACTGGTAATTTCGTAACACAAAAATCAGCCTTTTGGTGCTTATTCGCAATCAATATGTCAATTATGTCAAACTTGCCCAAGAGGTTATATAATTAACTAAAGTCTAATATTTAAGGCAAGGGTAGATATGTGAAGCACGAAACATTGATATGATGTAATAACTAGTTCTGCGTTGAACGCATTTGCACAGAAACCATGCTGGGTAAATATCCAAATACATGTAAATTACATGAACCAATATTCCTTTAGGATTCATTCATACAGACAGGTAGAGCAACAGCAACTTAATAAACCTTTAATAAAGGTTTTAGGACGGGTTTTTTTTTATTATTAGATGCCAACCGTTGATACAATGCTCTAGTAGGAAACGCTAAGAGCTATCAACCGGCTCCTTTATGTATACAGTATTATTCGTGTCTAGCAATTAAGTAATTTCTCATTTTTATGCGCTCTTCATGCTAGAGTAATCGACTGGTTGTGGCTCAAAATTATAGATTTTTGAAGTAAAACTTCTTTAGCGGCGTTGTGCACTTTTTGAGATGCGTAAAAGGGACACGTGACCTGATCGAAAATTCGTTACATGGACACATGACCTGAGACCGCCGCCGGCGCGGCGTAGAAGGAAAGTAATATCCCCCCCCCTCTCTTTCAACCGCGCAGTTTTCACTTCTGCCGGCACTCCCGAAGTGAAACCCGTTGTTTTTTTTAAAGAAAACACGTTTCAACGCTCTATCTGTCTGTATGAATGGACCCAAATCATTTTCAAAATGTTAGTAGACCTTACTATAATTGGTTAGTGACAAAACATGAATGCGACCATACTTATGAGGCACTGACCGTTGACAGGCATGGCAGCCTTCGCGCTCGAGTCGCGATATGTGCCATTTATAATGGCCAGTTCCATCAACTGGCGCTTCTTCAACTCATCCTCGCCGTCTGCTTGCTGGAATGAATTAAAATCATAGATTAAGTACAAAAGAATGTCCCGGATGTATTTAAAATGTATGGTAATACGAATTGATAAGAAAAAAATCTCTGAGAAAATTAGAAAAACGTATTTAAGCTCGATGTTATAGTTTTTAACGCTCAAACGCTCGCTCCTTGATTCAAGTAGTTCTTTCTTCGAATGATTAATTGCTTTAAGCTTACGAAACTGCAATTATACTTACTTCCTGTAAAAGGGATCAAAATAAAGAATGGTTTAAAAATTAAGGAAAGTTGACAACATAAATCACCCTCTTGCCATGTAATAAACATGTGAATAATAAATGAAGATGATCGGAAGTTACTGTTATTTCATTAAGCTACTTTATACATTAGTGTTGAGTTGATCATCGTATTAATTTATATTCAAATAAACCTGTTATTTGAGAATTATAAATGTAAGTCATATATAAAATTATCACTTACAGGTATGAGAAGACGTTTGACTTCATCCACTGCCCTGGCGAGTTTTATCTTCGCCCGGTTCTCTGTGTCTTCTACTGTAAGGAGGACATGCAGATCATCGGCCAGGTGCTCCCAGTTTGGCTTACCCCTGTTTGCATCCTCCTGAAATGTGGCCAATAAATAAACTATCAGCACTTTTGGATCCAACTCAGAAAATTCTAATTAGCACAGACTATTATAAGTCTATTTTGACGAGATCTATGGCCGTGTAGTCATTATGCCAGGCTGCCAAATCCGATTTACCGGATTCGATTCTCGGTCAGGTCAAAAAGGAAAATTATCTTATTCAGATTAGCATGTGGCTTGGATGTTAATCTATATATGTATTTGTTATAAAATTATAAAATACAGTATAGTTGAATTAGCATCCCATAACACAAGTCTCGAACTTATGTTTAGGTACTTTGGGACTAGCTGAATCTGTGTGAATAGTCTATACAAATTTATTTACTTTATTTGCGTCAACAACTGTCAAAGATGAAATTGGGGTAGGATAGGATAGGAGTCTATAAGAATATAAAAAAAAAATATATATAGGGACATATCACACAAATTGAGCCAGCCCCACAGTAATTAGTGAACTTGTGTCGTAGGATACTAACTCAACGATACTATGTTGTAATAGATACTCATTTAGATAAACATCCAAGACCCAGGTAAATCTGAAAAAGATCGTTTTTCATCACGACCTGACAGGGGATCGAATCCGGGCACCCTCGTGTCGCAGGCTGGCGTGTTGACCACTGCGCCACGGAGCTCGCCATATATCCTATCTTTATGGGTAGGACCCGCTGCGACCAACTAGAATGCTTTCTGTTCAAAAATTTTACTTGAAACTGGTAGTATTTTACACGACCGAAATAGTCGAAAATTTAAATAATTTTGATTTTATTTAATTTTATCACTGATGGCCAAATGATACAACGAATAAAAATCTTTATGGTTAAGTACTTTAGTCCTGTTTTGTTGAGACCCGCTCAACAAGCAACATTAGATATTGACTCCTTTTTCAATCAGCTGAGCTAATAAGTAGAAGCGCAACGGATCGCTACGGTAAAAATATAAGAAAGAGATAACCTGGGTCCGCATCTTGAAGCTGCATGTAATAGAAAAATATAGTTAACAAGTTCTGTTTTGCCATAAAAGCTCTAATTAATAATGTATGTACAATCAACAATAATTTAAAACACATTTTTATTTTTAATGAATACCCAACTTCCATCGATTCTGATCAGTCTAATTACACATATTAGACGATTTATCGTCTCCATTCTCCAATATAGGTTAGTCGACAGATTAGTTGCAGATTTTTTAAATGAATAATCTAACGAAATAACAATCTAAATACGTTTACTCGTAGTTACACCAAATAAAAACAAATCACAAAAATATAATGATACCATACCTTCTTTTTGTCCCTCATTGATCCCTTGCCGCGGACCATGATTTTGCATCCTGTTTCTTGTTCCAACTGTTTCGCCGTCATGCCTCTGGGTCCAAGAATCCTGCCCACGAAGTTGAACTATAACGAAAGAATAATTTTCCGGTTAGATTTATGGGCCAATTTGACAACATATTACAAGTATCCTAGTCGTGCCAACGCTGTCATTTTCATGGAATTAGTGGTGTATGAAATATTTGTCAAGTTTTATGTTTATGACTTAAAACATGAAAGTCAGACGTTCGAAATATTGTCGGTCTAAATTAGATATTCTCAGGAATTATAGTTTATGCGTCTTCAGTTTACGGGGTTACTATTAACTACTTATTATGAAATCTTATTTCAATTAGATAAGTATGTAAAATTGCTATATGGCATGTCTACTACCATGTCTAACATCCAAATAATGATCAGATCTATACCACCTAGTTAATTATCACTGAGTATCTTTCTATTATTCCTTCCTCATATTTATTTCCCACATTACCACCTATTTTTTGTCTGTTTTCCTTCTCGACGTTGATTGGGTGAGAATGCTTACTGTAGGCTCATTTTTTTTAAATATTATTAATATTTAAAAAAAAAATATCTTGTCAATATTGCAACTTAAAAAATGTTTTCTTTATTTAAAAAAGAAGACGCGTATAACAACACGTAATGCCATTAGCTGGCCGATTAATTACTCGCTTGGCTACACATAAACCATATTTCCTGTGCGTGTACATGTACACACATTATGTTTAACCTCAATTCCTAAGCTTCAAAGCGTCGGTCAGCCGATGTATATGAACTGTGAACCAGTATCATTCCACCGTCTTCGAAGCTTAGAAATGGACCAGTTGGCATTGAGCCAGATACAGATTAACAATTCTTTTTTAAGGGATGTCGGAATCGAGGAAACGTGCGTTAGAATGCTAACCAATAAATAATACGTAAAAATTGAGGCTGGAAATTAGTCACATGTGTCACGCTTAATTGTTTTGCGTGACAGCGTGTAAATTGCTTGGCGATGCTATTGGATGTGACTGAAAGGTGTGCTCGAGCGGAGATAACGTGACGTCAATTGCGAAAATTTAGTCTTAAGATAATAACTCACGAAGGCCGTAAGAAACTGAAGCTTCTCGTTTGATAAAATCTGTGTGCGGCTGAGTAGTCGTATATCAACCAGAAGCTTCAGTTTCTTATAAAATAAATGAGCGTTCCAGTATTCAAAACATAGTTAGAAATAAATAATTTAAACCTCTATCTTCGAAAGTGACCAAAATATTTTGATACAAAGCCAGACGATAGGAAAACGCCGTATCTAAAGGATATTAAAAAGTTTCAATTATACCGTTGTTTGTCCCCAAATGGGCACACGCTTTAATGCTTGAAAAGTAAAACGTTAACGAATGAATACATATAAATGATAACAGTAACCTTTATAAACGTTTCTAATGCAGTTAACTTTCATAAGGTTCTGACTACAATACAATTATATGATACTATGACTAGCTCCGTGGCGCAGCGGTCAACACGCCAGCCTGCGACACGGAGTGACCGGGTTCGATCCCCGGCCAGGTCAAGATGGAAAATGATCTTTTTCAGATTGGCCTGGGTCTTGGATGTGTATCTATATATGTATTTGTTATAAAATATAGTATCGTTGAGTTAGTATCCCATAACACAAGTCTCGAACTTACTTTGGGGCTAGCTCAATCTGTGTGATTTGTCCGTATATATTTATTTATTTATATTATACGTATAAGGAAATTGTTTTGAGTAGGTATACGAAGAGAGGTTTGATATTTGTCTCCAAGAAATAGATTCATTACAGTAACAATGCAATAATGTGGCCCAGTGAGAAATATGATACGCGGAAATAAGCTCCTAACGAGTCCCAGACAGCATTCATTATCCGACGCGGTCCAGCGACTGTGACGGTGATAGAAGACGAATAGTAAATCACTAAGGAAACAATCGGATCACAATTTTCGACGCCAGATTTGTATCTCTCCTCAATGAAATAAATCAATCAGACATACGAATTAACGTATTTTTCCGGTATGATGATCGGAGAATCTTTTTGGTAATTTTAACTCATTCCTGGACAGTGAATTGCTATAGCATACATAACAATAAACCTTGTATTGTGGCTCGTTCAGTGTCCGTCAAAGCGTTAATTATAGGTCAATCTTCCGGGAATCATTTTGGCCATTTTAATTATAAGCCAAATATAGGTTTGATTTTGTAAAATTAAAAAATTTACTCAATGAAGTATAATTTTAATCGATGTAAGAACAATCGGATCGCAAATCGATAGCGGATTTGTATCTCGCGTGGATGAAATAGATCAATTATACGAATTAGCGTAGATCTTCCGGTAAAATTATCGGAAAATCATTTTGGTCAATTCCAAGAGAACTCGTCGCCCCCGTTTTAAATAGCCGGAAAATGTTTTCGAGAATGTTGACAACTCTTCCAAATCATCATGAATTGTAACTTGTTTCTTTACCCAATGCCTTGAAAGAAGCTTTTAACTGGTTGGCCAAGTCGGACCAAGCCTCAAATGTTTCCAGATCGACCTTATCTGTAACTTAATTTAGAGGACGCAACTTCATCACCGCCACAGTGATTAAATAGTAATACCCTTAACCCTATAGCCGGAATACACCCACCGCTCAAAAAATATATTGCCTCAATAAATACATAAATACGGACAAATCACACAGATTAAGCTAGCCTCAAAGTAAGTTCGACTTGTATTATGGGCATGGGATACTAGATATTATACTTTATTAAGTAGGAAAATATCTTTATTATAACTCAAAGATATTATACTTTATTAAGTAGGAAAATATCTTTTTCAGATTGGCCTGTTTGTTGTTTTTCAGATTTATCTTTATTATAATAAAGATAAACATCTAAGACTAAGGCCAATCTGAAAAATATATTTTCCATCATAACCTGACCAGGGATCGAACCCAGGACGTCCGGTGTGACAGCCTAGCATTGTGACTAGGCCATAGAGTAGAGGTCGTTAATATTATCTAGATGATAAATATCCGTTATTTCATCATAACGACTGCAAGAAAAAGCCCTTTACAGCTATTTATATAGCCGCGGTTTCCCAGCATCATAAAATCCTAGCTGTAATTCCGAAACGTATTCTAAGCGGAGGGCAGTCTGTCGCTACTTAGTGGTTCACCACAAATCGACTTGGCTGTGAAGACTTTCTTTACATTCCGACCGCTAAAGTTGTCCTGGTACTTTGAATAGCAGAGTGGTCATAAAATGAGCAATTTTCGTAGAGACGATTCGTTTGAACTTCTTTTATTTATCATGTCAAAGTTTATCTAATTCGTTTCCTCGTTTTTATTAAAATAGCATATTTCATTGAGATGCTGAATATAGGTCGTTTTGCTATAACAACGAAAGCATCATAGTAATCCTAAATAGGTAGATATGTTAAAATGGAAAATATGTGATGAAAAAATTTCGCCACAGGTAGGATTTGAACCTACAACCTTCGACATCTAGCCCGTCGAATCTCTCAACCACTGAGATGCCGTATTTTTTCATCACATATTTTCGATTTTAATATTAAACCGAGCATTGTAATGCTATTAATATAATTAAGGTAGATATGTCATCATTCCAGCTGTTAATAGTCCACAATGACGGGTACCCTAAAGCCTACACCACTGCACCATTTGTACTCTCTATCTGGTATCGCTCCCCCAAGTGTAAGGCGTAATGTTGCCTGTGCCGTAGAAAGATTCAGGCAAGCGCGGGATTTCAGACACCCATTATACGGCCATAATCCGCCACCATCGCGATTGAAGAGCCGTAACAGCTTTCTCACTCTGAACTTGAAGCCAAGGAAGCTCCGAAGGCTAGATTAAAGCAATGGGAAAGCCTGTACCCACAATCATTATCCTGCTCAACGCTAGCCAAAAACTTCCACCGGGTTGCGGTCTCCTCTGGCCAGTTTGGAAGTCGCTGAACCGACTCCGGGCTGGTGTAAGGAGGTGCCGAGAAAACCGGGTTAGTTGTTTTCCGGCAACAACACATGTGATTGCGGCGATATTCAATCTATGAGCCACCTTTTGACGTGCCCTAAATGCCCCACTCAATGCACACAAAAGGATCTAGAGGAGGCAAATGACAGGGCAGTGGCCGTGGCCACATATTGGGCAAAATTACTATAATTAGTAAAAGACATTACGACTCGAAAAGAAGAAGAATATAGTCCACCGCTGGACATAGGCCTCTCTCACGGATTTTTTGCTCCATGGTAGGGATATTGCCATACTCACCACGCTTGGCCGGCGGGTTGGCGATCGCGGTTTTTTGGGTTCTTATGCTTCCGACGCTACTGCCGAACGGTAGCATTTTGAAGTTGGGGAATGATAGGAATTTTTGGATTTGGGAAGGGAATGAAGGTGTTGGGGTATTACTAACTCGGATGACTCGGAAAAGCAAGTAGCAGCTCGGGAGGCCAAGCGCCCGATACCATACTTGCAACCACCGGACAGGCAGTTGAGGATGACACCCCTGACCAGAAGGAGGTATGTACTATTCAAAATATAACATAATAATTTTCATGTCTTAAATATTCATCTGTCTCATCTCATCTCGTGGCATTTCATTGCTTGCATTGCTTTGTTCATTTTGTTTTCGACGTGTCAACATCCGTCAGGTTAAAAACATTAATGACAAATGAAGTGTCCACTTTTAGCCGTCGAAGATCTTTGAACTGTCCAAACTTATTTTTAACTTTTAGCCCCCAATTATCCCTTAGTGTCACGACATCTTAGTGTCATTAAGAAGTACAAGCGTTAAACAACATATTCATTGCCAAGTTTTTTTTAATGATTTTGTATTTATTCTAATTAATGTTGTGTTATAATTTTACCTGCTTTTAAAAAAAAATCTTACTTGAATACTTAGTACATCATTCGCAATGCAATTCAAATAAATCTGATGTGTGTTTAAGTAAGTGTATATATACTGGTGTAAGATTTCAGATTTGTCAAGCTGCAAGCAAGGAGGAACTCGAGATATTTTATATGTTTTTTGTTATTGATAGTTGTAACGCTTCATGTGGTAATTACTAATTAATTGCTTGCACATTAAGGTCGCCATTATAGATGTTGATATCACGCCATTTTCTTAAACTATGTTGCTATTGAAATGAAAGAAAGTGACGTCACAAACTGTGACGTCACTTTCTTTCAACCACACGGAATAAATTATTCTAAAAGATAATTATGTCAACAGAACTGTATGCCAAAGTGTTATTATGCAAAACAGTAATGGCGAAATATATAAGTATCTGCCCATATACCTACTAGGTACGGTTCATGAGATAAAACCCGTTGACAGACGTTCTCGGAATCTGAGGCAGGCGTGCTTTACGACTTATTGATCTGAGATGTCAATCATTCAGTTCAAAGGGCTGGTTGGGATTGCAGGAATTTTCATCACAATATAAAAAAATTAGAGCCAGATTCAGTTGATTGCTAGTTTTAAAAGAAACAACTTATTCCGATTGTTTTTGGTGATTATGTCGAAAAAATGTGTTACAAAATTAAGACGCAACTTACTCTCTCCCTCTGGTGCCATAGTCTTTGATTCATTAAATTAGTTAAAGATTCAAAAGTTAGAACGAAGCCGTAGTGGAATGAAGCAAACAGTATTTTGTTTTTAGAAGTCTTATAAATGTTATAATAGGATAAGTAAGTATAAAACTACACGGAGTTTTCACACCTCACGCGTAACTAACGCACGCTTAAGAACGCGTGGCGCTAACCCAATGTTATTCTCCAAAATTCTAAACATACAAGTTGCATAATACGCGCGAAATATTCCGCGTAGACAATAGTCCCGATATAATCCTGACCGCACCGCACCGGACGTCGGCGACATGTCGAAATACCGTCGCGCTACTTGGCCTCACGCCGAGCCCGCTGCATTTCCTCCGTTCGTTACATTTTTATGACAAAACACATCTTCTATTTAGAAGTGGTGATGTACACTCGACGGCACAAAAAGATTATCAATGCATTTTATTAATTTAATTAATTATTATTTATTTTAAAAATATGTTTGACCCTATGGTGCTACAGTAGGTGAAATTCATTCTAAGACCATTATCTCCCAGTCAATCTCGAAAATAATAAACAGATAAAAAATAGATGAGAAATAAAAATGAGAGGTAGAAATATGTAATGTATAAAATATATAAAGTAGAATTTTAAAATCATTATTCTCTGAAATCAAACTGGAAGAAAAATAAAAAGAAGCAGAACTTTTATAACATTTTCCTGTATACTAGCTTACAGCAGCTTAAAGAATAGGTCTAACATAAAGCAAGTCAGACCAGTTCGAAGTGGTATAACATTGCATAATATAATAATTATAAATATGATATTAAATTGAATAAAAAACTTGAACACACTGTAAAAAAATATAGCCAATGTCGCTCGTTAATTATTAAAGAATTCAAACCATATCCAAAATTGTTCCAAGCATCTAGATGTGATGATGTAATCAAAAAATACTCTTACAGATATCCTATATATATAAATCCTGAGAAAATTACACAATTTTTTTGTGCAGATGTGGAAAAGTTTTCATTCATTCATTACACAAATTTTACATTACGAAGGGTCGCGTCGCATCACGTCGGGCCGGGTCACGTTGCATTGACTTATTTCAAGTAGTGCCACCCATTCCGTCCCGCTATGGCACGTAATATGAAAAACATAGACCTGCGACTTAGGTATATAAATGCGCCCTGATAGAGCCCATATTGAATTGTCTAAATCCATATCGTTCGACTTCTAGAAAAGAGTACTGTCGACTTTGTTTTTGAATAATAGTAAAAATGAGCAAAAGCTAATTTAAAAAAAAAGTGGTGGCCACGTTTCGTGCCCCGGTTTGTATTTTCCTATTCACAAGCGGTGTCATATATTTAGATGAAGAACTGTATGTGGTCTATCAGCGGGTTATGTTATGACTAGCCATCACAATGTTTTCGTTTCAAAATAATTTATTTGTTACATTTGTAGTCCGCGAAGAAAACTAATTTATTTTATCTTATTAATGTTTTAAAATTATACTTATTTCATTGATCAATCCCATCACTTTCCATGAATATATTGCCTTAAATATTTTATTATTTTGGTTCCAGATTTATAGATTTAAAACATTACCTGAAAGGTGAAAGAAATGACAATTGAAACATTGCCAGAGGACAAATAAAAATATGTCGTGAGTGACTAAGAAAAACGTATAATGTAAACATACAATTTAGAAATCATTATTTTTACAACACACTTAAGACGCGTAAATAATTGGTACGTGCTGAATTAAGACGTGAAGAAACACTATTTCAATTCATAGTCTTCTCTAATCGATAGAATTGACAAAATTAAAAAAAATGTAAATAAGTATTAAAATCGTTATTAACAAAGGAAAAGTATGCATGGCAAATATCTGTTTAGTAAAACTGGAATTTCCACTGATATGCCATTCCTATGTGAAGATGAGTGACTCAGTCAGAATGTTTGAGATATTTGTTTTGTGACTAAGCTATAATAAATATGCTTATATATTGACGAACAATACAACGAGTAGTTAGGCACGAACAATTAATTAAATACTTACTAATATTATAAATGCGAAAGTGAGTTTGTTTGTTACGCTTTCACGCCGTAACTACTGAACCGATGATCATAAAATTTTGCATACAAATTCTCTGGAGTACGGAGAAAGACATATGCTACTATTCCCGCGGGATCGACATTGACGCGGGCGAGGCGCGGGCGAAAGCTAGTATCTCAAAAACTACTCAACCGATTTTGATGCTAAAATTATAACATGAGAATTATGCCAATATCCCTACATACATTCATACATACACGGATTCAAAGGTTAACGCAGAAGAAACAAACATTCATACTTATGTAGATACATACAAAATTCAGAAGGCATGATGAGCAGCTGGTCCCATTTGTCATCAATAGATTGCAGTCCTTAAGCTTTGCGAGATGCCTTCAGATCAGACATCTCGACCAATATGAAACCGGTGTTGGTCACTTACACAAACAGATCTGAACTCTTAATTTGAACACCATTCCGAGGTGACGTACCAAACATTTCTCCTCTTATGTGAAATTAATAAATATTATATTATAATAATACAAAAGCAGTGTGGATTCATACTATTTTTAAAGATGATATGCGAGTCTTTGAACGTTTACGTAAAGCTTTCGGGACGTCAGCATGTACTTCATATTCTTAAATATCTGAATGTGTAGGTAAATTTTAGTTCTTGCGTTCTTTCAGTGAATCATACAGTGTTTTATAGAAAATGCATATTGTAGGACGTTAAGGGTAGGCTTCACTAAAATAGGCGAAGCGACTAGCAATTAGTCACTAATTATTATTGTGATTCCATTTAACGCCTATATAATAACACGATAAACCTTTACCACACATTACTTCGTATACCAAACATATAATTACAGATTACTTGTAAATCTGTCTCGGTTATTGATAAATAAATGCACTGTATTTATTATACGGTAAGCATACCTAATCGATTATACACCGGATATATTGATCAAAACGTTAAAACAACATTAATAAGCAGGGATTTTAATTCATACACTTAGTAAACAATGCCATCTAGACTAGTGGTTCTGTGAGAGGTAGACCTCGCGAATCTGACTTTGTATTTTTTATTACCAAAGCGAACTCCTAATTCTAAAATTGATAGTATTTAAGCGCCATAGACCCCAATTGTGCTTAGATTATTAAAAAGTATGTAAAATTTGTCATTTGATACTTTATAAAATCTATCTATCTAATTCGACATAAATCTATGTAATTATCAAAGCTGCTCAAAACATTTAACGAGTTTCGGTTAAGCAATGAAACCGTAGAGTCGGAAAAACAAAAGCTAAATTAGCGCCAAAGCTGAAACAGAGGCGCTTTGCGCTCGCTCAATGATTAAATCTACATGAAAATGGGAAATGAAATTTATTTCCCGAACTGGGTTCTGAAATTAATATGGGAAAGGGACTCGTCGTAAAAAGTGAACTTGTGACAAATTGTTAGGTCGCTAACAGCAAACAGTAGTTAAAAGACAATTCATATCTAAAACATCTAAATTATATTAGATTAAATTTAACACGTGACAGGAGTTGTTCAATGCGTGCTTTGTTCCATACAATTTCCATACATGCGCCACATTCAATTGAAATACTAATCAAATTAGCCACACTACTCGAACAACGTGCTGTGACCCAGTTATTACTGTTCAACGTTTGATTAAAATTGTGTTTGGTGAAATAAGAACATATGAAAGTACTAGTACTAAAAATACTTATCGCATGCATTAATATAAGGTAATTTTAAAATTAGACGTTAACCATACCAATTTGAGTTATAAATGAGAGAGTTCCTCGCACTCTCCCCTTTTCACATTTTAACCATTAAGTCATTAAAGTTTGTTGTCAGGGATATGGAGAAAGATGTAAGGAACCTTTCATTGGAAAAAAGTAACATCAAGCACGTTGACGATATGAAAGAGCTTACGTTGATTCGGCACTTACTCGTAGGGTTACTGAACGCCTGAAAATGTTCAATAGAACGTTCAAGAACCATCAAATTAATTTTAAATAAAAAAAACCCATCATGAAAATTGAACATACATAGGACATACAAATGCATTAATTTACCTATACCTAAGAATATATACACTACGCGAACCTATACCGAATTATCTTCTCGTGCCGATCAAGTACTTTCTATAAAATAGTTTGTAGAGACTCTTGAAATCAATAACAAAATGAATAACCTGAACAGAATTAATGTAGTCGATTACAAAACTAAAGCCGATTTGTTGTAGATAAAGACAAGGAAATCGTTTGCGACTGAACAATCGTCTCTATGTGGGAATTTGTCCCTAGGCGCATCTACAACACTTTGATTGCAACGTAGCTTTGAGGCTCGACGCCCAGTTAAAGATATGTTTAGATTACCATTATCTGACTTATCTGATCTCCTGGCTAATAAATTAATTGATTTCCATTTACTGTTATGTTGGAAATAGCACGTATTTATTCAATTCTATCTACTTTACTACTTGAAAATGATAATAAACTCTTTGCGATTGTTAATGTTTTTACTGTAGCTAATAATGTATAACATTATATTTAGGATATACTGTTAGGCTGTAGAGAATCTTTATTGGTTAAGTTTCTCATATGTACTGAAAATACTATTGGATCACATAAAAGAACATTAGGAAATATGGTTATTATAATAGGCACGCTTGTATGTAGACAATAGGCACCTTAGTGATACTTCTATATCAATAACCATAAACCCCAATTGAAAAGGTAAATATTATGTTAACACACAACACACATACGATTTTCAATTTGTTTATATTAATACAAATGCATTGAATACAATTGCAATGAACCACATACACCATAACGTAACAGAGAAAATTAATACTTACAATGTAACTATTGATTTGGCTGACAACACAAAGTCGCCGTTCATGTCATGCACCAAACCCCGGAAATATTAGTTATATGTCGTTACTGCGATTCACAATAGGCCTGACCAGAAATATGCAGTTTTGTGCACCTAATTGGTAGTGATTTTGTTATGATGACTGGTAGTAACCGCGTGGGCTGTGACCACAAAGATCGTAGTTGTTGGTTAGAAGTAACGGCAAACGGTAACTATAATGATATAACAACATCATTATTTTAGAAAACGGAATTTAATAATCATTATTTTTGAAAACGAATGACTACCGGGAGGCGATTTGCTCTACACCTGTAATACGAATATTTTGTTTGCATCAATAGTTTGATTGAGTTTCGTAGATCGCAGAACTGCTAAGACTTTTTTTATGACGCTTGTTAATTCTGGCATCGAATTTTATAGGTGGTTCTTGATTTAATTACAAACGTTTCGCTTCCCACCTAAAAGTATTTTAATAAAACTGAGAAAGTTATGACAAAGCAATAATTACTAAAGTAGGATACATAAAATATGGAGTCTGAATTCTTACAAATCAAAGGTACTCATTCCAAGAGCTTAAAAGTGACAACCGATACTATGTCAAAATCATGTTCTCATCTCAGGTTCTCATTTGTCGGATTTGAGAGCTGCATCCATAGATTAAAAAAAAAATGCGTATGGCTGCATCTAATGATACAGATAAATACAAAAGCTATAAGAAGTCGGAAGTAAAAACACTTATTTTATAAAATAAGTAGGCTTCGGTAGTAGATTAAGTCTACTATATTGTAACACATGTTTGACAAATAAATAATCTTTATCTTTAGTATTCGCGAATCACTGAGAGTAATACGATTGTTTAGAGATCCGCCCGAGATCCTTTTGTTTTGTTTGCCAATAAATCCGACTTTGAAAGGCAATACGGCGCACTCATGCATGTTTGGATTGAAATTGTCTGGAACCAACCACGTACTTGTAGGAATTTATACAAGCGATCGAATATATCTGGAAAAGATGCTGTCTGACTCATGGATGACAAGAAATTATCTCGAAACATCGTTTAGAACATTTTGTTTTTGGCTAGGTTTGACGATTTACTAAATATTTATACTTATTAGTTTCGCTGTATAAAACAAATAGTATTATTATTTTTTAAAACCTACCTATGTAAGCACTGGGGTTTTTGAGATGAATCGAAATCCATCCAGCCGCTTGGAAGATAGAAGGTAATAAAGAAAATTACAAACATACACGTTAAACGCGAAACACATAACCCTATTTGGCAGTCGGGCAATGATTTTCGTTTTCAACAAAAATAACACATGAAAAACCGTAATAATTCTGAAAACAAATATCGTAGTTATAAAAAAAGTAATCACTTAAAATTTTTACAAATATTACTATCGTTTTGTAAATAGTGCATTGAACCCAATTAATTAAAGTTTTTTGGTGATGTAAGCTCATCGTTTGGCGCTGAAATCTTTAACAGTTACGTTACTGCCAGATGCATTAGATGCGGATCACTGAATGATTGCCTAAATGATGATCCATTTCATTGCTTCTCCAATGCTGATATTGTCTGTATATCTCGATCTTACGTTATCTAGTTGTCGACAATGTTACGTCAGTATTTGCGAATTTCATAGATTTTACTATACTTAATAAATAAAATAAGTTTATATTATATTCTAACGAATTGCTATTAATCTTTTCTTATACATTGTAAAGTTTTATCAAAATTTGTACAGTGGTTTTAATGAAATGGAGAAATAAAACTACACTTTTTGTGAGCATTGCAATATGGCTTTACTGCAATGCTCTCAAATTAATTGTGAAACAATTGTTGTATCAAAGACTGTGTTTATAGATCGGCAATAGTGTAATCGACATAAAACTATCTTAGGCGTTGTGCACTTTTTAAGATGGGTAAAAAAATTTAATCGTGCGTCACGAGTCAGGACACTTGTGCTAGTCGAAAATTCTTAAGACGGACACGTGACTTGAGACCATGCGCGGCATAGTAATATCCCCCTCTCTTTATACCGAGCGGAGTTTTCAGTTCTGCCGGCACCTCCGGAGTGCAACCCGTTGTTTTTATAATAGATGGAGTGATTCAAGAGGAACGTTTATATGCATAATATATCGCACCTGTACGAAACCTGGGCGTGTCGTTACTACGTACTACATAATTAAATATATAAATATTTTTGGCATAAATAAATATTGCAACAAACGATTACGTATGGTCGCATATAACATTATTGTACTAGAAATAAAAAATCTTAGACTGTTGACCGACTGTAATGGTTGCTCGTTGTGAGACCTGACCTGCATTATCAAAGGGTGTAGTGTACCCCTTCGAATCCATAAACATTATAATTATAATGCATTTTGGCATAACGGGGTTGGCATATAGTTGTTACGCATAAATTATGGAAAGCAAAGTGTTCTTCTGGCGTAATGGTATCATAGGCATAACCTTAATTTACTCTAATGTTCTTTATTATAATTCTAATGATCATAAAAGTAAAGGGCATGATTGTTACATACCTAAAGGTTTTCAAGTATAAAATACAAAAATCATAATAGACTTATCCATAATAATAAAAATGCAGTATCTCTGAACTGAACCTAGTAGCTATATCATCTGTTAAAAAATAAAGGAAAATAAAATCCTCAGAGCGCTATAGCTAGGTTCAGGTTGCGGCGGGGTGGCCCTTGGGCCACCCCAAGCCGCACAACATAATTACCTACACACAAAAAGTTATGTGTTTTATCAGATACAAAATATACAATTTTACAGAAACCTGCTTCATTACATATTAACTGTGATGACACTCATAACAATGCAGTAATTAATCATGTACCGCACACATCCTGATATATTTATTTTGTAAAAACCTACACATTTAGATATAGCAAAGTAACTACAAAATAACTATTCAAGTTTCTTAAATATCATTATTGTGTATATGTTTGTTCACATTATACCATGACATTTTATGATTTGTAACAGGTATGACTTATGTAGAAATGCCAAACAATGTTATTATAAGTAATTATTATTGTAAAAACAATGATGCAAAAAGTATTTATGCGGATATATTATAAAAATCATTATGGTAAAAAAAATCTTGCCTAATAATTTATTCATAAAGAATGTTATGCGATATGATCATAATGCCAAAAATTATTATGCGGCCTTAATGTATGCCTTTTAATTTTATGCATTTGAATATGGAATGGACTCATCATCAAATGGTGTGACTGTAATAATACAATCAATATTGCAATGCTGATTGATGGATTAATTCTAATAAATTGTAATACTCGTTGAATATAAAAATTGGTATAAATAAATAATCACATCAAAAGGTCATAGTGCAATAATATTGTGATATCAATAAAACGATCTAAGACGAACTATTGAACTGTGATTGCCCGTCATTAGACCTGCATCATCAGCAGGTGGGTGGCTCCAATGATACAACCCATACTGCAATTGATTGATGCTTTAATTCGAGCGTAATTGTCGTACTCTATTGGTCACGACGCGCGATACTGCCGCGGGCTTTCGTTCCGGAGGTTAAGCTAAGTGCACAGGTATTAGATAATATGGTATTAAATAGCATCTCTTTATTGGATTCTATACATCCCTTCAAATCCTTTACATTTAACTATTTCATTACTGCTCTTGTAGTAGTAATTACTTAGAGTAGTAACAACTAATCAATACATACATATACGCGTAGTTTTAAAGGTGTAAGCAAAGCATACTGCCACTATGTATGCTTACACCTAAACTACGCAGCGGATTTTGCGGTTTTTTTTATTAGATAGTGTGATTCAAGAGTACGATTTTTATGTATAATTAAGCGCACCCGTTAATTAAGTTGTTCATTTTAATGGTCTGAGTCATCCCTTTAAGGGTCCAAAACGATAAAAATTTCACAATGTAGAATTTTACAAGTTTCAATGAAGTCTGAGAAAATGACATCGGGACCCTTTCATGCTTAATGATAATTTCACATCATTAGTTGTCTTAGATGGTCCATAAATCAAAGAAACAATTATATTTTTATTTTAACAATGAAATTTCTCGATAAATTATATCATTTGATGATATTACTATATCATCAAATGATATAATAAAGCTCCACTCCATGACATGTTGACTAACACTAGTTGGTCTAGTTCACCGAAAACAATTCTTCTACCCCTATAGTATGGCACCCGCGCCGCGACATTATTTATGTCGCGCTAAACTATCGCCATGTCACTTTTATTATGGGTGTTATTTAAACGGTTAGCAGAATATTCGTATTTTTGTTAGCAAAAATATTTATCTACTAAAATAGCTAGTAGCAACTTATGGTCAGCAAAACTTCTTTTCTGCCCTCAGTCGTTCTGGGTGGTCATAAAAAAAATAACCTGAACTTAACTTCTTTTCTGCTCTTAGTCGTTCCAGGTGGAAAGCCAAAGCTTATCCAAATGTTTTCTATGCTGCCCCAATTGTAGTCTGCTGCCCCAATAATTATTTAGCGGCCCAACTAATTACTTTCCTTTTATTATTCCGTAGAATGCCATGTTATGCTGCGGGGTTGGTCTTCAAATCATAATTTTTTTGATCTGTGACCTGAGCCAATATTTCATAATATTGGCTAAGGTCACAGATTAACGTTTGGTTTGATTTTATATTAAACATATATACAACATGTGTTTCATTCAGTAAGAAAACAGATACCTAAGTGCTATCCAAATTCTTCTGCATGAGAGTTAAAAGATATAGCTAAGTAATTAGTTATATATGGTAGGTATAAAGCTATGAAACCTAAGCTTTAGAAACGGTCACGAAACGTGTTTTATGAGGATATAATGATGCCGTTATTAATGTGTTCCTATAATCTTATGAAAGGCAAATGGCAAGTAAATGATGGATTAAATACTGGAATTAGAAATTACGTCCGTGAATCCGCTTCTCATAATTATATTCAACTCATGGATAAATATATGAATGCAGTACATAGCTCCAAACTAATACGCCCAATAGAAGCCACACGTCCGCACAAATTAATTAATTTCGTTATATTATATTTGCAAAAAAGACACACAGCTAGGCAATGTTTATCAACTATCGCCATCTTGTATTGCATAATATTGAGGAGCGAGATTATGATGGTTAAACGCTCGATATAAACGGCGTCACGGGCGAAGATCATACTAAAGTGCCTAAAGTGTTTAGCACGCTTTTATCTACTGCAGCAAGGGACGAGTCCTATATACAATATGTTAAGAAAACCCTGTCCGATCTTTAAAGAGGTGACACAGCCTGTCGATATGAACAACTTTTCCTAGGACCAATGCTGGGAACTCAAAAATTTTTGCCTGACGGCTGAACATATTTGTTAGAAAATGTCCATTTTTTTTAGTTCCCAGCTTTGACCCCATAGGAAAAGTTATTCATATCGACGGGCTGAATCACCCCTTCAAGGGTCGGACAGAGTTTTCTTTACATATTATATATAGGCGTCTAGCAGTTTGTATTGCCGACCTTTGATTGTTAATAGTAATGTCATTCACATTTATGTTAATTATAGAAAGTTGTTTAGTATCATGACCACCAGAGATTAAGACTACCCAGAAGATAGTGTCATTTCTTTTATTAAAACTGATATAAAACTATCAGTGCACCGGTATAAATTAATGGCAAACAGTCCTATTCATAGCAGACAAAGACAGTGATTTATATTTGATAAATGTATGACGTCGTGCCTAATGCAATGGCTAATCGAAAGCTTCTGACAAGTTTCTTGGCTAAACGAGGTTAATATATCTAAACAGTCGCTTACATATGATTTGTAAACGAGCCTAGATTTTATGAAGAATGAACAAGTAAACAGTAAAACGTAACTAAATGACATAGTTAATCATATAATCAAATTAAATCATATAATCAAATTACATCATGAAGTGATATAGAAATTACATTTATCGTGATCAAAAAAAACTAAAACTGACGTTTACGTATATTATTAAACGAACTTTAATTATAGATGTATTCACTTGAACTTATATTATGCAGCTATCTGAATCTTTTAAAAGTTTATTTTATATAAGAAAATAATATATCACTCCAATTAAAAAAAAAAGAAATAGGCTAGTTTCCTAAAAAAATATAATTAGTCCGTCAGTTAGATAATCAAAAATTATTGGGTACGTATTTTTTCTTTTGTCGATTGAATAAAAAATTATAAAGATATAGTCCTTTGAAATTCCGTGTGACGTCATAGTTTGCTACACTTTTTAGCAAACTTTGACGTCACAAGCCCCCACTTATGAACTTTGACGCGCTTTATCTTTTTCATTTATTATTTAATTGACAAACGAAAAAATAGGTGTCCAATATTTTATGATTATCTAACTGACGGACTAATTGTAATGTTATTATTTTGATCCAGAAAAACTAGCCTATTCTGAAATAAGTATAATCAAATACGATTCCGTATTCCGTAAACGGGTAAGTAATATAACATATAAACACAAAATATATATCATTTAAGATAAATATCAACGAAACATATAATTTTGGTTAGTATAATTATCAAGGAAGATAAAAATAAAAAGAAATAACTTTAAAAAAACTAAAATCTTTAATTATAACAATCATTCAACATATCAAACCTTTATTATACCGTTTTATTATTATAAACTTTAAAACATCGATTAGTTGTTATGTTTAATAAACTTTATATATACATATTAGTACGGATAATAATCATTGGTTATACGAATTAATTGGTAGAAGATTCTCAATAAACCTAATAATTAAATTTAAAAAAAAACCTATCATCTCAAACAATTTTATTTTACGAGTTTCTTTCATATCTCCAAAGTTCTCCATTATATCTTCAACAAATTAAAATGGGAACAACTTGGTAGTAAAGGCTTTTAAATAAAAAAGAAATATCAAAATCGGTTTACAATTGGCGAAGATATCGTGTAACAAACATACATAAAAAAAGAAACATACAGTCAGATTGATAACCTCCTCCTTTTTGAAGCCGTTTAATAAATTATGTTATTAATTTGTATAGAACGCCTAGCCGAAAATTAATAGCAACCTGACGATCTCGTAAACGCAAAAAAATATTATTAAAACAAGAAAAGATAACATTATATTAAAACGAAAATCTGAATATTACTAGTGTGAATTTCTTCTCTAATATAAGTATAAAAAAATTAAAAAAATAGGTATACTAAAAAAATACTTAAAAAATTGTGATACATACAAAATGCGCGCGCATTTTGTATGTATCACAATTTTTTTAAGATTTTTTTTATTTATTTCTAACTTTGTCCTAATATTTATATATAATAAAATATTGTTATATTTCTACTTTAAAAAAAATTGTGATACATACAAAATGCGCGCGCATTTTGTATGTATCACATTTTTTTTATTTATATTATACTTTGCTAATATTTACATACAATAAAATATTGTAAAAGTTATTTTTCTACTTTAAAAAAATGCGCGCGTATTTTGTATGTATCACAATTTTTTTATTTATATTATACTTTGTCCTAATATTTACATACAATAAAATATTGTAAAAATTATCTTTCTACTATTAAAAAAATTGTGATACATACAAAATGCGCGCGCATTTTGTATGTATCACAATTTTTTAAGTATTTCATACTTTGTCTTAATAATAATTTACATGCAATAAAATATTGTAATAAGTTCTTTTGTTTATTATAGTTTTTTGTAATCCTATGAAGTTAATGACTTATTGTATTACTTTCCGTTTGCTTTACTGATGAAATCGATTACCTATTATTAGTTATTCGATAGTCTGTTTGAATGATGCACCTTTTGCTGGCTACTCCGATTTTTTTAACAAGAAAATGAAGTTTATGAGCTTGCGCAAATATGACTTATTTCGTAGGTATTACTGAAATAATTCAAATTCGCAAATAAGACATGGGTCCATACTAATTAGCTGGTATATTTTCTCTGCTATATATTTTTAATACGTATACATTTTATAGATTTTGATTCATATTTATTTTAAATACTATACTTTTTGAATGGTATACATTTTGGCAGGTATACTGCACAAGTTGTATAACAGGTGATATTTAGTATTCATAAACGTTATAAAAAATGAGTTTATGCTTTTCGTATTGAAAATATTATGAATGTTATAGCTTTTAAGAATATAATCAGTAATGATTATGTCAAGTTTACATTATATCTTTTGAACTTTATTGAAATGAAAATATATAATTTGTTATTATATCAATCAATACGCACCCTCCGTAAACTGCAAGACACGATGAGTTCTCCAATTACACACAAGCCCAAAATACGTCGATAATCCTAAATTCTAAAGCAATGATAAAACTCTATCACCAGATCATATTTACTATTTACCAGTCTTAAACATATTCTGAGAAATAGCCTCAAACTAGACCAGATAACATCTGTACAAGAAATGGTAGAACAGTCATACATCGGAGCGGGCCGCGACCCGTGACCCGGCGGCGGAGCGCGACCAATCCGATCGGCCTCATTACTGCACCCAGGCTAAATGCACTTATCACTGTGTATCCTGGCTCTAATGATACATACTTTGTATTTGGTATTACAGTTTTTGAGATCTAAGAAGTAGGAAATTAAACGAAAGGTAATAAACGTAACATAAGATGACACAAAGGATTTTGAAAACTTGGACACATGTTGCATTGCATGTACTCGTATATCTTCTAAAGACTTTTTGGTAACAAAAAATTCTGAAGAAGTTTCCGGACGTTCATGTAAATGATTACAGAATAATAATTCATTACTAGATTAAAGAAGAGATTTGATGAGATACTCAATTAAGTGAAATAAGGAATATAATACACCAATAGTGGAAGAAAACTAAGGATAACCTAAGTCATGCCAGGTTATTAACTAAAATGACGGGCAAAATATGGAGAAAAGGTGCAATAAATAGACATAAATGGAGAGAAATTGCAGAGCCCAACTTGAAAATAATTACGTTTCCTTAGCTTTCTATTACTTTTCATAATTTTACTATGACTAAGATGAAAATGATAGAATAAATTATTCAAACTTTACTTGGGTACATTTTAATTGATAAACCTTACGACCTGCAATAAGTAATTCGAAATATTCCAACAATTTAGACCACACGAGAATAACAAGAACAGTCTCCCCAGTCCCCAGTAGTGGCCGGTATTCACGCGTATGTGATCTATGACCTTTCAGTTGGCAGGACCAATCTAATAAACCTCATTACCGCGTGGCTTGTTACCATTGTCGGTACACTATTGTGTGCGGGGAGAAAACGTATTTTCTATTCTAACAAAGTAAATAATGGGTGTTTATAATAGCTATAATCGCTACCAATCTAATAGGAAAATGCTACATCTGCATTATAATGCTTATAACGGTTATAGAAAACGATTAATATATAGATATTAATCGTTTTCTACAACCGTTCTGTAAGGTCAGAAGTGTCATCCTCAACAGCTTGGCCGGTGGTTTCAGGTATATCGTTTCTTGCGGCTAAAACGATGATGAAACGTTTTTTGTAACTAGAAGTTGTAAGCTCTGCAGAAGTTCCTTATGTAAAGTAGGTGTTTGAAAAAATAGTACGGACATAATAATCACGTCGTTATCCATTACAGCATAAAACTTTACAGCATATAGGTTTACCTTTGTCCTAATATCACGACGATTAATGAAAATGTCAATATATTGCTAGTTGCTTCGCATTTTTGAGCCCTTAGATTTTCGGCCTTTTCCTTTTACTGGCTTATCTCCGCGGAAAGAAAAGTGCCTGGTACCTTATTTTTTATTTTCTTTTAGAAATATAACAATAAATCAAATATGTCTATTAAAATAGTTGTTTGTTATCTATAATGTAAGTTACAGGTTGAGTATTCCCTAAATAAATAAAAGCATCATATTTCGGGGCTCCGTTAGATGGTCGGGTTTAAAAATCTATACTTCCCTATTTTATAATTCACAACGTTGAAACGATTATTTGGACAGATTTCTTGTTGGTACAGAACATCGAGTTCCACAAAGAGATCAAAGTTTATGACTTATGACTGCTCTAACATTCAAGATGTTTCATGTACGTCTAGTCTATATTCAGAAAATAAATAGGGTAGAAACCAATAGACACAAAACGCACATGTTAATTACTAAAGTTAAAGTTATCATAAGAAAAGTTATATAAATATGACGATGTTAAAAAACAAGGAATTCAACCCACGTATAAATAAGATTTTATAATATAATATGTATCAAAATTCTGTCAGTTTTGACACCCTGTACCAAACACAGCATGGTGTACTTTAACATCCAAGATTCGATTTAATATTTATAAGCATATGTTTAACAAAAGAACTATTTACATAATGATTTGTAAATTGTCAATGTTCAATTTAATATGTAGTCATGTTGAACTTTTATGTTCCTAATTGTATTCGTCCTCGCAAGCGCGCGTACAAGAAAAGTCAAGCCGAGTTTTTACGGTATGAACAATGGTAATGAGAATTCATAACAAAAGCTTAAAGAGTAAGATAAATAACGAATTATATTTACCTACTGATGAGAAAAGAAACTAAAAACATAAACTTGAGAAACTTTTATTTATTCTTGTGCTAGTATACACATACATACATATTATCATGTCTTTTTTCCCTTGCGGGGTAGACAAAGCTCAGGTCTATAAAACCTAAGAGTCATGTTAAGCATGGTGGTCACGTGGTCGTGTATATGGGAAGCGGAATCAAAATAGTGATAGGTTGCTAGCCGCAACGTCTACTAACATGGTTCCTTCGATTTTCGCCCATTCCCTCGATCGACTTTTACGATCTACACGGGAAAAGAAGCAGCTGGTTCATTCTACGTTTTTTCTTATCTCCCAGACCAGGTATACACGACTTTTACAATCTAACATCAACGATAAAACTGGCGGTACTGAAAAATATTAAAAAAAAAGAACTATGACCTCCTGCTCCTCGGAGCTGTGGATCTGGGGTTCTGAGGTTACCTAACGAAGTTTGGCGTTAGACAAGCAGCCGGCTGAAAAAATCTGTTGCAAAAATCATACCACTCAATGCTGTCATAATAGCGGAACCTGGGCTACCCGGGAAAACGCAACCGGGACAAATGAGGATTCATCAGATGAGAAAAATAAAGAGCTTAGAACTAAAAAGAATTTAATAATCCAACTAAAGTCACTAATAGAATTATTGACCAATGATCCCGTTTCGCTCAAGATGAAACATCTCCAATCTCACACAATCTACAATTCAGTTTAGACTTAACCCAAACACTGCACTGACTCCATTTGTTTAATCTTTTCGGAAACATTCGCGAGCTTTTACTAATGTTTGCACAAGAGAATGATATAGCACATACCGCTTGCGCCAGACATGTTTGCACTAAAACAATCCCAGTATCCGGAGCCTAATATAATTCTGTTTTACGCTGTTTCATAAAATCCAGTGATAGGCGTGTTATATTTATGGATCTGATTAACGTTTCGTTTGAACAAACAACATTTTCGAAAAAACCAAACCGACTACGTGTGATGAAATAAACATGTCATCTAAATAAAACTATTAAATATTTAATTCGAGTATTGTTACAAAAACCGAACCATATCTATCGCAATTAATATATGATTAACTTGAAGCTACACTAGGTTTACTGCTAAAATTATTTTGATTGCCATCGCAATATACCACTTCGCTCATCTTTTTTGATTTTGGAAAACATGTGATTGATTAATTAAAAAAATGTAACGAATTGATTAAATAGTAAGTATATGTAAGTAGCTATAGGTTATTAAAGTAAGAATATGTAAATAATTAAAATATGATTTAACTGCGAATCAGCAAACTTCTACAATGATTTCTTACTCTATACTTATAAATGCCGATGTTCATTATAGGGGAGTCACCATTTACGAACGAGTATGTTTTTTGCTACAAATTTCTAGAATTGTCATATTCAAACAATGTAAAGGAAAACCATGTACGCTATTCGAGGCTAGGAAAAATATGAATAAGAATTTTTCACTGAACATTATACTCTATCAGTCGGCTCCATATTTAGCCGTAATTATGTCAACATCAATACAAATCAGAGTCAGTGTATGGAATAATAACTACACTATAACTTTGTTGCTATAAAAAATTAATGCTCTAAAGTACATGATGTCAAGCGAGCACCTCGTGACGTATAAAAAGTTGAAGCAACGGTGTACACAGATATGGCAGGATTTAATAACGCTTCAGGCCGTATAAGGAAAGGTATAGATTCCAAAGGTTTCTACTCGTATGCTCGACGAGGCAGCATTGTAAATGTTGTGACATTCGTTATGTTCGGTCCATCAGAGAAGTATGTTAATGCAATGTTCCTATCAAAATACTAATATAATGCTATGCTAATCAAAAAAACAATTATAATTTGGTGATGCAGACGTGGGATCAATGGGGACTTATCCCATTTTATTTACTATATTGTTCTCAACTTTTTCTTCCTGCACTCTTCATCCCACTTGGGGTTGGGACAACATGTAAGTCTTATACTTTCCGTACTGTAAAAAGTTGTTGTTCATGTTTCCAACATTAACACAAATTTTCATTTCTATGGGAAATAAGATATTATTTTGGCCAGGTTAATAGGTATATAAAAAAATTTCCTGTCACACCACCGCAGGTAGGCAAGATGAATAGAGTTATCATAAAGATTGAGCTAGCCCCCACAGTGTAACAGACATTGGGTATCACATCTGTCTTACGATAAGCAAGTTTTGCTTCATTATTAATTGTTTAATAAAATAGTTGACACTTTGAGACATATAAGGTTTTCTTTAGAGGGTTCTTCTTTACTTCAAAAGGTACCATGGAGCCTTTATTAAACGACACAGCTGTTTTCGGCGTATATTTTGTACATTCACATAGGAATGAATACTATTGAGTACATTCCATTGAGCAAGAATCATGACGTTTGGTAAGGAGCAACTTTATATAGAATCTTATAGAATAAGTAAAGAAAATAGTGAAAACCACTAACTTGTAGTTACATCACGAATAAAAATACGTGTACAGGACCGAATACGCCGCACGGCTTTGACTCGCACTTGTATTTTTTATTCTGAAGATAGCTGTAATATCCAATGCTATATCGGCGTCATAAAAGTGAAGACATGATCCTGCATATATATGATAACCATAAATAAAATGCAACTTAGTGGTTTAACACAAAATTTATTACTCTTTTATATATTCTGAGCAGCAATTAAATGTGATCAAAGATATTATTAACTATTTGCATATAAATAAGTCAATGAAATCATCGCAATATAGGAATTTTATTTAGCTCTTTTTATATTCAGTATTGTTTCATTAGCCGTGTGGTTTCCGGCAGAGTAGAATACGACCACTTTCAAGTCTTCCCGTGGATGTCGTAAGAGGCGACTTAGGAAATAGAAGCTAAACAAAGTTCATAAACATCAATGAGACCTCTCCAACCCGTCTGGCCAGCGAGGAGAGTGTAGGCCAAATCCTCGCCAGTAATACAGAGACAGCCATGTTCCTATAGAGGAGACTAAAAAACCTGATGATGATGATGATATTCAGTATTTATGATCATTTCAGAACCTTCTTTACTTCAAGTACTACTACAGAACACACAATATTTTATTCCAATGTTTCCTATATACTAGTGAAATTATAAATCTATATTATAAATAGATATACTAACAATCAACGCACAGCTGAAACCGGTGGGCCTAGAAACATTTGGCACAAACGTCCCTTAAATGACACAAGTGTGCACCAAGAAGGGGTTTTTGGAAATTCATCCACTTCGCGGTCAAAATGAGGGTTGAATTTTTGCATGAAACTTGGTAAATTTTTAAGTGAGAAACGTAGAAAATGTATGATTTCCTGGTTCAAAACTAAAGATTACTAAATCACTATTTTCAACAAAAGTAATTCTCTTCTAAAATAGGTGTTTTTATGAAACTGCATTATTCTGTGTACTATTGATAACATTTAATATAACTGTCGGATATGTTTCTCGCCATCCCGAGATGGTTTGGATTCTGGAAAAGTCGATTTGGAATCTGGATAAACTGCGTCAAAAACGAAACCCATGCACACGAAGTCCCGGGAAACAGCTGGTAGTCAAAATTATTATAAATAACGCGCAGTATGGTGCAACCAAGGTGCAACACATGACATTTACCTTCAACCTACAAGCATGCTCTGTCAATCGATTTCACAAAATAAAAAGTAAGACTCAAAAATAAAAGTTATTTATGTTTCTCCGACAGTATTCGCTTAAGGCCATGACAGTAAATCAGGTTTTGGCTTGACCAAATGGAAAACGAAAAGCGTAAGTCAAATGCAACTATGAAACCACCGCCATTTGTGCTAGTTGTCAGGCATGTGAGCAGCATATCATTGGCTGCATCTGAAATGCGGATGCAAGGTGCCGCGTAAGTTCGTATTTTCCTACATTGCATTAGGGAAATAAGAAAAAATGTGTTATTCGCTCGTTGATGTAATATTCACGTAAGTTAAAGTTGTTGCGTTAAAAGGGGGGATGATTAAACTTCAAAAATATTTAAATATATTTAAGGTTTTTTAAGCTCTGGGGAACACTCGTCAAAGAAAACTGAATAAGATTAAAATGTCATTAAAAATTGAAATTACTTATTGTTTTTTTCACAAGACTAATTCTTACAAATAATCAAGTTTTAAAGCTTACAAAAACAAGACACGCGATTTTATAATTCAAGAATAGTAATAACTTCAAAATCATCGTTTTCACGGTATTTATACAGCTGTCGCGCTTGATTGCTTCAGCAAAGAACATTAGAAAACACAGCCGGGTGATACGTAAGTACAGTGCACTCTGAAAACTGCGCATAATCCCCAAAACAAAGATAAATTTACTGAGTCGTAAAGACTAACGTTAAAGTCGCAGAAGTAAAACATTCCTAGATATTAGTCATGCCCATGAACGCGCGGGTTGTTTCGACAATATGTTCAACGTACAAAACACATATCGTTAGGTATTTCGGGAATAGTTACCGTTTACATTAGCACAGTTTTTGTGAGGAATAAAACTGCAAAGGAAATGTTTGTTTCACAGCCAACTAAATTTCTCATACATTTTATGTTTGAGTTTCCACTCGTGACGTCCAGGCTAAAAATTCATGTGTACGCTTTGAAATTAGCATTTTTTTTTTTTAGAATTTTGTCTTACGATGATAATGATAAGCGAAACGTATGTATATAATATTATAAGAGTTATATAAACTGATGATATAGCACGATAAGAAGTTGTAGAACAAAAGAGATGGGTTGATGCATAGAGGGACAATATTATAATGATTTATTTCAGACTGTACAGTTCACAATACAAGTTTAATAGAGGGACAAAGAATTGAACAAAAGCTGAAACTTACATATACTTACTCGAATGCAAATGATAGAATGGCAAAAGAAATTATACATATGAGTGTAATAATGAGATAATGTGCATGATATAATATATTAATTTTTGCTAAAAGTCACATATGAAAATAGAATACGACAAGACAATACAAAGAAACAGAATCGTTCTAAGAAATTAATCAACTCGTTCAAGAACGATTTCAGCCTAGTTGGAGCTTTTTCTTATAAAGCCAACCGTACAATTAAAAGCTGCAGAACAAAACAGAGGCGTTGAAAAGATACGAGAGACAAGAATTGAATCATGCTAAAAACTATGTACTACTACTATTTTACAGACTAATTCAAATTGCTTATAAATAAATATAACATATATTAAAAAAAAAAAAAAACAAATGATAAGTGTCAAAAAAAATAATGAGTGCGGACACTAGCGACATGATCAGAGTACTTAGTAATGAGATAAAGCTTGTGATAAAATAACAGTAAGCTTGGCGAAAATAAAATATCTATGAAAATAAAATAAAACAAAGATTATACAAAGAAACGGAATAAGTTTAAGCAATTAATCAACTCGTTCGTGAACAATTCAGCCTACGTGACTAAGGTGTTGGAGCTCTAAGAACGGCTCCTCTGATCTATCAATAACATTCAGCGGGCAATTTATCTTAAGATTAACGGTCACATTGTTGGATTCCTCACAATTATCAGCTATAGGCGAATATATGCATTATTGCAATAGTAATAATTCGATTGACATCACACATAGCCGCGTTTATGACGGAATTTACGACAAATAGCAAAGGAAACACATAGCAAAGCTTGAAGAATCAGAAATCAAATCAGGATTGATTTATCAAACTTTTCTTGCAATTTTCAATTATTAGAAAAATCTTTTTTATAACAGACTTCGTCCGCATAATTTATAACCCACTAGCTTTCGCCCGCGGCACCGCTCACGTGTGTATGTATGTCCCTCGGAAACAGCACCCTTTTCCTAAACGAAAGGCAGCTTATGTCCTTCCCAAGGCCTTAAACGATCTTCATGCCTTTCGAGTTAAATGATTGAAGCGTGAAGTGGTAACAGGCAGAGTTACTTTCGGGTTTATACTTTTTTTTTTTTTTTTTACTAAATATTGAATTAGGCATTTGTCTCCCATCTCACCTGATGGTAAGTGACGATGAAGACGAGGATGTTACATGCCTATCCAAGAGATACCCATTTATTCTACTTTTGAATGTCCCGGGACTGTACTTGTTTGGGAATATAGACGCAGGCAGTTCATTCCACACCTTAGCTACTCGAACCAAAAAGGAACTGTCAAAGCGTTTAGTTCGACTCTTTGGTATTCCAACGATAAAAGGGTGAAATTTCTGTCTGCGCCTTGTAGTCCGATGGAGGAATGGTGAGGGTTCAACTAGCTCAAAGAGCTCCTTCGCACACTCTCCAAAATGGATCCTATAAAATACCGATAGACAAGCGACTTTACGGCGATGCTCCAGGGATTGCAATTTCCTATTTGAGACTACGTCGTTGTTTATGAGCCTGCGGGCTCTTCGGTCAACAGAGTCCAATGCTTCAAGCTGGTATTTCGCTGAGCCATCCCAAAGGTGACTGCAGTACTCCATGCAAGAGCGAACCTGGGCTGTATAGAGATTGAGCAGCCGTTCAGAGCTGAAGTACCGCCGAACCTTTGAGATGATACCCAACTTCTTGGAAGCAGTTAGTGCCATTGACTCAATCTGTTGGCCGAAGCTTAGTTTGGACGTGACTGTCATGCCTAAAAGCCCAAGGTGGTCAACTAACGGTAAGGAAACACCCTGGAAAGTGGGTGCAAGTGGGAAAGCACTCTTTTTTGCAGAAAATAGACACGCCTGTGTTTTGGACGGGTTAAACTTAACAAGATTGGCGTCTCCCCAATCGGACACCCTCTGTAATTTCGAGTTAACCCGTTCAATCATAGACTCTCTCAGAGACTGGACTTCTTGTGGACTTGCACTGGCACTGGACGTATAACTCTCTACAACGGTGCTGTCATCAGCATAACCAATAATGCCAGACATAAGGAGGTCATTAATGTGCAGCAGGAACAAGGTTGCAGAGAGAACAGATCCCTGAGGTACCCCGGCATTAATAGCCATTAGGTCGGAAGAGCAGCCATCCATAAACACTCGAATGGACCGTTCCCTCAGGAAATCGGATATCCAGTTGCAAAGGTCCTTAGGTAAACCATACGCTGGAAGCTTACTGAGGATAGCTTCGTGCCAGACCCGGTCAAAAGCCTTGGATATATCTAGTGAGACGGCAATTGCCTCACCGTGACCCTCCAAGGCTTCGCTCCATAAGTGAGTGGCATATACCAGTAGGTCACCGGTTGAGCGACCCTTGCGAAAACCATATTGGTTGTCACTAAGGAGCTCGTTGGTTTCCAGGTATGCCAGGAGACGATTGTTCAATACACGCTCCATAATCTTGCATAATATGGAGGTGATCGCAACAGGTCGATAATTGGCCGGGTCGGAGCGACTTCCCTTTTTAGGTACTGGTTGTACATTGGCAAGCTTCCAGGATCTTGGGACCTTGCCAGTCTCTAGAGAAAGTCTATAGAGGCGTGTCAGTACAGGGGACAACTCGGGTGCGCAGCGCTTCAGAACCACTGCTGGAATACCATCGGGTCCACTAGCCTTATTCACGTCTAGGTTTAGCATGCATTTAAGTACCTCTTTTTGGTGGATTTGAGCGGCCCGCATCTTGGGGCCGAACGAAGGTAACTGGGGTGGGCTTTTATTGCTACTATCTAGACGCGAATTGTCTGCAAATAGATTGGCAAACAAGTCTGCTTTCTCTTTTGCACCATGGGCCAGAGAACCGTCAGGTTTCTGCAATGGTGGCAGCGATGGGCGACAGAAGTTCATCTCCACTGACTTGGCTAGAGACCAGAAGGCTTTACTTCCTGAGGGGCAAGAAGCTATCTTGTCTCCAATACGGCCAACGTGGTCGAAACGAGCTCTTCTGAACACCTTTTTGCAGGACTTGGCAGCAGCGTTATACACTCTCTTCCTGTCTTGGAGATCATCAGCTTTGATTCTGCGGGCATCAGCCCAGGACAAGTATGCTTCCCGCTTACGCCTTTCGGCTAAGAGGCACTGAGCATTGAACCATGGGCGAGCTTTGGTTTCAAGGGATACGTCAGCAAAAGGAATAAAATACTCCATTGCCTTACATATCACACTTGAGACAGCTTCAGCGCAGCATGATGGATCTCTAGAAGAGAAGCAAACCTGCCGCCAAGGATAAGATGCGAAAAAATGTCGCATCTCATCCCAATCTGCCGACTTGTATTATACTATTAATGATAGCTTTATATATTATAATAAGTAAGTCAATGGTCATCCTCGACTACTTGACCGGTGGTTGCAGGTATGGCATCAGGTACGCATACGCATACCCGGCCTCTCGAGCTGCTACTTGCTTTTCCCCCATTCATCCGAGTGAGTAGTATCCCAATACATTCATTACCTACCCAAATCCAACAAATTTCTATCCTTCTGATGGATTCTTTGGCATCGTGTCTTTCTGTTGGCAGCATAAGAAGCCAAAGAAACTGCGCTCACTAACCCCGGCTGCCAAGCATGGTGAGTAAGGCAATATCCTTCCATGGATCGAACAATCCTTGCTAGTAGCCAATGTCCAGCAGTGGACTTCTTATAGCTGAAATGTTGATGATGAAGGAAGTAGGGTAGGGATATGCTATTCAGATGCGCAATGATATTTTTTTTTAAATCCATCCACTAGTTACAGCGTGAAGTAAACAATCTTTCACATTCATAATATTATTAGATAGTTCGTAATTTTGTTTTTATACCATAGTTATCTTTTGGTGCAATAGGTTTATCATCATAAATAAATATATACGGACAAATCACACAGATTGAGCTAGCCCCAAGGTAAGTTCGAGACTTGTGTTATGGGATACTAACTCAACGATACTATATTTTATAACAAATACATATAAAGATGAACATCCAAGACCCAGGCCAATCTGAAAAAGATCATTTTCCATCTTGACCTGGCCGGGGATCGAACCCGGTCACTCCGTGTCGCAGGCTGGCGTGTTGACCGCTGCGCCACGGAGCTAATCATCATCATCGATAGCCTTATATATGCCACTGCTGGGTATAGGCTACTCTTAAAGTGTCATCCATCTCAGTCTAATGCCTTACGAAACCTGCTTAAAACCTCAAATGTTAACACCAAATTATCTCTTCTGTATATTTAGATTGATTTTGAAATATTTCACTTACAAATTTGCATATACATTATGATACAAGAATGATGCAAATCATCGTGATCATTATAGCCACATTAAGTGCACTACTGTTTCTAAGCGTTTGTTCCCAATACATATTCTTAGGCGTTCCCCAAGGATTTAAAACTGACCAATCAAAAGTAAAAGAATTCAATACAAACGATAATGTTAATAAATATCTGCTCTATACAACATAGCATACACGTGTTGTTTACAACAACAAGCGTTAAAATATCTATAAATATTATTTCTTTATTATCCCGTTGAGTTGCAATTGCAATCATCTTGCGATCTTCTCATATTTTAGAGAAACCGTGTTTTGTTAATAATGCTAAAAGCATCCTAACATCTTAATCTAGACTTCTAGGCTAATGTTATAAAGAGGATATATTTGTGTGTGGGTGTTTGTGTTTGTTTATACTAGACGAACTCAAAAATATTTCTTTCTCCAATAGAAAGCTACATTATCAGCTATTAATATTTCAGCGGCTATATTTGTATGATTTAGAATAACTTCATGCAGCTTACCATGCATTGTCAACCAAACTAAACGAACGTGGAAGATATCTGCTACAAAATTGAGTTGCAGTGCTGGTTGCAAGATTTGACCATATAAACATAGTCACAAACATTGGAAGTTAAATAAAAGCTTGTACAAATACGAGAAAGAGATCCGCAAAAAAAAATATAATGTAATCATCATCAGGTCTTTTTAGTCTCCACTGCAGGAGCATGACCCTATCTGTACTACCGGATAAACCATACTTGGCCAGAGCAGACAGAGGATTTGGCCTACACTCTCCTCGCTGGTCGCCTCTTACGGCCTCCATGGGACGACTAGGAGTGGTCCTATTCTACTCTGGCGGAAACCACACGGCTACATATATAATGTAATACATGGTATCAAATATTTGCCTATAAACGTCCTTGTTTAGCGAATGCTAAGCATGTTCCCAGTAAATCCTCACTTGAGATGCTTCGTAACCAGGGGTCCGGGGGCCGGGGGTCGGCCCGGGGCCTGGAATCTGGATAGACTGGAATAACTTGATGTGTCTGTCATCTAAGCGTATTCCTGGTTACATACATCTCACCTAAGATGCTTTGGAACCCCGGATACGGCAGCCGGGGTTGGCCCGTGGCCGTGTGATATAACTGAAAACCACTCGGACAAAGCCGAAGGAAAGTGAGATGTTATCATCTCACTTTCTCTGATGGATCCTGGGAGATTGTTTATGGATGGCAAACGAGCAAGCGAGTCACATGATGGTAAGCGATCAGCGCTGATCATGGAACACCAAGGTGCAACAGGAGCGTTGCCGGCCCTTAAAAGAGTTAAGGGAAGGATACGGGGGGAGGAAATGGGGGAAGGGTGAGCTTCTGTATCTCTCATTTGCCAAACGAAACATAGAAGCGGTAAAGCATCTAGTGAAACGTTGATTTTCGGTGAAGGTGTGGTACTTCCCCGTATGAGCCCATTCATGCTACTAGCAAAAATGAATATTGTTGATAGCGTGGCTCTATAGCAAAGGAGTAAACGTTTTGCTGCTAGGAACGATCACATCAACAGTCTTCTAACTGTTCAACCATCATATTTATATTTATTTATTTATATCAGCGCCGTGCGCCGGGATAGAGAGGAATTCATTTTGAGTGATGGTTTGCAGGTTAGTGGAACGTTTTCTTACTTGCTATTGCTATGAAAAGACAAACCGTCCTTGTCAACTACTGCTTGACACGAGTTTTCAGCGCATATTGCCCGTATCAAGTACTGGTTTACAAGGCTTTAGACGCTATTTTGTGGTGTGCTTAAAGGTGGAACACTGAATCAAAATAGTGATGGGTTGCTAGCTGGATCGCCTATTGTCATGATTCTTTAGATAAATTAAGTAGGTAGGAAATTTTTTAAACCATTGACATATAATAAACATATAAATTTAAATAACTAAAAAAAAAGCTAAATAAATTTATGATATAAATTTAACATCTAATTAAGACCTAAGTATAAATAATGACAATATTTGCAGTCTTGACCTTTATCTATATTATGTTATTATAACATATTGTATAAAGACTTGTGTTTGATACAAGACGTAATAAATAATCCGCATGCCGTTCCGTAACTATTTTGTTGCACCTACAATTTCAAAAGCGACTGTAGTAATTTAAAGTGTATTTAACCTGTACAATGTGAAAGAGCAATAAATGAATTGTATTGAATTGATTTTTTTAGCCGTGTGGTAGAGTAGAATAGGACCACTCCAAGTCTTCCCGTGGATGTCGTAGAAGGCGACTTAGGAAATACAAGCTAAACAAAGCTTATAAACATCTAAGACACCTCTCCAACCCGTCTGGCCAGCGTAGAGAGTGTAGGCCAAGTCCTCTGGCTGCTCTGGCCAAGTATGGCCCTAATAGTACAGAGAGGGTCGTGCTCCTGTAGTGGAGACTAAAAAGGACCTGATGATGATGATGAATTGATTTTCGCCCGTTCCCTTGACCGGCTTCTACGGTCTGCGCGGGAAGCAGCTAGCACATTCTACGTTATTTGTTTTCTCCCAGACCAGTATGGAAGAGTGAGAAGAGAAAATAATAGCTACTGTAATACTAATATACCGCCTATTGGGGCTCTATCTTTGATTTCTAAGAATAACGTGGATATGTAATAGCAACACTTAAAATAATTTATGTATTATTGGAACAGATATCAAAAATTAATTAAAATTGCTCCGTATTGAGCTCAACGCGTTCAAGACATTAAAATCTCAGAAGTATCGTACGGTCATTGACTCTACATCCAAATAGAGATTGACAAAAAAACGATTGCTTTATACAGATTGTGCCTATTATCTAAATAAAGTAACAGATTTATGATACGGTGTCAATATATTAGCCTTCACATCCTACGGACAATATTTTCATCAATGACAATGAATGTACTCTATGGAGATGTTATTCATTAATAGCAAATGAACTATCGGTTCATTGAACCTGACTCCAAAGATGGATTTGAGTACATTTGCAAATGAGCAAGGGCCTGGAACTTATTATCTATACATATAATAAAACAGTAAAATTATTTTGTCTGTACATTTCGAATTTTTTACTGAAATGGATAGAGGGACACTTAAAAAGAATAATAGAAAGCAAAAAAATTTTTTTGGAATTTCTTATCTGTCTGTCTGTCTGTATGTATGATCACGATTATCTCCGAAAATACTGAACCGATTTACTTCAAACTTTCACCAATTGCTTTGTTTTAACTCAGTTTAACATTTAAAGTTTGTTTCATCAAAATCGGTTCATTAAAAAAAAAGTTATCGTCATTTGAATGAACTCAAGGCATGAGTTTGCCTGCAAACATATAGCAAAAATATAATAAAATAATAAGTGACAAAAGAAAATTAAAATCTAAAATCAATTCATCATCATTATACGACAGCATTATACCTATCCATACTATCCATAGTAATCCATACTAAAAAAAAAGGAGAAGCTGACTGACTGTCTGACATATCAACGCAGGGCCTAAGCTATAAGGGTTAGGAACTTGAAATTTTGCACAGGGGTTCCTTTTATAACGTAGGGGAGCACTAAGAAAGGATTTTTGGAAATTCATCTCCTTAGGGGGATAAACGGGTTGCAAAGTTAGTATGAAACTTTGTTGTTTTTGAAGTTATTCGAATGAAATTCAGCATGAAGGTTCTTTACTGAAAGGTATGAAACACGAGTAAAATATTTTACTCAAAAATCATCCCTTAAGGGGGTAAAATAGGGGTGCAAAGTAAGCATGAAACTTTGCCGTTTTTGAAGTTATTCAATTGAAATTCAATATTAAGGTAATTGAAAGTAATTGAAAGTCATAAACTAATGTATTCCTGTTATTCTACTGTTCCTGAGAAATCGACACTTACGCGGGCGGAGCCGCGGGCCAAAGGCAAACCTGACTTATATATCAACGCACAGCCGAAACTACTGTGCGCAGAAACTTGAAATTTGGCACAGGGATTCTTTTATGATGTAAATGAGCACTAAGAAAGGATGTTTAGAAAATCAAAGGGGTTGAGGTTTTATGGAATTTTCTCATTTCTGGACTTAGAAGTTTGAAAGTAGGTACGCAAGTTCTCAATTAAAATTAAAAAAGATCTGTTTAGGTGAACCAGACAACATTCTCCCTTGAAGGGGTTAATAGGGGGTAAAGTTTGTATGGAATTTTTCCATTTCTAGACTTAGAGGTATGAAAATAAGTATATACGTTCTAGGTTACAATTAAAAAAGATCTGTGTAGGTGAAATGTACAAAATTTCCCCCTTAAGGGATAAAGGGGGGGGGGGGGATTGTATGGAAATTTTCTCATTTCTGGACATAGAAGTATAAAAATAAGTATATATGTGTAGGTGAAATGGGCAAAATCCCCTCCTTAAGGGCTAAAGATCTATGCAGGTGAAATGTATTAAATTCCCCCTTAAGGGAAAAAGCAAAGGGGCAGGGGTTAGTATGGAATTTTTATCATTACTACTGTTCCCAAGGGAACGACATTAACGCGGGCGGAGCCGCGGGCAACAGCTAGTTGTATAATAATAACAAAACTGTTAAATTTGTACTCTTTTTCTGGTATGGGTCCCCCAAGTGTAAGGAGTAATGTTGCCTATGCCATAGAAAAGTTCAGGCAAGCGGGGATTCCATACACTCATTATTCGGCCATAATCCGCCACCATCGCGATTGAAGAGCCGTAACAGATTTCTCAGACAGGCTGAACTTGAAGCCAAGGAAGCTCCGAAGGCCAGATTAAAGCAGTGGAAACGCCTGTACCCACAATCATTATCCTGCTCAACGCTAGCCGAAAAACTTCCACCGGGTAGCGGTCTCCCCTGGGCAGTTTGGAAGTCGCTGAAGCGACTTCGGCGACTCCGGTTTTCTTGGCTTCGAGAAAACCGATTTAGGTGGGGTTTCTCCGGCAACAACACTTGTGATTGCGGCGATGTTCAATTTATGAGCCACCTTTTGACGTGCCCTAAATGCCCCACTCAATGCACACAAAAGGATCTAGAAGAGGCAAATGACGGGGAGTGGTCGTGGCCACATATTGGGCAAAATTAGTATAACTAGTAAAAAGACATTACGACTCGAAAAGAAGAATAATAAAACAAATCTAAAGATTTCTGAAGGTGTAGCTACAGAATTTTCGTATTACGATGAAGATATAAGCAAAGGATAATTGCTATAATTGTTAGTGTGGTTTTATCACAATTAAAAACAACCAACAATCATTCGTTGACTATAAAAACTGTGCTTGTAGATGTAGTTGCACCACATAAGTTTAAAAAATAAATAAAAACACAACTACCCTGCCAAACAACTTTGGTTATGTCACTCGAGATAAGGAAACGATTCTTACACATCCAAATCTGTTCAGTCATTATGTTCAGACAGTTGTGGTGGAATAAACCTCAGATACATACATGAACTCTAAAAACATAATACTCTTATTTTAGGAGAACGTGTAAAAGGAGGTAATTCTTTTGAAAACACACACAAGGAAATATTACGATTTGATTTGATATCCATACAATTCCCGGTGATGCCTAAATCATATCTTGTGTTCATACTATTATAATTTTTCTACCGTGTAACTCATTGCCACACCATAGCGATGAATGGAAGCTGTCGGTGAGGTGTGCGGGTTCAAACTAGACGCAAGTACCTCTCCAAAGGTGCGCTAGCCCTGACATCAGTCACCAAATGTAGCAAGCTGCCAACCTTGTCTTTCTATCTATATGACTAACCACGTCCCTGCTGTAATAAAACCTACAACCTGTGATATTAATCTTGATCAAAAAAGAGATAAAAGAGCTATTTCCATTATTTCTGGAGACAGATTAAGATAGCTGTATTTGGAGATTAATAAGATGTATTCTTGGTGCCAAAAGTTTATTGTTTCAGAAAACAACCAAATGAAATCAAATTGTCTTGCGGTTAAGATGTAGTTTATCAATATTTTTGTAGCAAACATTAAATTTTGTCATTTTTATCCAAGCAATACCTCTGCAAATGAACACATACCTAAAATTACATACAGTGACCAAATTCAAACTGAAATGATAACAAGGAATCATTACAAAGCCGAGCGTCACTAAACAGATGAATAATTAATGAGACGAAAATAATTTTATTGTTTGGTCACAAAAAGTTTTAATGAGTGACAAATGACTGGCCTGATTGGGATTACGAAGTCTTGCCGGGATCATACAGTTGCCGTCAATAGGTCTCACTTGCGCGAATTATTTTGAGATTGAAATTAAACTAAACTGAAAGTGTTATTTAAATACTACTAGCTGTTGCCCGCAGCTCCACCCGCGTTAGTGTCGATACCTCGGGAGCAGTAGAATTTCCCGGAATAAAGGTACCCTATGTAACAGAGTTACTTTCGTATTTATAATATTAGTATGGATTTATTACTATAGAAGCCAAAACACAGGCCAAACTCAAAGCATCTACCTAGCATGGATCAAACTATATAAGTCTGAGAGATTACGGGCCCTAAGCAACGTTGTTAAAATTTGGGGTAGCCCATAGAGATAAGATAATGGGTAGCCTCTAGTTACGTTACACCACTTCATACATTTCTCGCCAAACTACTATTTTCTAAGAACTTATTCGATACAGTTTTTATTGAACTTTCACTAAGCCGTAAGTGGAAAACAAATTGAATGATTTCAAACATGCAGAAAAGGTGCTCGTTATCTTTTTCTCACTAATGACCATGATCAAATCTAAAAGAGAAAACTTATAATGCAATGAAAATGACAACGTTTGTAAATAAAATAAAAACAGTCGCTAATGCAATAATTACATGTTATGAGCTTTATTGACTGCATGTGTATGTCATGTATTGATTTGGAAATGATTAAAACATTGTACTCCATAAGAATATCTCAAGCTAAATCGAGATGATTCCCTATATTATAAAGCCATGATTCCAACTAAAATATATCAAGCTCACAATAACAAAGCCCATAATTTATTTCCCATTAAAAAAACAACAAAAATACTTACATCTGGATGTTCTTTTACTGGCACGTATACTTTTTCTGTTAATGTGGTGACCACGCCTTCTGGTTCGGGTAAGACGAGCGGTTCCTTCTTGACTCCATTTATTTGGAATAAACTGGCTCGTACTTTGGCTATTTCTGTAAAGAAAGAAACGCATACGTTAGATAACGGACCGACATCTGCTCCTATAAATTTCAGACATGAAACATGTCAAATTACTGAAGATAATTTTAGAAGCCCGCCCAAACGTTTCTGTGGTAAAGATAAAAATTAACGTTCCGTTGATTTAAGTTTTATTACACACATAATATTCCAGTAAATTATTATTTAGATGTTCTAAATGTCATAACTGCGAAATACTGTTTATTTGGTAGCCAAACCATTGCGTGGTCAGTTGAATAAATACCACAAACGAATGAGACAACGTTGTTTTTTTGTTGATACTGTTTTTATAAATGCACGTGTCAACAGTCATGTTAATCGTAAGAGCACAATAAAAATCTAACAAACAGTGTTGAAAGAAAGCTTACGTATCGTCTAGAATAAAAAATAAGAGCGTAAATTTAGTTTAAATATTACATGATTTATCTATTGTTGAAGTTTCGACTCTATTGTTCTCATACTCAAAGTAGAAAGTCTCTATGTGTCATATTATGTCATATATAATCTGATATATTAAACTTTTCCTTAACTACAATTGACACAGTAAGAATACAGACTGTATCTACAGATCCGAAAGGAAAAAAGGGGTTTTTATAAAACAGCTCTCAACTTTTATCGTTCCCTTACATGGACAACATGAACGTTTCACATCATATCTTGTTTTGATCTAAGGTACACGTCATATATCATAGAAGTAAATCTTTTTTATACTTTGGTTCCTATTATAAGATAAACATTTCCCGTCAAAGCTAGAACACAGCTTCAAATTGTTATGACATCATTTGACAATCATTGATTGATTATGAGCTGCACCTCTGACAATATGACGCACTGTCAACTGACCTCCTGCGCTGATGCAATGCCTAAACGATTAAATTCAGTATCCATGATAGAGTTAACTGTGACAATGCAAGCGACAATCATCCTTTTGTGCAAATTTTAATCACACAATGGTGTTTTGCCGTGTTTTTTGTGGTTGTATCGAAACATTGGTAGTCTGTAGCTTGTTGATATAAAGACGCAATAATGAATGGAATTTAACTGAAATGAATAAATAATATTCATTTCAGTTTAATTCCATGATATGCTTGACTATTTTTGAATATACAGTAATAGCTTTTGTGAATTCTTGAGTTCTATTTTCAGATAAACGTTTGATTTCATTTTCAGTGCAATACAAGGTTTTTACTCTTTATTCGTATTTATAATTTTTTTCAGTAATGGTTAAATTTTGTAAAATTTCCAAACCTAGTGAACAACTATTTGTTTGTCAAGCACATTCACGCCGCGGCTATCGATATATCCTAGAAGTTACATAAATATATTTTTGCCACAAAACCCATTCAATGATATAAACTAACTAGTAGAATATAAAAATAATAAAGAATGATGAAGGCTGATGAGCGACATAAAATTCAAGCGTCAATATCCTTTGTAAATTATATAAACTTGTTTTGAAATGTAAAAAATTTAATGAATCGTTTTAAACCTCTCAGTTTTGAATCTTTTATTTCGCGTCGATTTCCCCTCATGGTTGCGCAAAATGGGGTCTCACATTATGTTCCTTATCCAGATAAGCTATGACTCAGCTAAGTACGTAATCAGTGACCATCTGTTTTTGATATCCTCATAAAAATCGTGACCATTCCCGACGACTTTACCGCTCAATTTTAGGTTTAAATCACTTATATTTACGATCGGGAAATAATATTTGCATTTCAGTTTGTAAGTGTCATTACGGCGACCCATTTATTCACTCAATGCGTCACAGTTGCTGATGAGCTTGGTCTTGCGGTAATTAGTACACACTTCAGACTAAATACCGGTATTCAATCGCGAGATACAAGTGTTATTCCTTGCTAAGTTTCAAATATTCCATGCGGAAAATAATTTCTTGCACTTATTTTGTTTGGTCCTTTTTTACTAATATCATAAAGAACTGCAACTACAACAGATATTAAAAATATAGTATAAAATGCACTAAAACAAATACTATTGATATCTGGCAAGCACTGCAATTTTTTTTTGTGAAATATATATATCGAAATTATTTAGTTTAACAAAAGTACTATGAATAACTCTCTAGTAAATCCTTTACGGCATTGTAAAGTTCATATTTGTTCCTGTTACTAAGCCATAATGTAAAAATGTATTATTTAAAGAATTGGCAATGCAATGTATGTTATCTCAAATATCCAAAAATGCGTTGCTCCTCATTTTAATCTCTGACGGTATCAAACGCCACACGTGTATCCGGCTGACCGTAGTCCGTACCAGCGTCGGCGACAATGCCTCGCTTTCACGCCTTATAAGGGCAGGCAAGTAAACAAGCCAATTGCTCGCCAAGTCGCCACAGGACCCTTGAGGGAAAAGAACGAGATGACAGAAGGATAACTCATATATGGACTTGACGCAACTTTCTTACGAATTGACTATTTGTGGAAACGAAATGCATGTCTGCCTCACTTTAGAATGTGGCGTTTTGACTATTTATATTCCACCTGCAGTCATGCGACTGTTGTATCTAAAAGGTGACCCATGGTGGTGAAATAGAAGGAATTAAAATGGAATGACGAACTTCATTAGGGAAGATAATATTAAGTGTCACGTAAATCGCAACTGTGATGTGTGTGTGATACGGGACAGCAAAAAGACACATATAGAATATGGGACACTGGTCAAAGTACTATTACTTATTTGCGGCTAAGCTACGGGTAGTACGATCACGATACAATGACTCTTTGGACTCTACGACCATTTACATATAAGATGTCTTGCGTACAAAGCAACGTTCGTCTTTTCTGATCTGACAGAGTTATAATTATTATCTTCATCTAAGGCGCTGCAGCTACTTGTGGGCCCTTCGGTCAAGTAAATCACTCCAGCCGTTTTTGTTTAGGGCATCTTCCATCTTCTGGTTCTTCTCGAATCATAATATAATTCGAGATTCTTTATTATTTTTTATTTATATAATAATGTTGCCCATTATGCGTCCACAGCCACTGCCTATCATGTACGATGGTTGTGTCGCATTTACAACCTTCTTCAATTTGTGGTCTTGTGATCGGTTCGGATTATGTATTTAATTGCCACCTTCTCGTGCATATTGATGAACAGCTGGATGGACCGCTTGGAATTTCTTGCGACAGTCACGAAGGGTGTTTCGGTGCAGTTGACCTGAATAAAACATTTCAGCCTTTCAGACAAACATTGAGAACAAAGGAGTGAGACATTATGTGAATATGACACGTACATAAGCAGATGTAAATGGGATTACGCATAATTTCGCCCATAATAATTTAAATAATAAAGTACAAAAAAGGGAATTGTTACTTTTTTGTGTATCAGCCATGATTTCATGTTCAATCATTTTTTTTGTCAAACAATAGTGTTTTTATAAGCCACATGTCAATTTGTCAATAATGATAGCATTTATCAAATTGACAGAGACGCTTAATGGTCAACGTTACAAGGTCATTTGAAAAGCGTTTGAAAATCCTTTTATGTCTTGTCACATTCGACGTTGACGAGTGTCGAAACACTTGTATAGACACCGTAACAATACAGACTTCAAAGCAAATGAGCCTTCCCAACCAAAACAAAAGGCTGTTCATAATAGAGGCTATGTTTTGACGTAGGTGATCTTGTGGGCTGTCCGTCTGTCATTCCGAATACGCGACGCACTCTGATTAATAGTATTACACTTGACATGCACCAGTTCTTGGATGTTTCAATGAAAGAGGTCGTCTCCTTGCGTAAGATTCCAAACATTTGTACCTTCAAGTCCGTGATGAAGATCGGTTTACTTATGCATAATTTGATTAACCTTAGCATGGTTATAATTTCATAATATTTAGCTATTTCTTTTACGACATTATCTTGAAATGATATAGAGTACTTGGAAGTATCGGCCTAATATGTTATTTTAATGATATCAATAACATTATAATGGCCTATAGCAATGCAAAGGCATACGAGTATGAAGTCATTAGAATTGTTTTCTGAATTACCATCAGGACTGTTAAATAAAACTGTATATGTTATAATATAAAATCTAAAGAACTCATAAATAACGACAATGGCTACCAAATGGATACAATCTATCCAGATCTATAAATTAGTAAAACATAGGAAGTACACAGATACTTTAATCAACTAAATATTTCTATAAATTTCTCATCGCCAATGGAATTAGTAATTTTTTATAATTAGTCGGTTTAAATTTACTACAGCTAAAAAAAATTTAATATTCTGTCAATATATATGTTTCAAGCGCTTCAATAAAACAAGAAATAAATGATCTCCTAGTTTTGTTAATATTTACCGCACTTTCTATTTATTGTTTTTGATTATAGTACATACATACAATATAAGAATACCTACTATTAGTATGTAAAATAAGAGATGACACAATATTTATCAAAAAAATCATCATCAAATGGTCGCAAATGCAAGTAGTAAATATATACGGACAAATCACACAGATTGAGCTAGCCCCAAGGTAAGTTCGAGACTTGTGTAATGGGATACTAACTCAACGATACTATATTTTATAACAAATACATATATAGATAAACATCCAAGATCCAGGCCAATCTGAAAAAGATCATTTTCCATCTTGACCTGGCCGGGGATCGAACCTGGTCACTCCGTGTCGCAGGCTGGCGTGTTGACCGCTGCGCCACAACTGTAAACATATGTATGTATGTGAAGAGCAACTCATCTATGATGCAAGTAGTCTGAAATATTATGTTGTTCGCATTGCAGATATTCTTAACTCTTATTTAGCCCCTTACTGGAACTGGTCTACTATTAATATTGTACTGTACTAAAACTTACTTACTTATTTTAAATATCCCGAATAACACAGGCTTTGTGACGTCATAATGAAAGAAAATGACAGATTATTTTATGTCTGATATAATAAAGTAAATATCCACTAAAAACATCACAAATTCATTCAATAATGTTTTAAAATTACACGGCACAAAACAGGCTCTACACATTACTATTTTATCTATTTATCAAAGTTTTAAACTGAGAATTATTTTCAACAAAATCCACATTTTAATTTAAAACGTCATTAGGCGCCATATCTCCCATAAACATTTATTGAGCGAACATGAGATTTTAAGACCATGAACAAGCTACCTAGAACGGGTTCCGAATAATATAACGATACTTTATGATCCCGTGTAAATGAAAAACCGCATAATACAGAGGGATTAGCTAACTAGGATTAATTTTACAATTTACTCAGGTTACTATAACCACAATCGCGATAATTCTATGCGGGGTAACTCTAAACTTGGAAGTATATCTATTATTTCTAAGAAGTGTTACTTTTTGTGCAGATAATAAGGTTCAAATTACATCTAAATGTGGCATTAAATTATAGCGTAGGAAGATGCATTCAATGTGGTTTGAAGTGAACAATTTGTTTGTCATTGTGGGACAGTCTACAATGGACAGAACGATGAAGACGATAATGTAATTATTAATGGATAGAACTCAGAACTGCAAATTAAACGATACATTTAAGATTTAGATTTTAAAAGATTGACAATGTTGCTTATTTTTATCTAACTGCCTTGGCAATGGCTACATATTTGAGCCGTTTGGGGTGGAGACTATGGGTCCGTGGGGCCCTTCAGCTCATAATTTATTTAAAACCATTAACAAGCGACTGGTCGAGATATCTGGTGACCATAGGGCTGGCAATTTTTTTGCACAACGCATTAGCATTGCCATCTAACGTGGCAATGCGGCCAGCCTTTTAGACACCCTACCGCAGGCAATGATCTGCGTGATTTTTTTTTTATTTATAGATAACTTTTATTTAGTGTACATATTATACAGTTATACTTAGTTCTAGTTGTTAGTTATAATAAATATACTTATTTTATATGTTCAAGTTTCTAACTGACGGACTAAGTAGACCTTGTCATTATCCGTAGTGATTTCTCGCACATGTATATCTATATATAATCCCATAGAGTATTGTTAAAGTCGGCATAATAAATAGGTAACTAAACCAATTTACCAATGTTTGGACGTTTAAGACTTTTGTAATTCTTTGTGACTTGATCGCATTACATGTAGCTAAAATAAAAGGAAGACAACGCAAGAAAAAAACCTAATTCATTCATAAATGGTTATGCCACTAAATGTTAATGTCGGTTATTGCATTAATACCTGTTATTAATAGTACTCATCAACTTTTTCGATACAAATAATACGCTTCCAATGCCAATAGTAGAATCCAAAACAGTCTACAATCATAGAGATAAGAATACGCATGTATTGTTTGTTGACAAAACTATCTTATCTAATGCAGTATAAAAAATAGTTTAAACAGAATCTCAATGTCATGATTCATGAATAGTCATTATAAATTCTCTCTCCAGGGCATTGCGATACTGACGCGTACCAGTTCCAGATAATGGAATCTCTCTTCCATTGTCATCATTCACAATGGCCTGCGAGCTGGGCCCGTAATCCCTACGTCCTATATATTCTAATGCATAGACTACTTTAAAGGCAATAAGATAACATCATGCGGAATCGAAACCTTCGAGCTACGTGATTAGATTTTATGTGCAACTTCGGAGTACTCATTTGCTTTCAACTCCTTTATTGATTTCCACGTTAGATTTAGATCACTTGGAAGCAATAAATTAACGGACGACTTATGAGCATTCTGAATGACGCACTTCTTTATTTTTCTCTTTATTTTTGCCCTCCTATTCTTAATTCACATACATGCTCTTCCATGCTGGTCTGGGAGAAAAGAAAAAACATAGAATGTACCAGCTGCTTCTCTTCCCGCGCAGATCGTAAAAGCCGATCGGGAATGGGTAAAATCTGAGGAATCGTGTTAATAGGCGATGCAACTAGCAACCCATCACTATTTCAATTCCGTTTTCCACCTAATGCCCAACATTGCCCAACACCAACATGCTAAACGTGGCTTTCAGATCTTATAGACCTAGTCTGTCTACCCTGTAAGGGAAAAAGACGTGATACTATATATATATATATATGTATGTATTTTAAATTCATTTGTCAACCACGTCATGCCATTCGGTCCATGGCCATAGGCCTTGAGAATTTACAACAAGTTTAAGTATACTTCAGTACAGAACGTTCGACAGAGGGTGTATCATAGAAACTGGCTAATATCCAACGTTCTTCTCTGTAGCTTTAACAATCGAACCGTGTCGACGAGTTTACTAATAACAGATAATAAGTGATAAATAAACGCAATAGTGTATGTAGCGTCAAAGTCACTCTCGTTCTTAGGTGCACGAAGTGGAAACTGTTAATTTCTTTTATCGCAAACTGTGATAGATAACGTACGACTCTACTACCGTAATAACATGCGTGGAAACGGTCGTGTCGTGTCTAGACGGTGAAATTATACAACACATTTATGAAACTGCTATCTGGAATATAAATCTTCTATACATATATAAAACAGTAAAATTATTTTGTCTGTACATTTCGAATTTTTGACTGAAATGGATAGAGGGACACTTAAAAAGAATAATAGAAAGCAAAAAAAATTTTTTGGAATTTCTTGTCTGTCTGTCTGTCTGTCTGTCTGTCTGTATGTATGATCACGATTATCTCCGAAAATACTGAACCGATTTACTTCAAACTTTCACCAATTGCTTCGTTTAAACTCAGTTTAACATTTAAAGTTTGTTTTATCGAAATCGGTTCATTAAAAAAAAAGTTATCGTCATTTGAATGAACTCAAGGCATGAGTTTGCCTGCAAACATATAGCAAAAATAAAATAAAATAATAAGTGACATAAGAAAATTAAAATCCAAAGTCAATTCATCATCATTATACAACAGCATTATACCTATCCATACTATCCATAGTAATCCATACTAAAAAAAAAGGAGAAGCTGACTGTCTGACTGACATATTAATGCAGGGTCTAAACTATAAGGGTTAGGAACTTGAAATTTTGCACATGGGTTCCTTTTATAACGTAGGGGAGCACAAAGAAAGGATTTTTGGAAATTCATCTCCTTAGGGGGAAAAACGGGTTGCAAAGTTAGTATGAAACTTTGTTGTTTTTGAAGTTATCCGAATGAAATTCAGCATGAAGGTTCTTTACTGAAAGGTATGAAACATGAGTAAAATATTTTTCTCAAAAATCATCCCTTAAGGGGATATAACGAGGATGCAAAGTTAGTATGAAACTTTCCGTTTTTGAAGTTATTCAATTGAAATTCAATATTAAGGTGTTTCATTGAAAATCATGAACTAATGTATTCCGGGTTCAACTAATAATTCTACTGTTCCTGAGAAATCGACACTTATGCGGGCGGAGCTGCGAGCCAAAGGCAAACCTGACTTATATATCAACGCACAGCCGAAACTACTGTGCGCAGAAACTTGAAATTTGGCACAGGGATTCTTTTTATGATGTAAATGAGCACTAAGAAAGGATTTTTAGAAAATCAAAGGGGTTGAAGTTTTATGGAATTTTCTCATTTCTGGACTTAGAAGTTTGAAAGTAGGTACGCAAGTTCTCAATTAAAATTAAAAAAGATCTGTTTAGGTGAACCAGACAACATTCTCCCTTGAAGGGGTAAATAGGGGGTAAAGTTTGTATGGAATTTTTCCATTTCTAGACTTAGAGGTATGAAAATAAGAATATACGTTCTAGGTTACAATTAAAAAAGATCTGTGTAGGTGAAATGTACAAAATTTCCCCCTTAAGGGATAAAGGGGGGGGGATTGTATGGAAATTTTCTCATTTCTGGACATAGAAGTATAAAAATAATTATATATGTTTACATTACAATTAAAAAGATCTGTGTAGTTAAAATGGTCGAAATTTCCCCTTGAAGGGGTAGAATAGGTGGGGTAAAGTTTGTATGGATTTTTTTTATTTACTTAGAAATATGACAATAAGAAGTTCTCCATTACAATAAAAAAATATCTGTGTAGGTGAAATGGGCAAAATCCCCTCCTTAAGGGCTAAAGATCTATGCAGGTGAAATGTATTAAATTCCCCCTTAAGGGGAAAAAGCAAAGGGGCAGGGGTTTGTATGGAATTTTTATCATTTCTACTGTTCCCAAGGGAACGACATTAACGCGGGCGGAGCCGCGGGCAACAGCTAGTAACAAATATGTATCTCTAACCATAATGTAAATATTGAATGTTATATATTTTAAATTGGACCTAGAACGAGTTCACAGTATAACTGAGTATAATAAACAATTCAGTTTTTTAAGTTATCGACAATGGTTGATCAGCCGATGCATTTCATTCGCATGCTGACAATACAAATGAGGGTGAGTTTAGAACAATGAGGACAACGGAGAATGTTCTCACGATGATTTCTGATGCGTAAACGGACCGACACGGTCAGTTTGCGACTGCTTCACTTGCGTCGAGGATACAAAATCAAATCACGCAACGTATAGCATTAATACAAAAGTTTACAATAACATAAGGTTTATTCTTTGAAACGTTCATAAATAAATAGAACAATGAACATCAGATTCAAACAGGCAGGCTAATGAAAATGACACATTCATATCGAATATATAATATTGTTTTTCCACTTATAGTACCTTCCACAAAGCAGTATAAGTCCAAAATTATACTATCGACATTTATATGCGATTAAAAATTCAGGTGATTATCAACCGCAAATAAAAGGTAGAAATGAAACGGAGTGGATTTTTGTGCCAATATTTAAATCAATAAAACAAAGTAGTAGGTAAGTAAAAAGAGAAACAAAGCAACGGTGTATCCGGTGGGTAAAATTGGCGGGAACTATTGTTGTATTGTCTGAGAATAAGGAGTAATTTGTAAACTGATACGGCTTGACAAATCAAATTATTAAGAAATCACAATCGTCTTCATTATCCGGGACTTAATCTTAAATTAACGATTTTATGAAAAACGCTCTCGAAATTTCAACGTTAAAATTTCCGTAAAATTAATTAGTGTTTGAAATTAATAAAATAACTATAACATTTCAACAAAACGAATCCCGACATTTACAATAAATTATATTTTAGAAACTCTAGTCTTTAAATTTTACTGAAATAAATCTGATACCAGAAATAATACTGAAAATTCTTCTTGAAGCAATAAATTATGTAGTGTAAATACGCACACGCTAGTAGATGCACTAAAACTGTTTTCACATTCTTGTATTTGAATACGAGTAGCTGTTTGAACGAATGGTCACTTTCAGTCAATAGAAGAAACTTCCTGTCTCTTCGGTGAAGTGCCAGAGCTCTATAAGGCGCATGAATTATGCATAAAGTTGTTAACTACTGCAATAGATGCACAGCTGTGTGCAGGTCTTAAGATTTAAGTCATCAATAAAATATATTTGAAAAACTTGTCAATACTAACATTTCATTCATTACATGAATTAACCTACCTCTTTCTTACCATTGAAATGGCAAAGCAAAATTTTATACTACTAAGCCATACAGATGCTCTCTGAAATAATTAGCATCACACTATACTGTTAAACACTACCGCTAGTACCTTATTCTGTGCCGGAGAAGGCGATTTATACTGAGGGCAGATGAAAGATTGAAAATATTAAATATATTCATAAAAATATTTAATTCAGGGTAAAACAATACAACAAAATACAATCTAGAAAACGTTGGTGTGACGATATAAAGAAATTCGAAAGTAAATGTTCAGATGTAGCGCAAAATAGAGAGGTATGAATGAAAACCAATGGGGGAGACTTTTGCCCAGCAATGGGACAAAATAGGTTAGACAAAAAAATAACAACATTAATATGTATAGTAATGTAATTATGGCCATTTTAATGAGCATATATACGAATAATCACAAGAGTATTCAAACTTTTTGGCAATTTTAATCATCAATACCATTTTCGTAAAAGCTTCGTGTTGATACGTAATTCCGGCTATTATTCATTAGCATGGCGTGGGATGTATGACAATAATTCTTCTGAGAACATTACGTGACTCAATCTTCAATGAACCACATGTTCAAAGGATACAACTTCATTCAGAGGCAAAGCATTGCAAAATCATAGCCATACATCACCGTCGACAGCAAAACTGAATTCTTGCAAAATCTGGAAATGGAAACCAGACGCAAATGTCAGCAAGATCCTGACAATTGTGATTGAAATGCTTTTATCGCGATATCTTAATCTGTAAATGGTCAAAGGGCTAACTGATTATGATCATAGAATACTGATGATATTGAAATTTATTATTGGGAAACTATCACTGCTAACAGATAGTATATTATTAGAAATCTGAGAGTGATTTACAGCATGGCAGACAACCAACAGTTTATATTATTTTAGCTAAGCCATTATACCTTCTTATTTTAGAACAACTTCAACTCAACAGAATACAAACAAATGTGTGGTTGTATTTAGAGTAAGTTAAAATATCATCTTGAAACTTACGCAGTTTGCTCATCTGTCCACCGATACACGACAAATAAACAAAGTTTGCTTTAAACAAATTTATTTTTGAAAATACGTCATGTTTTTACTCAAACAAGAAGTCCGTGTAGGTTTCAATTTATTTGTGCAACGTTGTATAATTCACATAAGAGTGTTGTTCGAAATTGTTATCAATTTTCCAATAACTGGTCTTCGGGAACAGCTACTTTTACGGCCAGTTTCACAAAAGTTAACGGCACCTTAAGTGTGTATTTTTCCGTATTGCCTGAGAACAGTGCGTTAAATCGACTCCACGGCTCCACGTTCATTACTGAGCCGGTCACTTGCTGTTTTCTTGTTATAAAAACAACCCAAATACTTATTTTTATATCTGACTGCAGTCTTGTAACGATTGTCCGATTAATTCACAACTTAAATACAAAGTCTATTGTCTCGTGCATTTTTATAGAAAAGCGCAATTAATCATCATTATTGCCGACATATTTTGAAACAGCTATTCAAGAATTCATGAGAATTGTAGATACTGGTAGTACTGTTTCACAGAGATAAAGTTTGCCCCAAAGTAAGTTCGACACTTGCTTACTTAACGAAAATATATATAAGTATAAATACATTATATAAACGAGTAAAACGCTGTTCCAGGTGTCGAATGGCTGACAGTGACAACTATTTTGACCAAAAATTAAACATTGCTATTCAACATGGTAATGCTGCCAGTCTTCTGAGCAGCATTACTGCAGGCAATGACATGCGTGTCATTTTTTATTTATAGGTAGGTTTTTATTTATAAGAAGTTTTATTTTAGTAAGGATTAATTGTTGTAAGTATATATATTTTTTTAAAGACCCAGGTCAATCTGAAAAAGTTCATTTTCCATCTTGACCTGACCGGCGATCGAACCCGGAACCTACGGTGTGGCAGCCTGGCATGATGGCTACAGAGATCGTCTAATATAAATATACTAAAGCGACTCGCCCCAGCTTCGCACGGGTGCAATGTATATATTAATATGGGTCAGTAAATTATACATATATACCTTCCTCTTGAATCACTATCTATTGCTGAAAACTGCATTAAAATCCGTTAAGTAGTTTAAAAGATCTAAGCGAACAGAGCAGAAGCGACTTCATCTTATACTATGTAAAGAATGTTTACTAGCTGTCGCGGCTCTACTCACGTTAATTTTGATCCCGCAGGAACAGTGATTTTTTTCTGGGATGAAACGTAGCCTATGCGTTTATCCAATCAACCTATCTGTGTGCAAAATTTCGTCGAAATCGTTCAGCCGTTTTGGCGTGATTGAGAACAAAAATCCATACATCCAACCGCACATACTCACAATCTTCGCGTTTATTATATTAGTAAGGATTTTGATTCTAATAGGATAATTATAATAGGATAAGAGTTATGCCTCTGTCTAACACTTGTTCACAGGGAAATGTATTTTCATACACGCTGGAGTTAGATTTATGGTGCCATTCCGTTGAATTTACGCGTGTTCGACTCGAGTAAATAAGCGTACAGTTGAGAGCTTCTATGTGTCGAATTTTGTAACCAACCTATAGTCGTTTTGTTGCGTTACCCAGTTTTCAGAATGCGAGCCACGTTCTACACTATTTATTCTCTGAACTGTCCGCTGTTGACGGTTCTTTTATTATAGCTATAAAGCGATGGTAAGCCAGGGATTTTGCCTGATTTATCGCCTAATATTTATTTTTCACGGTTTACTTGCGACTCTGTAAATAGGACACTGGTTTACTGTTGTACTATGGTTTCTATTTAATGGCAGGCAAAGCGACCTGGTCAGGGGTGTCATCCTTCTCTGTTTGGCCGGTGGTTGCAGGTATGGCATCGCGAGTACACGCGCCCGGCCTTCTCGAGCTGCTATTTGCTCTTTTCCCATTCATTCGAAAGATGAGTATCCCAATACCTTCATTCCCTTCCTAAATTCAACAAATTCCTTTCCTTTCCAGCTTATAAATGCTTTGGATGGGTAGCAGCGTCGGAAGCACAAGAAGCCAAAGAAACTGCACTCGCCAATCCGCCTGCCAAACGTGGTGTGGCAATACCCTCCCATGGAACGAAGAATCCTTGGGTGAGGTCTTTGTCCAGCAGTGAAATACTTACAACGGTAATGATGATGATGATTAAAGCGGCCAAATGTGACCCAGATATTAACTACGGCTATTATAAATCATTATTATAAACACGCTATGTATGATAGCGGGGTTTGCAACTTTTATGCACCATTATGTTTGTTGAATAGGTAATAGAAACTTTATGGTCGCCAGTGTTCCTGTTGTAAAGCTAAGGAAAAATCTGTGTCAGGAGGAAGGCGTAAAATATTGTCTTCGCTATAAAATCTAATCATAAATTGAGAGGATAAAATAATAAAACACAATGTAGCTTGTAAATTAAAATATCTTGTTAAAATATATATACATACCATACTGACGAGATGGACGCGGCAATACGTTAGACACGAATGGCAATATCTCCAATCGTATCGCACATATTGCGGTGTCCCTTTCGTCAGTGTTTGAATTGAGGATAGTATAATAGACGCCATATACAGACAAAAATAATTCCTTCTCAAACATGTTTGGAAATCAGAAAATTCATTTGACAACTTTTTTTGAGATAAATCGACATTTTTGTACTGGCCAAATACACGCAAGCGAAGTATGTATGAAAATATCGGTCGTGTCTTAAGGGGGTATTAGGTATACCATCCTGAATCGCATCCTAAATCAGATCCGATAAGGGGGACGCCGCTATACGTGCGATACGATTGAAGATATCTCGTATAGCGGCGTGTCTAACGTATAGAGGCGTCCGTCCCATCGGATCCTAAATTCAGGAGGGTCTTTAGCGGCCAGCAAAGTTACTCTGAAAACCATATTGACCTAGCGGGGCCCTTCTTCCTATTGAAATATGATGAGTATAGATCGTTAATACCTTGTTGAAAGACTATAACGTCTATTGAAATCATTTGTACCACACAGATTTTTGAGTAAATTCGATATTTCCAAAACCTCGATAAGCGAGGCCCTCCGTAGATCTTATTTCTAATTGCATTTCATCTTAGTATCCTAAGCTTTCTTTTTATTTTGATAATTACTTTCCACGTAACTGCTATAGTTTTTATAAAAAATCAAGACAAGTAGGACATCCATCTGGCAAGACCCTCCCTGGAATCGCATCCAACAGTCGTGTTGTATTTTTTTACGGTTAGTACTTTCCAAAATCAATAACATTTTGACAATACTTCTGCTCCTATGTCTTAAAAAAGAAATATAAAAATAATATTAACAAAAAAAGAAAGATGCCCACTAAACGGCACGACTTAGAATCAAATTAATGGATGTAAATACTAATCCAAATATATTTTAAGTCAAGTGTAAATTAGAAATTTACACAAACTCGGATATTTTCTGGAAAAGACATACATACAGAATAAAATCTTCAATTTAGTTTTAGTATCATGTGTAGAGCTTATAAACACGTTATCTCTGAAAACAAAGTAACTTACTCCATAACCAAGCCTTAGAGTTCTCAGCTTTGATCCCATAGGCAAAGTTGTTCATGTCGACGGGCTGAATCACTCCTTCGGATCGGACAGGGTTTTCTTTACATATTGGATACAACAGTCATCACAAACGAGTATTGTAGGTACTGCGGGTAGGTCAGATACAGTAATGATTGTAAATCATATTGATAAATAATTACAAAGACCAATGACAAGACGAGTGCTGTCAATACGTCGACACGTTCAATCAACACCTACCACGGTGAGTTGGGCTCCGTATTCAATGTTTCGGTGGGCGTGCCCAAGGCATGGTTATATTGTGTTGTCACAGTGCAGCACCTGGTCTACTTAAACTTGTTGTATAACAGAAAGAGAAATATCTATTGATGCAAACAGTCTGGTTTTTTTTCTTTAAATGACTATGTATCTAGTTCCAAGTGAGCTTTTGCTACTTTACCAGGCGTTTGAGGCGAGGGCAGAGTGCCAACATACAGAAAAATTATGTCCTTTTTCTATTTTGAAAACAGGTTGCTTTTTGAATAATCATTTTAAATTCAGATTGTAATAAATTTTAAGGGTTCCGTACCTCAAAAGGAAAAAAAAAACGGAACCCTTATAGGATCACTGTGTTGACCGTCTGTCTGTCTGTCAAGACCGTTTTATCAGGAACGCGTGGAGGTATCAAGCTGAAATTCATATCAAATATTCAGTTCTACTGTCCCTTGGAGCTGTGAAAAAATTTATTTATTTATTTCCAACTCACAACTCACATTCCAAATCAAACTTCTAAGCCAACGCAATCAAAAGATACAGCAGTTTATTCCGCACATTTTCGACATTCGCAAGGAAATCAAAACCTACACGGTATTTCCCGTGGACTCAGAATCTTGAAATTTGGTACGAAGCAACGTCATAAAGCACAAATAAAGCGAAAATTGCGAAAAGCATTATAAATTAGTTGCATCATATAATCAAAATATTTTTAATAATTTGAAACTTATTATAGATACGGAACCCTTGGTGCGCGAGCCCGACTCGCATGTGGCAGTTTTTTTTTTCACTATCCGCAGAAGTATCAAGCGCCACAATTTTTTAAATCTATGTGCTTATCCTTCTCTGGTAAAGTTTAGTAAGGTAATAAAAGCTTAACCTAGTTATTATTCTTCATGAGAATACCCAAAAAACCACGTATTATTTAGAAGCACTCTAGTATTTTTTTTTGTTTTTAAACTTTTAAATAAATAATTAATATATGCCGCAGTTTAACTTTTACTATCAGGTAGCAATAATAATCATAACTGATTTTTTCTCAAATATACCATCACCATCATCATCAGGTCTTTTTAGTCTCCACTGCAGGAGCATGACCCTCTCTGTACTACTGGAGCCATACTTGGCCAGAGCAGACAGTGGATTTGGCCTACACTCTTCTCGCTGGCCAGACGGATTGGAGAGGTTTCATTGATGTTTATGAGCTTTGTTTAGACTTTATTTCCTAAGTCGCCTCTTACGACATCCACGGGAAGACTTGGAGTGATCCTATTCTACTCTGCCGGATACCATCACCACCTCAATCTTTAATATTAATAGACATAATCCCGAAGACTGACTTTAAAGACTTTTAGAAGCACTTAACATTTTACTAAATGAGGAACAATAAAAACGAATCTGGGGCACAAATATTACTTTTGGGAACGAGTTACAAATATACGTGCACTTTGCTGTGGCATCGTAATTTACTGTTATGATTTAGCGAAGCATATAACGATATACTTTAGGTCACTCCGAATAGGTCACTATATGACCTGGATGATGCTAGGGAACCAATAAATAAGGTTCTTCAATTGGTGCCCTGAGAATATTACACTGCCCGATCCGATCATCATCATCATTTCGAGTAGGGTCAATCGACCATGCACACCCTGGTGTCAGAGTTATTCGGAACCGCCTCTCGGCCTTTGACGTGGTTCCTTAAACGACTGCCGGATGGCAGCCGGGACCACCGGCTTAATGTGCCTTCCGAAGCACGGAATCATCTTTATTATCAGACAATCAGGTGATTCAAGCCTGCAATGTCCTAACCAAACTGGAAACAACTAAACAAAGTATGTTTACGGTGGGAATCGAACCCACGACCCCCGGGTCAACATGCAAATGCCTTAACCACTGGACCACGGAGGTTATTCGACTAATCCGATAATAGATATAAACGAAAAAAGCATCAACCATTTTTTTTAAGTTAAACACAAAAATAATGGTAAATTATCAATTAGGAGTATATTTTATTCTTCAACTAGTTGTCCCCCGCGATGACGATTAGTTCAGTAGATAATGCGTGAAGGCGTAACAAATAAACAAACAAACTTACTTTCGCATATATAATATTAAGTACGGATAAGGACTTTTTGCCGTGTGGTTTCCGGCAGAGTAGAATAAGACCACTTCAAGTCTTCTCATTGAGGTCGTAGGAGGCGACTTAAGCAATATAAGCTAAACAAAACTCATAAACATCAATGAAACCTCTCCAACCTCTGTTTGCTCTGGCCAAGTATGGCTCCGGTAGTATAGAGAGGGTCATGCTCCTGCAGTGGAGACTAAAAAGACCTGATGATGATGATGAAGGATAAGGATAATGAATTATATCTCATTATGCTTACATTTCCTTTATCAGAATGGTTTTATGAGGGAGAACCAATAACAGGCTTAGATCGGTTAGGTACTTACTACGGATAACGTTATCGTAAAATTATTTCTTTGACGAATCAATCCGTAGAAGATATCATATTTATCAATTATTGATTATACCGCACCACTAAAAATAAAGATGCCGGTATAGTGGGAGTGCCCTAATTTTAGATGTGATCGACTTCCGTGGGTGGTTATCTAATAGGGCAGCGGTTGATCGAAATAAAATCTTAAGATAAAACAAATCGTAAAGATATCGATATCGATAAACGATCCATTCATAAAGCTATTGGAACAATAACAATCTTATCAGTTGTTGTATTGTAATAATTGGCCAATAGGTCAACGCACGTTCGACAACTAGTCTGGGACTAAACATATTAATAATTTGTTTGGCGATAGATGTGATAGATAATAAAAAAAATCATAAGCTAAACAGATATTTAAGATATTATTAAATTTTATTGCATGTGTATAATTAGCGATGAATAAATGATAGCGACAGGTATCATAATGCTGTTCTTTATAGTCATTCTAAGTTTAAGACATTAAAAAAATATATTTTTATATTTTCGCGCTACATATTTACTAAATGCATTAATGGACCTTGCACCGGCCTGGATGATTCATCCAGTGACCATGGCCGAAACTAGTCGAAACGTCTGGAGAAAAACGGTATGTTCGCGCTAATTCCTGTTAATGCATTTAAAACATTCGTCTAACCAATCAAATCTTCTTCGTAGGTATCCGAAGTAGGAAAATAGGACAACAGAAAACTGAACAAACAAAATTGACTACTTTTCATTTTAAAAATTGTATGTATTGTATAGTAGCTTTCAGGTTCATTTTAATATTGATCAAGATATTTTTTCTGGTATTTTCTTTTTCTTATTTTTTTTCTGAGGCTTCAGTACACTTGGTGTGGCTCTGCCAGCCTCATGGGGGACCTCTAATATAAAATTTATCTAAGATTCACTAGAAACCTCCATAAGAGGTATACTGATTGTGCTGAAGTGACAATGGACTGCTTAACGCTACGTTCAGCATTCCATTCTCTATAGTTACCCCAGCCAAGAATCTGTCTCACAGGGCAGTGTACTGACCACATTCCAACAAGACGTGTAACAAGTCTTCCTCCTTTTGACAAAAACTACATAGGTCTGATTGGATCACACGCATCAATAACAAAAATTTGTTAACTGGAACATGGTCAGACCTCACCTTGAATGTATTTTATTTGAAATGCATCGTCCAAAATGAATCTTAAACCACAGATGTATATATATCCATAAATATATTTTCGGATAGGTATATCATTTCACATCTAAAACGATTGACAAATCGGTCCATAATAGTTGTTCACTGCTATTCGTCAATAGGGAGTTATTATTCAAATGCAGGCTTATTACACTTTAATTACAGTTAATATTTGCAATTATTCAAGCGAAGCCTTGAACAGTAAAACTACAGGTGTGACGTCACGTCAGAACTATTAAAGTTTGCTATAAAAATACGTTTTGTTTGTGACCCCTCGAAGTAATCACTGATTGTTGGGTCCGTGATGTAATAAACATAAAACTATTGTATTCTACAATAAGATTTTATTATCTATATATTATGTTTTGTTTTTAATTACGAAATGTTTTTGAACAAACAAATGAAAGATTAATATGATAACGTGCTTTCCGTGGTAAAATGTTTTTAATAAACTGATTTTCTATATATCCTTGACGGGAATAGTAGTTGTTTTTGTCCTGTGGCTAATAATAAAGGCAGAAACAAGATAAAAAGGACGAAGCGGGCAATGTCTACAACGCATGACTTTGTTTATATCAACATTCATCTAGAGTAATATTATAAAAGGTTAGAAAGATTTGAATATTATAAAAGAAATTATTGGTAAAAGTATTCTTTTACCAATAAAAAGCTATATTACCGAATAAGATAGGCTATATTTTATTTTTATAAAAATTAGGAGTTTCTCTATCATCTAAGCGTGTTCCCGGTTACATCCTCATCTGAGATGCTGCGAATCTCGGGTTCTGGGGTCCGGGTCCCTCGGGTCGCGCAAAGTCGCGGACGAAGTCGCAGGAAACAATAATAGTAGTAGTATAGTATACCATAATTTCTTTAACCATTATTAAATGTTTATTAACATTATTTATGAACTGAATAACAACTGGCGTGAGGAATCACTGATTATGTAAGTTATTTATATGAGGATTCCGTAACAGTTTATCTCTTAAAAATAGTAAAGGAAAGGTACAAAGGTTGTTGTTAACTACCTCAGAATGCATTGTGAATGTCTAGACTGACAGGTATTCAGCTTGGTGCCAACAGCCACCGAAATTGGCTCACGTCGGCAAATACCTGTAGCGATGAACCGGTCATGCATTTCACTGCACTTCTTTTGGCTTTTATTAACACAGTTAAGATTATTACAGGAGTTATTTCATTATTTTTTCCTGTCACGTTTTTTAATCCTCTTCGTGTCCTCAGATACAGTATGTATATATTTATTTATTTATTGGTATTTATGAGTGTGTACTTTAGGTGCGAAAGACGAAGTTGCGAAGTATTATGTTCATAATTCAGTTTTTCTTTTTGATTTCGTAAATTTTGCGCCGTATCTCGCATTTTCTTATCATTCTACAACCCTCAGGTTGCCCGAGATAAATTGCATCTGGCGATGAGGCCGCCTTTTGTTTTTCTATAATCAGTTTTTTTTTTTTTATTTGTGTTTAATAATGCAATAAAGTGTTAAATAAATAAATAAATAAAATATTTATTTAATTTATTGGTCTGACTCAAGCTGCTTATAGAAATATGTGTGAAATATAAACAAATGAAGCCATAAGGTTGGGAAAAATGATGTTCACTTCAAATATAATGAAAGATTACATTTTTACACGACTAATTGTATAAAATTTAAATGGACCATGAATAAATCGCACAAATAAATCTTGGAATAGAGCCAATAACTTAGATGACGAATAGCTGAACGGGATGTGGATTTGTGAACGATTGTCATTATAAAATCAATTAGATTTAATTGATTTAGAATGACTATTGTTTATACAATATATACAATCCTACATTACATAGTATGCATGCTACTAGTCAATCGAAGAACTACATTACATAACTATTGTATTTTTGTTAGTATTTCAAGATTTAAAAAAATATTAATAAACATTATTCAAGAATGTAAAGAACGCACCCATACGCGTCGCGGCGGTATAATTAAAATTTCGAGAACACGACCAAAAGGTCACGTGGTCCGCGCTCGGCCAATAGGAGCGCGGCCCGCTATAAAATTTTTCTTAACGAAGGGAGATGTTTTTTTTCGTCTCGAGAGATATAGTTCAACCCGGGACTCTTGTGTTTAAATAAATTAATGTTTGTCACCTTTTGTAAGAGTGTTGTATAAAGTTTCGTGAGTTCGATTCAGAAATATAGTAATTATATACCTACGTACGTGAGACTTTCATTTTATACGTGTATATCCATTACAAGAACAATTTCTGTCTGTGGTTTCGTTGACGTATACTTCGTGCGTTCAGTCAAGATCAAGACAAGATACTACTTCTAAGTCTACAAGACTAAAAGCTTATTTTAGTAAAGATTCCAACAGCTTATGACTTTTTTATACTTTATTTAAATCGATTCTTTGGGTTTGTGTGATTGAACACGAGCATCCATACGACCAAATGTTTCATGATATTAAAAAAGTGAGTGATCACTATATAATACTATTTTATGTAAAAAAATTGACTACAATCAAACTATTGAATCGATTGTGATAAAATTTTAATGGGAAAGAATACCCTTTTATACAAAAAAAAAATAATTAAATCAGTCATAAATAACGGAGTTCTGAGGTAACAAACATTGAAACAAAAATATTGAAATATCAGATGGTTAATATTAAGTGTGTTTTTTTCTCTAACAGCTAAATAAAAAGAAACAAAACGGTTAAATTCACACAGGAAAGGGACACAGACAGCAGGAAAAAAGATTACATGACCGTCAATGATTTTAATGAAATACTTAGTAAAAGAAAAGAAAAAATCAATATATAAAGGCGAAAATATAAACATTGAGGTGACCGTAGCAAAATGCAGAACTGTTCTGAGTCAATGAAGAGTAATTAATAGGTGATGTAAATTATACATCTAACAATATTCGTATTATGATCAATGATTATGAATGACATAATAACGAAAACAAGATTATAATCTGTATGGAGATCATTGTGAGTCACTGGCACATGTCAAGGCATGTTCGGATGACTAATGAAACTTAGGAATAGTAACTTGACGGATGATGACGCATGCGTAAAAGAAAATAATCTAGATTGGTATTTACATGTGAATTATAAGCTATTATTAAGTGGTTTAAAAACAGAAGGAGTAATAAAATCGGCAGGATCAGAGGAAAATTAGCGAAATATCTATTGAACTACGTGAGGAAATAAGGAGTTGAATCCGTCGGTCTTGGCTGTCATTATAAATAAAGTGGCTATGTTAAAGATAAAGACATAGTTTGAATAATCTGACTTAAATGTTGGCCACCAACGTAATAAAACGAACTAAAGAAATAAAACAAAAATAACAACAATTAAGATAATTGTTTTTGATTGTGCAGTATAGCTAATATGGATGTAAAAAAGCTAAGTGCAATCGCTGAATAAAAATTGCATAATATTTATGCCACACAGCTGTTGGTTCGTATTTGCATTCATAACGCATAACTAAGAGGTATCCGACAGGACAATCTAAGGATGTATGCGTAACGCCTTTACATTGTCCTAGATGTTCACCATGTAAGTCAACATAAGAGTAACAATTTAAAGTTGATATAACTAATCTACCCTATCCAATAATATTATGAAAATCCAGTAATACACAGCATTTGTAGTTTCCATAAACAGTTAAAATAGGCTAGTTTCCTAAAAAATACAATTAGTCCGTCTTATAGATTATCGAAAAATATTAGATACGTATTTTTTTCTTTTTTCAATCAAACAGAAATTGATAAAGATATATCCCGTTAAAGTTCCGCGTGACGTCACCATCCGGTACACTTTTTACCGGCCTGTTGCGTCATGAACCCCCACTCTTGAACTTTGATGCGCTTTATCTTTATCAAGTATTGTTTGATTGAAAAAATAAAAAATACGTATCTAATATTTTTCGATAATCTATAAGACGGACTTATTGTGTTTTTTTTAGGAAACAAGCCTATTGAATAATTGACATGTCTCGGTAACGAAATACGCAATAACAACAATCTGGCGAAATATAACAATAAATGTAATAAAGTTAAATTATTTAAAACTAGCTTTCGCCCGCGGCTCCGCCCGTGTTAATGTCGATCCCTCGGAAACAGTAATTTTTTTCGAGATAAAATGTACCATAAGTCCTTCTCCGTACCTGGGATACGACGTGTATGTTAAATTTCATGATGATCGGTTTAGTAGTAAGGCGTATTTTTCGCATTTACAATATTAGTTAGGATAAAAGGCAAATAATACAGGAATAATGTAAAACTCAGAACACAAAAAAAACTGTCTTGGATTGAATCCAACATGTGCTAGTTCAATGGTATTAACATTACCACCCACCATGTTCACGTAACTAAAGAACAACCTGTGGAGCAAATATGCTAAAGAATCATTAAATTCAATGCTTAAAAGTCACTCACTACTTATCCATTCGCCATACTACACCGGTCACGTGTCTTACCTGAAAACAAAACAAACGATTATTATGCATAAAGTGTTAAGTAATTCTATATTATTAAAACATTTATCGTTTAAGGCGATTAAGATTATATAAATTTACTGCAAATGACACACCATCTTTAAGTAAATGGGATTATAGTATTTAATAGTCATTTATATAAATAAATAGTCTGCAAAAACAAATTACTACGTCATCGCACTTTATCAAGAGACGTAATAATGGAAAACATAGCAAGCCAGTCAGTACTTTTTTTTGAATTTTTTTTTTATTTTATACAAATCTAGCGGCTTCGCCCCGGCTTCGCACGGATAGATATAGGTATCCTTATCCTTACTTATATTATAAATGCGAAAGTGAGTTAGTTTGTTACCCTTTCACGCCGTAACTACTGAACCGATCATCATAAAATTTTGCATACAAATTCTCTGGAGTACGGAGAAGGACATAGACTACTACTTTTATCCCGGGAAAAAGAACTATTCCCGAGGGATCGAAATTGACGCGGGCGGAGCCGCGGGCGAAAGTTTTTTATTTTTATTTTAAACTAGCTTTCGCCCGCGGCTCCGCTCGCGTCAATATCGCTTCCTTTGGGAATAGTACTTTTTCCCGGGATAAAAGGTAGCCTATGTCCTTCTCCGTACTCCAGAGAACTTGTATGCAAAATTTCATGATGATCGGTTAAGTAGTTACAACGTGAAAGCGTAACAAACAAACAAACAAACAAACAAACTCACTTTCGCATTTATAATATTAGTTAGGATTAGGATTAGGATAGCCTAACGAAGCATTCTTAGAATGTATCTGTTTTCTTTTCAAAAATACAATCGCGAAAACATCAGAAACTATTACAAGACATAGTAAAAGTTCGACACAAAAAACTAAGCAATCGTTATTGTATAGCCAGTGTACATTCACACAGGTTCCGTTTGAATATCACTCAGCAACTGCACTTTGCGTGCTAACATTCAATGTATTTACTGTTATGTAAGGAATACAATGACATAAAACTTACAAGTCGTAAAACACCTATATTACGCATTTGCAGGCAGCATTTACACCTTTCAAAATGAAATTGTTCAAAATGTAGGACTCGCGAGGTGTATTTCTCACACGAGTCGCTACTTTAAAAGTAAAATGTATTTTAACCTCTCCGGACTGGATTTTGAGACCCGCTACTTTTAAAGTAAAATGTATTTTAAGGTCTCAGGATCTGGATTATGACAAAAATTTCTCTAGAGACTCGGCGAGCATCTTATGATGCTCATCAGTTTTTGAGATACCTTATAGATCATTGGACGATGCGACTTCCATCAGTATTGTTCTTAGCCTTAGAGCAACGCAACTTCAGCTCAACTGAAGCAAGGCATCTTCGTCTTTAAGTTCTTTCTATACGATACCTTTTAAAGTTACAATTCAAAGTCACATATTTAAATCTCTTATAATTTTCGTACTTAACGAATTCAATAATAGCTAAGTATTATGATTATGACAGTATACTTACTTAAAATCTCAACAAAAACGACTAACTTCATTTACGTACGAAGTTAGTCGTTTTTTCTGTAACCCGCAATTCGCATATTAATAAAATAAATAACTCGCGTTAGTTTTGAAAAAAATTGGTTGTCTGTAACGTCGGGTTACAGACGATAATGTACGTGATAAATGTGGAAGAGAGATACATGAGTCACAAGCCGAACGCTAAGGCCGACTCTCGCTTGCACACGGAACGTGATACTTTATCGTGCGTGCGGCCGGCATTCATTGATTTATATGACGTTATCGTCAAAAATCCAAGATGTTTTAATGAAATGGTTCTAAACGTCAAATGTTTACAATTTGCTTTCGAATGGTCGCAACCATAGATTTATTATCTCTATGGTCGCAACATTGTATCGACGGAGATGATATTTGGTTTAGGTAGTTGGCACATGTGACGCAACGCACTAGCATTTGTCTGACAATATCTATATGTGTCTGAGATTTCACTGCTTCCGTTAGGAAAGATTTACATAACGAAAATAAAGATAATATTTATAATGGAACGATTGACGACAAAATTTAACAATACAATCTAACACTAGAATGAGGGGATATCAGAGTAAGTATACTTATACTACTAGTAAAAAACACAACATTAAAATGTATATAAAGATACAAAAGTATTTGGGAGAATGGCAATTGTATGGAAATGACGAATATTTTTTCGCTTCCAGAATTGGTCCCATAGAAAAAAGTTGTTCACTTTGACGGGCTGAGTCACCCCTACAAGGGAATGTCGTGGTTAATATACACATCTTATGTAACTAGCAATGCGTATAATCCGTTATTGTATACAGTGCGCCTGACATTGTCATTCTATCAATTTGTATACATTGCCTTAATTATACTCATTGACGACATACATATGTATTTATAATGATGATCTATCTGCAACCACCCGAAAGGATGGAATTTGGTATGTACAAGATTTCCTGGTTAAAAATCAATCTAGCTAGGTTTCATCCCTGAGGAGCAGAATTCCGCGAAGAACCGAGCGAAGATCGATTGCTCAGGTACGAGTACTTACTACGAATTATATGATCTGTGATAATTAAAATATTATGAATTATAATATTAAATAAAGATAAAATATTTACAGGTCAAATGCCATTCGTTATTTAGCAATAAGCCGAAGCAATAAGCCCACAGAGATTCATATCTGTCACTTATTTTAAGACAATTATACATAAATTAAGCTGGTGCCACGCGACCGTAAAACGTCGCTACTGCGCAAGCCATCCATTAGGCTGCGCAGAACCATTAGGCGATTAGGAAAATTGAAAAGTCTTAATAATTTCAAATTTATATTTTTATAAAAAAATAAGCAATGGGAATACCTCCGAGATGTAAATATAAATATTGTCATGCGAGAATTATTGTTTTAGACGTATAAATTACAAAGTTTTCGAAGAAAAATGTCACAAGATATCAATACATAATATCATTTTTAAATATCATATGTATCTATTTCAAAATCCAACAATCCATCTTGTTCACGGATCGACCTAAATTAAACAAATACTTTTAATGTATTGAATTAATTCAGCGCATAGTACTAGTGATTTGAAAACACGTAAATATTCACAATTTCGTGCAGCACCGTCTTAACGTGAAATGTACCAAGTTTATTTAACACAGTCTGATGGAATGTTATGCCGTCTAGCCATAATGTGCATACCAGACCACTGATTGCATATTTTACCTTACTAGACTGAATGATTTGCTGTTATTAAATACAACTGTCTCAATTACCACCTTTTTAAGAGAACGAGCTATATCGACATGCAATTCTAATAATAAGAATTATGTGCGGTAAATAATACTTAGAAGCAGTAGCTGGGAATATTCCGCAAGTTTTTTGAGAATTTAATTGGATAGGATAAGAAGTGCCGAAAAAGATGCAGGTAATAAAAAAACCGGCCAAGTGCGAGTCGGACTCGCGCACGAAGCGTTCCGCACCGTTATCTATAAAAACGGCAAAAAATCATGCCTGTTGTATGGGAGCCCCCTTAAATATTAATTTTATTTCTATTACTATAATTTTTTTTGTTTCAAATTTAATATATAACTAAATATTCTGAGAATATTTCAAGCGTCTACCTGTTGCCGTTATCAATATCGAGCAAAAACAAGCAAAAAAAATCACGTTTGTTGTATGGGAGCCCCCTTAAATATTTGTTTTTTTTTAGTATTTGTTGTTATAGCGGCAACAGAAATACATCATCTGTGAAAATTTTAACTGTCTAGCTATCATGGTTCATGAGATACAGCCTGGTGACAGACGGACAGACAGACAGACAGACAGACAGACGGACAGCGGAGCGAAATTAATTGGGTCCCGTTTTTACCCTTGGGTACGGAACCCTAAAAATTACAAATTCTAGTATAGTAAAATATGAAAGTATATGTGGATTTGACATAAAAACGGACGAGAAGAAGTTAAACATTAATTTAACAATTATCTTCACTACGGGACTCACCGCAATCAAAGACAATATAATACTAACCACAATTGAATTTGAGTTTCGTCTACGAAACTCAAATTCAATCGTGGTAAGTACTACAGTAAATGTAACCCCAAAAGCTTAAAAATCATATATAGTCACTCAACCATTAGATGATGTTACTACTGAATCGAAATTTATGACCCCTACATACGTACTATACTTTACATTGATTTTATTTTCATGAATTCTCCCAGACAGACGGCAGCTTCTCTCAGCTAACGTCTGTCTTTTGGCACCAATCTGGTGTTGTACACGATAACAACGAAATAATAAGTAAAACTCAAGACGCTCTGGTTAATCGCTCTGTTTGTGACGAGCATTCCTGCCGACGTGACGTTTCGTCACTTAAATGAAATCTTCAAAACGCATGCCAAGAGTTAGTTGCAGGCATTTGTTTGAGCAAATAACGTTGGTTGAATAGAGACCATCTGTTAACGGAATGAGAAGCATTTATTTTGATTTTATAAGATAAATTCAGTTATAGTACATAGGTACCTATTATACTCGTAGAAAGTATAAATAAAATTTTTGAAATCATGAAATAAAAGAATACTTGTATAGGTCTTAAAATATTTATCTGACAAGATTTGAATTTTTTTTTTAAGAAAACCTAGTTCTAAATAATGAATATTTCAATATTTCATATAAAAAAAACAACTTCAATCAAACTATTGAACATATTGTGATGGATGAAATTTAAATGAGTCCAATTTAAAAGCAAACCCTTTCAAACAGATAAAGAATTTTTTAAATCGGTTCAGTTCTGAGCTTCAAACATTAAGAAAAATACAACTGAATTGATAACCTCCTTTTTTAAGTCGGTTAAAAATAAGTTTACAAATATAAAACATCACCGTAGTATTTTGTTTTAAACATAAAAATCGACATATAATTAACCAAAATTTTCAGTACCTATGCCTATTATGCTCTGGCCAAGTATGGCCCTAGTAGTACAGAGAGGGTCGTGCTCCTGTAGTGGAGACTAAAAAGGACCTGATGATGATGATAATGATGATGCCTATTAACTTAGTTCACAAAAAGTAGTTACTTTTTTGGGAACTAAGTAAATAGGCATGAGGCATACACTGTTGCAATTTGCAGACAATGTATGCAATAGCTAACCCAATGAATTTACATTTGATTAAATCAAACCTTATCAAGCTCTTGTGATTGAACAAAACATTGACATAGCAATAGATCTATTTACCTACAATTAAACTTTTGGTCTAAATCTAAATAAAGGGTTATTCACTTACTAACAATACGAAGTCTGGTAAATTGAAATAAAACCGAGCAAGTTCGAGTCGCAATCGCACACGTAAGGTTCTGTACCACCACAATATTACACTTCAAAAAACGCTCGAAAACAAGTCCTTTGTATGGAACTCTAATATTTGTCTTATTTCAATTTTATAATTTGCTGTTATATCAGCAATAGAAATACACATTCTGGATTAATTTCATATCTCTCCCTATTACGGTTCATTCGATAGAGCCCTGTGACAAACGGACGGACAGCGAATGCTTAGTAATAGGGTTCCGTTTTTACCTTTTAGAAACGGTACCCTGAAAACTAAAATAAATTGCCTAATAAATACCAGAACGCGCTTCTGCGTAATCTACGTTAGTCTATTAGTTATTCAGTGGTAATCGTCAAATGGTTTCTGTTTGGTATTTCAACGAACTTTATTAATTAGCGGATTTTTGTGTGTGTTTGTGAGTTGATTACCCATGATTCCACAGGATATGTACTTATAATCAAATATGTCACAAATATATTCCTCCATCGGACTACGAGGCGCAGACAGAAATTTCACCCTTTTATCGTTGGAATACCAAAGAGTCGAACTAAACGCTTTGACAGTTCCTTTTTGGTTCGAGTAGCTAAGGTGTGGAATGAACTGCCTGCGTCTATATTCCCAAACAAGTACAGTCCCGGGACATTCAAAAGTAGAATAAATGGGTATCTCTTGGATAGGCATGTAACATCCTCGTCTTCATCGTCACTTACCATCAGGTGAGATGGGAGACAAATGCCTAATTCAATAATTAGTAAAAAAAAAAAATGTCCATCTATCCCAATCTCGAATATGATGTCTTCACCTTATCGACCGTGCTTTTTAATAAACACAGCCGTTTTAAATTTCTTTCTGACCACACATGTGGTCAGATCTTTACAGTCAATTAATAACCCTAAATTTAATCTGAGGAGCCAATAGAAACAGTTAATTTAATTGAACGAGCGTTGATCGATATAAAACTGTATTTCTTTTGGCATTAACAGGGGTTCACGAACGAAGATGTTGGCGGAGCTCCCAATCGTTGTCATAACTCAAGTGGACACTTCTATGAAATTGTTTGGTGGCACGATTAATTAGATTTCAAATTTTATTAGGTAGAAAATATCATAATCTAAAATATATAACCTGCTTGCCTCTAAGCAACATCAATGGATGACAATGATTAGGGGTTCCTTGTATTGCCTGTGGGTAACGCAATGTAACAAATTTACCTTTCGTACAGATTTGTAGCATACTTATTCAATTTATACTCACCTAATAAATAAATAAATATTAAAATGCAAAAGTGTATGTCTGTAATCTGTTTGTCACCACTTCACGCTTCAACCATTGAACCAATTTGGATGAAATTTGGTGTGGAGGTAATTTGAGGCCTGGTAAGGACATAGGGTATCTTTTATTCCAGGAAATTCTACTGTTCTCGAGGGATCGACATTAACGCGGGCGGAGCCGCAGGAAAAGCTGGTACTACATATAAATGCGTATACACATCGGCTTGTCTGTCTGTCTAAAGGAAAGGAATTCTTATTTACTCTAGAAGCATCATCGGCTCAAAAAAACAGGGAAACCATTTAAATCTTGTCAGGAAAATCCAAATTCAGTTAGAAGAAATATACTGTGCTCAGCATTTTTAAGGAGTATAGCTAATTCCCGTTAATGCCCCAAAAAAAAACAAAGTAAATTAACATGAATAAATGAATAATTATAATTTAAAACACCCAATGACTAACTGTTTATAAATATTTATTGACATAAACAGCAATATTTTTAGTCGCGTCAATCTGTTTGCTTTTAATGAAACGTATTATAAATAAATACCTAAGGAAAATTTTATTTTACTAACCAAGCCTAAACTTAAAATTAAAGATTAAGATGGGAAGAAGACACAACTAAAAATGGTATTATTAGGTACTACTTATTTCCCAATCACTCACATACTGAACTTCATCGTTTTATTTAAACATTGTGATTTTGTGATGTATGGTTTCCTACTTTAACGACTATGACAGATATGTAAAACAGTATTGATTACACATAATTTTACCCCAATTGTTAATTTAATAAGCTTCCTTAGCCTCCAAAAGCCATCAAATCGAAGCTGTCACGTCACCTGCTGGCGGCACCATAGCCGCTTTATACTAAGGGTCAAAGAATCAGACCACCCACGTTGGGCATAGCGCCGACTAATTGAGAACCAACCATTGTCCAACAGGGAAGTTCAAAGGTCCCTCGATTAAATGTCAATCAAAGAAGTTTTTTGACAAATTCGTCAGAAGAATGACGAAATTCATCAGTGGATTTTCATTGCTATTCTAGTTTTAGTTGCGGTTTCATGTACCGTTTTTTTGGTTTCCAGCAATTAGTTTAAGTATTATGCGTTTTTGCTAATGCATGATATCATTGGTCAACTGAAGATATAACAGACTCTGACAGGTGGAGCCGGACACATCACATTACAACTTGCATTTCAGATAAAAAGAGACAAAGATCTGCTTATCTAAAACCTAAACCTATAATCAACTTGTACAATAGTGGGATAAAACACTAATGGGTTACTTAAATTAATATTATGAACAGTGTTATTATTTGTTTGGAATATAATAAACAAGAAACAAACATTTTAATACAGTAGAATAACTAACGGTAGCCACCTAGCCACAGACAACCTTCGCAACGCAAAATAGTACGTTGATTAGAATCCGCAAACAATGGCGTTCCTTCCTTTATCAGTAAGGGAACTAATACAGTTTTAATAAGTATTGAATACGAGTTTTATGAGGTATGGCGTGGGCTAACTTTCATCCCATAAAAAGTATAGTTCCCCAGGGATCGACATTAATGCGAGGGGAGCGGCGGGCGAAAGCTAATTAAAGATAAAGCTTTCTGACTTCTTTGGAAACGAAAATTATAAACCAAGCCCGTTAGTAACCACAAATGAGAGTTTGATAAAAGACCAGTTCCAGTATTGTTGCAAAAAACGAATCTACACAGTACCAGTAGCTGGACGGAGCTTTCGCTTGGAAAACACGTTTGGTTGGTCACAAAATTCACCGCGATAACATCAATTTAAAAGAGAAAGATTGAAAACACTTCACAGAAATTTATAAAACTAAAAAGAGACACGGAAATGATTGAAAAGTTTAGGCAAATTCGTCTTTTCTTAGCTATCCCGTTCAGCGGGTGCCATGTGGGCTTGCTTCTATATCATACATAAGTAATCTATGTCGCAGTTTTTTTTATTCTTATTTACTTGCATTGTTTTTATTTATTTTTTTAATTATATATCGTTCTGATAGTTACATTTTGAAAATAACTGATCGGATAGTCGATTTTTAACACTCGATGATTCCGATTATGTCATACATTTTTAAAAATAGTTATGAACCATTCCGAAGCATACCTTCATGAAACTTGAGTACGTACTTAAAGAAACCGTAATTAAAATAACCGAGGCTTAGTACCACTTCAGTTGGTTCGCAAGAATATCCATTACGTATTCGGTTATTTAAGAGGTCAGTCAAGATGAAACAGACCGACTGTAGTAAGATTAGGGGTTACGGTTATTATATTTAATGAATAACATTTTTTTTATATACCTAATTTATTATATGCTCTAACGAGATTACTTAATGAGCATATTAGATGATTAGATCCAAATGTCGTGAAATCAAAGTCAAATATGCAATTTATTTTAAGGATTTGATTGTTGTAAAAAATGGACCTGGAAGTTGATGATTACTGCAAAAAGATAAATGCAATGTGAGATTTTATGTTTACTTCTTTAAGTACTGATGAACAATAAAAACTATCACTCAATTAGATACAGATCGGGTGTGCCATCTTTAGCTGTCTGTCTGGTGGTTGCAGGTATAGCATCAGGCACGCGTGCCCGGCCTACCCTCCTACTACTTGCTTTTGCCCCATTAATCAGAGTGAGTAGTATCCCAATACCTATCCTTTCTCAGCTTAAAAATGCTTGCGGTGGGCCACAGCGTCGGACCCACCAGAAACCAAAGAAACTGCGCTTGCCAACTCGCCTGCCAAGCGTGGTGAGTATGGCAATATCCTGCCATGAAACGAAGAATCCTTCGGAGAGGCCCTTATACAGCAGTGGACTTATTGCAGTTGTAATGATGATGATGAATTAGATGCAGTATTTTGCCAATGATAACTGTGGAAATTTTATCAAAATTTTCATTTCATAGTGACAAAGAAGGCTTCATCAAAAACACATTCATATTTTTTCGAATATCATCAATCACTGTTCATTCTATTAATTTTTCTAATACTTTACTGCAATGTTACTTAAATAATTAAATTTACTGCTTAATATTTTTTTATTACAAGTTTTTTTACTTCAAAAGGCCAAATAAAGATGCAGATATCAGCGTAATAAATTAAGAAACAAAAAATAAGGAACAATTACATAAAACCTATTGGTTTCAAAAAAGACATAGACCATCATAACAGCGTCCCACACGGACGTTAAAATTTCATTACGAAACCAAAGCATAACATAACGACACTTCCTAAGCACTGGATAAGTGGGTACACCTACATGCGCCAAGACAATCTCAACATCGAAGGTGAATCGGCCGCCCACGGCGAAGCAGTCATCGAGTTATACAAAGGTAGCCGATTCGCCACTCCTAACACACAAGCCGCCCATGATGACGAATATGGTCATTCATATAGTGTAGGAGGCACTTAAACCCGGCCTCCACCTTATAAGGTGCCATGAAATACAACTATTAGAATAAGAAACTAACAAATCTCTAACTAGACAAATACAAAATTTTCTGCTTGAAGTTTCTTATCTGAGCCATGTTCCTAGAGGCGATTAAAGGTTCCACAGTAAATAAACGTTTACTGATGGTTAATTGCAATATTCTTTGCGCAGAGATTCAATATATTAGAACTTACATACATATTTAATCTCTTTGCATACGTTGTATTAATATAATACAACACTATCATCACATTATTCGTATAATTTAATTATACACAAAAATTGAATTTTACTTTTGCATAGCGTGGTAACTAAGAATACCCAAGAACGTTCGAATTGGCGACAAAAAAGTAGAAATCGGGGACCCCGGACTCCAATGCATTGAATCTGAGGATGCAAACGGTAATACTCCAAGTTAAGATATCACCACGTTTGCACGTATTCTTGTTATGATTATTTATATCACATTATTGGTCGTGCCAACAAGGCTAAACATCTAAAAAATAACAACAATTAGAAATATAAGCGTAACCTAAACCAAAAGATTTTAAACCAAGATCTGATTTAGATCATAAACTATTATTCACTGTAATTAAATGCTGTAAATATTGCAACACGACAATTTACTTTAGTCTATTAGATGGCTTATTGTTTAGTTGCGGTAGAAACCACTCTTGCAAGTGCCTCTTTAGTTATGTTTGAAGAAGCAAACAAAATTTACTGGTTGGATATTGCCCTGGCAAATAATGTCGAACTAGGTAAATAGTTTAGGAGCCACGACGCTACTAACTACTAACCATTTCGTGCTAGCCCATATTTTGTATTCATAAATATCTCAAAAGTGGGATAAAAAAAGAGGAATTGTATTAAGGAATATTAAGACAGGGAAGTGTTAAATATTGTTGGAAATCTCCACACAAATGTAGAGGACTTTATCAGCACTACCTACTATCATTTTATAAAGTACAATCAGATATATAGAAATTTTTATGGGATTCTATATATGATTATGGGGGGAGGGGGGGAGGGATTGTCATAGTAGTCGTAGATAGGTTTATGAAGTAATAGGTAAATCATTTAGGTATATGGACACCTTGTACCTTTAATTCTCCAATATAACCTATGGACATAAATAAAGATGTATGTCACCGCAAGCGGCTATATTTTCCATAACATATGGCCCATTGTATAATAACCCTGTGACAAATATGACAGATAGGTAGATTTGGTAACAATAACATGGATTGTGTGCCATGAAATTGCATTTAGATATTATTGTAATGCGAAATAAATACATCTTAAAAATCCGAAGATACAGCAAAAATACAAATTTGAATATTAAATTAACAAATTGTTCCGGTCGTAACAATATTATTGATATAATCGAGTATCAAGAATACCGATATAATGCCACGCTAATAATGTCATAATTTAGTGGGAAGATAAAGGATCAGTTGCTATTTACAAGGCCACATAATTGTCACAGATGTTGACACTACCTCATACTTTAAACAGGTCACAGCTACAGTTTATGTTTTAAATTTTGAATGACTGTTTGCTTCGCATGTTTGTAAGCATTGATGTTTATTAAATCAACTATCTTCCAACCGTGTCTTTATAATGTAAACTGTAACCTTAACCACGCCTATAACGTGACAAGATTATGTTTAATCCGATTCTATTCTGATAGTTCACGCTCTGAGCATAATACAATTTTAGTGCCTACGTCATTTGCATAGTAATTCTTGAGCTACACGAATGTATATGCGTATAATTTCATAATTATCAGGGACACGGGTGACACTTAATGCTTCTGTAAAGTAATCGTCCATTCTAAGATCACGAATATAAATTGCAAGTTGTTTTACAGCGTCCTTTTTATTTTTAGCGTTCGTAATTAAGACTTAGAAAGAGACGTGTTTACTAAAAACAAATAAAAAAGAAGACCTTTTATTTACAAGAAATTCTTAGTCAATTTCACAATCAGGTGTACAAACAAGGCTACATAATGGCCAATGGCCGACAATAGTGAAGTAGGTAAATTACAGTCGTTTAGCACAAAGAGCGGTTGATCATTGAAGCTAACACCTACCACGCTTCTGAAACATGAGATGTCTGCAACCACTCCGGTTGCCGACACACTTAGAGCTATAAACAATCGATCTCTTAAAATAGATTTTATTACGAGAGCAGTTGAATTCAATGTCGATGCAGTCGATATTACAATGCTCTTTGTAACACCCGCTAGTTCTAATTCCAATTCTGAATTCGTTGGGGTAAGGTTCAGTATGGTAAGAGATAAAGCTGAAGGGCTAATACTTGGCGTAGGACTTGCGGTTGAAGTCACATTAGAAACGGAACAGTAATTTTAAGCTGTTTTATTGAGAAGTAGTTTAACGATTTGATTGTGTGTACTCGTCACCATAAATATTTAATTTGGTGTTCATCTAATTCCAAATGAAATAAAGTCAAATAGGAATTAACAGTAGTATTTAACAATTGATGCCTGTTGTCAGTTTGGGCTAAGATATATTAGTCAATAAGCATCTAAATCTCATAGGAAACCAGTTTATTTAGAACTTATCATACCTGTTCTACGTCGTGTAATTTTTATAATAGGAAGTGACCTGTTTTTGTGCTATATTCTTAACCATACTAAATGTCACGTTTGGGATGATTAGAATCGCCGATTATATCCAGTTTATGAAGAACACGAGCCTTATGCTTCGACTCATGCTGGTTGTTTGTATGAAGCGCATGCGCAAACATAAAAATTAAAAAAACATACATTATAACCTCGTTTTAGTACATACATTTTACTACTGTTTTATGAAGCCTGCTTTAATGAACTAAGTGAAGATTGTTAACTGCATGTTGTTTTACACACAATGATCAGTACACGGTTTTTTTCTCCTTTGAATGTTTGAACGTTGAAACAACAGATATCATTGTGCTGTTATTCATAGGGCAATATTTGCCGTAGTCGTTTATGAAATTAAATAATCTAAGTTTATGGTGCATTGTTACTTTATACCAACAATACTACATTCATTAGTTTTTAGCACATGCCAAGTTTTGTTATAATTATTTATTAGTCTTAGCTGTGTATGGGAATTATAACTTATAACAAAACCTTGTTCAAAGTTGTTCATTTCTCTTATTAAATACATTTTTATTTATTAAAATATAGGATTTCCTTGTAGTGTTTTATCCGCCTCATTCTAATCTAATGTTTCTTAGAAAATCTTATTTTCTTACTATAATCAAAACAAAGAAAGAAGCAATTCATGAAACACAACCGAGGCATGTTCCAAAGAGGTTACACGTAAAAACGTTTTGTCATTAAAATTCTTCCTAACAATGGACAGTACGTTAGAGTAGTAGCAAATGTAGAACAACAACAGGAAACAAGAGAAACTGTTAAGACTACGCATCACATGGGACGAACAAAAAAGGGAAAAAGTAACTAGCGGTCATCCTTTTGTCTCGAGAACTAGCACATTGTGCAATTTGACAATTGCTTGCAGGCCCCGCTCTGTCTAAGTGAGCTTCAACTTATTTAAAATCATGTAAGAATTTAATTAGTAAATGTCAAAGAACATTTTTTGTATACGCAAATGATATGATAGTCAATGATTTGTTGGTTTATAAGCTACAATAGCACCAAGGGACTTGCATAATACTTATGATACTTTTAGGCGAGGGCATTATTTCGAAATTCTAATAAAGCACATAACAAAGCAATATAATAGTGGTGGTCATCGTCGCCCATGGACATCTGCAACACCTTAGGAGGTGCTTGGGAATAAAAGCTAACCCGACTGCCAAGATGAGTAATGTGTTTCACACGTATCTTGCGTGTTTGTAATTTTCTTTATTACCTAGTACCTACCTTTCAAAAGACGCGATGGATTTCGACAGTTCAGGTATTGTTAGGTTCGTCCCAAAAAATTTTTAAGATACGTAAGTCGGATATTATTTTTGAAATAATTGAACCTGTTATAGGCCCTAGCTATTATCGGGTTCCATCCATCCATCGTTTTTTATTTCTAAATGGATCTAGCAAAAACTACAATATTAACATTAATCAATAAGACTAGATGACAAACTCATTTATATTTGCTTGCAGACTCTAAAAGTCTTCAATTTCATACTTATCCATTTTGAACAGATTGCGTGTTTTACTAGAATAACCTGTTTTCGTATTTTTACTACTTTGACAGACACGTTTCTTCAGATACTGGGTCACTTGTTATTGTTACGCACGTTTTCGTTGGATTATATTCACAGCGCTGTCATTTTAAAACGTTAAATTGTAAGGTGTTATTGCTTTTATTAGTTGCACAAGTGTGTGAAAATCCATTATTAAATAAAAAACATGGTAGGTATGTTATAGTTACATATGTATATTTACATATACACACCAAGGAATGATTTCTAATTCTCTTTACTTGAGTTAACAATTAACAACTAAGAAGTTTAATAACGGAGACACACACAACAACAAATGAACTATCTCCAAATGCAAGAAAAACCTTGAAGGCGTCATGGCCAATTTAAGCCGTTAATCTAAAATTCTTATCATTGAACAGCGGCAATAAAATATCTGGAAACCATGACATTAAGAACTGACCAATGCGACAGAACGTTTACCGAATGTTAAAAGTTGTACGAGTATGAGTAATGGTATTCCGTAATCTATTAGAAGGACTCAATAAAAAAGAAGCTAACACTTTTTTTAACGGTTGGAGATTACCTCATTCTGTGTGGCGCTCCCTACAAATGACGTCACACGGGGTTCTCGAATCAATAGAGTATCACTAAACAGGGATCCCTCGAATAAACATGAACCTGCGTGCAGGTACCCAACACCTGAATAGCACCTGTGTCAACAAATTTAAAATCAATGGATTAAAAAGACGCAGCGTCCTTTTTATATTTAGCAAGAGTAAGTTAGTAGAATTGTATAAATTTCAATAATATTTTGCCGATGTCTGGAATGTTCTACTAAGACATAATCAATCAAAATCTGAGCAATTGTAATAAAAGTAAATTAATGGGAAAAGATATAAATAATATGAATAACTTTATCTCCGGGGTGTTTTAGTTAGTAAATCAGAGTTACATTGATCAAGCATTAGAATATTGCGTGATATTTAAAAACCTTCGCTAACGCAAAATAAACAAGCTTAAGTGACCCAACTTATAAGACGTAAGACACTGTTTGTTTACATTATTACTAATCTTTTTAGCGTCCAAAAGGTGATGTCATTCTGATGTTAGCAAACTTATTTGATAGGCAGTCGAAGGATGAAATACAACTTCAATTACACAATCAAATATTTTTTTTGGGAAACTCTAATAAAAGCTTGTCAGATTGTTTTGATATAGTGGCCAATCTATTTAAAAAATAAGATGTCCATTAAATATATTATTACAAAATTAAATTTAATCAGCATTCTTTTAAACATATACACTAACATGTTAATACTTCAATGATCTGGAATGTGTTTGCATTACAATGACATTTATAAAAGCAATAAATATCAATACTATGATTTCGTTTATGTCGGTGCGATTAGTCCCTTTATATTTATTTATTGCTTTTCAATGGCACTATTTTTGAAGCATTTCCATAATATTTTAAGAGAAATGTTAACATTGGAACATACATCGACAACAAGTTCAAGGCAGATTAACAGATTCTAAAACCTATTTATTTTGCACCTTAAACCCAGTTGATAAAGTCTGCGTTCGCTCCATATTAATGATATGGAGGACGATAAACGTTTCAAAACTGCAATCGCATTGTTGTTATGTGGCGAGGCGACGGACGGCAACAACCTGATTGTACCGTTATACGAACAGCTCAGAACTGACCTAGTGCCTGGAAAGCTATCACGGACAAGCGTGTCCGTTTCTCGAGCCCAATATCGCGACCGATCTTATTAACAGTGTCTATATAAAATTCTACGAATAAAACCTAAACGAATGGAGCTGTCAACCATTTATCTCTTAGCGATAAAATCAACAACGAATCAAAGAGCTGATGTCATATGGCAAAATATGCACATATTACTATACTTCCAGACCTAGATAAGATAGTTCTGTGCAAGAAGAGAAGAGAAAGAGGTAAGACGGTCATTTGTATCACATCACTCTCTTAATGAACATTAATTTCATGCAAGTAGAACTGATTCAATTGCTATCATCTGAAGATGGCATTGACCTTTGCCGAAACAATTTGAATCAGTTGGTAGCTCGTTGAATAAATTTGAACGTGAACATGAAATGTTATGGATACTGCTATTATTACTGAAGATATTGCACTTACGAGTATGAATCATACTTTATACGTCAAAATTTTAGTTCTAAATCACGTTATACTTCTAAAGGATCTTAAAAGTTACGCAGAGGAGATAAAATTCTGTTGCAAGAGGCATTTGTGGCCCTAATTTACTCGTTATCTTTTAGTCTATTATATCTAAGTATAACAAACACTGCGGAACTTTAAAAAGACGGCGTTATATGAGGTAGTTTCTGATGCGTGAATAAGGAGTAGTATATTTATAGTTGCATGCGGGGTCGATGGTCCCCGCTGCTCCCACGCGGCGCCTGTGGGATGCGATGGGATCTAGGAATTGGACGCACGAAATTAGTATCCACGTTTAATTCGAATAATGAAACTTGGAGAATTCTTTTGATTTCTAAATCCATACGCCAAAGGATATTAAACTAGATTTAATTAAAGTTAAAACGTTAAAGTTATTCAGAAAGATATATTTATTGAATTGATTCTTAATTATCTGAAAACAGCATGGAACAAACGGTGTTATACAAATACATACAATACAAATACAGTTGTAACTAAAATGTTCAACTTACTAACTTTTTTGTCTCATATGACAATAAATCTGTACTACGCTTAGCCTCCAGTCTTAGGCTAAGTTCTAAACAACACTGTATCAAGTCATTCATTATAAATTTATTTTATTACCTTGTTATAATCGAGATATCTGGACTAGACGTCAACTTAACCAGTTATTTGCTAGGCAAAGCTGATGCTGATAGACTGAATATTTTACTAATACATTTACTCAAAGCAACAAAAACATTCTGATATATATAAATCTCCTATTTATCACAAATGTTCACAAGTAAGATTGAATATGTGAAGCTGCTTTCTAGTCAGGCTAAGAGAGTAAATGTTTCAAATTCGATCAATCGGACTGAGCTATGGGATACGTGGCATCATGACAAATGTTTTTTGAATTAATTCAGAAATATTTGAAAACAAAAGCAAATTCAATTGTTTTATCGTTTGCAGGAAATAAATTATCCAAAATTATTAGATACATCTACATTTACAAGTAAAAGGCTTTGATTTATATACATGCTATAACCTGAAAAGTTGGCGCTGAGTCTCAAAAGCTGGCAAGTTAGCTTGTTAATGCAACGACATTCGTGCATTACCTATTAAGGAGACTGTGTCGGCACTTTACGCCCCATAGTCCAAAATCCTTCTTACATCACACATGTGAAGCGATGTGGACATCCAGTGTGACCTGTGTGACTCATGCCTTTAAGTATTAACGAAACATATTGAAAGATGCAATCCCGAAGCCTGCACAATATACACAATATCATTATACAATATTGCAATTTCTTAAATAAAAGTCAAATATTTTAGATGGACCTTTCGTAGGTAATTATGAAGGCTTACGTCAAATTTTTTAAAATAGCTCTAGATAACTCTTTAGTAAAGATATACAATCGACTCTTCTCTAAGCATACCATTCAAAAATGGAATATCAATTTTATTTATTTAAAACTTTATTTGTTTTAAATAAAACATTCTTTGCCAGTGTAACTTTGAGAAAATATATTCAGTAAAAGAATTTAGCAGACGAATAAAAATGTGCGTCGCTTCTGGACTTAAACGACATTTATTTAAAGCGAGGAGTCCGATGTCATTTGTAGCGTCTCATTCATAATCTTGGTGACGAATATAAAAATAGCGATTGTCTACGTCTACGACGATAGTGAAAAATGAAACAGGTGAAGCTTGGGACGAATTATGTGTAGACAAGATGTGGGATGACAAACACAGTGGGTTCATTCAACTGTGTCAGGAAACAGTACGTCTAGCAGAGAAAGCAGACACTAATTAAAAAAATTGTGGTACACACTTTTTTTTATCATATTATCCATTATCCACGAGATAGATGCATAAATCGCGTAAGACATTTAAGGTGCGTTTATTAAAATTTATTATTAAAACAATGAAGATAAAGAAGATACTGAACTGATATTTGCTTGTTTTCTTGCAAAACATCTCGACACACAACAAAAATAAAGTAACAGTAACTAATTACTCCTTGGACTGAGGCCCAACAGATAAACACCTAAACCCAGCCAAAAATACACAAGATGGCGTCGGGTTCATAATAAAACAATTTAATGGGCCAGCGCGCTTTCCGCGGTGACGAAATCTGCGCCGACGCATTCTGGTTACGCAATCTGAAACGCGATCTGTGCAAGAGAAAACTGTTTAAGGTCGAAATAATTATACTACATCTGCAGACTGAATCAGTTAACAGATGGTATAATGTAATAAATCAATCAAATTTGATTTACAAAATCTGTGGAATAAATCTCTCTTTTCTACATTGTGTGCAGAGTCTTGAAATTGACGCTAACCATTTTAGTTTCCAGAGCAAAATGTCCGAAGTTATACGCAAAATGCGTCATCATTTCGGGGGAATTATTTATGTCAATAGGTTCATATATAATTAGTCATTGCCATAAGTTTCCTCTAAAAGATAGGTGTGTACATACGTAAGGGTGATGAACAAAAACGAACGGGCGATTGTTTACGCGCGAGTGCCGGCCGGGCCGGGCGCGGCGGAAGCACAGCGGAACCGCGCGTCATTGGCTCACATCTCCAAGCATCAAACCCTACCATCACGTTTCATTCATGGCACAAATTATCCGTTTGCTATTCGTCATCTCTAAGATAAGAATATTAACCCGACAGCATCTCATTCTTCTCTTAAATCACGTTCCCCGAATAACAATCAGCCATAAAGACTGGGGAGTTATTTTATAATTACATGTCATCTTGTAAGATGGTAGGAATCGTGACAAGTTTTTATACAAAGGCGACAATTTCAAGAATGGTTGGAATTATGTCGTGGAAGACAAGTAAAGAGCCATTAGGCGCGCCCTTCCTGTTTTGTACTTTTATTAGTCGGGCAACTCCACCTCGCATTGTTGTAAGGTTTAATGAGCGTGTACACGTGCCCATATTTCTGTTGCGCACTCTTTTATTTTGAGAATTGATGCACGTGACAAATACGCATCAAAAATACTTAGTAGATAACTCATTTTTAACGCACGCATTGTAAAATTATTTCGTATTACCCTTTCGTTGAAAAGATTTCCAAATACCCAGTAATTAAGTAATGAGATATCATAGTGTTAACAACACTTACATTCCTTGTATCATATCTTTGTAAAACAAGAATTTACTTACTTTTATTGTTTTTAGAAAATATCCTAAGGATGTGACGATTTCTTACCTGGAACAAATAAAAACAAGCCATGATTACTCGAGTTGAGTACGTAGATACTCATGACGGATATGGTCTGGTATCGAACAGGCACGCGGTAGTTTTAAACTAAGCTTTTCTTGCATACTGATTCGGAATTCAGGCAACAGACGCCTCCAGATGTTTTATAAATACACACCACCATGTCATTAAAAATATTCAATTAATTTATACTAAGTCTTATTTACAGGGCAAATGCAATAGAAAATCAACCCTAAAGCTACCTACTTAGAAAGCAATTTACTATGAAATTAGTTTTTTGTAGAAATAAAATGGTTTGTCTGTATCGCCGGTTTTGATATAGTATTTGCTCAACAAATATTTTTATATGATGCGTGTTATTCTAGTGCTTTTTATGGTTTTCCCGTCAATGCAAACTATTAATACACATCAAATGGCTCATATTTTTCCGGAAATCAATAATTAAAAAAAGAGCTATTTATTAAATTAACAAATTATTTATTACTAAAACGAGCAATACCCGTAGCTAATAATGAAGGGGACATTATCGTTAGCAATGTTCAATAGAGTGTTACCGTTAATAAACGAAATGCTGGAGGTCGATGCAATAGCATGCGGGCTGCTGCAAATTCCATATCGTTTATACAGTATCGTTTTATGGATTTATCGTCGGTCGTATTATTTCTTTTTTATTTTGTTGTTTGTACCAGTAATGTATAACGAACTCATTAGATTTTAAATTTCGACGCAATTTAAAAATGAATGTGAGCATTTGAGAAATTCGTGTAATATAAATTGACCCAATTAGAAGAATTGGCTGAGATCCAGGAATCAACACTGAATGTAGTTCCTCTATTTAAATACTATATGCAATTTTACATACTTTTCTGCATTCTCTGACTAACCACAAGCATTTGCGTACGAGCATAAAATCTTCATTATCTTATGTAGTATATGGGATATCTTAGCAATTTTATTGTCAATGACTTTTGTAGCTTTTTAATGAGTTACATTATCATTAGATAATAATATAAGAATCAAATAATATAATAGGATGATGTTGAGACCCAACTTGACCTAAAACTACCTAAAACGACCTTCGTATAATTAAAGCAGGTTTGTTAATGAAGCTATAAGCACACAAGTGATTTTTAAATCGTCCTAACCTACTTTCAATGTCGATCAAGGAATTGCTTTAGTACATGAAATTCCTTGTTGTGCTATCAGTGATTTGTATGTTGCGTGCGCTTCATCTATCTCATGTCTTCATCTATCAATCATGAGGTCAAACCTTGTAGTCGATCATTATTATTCACCACCAATGATTTTATTCGCAAATGTTTACATTTATGTACCGAAATGGTAAAGAAACTTACAAATACTCGCGCTTCAAAAATGTTCTCTCACCCAAAAATAGTTTTATTTTCTACGAATCCAAAAACAAACTCTGCAGGGGAGCGATCCCTTTTACTAATGTAGCTACTTATATCTGAGAGAAATATAGTTTTTATGGCTGTTTTATTGCTATTATTATTTTAGAGTGGTCACATAAAGAAATTCTGTGTCTTTCATAAACACTAGATAATTAAATTAACAGGCTATGTGTGGGCGAGCGAGAGAACTGTATGAAGTGTCAACCAAGATAGAAGGTGACAGATATATCTCTAATAGGCGCGTATGAGTGAGATGATATTAATTTATCAGTTCTGAAAGTGTAGCATAAGACGCAGCTGACTTCTGGTCGGTGAGTCATGAACTCATGATTACAGCGACATTTGGCCACTTAAATCTAGAACAGACATTTATAATATGTATTTAGCATGACGATTTCCGCTTCTATCTAGTATTTTAGATCATAAAATCTGGTTGGGGGCTATTATCAGTCCTTGACATTTAATTATTCCTGAACAAACAAAAATCTACCAAAAAACTTAAGACAATATCCTAATTTAACTAAACATTTCTCACTATTGAGAAAACGCCTTTGGATGTATTAGGTGCTTGCATTGCACAATACATGAATGAACCGGTAAATGCTGTGCGTTCACTAAATTGCTTTAACGCGAAATGAATGAGACCCTTAAACCGCCTATACACTAGAATGGAGTCAGCCCGCTGGCGCCTGCGCATCCCACACATGTGGCGCAACAGAGGCACTTTCGACACTGGCTGTTTGTATTGCTTGTTAGTAATGCCTTGGCTATCGATTATAGAAAGCGAATCTTGAAGTCTATGAGAAAAACCGTAGCCATATTTAACGTTGATGTCATTACCCTTTTTTAAGACCGTCTTGCGTCGGGTAGCGTCATCATATTAATACGTCGGTGGCACGTTGGGCATTTGCGATTTACTTCCTAAAATAAAGTTATCTGATGAGCTCGGAGCTATAAAACTGTCGGTGAGAGAAACCAGTCGAGATGTCGCCGTGCAGGCGCCACCTACATGCTATAGTAGAAAGTTGAAGAACTAGACCGGCCTAGTTTGGTTAAATTACGAAATATCTTGGAATCACATGGTCTGTTTTGATTTTCACTGCAGATGCTAAATATGTGTATTTGCTCGAAGGCGTGAGTACGGTTATTGCCCAATAAACAATAAAGAAATTTGGCAGTTATCAAAACAAATGGTTGACCGTTTTTAGTGTGCATGTCACATTGCAAACTGTAGAGAAATAGGTACTTATTTAGATAGCGTGACCCAAAAGGTCATTGGAAGCGATAAGTATTTGTTAAGCCCAGGATAATTTTTACAACTTTAGTAGGTAACTACCTAATAAATATCAAAAATTAGGAAGGTAAACAACGAATTAATTTATAATAGCACGCGGTATGCGCCCGCGCACAGTGTAACTACGTGCATCACGATTAGTACAGTGTGAAGGCCGGGCAAGTTTTATCGTAATTATGACCAACAATAGGGTAAAAAATACATTATATAATAACTCTTTGCAACAAAAATGTAATTAGTACTTTACAGATAAGTTACAAATAATGATTTATTGTTTGAGTTATACCCCAAATGTACGTTATCGGTTTAGTCATCGCCAGATTTTTAAAAGGCATACCTACATTAAAAAGGTTACATGACTGCATGCCCCCCATAATTATATTATTTTATTCCTTAATCAGATTAAATAAAAAAAATCAATCTATATTTGTAGTATTTTGGTATTGGGTTCTATTCATAAGAAAATTGTATATTACGGTATCAATATATACAATTCTCTTAATTTATCAAGAGAATTGTATATTATGGTTTTCAACAATTATCTTTTAAATTATGTCATGACATGACAATGTAAGCAAATCCACATATTTAGTTCTAAAAATAATTCCTGATAATAATAAACTTACTTAGAAATATAAATATTAACAATTTTCTTAATTCGTTATACGATTAATACTAATAAAGTTACACCAAAAACACAAGGAATTTAATAGCGAAGTACAGATTAAAATTTTTTGATCTGGTTTAGTTTTACATGTGGCGCTAGTTTCGCTCATGATCCTTATAATTAACTTAAAACGTCTGTTGTTTGAATTGTCAATAAGTATTGCTGCTCATGAGCATCATCATCACTTCTTAAGTAAGTAGAAGTGCGTGATGAGCTTAATTTATATTATTAAATCAATCGTTGCTGCTCTATTTAATAAGATTATTAGAGTTACTATGTAGATTACAGCTATTTGTTACCATTACATTTATCTATAGATGCGAAACAACATAATCCTATTCTGCTCGAGGCGATTTTCCAAATTACTGCGTGTGTTTCAAAACAAAATGTCAAACTGGGATTTGTATTACACGATTTGTGACAGCACTCATTAATTCTTTTTAATACCGTATCAAGGTTACAGTTTCTTTAATAAGATGTGTCGAATGACAACTTTGTCTTCGTGCCTTCACAATACTTGGAACATTTAAATATTCTTAGTAAATCAATTTGGATCATGAGTCTAGAACTCTACGATATATATTTTACTAATATTAAAATACGAGCCACCTATGCTAATTTGTGTGTATTTATGTTTGTTACTATTTAAACCAAGCTTCAAAGCTGAAAATATTTGATGCTTATGTTTAAGAGGACAAATTAAACTTTTGTGATTTTTCACAGTAGTCCATCTACTCTAGCCTTCTAGACCAACATTATAAAGTGGAAAGATTTGTGTTTTGTTTGTAATGGGTAAACTCATAAACTACCGAAACAATTTTATAATTAATTTACCAATACAAAGCTTCATTATCAGCGCGATAAACAAAGGCAACATTTTATTTAAAAAAAAATGGGATTTGTGAAAATCGTTAATGTTACATAAGGTATAAAAAAAAATTGCCTATAGCCGTCATAATTGGGTAAGCGCTGCGAAGACTATTGCTGTAAATGTCATCTAACGAGCATGTTATCTAAGCGTCCATCCTCACCTCAGATGCCCGGATAGACTATGTGATAAAACCGAAACCCACCTGGACGAAGTCCCGGAAAACAGCTAGTCTTAATTTCATTAACCGTCGCAAGGAAAAAATATTATCATTCATGGCAAATATCATCTTAAACGAGTACAATAAGGAAATATTCATATAGTGATGTTGTTGAATAACCAATATGCTTAGGCCAGCGCAATCCTTACTAATCCTTTCCTTACTTAATATTATAAATGCGAAAGTGAGTTTGTTTGTTTGTTTATTTGTTTGTTTGTTTGTTACGCTTTCACGCCGTAACTACAGAACCGATCATCATGAAATTTTGCATACAAGTTCTCTGGAGTGCGGAGAAGGACATAGGCTACCTTTCAACCCGGGAAAAAGTACTATTCCCGAGGGATCGACATTGACGCGGGCGGAGCCGCGGGCGGAGCCGCGGGCGAAAGCTAGTTATATCATAAATAGCTGTCATCATTGTGGTAATTGTAAATTAGCTTCATTGGTGACTATTACTAAATGAACTTTAACATTTAAAAATACTTTAACATTCAGGTGTCTGTATTAAAACACAGATTTTTTTGACATCGATTTTCATTTCCCAGAAAACTAATCCACATTTTGTAATATATTATTTTCTTAACACATCGAATAACTTATCATCGCAGGTTCATATTATCGAACAACATTTGTTAAAAAATGTTTCAAAATTGTTACTATTGCTAGAAAAACAATATATAGAACTTAAATTTTACACACTTATTAAGATATCGATAAATCCAATTATAAAAACATGTTTGAATATGTAATAAGCATGCAGCAAACATGTAGCAAGCAGGTATTTTTGAGTGGCTCCACCAGAAGACTCGCGAAGGAGGTCCTGAGAAAATGAGGGTACGAAGCCAAAATGCAGCGAGGGGGGGAGGTGGCGAGCGAAGCGAGTCTTCTTGCTTGCTGCATGCATGCTGGCATGCGAAGGAATAACACTCTAGTATATGACAAAGTTGAGCCACGTGGAGTCGGGGTGCTCAGAGTCAGATTTGTATTCCATTTGTAATGAAAGGCTACCCATAATTATAATCATTGATCAATAAGTATCTGGATATATCCATATAGCTGTACATTAACTCGAATAACGTAAAAATTGATGTTTCAAATATTTTGCGAACTGAAACTTACAAAGAAATAAAATTATAGGTAACAAAACTTTAATGTTTCATTATTTCGATAAAATACATACAAAATGGAAAATAAATAACAATAGACTGTGTTTGAAAGTAATGAATAATAGTGTTAAATATTGTATTAAAATATCTGCGAATAGTTTTATGGGAAATGAAAATCATTGAAGTAAATTGCGATAAAGTGATGGGTTCTCTTATCATTCACTATACTGGCTTGTAAACATATTCTATTTATTGCATTGCGTCAGTCTACTGCTTACAACAAAATCATCAATGTGCAGTATCAATTGTCAGTTGGCGCCTACGTTCAACTAATAGCGACAGAGTTTTTAGTTTTAACAAGACGATTAATTCGCTTATTGTACTTTGTAGGTCAATAGTTTTTCATCGTTCGTGTGTTTTCGTTGACCACCAACGCTCTGTGATCGCTAATGGAAAGAACCAGCATGAACATGTATTGCTCACGTTCGAAATTTAGCCGGAAACAACAGTAATAAAGATGAAAAACCAATTTATTTCATTTATTTTTAACAGAGAATCGAAGCTTTTTAACATTCCGCTGCGTACATATTTTAATCATTGATAAAACTGATGGTATTATGTGAAAGGCGTAGAAAGCTAATTTTAATTTCTGCTCGTATAAATGCTGTATTCATTTGTTTAGCTTCCTTTCTTTCCATAAAATGTCTTTGATATTTTGTATTTAAATGTTATGGAAGATGGCAATTTTATGGACATCCCGTTATAACGACAAAAGTAATAAGGTGCGTCATTCTCTCGAGACCCTTAACACGTCCTTTTTAAATTTTTGTAGCATGCCTGAGGCGGTAACAGCGCTTGGTTCACACAACACACCCACAGTATTCCTTCTTTGGGTGAGATAAGCCAAAGACATCCGCCGGATTGTGTAAAGAATCCAGCACATAGGGAAGTTCTTAACTCAGAATTATCTCTAAGCGAAAATCGTTTTGCAATCCAAAGTGGTCTTACAAGGATCAATATTAGGACCAACTTTCGCTACTTGACCCGAGTGTGGTATTGTCGAGCAACGAACAATACTGTAGGCGTCGTGAGGGCCACAATCAAACTAGGTAAGTCCACCAAGCAAGTCACCTTCGTCAACCGTAGGCAGTTAGCTCCCACGCTTTGACTCCGACCTTTTTGTTTAGACGCTGCTTTACAACCAGTCTCATGTTGAGCTCGATTGCAGTTACTGAATATTCACGTATGCTAAATGCCTTTGCGAGTGCTTACAGAACTAAATTACGTTATTTGTTAAGGCATAATTCGAGATAAACTTGCCAGTTGTCAGTTCTGAGCTATGGTGCTAGATACTAAAGTATCAACTTGATTTCTTCATGTTTAATCGGTTGTGTTAATAATCTTGCATTATAAATAACTGGTTTCCTTCAACTTATATCTAATTTCGGATTTAGAAATAGTAAATAACCAAAATGTTGACCTGCGTGGGAGTCCCGTAGTGTGATATTACGGAACCGAATGAAAGCAGCGTTAGAATTGTTCGGCCCTCGGCGCGTAGGCCTCCCAGTCCCACCCACAGGACAGGTTCACTCGACATTCTGAAGCGATCTATTTTCATTTCAAATTACAGTGCGCGCGCCCACGCGCCCTTCCTGAGCGCATTCTTTGTGCGTTCAAGTACACTGAGCAATGGTCACCCCACTTTCATTAACATTCCGGCTGTGACAATGCACGTTTGTGTATAGTTTTGGGAAAAGTAAAAAATTATTATTAGGAACGAAATTTTTAAGCCAAAACAAAACATAACTACAGTTAAATATCATGACATGGGGATGTTATCACATGATGAATCACGGTTTTGCTCACGTTTTATTGGTTGGATTCGCCAACTAGCTTCGGTTTGTTATGAAGACCATCATCGGGGCGTGTTACGGGTAGCGAATGTGGCGATATGATGCCTTCGCTTCCTTCAAAGCGCTGAAGTACTTGAGTGGCACTCAAGCAGTTATGATTTTGTGTTACTTGAAATCAGTCCTGAGTCCTGACATTCTTTAGCCGTTTAACATACTTTCAGCATTTTACGCCGTTTTCACTGGATTGGAAAAAGTTTTCTCATTAGCAGAGCGATCACGTATTTGAGATGAAGGTGATACGTAGTAGCAATGTCGTGGGAACGCGTAAATAATGGTGTCTCGTATGATCCAGTTTTCTAGAGGTGCAGTGCCTTATCGAGGTTGGCGCGATAATGACTCGCGTGTCAATATTTGCTTTCTGAAGTAACTTCTGAAGACAAGACACGAAGAAAGCAAGTTCTTAGATTTAACGACGAGAAAATTTTTCTCATTAATTTTTTACAGCCAATGTGAATCATGCAGTGCTGTATAACTGCCCAAATTCGGCAGTGGTAAGGTAGGTAACATTATTTTTATTTGACGAACATCGATGACTGTTTTGAATCGTTTTAATTAAACAGCCCACAGCGTGTAAAGACGTGTTGGAGACTGGAACAGCCTTGGCTCCTACACCTCCACGCTACCCACGACTACCCTCATTTGGTCATCAACGTGGGTGCTAACGCCTAATCACAGCTAAACAACTTTATAATGACCCAACTAAGACTCACTTTTGCTGCGGGGTTGCGGAATCGTCAACATCAGTAGGTGGCGCCTACGCATCAAATAGCAATTATTTGAATATTATTATTTATATATGTAGTTTGATTTCATTTTAACATGGTCGCCGAGGCCACAGAATAATTAACAAGCTGTTGCAGCAGCCAAAAGGATTCGATATTTACACTCGTATTATAAGTAAAAGTTTTACGAAGCATGCTGCTGATGATCCTCTGTGACATTTTAACGAAGCCTGTTGCGGATAACTGTATGTACAGTCGGCCAAGCAGATACCTGACCCCCTGACTTTTAAAACGTAAATTCACACTTTGCTGTGCAGCGCCACCTACCGTGATTTTTGGCAAGTAGACAGACAACTGCTGGTATAAACTTGTTTCTGATAACCTGCTCAGTTGCAAATTTTGTATTTCTAATAATCTCAGCTAATCATCAATGGTAAGAACAAGAAAGAATCAAAAACAATCCTACGTAAAGTTCGATTCGAACCATGGACCCACGACTTGAGAAGCTAGCGCTCATCTCAATACGCCAACCGACGATATGACGTCTCGGGCGAAATTGGCTATCTATTTCTACTGCTATGACATCATTGTCACCAACTGCAACGCATTGCTTTAACAAATAAATTGAGGGTAATCTATCAGATTTATTTATACCTGATACCAACTAATCAAAAATATTGTTCACTCGCGTCACAATTAAGATACTGCGATTACTGTGTAGTGATCCAAAACCCCACCAGTTATTAGGCATCCCGTTTCATCTTATATAGCAGATTTTGTGAAAGCTAATATTATATTTTGAAGACAACCACAGTATTTAAAGTATCTATATCTAGAGAGTTAGGTATCGCGGTAAGTAGAAATTATAAGTATTTAATATACTTACTTAATTGTCACACTATTTTTTGTTCCGTAAAACATAGGGTTTGTGTTAAATGTCTAAGATAAATATATCTCTTACAGAGAAACACCGTCCGTTTGTGGATTCGGAGTCAACTGGCGTAACATATACACTACAATATTTCAATTGAAACAGTGAGGAAACATTCAACAAGAACGAGATCGTATTTTATTCTGATGAAAAAAGTTTTAAGTCTGATGATGATGGCAGAAAAATATTGCGGAGAAGACATGGCCAGCGTATAGCCATCAAAATAATTTGCCTTTGAGAACAGTGGCAGGATAACATTAGGTAAAAATATTCATTAAATAGTGAAGTAAAATAATAATAATATTTAATACCTAGTGTATTACGCAGTGTAGAATAATAGGTAACTGATCGTATTATTGTTTTGCAGGTTATTGGGGACAGAATATGTCTTCAATGGGCCCAGGGGAGCTGGTAGAATTCGGCGGCCGGATGAATAAAGAAAAATACTTGGAAAATTTATGAGATGTTGTAATTCCAACAGTTTGCAATGTAGAATATATTTTATTTAAGACAATTGTTCTGTGATCTAACTGTTATTGAGTGAACAATTAAAATCCCAGATTGTAGGGTCAAATAGTGCTTAACTGGGACACGAGACACGAGTAAAGTTTGATTTAAATCAATTTAGACAAAAAGGTTATACTAAATTAATAAATATGCGCGTAAGTGATATGTGATCTGATCTAACATGGTAAGTGAAATGACAAATAGACTTGAACAAAAGCTTCAAAATGGGGGTCACCCTCTCCCATATTAAAATTCATTTAATGCCATAGGTTTATATTCATTCTTATACTATTATCGAAGCAAAGTTATTCACATAGCACTATTTGACCCTACACATTTAAAAAAATATAATACTATGATTAAAGAGAAGTTGAGAGATGTAAATTGTTACTTATTAAGTAACATGTTGGTTCTCTCTACAGAAGATTAATCATAGTTTGAATTAAGTAGGCAGGTATTTATTTCACTGTTACATTTTTTTGATGTAATAAAGTAATTAAAAATTTAAAATGCTTTTTATTCACAGTAATTAGCTCGGTAACATTATGTTAAAACAACCAAAATTACACCAACATCACAATACGAAGTTGGTGATATTTGTAAAAAATAAAAAGCTTTGGAGGATTTGAACCTGTTCATTCATAATCACACTAACTATTAAACCATAGTGCCTACCACTTGCGCCACATCTAACTATTGAAGTATCTTTGAAATAAGCGTATCGTATGCTAGGGCTTGTTTTATTTATCAAAAATCGAATAGATGGCATTAGTCGTCAAGGGTATCAGATTTCTGCTTATTAACCTTATTTGTTCATTCACAATTCAATAGATGGCACTAGTCGCAAAGGATATTACACTTGTATATTTTTATCTTTGGGTTTAAACCACGGATGTTTCTTTAGTTTGCGAAAAATGGCGCTGTTGTAGGGGGTCAGATATCTCATTGGCTGACTGTACGAGTATATTTTACTTTTATGGTGCATGAATAAATAAATAGTAAAAGTTTTTATTTGTGCAAAATATCACATTTTGCACAATGACATTTTTGCAAATTGTTATTTTCGCAAATGATCATAGACAACTTTTCTACAACATTTTCGATAACTAAAAGGATCACAACTAACAGATAAAAATAAAAATGTATCCAGCTGCTTGGCAAGTTTTTATCCTAATCTTTATTAGAAAATTACACCAAGTTATTACACATGATATGTACGTTTTAACAGTGTAACAAAATAAACTGTTTTGATTACCTAATTACCAGTATTCAAAAAAAAAATCGAATTCATTAATTTCAGATATCAAAGATCCATTAACACAATTGGTAGAAATGTCACAAAATAGTAAATCGAATATTTAATAACATAAACTAATCTAATTTTTCAACAAAGTTTTAGAATTCTTACATTAGCTATTAGGTAAGTCAACTTATTTGGAAAGTATATTTTTAATCCTATTCGATGGAGCGCAGTATGTTAGAAATTAAAAGGACAGACCGTGTAAGAAACATAACACTGCGCACCATGATACAAGTGGTCGATGTTGGAACGAAATCTGCTGGATTGAAGTGGTGCTAGGCGGGTCATGTTTGCCGAATGGCGTCGGAAAGATGGTAGAACAACCTCATGGGTACCTAATGACGGGAAACGGTAAAGAGATAACCAAAAACAAGATGGCCAGACGACTTGACTGCTTTTGATAAAACTTGGAGAGAGATGGCAAGACATAGAGCAAAGTGGAAAACTAAAGGGCAGGCTTTTGCCCAGCAGTGGGTCTTAGTATATAGCTTAAAAAACTACAATAAAACATAATTTGTATGAAGAAATATTGATATATTTTAGAAACAGTGACAGAAAATAAATATTATTAAAATTGAAAATGTGTGATGAAAAAGAACTCGGCCACAGGTAGGATTCGAACCCACGTCCCTTAGGTTAACGCCCTAAGTGTGATACCATTACACCACCGTGACTTCGAATCACCGCGTCGAATTCTCTCATCACATATTACCCCGTAGGGTATACGCATTTCAAGCATGCGTACTTCTTCAATACTATCCACTATTTAGTAGTGTGGTAACTTCATTCATATCCGATGAATAGAAAGTTGATTAAATTGAAGAAAGCTTTTACTTATTTAAATTGATTTTGAAATAGCATTACAATGCTAGGTATATTATTAAAATTGAAAATATGTGATGAAAAAGAACTCTGTATAGTTAAGAAACTGTTATAGAATGGGTGGTATGAAATCCCATTTAAGTTTCATCAAAATCGGTCCATTAGTTTGTATGAAGTCGGATGGAAGATTATTTTTATTTTATAAAAATGACAAAATGTTTTTTTAAGGTTACGGTGCGTAGGTACTTCGTTGGTGTACTGCAAGAATCTTTATGAACGTGGAAAATTTTATGTTCAAAAACCCTTTACCGGCACTATATACTGGCATGATTTTTGTGCTTTTTTAACAACATATAACCATGGCTAAATTAACTTTTAACAAAATGCCGACTGGCGTTCTTTCTATAAATAATTTAAAGTTGGTAAGTACGTTGTCAGATAAGTGACAAAAAAGGGCTATTAAACTCATTTTTATCTCTTATCAGAGCATAATCTGCAACTGAAGTGTGTTTAACATTCCGACCTGATAAAGTTATCAAGAAATCTGATGTGTTATTAGTTATTACATGTGATTGTTCATATCTGTAACCGTTTTATTTCAAATTGATAGTTCATTGATGTGGCTTATCTTGTAGCACAATATTCGAGTCATGTTTTATCGATATTAAATGTTGTGATTGATGAATTTGTATGTTTACTTTTATTAATGCATTGTTATCTATTGACACTCCTCACGACTCTTCTTGGAATGCAAACATCTAAACGATCTTCGATTTAATCAAGACAAGATGAGATGAAATTGCTAACGGTGATCGAATATTTCATGTTATTTAATGTCAGCAAATACAAACATACATGCGCAAATACGAGTATTGTGTGAACTTTAGTTGATTATTCAAAGTATGGCCTTTATGACTACCTATATTTTAGATGTCGACCGAAATGACTTTAATCCCTTTACGAATAAAATACAAAATGAGTTCCCGTTTTGGCATCAGTTCAACGTTTCAAAACAATTCGTTGAGGTATTTAGTTGGTAGACATTCATCGAATGCTTGGAAATAGAATTCGGTTTTATTCTTATGCCTGAATTTTCCAGTGTCCAAAATAGCTGTCGGTAATTTCTTAGTTCGGCGTAACTCAATACGCCACGCCTGTCGGCTGTCAGCCTGCCGTCGATATTTTCGTCAAGTTTCACAGTTTCTCGCTGGACCAAAGTGTTAAATAAACTATAAAAGAAATAATAACATTAGGGGGTACTGGATTTAATTTACATGTAAATTTCCCAAATATTGTACATTTAAGTACGAGTAGGATAAAGCTGAAATAAACTACGTAGTGATCTATCCTGGTTTCATAAAATCCACTGGAAAATATTCAAATAACATTCATCAGGCTGCGGCCATAATTTTGGACTTCATGTGACTCAGTTGACACTCAATATTATCAAAACGAAATTGCAGAACAGAGTGGGTCCTCGACTTGATGACAGACTCTTTTCTGCAATACTTTTTAAGGCAAATGTTAAGTCAACAAGTTTCAAGGAATGATGCAAACAGAATATTTCCAACAATTAGTGTCCATTGCGTACACGCAATTATCGGCAATATTGTTATTAAAATATCACTTCTTAGTTCTTTTACGAAATTTTATTATTTTATTTTGATGGTTTTAAGTCCACTGGAGTACCGAGACCAATCGTATTAGATTCATGTGCTGGTGACACATTTCGTAAGTGCTCATTTAAATGCGAGTAAACATTTGACAATAAGAGACCAACGTGGACATGAGAACATATGGTATGCGCTGACGCCGCTATAACATTCAAACAAGTGCTCTCTACTATTCATTGGTTTATTTCAATCAGAGACACATCCCGACAAATACAGGTCGCTTTCATTAATAGTTTATCAAGTGAATATAGTTAACTTTCCTCTTACTCTGTAAATAGGTATCAAGAATAGTTTTGTATATCATTAGCTTTAAAATCTTTCTTGTAAAAAATTACAATGTCACCTTAGCAAGGTATTCTTTATTCTTGCAGTCCTGCAAACCTTTGCTGCTCTTGATATTTTCCCCTTTAGTATTTCTTTGATATTAAAATGTTTGAGGATTCAACTTGCATCTTTGTTGCTTTAAGATAAAATCGTTGGCAAATTTTACACTCTGTAAATGCCTTTGATGTTTGAGCATAAAATCTCCGGACTAACAGTATATAGGTTTGGTTGCGATTGCGACACATGTGAAGTATCGGTCGCATAGACCTTGCTACGGTAGGATACGTGACTAGAGTCGTTAATGAATTTTTAACTAGTTCGTTGTCTTTTCAATGTATTTCTGCTTGTCATAGAAAATACTCATAATTTGAAACCTTGACTTGTATTATCCTGACTCGTAATATAACCACAAGTAGGTAGATATGCATTTTTTCAATTTTCTTTTGTTTGATATTAGTACGAATTATCTCAATCATTATTGTTATTACAATTGCTGGTGTCTTAATTCACTAGTATCCATTCGTGTACTAACTAGTAGGTATCAAACTACATATATGTGTATAACTAGTATCGATAGGTTTAAATATACGTTTTGCTGTGTTTTTCAACAGTAGGCATCATCATCTATCTTACTTTATCCCAATATGACGAGCTCTGTAATCGGAGTTCCCGGGTTTGATCCCCGGTCTGGTCAAGATGAAAAATTATCTTTTTTTTTCAGATTGGCCTGGGTCTTCAGTCTTGGATGTTTATCTATATATGTATTTGTTATAAAATATAATATCGTTGAGTTAGTATACCAAAATACCAACAGAAGTCTTGAAGTAACTTTGGGGCTAGCAAAATATATATTTATTTATTAATATCTGGAGTAGGTGCTATGTCTTTTTCCTCTACAATTCTCTATTCCCATCCTTTCCCACGTCGACTCCTACCTCAGTAGTAACTACAGGTAGGTATATTTCATTAATTATGTATGTAGTATTAAAACATTATGGTGATAGTGACTATGTACGAATAGGAAACCTTAGGTAACTGTAATCCACTTGGTTAGGTACAAGACTTAAAATTGGCGTTTGACCGGTTTCATTTATAGGTCTTAAGCTTGTGTATTTCACATTGACGCAAAGACATTGATGCACTATGAGTGAATTTAAATGACTATTTTAGGTACAATGAAAATAAATCATACATATTACAATAACAAAATGAACCACTGTTGATGATTTTTATAACATAACTAAACAGAAAATAAGTTACATCTGTCAAAATAACTTTCTGTATATATCTTTTAAGGTAGCTCTATCTCCTAATCTATACTTATTTATTTTTAAAGTGAAAACTTCTTTAGCGGCGTTGTGCACTTTTTGGGATGGGTAAACAATGTTAAATTCGGGTCAGGACACGTGACCTGACCAAAATTTCGTAAGACGGACACGTGACCTGAGACCGCCGGTGCGGCGTAGGAGAGGAAATAATATGCCCCTCTCCTTCTACCGCGCGGAATTATCCATTGTTTTTTTTTAATTCCTACTGTCTATATTTATAGTGAAATTGTGATAGTCGAAGATACAGGTAGATACTACATATTGATATTACTCGCAAATAATATAGGTATCAGAAGAAAACGTGTTAATTCTACTATACCTAACATTAAAATTTCCAATTTCTTCCTTGTTATTCTTTGCTTTATTTTGCTGTCTAGGCCAAGTCCTCTGGCTGCTCTTGCCAAGTATGGCTCTAGTAGTACAGAGAGGGTCGTGCTCCTGTAGTGGAGACTAAAAAGGACCTGGTGATGATTAAGTGCATTGGTTTTAAAAAAATGGAGTCAAAAACATATTTATGACAGAATGCTCCATATGGTTTTCCTGGATTTCAAGTTGTTCGTTTCTTATGAATTATACTCAAAATACTTTAGCTGAGTCTGTTATGTGACTTGATGACTCTTTTTTGTCTTTTGTCTTTCCTCTACTTTTAAACTGATTTGGATTTTTGCTTTTTTTTAGCTCCAAGTGAGCTTTCGCTACTTCACCGGGCGTTTGCCATTTTCCAGCCCCTCGTTTGTATATAATCAGTGACATCACAAATATTTTCGTAAGTCATTCTTATCCTTTATTTCAGTTGCCAGATGTTCAGCATGACTTCTATCTATAATGAAGACCTACCAGGTCATACGAATACGAGTACGATAATAAATTTATATTCACCACGCACATAACTTACTTCACAATTCTGCTGGGACTATACTCAAAAATATAGACAGATCCAAAGGACGGTCACGTGATATTTTACAAGTAATTATTTATACCTATTGGAAGCCCTGAAATAATCAGTCATTTTGGTGGATGTTTTTTTCTCCTACCTGCTAAAGTAAGTGGTTTGTTATAAAAATTATCGACAGTAGGCCAATATGTAACAACTTGCTTCGTTTTGGGATCAAATAAGACTTTGATATGTAAAAATTAGCCTAATAAGTATATGCATTTGGCGTACCCTTGGGGAGGCCTACGTCCAGCAGTGGACTGCAATAGGCTGATTGATTGATTGATTGATTGATTTAATACCTACTTGCAATCCTACGAGGTCAACTCAATATTTCTCTTGCTTTTCATATAAATTTAATTTAATGATTCATTGACAATTAATACAACGAAAACATATTTGAGTTATCCAAAAAAGTCGTTAAGTTATATTTAACATTAACATTACAATATATATTGATATTACTCTTAATTTATACAGGTACCTAAGTAAAATAAGGTTTGTAAGTATACTACCTGATAATATTCACTTAGCGAATTCCAGTGAGTAATGACAAAAGTAGGCAATTGAGTTCTGCATCGATTTTCTAAATAGATTCAGTGCATGCGCGGGGACAAGTCAGTCCAGTCCCGTCGGTAGGCATTCAGTAGCTGAGATAAGGGCTACATAGTATCTACAGACTGGTTAGCGGCAATATAATGAGGCTACGGCAAGGAGTCGACTGGCCGCGCCGCTTTGCGTACAAATATCGTGTGGCTCTTGCGCCGTGGACGTACGGTACCTACCTATACCGACTGGCGACATTCCACCAACCCGCGCGGAATGCACGACCACGGTCCTGGCGAACAGGTTACCTCCAGAGCTCAACATCCTTCGCCACCGACGACCCCAATATTGAATCATAACCTCAAATTTTACCTCGACTAATTAAGAGAGATTTATTTACAACAGCTGCGATGGCGAAATGTGAACACCAAACTCGTTTACTACGACCATTTCACCGATCTCTTTCGTCGGCGACAGTCTAACGACCGCTGACCGCAAATCGTAGTCGGAGAGACATTCTGTTTTGCTTCAGTTTTCGAGGGATCGCGTTACAAACTCCACTGGACCATAACTCGGCGAGGCGAAGACAAAAATAAACTTAATATCGTGTGCGTTGTAGCATTTGTCGACGCATCCAATTTATGATCATTTTGGTGACAAGAATCAGCGATCGTTGCCTGTAATTTTGCCTGCCGATGTATTATAAATAGTTCCATGCGATTTCAACCTACCTTCGTCCAGAAGTCGTTCCATGTGCATGAAAACATTCGGGAACGCAGCCAGTTGCTTCCTGTCTTTGAGCAACTGAGCTAAGTAGTCCGCTATACTTTGCGTCGACGGATTGGTATTATCACACATTTTGAATACTATTTGTACAACTTATTACACGTTAAAAGTCTGCTTCAACACGTTCAAATAAGAAATTGTACTTTAGTTACTGGTTATTGTTATTTTTTGTGAGACTATGTTAGAAAAGTTAGAATCACTTCCACACACATCGACGTTTCGATCACCACTAAATGACGAAGTTGACCGAAGTGAAGTTGTGGGCGAATATAGCGTTGCGCTTGCGCTCTCGTCGGATGGATTTTTTGTGAGCGCGTGCGACTTCTGTCCACAGTGTAGGCGTAATAATAAAGCATAGTTGTCTCGCTCACTCCTGCGTACTTCGGCTCACTGTCGCACTCCGACACTTGACATACGGGCGTTACAGCGCGATAGCCCCGCCATCTAGTAAATTCTGCTCTAACTACAATCATAATAATAACCATTGTAGTAAGTACATACATAACCATTCATTATTCTTACATTGTGTAAAAATCTGTTTATGTACCTATAATTACAGAAGATGTAATACATAATGCTAATTTGACTTGAATTGAAACAAGTGGGTTTGTATTAGGTACCATGATATTATCTTATGATACCTTTTGTAGGTGGAATTATTATTGTGGGTAACATAATTAAAATAACTAACAAAGCCTTATCAGGGTCGAGATGAAATTATTGTGAATATGGTCAAGAATAGGTTAAATATATAATTATTATTTATCCATGATCCTTAGACAACCTTTATTTATAATATTTTGATTGAGTGATATGAAATGACTCGAAATATTAATAATAATATACAGAACTAATAGTTTATGACCTAAACCCTATATTTACTTACAGGAAAACTATTACGACATTATAAAAAGGGAATTTCAGACACTAAATTCACAGTGTTTTTTAACGGAAGTCGTGGGCGACAGACAAGCGACAGCCAATTTGTTTTTCGTGTTTAGACAAAAGTAATAAATGCAAGCCTACTCAAACTTTCCATTGTTAACAAAAAAGAATTGCCACGCAATGCAGAAATTCAATTAAAAAGTTCAATATATATCCATAACACGTATTTCACAATAGAAATCAAAATCTTCCTATTCTAATTAGATTTCATAGATGGGCCCTATAGCTATAGCTATGTGACTTAGGTATTGCTACTTTTTTTAGGTTTACTACTTTTTGCAAGAACCAGAAGCTGTTCAAAGTCCTGCAAAACATTAATTGTAAATATTTCATTAAGACCAGACGCAATTAAAATTCATCTACGAATCATCATCATCATTTCAAGTTTCAAGTCCAGTGCTGGATAAAGGACTCTTCCAAGAATACTTAATTCCATGGGAAGATATTGCCATACTCACCACGCTTGGCAGACAGGTTAGCGAGCGCAGTTTCTTCGGCTGTGCGTGCTTACGACGCTGCATTTTCATCGGAAGCATTATTAAGCTGTGGAAAGATAGGATAGGGTTTGTTGAATTTGCGGAGGAAATTAAGGTATTGGAATACTAATCACTCGGATGAACTAGGGAAAAAGCAATTAGCAGCTCGGGTGGCCGGGCACGCGTACCCGATGCGATACCTGCAATCAGGTCAAGCAGTTGAGAATGTTACTCCTGACCTTATCTATGGGTGTATGTGAATAATACCCTCATCATCATCATTATTTCGAGTAGGTGTCACGGTCAATCGGCCATGCACACCCTGGTGTCAGAGTTCTTCGGAACCGCCTTTCGGCCTCTGACGTGGTTCCTTTAACGACTACCAGATGGCTGCCGGGACCACCGGCTTAACGTGCCTTCCGAAGCACGGAATCATCTATATTATCAGACAATCAGGTGATTCAAGCCTGCAATGTCCTAACCAGACTGGAAACAACTAAACAAAGTATGCTTCCGGTGGGAATCGAACCCGCGACCCCCGGTTCAATAGGCAAACGCCTTAACCACTGGACCACGGAGGCTATCGCAATACCCTCATGATGGGAAGAGAAAAATAGGAAGACAAAAAAAGATGGGAGGATGAAATAATAAGAGCAGCTGGAGGATTATGATGCACGAAATAAGTCATTATGGAGACAATTTCCAAAGACCCGCAATCTCATGCTGTTGTGCGTTTGTATGATTTGTCTTTTTCTTTTCAGTGGCTAAAAAAATTGAGCAACAAGTCAGCCTATCACCAGTTTTTTTTTGCTTGAAGTTCGTTCACTGGTGGCAAATTGCCAAATGCAAACATCCGCTTTAAAAAACGCCAAACGTAAAATTTATATCAGGTCTTTCCTACAAGCGTTACATGTTTTATAGATTTTATATCTCTATCATTTATACTCGTATGTGATATTATATCAAAAGTAGATTTAAATTTGTATGTAAATGAACATGGGCTGGTTATGTTATTCGTATTAAAGCAAAAAGATGCTCTAAAGATTACTCTGTGGCTCCCGGAAGCCTGAAGTAAAAAAGGCAGACTTAGAGGTAGCGGAACTACATAGATCGTTTTTTATGAGTGAGGTAGCAATTTGCCCTATATTTGTGGAAGTAGAAAGGGAGCTCAAAATAAGCTTAGAAAAACTTTTTTATGGTACCTGTAGTAACTAGCTTTTCAAGACCAGAGATTTATCTACTTGCTTGGGCCATTATTCTCATATTAACAGGAGTGGAAAACACAATTGCTCAAAGAATCAAAGTAATTAGTTTTTAGCAATATTAATATAAAATACATCTAATTGGACATAGACCTTACTCCGTTCGTTACGGCTTTATTGCGGCTTAGCGGAGGGATAATAAATTATGGCCAATGATGAGGCTATTGAGGTAAGTAGCCGTTTATTACAGCCACATTTATAGTATACAAGCAAAGAAGAAGTGTAGGCTGACGAGCAGCAATTTGTCTGACTACTCGTAGCTCCGTGGCGCAGCGGTCAACGCAAGCCTGCGACACGGAGTGACCGGGTTCGATCCCCGGCCTGAAAATGATCTTTTTCAGATTGGCCTGGGTCTTGGATGTGTATCTATATATGTATTTGTTATAAAATATAGTATCGTTGAGTTAGTATCCCATAACACAAGTCTCGAACTTACTTTGGGGCTAGCTCAATCTGTGTGATTTGTCCGTATATATTTATTTATTTATTTATTATTTATTATCTACATTCTTTCTTTCTCGTGTATGATCGCCAATCAATGGCGTCATTCGCATTGACACCAATTATTGGCGTCAGGAGTTTTTCAGTCCGCCTTAAAGCATTTGATATGGGATGAGCGACTTAACTTACCTTGAAAAAGAAAGCTCGAGATATTGATGACACAGTCTGAGCCACGCCCGCACTTGAGTGGCGTAAATGTTCGTACTAAAATTACTAAAAACATCAGAACTACAATCCATTTATATGACGTCATGAAATTTTTGCATGATAGACATACAGAAATTTTCATGAGGTCACGCCAAACTACATGAACAATGCAAAGGATAGGCACAATTGGCAAAACCCCTTCGAAGTCAAACACTTCAAACGGAAGAAACACGCCCCTCAGTCTATCATTAACTAATTATATATTCATAGTCCTCAGTATAAATATAAATACCTAACTACGTGAGGAAAACTTCTTCAACTTTTTTCAGCTTATTTTTTAAGTAATAAAATTGCACCATTTTAAAGGAAACACCATTAAAATAACTGTATATACTGCGTTTATATAAATAGTTCTATCAGAAGGAATTAATTAACTTATCTACAGCATTGTACAATTTATTTGCGATAAAACTGTGGCACCGGCATTCATTTTTAACTGAACAACATTTGATCAATTAAAATCACCCAAGTTGGTTTCGTTTTATCAATTTCGTTAAGAGGATAAATGGATAATTGACCCCTATCCGAAGCTCTTGGATCTATCGAATTAAATGGATTACACAGTTCCCCGTTCCACATTTAGCTGAATCGGTCATTATTGTTCAACTATCTTCAGTGTTATCCAGAGTATTTAAGTAATATGCACGCAAGACATGTCTAACGGAGTAAATTCAATATTTAACTGTATAAAGCTTATTTAAAAGGTGATATGGTGATAATTCGAATATAGAAGCTATTTGAAAGATTTAAATTACATCACTTAATACGGTTTTATCGCGTTTATTACGTTGCAATTTTCATGGTTGCAGTACCTGCAACCAAAACTGCAACTGAAAAGGTGGACTGTAAAGTTATCGAAATTTTAGGTGTAAAAATAATGTAGGCTACAGGAGGTCAAACTGGCACAGTCATACATACATACAATATACATAAATTCATGCAAAAACCATGAGACGAGAAGCGTAAGACACAACTCGACCAGTTTTTTGGCAGTGGTGAGTATTTCGCTACTCGACTCAAATACTAGCCGTCTGCAAACTAGGATTAAGACTGCCTTACACATTATCTCTGAAAAGGCGAGTGGGATTTACAATGTCGAATTTCCCATTCATACTATTTCACAGAACCTAACCCTTAAATTGCTTTAAATATTTAAAGATGATTGTCATCATGTCCTAAATAAAAACGTACCTATAAGATATGTACCGATTTCCCCACAATTTAGTATTTCTAGATCGTATTATCATTAAAGTGATAAAATTTGATGACATTAGAAATGATGCACCACTACAAGACACTCCCGTGTCTCGAGTATTCAAATAAACAAGAGAAAAAACTATATGCGATAGATGTTTTAACTAAAATATTAATTTCTTCAATCAATTCTAGTCGAAAAACTATTCACTGCATTTCTCCTGAAAACGTCCTTTCTAAATACAATTGACGCAAATCCATAAAGCGCAAGTAAAAAAATATTAAAAATTACTTTCTTGCCGCATTCGTTTACTTGCTAATACCTCACGAAACACGGAGTACCTTTACAGCGTGTAGAATTTATCACCGACATTCCCTCGATGACGATCCCCATAGGACCAATGCTTTTAATGAAAATTTCGACATACTGGGTTACTAGCCAAAATACTACGTAATTTTTTTTAATAACTTATACTGTTCTACGGCTGAGCATAGGTCTCTCCCATCTCCTTCCATTTAATTCGATCTAGAGCCATTTCTAACCAGCCACGCTGAAAGGCATTTTTACATGCTGTGTAGATATAAAAATTTGAACCAAGTTACATATTGTTTACATTTAGTTAGGAGGGATTAAAATTTTGTTGATGTAAATCTAGATTTAGGCCAAATCCTCTGTCTGCTCTAACCAAGTATGGCTCCGGTAGTACAGAGAGGGTGATGCTCCTGCAGTGGAGACTAAAAAGACCTGATGATGATAATCTAGACCAATACCATAATCTACCATAATCTAGACACAAAGCACTAGTACTAAATATAAAATGCATTACGTAGGAATGCATTTAAATGTACAAAGCAGTGTCATTCACTATATTTTGTGATTTAACTAGTCTTTTAATTTTTATTACCTATTGATACGTAAAACAATCTTGCATCCATTGGTTTTATACGTTTTCTCATAAATATGACATCATGGCACATCGTAGTGACCTTGGAAGTTGTCATTGAAATAATTCGTTACGACAAGATGATTAGAGCTATGGATGTGTTTATTTTTCGTCGATTACCAATCAGTAACCAGTGATTAATAATAATCACTTAAATAAACATTACCTATTCACCTACTTAAAGTCCCATCATCGTTCACTTAACCATTTCCATCGCAAAATTTGGAATTCTATTTAGTGGAACGGCTTGAAGTGAAAAATAAATAACGTCAATACCTATACTAACACTTAACAACTCTATGGCTATGAGGCGTACGGGCTGTATCTTGACCGAAAGCGCTTATGGTACTTTATTATTATACATCCTCGTCTTCATCGTCACTTACCATCAGGTGAGATGGGAGACAAATGCCTAATTCAATATTTAATAATAAAAAAAAAATACATATGTTTGAAAATAGTTTGTAATGTAAGTTACGAAAACTCTAATAACGCGTAGGTATATGAGTTTTCGTCTTTACATATATTCTATACCCGTTTCATTTCCATTGCCGAGAAGTTTAAGAAATTTAAAATAAGTGATGATAATGACAATACTTATTCTAATGAAGACGAAGTGGTTTCCGATGTTTCCCGACAATTCAATCACATTGCAGTAGGTAACAACTCAATTGTCCCGTAGAAAGGTGATAGATTCACGCTCTCTTCGTAATTGGTCATGACAGAAAGTAGGTGTTCCGATTCTCAAACGTGCTTCTAGAAACGGCAGCACACAATGACAAATTACCTGTTCCTAGAATATTATACTTATATACAAAACGTGCAATAATATCTAAGAACTTGTTGTGCAGTTAGATGTAGAGACTAGATATTTAAATGGATAAATTAACCAGAATCCCATTTGCGCAATTGTGAAAGTGCTTATTCTTATTATATCTCTTTATAATCCACAAGTAAGACAAAATTCAATTCGCAGAATCATAGGTAACCAACAAAGCTGAAACAACGGTTTCAATTTTGTTTACCAAGGTTATATAGACTTCGATTAACAAAGTGCAGAGTAGCAGATATTGCACATCCTTATACGCGCAGATTTTTTCCAGCACCTTTCCAGTCGATATTATGAATCATATCGTTAAATAGTCCAGTCATTACGTCGGAAATAACGAGTTAGAAATGCAAATGAACCGAGAAAGCTTAATTTTGGATATTACGTAGGTGGCGTTACGATATCTCAATAACGATGATCGATACGTGAAAAATGTAAAGGACCTTATTTGTAGATTGGAAAAAAATATTGAATAAAAAATTTCGTATCTCATCGGAGAACCAAGTTATGATCTGCTTCTTCTTATCAAATCGATGGTCATATTCCCTTTTTCGCCCAATACTGTGCAATTTGTATTGCATTCCCTATAGCCATGAACAGGTCCTGCAGTGTGCAGATCTCGGAGCACGCTGGGCATGACAGTAGGGAGATACACCACAGTTGCAGTAATTATTAATGGATTCTGTATAGCCCCACCAGACCAGGTTATTATTGTTGCGGCCGACTTGGGTTATTAGTCGATTTAAGGGTTTCTATTCCGGCTGAGACAGGCCATCGCCAGGTGAAAGCTTTTCTGCTGGTCCTTATCCAAATTGAGTGGTACATCTCTCCAGCCAAAGGTGTAGCCTTTATTTTGACGGTTCCGAGATTTAACCTTTTTCCAAGATGGGGGAAATCCACAAGGTAATTTTGGTCGACAATTTGAAGTTAAGCTTTTCTAGGACCTCCACGTAATATCCAAAACTTAGCTTTCTCGGTTTATTTGCATTTCAAAATGTATATAATGACAGGACTAAAATATCACAAAAGAGGCTCTATGAAGCTGTGATTTCTGTGCACAGTTTTGGCTATGAAAAACACAGGGCCACCTAGATTATACGCATAAAATATTTAATGCATCCAAAACCTTTATTGAATATAAGACTTCAATATGTGGATATTAAAGTGTAGTTTTCCCTCGTCTGCACCTTAGTTCGTATCTAATTATACCGGCATATAGCTTAAGGAAAACATACGATACGCCTTAACTACTTATCTAAGTAAAGCTCATGTATCTTTTCTGTTTATAGCGCGAGGAATTTGAAGACGTGTTAACGACTTGGTAGTACTTAGGTGGCATTAAACTGCAAGGTTTTGAGATATACTTATTAGTATGTATGTTAGTTAACCACATTACATAGAAGAATAGAAAATTGTGGTCTTTGTCAATTTCGAAACAACTGATAATAATTTTGATCCATCCTCATCTATTTAAATATGTAAAAATATATATATATCGCTAATGGATTACCTAATTCCTATAGAATTCAATATCGTTCTCTTCTCATTGACAAGACAAAGACATAAAAAAAACAACGAACAGAAAAAGATAAATATGTAGGTACGAGTATGTTCCGGATTCATTAATATACGTGAAGCAAGGCCATAAGACCCAAAGGTCTTATGGTTATATATAGGTACTTACATATTTAATCTATGAATAGAGTAGGTCAATCTTTTATCCCAAGAAGTATTGCTATGTGCCTACTTACTTCTATGATGTCTCCACGAGTGGCATTATTAGATACGTTTCTGTTCTTAAGAAGGCGAATTCTTTGGTGCTAGATACATTTGCTTGATGGCCATCGTTAACTCAGTTAAATGCCTTAATGTAATTTAAACAAATTGAAACCAGTTTAGCCATTTGTATACACACGAAAAGAAGTACCATCAACATTGCAACTTAATATAAAATAGCTTTCCATTAACAAACGTGGCTACTTAATCGCGCTGTGAAATGCTAAAGATATTTAAAATCGATATATGACGACATTTTTCACCAATGCACGACTCCCACTTCCATAAAAGCCGGGTGATTATGCGTTCCGACTATGGAAACTCGACAGAGTCTAATATATCAACGCTATCGCAACATAAACGTATACGTTATAAGTTTTTACTTGCTTCTGATCGGTGTTCCTCTATGAGACCGAAACATAAATGCTTAGATCCGTAGAAGAAGTAAGATCAACCATTGCGCCCAGTGTATGTTTGTATGTAAGTAAACCATCATATTACATAGGGAACAAATGTCTGACTACGACACTCGCCTAGACCCGGCGGCAGAAGGGGTTAAACCAACAACAGAGTGATCCTATAAGGGTTCCGTTTTGACACTCGGACGTACGGACCCCTAAAAATAAGATGGATGAATAAGAATGAGAGAGGAATGGAAATGGAATGAGTGAAGAAAAAAATATTAATTTATTTGCTAAAAAAATATGCTTAGGAGAGTTAAAAATAGAAATAGGATCAGTTAGGAAAAAAATAGTAAAAAAAAAAAACATGGGATGAGAATTGTTGGGATGAGTACGGAATAACCCAAACAGTCAAAAGGAGTCGAAAGGAGACTAGATTCTTATAACATATGCATCCATGAAAACGAGTTTTCGAAACGTTAGGTGTAAAAATAATGTAATATACCTACGCGATAAAACCTTAATTACAATTTAAAAAAGGAGACCTCGAGCTCCTAAGCACCATGACTGAAGATGCAATCGGAAATCGCTCAATTGCGGAATGAGTAAGATATGGAATCAAAGCTTCTATACCCAATATTTTACAAATTCTGGAAGGAAGCAACATTCTTCACAGGTGTTTAATACTTTACGATGTCGATGATCTTAGAAGATCATTAAATTCGATTAATTACCCTTATAATTACCAGTTAAAACAACAAAACGCGATCGAAAATAAAGCCGTGTCCGCAACAATTTTTATGTTCATGTATGTAGGTTGACGTGCCGTGCGCAACTCGCGCTTCACTACATGTTCGCCGGCCTACGACCGAGTAGAGAAAAACATTACGTCACCGACCACAATCATGGATAACGTGAGTTTTCCCACTGTTTACATAAAAGTCATGCTGATTTGGCGGTAAAAGCTCTACTATAGTACTCTGTTTATAACGTAGTGGTCAAATATGTATCTACGTATATCTATACTTAGCACAGTAGCAAAAAATTGGATTTATATACAAGAGTTAAACCGGCCAAGTGCGAGTCGGACTCACGTACGAAGGGTTTCGTACCATTATCCTTACTAATATTATAAATGCGAAAGTGAGTTTGTTTGTTACGTTTTCACGCCGTAATTACTGAACCGATCATCATGAAATTTTGCGTACAAGTTCTCTGGAGCACGGAGAAGGACATAGGCTACCATTTATCCTAGGAAAAAGTACTATTCGCGAGGGATCGACATTGACGCGGGCGGAGCTGCGGGCGAAAGCTTGTCTATAATAAGTTTAAAATGATTATATGATGTACCTAACTAAAAATATATGCTTTTCGCAATTTTTCCTTTATCTGTGCTATAAGACGTTGCTTCGCACCAATTTCAAGATTTGAGATCACGGGAAGTATGACAATAGACCGTAGTATTTGATATGAATTTTAGTTTGATACGAGTATCTGCACGCGTTTCTGAGGAAAAGCGACTTGACAATCAGACGGACAACAAAGTGATCCTATACGGGTTCCGTTTGTTTCTTTTGAGGTACGGAACCCAAAAAACATGCATTTCTGGGACATGCTTGTAATGTTCTGTGAGCAAATGAGGGTTTTCTAAACAGCACTAAGTCGTAGAGTAAGATGCGTGGCTGTCATAATAAAAAAAAAAGGTTGTATAAACGGAAAATACATTATTATAGCTAACTAGCTTTCGCCCGCGGCTCCGCCCGCGTCAATGTCGATCCCTCGGGAATAGTACTTTTTCCCAGGATAAAAGGTAGCCTATGTCCTTCTCCATACTCCAGAGAACTTGTATGCAAAATTTCATGATGATCAGTTCAGTAGTTACGGCGTGAAAGCGTAACAAACAAACAAACAAACGAACAAACTCACTTTCGCATTTATAATATTAGTTAGGATAATAATAATGCTAGGCTTCTTGTGCTTCCGACACAGCCGCCCATTGGAAGCATTTTCAAGCATGGGAAGGATAGGAATTTATTGGATTGAAAGGGAATGGAGGTATGGGATACTACCTACTCACTCTGATGAATGGGAAAAAAGCAAGTAACAGCTTGGGACGCCGGGTGCTCGTACCCGATGCCATACCTGCATTCTTTTTTTTTGAAGGATTATGTAGCTATATCCAAGTGAGCTTTCGCTACTTCACCGGGCGTTAGCCATACCTGCAACCACCGGCAAAGCAGTTAAGGATGACACCCGTGAAAATGAACCATTCATTGCACCTTAATGTTTACAGTTTGTGTGAAAGACATACACAGCTGACGAGATTTGAAATCAAAATCAAATTATTAAAACCAACTAGATTGACGTAAAAATCAAGTCTATATTGGAATCATATGGCTAGTTTCCTTTCTTAGCAACCAATTTTCTGCACGATAATCTATAATTTAGAATACAAAGTATCTCTTTCTTAATTCATAAAAGACATGCGTAAGTCCAATCTCTATTATTTTTTGACAAATGAACTAGTCTTGAAATGAAATTTAATTAAATATATGTTTTGTGCCATGTTTCATGGGAATAAATAGTATTCACATAAAACATGGCATGTAAATTGTATATCTCATTCTCATAAGTAGATTAGATTAGATGAATGAACTAAGAATTGTACAGACGGTTGCAGATAAATCTGACTCCCTCTATATAGTGTCACTAAGCCAAAGGAATCCCACTATCCGACCACGTCGTACTTGCCACCGGAATAGAGTGCGTAGAGTAGGATTAGCTCCGATTACTGATGACCGCCCGGCGGTCCCGGGTGACTTGCACCCAGGATAGGCCCTTCTGGCGTAGCTTTCGGCCCATAAGGCAAAAGATGAGAGTTGCTGCTCTCCAAAGGTTTTTGCCATAGATTATCAGATTGGTCCTTCAGACTATGCATGCACGTAATTGCGGTTCATCAGGCAATACGAGAGTTTGCTGTCTCTGCAAGCCTTGCGTACACAGGCAACGCGCAAAGTCGAGGTCCGTCCCTCTTGGGGCCCTTTGGTGATGTTGTCTATAAAGGCTGAGGATACTCTGCCCTCGCCTCAAACGCCCGGTGAAGTAGCAAAAGCTCACTTGGTCTCAGTTAGGTACATAGTCAATTAAAAAAGGGGGTAGATTTCCTCTGCAGCCGTCGTACATGATACAAAGCAAAACTAAGAAAGCAGTCTTCTTTTTTAAAGTAAGGCGGTAAAGGCTTTAAATCTATGGATATAATGGAGGCTAACCAAGAAATAAAATCTTTGGCTGGCACAAATCTTAACTAGCCGGAGTTAAGGCAGCGTCCGAAGTTGTCTCTTCTCCATTATTCTTACTAGCTTTCGCCCGCGGCTTCGCTCGCGTCAACGTTGCTCCCTCGGGAATAGTACTTTTTTTCGGGATGAAAGGTATCCTAAGTCCTTCTCCATACTCCAGATAACTTGTAAGTATGCAAAATTTCATGATGATCAGTAGTTACGGCGTGAAAGCGTAACAAACAATCTCACTTTCCCATTTATGATATTAGTAAGGATAAGGATTTCCAGACCTGTATAACTTTCCATTATTTTCGCTTGAACTCATTGGATCGTTATTTTTTTTACAGCGGTTGATGATGATGATGCAAAGTTGGACGTTTACAAGTACAGACGTCGAGCTGATATGTCTAAGATGTCCATATGCGAATCGTCCAATGCAATGCCTAAGGCTAGTCATCATAACATAATATACGAAATAGGCGCCAATAAAAAGTCAAAGAGATACGCCATATTGCAAGAACCACGGATTGAATTCTCAATTAACAAATTCCGAGCTCTCCTTCTCATATACTCTGATCGAGCTTGGAAGATTTTTGTCCTTGCCACTCTTTTTGTAGAGTACGTTTTAGATTCATGCATTTACGCATTTTGTAAATATGAAGAGAGACACTTATGGCTTATACTGTTAATAGTTTGCCTTAATTTGGTATATACTTTCGACGTCCTAATTGTCTGTGGCCTGAAATTTTGGAAAAATTGGAGAAAAACTCTTAATTTAGTAGAACCAAACACTAATATGGTCATAATAGAAGTGATTCTTGCCATACCATATGCTCTTCTGTATTTAATAAATGTTGAATATACGGTATTTGATTTTACTATTATTGCCCCAATCATGTCGACCTTACGAGCTTACAGAATATTAGAATTCTTCTATAATAGATCTTCGCAAGCTGGAAGCAATCAATGGACTACATTCTTGTTTCAATATCTGATACTTTTACTACTTTGCGTTCACACATGGACTTGCGTATGGTACTTGTTTTCATACAGAGACTATGACATCCATAAAATACGTTTATCGTGGTCATCGTCCGCTGTGTATCTGCCCATAGAAGAAACTTACGACTGGTATTTTGTATGCACTTATTGGTCTGTAATGTGCCTCACTACGAATGCGATTGGAGATTTGTACCCAGTTACCACAAGTGAAAGAATAGCAGGTATAAGCGCTATACTCGTAGGCTTTGTTCTTACGACAGTTGTGTTCGTTGGATCATTAACTTCTCAATTCATAACAATCACAACGAGACGTGCTAAATACGTCAGGCAATTAAAGAAAATAAAGAACCATCTCCTACTTATTAGAATGGATGAGGAAACTACGAAACGAATCATAAGGTAAATATAGATATTACTTTATGCAAATAGAAGATTAATTCAATTAATGAATGTTTATTGCTTTTGTAGTTATTACGAAGATCTCTGGTATCAAAAGTCAGGAGTATTCAAGCCAGAATTGCTGCAGCTTCTACCATTGCCATTACAAATGGAAATATGCTACGATTTAAATGCAGTACCCTTATACAGCTCCTTGATATTCAGAAAACTACCGGAGGCGTTCCTTCGAAGGCTGTGTCTTGCTATGAAACACCAGTTCTACCTACCTGGTGACATTGTTTATAATCATAATCAAAACAAGACTATTATGGTAACGCAATATTTTTACATCCTTAGATCATGCATATTCACAAAGACGTAGGTAGGGCTCAGTACATATCCTTCCTTGTATTTTAAATGAAATGTGATATGATAATAATCATGTGGTAAGTGGGAGTTAAATTGTTGCATTGGCTGACTAATGCGTTATTTGATAGAAACTGGAATTGCAACCCTTCCAAATGTTTCATCTCACATTTAGACAATTTCTTGCATTTCTACATTACTGTGGTGCATTGTAACGAAGACCTGGTAAAACAATTGCAATGGTTTAAGCTTTCTCTAAATAAATATCGGTTTTGGTCTTGTTCGGATCTCGGTGACTTTAATAATTCGAGGATTTTATGGAGATGAATTTGAGACCTTAAGATTACATTTCAGGTATGCATCACCAGTGGAGTACTTGAATTGTTATCTGATGAGGATGACGAAAGCCCGATGATTTCCTTTAGTAAAGGTACTTGTTTTGGCGAAATATCACTTGTGTATAACATACCAGGTAAGCGACTTGTCTTAAGCCTAAAACTAAAACGTTCAAATGGAATCAATATTAATTTTTAACATATTTTAGCGAGGTGCACCGTCAAAGCAGCCACTTACGTTGAATGTCAAGTCTTAGAAAAAACTGAATTTATTAAACTTATGGTAACTTACCCCGACCTAGTCGACACCATACGCCAAGACCTAAAAGAGCGTATTGAGAGGAGTCGTCTTCGAAAAGCTCAACAAAAAGTTAACAGCACTTCTTTGACCTTGAATATTTACGCATCAAAGGATCGTCCGAAGAGTAGCATCAAATGTTTGAAAGACAAATTGAGATACATACAAGGTAATTTATTTGAAACGACAAAATACTTCGCAAGTTAGTCTTTGTGGAATTTATTACGTAGTTATCCCTTAAGGAGAAGACAGGGCCTATGCTCATAAAAGCCAAAGGGCACGTTCAGCATGTTGGATGGCGTATAGCGGAATCATCATAGCTATAGTTGCGAACCACATCGCCTATTTATACGATTCCTTAGATTTTCGGCCGTTCCCACGAACAGGATCTACGGTATGCGAGAAGCACCGATACATTCTCCGTGTTTTCTTTTCTCCCAGACCAGTATGCCACATAGCCATTGTACTTGAAAGCCCACACCACGCTTTACTAGGCTACACACGTGGCAAGTAGCATCAGGTGCAGGCTGAGCCCGGACGACAAGTGGGAAATCTCAAAGATCCCCGTAACTTTTATTCCCGTAAAGATTATCATAGCTTATCATCTATCAAAAAACGTTGGTGAAATATGGGGTAGTGTGGCGGTTCGGGAGAACTACGCCCAAAGGATAACACAACGTTAGCCTTTTTTTTTATACTAATAAGTAGGCAAATAGGCATACCTGATGGAAAGCGGTTACCGTAGCCTATGGACGCCTGCAACACCAGAGGTGCCACTCGCGCGTTGCCGACCCTGAAGAAATCTTTTCACGCCCTTTTTAAAAAATTTTTTTTTTTACTTTGCTTAAGTTAATATAATTTTTATAGGTACAAGGGACGTAGATACAACAAAAGACGGCGAACTCGATCAAAACTGCTTGGATTTGTATATTATGTCGGAACACGTGAAAAAGAGGACTACAATGTTTACCTGTCTAAATGGAAAATTCCCTTGGGTTCTAGAAGCAGAATGTCATCTTGTTAAATACTGGGAACACACCATGCTTCTTATTGTATTCTACATTTGTATCGTCTATCCTTACTATATTGGAATCAGGCGGCAATTTCCGAGGAGCGGCTTCTTCTTTCAGTCACAGATAGTTGTAACCGTCATATTGATATTAAACGTACTACTATCATTTGTGACTGCGATAAAAACGAAGAAGAAATACCTGAGATCCGTTAAGAAAATACTGAATCAAAGATTGCAAATGCTGGGCTTCTATTTGGATCTTATTGCCATAATACCTTTCGAGTACATTGTTTTTATACATACGCAGTCGGAAGTGAAATACAATGAAAATTACAGGGATCACCTCTATTACTTATGTAAAGGATCAAAATTATGTCTCGTTTGGAGGATATCATTCTTCTTTGAAAAATTGGAAAGGACATTGCTTCTGAACACGTTGCTGGTGAAGGTATCATCAACCCAAACCACAATATCTTTCTCAAACTCAAAAACATCTTGTAATAAATCTGTTATACAAACTTCTTCTAGGTGGCAAAATATTTTGTTTATATCATTTTATTGTGCTACTGGTGCGGAGTGATTTTATACATGGAATCTTGTTTCGTAAGCAGATGTTCAGAAACTTCGTGGTATACTAAAATTATGTTATGGGAAAATCAGTCTACGATTCAAGGATTGGACAAGTAAGAGAACTAATTCTGCGTTTTAATTTGTTTCAGGGTTTTGGTTCCATATTGTGCTAGTTATCTGCCTTCACTTTGTAGTTGCATTGAGTCAGGTTAATGCCACTATATGTCTCTCGCATCTTAGAGCTGAAGTATTTTAATTTGTTTCTACATTTTATTACCCTGCTATCGATGTCTAGTCTACCGATGATTATTATTAGGATACACGTTCTCAGGTATCCCGAAATAGGCATAGTAATACAGAAGAAAGCTTTTTCTAATCATATTGAGATAAAACACTACTGAGACGATCCTACAACGTTGTAGATTCCTTCCTTATTTATTGTAGAACGCATAACGATATTAATTATCATTTCTGTTACACCAACATTCAACCTGCGGTTTTTTATAAATATCCTTTATATTTCCAGGGCAAAATATCCCACAATACCGTCGGTTTATTTCGCCACCACGGTTTTGCTTTCTGTTGGTTATGGAGACTATAGCCCCGGCGACAAATTCGACATGGGCTTGGTTGCTTTCATCAGCCTGTATGGAGTGCTGCTGATTGGGTTCTGTGTTTCAGAGTTTTCAGCTGTGGTAACACATTGGTCTAGGTAAATTACTTTAAATATTGTTAAAATTCGCTTTCATCAACGAATTTTTAATAGGTAATGCCGACAAGTTTTTGTCACGTTCAGTCAGGGCGAGTGAAAGGAGGGTCGCGGGGCTGCTGCCCAATTAGTGGTGTATCAAAAGCAAGTAGTGTAAATTATTAAATGTATAGTTATCTGATCATAAAGTTTGTTACTTATTAGAAAAACTACAGATCATATATAAGATCAAAAAAATGTATATAGGTAGGTAGGTATTACTAAATAATATAAGATAAACCTTAGAAGCAAAATGCGTTTTCTAAAAAAAAAATAATACTTCATGTGAACCTCTCTTCACCGCAAGGGATTTGACCGTTAGATTTTCATAATATTTATTTTACTCATAATTGATTTTTAATCATTCTATTTCCAGGACAAAAACAGCATTCTTAGAGGTTATTATAACCATAGACAAATTCTTGAAGGATAACAACATGCATCCTGCAATAAAGAACAGAATTATGTCTTTCTACGACCTGCAGTGGCAATACAATTCGGTAAATTCAATTTGAAGACAGAAGTAGTATAACATTGTAGATTTTTTTATTTACATGAATCGTACGGTAGGCTGTGGCCGAAGCAATCGTGTGAGTCCACGCAACTCTGTTTGTCCTCAGCTATCATCAACAAATAATGAAAAATTAAAGCGATAATAAATGATTATTTAAACGATGCATAATGTCATGATGGATGACCAACAGTGGAACCTATAAAGTCTAGAACATAGAGTGAAACTCTAGGCCCTCTCTCAGTTTAAATATTTCTTGTCATCTATTGATATATCTTACTCTTGTAATTGCAAAAGTTACTGTATTGCTTTCAGGGGGTTGAACTAACGGAAGACAACTGGTTGAAAGAGACAATAATCCCTTCAGAGCTCCGTAAGAAGGTGCTACACCAAGCGCGTTTCAGGGCGCTTACGTCAATACAATTCTTCCAGGTCAAGAACAAGGAATACATACAAACTCTTACCGAAAGTAAGATTACATATTAATATGAGCAATTTTATTATGACAATAATAAATTGAATGTTAAACATGGTCAGAGGTGTCATCCTCAATCAACTGCCTGTCCGGTGGTTGCGAGTATAGCATCGGGTACGGGCGCCTGACCTGTCGAGCTGCTGCTTGCTTTTTCCTATCAATCAAGTGAGTAGTATTCCAATACCTTTATTCCCTCCCCAACTCCAACAAATTTCCATTCTTCCTCAGCTTAAGAATAATTTCATAGGATGCAGCGTTGAAAGCACAAGAAACCAAAGAAACTGTGCTCGCCAACCCCCCCCCTGCCAAGTATTCGCATACACAAGTGTACTATGAAACTCAGGATCTATGACATTGACAGCTAAAGCAAAATCCATGAACAATGCTCATGCATGAGCCATGGTACCAGAATATACGTATAATAAAATAAGTATAATTTTATAAGTATCACTTGTTTTTTAGGAATTAACACAATTAATTACTTGTATTTATAGCTGCAACAGACATAATACTACCACCAGGGGAGATAGTCTACTACGGGGGTACGGTATCAAGAGACCTGTACATCATTGAGAAGGGGTATTGTTTGCTTACCTGCCACCTGGCTAACGAAAAGAAAGTGGAACGGGTGATCGGCCCTGGAAACCATTTGGGCTTATTAGTGCTTCTGTATGGCGTGCCTGCTATTGGAACTGTTGTTACTTTGACACATTGCAAAGTAAGTGTTGAATATTTGGGAATTATCAGAGACCCTAATGAATTTAAAATTGATTACAGAAACAAAAAATCATATTTAGCCATCAACAAATTTCTCTTCTACTTTTTTAAAATCTGGTTGATCCAGCATTTGACCGCGATCTCAACTGATGTTAAATGAAGATGTGGTCTATGGTGGAGCTCGCTTATGCGGAAAACAAAGAGATTTAAATAGTACTTACATCTTACATATTTTATCCCTTTGCGGCCAACAACGGATACATATTAACGTCTCGCTAGGTCTTTGACGATGACCGAGAATCATACTTAAGATTTTCATTTAATTATGTATCAGGCAGCGCAACAGCAGTTAGATGCCCCAAATCAAACCTAATAGAAGAAAGATTGGTGTTGTGTTATAAACTGTTTCTGTAGGTAGTTTCGAAATAAATGTAACTCCTAAACTTAATAAATATACAAATTAAAATGACCTACTGGAACTGAATGAATTATCAACGTGTAGGAAGCAATGTTTTTCAATGCGACCTCTACATCCCGACCACGCTCGAATAAGGCATTTCATTAATCAAACCCACATCAATTGCAAACATGCATCATAATCCGATCACGTCTAGAGGCGCCATTGCTCTTTGATTTACGTTGCTTTGTTTGATTTTCCATTATTAAAAAAATATGGTCGTTTGCAGCCTTATTCTCATAGAATTGATGTGAAAAGAAGTTAAAAAAATCCTCAGATCACATCACTTCACTTTAAAATTCTAAAGTGAGTCTAAGGATATCGTGAAGGGGAAGATGGTACTTGCAAGTTGCAACTTCTGAATACACTTCCACACTTTTTTTTAAATCACACAGATATCTTACATAGAGTTTAAAACAGGTTTACTTTTTGGTTCGAGTAGCTTAGGTGTGGAATGAATTGCCTGCGTCTATATTCCCAGACAAGTGCAGTCCCGGGACATTCAAAAGTAGAATAAATGGGTATCTCTTGAATAGGCATGTAACATCCTCGTCTCCATCGTCACTTACCATCAGGTGAGATGGGAGACAAATATCTACTTCAATACTTAGTAAAAACAAAAAAAAGGTAAATGAGGGCTACCGCGTGTGAATAGCGTGAGGTATGACATTTAATAGGATTTATACTTGGAAAACTGAGATTGCGATGGCAAAACGTGTTTTCCCAGACATGAGACCCAGCCGGCCTATTCGCTAACTTAGTGTACGTTTTGATAGGCACTTCAAAATACATTACGTTTTATATATCTTCAATAAAAATAGACAATTATAGGAAAGCCGCAATGTATTTTGAAGTGTCTATTAAAACGTTGTACACTAGGTTAGCAAATAGGCTGGTATACCGATTTTCGCCCATAAAACCCCATAGGTACACTAAGTTTGAACAAAATTGATGGAGCTGTTTCTTAGATTACTTTTTATGTATAAAAAAATAATAAAACTTTATTTTTCTCTCCACATTGCGAAAGTTCTTAGTTACTAGTGATTTATATTATAAGACTAACCTATGACAATGAACTTGCAAACATTGTGAAGAGACTAGTTCCTGAAATAGGTCTCCTAAGAGACCTGTAGGTACTACAGGTAAAAGGTAAAAGAATCGCTTGTTAAAAATAATAAGATAACGTTTTATGAAGATGTGTGGCATTTAATATAATTGAAATGTAAAGTTTGTGTCCACGCGTTTGGCAATGGCATTTATTATGATTGATATGTAAAGTTTGCTTCCACGCGCGTAATAATGAGCCTAGTCGGGACCTTACTCAACCGTGGAGCTAACTAGTGAACAAAAAATCACTGTAGACCTCATTGGTACCACTAAAATTGTGGACAGATTAGGACCCCTGCTTAATGGTTCAGCGGACGTAACATAAAGAACAAATTTCGAAGCTGGTCCTTTTAATCCAACTAAAACTGTACAATATTTTTTCAGCTTATAAGCATAACCCATGCGGCATACACTTCGGCTTTAAGTTTATTCCCAGACATGAAGGAACACGAGGGTCTCCTCACACCAGATGAACTCAAGTTGATAGAGAAGCAAGCTAAAGGCCAACAGGCCGATGGATATTTGACTCGGTATAACGAACTGACGAAGAAAAAGCCAGTGAAAATTACAAATATCTTCAAAAAATTCCTCGATGGTAAGTAAACTTTCTTGCCATACCATATAAAATTGTTAAACAATCCGGAGTGCTATTTTTGCTATTTAACCGACTTCAAAAAAGGAGGTTGTATGTTCCAGTGTATGTATGTTTTTATACACCAAAAGACTGCTTGTTTAGTGTTGCCTGGTAAAAAAATAGTACCCCTGTTATTTTACGGTCTATAGTCAGGACAGGACTAATACAAATTCAATGCTACATATAAAAAAATTGGCTAAGTGCGTGTAAGAATCGCACAAAAATGTCTCTGTACCATCAAAAAATGCTTTAAAAACACGTTAATTTTATGGGGCCCTCCTTTTTTAACCATTGTACTATGTATTTTTGTCCCAATGCTTGGCAAAGGCCTCCCCTTAAATTCTCCACTGATCCTCTAACGCAGCGTATTGCCAATTTACTAAGAACTTTTCGATATTAAATTCCAATTTAATATATTTTTGAAATATTTTTATTATAAGGAGTCACAGAGGAAGGCGGCTAAGAAAATGGTTTAAAACGCTTCCTTGTTTCTCTAATAAAATCATCTCCCAAGTAAAGATATTTTAACTGTCCCTAACAAGATTGAACCGGAGCTTTAGTTACCACGTATACTAATTTTATTTACGGCGCTACGACCAAAACGACACGTTAAGGGGCAATAAATTTGAATGCCTAGATAATTTGAAACAGGAGAATTTTTCGTTTCTCCCTAAAAGACAAATTCTTGTCTCCCGTTAATGTTGATCGCGTTTTAAATAACCTTGTGACTAGCGTTCAGGATTTACTGAAGCAAAACTTAATAAAAATAACTTTCCTCTAGATTTGTTTCTGAATACATACATACATATTATCACGTCTTTATCCCTTACGGGGTAGACAGAGCCTATAGTCATAAGACCGAAAGGCCACGTTTAGCGTGTTGGTAGGCGTAAAAGTGGAAAACGGAATCCAAATAGTGATGGATTGCTAGCCGCATCGCTTATTGTTATGATTCTTAGATTTTCGCCCATTCCCTTGACCGGCTTCTACGGTCTGCGCGGGAAGAGAAGCAGCTGGCACATTCTACGTTTTTTCTTTTCTCCCAGACCAGCGTGGAAGATTCTGAATCACATAGAAAATAAAGTTGCTGATTTAAAAAAATAAAAAACGTTTGTTTTTCTTCAAAAACAAATTTAAATATATTACAAATTGTAAAGTTAATGCATTTTGAAAATATATATTGTGACAAGGCTGTAAAAATTATATTAGATCTTATACTTGTGTAAATAAACAAAAGCGAGGTGGAGTAAGAACTGGTGGTTGTGCCAGGTTTCCAGGGTCTGGAGTGTCCTGGTGACTTGTAATACAGGTTCCTTACCAGTATTACAGGTCACCAGGACAATCCATAAGCTTAGTTTGTGATATAATAAATAAGTACAAGATCAAGCGTATTGTATACTTTAGGCACATTGCATATTATATGAACCTCAAAACGTTATACCACGGGTCATGCACTGTACTCGTAAATCAAAAGTTAGAAAATATAACCGGCCAAGTGCGAGCCGGACTCTCGCACGAAGGGTTCCGAACCATTAACTATAAAAACGGCAAAACAAATCATGTCAGCTGTATGTATTTGTGTTATTTTAATTTAATATATATTTTTTAAATTAATATATAACTAAATATTCTGTCAATATTTTAAGCGTCTACATGTGGCCGTTATCAATATCGAGCAAAAATGAGCAAAATTATCACGCATGTTGAATTAGAGCCACCTTAAATACATACATACATACATACATATTATCACGCCTCTTTCCCATGGGGGTAGGCAGAGACTATAGATCTCCACTTGCTACGATCCTTACAAACCTCTTTTGCTTCATCTACATCCATCACTCTTTTCATGCATGCTCGCCGGTTTCGGGTACTCCTTATTTTTCCTTTTACAAGAACCTTTGCAATTTGGTCACTATACGTTCGTCGAGGCCGGCCCTGACCGACTGTCCCAACCACATGTGCCGTATATATACCTTTCGTAAGTCTCTTTTCATCCATCCTCTCTACATGTCCAAACCATCTCAACATTCCACCTTAAATATTTATTTTAATCTGCTTTTTTTCAGTATTTGTTATTATAGCGTGTACAGAAATAAGTACATGATCTGTGAAAATTTCAACTGTCTAACTATTACGGTTCATGAGATACAGCCTGGTAACAAACAGACAGACAGACGGACGAATTTTTATTTTTACCCTTTGGGTTAGGAACCCCAAAAAAGGTGTACAGAAGGCGAGCATGTTATTAGAAGTTTACAATATTTATAACTGCAAAGTAAGCGGATCGTTTCAAGGGAGTAAAGTTTTAACCGACTTTGTTTTATTCATCGTAAGAATTTCAAACATCATTTGGAAGAAGTTAAATTTCACTACACATTATTATTAAGATATGTTATTATTGTTGTTAACGTCAATAACTTCCTTACAGCAGCTAAGTATAGTGCCGCTTCCAAGGCGGACTGCAGAAGAAACACAGCGTATTTTCTCCAAATGACGTCAACTTACAATCTACGACATACTTAAAAAATAAATGTGTGGATGTGAGATTGTCATGATATGATTTAAAATTCTATTAGTAATGCATACTAATATTATAAATGCAAAAGCTCTGTCTGTCTGTCTTCTTTTCACGCTTCAACCGTTAAACCAATTTGGATGAAATTTGATATGGAGGTAGTTTTAGGCCCGGGGAAGGGCAAAGGGTAACTTCAATTCCGGGGAATACCTACTGTTCCCGAGGGATCGACACGAACGCGGGCGGAGCCGCGGGCTAAAGCTGGTATAAAATAATTGTTTGCGTTTGGGGTGTATATACATATGGTAAGGGGTGTTATCCTCAACTGTCTGTCCGATGGTTGCAGGTATGGCATCGGGTCATTCATTCATTTCGAGTAGGTGTCACGGTCAATCGACCATGCACACCCTGGTGTCAGAGTTCTTCGGAACCGCCTCTCGGCCTCTGACGTGGTTCCTTTAACGACTACCAGATGGCAGCCGGGACCAACGGCTTAACGTGCCTTCCGAAGCACGGAATCATCTTTATTATCAGACAATCAGGTGATTCAAGCCTGCAATGTCCTAACCAAACCGGAAACAACTAATCAAAGTATGCTTCCCGTGGGAATCGAACCCACGACCCCCGGGTCTACAGGCAAACGCCTTAACCACTGGACCACAGAGGTAGTTGGGATGGCATCGGGTACGCGCGCCCGGCCTCCCGAGCTGCTACTTACTCCTTCCAATTCATCCGAGCGAGTAGTATCCCAATACCTTCATTCCCTTCCAAAATCCAACCTATCCTTCTCCAGATTAAAAATACTTTCGATGGGCAGCAGCATCGGAAGTACAAGAAGCCAAAGAAACTGCGCTCGCCAACCCGCCTGCCAGGCGTGATGAGTATGGCAATATCCTCCCATGTTAATAAAAATCCTTGGGAGAGGCCTCTGACCAGCAGTAGACTTCAACGGCTGGAATGATTGAATGAATGATCCATATGTACCATTCATTTAGTATGTTTCCATCTTTGTCGTTGCATCGCGTGTAGCCTTTACGTTATTTGAAGCACGAGGTTCCCTCTGGGTACTAAAATTTCATAATTTTCAGATTCTTTTATCAACGTTTACTCTCACTACAATGACCGAAACGAAAGTTACTGGCAGTCCTTCGAGGAAGAAAAGTTCCATGTTATGAACAAATTCTCTCGCTACTTCCTGATGCCCATCGTTATGAAGCCCGATGGGACATTTTTGAAATGCTGGGCCATTATGAGAGTTATGGTCGCGCTTACACTGGCTTATTTGATACCGGTAATATGATTTACTTTAAAGCTTTGTGCCTAGATTCTTAGTGTTACGCAGTTAGATAATGACAACAGAAACAATTGCTATTATTTTAAGATGAGGTGTGCCTATAGACAGAAATTAAAGGCGGAATGTACAGGTTATTGAACCGTTGTCTATTTGAAAATCAATCATATATTCGTTGAATGAATGTGTGATTGACACTAAAATATGCACGGGAAGAGAACCAGGATTATTATTATTTTAATGCCAAGTGTCTCTTCAGCAAAAGGGATACATTTTTCCTCATTTGTAAAGTAGTTGTTTTAGGCTAGGCTGCGATATTTAACTGTAAGAGCAGACCCTGAGTTGCTAAGGATAAGATATGAGGGGCTATTTAGCTATGGCGACCTCTGTGGCACAAACGTACGTACCGCGAGTACCTTTGAATCGCGTTCGATATGGGTATCGGATTCAATACTCGGTCTGTTCAAGATGGAAACGATCTTTTTCAGCTGGCCTGGGTCTTGGATGTTTATCTTTATATCTTTTTAAATATATTTTTTATAAAATATAGTACCGTTGATTATGAGTATCCGATGGCACAAGTTCACAATAAAGAGAGAAGTAGCTCAATGTGTGTGAATTTTCAATATACATGGTGAAATTTTGATCGTTTTGGACCCTTAAAGGGGTGACTCAGACCATCAATATGAACAACTTTTTCTATGGGACAAATGCTGGGAACTAAAAAAAAATTCGTCATTTCTATATAAAAGAGTCCCGCCTCCCGGCCAGTTTGTATGGGATTGTCGATCTGTTGATCTGTTGATTTTTTTGAGTTCCCAGCATTGTTCCCATAGGAAAAGTTGTTTATTTTGATGCTCTGAGTCACCCCTTTAAGGGTTATAAAAAATAAATAAATATATACGGACAAATCACACAGATTGAGCTAGCCCCAAAGTAAGTTCGAGACTTGTGTTATGGGATACTAACTCAACGATACTATATTTTATAACAAATACATATATAGATACACATCCAAGACCCAGGACAATCTGAAAAAGATCATTTTCCATCTTGACCTGGCTGGGGATCGAACCCGGTCACTCCGTGTCGCAGGCTGGCGTGTTGACCGCTGCACCACGGAGCTAGTCGGGGTTCAAAACAATAAATATTTCACCGTGTATTTCTTTATTTATAGTACCAGAAATTTTATTCATTATTAATTCAATCTACATTCTGCTTCACGCAAAAATTACTTGGCGGAATTTGATGAATTTTAAGTTTCTGTGGGTACCGCAGACGAAGTCATAAGTAGTCGACGGTCGCCTTTTATTAGTTAGGCAGCTAAAGTTACGATCAGTATCTATTTTCTTATTTCAGATAGTGGTATCACTAGCTCCTCTATGTGGAAAATTCAACGAAGTTTTAATAGTTTGTGATGCTATATGCTACATAGATCTCTATCTGATGATGCACGTTGCTTATTATGGGCTTAAGAACCAGCTCATCTACCATCCTTATTTGACAGCGAAAAACTATTTAAAGGTTACTAACGTTTTACATTTTTTAGAAAACTTGTCTTGCCTTAATGTGCCGTCTTGCCATTTATGCCTAAGCACGTAGGCGTTCACCAACATTTAGACGTGGAAAAGTTCATTTTGAACAGCAAATACTTGTGTGTAAGGATTCTGTTTTCAAAGCATAAAGTTCGATTAGTTTAATTTAATTTGAGCTTGTAAAGCAATAATGGATGAGATTCACACTTAGCAGACCACAAGTATCATCTACATAAAGGGAACTGAGTTCTTCAGAATCCGCATTTAGCTGAATCCAGGTTAACATCATAAGATGGTAGGTCTGCAAGCTTAGCATAGCTATGTAAGCTTAGCACTTAAGCTTACCTCTTCGCTCCACTACTACACATAGCAAAATAATTTTGAGCCAATAAGTACTCCAAAACTTGGTAATTGAGCTATTTAGCGTTGACAAATTCTCCATCATTATACCAACAACTGACAATTAATTATACTGCATTGTCAACAAGTCTTGTTTTTTTTTTAAATATTAAACACGCCAGTCTTGGCAAAAATTTTCTTTTTACTATTTGTTGTTATAGCGGCAACAGATATAGGTACACATTCTACGAAAATTTCACCTATTGCGGTTCAAAAGATACACCGCGTTAACAGACAGACGGACAGCGGAGACTTAGTAAAAGCGTTTTCACCCCAAGAGGTAAAACCATGATTTTAGTTTAACAAGTACCCATTTCTTTTAACAGGGACCTTTCGTTGTCGACTTCCTCACATGTCTTCCATGGTATGCCATATGGACTCTGTTTGTGCCGAAGCACAATGAACAGCACACGCCTGAGGACCATTTAATAAATCCCCATGCTTACCACTGCATGCTGAGGATGATCAATATATTACAAATATACAAACTCTACGCTGTGTTTTGGACGGATTCGTTGTCGGCGCTAAGACGGGTGAGGAACATTTTCTACTTACTTTTGTGAGCATAATCCTTATCCTTACTAATATTATAAATGCGAAAGTGAGTTTGTTTGTTACGCTTTCACACCGTAACTACTGAACCGATCATTATGAAATTTTGTATACAAGTTCTTTAGAGTGCGGAGAAGGACATAGGCTACCTTTTATCCTGGGAAAAGTAATATTCCCGAGGGATCGACATTGACGCGGGCGGAGCTGCGGGCGAAAGCTAGTATAAAATACAACCTACTTTGCACACGAACAAAATGAGTATGTATTAAATTGATTTATTGAACTTTCGCGCTTCAAACACAATTATGTATTAAATGGAACTAAGCACGAACCTTTTTTGTTATTTGTTCCCGTTGACGTTTCAATGGACAGCGACATATCCATCGCGGTCGCAACGAGACTGAATGAAATTAAACACATAATGAAAAGGTTCATCTAAGTCCCGTATATAGCGTGATTTTGAACCCCCTAGCTATATTGAAATCTTGGAATTAGAATCCCTAATGGAATACAGAATTCGAAGAAAAAAAGATAAAAACCGAAAAAAAAAAATTGGCTTTCCATAGAAATTCGTCCAGCTGATCTTTGATTTTGACATTGTATATGTCAAAATCAAAGATATAACCCTAATATTTTTTTTGATTTTTAGCTTTTTTTCTTGCAGTTCTATATTTCATTAGGGATTCTGATTCTGAGATTTCAATAAAGCTAGGGGGTTCAAAATCACGTTGTATATACATAATCATGGGTATAACATACACATACTCATGATTATGACTTAGACGAACCTGTCCGTGAAATGGTACCCGAATTGAAATGCGGTTTATTTTTTGTGTATTATGTATATTTTGACTAGCTCCGTGGCGCAGCGGTCAACACGCCAGCCTGCGACACGGAGTGACCGGGTTCGATCCCCGGCCAGGTCAAGATGGAAAATTATCTTTTTCAGATTGTCCTGGGTCTTGGATGTGTATCTATATATGTATTTGTTATAAAATATAGTATATTTGAGTTAGTATCCGATAACACAAGTCTCGAACTTACTTTGGGGCTAGCTCAATCTGTGTGATTTGCCTGTATATATTTAATTTATTAATTTAATTATATTTGTGTATAAATTGTGGACCACTATGACCAGCCAGAATAGAATACATGGAACTAAATATCGAAGATACTTTACTAATTATTGGTATTGACGAGAAAATTCCATATTTAATATGCCAAATGGAAGTCAAGGTCAGGATAGGTGAGGAATGAAAAACTTAAAAAATTGCTTCATCAGTGAGAGAAAGATAAATTAGAATAACAGGAGTCAACTAACAACCAAAATTAATGACCCATTGTGACACCACTACAGCAATTTTTTTTTTATATGGGACGGCAATCGAGCTTGTGGTTCACCTGATGGTAAGTGATCACCGCTGCCTATGGACAGTTGCAACACCAGGGTGTGATAGTTGCGTTGTCGGCCTTTCAAGGAGTTGAGTTGGGAAGGAAATGGGAAGGGGAGGGGGCAGGATAGGCCTACGGCTCTCTCACTCACTGAACGAAGCATAGAAGCTGTAAGGCTTTTACTCAGACGTCGATTTTCTGTGAGAGTATGGTACTTCCCCGGACGAGCCCGCCCATTCATGCTACTAGCAATTCATTTTGCCGGTAGCATGGCTCTACCACGACTAAAAACATCTGGTACAACTTTAATTTTGTCGTAGTCAATTGCCAGATTAGATTCAACTCTTCTTCTTTACCTTTACTATATACTATATGTGGGGTCAGAACACCATGTCTGTTTCTTCCACTTCAATCTTTCGCTGGTCATATCCCCTGTCATATCATGTCCCTTCTTACCCATGCCCTCCCTTACGCATTCCATCCACATTTTCTTTAATATTTCTCTAATTAGTTCAACTAAAATTTATTTTATTACTTACAGGCCTACCTTATGAGTGTCGTGCAATTTCTTATCCTAACACTGTTTTTCTTAAATGCATACTCTACGATACTAATCGTATTAACATGTAGATACGTCATAGCAACAGATGAACATGATTTTAATACGAAGGTCTCAAAATTGTCGTTGCCTGGTCCATATATAAATGCTACTTTCCACCCTCAAGGCAATATGATTTGCACAATCGGTAAGGAAAACTTCAACTAAGAGTACAAAGGAAAATGCTTCTTTTATGACTACAATAAGGAAGGTTCCGTTACATATCTCCGAATACTGGTGAATAGATTTCTTTCGACGTTTCTTCTGCTGTAATTCCTTTTGAAAATTAAGTGATAATAGATATTCGTAAATTAGATCCTTAAAATGTTTTGAAGTGAAAAAGTGCATGTAAAAGCCAATTTGCTGAATAATCTCTTTAACTTTGACAGAGCAATGAACGACTCCTAGTTTAGAGGGCCCGTAAGCTGCCTTTAGTAGTGGCAAATGGGAATAAATTTGCTTAATGAGGGTTTATTTAACAGTCTATGGTATTTATAGAATTTTTAAAGATTTTGATGAAATCACTTTTTCCCTGTAAGTTGTCTACTTGGGCTGGAGTCTCACTCACTTAAATTTGATCTACCAATAAGGGAACAAAGGGAGTAATCTTTACTTTCTTACTAGGTGGTATTTTTAGGGGCAGCGACAAAGGGCTTTATACTAGAAAAACAAACGTATGGCTTGCCAAATTAAGCAGAATTTCCCGATTTATGATGATTAAAAAATAAAACATGGTGAAGTGAACCAATTCATACATCAATCCGTGCAACAACAATAATCAAAGTTTACAGGATATTTTCTAATACTTAGGCTCCTGGATCGACAAGTCAAAAATACTGAAAGATGAATACATGATGCCATCGAAGGTATTTTTACTGGCTTACTATTGGTCCGCGACGAGTTTTAGTGGCGCCGGCTTTGGTGATATCACTGCCCAAGACACCGCCCACATGATCCTGTCCATTTGTATCAACATACATGGAGCTCTGTTCTTTGGGTACGACTCTATAATTTTCACCATATAAGTAGTTTGGAATATTAAGTTGTTTTGAATCATACTTGTTTTTATATTGCTCTTTGTTAGAGAGTGTTTCGCCTTTAGTGTTTCAAGCTACGATTATGAAATATTTTACAGTTATTATGATTACTTCTTCTTCTTCTTTTAGTATCTGTAGCAAACCGGTTTTTATTATATTTTGTGTTCCCATTATTGAGTCACTTGGTCGGCTTTGTTAATTTCGCCATCAGGTCATTTTTTGTTTTTTATTTTTTTTTTTGTAAAGTGCAACTCAATTTACTATTCATGAGAAATCCACATATTTTTTAGACCTTTGTCAAATTATCATACTCGAAAAATCCCTTTATTTCATTAACCACGTATTAAATGAATTGAACCTTTTTCAAACAAATCGATTGGATTTACAGACATTTATTTTAGCTGACATTGATAAATTTCGGGACCCGATATTTTTGCAGACTTATGCAGATCACTTCGTCCGTATTAGGTTACAGTTGATTATATTCTTAAGCTGTTATTTATGATATGACGTACATACATATATGGAGGGTTTATATGCACATTATAATTTAGATATGTTTACGCGAGGATAGCGTCGTTAAAAGCTATGGCCGACCAAGTTCTCACAAAGTATCAAGAAAATTTAAAGCACTTGGAACTATTCCTAAATAGAGAAAGCGTGGCATTTGTACTGAAGAAAACAGTCATTGAATATTGGAAGTACCAATGGAAAAGGACAGGGGGTTGGTCGGTAAGCAATATTCTTTCAATATTTCATATGAAACGAGACATTTGACTGATTGGTTATCATAACAACGCATAGCTGAAACTAGGAGAACAAGGAAGTACATATTTTTTTAATAACAAGTTATCTCTTTAAAATTCAGTTTAGAAGCAGATACGGAGGAGAACATAGTCTACATTTTATTTAGAAAACGTAAAAATAATTACGCGTTATGTGAAGTCATTCAAGGGCGCACTTTTGCTAACTTCGATTTAAACCTATTTATGAATATTTATCTTTTAAAAAAATGAAGCTCTTTATTATATATTTCACGCATAGAAAAAACCGGCCAAGTGCGAGTCGGACTCGCACACGAAGGGTTCGGTACCGTTATCTATAACGACGAATATTTACATGTTGCCGTAATGGATAACGAACAAAAACAAGCAAAAAAAAAATAACGTTTGTTCTTTGGGAGCCCTTAAATATAGATTTAATTCTATTTTTTTGTATTTGTTGTTATAGCGGCAACAGAAATACATCATCTGTGAAAATTTAAACTGTCTAACTATTACGGTTCATGAGATAGAGCCTGGTGACAGACAGACGGACAGCGGAGCGAAATTAATAGGGTCCCGTTTTTACCCTTTTTTAGGGTACGGAACCCTAAAAATGGCGATGTCATGCATCGACATGAATAGATTTTTCCACCCAATTTTAATTCCGTCAAAATATCGAAATTATTTTAATAAAAGAATAAGAAAACATTATGTATAATAATGTTTTCTTTCGAATAAAAAGATAAAATCATGACGTTCAACAAGCTTATCATACCCAATAACCTCATTTGAGCATTTCAGGATTTGTTTTTTGTCAATTTTAGTTATTTTGTCTTCAACACTTCGCAATAAACAAGGGTCCTCTACTAAACAGATTTAATCTTAAACATCTAGGTAATATTAATAGACTGAAATATTGTAAATCAAGCATATGTAAAACTATTATACGTTTGTGTCACACCTGCGCCTTACATTTACAATTTCACCTTCCTTGTCAGTCTATCAACAGGAGCGCGCATTCCACACAAATTAGTACTTGACCATGATTCACATTTAATGTATTCTAATCCTTAGCACCAAGCCATATTGGGAAAGCTACATGCTAATTTAAACGAAGACGCAGTACTGTATATGTATGAAAAGACTCTACGAGAAATACCTCTTTTCGACGACGTCGAGTACTCTTTCTTCAGGGCGTTCGCGAAGAAATTGAGTGAACGTTACTTTCAAAAGGGGTACATGGTTTTAAAATCCCACGATGTTATAAGTGCAATGTACATTATTTATAGAGGCAAGGTAAGTTGTTATATCAAGTTATTAAGTGTACGTTATTAAAGATTAAATATGTGAAACAAGTCAAAATACTTGACGTACAAATATCTAGGTACATGGTGCGAAAATTGAAGACGAACCTCGTCTTTGGGCGTCATATAAATTAATTTTTATTACAAGCCTTCTACGCCTATCTTGAATGCCTTTAAATGCAGTGTAGTTATTTCTCATCATCATCATCATCAGCTTAGGCGTCAGAAGTCCAAAGCAAAGGCCTCTCCAAAGGATTCTTCGTTCTATGGGAGAATATTGCCATACTTACTGCGCTTGACCGTTGGGTTGGCGAGCGCAGTTTATTTGGCTTTTTGTGCTTCTGCGCTGTTGCCTATCGGGAACTTTTAAGCTGGGGAAGGATAGGAATATGTCGGATTTTTCAAAGGAATAAAGGTATTGGGAGTATCCCCCTCACTCTTATGCATGGAAGGGAAAAAATGAATAACAAGTAGCAGCAGTAGACCCGCCCCGGCTTCGCACGGGTGCAATATAGATACATATAAACCTTCCTCTTGAGACAGTCTATCTTAAAAAAACCGCATCAAAATCCGTTGCGTAGATTTAAAAATCTAAGCATACATAGGGACAGACAGACAGCAGGAAGCGACTTTATTTTATACTATACAAACAATGGCAGAAAAGCAAAATTATACTAAGAATTTCCATCATATCTTCGTAGGTTGACATCATAACAGATGACAATGAGGTCGAAGCTTGCATGGGACCCGGTGGTATATTTGGAAACATCAAGGGCGCAACTCGATATTTGACTAAGTCAAATGTTATTGCGTCTCGGAATATAGATTTACTGATAATCCCTGGCAGTGAGTTTTACGCTATCTTGAAGGTAAGCCGTACAAACTTTTTTACTGAATACTAGTAAAAATATCAAACACCTATAAACTTTTCAGTTCCCTTAAGTTGACGACATTAGAATATTCACTATTATATTTCACTTTGGTTGTTTTACCTTATAACTCTCGTCATCTATGCACCGATTATCGACTTACTTTTTATTTGAAAAGATATACTTTCAAATTGATCCTAATATTTTCAACAAAACCTTTGTAGTTTTGTAGAATACGATTTTTTTATATGAAAGGCTTACGCCTTTAGGCAGATGAAACACGTCATCTACAAACACCAAAAGTAAAAGATGAACAAAAGGTTTGTCACGTTACACCCACCCACTAACTGATTGCGTATATTTATTTTTATTTCTAGAGTTATCCTTCAGTCCTAAAAAAGGTGAAGTTTTGTGTCGACAAGGCACCTAAGGATTATGTATTGCCAAGTATCATTTCTGGTCCTGAAAACATTAATAGGAGCTCAGAACAGGTACAATTAAGTCAACATCAAATATTTTATTCATCGTAATGTATTTTAAATATCATTTGGTGAACGTTAGATTTCATTAAACATTATTATTATCAATATTATATTGTTGACGTCAGTAACTTACTTAGAGCTAAGTTTAGTGCCGCTTCGAAAGTGGAGCGCAGAAGATATACTCTATAAATCATTGCCAATATTTTATAAGTACTAAGAATGGTTGGAGCCGGAACAGTAGTTCAGCCGTAAAGATAACTCTACTATAAACTCGTACCTAGTATATTTTCTATAGGCTGTATTAGTTTCTAGTTATAAATCTTTGTTACTCGAATAAAATGTATGCATGGCGTGTGAAATTAATAGGTACGTAGTATTATACCTTTTATCATACTACTTTTGCCCCTAGGTATGTGACTATAAGTCTCGTTCAGTTAAAACTATGACTTTACAGATCGAATCATATCCATTGACCTACGAGTCTGGTGACGATGAAGATGATGTCGACATAGACGTTGATGTACATGAAAATGTGAGTCAACATCTTTAATATCATTTAATTTTCCCTATGTTAACCTGATATAGCACACGCTTTTAAGGAAACTACCCACGTCTCCGCACACGGTACCTACCAGCTGAAAACAGTAAAGTTACTTAAAGATTGAAGACAATCTCTCAATTATGCATATAAACAGGACTTAGCACGAAACTTTTTATTATCAATTTCCGTTGACGTTTCAAAGGAGTTACATCTTTATGTAACTCCTTTTTTTTTTAAACTGGAAGAGAATATGCATCCAAATTGGTGCCATTTAAAATTTCATCAAAATTGGTTTTTGATATGAAAGATTCTAATCTTAAGTAACTAGTTGATTCAAACGACTACTTTACTACCTACATACATTCAATGAACTATTATTTCTTTTTTAATTAATCTGTGTTTGTCATGGACAGACATTTTAGACTTAAAAATAAAAGTTAGAAATATTCAATACTCATTGTCTAAATTTTCATTTTTTTTTTAATCGTCATTGATTTTTCCGAGTCTGCTTTGGCAGTTTATAAAAATCTATGAAAGCTGTTTTTATTATCACAAATATGTGGCAAGGTTCATTTGACCATTTTTCTCCTATAGATAAACAAACCCCCTACTGACCTAGATGAAACACCCTGTTTATATTTGTTTCAGAGTCCGAACCGAAGTTTAACAGATGGATCTCATGGCTCCAGATCTTTAACTTCATCTGGAAACACAGATTATACTGCAGCAGAGTTTTTAATATTTAAACCACACCGGTAAACCAGTGCTCGATTTGTGTATAGGTCTATAGACTGCGGTCTAGGGGTGGCATAGCGACGTGACGTTGGAGCGGCAGGGCGGAGCAAGGACGCGATCAGCAACCCCGTTAAGCACACTTATCAACTCGTAAACGAAGCGTAAACGTATCAATTCGAGCAGTTCAGTATTCTTTGTGCTGGAATAGGCTGCGCATACTATTCGGATTCATAACGTAATCACCTCGCCTCGGAACCAGCTCACCAGCCCAGTCCCAGCGCTTACGTCTCTCCGTCATCGTACCTGACTAGGATATCATGCAGACATTCGTAAAGCAACTTCCAGTCGTGTTGCGCGCGTTTTATTTATTTGTAGATTTCAAACAAAAAGTAACAATACAAAGGGAAAAACTGATGAAATGAGAAACTATTTAATTTTTATACGATTTAGTGACTCTAAATACAACGATAACGTAGCCTAGCCGTAGCCGAGTCAACGTGTCGTAGCTGATCGGATTTGCTTCAGTCAGGTTGACTCCTAGAGAACGGCGCGGCGAAAGGCGGTGTAGAACCTTTTTCCGAGTTGATAAGTGTGCTGTAACCTTTATTCCTCGTCGTCACGGCCGCGGCGAGGGGGAGACACAAACTCACTCTCTCTCCTAACTGTCTCTCATATGCAGATGCTTAGATCGACGCAGAAATGCAAACTATTGTGCTTGTTTTCCTGGCATATAAGTGGTAATGATTGTTATGAGAGAAAGTAGAATGTGAAGGCTGCTTCTTCTTCTGCACGCAGGTCATAAAGGACGATTAAAAGAAGGAGCAAAAATTAGGCATAAACCTGGATATACTTATCATTATCATTACATATTCAATTTTAGTTTGTAATTTACATCATTTTTGACATGTACGTATTATACTTGGCCTTCTTGGTTTATCTACCGTTTCATCCGGTGCAAGTGGTGCAACTAATCTGTCTAGGGATAGCGTAAGTATTCATACAAATTTAAATGCTTTGATATATTTCAGATGGTTTCGAAGCAGCATCATTCCTGATTGCACACTTATGTCTGCATTAGGTAATTTTTTTAATATATAAAACTAGCTGTCGCGCTTACCTCCGTGGTCCAGTGGTTAAGGGGTCTGCCTTAGACCCGGGGGTCGTGGGTTCGATTCCCACGGGAAGCATACTTTGTATAGGTGTTTCCAGTTTGGTTAGGACATTGCAGGCTTGAATCACCTGATTGTCTGATAATAATGATGATTCCGTGCTTCGGAAGGCACGTTAAGCCGTTAGTCCCGGTTGCCATCTGGTAGTCGTTAAAGGAAACACGTAAGAGGCCGAGAGGCGGTTTTGAAGAACTCTGACATCAGGGTGTGCATGGTCGAATGACCGTGTCACCTACACGATATGAGCTGTCGCGACCAACTGCGTTTCGCTATTATTATTTTTTTGGCGTTAATATTTCTTATATTTTAATAGGTAGTCTGCTATTCGGGGTGATAACAAAACCAAAAAATCAAAAGATTATAAAAATGGGTTCACAAGGCTCTTAAGCTACAAGTGTTCGATCAAACCTGACTTGGTTTTATATATTAAGATATTAAAAAACATTTAACATGATTGAAACGTAAAAAACAATTGCTCTGACGAATCCCTTCATTTCTTTTAGTTTCCAGCAGTTTGATGCAAAATGAAATCGATCCATTCGCGCAATTGCACGAAACAGGTTTTACAAAAATGTCAAATTTAATTAAGCCGTTCTAAATTTAACCACTGCACAGAATTAAAGTTCTCGGGGCCATTATATTCGTCAGAAAAAAGTTAAATCTGGCAGCGCTAGACCCATTTACGTGTTTTAATTACTGTATTTACAGATATCATAATTATGATATTATCATACACGGATTTCATGATGTTGGTGTACCAGATGGCGTTTCAATCAATTCCCTACTTCTTATACTACTGCATTGTGGTTGACATACTATTTTTATACAAATTATTCCTGGAAATGCACAGCGGATATATGAACAGATACGGCGAATATGTTTTAAAACCGGAAAGAGTAAGAAAAATGTAAGCACATACTTTGATAGAAACATCAGGGCTTTGAAGAAAGGGGCAAAACCAATAAATATTTACTTGAAGTAGGCAGGGTTTAGTTTATATGCATGCCGCACCGTACGACCGAATGAAGTAGAGAAGAAAAAGCTAAAAAGCGGACCCCGAAACCGAAGCATACCAGTTGAGAATGAGAAAGAACCGCTAACTTGTTTAGATGAGAAATAAGAGAGACTCTAGATGCTATATCTTCTGTCCTTTATCGCCCCGTGATTATTTGCGGGGGACTTGAATTCGAGCGTTTTTTTAAAGGCCTGTGTACACCATGTTTTTTAAACGTGCTGTTACGACACGCCTTTTTCACTACAGCGTCCTACAGCACAGTTTGTTTGCGTTTGCATCGATACACACGCGAGAGCATCGTATCTGTATCGTAACACACGCGCGACGGTGTAGATCGATCGATCGATCGGGTCGATCGCGCGTTCGAACATGCGTGTGTATCACCTCTGCATCACTACAAAAGGGCGCTTATAAAATATGGTGTGCATAGGCTCTACATGTTCTCATATTACGAGTTACTTACAAAAACTTATTATGAAAGATTATGATTGGCGTAAATTAACCTAATGTTGCAGGTATTTCTCAAAAGTAATGTATCGAAGACGCGACTTTTTGGCAAACCTTCCAATTTCCTACTTCGCATTTGCCTTCAATCTACGTCCAGGGATGAAGTTACACTTATTCAGCTACTTGAGGACGCCACAGTTGTTCAGAATTTCATACTTGTTTACCTTCAAAACTCATAGGAAGATACACATCGGATCAGCAAATCTCATTTTTAAATTAACGTAAGTACAGGACTTAGGCCTGCATATGCATACATTGTTCTGTTGCTTAATTATTTTATGGCCTGAGATGTCATTATTGCCCTACGTGTTATTGCCCTTGGAGGTAAATTTTTGTTCATGCGTCATTATGCTATTGTCTTTGACGTATCCACGACGTTTCACACAAACTAAAGTTGAGCTTAAGCTATATACAGAGGGCGTTACGTGCTACATATAAAATATATTCATATTAAAATTACAATAAAACTATTTTTGATTATTGGATTTATACATTCTATTTTTGTAATTCAAATAAATGTGTTATATTAATTTTTTTAGGCTTAAACACACTAAATGGTCTAGTTAACTAGCAGTGGACCTACTGCCATCTAACGATTATTTTTGAAACTAAGCTTGCTAGAGTGCGTGCTGCCGGATGCGATATTTGTAGAATTATAATATGCCTTGCCCATCAAGCGCGAGAAACGCAGACACAATGTATGTTCTATTGTTACGTGGCCCGATCGGCCCGCTTGGTGGTTGAGAGGTCAAATGAAACAAGCAGACGGCATGTACGAACAACGTGGAGTACCACTTGATCTTGTTCCCAAAAAGACTCAAAAGGAACACATCTTCGTCTCTTTAAAGGGTTGATGTTGGTCTGATCGATGTGACTTCAACTTATTTAACGAAATACGAATATTTCCATTTCGTAGGTCTATCGGAATAATGGCGTCGATACTCGCCCATGTGAATGCGTGCTTGTTTTTCAAGCTGTCGTGCCTGAGCCCACTGCAATGCCAATCGGTTAACTGGATGTCGAAACAAGAACTAAACTTGAGACCTCGATACACAGAGGTATGATAAAATTTGTACGCAAATATTTTGTAGAAGTAGGGGAGGCCTTAATGCTAAATGGTATTAACTCAAAAGACATGGGGATTCATTGGACTTAAAAAAAAATGTTTAAGTACTTAGTTATTCAGGATTATTTTTTGCTTCTTAGTTTTTCCGCGCAATTTTTTTTTTTTGTTTTTATTTCTATTCTCCCAGACCTTCAGATAGTAAATAATAAAAATCAGTTAATGAAGAATCCTTATACTAACTGATTTTTATTATTTACTATTTATATGTTTTCAGAAAAACTATTTCTCCCTTTACATCGCATCTCTATGGTACATGGTAAACCTGCTGACGATCACGGGGACGGGGGACGTCTCATCGCAGAATGATTTTGAAGTTGTCGAAACTATCATTATTATCATTGTCATTAAATTCTGCACAGGTAATTAACATCACACATTATTTCATTAGACCTGTTATAGTTACGAGCCTCGAAATGTAAAAAGGTAACAAATTCAAAAAGCCTTTGGTCTGCTTTCGACTTGTATTAGAATGTTCTTATTTCGATGGAAAGGTCATACTAGCATATTAGATAATTATATATTTTCAGGGCTCCTAATATCTGAAATGTCAGCTTTGATAACTGCACATTCATCATCGCGGATAGCGTATGATTACGTCATAAACGAATTGAAAGACGGGCTTAGAGATATGGACCTTAGTGACCACCAGATGAACAAAATGTGGGACTATGTACGAGAGCTATGGAACAGACACCAAGGCAAGCAGGTAAAGTTTAAAGTACCTTTATTTAGTCGGTAATAAAAAAAGTCCGAGGATGGACCATAAAATTGGGGTCCTTACAAATACAGCTGGTTTGGAAACCGTGGGTACGGGCGAGTAATTATCTGCGTGATGGTTTGGCAGCCGTCATTGATGAAGCTCCCATTCACTTCTACCGCCAAATAGATACCACAAATTACGCTCTCCGATTCAATTTTTGAAGTATGGCCGGAAATTTTAAACGATCTGTAAATTTCATTGGGGATGGGCTTGGTTCCACTACCAGACATTGAAAAAAAAAACAATGATCCATCTCATCTGTAGAATCCAGAACTCGGTACAGAAGCCGCAAAGTCAAACCAATACAGTCTGCCTATCTTGTCAACAAATTTGAATAAGATAGTTGGAGACGCAACGGCGTGCTGCGTCTCTTAGCGGGTGCGGATACTAAATGGACCCAAAAAATTCCCTTCGAAATTCAAGCAAATCTCTTAAACGTTCGTATCTGTTCAGGATATCCCGACCCCAAAGTGACTTACCAGTTCGCAGACCAGCCTCTCAGGAAACCAGGAAACCAGCATCAGCTTACGACAGCTGCAGTCGGCACACTCTTAAATTTTCACCGTCCACACGTATATAAAGTTCATGGGTTATTTATCACGAGCGGTGGGTCTGTCACCCTGGCCAATTTAGTCAGCCTTGCGGATTTTAAGCGGGCAAGCAAACTTCACAGCGTATGAAGTCACAAGCAGCAGAAGGACATAGCGTGTCACCTCTGGAGATCACCTCGCGCGACGGCGTTACGGAGGATACTCCCCCCTCTTGCGGCGTGGCTCGCGCGGCCGGCTCGTCAAACTTTTGAATCGGGGCTCCAGGACAGTTACGACCTCTAGTGAGATTTTGCTTGAACTATTTGGCGCAACCAATAGTGTCACACTCCCATCCTACAGTCCAAATACAGACTCTCAATTTTTTCAAATGTCTTCAACAGATGCCAGAATTAGTAAACTCGCTGCCATTCAATCTTCGATGCAACGTCATGCAGGCAGTATACGGCAGCCACATCAGAGACTCCGTCATATTCGGCAAGACCGGCGACAACTTCCAAAGAATGCTGTGCATGTGGATGAATCATTGCGTATTTTTCCCGGGAAATTATATTGTCCAGTGCGGGGATTCTGACCAATGCATTTACTTTATCCACAGGGGAGAGGTAACTAAAAATTGTGACAATTTTAATCTTACTACTGTAACAGCCAAAACAGCAAGAACGGCCACAAAGAATGATGTACATGTGGATGAATCATGGGGTATTTTTCCCGGAAAAATTATATCGTCCAATGCGGGGATTCTGACCAATGCATTTACTTTATCCATAGGGGAGAGTAACTAAGAATTATGTCAATTTTAATCCCACTAATGTAGAAGTCACATGAGAGACTCCGTCATATTCGGCAAGACCGGCAACAACTTCCAAAGAATGCTGTGCATGTGGATGAATCATTGCGTTTACTTTATCCATAGAGGAGAGGTAACTAACAGTTGTCCGACCGACGACAACTTCCACAGAATGCAGTGTACCTATGTGGATGAGACACTGTGTGTTTTTCCCGGAAAATTAAATTGTGAAATGTAGAGATTCTGACCAATGCACTTACTTTATTCATAAAGGAGAGGCAACCAATAATCATACCTACATACATATATTGTTAATCGTTATTATGAATGTTGAAATTTATTGTAGATACACAAATCATGCAAAATCAGCTAAACAGATTTGGATGATACGTAGTTTAATTCTATATTACATCCTAGGATTAACATAAATGATAATTGAAATTAAATGACGACGTCGCGAGCATATTGCAAAATAATCCAAATTTCTAACTTTCAAAACCTTATTCCATATTACAGGTAGAAGTTTTGACGGTACATCAGAACCTGACAGAATCCGTTTATGATATTTTAGGGCCAGAAGACAGCTTTGGGATTGTACAGGTAATTATTATTTACATACTACTCGTAATACTCTCGGTAAATGAATGTATCGAAATGAGCTGTACCCAAGAAGCCGTAATAACTTTGCCAAATTATAACACAGTACGAATGCTGCCATAATAATCCCCAGGCTACGACGTATCTGTCAGGATGCGACCGGAAACACTCAGATGAGGAGTTTTATTTCGAAATTAATAGAATTATAGTGGTCTTTGACCTTTCCAGGACGTTTCGTACAAACTAGAGTTGACCCGCAACATAGGGCGTCACTTGCTACATTTAACAGATATTTAAACTAGAACGAACAATAAAAAGGATTTGCGATACATTTATTCTGATTAAATTTTAATAATTTTCAATAAATGGGTGATACTTATCTATTTTCACATTCTAAATATTTCACAGTCTATATATAGCACTTCGATGCTAGTCTGGGATTTCTCCCAGACGTAGAAAAAAACGTAGAATGTGCCAGCTGCTTCTCTTCCCGAGCAGATCGTAAAGATGGAGGGAAAATCTGCGGAATCATGTCAATAGGCGATGCGGCTAGCAACCCATCACTATTTTGATTCCGTTTTCTATCTACACGTCCTCGCGCAATGTGCCCATATGGTCTTGTAGACCTAGGATCTGCCTACCCCGCAAGGGAAAAGGCGTGATACTATGTATGTATGTATGTTAATGGTCTAGTTAACTAGCAGTGGACCAACTGCCATCTATCGATGACTTTTGGAAGTAAGCTTGGCAGAGCGCGATCCGCCTGATGAGATATCTATTCCAGTAGAATATCTATGATATCGCTATGACGTGCCTGACGGATGTAAAAAGAGGGATAGATTTTAAGAGGTAAATGCCAATATATTAACATTTAATTCTTTGCTTTCAGGGTTTATTCGTAGGAGTGTCACATCGTTTCTCATTCAGAGCTCGTACAGTCGTCGATATTGTTTACTTGAAATTGGATAACTGGAAGTATTTACTCGATTTTTACCCTAAATCCGCGAAAATAGTACATAGAAAAGTGGAAAATGTATATTTAGCTATTTAGTTTTAATTTAGTCGTTTAGTTATGGATATTTTTATTTAAAGATGTATGTTAGAAAATAAATGTTTATTGTCTTTAGTGACATAATCAACACAAGTTTGTTTAAACTTAAATACTAGGTATTTCTTTAAGTTACTAGGCACATCGTTAGTATAGTCAGTCCTCAAAAATGGAGTCTTAATTTGTCATACAATTAGTATGAAAATTTTTGACTCTACTTTTGAAGCTGACTGTACATGTAGCAATCATCAATGAACTATCATATTCAGCATCCATCAACTATCAATGTCAATCGTAATCACTTACAAAGTAACTAATATACTATTAAATCAACAATTCTACCGTCTACAAATGAAAATCGTGTTACGCAAACACTGGTAAAATACATGTACAGTACTACCACTTTCATAAGTTACACCGATGTACCTGTGCAGAAATCAAATTTATGCACGGCGCGAATATATCCGTCCGCTAATTGGCTGATGCGTTGGCGCCAGGAGTTCGCTGCGGCGCCGCGCCTCAAGTAATAAGTTCGTTATTTCATTGATATTTTCATTCGGTTTTATTCGGCGGTTGGTTGTACTATTCTGCGCCGCAGAACAAAGCCAATGGACTTATAAAAGTGATACTACTGTACGAACTCATCAAAATCAATAATGCAATGTACAGCTATTGCACTGGTGTCATCTTTTTCAAGCTGCCTTAGGGCTGCGCTACACAAGATTGGCATGGGATGACATGGGACGACATCGGAAGCGACGCGTCATTTCAAAACAAGCTATTATAGCCTTTATGTCTAGTAGAATAAGATGACGAGACGCTCGCGAGCGCGCGACGGATCGAGCTAGCTCGAGGTAAAGCGCGGCGCCGCGCAGAGGCTCGATCAGACGCGCGCTCGCGGACGTCTAGTCATCCCATGCCAATCCAGTGTAGCGTGCCCCTAATGCACTGTAGGTTATGTACCTTTATACAAGCGCAACACCATTTCCAACCTACACTACAAAACAAAAATCTCAAGCTCACTAGTTGTGCCTGGCTCTCTTCCTGGTAACCCTTTGTGAGATCTCTGGAATAATCTCCTGTGTATCCTGACTGACTTCCATGCTCTCGCTGTCTACGACCGTGGAGGCTTGGGACACTTGCATGGCATCATTCTCGTCGGATCGCCGGGTTTCGTTTGCTTGTTGAGTGAACCTGGAACTGATTTACAGAAATAGTTAAAATATAAAATATTATCTGCTGAGCAGAAATACAATTCAAATCATAAGAAGAAATGAATTCATTCATTGACACTGAACCAGACAAATAATAAATAAATAAATATATACGGACAAATCACACAGATTGAGCTAGCTCCAAAAAGTTCGGGACTTGTGTTATGGGATACTAACTCAACGATACTATATACTTTATATTTGATATATTTTACAACAAATACATATATAGATAAACATCAAAGACCCAGACCAATCTGTAAAAGATCATTTTCCATTATGACCTAACCGGGGATCGAACCCGGGGCCCTCGTGTCGCAGGCTGGCGTATTAACCACTGCGCCACGGAGCTCGCCTATTACTATACATTTACCTATTATTGAAATAACAATAGAATTACGTCTACAGTCGGGAGTGTCCCGAAAACTGACCTCATCTCATAAATTTAATTGTTAGAATAAAAAAGTTAGTACTTTATTCTGGACAGATTTATATTTAAACTAGCAGTGCCCGCGACTCTGTTCGCGTACATTTATATGGGGCCACGTTTTATTATAATTGGAGAAAAACAATTGAGTAGTCTATCCTGTGTCCTGTACGAAATGTTTATCTATCAAGTTTCATCAAATTCAGTTAATTTGTTTAAGAGTCATGGAGATCATACATACATAAAATAAATCTGAAAGTCCTCAATTTCGTTTCAGTATCATGTATAGAGTTTATAAACATGATATTTCTGAAAACAAAATAACTTACTACATGACCAATCCTTACAGATTTATTATTAGTATTGATAATGGCTAGATCGGTTTTCTTTTTCAGCCTTTATTAGATACCTATAGTTTTAAGGCTATTTGTTATTAGGTATCATATCACTATAGCCACCAGTAATCTCTGGTTGTCAAAGCCTGTGAGGTTTGGCTCCAGTACTATAAGTTAAGTAGGAGAGTATATTTAGGCAGTGGTCCAGTCATCAAATTACTTGGCATAAGATTACAACAAATAAAACAACCACATCAACAATATACAACTGTCTGCTAATGCCCCACATCAACATAATACTCATTTAACAGATACATAACAGAAAAAGAGTAGTGCTTAAGACAAACAAAAATTTACAACCCATAACATGTTAACACTGCGCCTGGCGACACGCCTCACTATAAAAATCGGCCAAGTGCGAGTTTGAACAGCACACGAAGGGTTCCGTACAAAAAATCACGTTTGTTGTATGGGAACCCAACTTAAATATTTATTTTACTTTTTTTAGTATTTGTAGCGGAAACAGAGGAGCGACATCTGTAAAAATTTGCACCGTCTAGCTACCACGGTTCATAAGACACAGCCTGATGACAGACGGACGGACGGACAGTGGAGTCTTAATAATAGGGCCCCGTTTGACGCTTAGGGTACGGAACACGCTTCTTGTATGTGGACTCTGATAAGGACGCGAGAAACCTCTTCCATGCGACCTCTCTTCTGAGGTTAACAAACTCTTGTTCTTAATTATTAGTGTTCCGATGTCTCAGAAATAAATGAACAGCGAATTTAACAGAATCAAGAAATAACGCCAAAAGCAAGTTTCTTGTTTAAATCCTTACTAATATTATAAATGCGAAAGTGAGTTTGTTTGTTACGCTTTCACGCCGTAACTACTGAACCGATCATCATGAAATTTTGCATACAAGTTCTCTGGAGTGCGGAGAAGGACATAGGCTACCTTTTATCCCGGGAAAAAGTACTATTCCCGAGGGATCGACATTGACGCGGGCGGAGCCGCGGGCGAAAGCTAGTGTTTTTATAATTTGTAGTTATATGGGCAAAACACTAGTTATATGGGCAAAAGACATACATATTATGATGATATTGATGTTCAGGGGTGTCATCCTCAACTGTCTGTCCGGTGGTTGCAGTTATGGCATCGGGTACGCGTGCCCGGCCTCCCGAGCTGCTATTTGCTTTTTCTCCATTCATTCGAGTAAGTAGTATCACAATACCTTCATTCCCTTCCCAAATCCAACTAATTCCTATTCCCCCTCAGCTTAAAATTGTCGGTAGCACAAGAAGCCAAAGAAACTGCGCTCACCAACTCGCCTGCCAAGCGTGGTGAGTATGGCAATATCCTCCCATGGAACATTTCTCATTTCGAATGTAGAACTGAACTATAAACCAATCTAACTTGCATGAAGTGCTTATTATACTCAGAATTTTATTGAAAAATAAACATACTGTTCGGCACTTTGAAGACGCTCCAACTGCTCAGCGCTGAAATCTGTCTTGCAGCATGGCCACTTATCTACCTTCTCCAAATACCGCTTCAGGCAACGCGTATGTATAGCTAACGCACAGGAAGGACAATTATAACCCTGTAATAAGAAACATTATAATTACAGTAAGAGTGATGTGATGTAAAGATGAAAAAAATATGGCATTTTGCTATGTTGTGTTTAAAAAAAACTGGGCAAGTGCGAATCGCACTCACTAAGGGTACTGTACTGTTGTACAGTACTACAAAAACCACGCTTTCTGTATGTGGACTCTTTCTTGCATTGACACTATAGTCCATATGTTGACACCTCCGAAGTAAATGATTCTGTCAAAGTTTAACAGAATCAAAAAATATAGCAAAATACAAGTTTCTTTAAATTGGCACCCTTGTTTCAATTTTGACAGCTCCGTGGCGCAGCGGTCAACACGCCAGCCTGCGACACGAAAGTGCCCGGGTTCGATCCCCGGCCAGGTCAAGATGGAAAATGATCTTTTTCATCTTGGCCTGGCTCTTGGATGTGTATCTATTTATGTATTTATTATAAAATATAGTATCGTTGAGTTAGTATCCCATAGCACAAGTCAAACTTACTTTGGGGCTAGCTTAATCTGTGTGATTTGTCTGTATATATTTGTTGCTATTGCACCAAAAATGTACACATTCTGTCAAAATTTCAAGTGAATACCTATTATGGTTCAATGGATGCAGCCCTATAACAGTCGGACGGACAGACGGGCATCGAAGGCTTAGTAATAGGTTCTCAATTTTACAATGGGCCTAGACTAGAGGCCTAGGTGTGGAAAATTACAGAACCAGGTAAACCAAGTACCCTTTGGGAACTGAAAGCATAAAGCTTTTGATCACTATCATAAGGCACAGTCTTGTTTTTATTCCTCTCCTCAAAATCGAAATAGTTACTTACTCTAAAAACAATCTGTTTGCAAAGAAAGCACTCCTCAATGGTATCAGGCATGTTCTGTCGGAGGTATCCTTCAAACTCGTGGATAGCTCTCACTCCCAAAGCATAGTTGTTTTCATCTTTATCCAAATACCGCATTCTGCACCACGTGTCCAACAGTTTCTGTAATTAATTAAAAATAAATTATTTTATGTGCTTTGAAGATGATAATTTTAGTATTCCATAATAAAATTTAGATAAAATATGATTATGGCTAAATAGTTTTTCTCTATGTGATTTTACAAAACTAGCCTAGAAATCTTGCAACTATAGGATTTATCTTCCCACCATCTAGTGATATGTTTGCCTGTTTTTATTATTATCTACTAGCTTTCGCCCGCGGCTTCACTCGCGTTTAAGTCGATCCCACGGGGATTAGAACTTTTCCCAGAATGAAAGGTATCCTTCTCCATAGCATTACCAATGTGTGTGCAAAATTTCATGATGATCAGTTCAGTACTAAGGGTGTGAAAGCGTAACAAAGAAACAAACTCACTTTTGCATTTATATTAGTTGGAATGATTTGAAACTAAATTCCATGGGGTATATCAATATTTCTTTTACATTCTGGTCTGGGAGTAAAGAAGAAGCATAGAATATACCATTTAGATTCTGTTTTCCACCAATACGCTAAACCTGGGCTTAGGCTCTGTCTACCCCGTCATGGCTAAAGACATCATCAAATATGTACATAAAAATATTGAATTACCTGTGCATCAGTCTTAGTAAAAGAACTTTTCATGTTACCAACTAAATTCAAGGCATGTATCCCTGTGATCTGCCTAGCATCCGTTGTCATGACCTGCTCAATAAGAACTCTGAAGTACTCCAATTCAGTAGCAGTGAATACTGACTGGGCCTTAGTTGCATCATCATATCCTAAAGACAGGAAGATGGCAACCTCTTCATCATTCATTTCATCACTAGTGATCTTAATACTTTGCTTGAATGGCTGGATTTTATCATTTATCTCCTTAATCATATCTTCAAGTGGTGATCCCTGCTCATCTAGAAATTTTCAAATAAAATATTTACATTATTATTTTTTTTTATTTTTTTTTCCTAGCCTGTACTTGTTATGTCCCACTGCTGGGCAAAGGCCTCTCCCTTGTTTTTCCATTTGTGTCTGTCCATCGCAACTTCCACCCATCCAAACATAAACATTATTATATTTACAATATTTATTTATTACGTATATATTTTCGTCTTTTTATTGTTTTGTATGTTCTTCTGCCCAATTAGTAATCATCCTCTCAATCATTTGGCTGGTTGACTGGTAGGGATCCGTTTATGGGATAAGTCCACCACTGTATGTTTACTTTTCGTTTATACTGTGTTTTATATTCTGTTTTTTTTCTCATACAATAAAGATATTACAAACAAACAAACATTTGCTTTAAAAATGGTGACTCACATTAGACTAAGCTTGTATCGTGTTAGTCTGATTACAATAACAATATTTAGGCAACTTGATATTATAAAGAGTGTGTCTTTACTGACTCTGTAGTTAGTTAACACGACTCAATTGTAATGTACAGTCAGATGGCGAAATATCTGTCCAGGGCAGACAGATTGAATTTTTTCATAAACTAAAAATAATATCAAAATGAAAGACTTTAATGAAGACTTTTTGAATCTGAAGTTTCTAATTATACGGTTTATTAATATTCCAATTGTTTGGTGATAAGGAGTGATCTGCTTAGCTCTAGGATATTATAATTCTATTTTGAACTGTTACACCTAAGAAAAATGTTTTGATGAGCTGTAATATCAATATAGTATTCACCGCTGAAATTAGTATTGGCAACTTAGTGTTTCGATGAGTTGTGACATTGATTACATGATGCTTGATAAAATAAAAGCTATCGCCCAATGGTGCTTGATATCATAAAAATCAATTAGTCAGGTTTCGAATTCACATTGGGAACCTGACCTCAGGCAGTGGCAAGTCATAAAAATCTCAAAAAAAAAACAGCATTCCCAAAGAACATTGACGTCAGGCAGGCAGAAAGCCGGTCTTAAAAAAAAGCATGGTAAGACTTAGATGCTGTCCCAGACTCACATAAAGTGGGATGAAGAATGGGAGAAGATTCACATTTTTATTCACATATTTTCCTTCTCATTTTTCTATGACATACAGTTCTGTCATTTTTAAATTAAAAGTAGATATTTCAATTTTCATACTTTTATAAAATTACAATTTCTGTTTAGTAATGGTATCTTTTATTTTTCATTTTCTTTAAAAACACGAAAAGCAGGGGCTGGCTCATCCTCTCTCTAAGGGGACCTGACTACAGAAGGTAGGTTAAGTTCGTTGGCTTCCTTGAGATCAAATCAGGAGCGAGCGAACGAAGTAAGCAACCATCCCCAGCTTAGGGTGAAACCCCCAAATACTTATCTAAAAGTACTATTTTGTGAAGTCAGCCAAGGGTGTACAGTTAGATTCAATCATGAGAAATAACAAATTCATGTTAAGATATTCTAAAGCTCACCCGAGACAACATTTGTCTTATCAGGTAACAAACTTTTATAACTGAGTTAATCTCACAAGGCAAAAAGGGACTTTACAGATAAGCAAAGCACAGTGGCCAGCTCAGGCGCTTTTATGTCGAAGACTGAGTGATTGAGCACTTCAGTACCAGATGCATCTTCGTAAACATTTTTTAAAAAACGTACCTGAAAAGGATCTAACGGCTTGATCAATCTCCGGCAGCGACATGACACCGCGAGTAGCTATTGATCGTAGAACAAATCTGTGCAGCTTTCCGTATGTCATTTTTGCGAAATGCAAATTGAATTACAGTGATTACAAATGAATTATTTCAATCAGTAAGATTTAAATTGAGCAATTACACTAATTCGCCACAAACTAGAGATACGAAATTCGCCTGCCGCCACGAAAACATTGACAGTGACAGCTGCGTGCGTGTGGCACTGACGTAAAATTTCATATGTTGCCATATTTTTTATACTTATTTTACCACAATTATCATCATTACCTAAAGTACCTGTCTTACTTTAGTATTAGTAACTTGCTTACCACTATAACTGTATGTATGTAGTTAGTACTGTACAGGTCCCTAAGTGGGGTGAGAGTGAGACGCACCGCACATGCCCAAATTGGTTTTGCTTTATATCCGAGCATCCTTACGTCAGTTGGAGAACGACTAACACAAGATTATCACAATGGAGGGCCGGTTGGAGCCATTCATCGAGATCTCAATTTCGCTCGACCAAAAATCAACCATTATTAAATGTGTTTGAATTGTGCAAGCAAACTGGTGGCGCATAGCGTCGTTGTGAATAGAGCTACTTTGCGGAAAAAAAACAGTTCGTCTAGTCTAGTGTATATAAGTGTTCAGAAGGTCCATTTGCTGGTATTTGATGGTCTTAGTCTAGCTTATACACCACTAAATATAGTATAGAAATTATCACTTTTCCTTGTGTAGCAGTGTAGCTCATGTATGTGATTTCTCCATTATATTTTTGACTTGATAACGTCTTATCTTATAAATCGATGAACGTCGGCTGCACGAAAAAGTGCCACTTCTGTTCTGTATGCAAGCAAGAACGCAGGATAAGCGATAGAGAGTGAGATTGGTCTAAGCGTTCGGCTCGGGACGCATCTATCTCTCTTCCACGAAGCAGTAAAGTTCACTCAAACATCGATTTTCTGTGTAGCATTCTGCACTCCTTCTCTAGAAATATGCAGAATTTCATACTCCTCTGTCCGCGCAATTTTTGTAAAAATGAGAATGTACAAAGTTTTTGCTACCTGCCCACATTTGGTTTCACTGAAAATCAGCAAGTTAGGTATATATGAGTGAACACCTTTTTGATTGCAAGTTGCAAGTATGTTTAAAATAATTTTGTTAAGTATATGATGTATATATGTTAATTTTTGCACCGAATAAATAATTTTCTTTCTTCACCTTAATATGGATTAGTAAACTAAAATGTTACAATGTAATTTATTCGAGGAAAATAAATACATTTTTATTATTATAATTATAAATATATCTAAAGCAATTATTTGTTCACATAAACTTTGGTTTTTCGTCTGTGGCACTGGCACACGGTAAGAAGATTAAGTTTTTCCTTATTTAATGGCATTTCATACATTTTGGCAATATTTTTCATCAGTTGCACTTACTTATGTATGTCAGTGTCAGTGTAATGCTTGTCCTGACTCTTGCCCGACTGATGGACGAGAGGTTATGTGTATGTTTGTAAATAAATACAAACCACATTAGGTAACTAGCGTACTTATTTGTTTCATATGAGAAAGCAATTGCCTGTACAATTTAATTAATAATGGAGGAGAAAGAAAGCAAAACAAAGTTCAAAACTTTGAAGAGTAACATATCACCGTTCACTTTTAAAGCTCTGAAACGTATGGGATTCAAATATATGACTGATATTCAAGCTGCTGTGTTACCAAAAGCTCTGGAAGGGGTCGACATAGTCGCTACAGCCAAAACGGGATCCGGGAAAACCATTGCATTTTTAATTCCCGCCATAGAACAGGTTATGCTAAGTATTGATGGTCATTCATCATTGCAAGGTGAGTTTTCTTACAAGTTAATTTTATAGTTATCTTATCGAGAGGCATGGAAGTGTACCCGCCAAGAAGAGACAACGGAAGCTCGTCTCGCCTTCCGAGCATCTGAGTGAGTAGTATCCTAACACCTTCATTACATTGGCATTGGGAAGCCAAATTCAACTAAATGCGATCCTTCCCCAGCTTAAAAATGTTTATGCTGATACTACTCACTCAGATGAATGGGGGAAAAGCAAGCAGCTCGGGAGGCCAGGTGTGCCTACCCGATGCCATACTTGCAAGTGCCAGACAGGCAATTGAAGATGATATGAGCCCTGACCATGAGAAATTTATGGAAAATAACATCAAGACCAGTACAGAATCCTTTCACTATAATGTAGATGTAGGTGTTACAGTTAGGAGTTTGGCTATATAAAATCTAATAACTATTTTTCAGTGCAAGCAATATGTACTCGTCTTGGAGTGGCTATACATGAAAATGTTTTCCTTCTTTTTCTTTTATTGCCTCTCCTGGATTACTAGATGTTGGCCATCAGCTTCCCAAACTCCTCTATCCATTGCCAAGCAGAATAATTCCTCGACCTTTGTTATTCCGGTCCACTCCCTTATGTTCCTCAGCCATGATTTCTTGCGTCTTCCAGCGCGTCTTTTGCCTTTGACTTTGCCCATCATTATAAGTTGCAGCAACTGATATTGGTCATGTCGCAAAACGTGACACAAATATTCGACTTTGCATTTTTTGACGGTTTGCTATAACTTCCGCTGCATTGCGACACGTTGAAGCACTTTTTCATTGCTGACTTTTTGTGTCCAGCTAATACGAAGCAAAAAAAAAATGTTTTTGGTGGCATATATTATTTGCATTGAAAGAAAAAAAACCAAGTTACTTTTACCAATGTTGTAAGTAGTCATGTAGGGCACTTATCAGCATTTTAGTGTTGTGTAGCAAAGAATTAGAGAGCAGTCACCGACTTGGTAACTTTCCAGTTAACAATACAATCGAGAACACACTTGGATAAGTGAGATAGCAGTCTTTAGAATGAAGTAAAACAAACGAAAATCTCAGGAATCTTGTCAATACTTTGTTTCCAAGTTTAGGGGGTATTATACCACCCTGAATCGGATCCGATAGTTAGAAACGATTCGAGATATCTCCAATCGTATCGCACATATAGTGGCATCCTTCTCATCGGATCCTAAATTCAGGATGGTTTAATAGGCGCTTTTCATTAACATCATGCTTACATCTTTGGGTCTTGTGGCCAGTGGTATACTAACAGGGTGGCATGCTGGCAAAATGCCACAGGCCCCCGATCCTAGGGTGCCCCAGCCAGGAGTAGAAGAGCGGGAGGGGAGGTAACTGGACTAGCTAAGACATCAAGAAACCATTTGCTGAACTCACACTCTCATGGCCCCATTGATTGAGTTTGCCTTAGGCCCTAGATGGTATAGTTACACCACTGCTTGTGACCTTGGTCTATGTCTAACGTGACGTCATGCTTTAGGCGGGACAGTCCCGCTTTCAGGCAGTCTGTCCCGGTGTCCCCCGCAAGGCCAAATTTGCCCCACTTTTGCAAATAGACCAAACGATAATTTAAAATGTATTTTTCTCGTTCGAAATGCGTTGCACGGCGGGCGTCTCGCCCCGAGCGGGAAGGCAAATTACGAGACAGCGTGTCACCCGCCGAGTAACATACAACAAGTATAAAAATACGAACTAGAATTCACGCCACTACTGATTTGTTTTGATTATTTTATGTTATTATTCTATCTTCTATAATAAAAAACTTGTAAAACACTAAAAACTTTTTTTATTACATAATTCCGCAGATGTCCCGCTCTGACATAAAATATAAATGGTCACGTTATCTATGTCTAACCCACAAAGGATGAAGATGAGATGAGTATTATGTATATTTCAGGGACAAGTTGTATAATCATATCGCCAACTCGGGAGTTAGCCATGCAGACATATGGAGTATTGCAGGAGCTCCTCTCTGAGCAAGATATCATTACATGTGCTTTGGTCATTGGTGGTGAGAGCAGGAAGAAACAGAGTGCAGAACTTTCACAAGGTGATTATGATATTTAGGATTGAAAGAAGGTATTATGATTTTTGAAGGTTGAAAACGGGACTCCATTATTAAGCCTCGACTGTCCGTTCGTTCATCTGTCATAGGTTGGAATCTCTTGAATAATAGGGAACAGATATTTTTTACAAAAAAATTAGCTATAATAACAAGTATAGTAAATTTTAATATTAAGGTTGGTTGCATACAAAAAACATGCTATTGTGCATCTATTGTAGTTAAATATTGTATGGTGGTAACATTTACTGGCTCTTGTCTATATTTATTTTTGAGTCACCTAGTGTAGCTGTCGCAGTCTGATGTCTCATGTAGTAGCAATACCATCAGCAACTTCGATAATCAGCAATTTAGTAATCAAGAACTTTCATAACACAAATAGGAAAAAAAACATAATGTACCAGCTGATTGACTGATGAGATGGGTTCATCATATTGTAAAAGACTTTGTAATGTATGAACATTTTTGAATTATTTTGAAAATGCTCACTTGATTTACATAAGTTAGAGCCACCGAGCAAGTACAAAGTTTGTACTTGCTCCGTGGTTAGAACCTAACAATACATAAGTGTTAATTTTATGGAATCTTATCATAATTTACTATACTGGGTGTTTTTTACCTGTCCTTATATTTTTTCTGCTTTGTAGGTGTTCATATGGTAGTAGCCACGCCAGGAAGATTATTTGATCACATGAGGACAAAAGAATTTGACTACAGAAATGTCCGATGTCTTGTTCTGGATGAAGCTGATAAGATATTCCAGTATGGGTTTGAAGAAGATGTGAAGCAAATTACCAGTCGCCTTCCAAGTATGAAAATATAAGTACATATTTATCATATTTTTATGCCTTTAGGTTTAATGGCCTGGCGCCATTAAACCTAAAGGCAATGTTTAGCGTCATTTGCTAGCTGCTTTCTCAGATTTTTGCCCATTCCCTCGTTCAGCTATTTAGATCTGCGTGGGTAGAAGCAGCTGATATCTTCTATGTTTTCTCCGTTTTCCCAGACTTACATAGGAGAGTCTCTGAGGATAGCATTGAAGAGTAAGAAAATATGATTTGTATAGGTAATCTATAGTAGTATACTTTTTACATAAGTAACTATGTACATTTATTGGTGGGTCTCAAAATAAGTAAATTGTACCTGCCTATGCACTAAATGGTGCCACTTTTTAGTAGATCTGAATGTATGAAGAAATATTTTTTGCTGTATACTTGATTCTACATGTGTCAGATTGATTTCGATGACATTGCCAAGCCAAGCCTTGGGCAAGCTCCAGAGAGTTTCTTAGGGTCAGTTAGTTCATACTAGCGCAGAGTCAAAGCGAAGGGATGTTAATATGGCAAACTCACCCTGTCAACAGTGTTATGCTTATATTTTTGAGGTAGAAAAAATATGTGTGAATATGGAGTGCGTTACCCCAGCCGACTAAGTGCTCCTTTTAAGAATTGATAAATGCAAATAATTAGATCATTACTTCGTGTAAATGTCCCCGAAAGTAAATGATTTGACACCCCGCCGTTTCAGAGATAATGAAGAAAATAAAATTCGGCTGGCGTAACGTTACCCCAGCCGACTTTTTTTGATTCCGTCGGTTTATCTGGATAAAAAGTATACACAAAGATAGATTGAATTTGCTCTCAAATGTCCCCGATAAAATTAAATTTGACACCTTTATGGATTTCGAGTTATTTCATTTTCTGCTGCGGTAACGTTTGGTCAATCTCTGTATCTCTGAAACCGTAAGACGCAGAATCATGATTTTTTTTTATACGTATAGAACGGAATTTGTCAACATTTGACACCTAGTTATCTTAAATATTAATAATATGGTTTGCGAGTAATAAATATTATTCTGAAAACCATATTTTCGGTTCTAGTTATTAAACGAGGGAACCCTGAAAATTCAAACTAGTCCTAATAGATGCCTCTTATAGAGACATACAAAACATCAAAACTTTCATCAGCCTAATCCATAGTATTGGCAAGTTATAATGATATTACTGGTTCCAGAAAGCCAGATTCTGGGCTCTCGATTTAAACGAGGAAAATAATAATTTCCTTTTACCTGGCTGATTCCATATTTAAACAATAATAAAACACTTTAACCAAAAATATACATACAAATTTTCAGCTTGATATACTATCGTATATAAGAAATAATAAATAAAAACTAAACCTAGATAATTTTTCCCGATTACCCGACCAAGTTCGAATGTGCATCTAAAAGCGGCCGTACGATACATAACGTATACCTTCTAAAATCTGCACAATAATAATAAGTGGTTGGGTATATTCAAGTAGAAAAATTGTTAGGATTAATTTTAATATTATAGACTCGTATTTAATAAATGAAACCTTAGGGTCAACAGCAGAAACAGCCTCCGTGGTCCAGTGGTTAAGGCGTTTGCCTGTTGACCCGGGGGTCGTGGGTTCGATTTCCACCGGAAGCATACTTTGTTTAGTTGTTTCCAGTTTGGTAGGACATTGCAGACGTGAATCACCTGATTGTCCGATAATAAAGATGATTCCGTGCTTCGGAAGGCACGTTAAGCCGGTGGTCCCGGCTGCCATCTGGTAGACGTTAAAGGAACCACGTCAGAGGCCGAGAGGCGGTTCCGAAGAACTCTGACACCAGGGTGTGCATGGTCGATTGACCGTGACACCTATTCAAAATGATGATGATGATGATGATGATGAATGAAACCTTAGGGTGACTTACAGATTTTCTCTTTCAGCAAAACTATTACTTAAATGGCAATGTCTACATACTAATAATGTAAATAAAATATCTTGTTATATTTTTTTTTTGTTTGAATGATTTTAAGGCAGACCTCTTAAATAGAGGTCTGCCGTCTGCACAATAGTTCAATCCAACTGTCACCGTAGTTGGTAATCAAAAACCAACGCAAACAAGGTTATATTCTATAAGGTAAGACTATCAAGAGATAAATAAAAAAAATCTTGAGTGTTATTTATTTTTGCTGCTCTCGCGTAGAAAGTGTCAGTTTTCCAAATTGGGAGTAAAATGTGTATCCCTCAACTAGGAAAACGCGACGTTATTAGCTAAACAAATGAACTAGAAGTCCGTATTTCTTTTTCTATATTATGTACTGCTTGTTTTATTCTGCATTGCTTTATGCGAAGATGTAGGGGACATCTTACAAAGATTTGTTCGAAATCAAAAGTAGTCGGTACCACAGTACAGAGTATTAATACTTTTTTGTGTCAATCTTTGAAAATAAAAAATATATATATACTAGCTTTAGCCCGCGGCCCCGCCCGCGTCAATGTCGATCCCTCGGGAATAGCGCTGTCCCGCTCGCGCACATTAGCCAATGAAATAGCAGTTCCGAGCAAGTGCAGTTGTATTTTTTTCTAATTCTATCTAACAAAGCAAGTATTACATACTCGTATTTCCAATATTACCTATAGCTGCCTTTGGTCTTGCAATAATAGACTTGGTCAATCCCGTTAGGAATCAATACATTATAAAGTATAAGTATTGAGGAAATAAGTAATTCCATTATATAAGGCATATATTTTTTTATTAAAAAAAATTTCCACTCGCCTGTACCATCCAATTTAGAATACAATGCCGTCGAATATGGAAGTATATCTAGTAGTATGCCGCAGCCGCTTTCAGATGCACATCAGAACTTGGTCGGGTAATCGGAAAAAAATATCTAGGTTTAGTTTTTAATTATTATTTCTTATATACGAAAGTATATCAAGCTAAAAATTGGTATGTATGTTTTTCGATAAAGTGTCTAATTATTGTTTAAATATGGAATCAGCCAGGTAAAAGGAAAGTATTATTTTCCTCGTTTAAATCGAGAGCCCAGAATCTGGCTTTCTGGAACCAGTAATATCATTATAACTTGCCAATGCTTTGGATTAGGCTGATGAAAGTTTTGATGTTTTGTATGTCTCTATAAGAGGCATCTATTAGGACTAGTTTGAATTTTCAGGGTTCCCTCGTTTAATAACTAGAACCGAAAATATGGTTTTCAGAATAATATTTATTACTCGCAAACCATATTATTAATATTTAAGATAACTAGGTGTCAAATGGTGACAAATTCCGTTCTATACGTATAAAAAAAATCATGATTCTGCGACTTACGGTTTCAGAGATACAGAGATTGGCCAAACGTTACCGCAGCAGAAAATGAAATATCTCGAAATCCATAAAGGTGTCAAATTTAATTTTATCGGGGACATTTGAGAACAAATTCAATCTATCTTTGTGCATACTTTTTATCCAGATAAACCAACGGGATCAAAAAAAGTCGGCTGGGGTAACGTTACGCCAGCCGAATTTTATTTTCCTCATTATCTCTGAAACGGCGGGGTGTCAAATTATTTACTTTCGGGGACATTTACACGAAGTAATGATCTAATTATTTGCATTTATCAATTCGTAAAAGGAGCACTTAGTCGGCTGGGGTAACGCACTCGTGAATATGCGGGTCTGCGCGCCAATTAGGCGCCTATGAATCTCAGAGGAAAATAAGCGTTACAACGTTAAGTTAAAGGTGAGACTGCCTTATTCACATTGATTAGCATCGACTCTGCGCTAATATGAATTGACCGTTAATAAGTAAAATAATTATTGGTTATAATATTGTCATGTATTATTCCAGAAAATAGACAAACCATGTTGTTCAGTGCAACACAATCTGACACCACAGAAGCTCTAATAAAGTCGGCTATGAGGGAAGATGTCCAGATCATAAACACAGATGAAGATAATCTGAAAGCTACAGTGGATGGACTAAAGCAGGGGTATGAAAAATGTTAGGTTTCTATACCTATAGAAAGACTGTAAATCTGTTTTTAACTCATGTCCCAAGACAGGTTGTTCATATGTGCTTATTATAAATGAAAATAAATATAAAGGGTCACACCACAAAGATTGAGCTAGCCCCAAAGTAAGTTCGAGACTTTTTTTATGGGATACTAACTCAACGTTAGTATATTTTATAAGTTATAAAATTTATCTATTTACTTGTTATAAGGCGCCATCTATGCGATGAGCCTGACACAAATCGTACGCAATAAGCGTTGGATCGACATAAAAATCCGATTAATCTTTTCATTAAAATTGTCGGAAATAGGTACTTATCTTCTTTACATAATAAGCTGTCCTAAATATTTATCAGAATTAATAACTAACGTTATCCTTCCTTATCCTTACTAATATTATAAATGCGAAAGTGAGTTTGTTTGTTTGTTTGTTACGCTTTCACGCCGTAACTACTGAACCGATTATCATGAAATTTTTTCCCGGGAAAAAGTACTATTCCCGAGGGATCGACATTGACGCGGGCGGAGCCGCGGGCGAAAGCTAGTTATTTATAATATTCCAGGTATGTGATAATCCAAACAGAACATAGGATGTGGTGGTTGCACAAGCTGCTGAAAAAGACGCGCAACCAGAAGGTGATGGTGTTTTTCTCCAGCTGCAAGTCTGCAGAGTACCACTATGAATTCTTCTCCACGTATTGTGAGGCGCCGGTTCTGTGCATACATGTAATAACTGCTTTTTTTTTTAAACTGTTTGCTGTCCTACTTGTTGCTTAACGATTTCTATTATGTGATATTTGTTGCAGCTTACTCTTTTAGGCTAAAGCTTAAGGTCGCTTATAAGGCTATACTCTCTGTTTCTCTGCGTGATCGAATCAGAATCAAAGAGATTCGTAGAACAAAGGTCTCGGACATGGTTCAGCGTATCAGCTCTTTAAAGTGGCAATGGGCTGGGAACATACCGCATAGAACTGATGGCTGATGGGGCAGAAAGGATCTCGAATGGCGACTACGTACTGGCAAGCTCAGTGTCGTACACCCATCGACCAGATGGTCGGATGAACTGACTAAGGTCGCAGGAAAACGGTAGTTGCAGGCCGCATCTAACTGGTCGAATGGAAATCCTTGGAGGCCTATGTCCAGCAGTGGACTTATGGCGGTTGTTATGTTGATATGACGTGTTTTATTCAATGTTATACCTACTTGGATTCGAATTGCACACTTTTTTGTACAATTGATTTATGCTCAAGTTGGACGTAGTGACTTATTTTTCAGATTCATAAATAGTTTTATTTTTCAGGGAAAAATGAGCCAAGCAGCCAGGACAGAGACAATATCAAACTTCTATAGTGCAGAAAAAGGAGCCCTGTTCTGTACTGACTTAGCGGCTCGCGGCTTGGACATACCGGCAGTAGACTGGATTGTGCAGTTTGATCCGCCTTCTGATACTAACGTAAGAAATAATTTTATACATGTATTTTCGATCAGCTAGGTGGATCGACGACATAAAGCAGATTTCTGGTTAGTTTTTGTTTGTTTTGTTTGTAACTCTTTATTGCACATAACACATAAAAAAAATACAATAAAAGGCAATTCTTAAAACTAGAAATGTACAAAGGCGGACTTATCCCAATAAGGGATTTCTTCCAGTCAACCAAACATGAAGAGGACAAGGAAAAAGCAACAGGGTAGCATATTAAATATATCTAACTATGCACAATATTAAACAGAGTGAAAATATCTTAACATCTAACTAAACGAAAACAAATAAATGCTATTATAATCTTATAAATACAAAAATGTCAAACGAATTGATTATAAAATCTTTTAGCACAGAGTTTGAATGAGTTTATACAAGTGCAAAACTTAGCATCCAAAGGAAGCTCGTTCCAAAGTTGAGCAGCTGATACAGTGAAAGATCTACCGTATGCTCGAGAAGTATGACGTGGTATGATCAACTTGGGATTGTCACTAGCGCGTAACCGACTATCAATTTCACGAAATGAAAATCTTTCACGGAGGTAATTTGGAAAAGAAGGATAAAAAGGACATTAAATAATAAGGAGAGGATGTGAACATTACGTCGCATTCTGATCGGAAGCCAATCCAGCCGATGACGAAACTCGGAGACATGGTCGAATTTGCGTAAACCGAAAACAAAACGTATGCCTAGGTTTTGCAAGCGTTCCAATTTGTCCAATTGCTCCTCAGTGACATCTAAGTAAGATACATCGGCATAGTCCAGAAGGGGAATGAGGAGTGATTGTGCAAGGAGAATCTTTGTTTCGGTCGGTAAGAAATTTTGTAAACGACGAAGCGAATGTAAAGAGGCATATATCTTACGGCTGATCTCGTTGATTTGCGGAACCCAAGAGAGAGTCTGATCCATAATGATCCCTAAGTTAGTGACTGATGAAGAGAAAGGAATTATGTTATTGTCGAGGACTACATTAGGGACCATCATGTCGTTGACCTTCGCAATATAAAAAGAACTTCCAATAATTATAGCTTGGGACTTGGTAGCATTGACCACCAGGCCAAAGTCCCGTGACCAGGGGTTGGAATACCGGTAAAATTCATTACCGGTACCTCTATGAAACGACAGTACCGGTAATTGGATTGGTACCGGTACATTTGGTAACGGTAAAAATCAAGTACCGGTACCTCTATAATACAACGGTACTGGTAATTGGATTGATACCGGTACCTCAATAAAACGATGGTACCGGTAATTGAATTGGTATCAATAAGTTTAATAACGGTAATAACAGAAGTATCTGTACTAAATACCGGTAAACAGTATCGGGAATTATCATTTTGTTAATGTGTGTCGTTGTCGTGTTGTGTATGTGCGGCGTGCGTGAGGCGGGGGCCGACAATGGGACGGAACTTTTCCAGTCGAGCGAGTCCCATGCGGGGGACGGCATCAATGCGTAGGTACCGGTAAATTTAACGGAATTTTTAACACTATTATTACCGTTATTTTTCTAGATGATTACCGTTAAAATTTAACAGAATAGAAGTAGCGGTACTTATAATGTGAATTTGGTACCGGTAAAATTACCGTTAACTGTTATCAATATTATTACCGTTAAATACTAGATTACCGGTACCCCATATTACTAGAATAGTAATACCGGTACTTATAATGGGAATTTGGTACCGGTAACAAGCCCTGCCCGTGACCACTGAGCAATTTTGGTGAGGTCAGAGTTGATGGTGTTGATGGCTACATTGAGGTTATCCAAAGAAGAGGCTGTATATATTTGCATATCATCTGCATAGAGGTGAAAATTTGAGGAAAGAGATGCCGTGATGCCATCTATAAAAATAGAAATAAGGATGGGAGACAGAATTCCACCTTGAGGAACGCCAGCAGAAAGATTTCCCCAGTCAGCGACTGTCGTTAAGTTTCACCAACTGACGTCGTCCAGTCAGGTAAGAGCGGAACCAGGAAAGTGAGTTAGTAGAGAAATTTAGAATGCGCATTTTACCAATCAGAATATCAAAATCTACTGTATTGAATGCGCTCGTGAAATCCAGGAGAACAAGCGTGGTTAGATTTTTGTTCTCAATATTAGCACGGATGTCGTCCGCGATTTTGACGAGGGCAGACATAGTGCTATGACCACGTTTGAATCCGGACTGAAAAGAGGTAAGTAGGTTATATCGCGCGATATGTTCCGTCATCTGCTGATTGACGTGATGCTCAAGGACTTTGGATAATAAAGATAGGATGGATATGGGACGAAGGTGGGAAGGACAAGATGGGTTGGATTTTTTCGGCAGAGGAATAATGTGACCATACTTCCAGGAGGTCGGAAATATACCTGTATCAATGGAGCAGTTTATTATATCCGTAATGTACGGGGCTACTAATGACGCAATCGGTTTGATCATATCAAGAGATATATTATCATTACCTACTGCCGTTGTTTTCAACCTTTTAATAATGTTAATGACTTCATCGCTAGATATGTAACCTAAACAGAATACGGGAACATCTCGAGCAGGTTGAGCATCAAGGCTCTCCAAAGTATTCTTCTTAACACCTGGGGCAAAGCAAGCACAAGGTTGACAAAAATATCTATTTAGTTGATTTACATCCAAACCGAAAATATTTCCCGAGCTCCGTTTCCCTAAGCCCAAGCTCTTTAAGAACATCCACAGTTTGTATGTTATGTTTGCATCCACAGTTATGTATATATGTTAGTACTGGTTTGCGGAGGCTATGGGTGGAAAATGATGGCGCAGACAAAAGGGTAATACACCTAGCAGTGGGTCGTGGAAAGCTGACGATGATGATCACGAACTTCGATCAGCATTTCGAATGTTATTATTGCAAATAGAGCAATGCGAGAACCGAGTTCCTATGGACAAAATCCGGAATGACTATAAGAGGAAGCCTGAAAGTCGCGCCAATTGTGGACAAAATAGCCATAATGTTATCAATTTGCCCTGGTACCGAGGGGAATGCCGATCACCTGGATAAAAAGATGCTTCGCTTGAACGTACCCTGTCAGGTATAAAGAAAAGGAAAGGCCGAGAAAGTCGTGGAGGGAATGTGAGGAATGATATGCAGGAACAGGGATCTAGAGCCGATATGGTTGGAAATGAAACAATTTGGAGAGTTGACATACAGAGCAGAGACAAATAGGGAAAAGGAAGAGAAAGAAGATATAAAAACAGCTCATTTTTTTTATGATATAGTACGGCAAACTAGCAAGCGTGTCACCTGATGGTAAGCGATCGCCGCTGTCCATGGACAACTGCAACACCAGGGTGTGACAGAACCGTTTCCGGCCTTTCAAGGAGTTGGCGGAGGACGGACGTAATCATCCCAATACCTTAATTCTCTTCCCAAATCCAACAATTTCCTATCCTTCCTCAGCATAAACATGCTTCCGAGTATGTCAATATCCTTCCATGGTATGAACAATCCCTGGGAGAGGCCTTTGTCTGTTGTGAGGCTGTATAATGGAATCGCCCTATTTTAATGCTAATGTCATTAATACCCTAGAAAGACAAGAGTGAGCACTAAGCATTAATAAAACTTTTCGTTATTACAGGAATACATTCACAGAGTCGGACGAACAGCCAGAGGTCTCGGCGCTGCTGGCAATGCGGTGTTGTTATTGAGACCTGAAGAGAAAGATTTCGCCATATATTTACAAGACGCCAAGGTTTTCTTGGACAAGTATGAAACGTGGAACAATTACTCCAATTTACAACCCAAGGTGAGGATATGTTTGTATTTTATTTATTGCTTGGCTAGCAACAACGACCTTGGAAATTTAACGAGTTCCTGTAAGTTTTTAGGGCATATTGTCAGTTGAATTTTATAGTTCTTTTCCTTGATTTCAATGTTAGTTCCTCATTGAATAATGGATACCTACTTTCTACGAAGTGGATAGGTGTCATACCAATATCTATATATTTATTTAGCCTCTGATGCAGAGTGGTATATAAATTTGACCGCTGTGTCTGCGACACTGTTTCTTCTAAAGGGTGTTTGTTTGTTTCAAAAACGTTATTGTACTAAACACAATGGACATTACAAAACTAGGAACGGTACGGTTTTATTTGAATCAGGCTTTATAGAAATGGTTCTTACATAGATACCTATGTTGCATCAAAATAATTTTTAAATTCTTTACTTATTTTTATTTCTAGCTCGATGAAGCTTTGAAAAATGAGCATTTTCATCAACTAGCCGTAGAAGCGTACGAGGGATACATTCGTGCATTTGAGGTGAAGAAATTGAAAAATGTCTTCAACCTCTTAACTATGAATCTGGATGCTGTAGCAAGATCGTTTGGATTGAAGGAGAAACCTGATGTAGATGTCCGTGAGTACTCAAATGTTCAATATTTTTTATGAGCTTAAGGTTTTGGGTTTTAACCCCGCCTGGCCCGACCTCTGTACCTGAGTTTGTAGACCAATCTGATTCAAGTACGGTTATTTTCATCGACCACTACCAGCTTTAGGTTTTATGACCTAAAGGCCACCTTTATTGGTATGGTGGGTCAGCGTTTAATGAAGTGTGAAACGGAATAAAACGTGACGGGTGCTTACCGCATCTAATTGATATGATTCCTCCGATATTTGCATCTTTCCTCGACCGGCGAAATCTGTGCGAGTAGGATATTCTAGTGTTATTTTCTTCTAGATCACAAATATAGATGTACTTGCGTATCCGAACCCCGACCAAGCGTCAAGGTTGGTCGCGGCTAATGACATTGTTGCAGGCGGAAGGCCGCGAAAACTAATACCGCGTTGCGTGATAATTAACTACAATAGCCCAAAAATTGCAAGCACCCAAAGGCAAGGGCATATTTCCTAATCAGACCTTTTAAGAGTAGGTCTGCACGTATTGTCTCCATACAAATCCTTGTGTCATCTATGACATCTATATTTGTAACCTAGACTGTTAAATTAAAAACGATATTAAAAATTTAACATTTTATTTCGGCAGGTATTGGATTCAGTAAGAAGCACAGACCAAGAAAACGAATGGCAGCAATGCTTGCAGGCACTGCCACCGGTAAACATGTCAAAAGATGAAAGTAACATGGTTTTTGAAATGTAAATAAACTGTACAGTAAATGCCTATAACTTTATATTATATGCGAGTTTTATTATACGTTTCAACTAAGAATTTGATTATAAAGGCTGATTTCAAAGTCACGCGTTTGACCACCGCCGGCCACACGCGCGCGCTTTTAATTACACTAGATAGTAGTTGCGTTTCATAGTCTCTCAGTTCAAACGCGCCTTTTGTTAGTCGCGCGCCGTCGAAGCCGAAGCGCGCACTCTATAATCAATTTGCAATGTTTTACGACTTCGCTGTTGCACTCTTTACCATAGAAAATAAACAGCGTATCTTATTATATTTGTCCCAGTGATGACAACTGTCCATTGCACCGAAATGCGCGATACTAAAACTTGTTTCACGCTGTTGAAACATGCTGGTTAACGGCGCGTCTCACCGGCGTCACTCTGATATCAGCCTAAATGGCCATTTCTAACACTGAAGCTTATCACTTGCAAGGTAAATTTTGCACACACATGTAAATCACATTACAATATTATATCAAAGAGCTGAGGTACTATTTTTGAATGGGGCACTTATAAGACGAGCGTTTTTTCGATACAATAAACCCGGCCTAGTGCGAACCCGAATCGCACACGAAAGGTTCCGTACCACCATACAATATTTAACTATAAAAACATTCAAAAACACATTGTATAATTTCTTGTTGTTAAAGCGGCACACATTCTGTGATAATTTCAAGTCTACTTAATAAGGTTTAAGAGGGTAAGGCCTCTTAAACCTTATTAAGTAGACCTCTAGGCACGGAACCCTAAAAACATTGGTGTACGAGCGGTCGCCCTTTTAAAAATAGTACTCCTGGCCTGATGATAACTGATTCCTCAACGCTATGAATAGCTCAGTATCAAATGTTGCAACACTAATTGGCGTACAATAAAAGCTTGTCCCAAAAGGAAATTACTGACCAGCCTAACTTTTGACAGCTACAGTGTACAACGTTTTGATTATCACTTCAAAATGCATTGCAGGTTTCGTATAATTGAATATTTTTACTTGACATATATAAACTGTAATAGATGTTGTAACGTTGTTGTCAAAAGTTAGCAAAGACCTACTGGTAATTTTCTTGGTTGATTTTATATGCATAGGTCGGTTTTTTCTATAGCAGGCTAATAGCAGGAGACATAAAACTGGCCTATCGCGCCCTCCACACAATCGCCGTATTGCTTGTGGAGTCAGAATTATTTTATCTTTAAGGTAATTTGACCGTTGTGTGTCACACTGTGATCGGAAATGAACGGGAACGATTAGGCCCAACGCATACGACGGACAGTTGAGGACAAAAGTCTGTGGTGCGCTCTTATTAATATGAGAATAAGGTTGTACTTTGTCCGCGCAGTTTTTCATGTCACTTGGCAGATATACGCGTACAAAGTGCAACCTTATTCTAATAATAATAAGAGCGCACCCGCAGACTTTATTCGCCACTGTACAAGTGTTACACTATCGCCCATGATCGCAGAGCACTGTATTCGTTTACGAATCGTAAATTACGACACGATGCGGATGTGTGAATTTGTACAGAAAGTTTATAATGTCGGGGCTGAGACAGACTACTGAGTAATGACGGAACATTTAAGTTCATCAAGTTTTATCAAAGTAAACCTGTGATTCGGAAAGCGTAGTGGTTTAACATCGGCAATTGTGTGGAAGCAGCGTAAGATAAAACTAACATAATCTATCTGACTAGATGAGTCGGGTACAGTATTGGGTACAAAAAATATTCTGAGAATACATTACTAACGATAAAGATACAATATTAATTTCTTATTAAAATAAATATAGGAACTTTACATTTTTAAAAACCTATCGTATTTACAAGGTTAGGGAATAGGTGAAATCTTCCATTTCAGTGAGTGTTGGCAATGGCAATTATTCCCGTTTTCACCTATTCCTCACCATCTTTTAATCTTAGTGTCTAAACACACTATGCCGAAGGTATGCCACTGAAGTGTGGGCGTGTGACGATTGACGTAATCCGCAATCGAATCGAACTTCCGTCGCATATTGCTTTATAGAATACGTTGCCGCCGTATTTACGCCCGACTTAAGTTCGGTTATACCAGGCCTCACTCTCATAATTCGTTTTAGTTTAAATACCTATCTAAACTAAAAGTGCTGCGTTCCATTGTATACATAGAGTTGATATTTCTTTGAATACTTTGCAGAGTGCGACTTCTATATTAAGTACTAGTACTTTTCTGTGGTAGATGAGGGTCCACCCCTCAATATCTAAATAGGCTGAAACACGACAAACTTCGGTCGCATACTTTCAGCATAGTGTGTTTACACTTGGTCTTGTGACGCAAGGCTTTGCGTATATCGTTTAGAGATTCTATTTAAGTGATTCATTCATTTCGTAGATATTATTTCTTGCGAGTTTTTCGAAACAATCTTCGTGGTTGTGTTGGTGGTTGACGGCGTATATCATCGAGTCTATGGTTTCTACCGTCGCCGGACATCTGTTCAACGAGAAATACTGTACACATCTCCAGGAGGTCTTCCCGTGAGTTGTTGAATGTTTGGTGTACACGAAATTCATATGCACTAATTGTTTGTGTCCTTTTCTGCTGTAAATGTATTTGTAGCGAGCCGGCAACTGCTGGTTTTCACATGACCCGTTCACAACCAAGGAAAGAGCGCCTGGAAGCAAGAAAATCTGTTATGAATGTCCTTGAATAAGGCTTAGGGTCGGGCCACACTGATCGACGGTTTTCCTATACAAAACGCGCGCAAAGTATGGAAAATCCTTTGGCATCGACGGAGCGAACGCGCCCTGACGACGGTCACGCGGAAACGCGGTCGACCGTCGGCAGGGTCGGTCTGGGTGACCCCGTAGGGCGTGTCGCCGTCGATCAGTGTGGCCCGACCCTTACTGGAAGCAAAGTAACAGAAATGCAATATTACAAGCATCATTACATTTAACTTCAGCAGGCATTTTCAATTTATTCTATAATTTGTATCGACACATTACTAATCGAATTTTGCAGTTTATGAATAAAACGATTGGTTAATTAGACAGCAAAATATGCGCTTTCGTCGAAGCGGTTTACCCTTAGATGCTACATATTATAAAGAATATAATACCAAGCACTTATCAAAAGTCTATATTAAAGAGACCTAAATATTTTCAATTCATACACAGGGATATGGAGTATACCAGATAGGTAATAATTAAAAATTGGTTTGATATACATCATTTTATTAAATATGGATACAAAAATACATTCGCTTATAATCAACAAAGCCACACTAGTTCATCACACGAAGCATAAAAATATAATTCATTACAGATCATCAAAAATATATGTTTCATTATTGGATTTTAAAACCAAGTTATCCCATTTTTAAGGGATTCCATACAGCCAAATCATTTAAAATTTAGGAATGTAATCTCATGATTTTAGAGTAAAATCTAACCTAAAATAGCTCATAAAGAGATCATTTTAAAATTAAAAATAATGTAAATAGATACCAAGTAAAAATTATAAGTCTTACAGGTCTTACGTATGTCACAAGGGTACATGTAGTGTAGATGCATGGTTAAGCCAAATTTATACAATAGAATAAAGCAAATTAAAACACGCCAAAACGAAAGTTTGCATTATCTTTGTTAAAAATAAGATTTTAAAATAAATATTATAAATTCATTTGTAAAATTGATTTCAAAAATCTATATGAAACTTACAAAACTAATTTTACTCAAAGCATTGTCCAAAAGAATTCTTAAACTAGTAAAATAAATAGACTAGAATATGAGCAATAAAAAAAGTCTTCGTAGATTACAATTATGGTAAAACTTCATGGCACTGACCAAAGGGAATTGTCTTAGTAATATTTTGTAAGGTCAATTTCTTATTGGCACTTGAGAGTAGAATTCCACTATCACAGCTCATTGCTTACATTATTGTGCATATGGTGTCCTTAAATATACGTATAATAATGTTTATATTGTAACTTCTAATAGTGCCTTTTGATGCATGTCTATTATAAATATAAAACTTTAGATTTTTTTGGATTTTGGTCCCGAACAATGGAATCTTTGATTCACTCTTTTTGTTCATATTTTCCAGTGTTACAATTACTAGCTTCCTATCACTTGTTATATAAAAATATATTTTTTCATATAATTAAGCTTAAGCTAAAAAATATTTAAGTGAAACTTGTGTTTAAGTAGCATAATAATCTCCTTGCAATTGAGATACTTTCAGTACATCATTGAAATGAATCTCAAAACATGGTGATTTACAGAATGGTAATTCACAGGCACTACACATGAATCGTGTGTCACGTCTCTTTCCTATTTTCCAGCACAGCCGACATGACCGCTGAGGGTATTTCTTCTTGCCATCCTCCTTTTGAGGTATTGTAATCAGCCGGTGTTCCATCGAGTGCCTCGGAAACTCATCATTTGTGTTAGTTCTCAACATGTTGTTAGTCACCTTACCATTCACTAAGTTTTTAAGGTCGATGAACAATGAGTTTAGACTGGTACAATCTGAAATCACGATGGGCATTTTCATTACAAGTCAGCTAATACATATGATATTAATTAGATTATGTTGTTGAAAATGCCATCGTGTTTTCACTAAATGGAGGCTTTGCAAAAGAAAATAATGAAAACTAATAAATGATTGCATTTTCAACACAATCTCTAATCTTATTTATAGATGAATGAAAATAAGCATTAGTAAGCAACAGAAATGTTAATCACACATTCTATGCGTACGTAAATTAATGAAACTAAAGAAAGTTTTAAAAAGATACATCTAATTTTAAGAGGATAAAAAACTTACTATCTTGCGGAGACTGGTAGTCCAATGGCAGTGGCAAATCTTTCTTCCCATCTCTTGAATTCTCATAATTTTTAGGTGTTGTGCAAACTGCTGGGTCTGTGACAATGATGTCCATATCATCAAATTCAGTTTTCAGTTCCAAACCACTTTCTGATGTAGAGTGCTCTTTGTTTTTATCATTTGTTTCTTTGTCTATGCTGCCGGTTTGATTTTGTGTGTAGGCTGGTGAGACATCAACAGATTTCTCTTCGTACATATTTTTCATATTTTCAAAGTTACTGTTTTGCATCATGTGATTATTTTTGTATATTGATTTCTCTTTTATTTTCGGTCTTTTTTCTGGATTCATAATGTCTGAGTAGTATGTCTTTTGTAGGAATTCATCAGATTTTCGTTTCAGATTGCTAAGCCTCTGCAACTTTTCAATGAATTGCCTGTGTTTGAGTATTTCTAACTCACTATTTTGTGTTTCGTCACTCGCAGTGTTGTCATATGTATCTGATACACATGATTCTCCATCAGGAGTATTATTCTCTGTGATGTGTTTTGATAGATCTTGTTCTTTTTCACTGTCATCTTCTTCAGTCTGAAAAATCATTTACAAGAATTTAAAATATGACTCAAAAATATTTGCATTATTATATGGATAATGTATTTGCATTTACCATACAAAGGCAAACAAAGAGAATAAGTGATTTCACATTTAAAAAAAAATGTCCATGAAATCAGTTTATGGACAATAATTTTACATGATAATGGTGGAAGACTGATAGATGCATCATATGGCGAACACTTAGGCCAATTGTTTTGTTCTATCGCTTGTTATAAGCTTTCACTTGCACATGGAACATGACATGTGAATGCAGGTAGCCAGCATTCGTTGATTTAAAAGACATTATCTCAGAAACTGCTATAAAACTTGTTCTCTAAATAATTCTTATCTCCTACATTAACTTAAAGGCTGAAAAAATTACTGATTTTTTTCATATACTCCAGGTCGCCTTTGATAGGCAATAGCAAACAAGGGAAGTAAATATGGGGTGCATTTTATTTCTCATTATTTCTTGTAGGTGACACGGTCAATCAACCATCCACACCCAAGTGTCAGATTTCTTCGGAGCCACCTCTCGGCCTCTGACATGGTTTCTTTAATGACTACCAGCCAGGACCAATGGCTTAACATGCCTTTCAAAGCTCTATTATACAATCAGGTGATTCAAGACTGCAATGTCCTAACAAACAGGAATCAAACCCACAACCCCTTGGTCTACAGACAAACGCTTTATTAACCACTGGACCACTGAGGCAGCTAAAAATTTTCCTCTAAAATTAATTCAAACCAAGGAAACAGATGTGTATAAAAAATATAACAAAACTTACAAAATTGAAAAATAATTATTAGCTTCTTACTACAACTCACCTCTTTATTTGTCAATCCTTTGATTTGCAATACTTCTGCAGTGCTTATAAAACTATTGAGATCCTCTCGCTTAACGCTCACCTCTCCATGGTACATAAACTGCAGTAAATCTCTCATGGCTTTGTGTGTGACATCCCTTAGCACAACTGTAAATAAACAAAATCATTATATTAGGGCTTCAATAGTAAAAACTACTTGCAGTAGTAAATGACTACAAAATTATTGATATAATTAATGAAATATTCAATTTGAATGTGCATGAAGGTGAAGTAATGAAGTCCAATTATATACCAATTGGATGTTGACACGGATTCAACTGGAACATTTTCTTGAAATACGGCGAACATATTGACAGAATAACTTTGTGCGCTTGCAGCAAGTGCCCTTCCACAGCAATGGTCACGTCGACAAACTCGCCTTTACCCAGCAAGCCGGCAAATCCCTTACTCAAATTACCGTGAAAATTGTTCCACGACAATGAAAACTGTTGGTCCATTTTATTCACTGTTTACTTGCATCTGCAATGATTAAATTCATTATTTATGGAATATTTTGGTATTATTGTCTATAATTAATATATTTTATGTAACTGACTCTTTCGTGTAATATTTTGATGAAAATAATTTATCAAAACAGGAAAAATAAGATGACAGTTACTAGCGGCGCGTCGTAACTAGTGATGTACAATAACCGGTTTTGAGTAGATACGTATGCGTTGGTTTCCACTATGCGGCGCTGCATTGCACGTACGCCCAGAGCAGGAGTGCTATTTTTGAAATATCGCCGTTCGTAACCGAGCGATCTTTCCATACAAAAATCGCTTGAGGACCATTAGCAAAAAATAGTACTCCTGACCTATTTACGTGAAAAAGAAACCCTGACTACTTTCTCTTTTACAAATATTGGTTTGTTCCTGCGATTTGTCCTGCTTGGACGGACGTCAAGGCGGCACCGAAATGGTGTAAATCAAGGCATCAGGAGTACTATTTTTGAAAGTATGACACTCATTTTCAAGCGATTTTTCCCATAGAAATTATTTTTCCATACAAAAATCGCTCGAACTCGTACTCTGTGAGTGCTTTTATTGAAGTGATGCCTTTCGTAAACGAGCGATTTTTCCATACAAAAATCGCTCGAAGACGAGTGTCACACTTTCAAAAATAGTACCCCGGTGTACCTTTACCGAAATTTACCGATTCAGGGGTACTATTTTTGAAATTGTAGTTGTAGTCGTCTTCAAGCGATTTTTGCACTGATAAATTGCTCGTATACGAGAGGCATCATTTCAAAAATAACACTCCTGATTCTTTAACTTTCTTTTCTCTTCAACCATAGGCAAAGGGGCAGGCCGCAGGGGCGACAAAAGCCAGCTTGTGGGGGCTGGGGGCTTGAGGGGTGAAATCTTGAGGGTGACTTATACTTATCTTTTAATCTAAATATACAAACCTGACTGACTCATCCATCTATCACTTGGCATACACATAGTGGTAATAACGTGGGCATCCGCTAAAAAAGGATTTTTGAAAAATCGCCCCCTATACGGGTTAAAAAGGGGTTAAAATTTTGTATTGAATATATATTTCACAAAAATTGCACAAAAACATAAAACAAAGTAGACAAGAAGAACAGTGCAATTCTACTTCATTTCTTAGCGCTCACCTACGCTACGTTACGCTACGATATAACCGAACTCCATGAGTACGAAGTCGTGGGCAAAAACTAGTTTTATATAATCACGGAAATGTGTTTTGTTATTGCATTATACCTATTTGACGATGGAACTTTGCCATAATGAGTGAACTTTAAATATTATGTTGCTGTTCCTCATAGAAACGTAGTCAATGCAACCGTAGAAGTTCACTGCTGAACAAAACCCTCTCCCAAGGATTCTTCGTTCCAGGTTCCCCCCGGAACGAAGAATCCTTGGGAGAAAAATCCTTGGAAGACGAGTGTCACACTTTCAAAAATAGTACCCCGGTGTACCTTTACCGAAATTTACCGATTCAGGGGTACTATTTTTGAAATTGTAGTTGTAGTCGAATTCAAGCGATTTTTGCACTGATAAATTGCTCGTATACGAGAGGCATCATTTCAAAAATAACACTCCTGATTCTTTAACTTTCTTTTCTCTTTAACCATAGGCAAAGGGGCAGGCCGCAGGGGCGACAAAAGCCAGCTTGTGGGGGCTGGGGGCTTGAGGGGTGAAATCTTGAGGGTGACTTATACTTATCTTTTAATCTAAATATACAAACCTGACTGACTCATCCATCTATCACTTGGCATACACATAGTGGTAATAACGTGGGCATCCGCTAAAAAAGGATTTTTGAAAAATCGCCCCCTATACGGGTTAAAAAGGGGTTAAAATTTTGTATTGAATATATATTTCACAAAAATTGCACAAAAACATAAAACAAAGTAGACAAGAAGAACAGTGCAATTCTACTTCATTTCTTAGCGCTCACCTACGCTACGTTACGCTACGATATAACCGAACTCCATGAGTACGAAGTCGTGGGCAAAAACTAGTTTTATATAATCACGGAAATGTGTTTTGTTATTGCATTATACCTATTTGACGATGGAACTTTGCCATAATGAGTGAACTTTAAATATTATGTTGCTGTTCCTCATAGAAACGTAGTCAATGCAACCGTAGAAGTTCACTGCTGAACAAAACCCTACATACGGCAGACAGAGAGAGAGAGAGAGAGAGAGAGAGAGAGAGAAAGACATATACAGGGTGTCCCAGAAGTCGACGTCAACCGAGAACTGGTTAATAGCCCAGTTTATACGGTATACCTAATATCAGAAAAAATATTTTAAAAATATTTTTTTCACTAGCAGTTAAAACTTGACGAAATATTGTATAATTTAGATTTTTTCTTGGGACAGAAGTGTCATTTTGATCCAAGCTTATCGTCATCCGAAAGTCGCAATGTATTTAGAAGTGACTATGAAAATGTTGTACACTAAATTAGCAAATAGGCCGGCTGGACTGTCACTTGGTTCCGGGTTGACGTCGACTTCTCTGACATCCTGTATGTACTCGTATAAAAAGTCGGATCCGATATTCAAGAACGTTGCATCCAGTTAAGACATCAGTTAAGGTGCATCAAACCCTGTTTTAAAGAAGATTTATTTATATAACTCAAAGAAAATAAATGTTTCTTATAGCATGCTTTTACCACTAGATATTGAAGACGAATACCTATTTTTAATTAGTATCACGGCAAATATAACCCGTCTCACTAGATACGTTCTAAAACTCAATAAATAAAATTCTATTATGTATTATTCATAAGTTATGATAGATTAAAGAAATTAACATAAGCACAACTGAATCCTAATCCTAACATTCCGTCAAACAGCTGAGATCGCCATTACACAATCTTGTAGGTATCTAATAAACATTTCTCACTAAGTTCGGAAGCGGTTTCTAGTGATTTTGTCCGCGTCCATTAGTAGATACATAGACGAAACTTTCTACCAGTGCGGTCGAGGAGTAGTCCGGCCAAATTAAGTTTAACGAAACTTTTACGAGTTAACCCAGCGCAGTTGCATTCCAACGAAGATACAAATAATAATAAACCTACATAATTTGTGTCGGATTTAGGACGGGTTGCGAGAGTGCGGACACGGGTAGTGAGTGAGAAATTTAAAATAAGAATGAAGGACTACCTTACTCAACACACAGACAGCTTTTTTTACATTACCATATTATTTAAATGATACCATGAAAATTAAATTTAAATGATACCATTCATTCATACCATTAACATCAGACGAATATCACCGGGGTAAAATACAATACGCAGTCATCATTATTATTTCGCGTAGGTTATCATACTCATTATCATCATATTAAGACTATGCTTCTTCCTTACTTAGAATGCGAGTTAATCTATTCTTAGCTCAGTATGACGCATGTTATACATAAGCTATCCAAAAAACAAGTATGTATGTAAGTTTCTTTATGCTTAAACGGTTCCCAGTGAAAATATACGTACTTCTTTAAAAAAATAATGATAGCGCGTTCTAACTTCGTTCAGCGCCATCTATGTTGTGTTTCCACAAACTATAGCTGCAATATTATCCCCAGATGTTTCTCAGACCATGAGAAAATCTAAATCATCTACCTAGGGTCTACCACATATTTTATACGAATAAAAAAATACGTCTTTGTCCCTTACGAGGTAAACAGAACCTAGGGCTATCGGAGCGTTGAAATGACCGTAAACATAGATAGGAAATTGGATGGAAATAAGAAAGTAACGACCTCTTATTTAATATTTCGGGCAATTCCCTAGATTTGCTTGTATAGATTCAAAGATTTAAGATTTATTCAGAAAATAGGCCTTTTCAGGCACTTTATAGTAAATTAATGGTAAATTTACGTTCCCATTTTTAAATTAACTCCCTAGGAACATGTTTTCCTAATGGATCTAAAAAATCACTGAAAAAATTTCTGGTAAGTGACCAAAATGTTAGATTTTAATATTTTTAAAACACTGTATGCTGGACATCTGATTCTTTGCCGATAGGCGGGGGAAACGTAGGGGGAAACGTTACAAATTGAAAAGGGGCGGCGAGAAGAAAAGGAAACAACAGTAACAAGAAGCGAAAATCGTCAGTAGAGAAAAACTGTTGCAAAAATGTCTAGATAATTACTAGTTATGTGAAAATAGGTAAGTTTAAGGCGAATTTGCAGATGAAACTAGGTGGGATCTATTGAAATACTTTAGGGCTAACTAGACGGCAACAAACTCGAATGGTATAAAAGTTCAAGATTTCGGAACAAAAACTTTACAATAGACCTCTTAGATTACCGCTTAGGAAGACTTTTGAGTACTTAAACTTTATTACCTATAGCGCAAAAACAACTGGGCCGATTTCGACAAATCTAAAAGCTAAACAGAATTATTTTCGAAGAAAAACGAGGTAAGTGAAAATGTATACAAAATGGTTACTTGATAAGAAGTAGAGGAAGGCCGAGCACTACATTTACCGAGTTACCGAATACCGAGTATTACTCGGTTTTGCCTTCATCAAACTGAGTACTCAGCCGAATAACTCGGCCGTGCAAAAAGTGTAAAACTGCCGTGTATCGAGATTTATACCGAGTATTTTTACGTACTCGGCCGAATAGCTCAGTTCAACTTCAGAATATTGGTACTGACAACTGAATACTCGGCCTATCTCTAATAGTTATAATATGTATATATAATATTATAATATAATAATAGCAAGTTAACTAAACCGTATACTATACTGGGAGCTGATAGGACATAGGTTTTACAATCTGCATCGATGGTATAAAATCAACATTGTGATACTAAGTTAGTGCTGTATTTTCAATGACCGATATAATAAATCACATTTACCTGCCCCATCACATTCAACAGCATACAAAATACGTTTTTCATAGACTAGCAGCAGATTTGTAGAATTGCTACGGTTTTATGATTAAGGCCGTCGACGATCAATACCTATATCATCATCATTAGGTTTTTTTCAACAGCCTCCGTGGTCCAGTGGTTAAGGCGTTTGCCTGTTGACCCGGGGGTCGTGGGTTCGATTCCCACCGGAAGCATACTTTGTTTAGTTGTTTCCAGTTTGGTTAGGACATTGCAGGCTTGAATCACCTGATTGTCTGATAATAAAGATGATTCCGTGCTTCGGAAGGCACGTTAAGCCGGTGGTCCCGGCTGCCATCTGGTAGTCGTTAAAGGAACCACGTCAGAGGCCGAGAGGCGGTTCCGAAGAACTCTGACACCAGGGTGTGCATGGTCGATTGACCGTGACACCTACTCGAACTGATGATGATTAGGTTTTTTTAGTCTCCACTGCAGGATCATGACCTTCTCTGTACTACCGGAGCCATATTTGGCCAGAGCAGCCAGAGGATTTGGCCTACACTCTCTTCTCTGGCCAGACGAGTTGGAGATGAGCTTTGTTTAGCTTATATTTCCTAATAACCAATACCTATAAATTCATGTCTATAATAGATGCACAATTTTTTGTTCCACTAATAACAATTTTCATATTGTTACATCTTCTAGATGTTATGCTTAATGCTGACTGAGCAACCCTTCGGGATTACTCAGCATCACTCCCTCCTTAGAGAGCCCTAGCAGAAGCTCGGGAACTCAGTCCGTTATGAGCTCTCTTCCCGTGCGGTTGCCTAAGGATAACATATAGTAGTAATTCTGTGTATTCTAAAGAGTGTTCTATATCCTAAAATATATACATATTTACGTGGAGTTAAAATAGTTTTTTTTTAAAAAGACGTTCAATATTTTCCGCGTAACATTCTGGTGGCAGCGGTGGGATCCGGAAAAACAAGAAAACCTAGTGCCTAGGCCCGCTCACGGACTCTCCCCGGATCCTACAATAATTTTAAACTCAGTGCAGTGATAAAGTACTAAAATATTAACCGTGAATTTAATAATATCCTGCAAAGTGTCTACGCCCTACGAGGTCGCATCCTGAGCCGCGACCCCAACCCTTGTGTCAAGGGTTCTCCGAATTTACCCCAACGTCCTGAAGAGACAAGTCCACTGCACCCTGTATAGTCTGCAGCCTGTGCAGCACATCAGTCAAGATAAGGTCGAGGTATCCTGCATCCAAGTGCCAAAGCCATTCAAGGTTTACTCGAGGAATAATTAAACGCCGTGACCGTGACCCACATCGATATGTTCCCGGCCGCCGCCGTCGCGCTCTTATCAGTCGCCCACATCCTGTAAGTCTTGGTCATTGTTTTGTCTAGCCGTAACGCTTTATTAGGGTTCCGTTAGTATTGTTTAATATTTTAACATATGTTCATAGCTCATAATTATAATTTAGTTCTGAAATTTTATAATGCCAAAGGGTTTAAAGGTTGAGGAAAGCGAGTTATCTATTCATATTCCTGACCCTGCCACAAGTGATTCCGAAGAAAAATCTAGATCTGCTCCTTGCTCCCCTCGTGTCACACGAAAGACTACAGCCGCTCTCACTATGACGAGCCTCGAGTTAAATGTACTGTTCAAATTTATTAAACCATATGATGGGAGTCGGGAGACTTTAAATTCATTTCTTGTTAATTGCGATAACGCCTTGAATTTAGCCACGGAAATTCAAAAACCCATTCTATTTAAATTTATTTTGAGCCAACTTAATGGAAAAGCGGAAATTGCATGTTCAATTAAAGAATTTACTTCATGGGACCAGTTGAAGGAGTTCCTAAAAACACAGTTTAGTGAGAGAAAACATTATTCTCACCTCCTTACCGACTTACAGGAGAATAGACAGGGCCCTCAAGAAACCGTTAATGTTTACGCATTGAGAACGGAGACATATTTATCACAACTCTTAACAGAGATATCTATGTCCACTACTAAATCCAAAGAACTCCCCGGACGAACTGCAGCTATGGAAGACTTAGCGCTTCACCACTTTATAATGGGTCTCCAGCCCCGTATTTCAAACATAGTAAGGTGCAAATCTCCTAAATCACTTAACGAGGCTATTAACTTCGCTATATCTGAAGAACGTATCCAACAGACGCTTTACAAACGCTCACAACCCGATCCTAAACCGAATAGTAATAATAATAACGGCGGCAAACTCAAATTTAATCCCTCGAGACAACCTTTTAACCCTGCTTTGCAGAGGACACAACCAATGGCACAACAAGCTACTACTAGTTCATTTTGCCGTTATTGCAAGGCCCCTGGTCATGATATAACTAATTGCAAAAAACGGGAGTTTAATAATAACAGGTTTAAATTCCATCAAAACCCGCAATCGAACCAGGGTCCCTTTAGACCACCCCCTCGTGTTAACTACCTTGAACAACCCAATGAGCAAGAGGGGCGTGATGAAGTCGACCTTTCATCAGACGATCACAATGATTTAAACGAATAATGGGCTCACGGCGGTGTCTCGTGAGACACTAAGCCTAACGACACCCCCTCTGTATCCACTGTATCCACCACTGTATCCACCACTGTATCTACCACTGTACCCACCACTGTATCTACCACTGTACCCACAGCATCCACTGTAACCAAACCATTTATGGTACTTACCAGACCCACTGTACCTACTTCATCCGTCTCATCACGCGCTATGCGCGCTGCGCCTACAATACTTACAGTACCCGTAAACCCAACTGAAACAGTTCCGTTAAATATGCTTAAATCAAAATCTTCTCTTATGCCTCAAATCAACAATAAAGAAGTTTATGAGATAAATATTGACACAACCAAGCGACTATTACCTCATGTTCTACTAACTTCCCATACTTCAAATAATCCATTGTCTTTATTAGTAGACTCAGGATCCAGTATATGCCTAATAAAAGAATCCAGTATCCAAAAAAACCCTAAACTAGTTAAAGAATCAATCAAACTTAAAGGCATAGACCCGGGCGATGAGCCCACACTAACTGAAGGCCACTTTCAACTGAAATTAAACTTAAACAAAAATAAATCTGAACCGACCTTTTAACCGCCTTCGGCTGTAAAATTGATTACACTCACGATACCTTGAGAATAGGAAACCTAGATATTAAATTGCATTTCTCAGAACCTTTCTATATCATTCCATCTCGTACAGAAACTGTAATTGAATGCTCTGTGCAACAAACTGACCTTAGAGAAGGCATCATTTTAGATCAGCACATCTCTGATAATCTATTGATATCCAATTGTATTGTCAGAGTTAAAGATAACAATCGCGTTAATCTTACTATCGCTAATACCTCCGAGTCCTTTGTTAATGTCAAAACAAACCTGAATCTTAGCATAGAACCTCTACACTCCGACTCATATTCCATTAATATGAATTCTGTAGAGACGTCTAGACGAACTAATGAGGTATTAAATTTGTTAAAAATGAATCACCTGAACTCAGAAGAGAGAGATGCCCTTATAGAACTCTGCTCCCAATATTCAGATATTTTCCATTTACCTGACGATCAGTTAACATACACCCCTGCTATTCAACATCAAATCAAAACCAATACTGAGATACCTATACATACAAAATCATATAGATTTCCAGAATGCCATAAAAAAGAGGTAGAAACCCAAATAAACAAAATGCTAGAACAAAATATAATAGAACCTTCTTCCTCACCCTGGAGCTCACCTATCTGGGTGGTACCAAAGAAGGTGGACTCCCAAGGTCAACGCAAGTGGCGAATTGTAATAGATTACCGGAAACTAAACGATATAACAATAGGAGAAGTTTACCCTATGCCACAAATATCCGAGATCCTCGATCAGCTAGGAAATAGTAAATACTTTTCTACTCTAGACCTGACTTCCGGTTTCCATCAGATCCTTATCTCTGCCGAAGATGCCCCTAAAACATCGTTCTCTGTTCCTCAAGGACAATTCCAATTTAATCGAATGGCGTTTGGACTAAAGAATGGCCCATCTACCTTCCAAAAACTCATGAATAACTGTCTCTCTGGCCTCCAGGGTACACGCTGTTTCGTCTATTTAGATGATATCGTTATTTACAGCCATGATTTGCCCTCTCAAATTGAAAATATAAGGGCTGTTTTTGATAGAATCCGCAATTTCAACCTCAAACTTCAACCAGAGAAATGCGAATTCTTACGGAAGGAAGTAGCGTACCTGGGTCACGTTATAAGTGAAAATGGAGTGAAGCCTAATCCCGAAAAAACCAAAGCCGTATCCGAATTCCCTGTCCCTGAATCCCCTAAGGATATTAAATCTTTTCTGGGATTAGTATCATATTATAGAAGATTTATACCAGAATTCGCTAAACTAGCAAAACCCCTCACATCTCTTCTTAAGAAGGACATTCCATTCAAATGGCAAAATGAGCAACAATTAGCATTCGAATCCTTAAAAACCAAACTTATCTCTGCCCCGATCCTGGCATATCCAGACTTCACACAACCGTTTCTTTTAACATGTGATGCTTCCAATTATGCAATCTCAGCTATATTATCTCAGGGCCCTATAGGACAAGACCGCCCTATCGCATACGCTTCCCGCACTCTAAACAAAGCAGAATGCAATTACAGCGTAACTGAGAAAGAATGCCTTGCCGTTATCTTTGGTACTAAAACCTTTAGACCTTACCTGTATGGTCATAAATTCACTGTAATGACCGATCATAAGCCCCTAGAATGGTTGTTTAAGTGCAAGGACCCAGGATCGCGTCTTATCCGATGGCGCCTAAAGCTAGAAGAATTCGAATATGACATTAAATATAAGAAAGGAAAGATTAATACTAATGCCGACGCCCTATCTCGTTATCCGGTTAACCCCGTACAACCTGAGAACAATCCAGTATGTAATCCCGTAGAAGGGGAACCCCCTCAACATCCTCCAGAACTAGATAAAGATTTAATGGATTTATTAATATCCCCTGCCTCATTTAATCCAGATGAATTAGGACCGCAATCCGTAGATCCTATAGACTTTGATAATTCATCATTACCTGAAATAAACTTACCCTCTCCTGGCCGCCCCAATCCTAACCCTAGCAGGAGTAACTTACCTACACCTAATTTAAACTCACCTGTTCAGGATACTTTAAACCTGAATGATAATATATCACCCTTACCTGATACTTCCTTACCCCCTAACATACCGGACATTCTCAGGGATGAAATTGAAAATGAACCCTTGAACTCATCTCCTAATCCAGTTAACATACCTGAAAATATCACTGAGTCTTCTCCACCCCCTGAAATTCCTATTGGAAATGATCCAACACCCTCTACTAGTAATTGCTTAGACTTACCTGACGATGACTACTCTACTTTCCTGAAAACAATAACAAATAAAAATAATTCTTACCACACTAATATCTTAGAACATAACCAAGACATCACTAAATCAGAACATAAAATTATTATTCTCCCTACCTCTATTGATCTTGATGAATCAAACCCTTTCGTACAAGTTATCCTCGATAATGTTCCTAATAACTCTGAAATCTTAAACAAAGAAAGAACCTTAAACTCTTTTATCTCGTTTACTTACAGTAATAAGACCTACTATTTTCTCTTCTTCAAAGTATACCATTTTGATAAATCAAGTTATAAGGACATCTATGAAAGCCTCAAAACTATCAGGAATGAACTGGTTGTAAACTATGATAAAGATACTATCTCTGATATATCCATTACAGAATTCAAAAACCCTTTCGATAATCACCAGTTCGTTAAAATATACAATATGTTACTATATTTATTTAATAACACAGGTATCAATATCCACATATATAAAGATAGAATTATATATCCATCGCTTTCAGAAATCCCAAAAATACTTAGAGAAAATCATGATATCCCAATTGCTGGCCATTTGGGCATGAACCGCATGCTTAAGCGAATCCAAGAGACTTTCTACTGGAAGAACATGCGTAGTGACATTGAGAATTTCGTAAAGAAATGCATTCAATGCCAGTCTAATAAAGCCCTCAGACAGGTAAACCGAGCTCCCATGCAAATTACCAGCACGTCCACAGAACCTTGCCAACGTATATCTCTCGATATCGTTGGACCTCTACCGGAAGCCGGACCTGCAAAATTAAGATATATATTAACTATACAAGACGATCTTACTAAATTCTCTTCTGCATACCCAATACGCAGTACTACTGCTGAAGAAACCAGTGAGTGCCTACTTCATTATATATCTATTTTCGGTATCCCTAAGACTATCCTTACAGATCAGGGAACTAACTTTACATCAGAACTCTTCAGAAAAACTTGTGAATTCCTCAAAATAAAGAATCTATGGGCTTCACCCTATCATCCTCAAACCCAAGGTGCCCTAGAAAGGAGCCATTCTACACTTAAGGAGTATCTGAGGTCCTTCACTGACGAGGAACAGTCCAACTGGCCCCGTTATGTATACACAGCCATGCTCACCTATAACACAACTGTCCACTCTACGACTCATTTTACACCTTATGAACTAATGTTCGGTAGTAAACCGGTACTCCCGACTTCCATCTATGAGGAATCTTCAGGAGCAACGTATCCCGATTATGTTCGTATGCTCCAGAACCGATTAAAATATTCTCGGGAGAAAGCTTTGGAACTGATACGGAAATCCAAAGAGTCATCTAAGGCTTATTATGACTCACATACTCGCCCAACTAAATACAAAGTAGGCGACTATGTACACTTAAAGAATCACTTAAGAATGCGTAAAGCACTCTCACCCCTCTGGAAGGGACCCTATAAAATAGTTAAAATCAATGGTAATAACACACTTACATTGCTAATTAACCGACGTCACGTCACTCACCATTATGACCAGGTGAAACCTGCTACTGTTCAAGCAGACTTGTAAATATAATTAAGCGTTAATACTAATAACTAGGTATATTTACCTATAAAATATATAATTAACTAAATTTAGAAATAGAATTTAACTTACCCTAATCTAGTGTTGATAATAATTATTATTTACAGCTCAGCTCGAGGGCAATCTTATGGAGATTTCATCCAGCCAATAACCGCCAGTTCGGGTATCTACTACGACTACCAGGGGAAGCTAAAAATTAGTAATGTCCAATTGAGAATCATCATTCCAATAGATATCTCGCATTTCCAACCTCACATAGATAATCTTAGAGTTGCTCTGGAAAATACAAAACTACTGTGTAAGGAAACTCAGGCTGAACAAATTATCGCAGAATGTGACAGCTGGCTAAAACCACTAATGGCTCGATTTCAGGACATGAATAAGGAGTTTGAGTCTATCTCGCATCTAGTAGATAAAAGAACTAGACGTAGTGCATGGATAGGAGGTATATTTAAACAAATATTTGGCACTCTAGATGAAAATGACGGCTTTAAATACGAGGAAGCTATTACTTCACTACAAAGTAATGAAAAGCAATTAGCTAAACTTATGAAAGAAAATATTTTGGTCACTACTTCCGTGCTAAGGCAGTATAATGAAACCTTACTTAAAGTCAAAATTAACGAGGAAACCCTTAGTAAAGCTATTGACAAGCTCTCCTTAAATGTAAAAAATATATCCACTATCACTAATGAGTTACTAATACTTACTGATATTAATAAAGTTTTCGATTCCTTGGAAACTTCAATACTTACATTATCATTCCAACTTGAAGACATAACTAATAGTATCTTATTCAGTAGCCAAAACATTTTGCATCCTGCCATAATAACACCGAGTCAGTTGAACCTAGAGCTTGCCAATAACTACAGACACTTGCCTAGTAACCTCGAGCTGCCTGTAAGTCTAGATATTAATTCAATTCATGTAATTTTAAGTATATCTAAGTTGATATGTTATTATGTTAGTAATAGGATTGTGTTTGTCCTAGAAATACCTCTGGTTAATACGAGAGAATATGTATTATTTCATAGTATTGCACTACCCATACCTTATAAACCCCAGGAACCAAATAGTTTTAGTCTAATTACACCGGCTAGCAAATATATAGCAATGACCAAAGACAAAACCTATTACTGTACCCTCAATAAACTGGACCCTTGCAAACAAGTGAATCCCGGATATTTTATCTGTGATATCGAAAATGTGTATTCTACCGATGCAAAACCTATATGTGAAAGTGAATTGTTAACTAAAACAAACAGTGAGAAACCAATACAGTGTGAACCTAAAGTGATACTAGGGACAGTAGATATCTGGAAACCAATAATGAACAATAAGTGGATTTATATACAATCGGAACCTACTAGAATTTCAATTGACTGTCTAAATTCTCAACTTTATGAAACAAATATTCTAGGTACTGGTGTGCTTACCATACCTAAGAGTTGCACTGGTTACTCTAAAAGTACCATCCTGATACCAAAGCACAATGTTTTGAATATAAGCTCACCCATTAAACAATTTTCAGATTTTAATATAATTAATGATTCATGTTGTAATTATGCTAAACTAAATAAAATAACACCGAATACATCCCCTGTAAAATTAAGTAGTATAGACCTGGATGATTTTGGTCCACAAGGGAATATAAAGGTCAAGTCCCTCTTAAAAGACCTAGAGGCTTTAGAACAACAACAAAGCCCGCATATTGTGAAGTATGGGACACATTATTCTATTATAACGATTTTATTATTAGTTCTATTCTTATTACTTATAAGTTTTCTTATGTCTAAGAAAATATGTAAATCCGGCAGCAACCGTCCTTTTAAACTTAATTTCAATATAAATAAACCAAAACATCAACCGACAGCTGAAACAATAAACATGACAAACAGACAAGACCCTGAAGTAGAGATTGTTAACCCTGTTGCCCCACTTAGAACAAAAATTTAAACGGAGACTTTGATTCAACCCCAAAGTCTCCTCTTAGAGGGGGAGGTGTTACATCTTCTAGATGTTATGCTTAATGCTGACTGAGCAACCCTTCGGGATTACTCAGCATCACTCCCTCCTTAGAGAGCCCTAGCAGAAGCTCGGGAACTCAGTCCGTTATGAGCTCTCTTCCCGTGCGGTTGCCTAAGGATAACATATAGTAGTAATTCTGTGTATTCTAAAGAGTGTTCTATATCCTAAAATATATACATATTTACGTGGAGTTAAAATAGTTTTTTTTTAAAAAGACGTTCAATATTTTCCGCGTAACAGTACGTAGGCAACGTATTTTAAAATCATGGCAAGTAGAAACTTACCTAGAAGTATATAGTACCTACCTAGTAGAACCAAGTAGAACAAATATTTAATTGTGTGTTTTGAAATTCTTGAATAATACGTTCAGAATCTTAGTCATTTTATGATCTGTGTGGAATTCACAGTTTAATTTTTAATCAGTTTAGGTATATAGTTTCCTTCATGCATGTAGAGTATAACATTCCGTGTCACTGAACGAAGTCCTTAAAGTCACAGCATACTTTATCGATGTGAAAGTATAAAGTGCGCCAACTCATGTCTGCCAATGACATAAAATCGATATCACCCGGGAGTCCCATGGTTTTTACAACGCTTTGATAGGCCCGTTAATGTTCGAAGAGAAGAATCCTTTCTTGCTGGTCTGGGGGTAAACAACAAAACGAACAAGTTGATTAAGGGTATGTACCATTCTACTAAATAAGACTTAGGGTCCACTGCTGGACAAAGGCCTCTCCCAAGGATTCTTCGTTCCATGGGAGGATATTGCCATACTCACCACGATTGGCAGGCGGGTTGGTGAGCGCAGTTTCTTTAACTTCTTGTGCTTCCGACGCTGCTGCCCATCGGAAGTATTTTTAAGCTAGGAAAAGATAGGAATTTGTTGGATTTGGGAAAGAAATTAAGATATTGGGATACTCCTCATTCGGATAAAAAGCAAGTAGCAGCTCGGGTGGCCGAGCGCGCGTACCCGATGCCATATATTGCAAAAAATATTTATTATATACTTATTTCTTATTTTTATTTCCTTTCTAACAGTTGGTCTTTTTTTAGATTCATTTTACATATAAATTATATTATATATTTATATAATAATGAATATAATATAATAAATTATATTATATATATTATTTACATTTTGGTCTGTTTAACGTTGAATATGTATTATCTATTTTGTGGAAACGTAGTTGATAGTTGATTTATGTAAAACTTTTAATCGTATTTGGTAATTTGTGTTATATAATTGTTTGTTTCCTTACAATAAAAAATATCTGCAACCACCGGACAAGCAGTTGAAGGAAGGAAAGTTTTTCATTCGACTTCTTATCCTAATGAACTATATATGTATCTGGGACATGTGAGGAGTCTGTATTTTTACATTACCATGTATGAGACCTATCCAAGTACTCTCTAACCCTCCCTCTAGATTTAGTTGTAAAAAAAGTTCGGAACTTGCAAACGATGTGAGGACTCTGTATTTTTACATTACCATGTATGAGACATATCTAAGTACTGTTTATACCTCCCTCTAGATTAGTTCTTAGTTCTAAACCGACTTGGCCGATTTTAATAAAACATGCATAAGAAAAACTGCTTTAAAATAAAAAAAAAGTATACAGAAATGTTTACCCATTTAAGTACTACGGTGCTACAGGCAGACACCCAGGCTGTCACACCCCAAAACTCAAAACACACTATACATCCACACAGAGCAATCAGAATTCAAATAACACCTCTCTTATTTCGATAAATAAAAATGAAGGGTAGTACCTATTCGTATGTTTTCAGCAAATTGAATGGTACATTTATAAAAAAAGGTGTACCTGTAAAATTTCCCCCCTCATGATTGCTCTTCATATTTAGAAGAACATTATGTGATCAAGGGCGGCAACCTTAACTCGCTACTTATCAAACAGAATGAAGTCCCGATCGTCGGCCATGTCTGTGAACTAATTAATTAACTGCACAATAGCCAGTCATGTTTCCGAGATAGCCCCGGCATGACGAGCGCTTTTAATTCTCTGGTGTCACGACTTAGCGATAAGACGAATAAAGTGCGCGATGAAAAGCCTTTTTAAAAGTGTAGGAAAGTTAGGGAACTTGGCACAATGGTTACTTACGTTAGATTTTATTTTATTTTCGGTTTTTAATCCCCGGCCTTAAGGGGGTCTTTCCTAACGCGTAACACATATTTTACACGTAAGTCTACCTAGGTTAATTTAATTACTTAGTGCGTATGGAAATAATCATTTACTAAACATTTTACGACTCCATATATGGTTAAGGGTAAAAAAACACTGTGACATACGAACATCACAACTTCAACTCACTGCTTAACAAGCAGAGTGAAATCTAAGGCCCGATGGTTTGCCATATCTGTGACCAATTAAATAACTGCACAATAGCTAGTCACGTTTCTGAGATAGCCCCAGCATGACGAGCGCTTTTAATTTTCTCGAGTCACGACTTAGCGTTAAGGTTAAGACGAATAAAGTGCGCGATGAAAAGCCTTTTTCTAAGATGCAGGAAAGTTAGGGCAATGGTTAATTACGTTCGATGATCTTTTCATACATTTTAAACGGCATTTTAAACTCATTCCCATAGAAATGTACCTGTAATATTTTTGACCACGTGTTTGCTCTTTATGTTCAGAAGAACTTTATGTGATAAGCGAAACTGCAGACTTTATAAAAGTTTGTGGTCTTCAAGGGCCACAACCTTAGCTCTCTACTTATCAAGCAGAGTGACGTCCCGATCGTGGGGCATGTCTGCGAACTAATTAATTAACTGCACAATAGCCAGTCATGTTTCTGAGATAGCCCCGGCATGACATGCGCTTTTAATTCTCTGGTGTCACGATTTAGCGATAAGACGAATAAAGTGCCCGATGAAAAGCCTTTTTAAAAGTGAATAAACGTTGGCACAGTGGTTACTTAAGTTTGATTTTGTTTTATTTTCTGTTTTTAATTCCCGGTCACAAAAGGGGTCTATCCTAACGCGTAAATATTATTTTACGCGTTAGTCTGCCTAGGTTTTGTTTAGTTACTTAGTGCGTATGGAAATAAATAATTAGTGAAAGTTTCCAGTAGCTATATATGGCAAAGGGTTAAAAAACACTTTTAGGACATACGAACCTCACTAACCTACAACTAACTCACTACTTATCAAGCAGAGTGACGTCCCAATCGTCGGGCATGTCTGCGAACTAATTAATTAACTGCACAATAGCCAGTCATGTTTCTGAGACACCCCCGGCATGACAAACGCTTTTAATTCTCTGGTGTCACGACTTAGCGATAAGACGAATAAAGTGCGCGATGAAAAGCCTGTTTTAAAAGTGCAGAAGAGTTGGCACAATGGTTACTGACATTCGATTTTGTTTTATTTTCTGGTTTTAATCCCCGACCATAAAAGGGGTGGCCATATCCTAACGCGTAAAGCTTTTTTCACGCGGTCGTTTGCCTAGATTTAGTTTTGTTACTTAATTCGTATGGAATTAAACATATTTAGTAAACATCTGTATATGGTACCATATATAACAGTTAAAAAACACTTGGTGACATACGATCCTCACAACATCAACTGACTACTTATCAAGCAGAGTAAAATACCAATCTTTGGCCATGTCTGCGAACTAATTAATTAACTGCACAAAAGCCAGTCATGTTTCTGAGATAGCCCCGGCATGACGAGCGTTTTTAATTCTCTCGTGTCACGACTTAGCGATAAGAGGAATAAAGTGCGCGATGAACAACCTTTTTTAAAAGTGCACGAAAGTTGGCACAATGGTTACTTATGTACGTCTAAGTATTGTTACACGACTGCCCAAAAAAATTGATGTTATGTTTTCAGGGTTCATGTATCTATATAGATAGAAGAAACTTACATATATATGTAAGTTTCTTTACGCGTAGAGATTGGGAAGCATAAAGTTTTCATACTCGTATCGTTTGTTTCCTTATATCATGGAATCATAGATTTAAAAAAAAAATCGTCATACTTCGTACTTCTATGCATGGGATACAGGTTAAAATATTATTGTCAGTGCAGTCGTGACATTTTTCCTTTTTCTTATAAAAACTTGTTTTTACATGTTATGTTGCCTAGACTTTGTTTAGAACTCAGAGAACAGTAACGTTTAGAATGAATCTTTTAAATGTCAGTTAAACTGTCTTTTAAATAAATGAAAAATACCAGCCAAGTGTGAGACGTCTCTACAAACAAACTTCTTCCTTGCAATGCCAATAACATGGTAACAACATATTGTCTGTACAATTTGGGTTTTGGAGGTTTTAATCTAACATGGTATAAAGTCTTTTTAGACAGAGCCCAAGTCTGAAAATGATTTTTAGCGGTCATATAGACCGCTAAAAGTAATTTTAAGCATATTGGTGTGTACGTGGAAAACGGAATCAAAATAGTGATGGGTTGTTAGCCGTTTCGACTATATAGTAACATGATTTCCCAGAATTCCGCTCATTCCCTCGATCGACTGTATACATAGCATACACATTAAAATACTTGATTGCTATCTAGTATTTAATCCTTACCTATATAGGCACGTTCGTTGATCTTCACTTCACTGACGTCAGTGCCGGATAAGCCTAAAAGCAAATTAGGGTATTTCGACTTAGTTGATTATTGCCAATCATACAGCATCCTAAAAATTGTTGCGGATAGACCGCATTCACAATCGATGTGGCATTTTGTGCGTGGGACCATGTCTGTAGCCTTGCATGGTGAAATATAGGTGCTCAGGTCCTATGCTAATTACCTACTAACATTAGACGTAAGTTTCTTTGTTATTATTTACTAACAAATTTGGATCTCTGTTATCTGCAATAAACAATTTATTATAATTCCTTTGCCCGACTGGGTAGGTAATAATACTACGGGCACTAAATTCAACTCAAAAAAAATTTCGCTAGCCCGCTCCAGCCAATGTAGTAGCCTCCCGCCACTGGTAGAGGAGCCCAGTACAACAATACTGTTTTTATTCCTCCGTCCTCCGTCGTTAGCTAAGAAGGCAACTCATGTATAGGTACATACCTACCTGGCTAGCCTAAGCGGGGCCCTCGAACTCGTATTGCTAAGGGCCCCCAAGTGGTTTAATCCGGCCCTGATTGACCTAATTATGGCATGTGTTGTATGGTAATCAGATGCAATAATGCCAGATTGATTAACCAATACTCATTTGCGATACTCATATGTAATTAAATGATAAGATAAAAAGGTCGTAATAAATTAGATAAAATTAAAAAAAAAAAAGAAACCCCAACACAAATCCCCTTAAAAAGGCAGTGTAGAAACATGGCTTTCGTTAATATTTAAGAGCAAGCTTTTTATTATTCCATTCGTAGAAAGAAATGCGCAAAATGATTGTTTTGCATAGCTAACTAATTTCGCCGTCTTATAAAATGAGGACTAGCATCAATACCTGGTTTAAACCAGCCCAAAACAAATTCACAACAATAGCTAACAAAACGTCAAAGTAACTGTCTGTTTGACTGTATCTCATGAATCGTGGTAGTTAGACAGTTGAATTTTTTACAGATGATGTTTATTTTATTGCTGCTTGTTATAGCAAGAAAATAAATATATAAATAAGGGGGGCTCACACACAACAAACGTTTTACTCGTTTTTGCTCGATATTGATAACGCCACAGGTACTCGTAGACGCTGGAAATATTAACAGAATATTTAGTTATAGGTATATTCATTTTAAAAATAGATAAACAAAAAAAATTAAGGCGGGTTCCCATACAATAGACATGATTTTTTTGCCGTTTTTATAAATAACTGGTTGTGCCCGCGACTACGTTCGCATATAGTTCGGGTTTCTCTTGATATTTTCGTTCATTGGAAGCAGGGTTTTTGATGTGATACGTTATATAAATTGATGAACGCCGGCTGTACGCACGAAAAAGAGTCACGTGTGCATGCGAGAGCGCGGAACAAGCGATAGAGAGGCACGATCGGCCTAAGCTTTCGGCTTGTGATCCATCCACCGTTATCACGTAAAATTATTATCGTCCGTAAACCGACTTTTACAGACAACTAATTTCGCACCAGTAGTTATATAGGTTGATAATGTAGGATTCCAATGGTGAAGAATTTTTTTCAAATGGTCTAGTAGTATCGGGGCCAATATTTTTTTAAAATAATAAATAATTATATACGGACAAATCACACAGATTGAGCTAGCCCCAAAGTAAGTTCGAGACTTGTGTCATGGGATACTAATTCAACGATACTATATTTTATGACAAATACATAGATAAACATCCAAGACCCGGGCCAATCTGAATAAGATCATTTTCCATCTTGACCTGACCGGGGATCGAGTATCCTCGTGTCGCAGGCTGGCGTGTTAACTACTGCGCCACGGAGCTCGCCAAATAAATGCAAACACAAACAATCAATCAAATCTTTCCTCTTCATAATATGAATGTAGAAGTATAGATAAGTATAAAAAGATGATATCTTGGTATAATTATAAGTAACTACTGAACCGATCATCATGAAATTTTGCACACAAGTTCTCTGGAGCGCGGAGAAGGACATAGGCTACCTTTTATCCCGGGAAAAAGTACTGTTCCTGAGGGATCGACATTGACGCGAGCGGAGCCGCGGGCGAAAGCTAGTCATATATATTTGCATCAGATTGCCGTAAAAAGTACATAAGAAAACTTTTTGCCTCAGAATTATTATAACAATAGGAACCTAGGCCCCTTCCTATAGGTACCTACGGGTACTCAATATGAAGCTAGCCACTCTGAATAACCGTACCTAGTCATTTTCGTAAAAGCAAGCCATTGTCTATGGATCCTTCCCAAATATTTTGCAGCACGACCAATATAAAGACAAAAGACGCAGATAGACGGCAGGTCTAAATATTGACGGCAGATATGGGAGAATATCAAAACAATGCGCATTCTTTATTTTCTTTTTGATTCGAGTACAATGAAAATTCGTTGTAACATGAAATGTCTGAAACTTCGCAGAAAAACAAATGGAATGCTTGAGCTTTTTTCTCTCTCTCTGATATAATTATTACGTATAATAGGTAGTAAAATTGGCTGTTCCACGTGGCTCCGGTCCCCAAACCCTAAGGGGTAGGGAGTTTCCCAAGAATACCTTTTATCTCCGGGCGGCAATATCTGTTTGTTACGCCTCTTTAGTTTCCCACTCTTGTTGTACTTATATAAGTTTGTTTAAATTATGACTTATTCCTTTGCAAAAGAGGTCAGCAAAAACAACAAAATGGTGGAAATTGTCGCAAGAGGTCTAAGCGCCATTGAAGTTTATGGCGTTCTCTTGTGAGAGTTTGAGTTCGTTGAGTTTAGGTTCGCGAGCTCTACATACAGCTCATGTGGCCACTAGTAGTAATTACGTAGTACGTAAGTATATGTATGTATCTGTTGTTTTGCTGATTGGTTTTTTGGATTTAAGATTATCAACTGCCAAACTGAATGCAAAATAATTTTGACTCGATCTCACTCGGTCGACTTTAGTAGCGTCGGCAATAATTACGCAAATTGATTTTGTGAAGCCAAATTCGATTCAATACTGCAGCCGTGCTTCGAATTGTTGACAGGATTAGAGAAATGATTTTCGCAAAAATCAGTCTCTTGAGAGGATGTAATCTACATTTTGATTGTCATCTTCCCCGTATTCTAATAGTTCAAGATACCACTACATGCTTTCCGCGATCATTTCATAAGGGATCAATTTTTGTTTTTATCGTGTTTAGATGAAAAGATACGTAATGAATGTAACGAGTCTGACAGATACATATTTTATATAAGTTTTTAATTTAAGGAATACAAGTAAAAACTTATAAAATCAAAGATGATATAAAAGTAGTGATAATCTTTGAAATTTGTTTCTCGTACCTATAGATATATTTTTTACTTTTCAAACGTATTTTGTACGTAATCATTTAAGTATATAAACAATGTATGCTCTTACGAGAAATAAATCTAGCATTATAGAAAATGCAGTGGCGATCACCTAAAAAGTGATTCCGTTTTCCACCTACACGCACACAGGATGTTAATCCTAAACGTGGCTTTAAGGTATTATAGACCTAGGATCTGTCTACTCCGTAAGGGAAAAAGGTGTGTTAGTATGTACGATATATGTGAAAAATCTGACACCAGTATATGCCACTTACACACGAAAAACAAACTAGTATGTATGATGTAGTACATATTAGAGCCTTTCAGGCACATAGGGACCAAGTCTGGATTGAGTTTCTTTCGGCGTATTCTTCTCACCAGTGGTCGTTCCGAAACGCATAAATTAAACAAAATATGACGTTCAAAACGAGATACATGTATCCAATTTTGAATAAAAATCTTTGACTTTGACTTTAGAAAAACAAATAAGAAATCACACCGTGGGATCTTTGACTATAAAGGCGAGTTTTATGATTATTCTAGGTTAGGCTGAACCATAATTGAGGTCCATTCAAGTGAGATATTGGTAAAGGGCTAAAGGGCAGTCGCCGGCGGCGCGTCCCTGATTGGACTTTCTGTTGCAAAGGCGCAGTAATTATAGAATTTCAAATCGCCTTATTGTTGATTGGGCGTCTTTTTAGCCATTGCGGATTTACCGAGATTTTTTTTTTTGTTTGATTTTAGGAACCCCAAAGATAATTTATAAAATTTCATGCATTTCTAAATAACTGTTTGATTGCTGTTACTTAAACGTTATATGAAAGTAAAAATTTTGAGCTATTCCTTTCTCGAAAATGATGCAAACGGCTGGATCGATTTAAAAAAAAACATGCGTAGGAACCGTCGCTAGAAAACCTACTTAAAAATAAAAACCACATCCAAATCGCTTCACCCGCTTAAGAGCTACGGGTCCACGTAGAGCGGTCAAACTTATGAAATTCCTTTTATGCGCCGGGAGTTAAAATGAAACTATACGTTGAAAATATCGTACTTATCTTACTTTAGTTGGTGTGCTTTATACAGTATTTAGAATTTATACATTACTAGCTGTGCCCGCGACTCCGTTCGCGTCGATAAAGCAAATTATGTTTGTATAGGGGCCGCGTCTTATCATAACTGGAGAAAAAAATTAAGTAGCCTATCCTGTATCCTGTCTAAGTACGTCTAAATGTTTATCTACCAAGGTTCATAAAATTTTTTCACCATATTTTGTTTCTTAATTTATTAAGAGTATATCAAAATAGCATTGTGAATGCAAAATAAAACACTTATAAAAAAAATCTTTACAATAAAATTTATAAATCAATAAAGTGGCAGTCATAGCACTGCAGGTGTCAAAAGTTTCTAGCGCCCGAGTTATAACGACTAAGTAGAAGCTGTCTGTTGCAGTTCTAACTTTGTTGCGTCTAGGACTTCATTGACGCTGATACAGTATCGTGCCTTACAGGTTTATTGCGGCCGATGGTTATGGGGATATATATTTCAGGGATTAACACGACTTTTGTCCAGAACATCAAAATTACCAACCAGAATAATGGCCAATACGTTAGTGAAATGTCCAGTTAGAGAAATTTCCAATAAATGACCAAAAAATATTGGGCTAGTGTCCAGGCCCCGTTCTTTAATAAAGTGAGAATATAATCTTCCTGTATACACATGTGTATTTCCCAAAAACACCAAGTAACTTTTGCATGATTGAATGCCCAATTCTCTTAATACGTTCCATGCCTAATTTTTATAACATCTATTTTCAATTATTTTATTTAAATATCATATTTCATTGTCTACTAAATATACTCGTATTAGGTAGCGAACGTGTTAAGCATCAACTTACACACGATAAGCAGAAGGCAAGTTACCTGTAATATGAATTTCGACAAGAGTTTTATGTCAATTATGAATGGTCTGTCACTTTTTGAGTAGTTTCCACATACTGAACACTACATACACATGTATTGGTTGGAAACATACGCGAAAATAAGAAGACTTAAGAAACATACAAACTTTCTACTTATAATAATAGTAGGACAACGCAAGTATCAGAAAAATATCAGCCGTGTAATAAATCCCTTCCCTATTGAGCCCGAAAACCCGCGAACTCAATATAAACTTCGGACTCGCTAGATTCATATTAATACATCATTAACCCTCCAATAATTCTGCGCTGAATTTTTCCCGCAAACCTTGGAAGTATCTGGGAGCGAGAGACGTGAGAGGTCTCGGGGGCTGGTGTCGGTTGATTGGCCCCATTGTAAACCGTCAATAGGCCATCTCGGTCGCTAACTGAACCGTTTCATGCTGCTCATTCGAATACCGCGTTTAGGGGTTAGGTTTTGGTTTTGTACGCATTTTTATTGGTATGTTATTGGTAAAGTTCAAACAAAATTTTGACTAAGATATTGTCGACTGTATTTTAATTTCTTTACTTTGATGATAAACAACATGCAATCTTTTCAACGAAGTTCTTCATGGGGCTTGCAGGTTCTGATAATGCTAAAAGAAAACGTCACGTACGTTTGTATTAATGGATAAATCTAGTGTCAGATTTTTTAAGTTGCGTAAAGGGTTCTGATATTGCACAGCATTATGGAACGCTTGAATCAGGGTCATATTGCTTTACGTGTATTTAAAATCACGAGATACGCTTACAGATAAATATATTCTATCAAAAACATTAATGTAAAAGAATTCCAAGTTCATTTAAGGTTTCGCTAATTAAAAAAGTAAGATCTAACTAGAAACCAAGTCACAGAATTAATATAAGTTAGTTCAGTTGAGGCTCTTAAAATTGTATCTCGTGTCATTCACAACGTTCATCAATTGTTCAAAATGATTTGTTATTTGCTATTCAATCGAACGACTTGGCAAGTTTTTGCCTACTTATTTAATTTACCTTTAAATTTTGAGTCAGAGTACAATTTAGTATGTCATTGGCAAAGATAAAGTCAATCATGTATTCGAATAGGCGTGTCAAAGTGAAGGTATTGATTAGTAAAATGATTAACTTTGAATTCAGATCAATCAAATTATAGAAAATTGAAATATTTTATACTTGAATTTAGAGCTATGCTATTGCTTATTACAGCGGGTTAAAACTTAATACCTTTATTTAAAAAATGGTTAATAGAAGATGTCGGCATACTTAAACAACTTAAAATTTCAACTACTTACAAAACATCAAAACATACAGCCAAGTCATAAAGTGTAAACCCCTGAAAAATCCTTGCAGTATTGTTTCTAACCTAGGAAACTATTTCACACTCGGCTGGAAATAAACTACCCGCTGTATTTAGACGTGATGTATACGTAACTAACCAAAAAATATTCGAAATAAATTCTAGACTTTATTTACAGAGTAGTTAAGTTGGAAATACAGTAGTGTGTAGCGCACGCTATCAAACGTGTACTGGTCGAAATCTATGTAATCGAATACGCTCGGATTCATAACCATATTAGGCCGGGGTTGGTATCGATTATATCGAGTAGATACACATGTCGAAAGCGGAACCGATAGCCAAATAAACTAGCAAACCGCATCGATTACCTGTCAGCGGCAGGCTTCGAGCCGAGTGACCGCGCCGGCTCGCGAACGTCTCGATTATTGGAACTTGCTAAGCAAACACAATCTTAAAGTCACTTTATTGCTAGTTCCTAAACCTAGTTTTATCTTCGGCGCTAATCATACATGTGAAATTGAGTTTGGATACTCGTTTGTCTGATCATGATGGATTTTTTCATATTGTTGTCAAGGTCTCTGAGAAGATGGGGTACGTTACAGCCGAAGATTTGTATAGATTTTAAATGACAAAACTTTTATAATGAAGCCATTTCCATAATTTTTTTGCGTGAAGGTTTAACAACATACATACACATACATAGTATCACGTCTATTTCCCTTACGGGGGCCTAATTCTTTAAGAACTTATGGCCACATTTAGCATGTTGGAGGACGTGTAGATGGAAAACGGAATCAAATGGTGATGGGTTGTTAGCCGCATCGCCTATTGACATGATTCCGCAGATTTTAGCCCTATCCCTCGATCGACTTTTAAGAGAAGGTTTAACAACCATCTTCATATCCACTTTTGACATAGGATGGAAAACGAGCAAGCGGGTTACTAAGTTAATAAGATTACATTTATAATACGAGCAAAAAAAGACAGTAGGATTACCTTTTACTACTTATTATATTTGTAAAAGATAGAATCCCAAAGACCAAAGGACACAAGGAACCTCACGTTTTGGGGACAGCCCGATGAAAATATTAATGTGTGTGCGTGTGTGTTGATTAATTAACGTCGTCTCAGCCGGGAAGTAAACAGGGATAATTACAATGACAAACTTAATTAAAATGAGCCAGCCGGATCCCTTGTATTTTTAGGGTTGTAAGAATATTGTAATGTGTATTTTTACCACAACTGTTTTTAGGGCTCCCTATCTAATTGGTAAAAATGAACTCTTATAGGATCGCTCGTATGGCCGTCTGTCCGTTTATCTGTCACGATCCTTTTTCTCAGGACCGGGTTTTCTATCAAGATGAAATTAATATAACTTCATATTGAAATTTGATTCATACCCTTTATTTTTGCATAAAATTTACTTATCCTAATAATAGTTACGCACAATATTAATTTGGCATAACTTAAAAATACCATTTATTTCGGATAACATTGATCCATATTCACATCAAAACAATTGAAATAAAATTAATTTATATAAAAAAATATATTTTGTGAATTTACTCAAACTGGAAAGAGTTTAAAAACCTATAGGATTAACTAAGAATCGTGAAAGACATGAAGCGAGTCTTCTAGCCGGAATTAAGATACAAAAAACCGTACATTTGTAGTTACAACTTTAAAAATTATTGTCTCAAGTCGGTTTACAGACGATAATTTTACGTGATAACGGTGGAAGAGAGATAGATGCGTCATAAGCCGAACGCTTAGGCTGATCGTGCCTCTCTATCGCTTGTTCCGCGCTCTCGCTTGCACTGCGTTTATCGATTTGTAAGTAAGCTAAAATTATGAAACGAATTGCCCTGTTCTTTTTTTCAAGAGTGATATGCTGCATACACTAGTTGTACTATCACCTAGATTAGTGAGTGAGGAGATTTTTAATAAATAGGATACATTGTTGCATAAAATGTATTATGTCTAAATTGAATGCCGCTAAATGTTTACCTAAAAAAATGCCTTATTGAACGGTTAAATGCATTTTAAATCAGGTGTGCCCTCTCGTGTTTTACGGGAATAGGATTAAAAACCGCCCAAGTGTGAGTCACAATAGCTCACCCAGTGTTCCGTACCACCATATAATATTTAACTAAGTAAAAAATAGGTTATTAATTATAGATCCCCTGAATTTTAGTTTTTTAATGCGGCAATGTATATTGGTATATATTCTGTACAAATTTCAAGTCTCTACCGATTACGGCTCTATAGATACAGCCTTTAGACAGATGGATGGACAGCAGAAGCTTAGTAATAGGGTCATCATGTGTACATAACTCATATCTCTATATAATGTTAATGTATCTGGTAAGAAATAGACCTAAATTTTTAGTGAATGTGTCATTAATATCAAATGAATGTTAAACACATCAAGTGTACGGATGAGGGATTAAAAAAACGCTAAAAACAGGTTATTAATTGTAGATCCCCTAAATTTTAGCGGCAATGGATATAGGTGTAAATTCTGTGCAAATTTCAAGTCTCTACCGATTACGGCTCTAAAGATACAGCCTTGAGACAGATGGATGGACAGCAGAAACTTAGTAATAGGGTCCCATTTTTATCCTTAAGGTACGAAACCCTTAAAACGTTTAGAAGATAAATTATGTACGTATTTGTGGGCATATAGGTCAAAATAATAATACAAAATAATAAAGGGTACCTCACATTGATATGATTTACCAGGCCTCTACCAGACCGGCGCGGCGTCTAACGCGGGAAAAGTAGCTGGTACTTCTGCTGGTTTCCTTTTTTCCATTCCAGCATGGAATAATTAATATGCAATGCTTTTAAAGCTTTATGGGAACATGTGTACATACCCACATCTCTATATAACAATAATGTATTTGGTTAGAAATAGACCAAAATTTTTGGTAGATAAGCTGTGAATGTGTCTTAAACATCAAATATAGGTATGTTAATCACATCAAGTGTACGGATGAGGGAGTGCTGGAGTACTGTGCTGTGACACAGGACACATGCCTACTTCAGGCTCAAGTCTCCTTTAATCTATAGCAAACCTCAACCAATTTTGTACTTGTATTCAAGAACTACTCTTTATTTCTGTTTAAGGGCGAAAATAAATATACTTTTTATTTTACTTTAAAATGGGAGAGTTAAAAGCGTATTAAACTGGTGTCTGGTGTTAGATAGTACTAATAAAATAGCGCCGGTACCGGTATGCGATAAGCTAGCGTCGCGCCGCGGCTCCGCTTAATCGGATTAATTTAGTACTAGCATAATGCCGACGTTATCCGCAAAGCAAACTCAAGTTTTCACCGTGTACCGTGTGTATATAATTATATTTAGTTTGCTTTCTAATTCATACTTTCTATTGAATTTAAGATAGCAATTATTCGAATAAGAAACGTCCGATTAGTTTCTTTTTTAGGGTTCCGTACCAAAAGAGTAAAAACGGGACCCTATTAATATCGCTCCGCTGTCCATTTGCTGTCTGTATGTCTGTCTGTGTGTGTCTGTCTGTCCGTCTGTATCTTATAAACCGTTATAGTTAGTCAGTTGAGATATTCACAGATGATGTATTTCTTTTGCTAATATAACAACAAACACAAAAAAATAGAATAAAATAAATATTTAAGGGGCCTCCCATACAACAAACGTGATGTTTTTGCTTGTTTTTAGCTCGATATTTTATTTATTTTTTTTATTTATTTAACTTCATACACAGTTACAAGTGTAATGGCGGACTTAAAGCCTATGGCTTTTTCTACCAGTCAACCAAGCAAGTGGTGTAGATTGATTGATAACGGCAATAGGTAGACGCTTGAAATATTCACAGAATATTTATTTATATATTTACTTTAAAAATAAGTAATTAAATAAAAATTAAATTAATATTAAAAGGGGAGCTCCCATACAACAGACATGATTTTTTTGCCGTTTTTATGGATAACGGTAACCCTTCGAGTCCGACACGCACTTAGCCGGTTTTTTTTTATAAAAATTCATTCACCTGTCTGATAGCTACAACATGAGATAAATTAAAGAAACATTAAATTGACGATTTCTTGCTTTTATTCATTACACAGGGAAGGTACTTGTAATTCAATAAAATGTGGCAACAATAACTGGAAATTTTAATTCTACACCGAACTAACCTGGTTTTTTGTGCATAGATTTAAACATATCTTCTCGTTTATACAATATGTATAGAAAGCCCTGTCTAATCCTTGAAGGGGTGGTTCAGCCCGTCGATATGAACAACTTTTCTTAAGGGATAGGAACTAAAAAATAAAAAATTACATTTCCGAATAAAAAACGTTCGGCCGCCCGGTCAATTTGTATGGGAACATCAAAAACAAACTTTAATTTCCCAGCATTGGTCCCATAGGAAATGTTGTACATATCGACGGGTTGAATCACCCCTTCAAGGATTGGACAGGGTTTTCTTTACATATTGTAAGTAAATATCATTTAAACCGGTTTTCTTGAACCATTACCAAACAGACTAACGTTTAAAACTTATATCACTCTTCTGGTTGAGATTAAATAGGGACTCAGGCTGTGTTAACATATCTCGATATACCAAAATTCGATAGAATATAAACTGTCGGTTTCTGAAATTAAAGTTATAAGACTCTGATGCCTCCAGCACTCGCCTGCAGCGGACAGCTAAAGAGGTTTTAGGTAAAAAGCTCTTGTCGGAAAGCTTCTGTTACCAGATGTAATGGGCGTGAATGAGATGTCACCGCCGTGAAGTATTTTGCCGGATTCGAGTACTAGTGTGTCTTCGTGAATATATTTTCTTTCTTAAACGCCTAGTCATACATTACACAATGTAAGTATTTATGTTTTAGTATAATTACTTTTTCTCTGAGAAGGATACAATTGATTTATCAATTTTTCCATTTAGATTTAGAGTTTGTTAATCATTATCATCATCATATTTGCTCAACTTCCGCTCACTGCTGTCCATAGACTAGTGTTCGTTTCTGTTATCAGAGTTTGTTAAGGTTAAGTTTAATTTTCATCCTTTTTTAACTTTAGATAAATAATAAGTAGTAATATGTTTTGTCATATATCTAGGACAGTAGTTAACTACCTTTGTTAAAATTAAATAAGAGATACTTGAGATTATTGCCTTACACTAAAAATGTAATAAAACGTGTGTATATGACTGAAGATTCCAACAGTACTCATGTTCTATTGTAAAAAAGAGTTTGTTACTCTTCTAGATCAGAAAAGGCGGTGAAGAGTATGAACGCTAACTAACAAAATGGCAATGGTCTCTTATTGTTTATTAGAGCACGATAAATCATTTGGTATCAGACAAAATTTCTCGCTATGTCAGGTCAGGTATAGGATCAGGGTGTCATCCTCAACTTCATCCGATGAGTAGTATACCAATACCTTTACTCCCTTTCTAACTCCAACAAATTCATATCCTTCCTACTCTCAAAAATGCTTCCGCCCATTGGAAGCAGCTTTGCAAGCACAGGAAGCAAAAAACTACGCTCGCCAACTTGCCAATGCCCAGCGGTAGACTTCCTACAGTTGTAATGATAAAACTTTCTCGCATTTGCATATTGAGAAGCTAAAAGCTGGACAAGTTAATACACGAACCCTGGGAACATTACACTTCTTTTTTTGGTTAATACTGCAAAGGTTTATAAACATTATGTAATAGAAGAACTTGAGAATTCTCATCAAATGCAGAAAGCCGTACAGACGTCACTAGTACACCCAAGTGGAAAAGCCACTATTCGCTTTGAACTCTATATTTTTTCTTAGAATTAAATTACATCTAGGCTTGCTTATTTCTTCAGCGTCGGCTTGGCTCTGCGCTCGTGCAATTACGTTTTGTTTCTGCTGGATTTTCTCGGCTTATGAAGAGCAATAACTATTTTAGTTTACACGATGAGCTGAGAAACTCTGGCTTTGTTGCTGAAATTTACGGTGTAAATATACGACGTGTTATATAAACTGTGTAGCTTTACTAATGTATAAAGTGTGAAATAGGAACAAACAAGCATTTAAAATGAGATAAAAAGACTTAAAAGATTATTTGCTTTAGAATTTTATGATGATAATGTGTCATTTGTTTATTTATCTAACTTTCATTGATTCTTGCGGTAAACAAGATCTTCCTTTTCGATATTAGTAGATACTTCTATTTTCAGAGTTAAAATACTATTTTCGACGGGATTTTGTCTGATTTGCTTAGTAGGTAATACTAGTAAGGATATTTCTGCATTAAAGTAGCGTTTGAAACTTCAGTATTTCATGAATCGGCACATGAAACACTGAAACAAACGCTACTTTAGAACGCGAAATGGTCACGGTTTTCCAAGGAACAGAAAATATACTGTTAGCGGGCAAAGCCGCGAACACTAGATAGCTATTATGTATTCTCTACTAGCGCCCTGGCTTCGCACGGGTGCTTTAAATTATACATAATTATAAATAACCACTTGAATCTATTAAAAAACGCATCAAAATTCACTGCGTAGTTTTAAAGATCTAAGATTACATAGGGACAGACAGAGGGAAGCGACTTTGTTTTATACTATATAGTAAAACCCTTTTTTTGAATACTCGCTATAAGACACCAGTAAGTGCCCACTTCCCCACAATTGGTGCTCTGGTTGGATAATGCCTCTTCGAGCGGATTATACAGTAAAGCGAAGGCTAACGGTGAAGTTTAAATACTGTAAAGTGCGTCGAAGAAAATTAAAATGCATGTCAAACCAAGGAATACTGGTTTTGCGAGATCAGGCATTATTTCTGTGCCTTTGATGTCAAAGAGCAGAAAAAGCTGGAAAGTGGGTTTCAGGTTTAGAAGCGTAAGAATAGCCGGTGCAATTGTTTTCTCAATAAAGATTACTGATGCACATATTTTTGCATTTAGATACTTGAAGCAATACAATAACAAATGCTCCTTTCTAACAAGAAATTATCACGATTTTTACGAAACAGTCATAAAAAATATCGGACGGGTGAAGCCACGAACACTAGCTTAGTATAATAACCATCGCGTTTGTTTGAATACTCGCTATAAGGCGCCAGTAAGCGGCCACTTCCCCACAATACGCAGCGCCCTGGTGGGATAATGCCTCTTCGGGTGGATTATACACTAAAACGACTCCGCTTATAGCCGGCTGCAATCGGCTAATGGTGAAGTTTATAAGTATGCTTTTAAGTGCGTACTAGAATATCGAATGCTTATAGAAGTAAAATTAAAGCAAAACATCTTTTTCACGAGGTTTAATTACCTATCAGTATTTAATTATATTGAAAATATGATAAACTTAGCAGATCATTTACATAATTGAATTGGTAATAGTTTATTTACAAATCGCGCGACAAGTTTTTATGATCATATAAATTGTATAAGTTGATGGTTAAAATTTTTAAGGAAAAAATATTTTCTTTTTTTTAGAGCGTTTAAATAAAAGCTTTTTTAAAGTTTTCATATTACACCCCGATGCCTTTCAGTCCTCGGCACGGCCTCAGCTTGACTTGGGTGTTTGGGAGAATGCGCCACTTTTTTCAGCTTAGAGCTTAATTTTGCCAGACGGAACACAGTTCCGAGTTTGATTTTAGAGTTGTCTTTCTCCTAGACAGATTGCAGATCAATGCTGATGACGCTCATCTCGCCAAATTACATAAGTTAAACTTATTTTAGCTTGGAACTTACTTTTCAATTTACTCTCAATGGGCTATTTATTTGATACCCGAATTGCAGAAGTGCATTAAAAATAACTATTCCTCTATCTTGAATGATTCGTCATATTGGATTTAGACTGACGTCACATTATTTATGAGTTACTCTCAACCATCCTTTTTCATTTGATACCCATATTGAATAAGTGCATTAAAAATGACTACTCCGCAATCTTGGATGTCACACACCGTATCGTACATACATTGTCACCCACCCAAAAAACACGTTTATACAAAATTTCAGCACAATCGGTTGAAGATATCTACTTAAAAATTGATATGAATTAAGTTCAAAGACTCCACCCGAACAAACATCTTACATTCATTACAATTTAATAATAAAAGCTTTTAATTTTAAAAAGACTTTAGTTTTTGAAAATCATACCAAGTCTGAAATATTACCTACAATGCATTCAGGGTAGAACCAAGATACGACTGTATTACGATGCCAGCAATTATTTATATGCCAATGCAATACCAATGATGTCGAAGAGCTGAAATTAAAGAGAACAATTTGGGAAACGGATTCCAGGTTCAGAAGCGTAAGATTAGCCGGTGCATATTGAAGCAATACAGTAAAAAATGCTTCACTTCAACAAGAAATTATCATTTTTTAATAAAACAATCACAAAAAATGTCGTACGGGTGAAGCCATGAACACAAGCTTATTATTATCACCATCGCGTTTCTTTGAATACTCGCTGTAAGGCGCCGGTAAGCGGCCACTTCCCCACAATACGCAGCGCCCTGGTGGGATAATACTTCTTCGGGTGGATTATACACTAAAACGACTCCGCTTATAGCCGGCTGCAAACGGCGTACAGTGAAGTTTATCTACTGCTAAGTGCACGTAAAACTTTACTGTGACTTGAATATTGAATAAAAAACTACAAGTAAATACTTTTGTTTTTGAAATGTAACCAAGTTTTGCCAGAAATAGTCCTACATTGCTTAAAGTGGTACAAACAAGATATGTTGGTTTTACGATGCCATGGATGATGTGTATAATGTATAATAATAGGCTCACTAGCAAGCATGTTGAAGATTCTGCAGAGTGGAGAAAAAATAGATAGACACGATAGTCAGAAAATGCAACCAGAGAACATACACATTAGAGAGATACTACCACCACCTAACGCCCACCAATATGCTAAATATCTCTCTTTAACATATTGGTGGTTCCATTTACTACCTAACGCCCAGGTGGTAAATGGAATCAAAATAGTCATTATGAATTGCTAGCCTTAGCGCCTACTAACATGATTCCTCAAATAATCGTCCATCTGATGCGCAGGAAGACAAGCAGCACCACAGCTGCTTCTGTTCCCGCGCTATATACCAATATTATACATTTTTTATTTTTTCTTGTAGAAGATAAACGTTAATCTAAAAATATAGAAAGAAAATTCAGAATTTCTTTCGTTTAAAGACAGTAACAATAAAACTCTTTTCAACTTACTCTACTAACTATATTTTAAACCAATAACTATTAGTATCCATTGCCACTCGGGAAAGTTTAAGTTGAAGCCAATGGGACCGAAAAGAAAAGTCAGTTGGGAAGTTTATCCGAAGTGTCAAGCGAACTTCTACAATTGAGGGCGGGAAAAATTCCCGGGAACGCTGTCGGTTTGGAGCGTACTTAAATTGTCTACACGTCCTTATGAGGTGAGGAGGGAACGTGACAAATTGTTTAAAAGAAAATGTAAGAAAGTCCGTCATTGAAACACTTACTTCGAGAGCGCTTGGTATTGGTTTTATTTCGACGGTAGATTATAATGATTAGATCATCATAATCTAGACAACATTTACAAATAAACCATTATAATACGGGGAGTATTAGTAACAGCCAATGATGCAGTCTGGAACACGCTTTTTTTTAACAGTGTTAGGTAGGGTTTCTTTACCCACAATTTGAGTGACTATGCTTTACTACTTGCATTCTACAGGACCTCAATGAGGCTAATGATAAGGCGTCCAGCGTAGCTAAATACTATTTAAAATATATCTAACTAGCTTTTGCCCGCGGCTCCGCCCGCATCAATGTCGATCCCTCGGGAATAGTACTTTTTCCCGGGATAAAAGCCTATGTCCTTCTCTGTACTCCAGAGAACTTGTATGCAAAATTTCATGATAGTCGATTCAATAGTTACGGCGTGAAAGCGTAACAAACAAACAAACAAATAAACAAACAAACAAACTCACTTTCGCATTTATAATATTAGTAAGGATTAAATGGAACCATTTTGACTCGACAAGAAGGAGATTCAGGGCTTAATAAAGAAAATCCTGCGTGTGTTGGAATTGGTACCTATCTACCAATAACAGCATAATACTCACTAGCATTAGTACCTAAGTAGCGCCACCCATTGCATTGTGCTGCATTGCTCAGTATTTTCTGAGCCCTAAAACGACTATCGCATTTGTGCATTTCAAAACGCTTGTTAAATTATCATTAACAAGCACCGCTTAGCATTATGTTAAGTATCATACATAGTATCACGTCTTCTTCCTTTGCGGAATATACAGACCCTAGGTCTATAAGAACTGAAGGCCACGTTTAGCATGTTGGTGGGCATTAGGTGGAAAACGGAAATAAAATAGTGAGGGGTTGCTAGCCGCACACATATACAGGTAATTCATGTTAATAATAAACAATACAGTAAAATCAACAATTTCATCAAAAGTAATATACTAAAATGGGTCTATATCCATTTTAGTAGTAGGTGATCGAATTAATGGCGCAGGTGTTGAGTTGAGAATCCAATTCACCTGGACACGTGAGTTTCAGCGAGGCTGATTTTATGCTGGAACCGAAAATGCCACTGAAACTCATTTTTCTGCGAAAATCAGCCGAAATTGAACCTCCGGTTTCTACATCACTGATAAGTTTCAGCTTTTCAGACATCAAACGTCTGCGGGGCGTCCAGTTTCATTATTTAGTGCGTCCGTCTGACCTCCTGCCTAACGCATAGGCGTGAGCGCGTCGCGCGTAGAGGCTCGTCTCAAAAACCTAAATGTGCTTAGATAGATATTTTTTAAAGTTAGGTAGTCGGGTTATTTATTTCTGAAATTTAACTTGTATAAAAACTCCGTCAATTCGGTCAACGTTATTAAGGTATCACGTCTTCTTCCTTTGCGGAATATACAGACCCTAGGTCTATAAGAACTGAAGGCCACGTTTAGCATGTTGGTGGGCATTAGGTGGAAAACGGAAATAAAATAGTGAGGGGTTGCTAGCCGCACACATATACAGGTAATTCATGTTAATAATAAACAATACAGTAAAATCAACAATTTCATCAAAAGTAATATACTAAAATGGGTCTATATCCATTTTAGTAGTAGGTGATCGAATTAATGGCGCAGGTGTTGAGTTGAGAATCCAATTCACCTGGACACGTGAGTTTCAGCGAGGCTGATTTTATGCTGGAACCGAAAATGCCACTGAAACTCATTTTTTCTGCGAAAATCAGCCGAAATCGAACCTCCGGTTTCTACATCACTGATAAGTTTCAGCTTTTCAGACATCAAACGTCTGCGGGGCGTCCAGTTTCATTATTTAGTGCGTCCGTCTGACCTCCTGCCTAACGCATAGGCGCGAGCGCGTCGCGCGTAGAGGCTCGTCTCAAAAACCTAAATGTGCTTAGATAGATATTTTTTAAAGTTAGGTAGTCGGGTTATTTATTTCTGAAATTTAACTTGTATAAAAACTCCGTCAATTCGGTCAACGTTATTAAGGCGTTAGCGGGTAAAACATGGACAAGAACAGCCAACGATCGAGACCAATAAGGCACCTGACAAAGACACAGAACAAGTAAATGAAAATAAGAAAAAAAAAATTGATAAACATTGTAACTATTGTGAATTTACCTGAATTAAGGCTAATTAATATTAATACTATATTATTATTTTAACGTCGTCATTTACGAAACGATCTTAAAAATTATTTGTATTTATATTTAAATGTGTCCAATTCGTTAATACTCTTAGTACTAACGAATTGGACACATTTAAATATAATCAAAATCGGTTCCGTAGTAGTTTAAAGTCTTTTTTTTATTTGAAAGATTATTTTACACCATATTACTCATGGCTGAGGGACGCAATATAACTTAACCTCTTTTTTGAGGAAGAGTTTCAAAATTTTTCTTTCATCATTTCTTAAGGCGGTATAGTTGTGGCATAATCGTCAGAGCGGCAAGTTGCTCGCTATCAGCCGAATGGAAAATTGCATTGTTTATTATGGGCTTCTAAGGATTTCCTACAACCTGAGCGTATTTGATACCGGATAAGAGTTTACCACATCTTACTCAACATGATCTTTTGATTTCGTGGCTCTTTGAAGTAATATTATGACAGCATTCATGACGTAATACGGCAAGGCGCTTTTCTGACGCCCGCCCTCCTTGGCTAGCTCCAGTAGGGCTACTCACTAGCTGTTGACAACCACCGATGTACCTACAACGATTTGATGGTCACTTCAACATCTATTTACGGATTATTTATCTTAAATTAAAGTAGTCAATCATACGAAAGCCGCAATGAATTTTGAAACGCGGTGTACCATCGTTGTCGAAAATTTGCGAACTGTAGAACTGCATACAAATGCCAATGCAATGCAATTATTGCCCAGTATTGCTCACGCTGGAAATCGTATTCCGTCCAAGACCCTCGTGTAGCAGGCTGGCGATAGCGAGATGATCTTATGAAATTATTTTACCCTTCCTAAAAAAATCATTAATTTCTTCCAATAACTGAGAACTCAGATACTGTGAAGAGCCAAATTGATAGAAAAGCACGCAGGCACTGATAATAAACAACGCAATTTTCGATTCGGCTGGCGCTGAACGCGGCTAAGCGCGGGGAACTTGTCGTTTTGATGATAATGTTACTTGTAACATCAACTTCTTGGCCTACAACATTAAGAAACAATAATTCGTTATATAGGAAAATTTCTAAAATCATACTTTTCATTACCCAATTTATATTTTATTTAGCTATTTCGGTTCCACTGCCGGGCAAAAGCCTCCCTTTTCTGTTTCCACTTTTTTCTATCTCTTGCCATCTCTCTCCAAGCTCCAAGGATCAAAAGCAGACAAATCTACACAGTTAAAAGCAATTTTTTAAACTTTATTTTTAAAGATTTCTTTTTTCGAATTTACTTACTCCGCTGGCTCAGCGACCCGAAGTGGATCTTGGCCTCTGATACGAGAGAGCGCCAGAGTTTTCTGTTCTGCGCGATGTCCCGCCAGTTAACGGCCTTCATCTCGCGCAGATCAGCTTGTACTGTATCACTCCAGCGATATCGAGGGCGGCCAACCGGGCGTTTACTCGAAACCTTCCCCAAATACGCTGATTTGACGCTCCGATCCTCCTCCATCCTTTGGAGATGACCAAGCCAGCGTAGGCGCCTGGATTTATACACTCCAATTATATTTGGCTCTTTCACCAGCATCTCTATCTCCGAATTCTTACGGACTCTCCAGCTTCCGTCGGTGAAAAACACCGAGTTGGTCCGAGGATTTTCCGGAAGATTTTGCGCTCCGCTACCAAAAGTTGGTTCTCCTCCTTAAGCGACAGCGTCCAGACTTCACAGCCGTAGGTTATTATGGGCCGAATGACTGTTTTGTATATTTGAAGTTTTGTTTTTCTACTAAGGAGCCTGGACGTCAATACCTTGTGTAGAGCCGCACTACAACTCAAGGCGTTTTTCGAATTTAAGTGTACGAGTATTTTTGTGAAGAGAGGGAAAGGTCTTCCTGACAAGTAAACATATTCAGAATTTTCGTGCTTATTATTTTTTGTTTATGAACGGAAGTCTGCAAAAGTCCATATGAAAGTTTCGTAAAAAGTCGTGTGTAGCTACGGATACTATTTAAAAAAGAAAGCAATATCTACCTTATATGTGTTGTGGCATAATTCTGTTCATGATATTGCTTAATATATGTACGTATATGTCTCGTGCAATCGATTTTCACCTTAAGGCTTCGAGCAACACGGCTTCCGGTCCGGGAGGAAGGGAGTAGCTTTAGCGATATTTTACTATTCCAATAGATCTGCCATTTTTTGCGGGGGAAAATGTGCACACAAGTAAGCTCCGCACGCCTACATACAAAACGTATACTGTCACTTGACTGTAATGATGACACCAATACATAAAAGATGAAACAAAACAGAGCCGAGAATGAGAAGCCTATATTGAGAAGGATATATTGCTCGACCGATCCAAAATTATACGGGCGAGCGGACTATATGTTGGTAAATAAATCCAACAATTACAATAGAGTAAAATAAACGATTTTGGTGTTTAAATGTAAATAAATGATTATAATACGATAAGAATTTACTTACATCTGAAATGTAATACCACCTTTTTGTATACTTGATATCCCTTTTTACGGCATTTTTTGCACAGCACCGTTCACAGGCGCTACTCGACTCTGTCTAGTTTAAAATCTGAACGCAACTACTTTTATTAAATGCGTATGCCCACTTGGGCTTATACTTTGACAGAGGGGAACGCAGCGTATGGCTACTCCCTTCCGTGTTTCTTGATGCCTTAACGGCCCGCCATAGGCCAGGCGGGGCGTGGCGGTACAAACGCGGATGGTCTTTGGCTACTTTGGATATTTTCGTTTCTAAGAATATTCGAGCGTTATTCGAAAAAAAAAAACATGATGGCTGCCTTATCTGTAATGCAATTATAATCAAAAGTTTCAAGGTTAATTTTAATGTATTTGGTGAATAATGCTGTATACCGAGTTATTAGACTTGATTTGGAGGCAACATTGCATTTTTTTTCTATCGAGAAAATTTAACGCAATCGTGTTTTTGAGTCAGATAGTTACCAGAGTTGGTCCTGAACTTTGCTGCATTTTTATTTCAACTTGAGTATTTCATTATTATTGATATTACAGACAATCATGCAAAGCAGAGTGAGGTAGTACGGGCCCTATGAACTTTTGTAGGTGAGCGTACATAGATCCCAACATACGTCTGTACATATATCTGATTAACTGCGAAACATGAAATGAGCCAACTTTAAAGGAAAGCCTTAGGAGTCGGTAATAAACAATGCAATTTTCCGTTCGGCTGGCGCTGAACACGGCTGAGCTTGGAGAGCTTGCCGCTCTGGCGATGATGGTACAATTTAGTTCTAAGTAAACTATACTGAGTTAGGAAACAATAAACAAGTTCAAATACAAATGCTCAGTAATCAGCTTTTCCTTATTCACTTTTATGTGATAAATAGATAGTCTAGTTCTCAAGCAAAATAGACGGATTGTAAATTCGAAAGCTGTACCAGTCATTGCATATTTGCGCTAGTGTTTTTGGTATTTACTAACTCTACCCCGTATTGGGTAAACGGAGGTTTACCCAATAGTAGTAATAAGCACCGTAATTAAGAATCTAGTTGCTTGTCAGGAAAACCTTTCCCTTTCTCACTCTCGGGTCAAAGTTCACATATACTTCTTTTTAGGTAAATTCTGTTCAAAATAAATTAAAAATCAAGCTTAAATAAATTGAACGAATTTGAATTACTTATTACGTAATTAAAGTAGAATTTTAGAAAATTATCTTCTACTAGCGGTCCGTCTCGGCTTAGTAGATATAGGTATTTAAATTGCCTATGTTCATCAGGGATAATGTAGGATTCTAATGGAGAAATTTTGCAAATCAGTCCAGCAGTTTCAGAGCCTATTCGATGCAAACAAACAATCAAATCTTTCCTCTTTATAATATAAGTAGATATAGAATTGTTTCGTAAAGTTGTAGTTCTTGTAACATCATCTTCAGAGCGACAAGTCCCCGCGTTTAGCTCCAGCCGAATGGAAAATTGCGTTGTTTATTATCAGAGCCTGTGTGCTTTCCTGTAAATTGGGATTTTCAGTATCTAAGTTCTCAGTTAGAAATGAGTCAATTTATAGGTACATACATATATATTTTCACGTTTTTATCCCTTACAGGGTAGACAGAGCCTAAGGTCATAATACCGACAGGCCACGTTAGCGTGTTGGTGGGCGTAAATGTGAAAACAGAATCGAAATAGTGATAAGTGGCTAGCTGCATTGCCTATTGTCATGATTCTTTAGATTTTCGCCCATTCCCTTGACGGATTCTACGGTCTGCGCGGAAAGAGAAGTAGCTGGCAGATTCTACGTTTTTTCGTTTCTCCCCGACCAGCATGGAAGATTCCGTAGTTGGTAAAATAATTTCCTGAAACCACATCGCCATGACGGTTATGGGTTTATACGGGTATATAAGCCAGCCTGCTATTCTCGTGGGAGTCGAATTCAATTCCCAATGTGGGCAAAGACTTGTACTTCATTAATATTGGTATGCGGTTCTGGACCTACCCAAGGAGAGATGGCGTCAGGAACGTGGCCGGCTATTTGAAAGTGAACTCCGGCTCCGAATTTCAAATGCGGATGCATACGGGTAAACGCTCTGAAGGGAGTGAGAGAGAGAGAGAGGCAATCGTTATTAAAATTTTCAAATATCCAAAAGCTAGGTGAACCACGGCTTACTAACACTCCAGAACCAAAATTTAAGTTAGTAGTTTAACACAACACAACGACATATAATGAAAATACCAAAATGGAATCGGAAAACTTCGTGTCAGTACCACAACAGGGAACAAAAGATGTTCGCCAGTGTGGCCTCTGAACCGTAATAGACTTCACTCGTGTATGCTACATTACAGCAAAAATAATATAAACACGTACACCGTCGTCTGCTCACCTTGCTTTAGAAGATTTTCCTGGCCATGACATACCAATGCGGGCGAGCACGATTTTTCGAGCAGAATTTTGAAAACAAAAACAAAGTGTTCATATAACATGAAAAAAGCCGAATTTGACAGCGACAAGCTAGCAGGGAAACAAATAAATTTTAAATAAAAAACTTTTTCAAAACAAGCTTTTATGTACAGTCAGGGACCAGGCTCTCTACCAATATCTTGAATTTTCTCTTAAACTATAAATAATAATAACATGAAAATGTATATACAGAAAGAATGTCAGGTATAGATATACCTGACAGAGAAAATTCAAGATATAGGTAGAGGGCCTGGTCAGGTAACTCTGTCCCTGACTGTACAGACGGCTGCAGAGAAATCTGATCCCTCTCAGTAGCATAGTGTCACTACTGAGAGGGATCAAATTTAAATGGGACGTATTTCAAAGCGCACCCTTTTGAACAAAAAATATATTTTTAAGTCCGTTCACGGTTCAAATGACGGAGTTCCGATGTAAGAAACATAAAAAAAATTAAAAAAACAAAATGATTTGTTTAAATATTTATTGACCAGTTACCATCCAATACGAAAATCGCTCCGCTATGCGGTCATTACCATGGCCTGTCGCAATAGTCATGGCAAGAACGATGAAATCCCTGGTTTGTTACTTGGACTAAAGAGATACCGAACTCTAATGCCGATTCTGTCTCTGGTTTTGACTTTGATAAATTAGTTTCCATTAGATATTGCCTAGCTTGAATTATTGAAAATAAATAGTTTTTCTTTAATATAATAGGAGTATAATGACTTAAATTTAATATCAATCATTGAAGAAATGTCTTAGCAAAATCAAAGCAAAATACAAGTTGGATTCGCGCGCCGAGGGTCCCATTCGCATAAAAAAGGTTTTTAGGCTATAAATGTATGGTTTTTAGTTGTTGGCCTGTAACTGTACTTATATTGCATCACGCACAATTTCATTCCACCAAATTGTATCCAAACTGGTTCAATGATTGAAGCGTGAAAAGGTGACAAACAGCTTTCTGACATATTTTACCACTTTGGAAGTGTCTCTCGCGGAATCTATTCAGTTTAGAAAAAAAATATATATTAAAAACCGCCAAAACTTTTCTATTTAAAGTCTTTTTCTATTTTTGTGTGAAAATCTTAATGCGGTTCACACAATACATCTACTTACCAAGTTTCAACAGTATAGTTCTTATAGTTACGGAAAAAACTGGCTGTGAAATAGGGACGGGCAGACAGACATGACGAATCCATAAGGGTTCCGTTTTTTGCCATTTGGCTACGGAACCCTAAAAAGGGGGATGTTATAAACTGCCTTCAATGTTTTTTTTTTTTAATTTTTCTTACCTCATAACTTCTTCATTTATGAAACGATTTTAAAAATTCTTTTTTTGTTTGAAAGGGTAAGCTTTCATATGGCCCCATTTGGTTCAGTAGTTTGAAGTCGGTTTTTTTATATAAAAGATTATTATAATTATAATAGCAGCTGATACCTCACTCGCCCTTGGGGTTTCGTAAGAGTAAACAAGCCTCTATCATAATAATCAATATAGCGATCATAATTCACTTTTATTGTATCACAAAATGTACTATTTCTAAACAGTCGATAGCAAGTAGGTACTGCAGTGACTTACTCTACCACGCCAAATCATATAGCTACGTATATTTGTACCTGTATACGTAAGGTGCTGGTAAACGATTCCTGTGATCTCCGTAAGCCGAGATTAGGTCGGATTGCGCGCCGCACGGCGCTGCTTATATCGCAGATGTGGGCGTCTGATGAACACATAATACCTATTAACTTGTACACCTCGTCTGTGATCTCGTGATGTTAATTAATCGGCAATGATTATTTCAGTCAGGTTTGTTAAGCATTATTTTGTTAGCGTTTCTTCTGGCTTCTTATGTTTATAGAATACTAGCTGACCCGACAGATGTAGTTATATCTCAACTATATACCGCGTGATTTTGAACTTCTGAACTATATTTGACACGCCGCCTGCGACGCCGGGTGCCCGGTTTCGATCCCCGGTCAGGTCAAGATGGAAAATGATCTTTTTCTGATTGGCCTGGGTCTTGGCTCTTGGGTGTTTACCTATATTTGTATTTGTTATAAAATGTAGTATTGTTGAGTTAGTATCCCGTAACGCAAGTCTCGAACTTACTTTGGGGCTAGCTCAATCTGTGTGATTTGTCCGTATGTATTTATTTATTTATATAGAAATCCTGTAATTAGAATTCCAAATGAAATATAGATATGCAAAAAAAAAACTGTTATTATCTGTTTTTCTTCCAATCCTGTGTTCCATTAGGGATTCTGATTTCGGGATTTCAATATAGTTAAGAGGTTTAAAATCACGCGGTAAAGACGCCAACTGTCAAACGACTGACAATCGATGCTAAGTTTACATTTAAAAAGTTAATAAGGTTGCTTAGTTTTCTCATTTAATAATTTTCCGCGTAACTTTCTTAATATTTTGCTTCATAAAAACCTTCTACTAAGAAGAACAAACACGACAAAAATGGCATTGCGCCGCCATCGCCACGCCACGCCAGCAGCAGTGTCAAACGACTCTTCGTGTCTCCCAAGTACAAAACAGGATCACTGCTGGCCGCCACAGCCATTACTAAAGAGGACCACAGTCTTGACCATTCACCTTACGGCCTCTATGCAAGAGGAGGTAGAGAAGACCCACATGATAATATTTTAAAAAATAACAGGTTTTTCAGTTCTAAGAAAAATTATTATAATCAATACATACTCGTAGTACAAAACAAAGTCGCTTTCCGCTGTATGTTCATATGTACGCTTAGATCTTTAAAACTACGTAACGGATTTTGATGTGGTTTTTTTTAATAGATAGAGTGATTCAAGAGGAAGGTTTATATGTATAGTTTATCGCACCCGTGCGAAGCTGGGGCGGGTCGCTAGTTTATAAACTTGTATGTTGTGGGTTGCGAGAGCTTCCAAAACCGTTGATATTAACACAGTACATACTGGTAATTTAATCTATCACACCAAATAAAATACATGTATTTGTACCTGTATTGTGTAAGTAGTATTGTGCTGGTAAACGATTCCTGTGATCTCCCGTAAGCCGAGATTAGGTCGGATTGGGCGCCGAACAGCGTCGTTTATATTAGAGACTTATGAGAGTCTGAACACATACAGTCTTATTATACATATATGACATCAATTCGTCATGAAGTTGCTTGAATTTATCTACTGCACAAGCAACACCACGTCTCACGCCCGGCGGTGCTATGCCGGACAAGGTGTAAAGGTGCGATCGAGGAGTCGGTTTTAAAGTGCCACTGATGATTCTACATGAAGTATTGAGAGCTGATGCGAGAATGGTTTAAACCAGGTACTAAAGTAAGTCCTCGTTTAGACGGATAATGTCTAATAACTTGTCCACCTTGTGATTTTAATTAAATTGGTGATGATTATTTGAGTCAGGTTTGTCAAGTATAGCTCTCTTCTGAAGAGAAAATAAATAAACTATTATTCTATAATAGATCAATGAATATACAGGAACATGTCACACAAATTGAGATAGCCCCACAGTAAATTTTGATCGTAGGATACTAAGTCAACGATACCTACTATCATTTATAATAGATGCTTATATAGATAACCATCCAAGACCCAGGTCTAACTGAAAACATCGTTTTTTATCATGACCTGATCGGGGATCGAACCCGGGAGCCCTCGCGTTTCGCATCAGGCTGGCGTGTTAAACACTGCGCCATGGAGCTCGGATACCACGGTTGAAATTGTATACTTATACATACATAACATCCATAAGAACAATTTCCCTTTCAGCTTGACATACCCTGAAACTTAACCTAAGCAACTTTCGAATAAAAGTCTTGCTTGCTATAAACTTACAAACATACTTGCACTAGTGAAAGCTCGATGCCTGCCGAGTTAGAGGTCTGCAAATAACGAAACATAGTTTTGAAAAGGCTTGCACGGCCCCGAGGCGATCTGGGAATATAATAATAGTGGTCGGGACTCGGCCGCGCTGAATATCATCTGGGAACATTGTGCGAGGCAGGATGCTCATTAGATGAACGCCCCCGGCCTCTGCCGTCTGGCTCTACACCCTTGCACTTCATATACAAATTAGTTTCATTATACCTTTGAAGTTCACCTTGCTAATGTACCAAGGTTGTTTGGAAATGAAGAGGCCGGAAATTAAGTGATGCTCATTAGAAATTACACGTCTTTTTAAATTTAAAATGTCAGAGTATAAAGTTTGTCATTTTCTTTTCACTCGCATTTTTATTTATTTTTACTGATGTTTTACGGCTAATGATGTAATTTAAGCTACTTTTTGAACTAGAAAATCAGCTGATTTAACTTTAATCTGTTTTATGGGAACTCATACTTTGGAGACTTATCCTTTTTTCTCAGTGTGGGGACGGAGTAGAATACAATTCCACACTGCCCGTTAGGTTTGCATCTCGTAAGAGGTGAGAAAATACCCGATATGCTCGGTGGTAGGACCTCGTGGGGTCCAACTGGCTGGCGACCTACATACCGAAATCTGTCGGGATAGTCGAGAAGCACCGTTGGGTCTGTTCCGACTGTTGCGTGTGAGAGACGATCCCCATGTAAGAGTCAGCAACGCATCAGCACCTCCTCTGGTGTTGCAGATATCCATGGATGACTGTGACCACTTTCCATCGTCGTCGGTGGCTCGTCTGCTCGTTTGCCGTCAAATATACATAAAAAAAACCTTAACTACTATACATATTATAAAATATTGAGAAGAATAGTTGTGTTCTTACTGTTATTGGCCATCTACAATACTTGAACTCCATCTTACCAGACAATCACGTTTTATATGACAACCTCTTTCCTGTGCTGTCAACCACGATGGATAGACCTGAAGAAGAAAATTACAGGTAAACAATTCCTCTACTTACTGACATTCTCATACATTTATTAGATTTAGTACGTAATAAACAAGGTACTCCAAAATTTTACTTAATTTAATTAATAAATTAGGAACTATAATATCTCAAGTATAACTTATAAAGTTCGCCTGGCAACGTAGATAAAATGTTTGAACGACTACTGTAGCAGTCAAAGGAATATCTGACTGAGTTTGTGAAGCCGATGTAATATTTTAATCTTATCATTCGAGTCAAGTTTCATGTCTCGCGAGGGAAGTTTGATCCGTGGTTCAAGTTTCGAGACTGCAGACGTAGATAAAAATAGATATCGTATAAAACGCTGTTTTGTTTCTTGGAATTATTGGTACGATTACCTACTACGTTATTTTTCTTGGTTCAAATGTTTGTTAATTAAATTGTTTTTTATAGCATTAGAATACTCGGTATATTATTAAAATTTTAAATATGTGATGAAAATTAACTCGGCCACAGGTAGGATTCGAATCCACGTCCCTTAGGTTTACGCCCTAAGTGTGATACCAACTAGACTACCGTGACTATTAGTAGTATTAGTAGGGTATTCGCATTCCAAGCATACTCTAGTTCTTTTACATCACATATTTAAAATTTTAACGAATATTTGTTTTTCGTGTGTGTAAGTGGCCAAGGCTGGTGATGAATACTACACGATACAGTAATATCTATATCGATGAATCTCACTTCGCCTTTTCACCAATCTACTATTATATTCAGGTTCAGAGCAACGCTGGTAATTTCTAAGAAACTGAACGTATCTGACGAAGTTTAGTGACTGCCATCTACTGAAAATAATAAATGCCATATATAAATAAGTAATTTAACAACTTCAATTTACAGAAGGGGAGGCTTTTGCCCAGCAGTTGGGCCTAAATAGATGATAAAAAAAACTTAACACAGGAAGCAGGTGTAGGTAGTCTATGAAAAAGACCTTACACGAGTCTTTTTTTTTTTTTTACTAAAGATTGAATTAGGCATTTGTCTCCCATCTCACCTGATGGTAAGTGACGATAAAGACGAGGATGTTACATGCCTATCCAAGATATACCCATTTATTCTACTTTTGAATGTCCCGGGACTGTACTTGTTTGGGAATATAGACGCAGGCAGTTCATTCCACACCTTAGCTACTCGAACCAAAAAGGAACTGTCAAAGCGTTTAGTTCGACTCTTTGGTATTCCAACGATAAAAGGGTGAAATTTCTGTCTGCGCCTCGTAGTCCGATGGAGGAATGGTGAGGGTTCAACTAGCTCAAAGAGCGCTTTCGCACACTCTCCAAAATGGATCCTATAAAATACCGATAGGCATGCGACTTTACGGCGATGCTCCAGAGATTGCAATTTCCTATTTGAGACCACGTCGTTGTTTATGAGCCTGCGGGCTCTTCGGTCAACAGAGTCCAATGCTTCAAGCTGGTATTTCGCTGAGCCATCCCAAAGGTGACTGCAGTACTCCATGCAAGAGCGAACCTGGGCTGTATAGAGATTGAGCAGCCGTTCAGAGCTGAAGTACCGCCGAACCTTTGAGATGATGCCCAACTTCTTGGAAGCAGTTAGTGCCATCGACTCAATCTGTTGGCCGAAGTAGTTAGTACTTAGTTTGGACGTGACTGTCATGCCTAAAAGCCCAAGGTGGTCAACTAACGGCAAGGAAACACCCTGGAAAGTAGGTGCAAGTGGGAAAGCACTCTTTTTTGCAGAAAAGAGACACGCCTGTGTTTTGGACGGGTTAAACTTAACAAGATTGGCGTCTCCCCAATCGGACACCTGTATAGTCTGTTTGTATAGTAGGTGCATAAAGCACCACAAAAAAAAACTATGGAAATTTATTGTATTGTTTCCATGGTTACATTTACAAGAATCTTAAATGAGCAAAATATTCAAAGCACAGCATGAAACCCTGAAATATAATAATTATTATTTAGCTCATCATGCAGTGATCTTCGGTCAAGTCAACATGGAAAATGATCTTTTCCAGATTCGGTCTTGGATGTTTATCTATATTTTGTTTTAAAATATAGTATCGTTGAGTTAATATCCCACAACATAAGTATCGAACTTACCTTGGGTCTAGCTCAATCTGTGTGATTTGTCCATATATAGTTATATAAAAAATACAAATTAGACAAGAATAATATTAATTCTATGTCACAATAACAAAACAAACATGTCACACACCTACGACTTATCATCATCATCAGGTCCTCTTTAGTCTCCACTACAGGAGCACGACCCTCTCTGTACTACTAGAGCCATACTTGGCCAGAGCAGTCAGAGGATTTGGCCTACACTCTCCACGCTGGCCAGACGGGTTTAAGAGATCCTACGACTTATGTTTCGGTCCAACTAATTGCACCAATACCCTCGGCTAGAAACTTGTGGCCCGCGACTTCATAAATCAGGAATAGTGATCTGTTAAAGCTGCAGGGGTAAAACTACTATCTATGTTATTAAGAGTACGGAATTAACATAATATTCTTAAGCAGCACTTTTGTGACGTCAATCTTTCTGATTCGTCAGTATTGTTGTTTGTTCGTTTGTTTCTTAAATGTTCCTATTTTTTTGTCTTTCTTGTTTTTCTTTATTCAGTGTTTAATCTCCTTACTCGAGCTGCCAGCATTATATTTCAAATGCTTCCTAATGTTCTAGATAAAAAGGCATAAGTATGGTAACCTTTCTCTTAAGCTAAGTCTCGTCCAGATCTTGTACTTTATAAATTATCGAATCATTCCAATTGATTTTGCTTTCTGCTTGTACCGTTCGTGTTATCTATTTGTATAGTTCATCCGTGCTCGAGAGGAGCTGGGCTTACTACTGTGACTCAGTGAGAGTCAGAATGCGAGCGATTCGCCCGCTATTTGTTTAATTAGTAACATTTTAATTATGATGCTGTTGCTCCTACAAAATATTCCTGGCACGTAATGAAACCTGGCCATACAATTAACTTGTATGTCTTGGGTAAGGTTGTTTAGTTTGCATTTATTTTTTTGATTTCAAAAGCGTCATCACTCTATCATAAGAAAGCCTTGAGCTATTCTTTATTTCATTACTAGCTGTTGCCCGCGGCTCCGCCCGCGTTAATGTCGTTCCCTTGGGAACAGTAGAAATGATAAAAATTCCATACAAACCCCTCCCCCTCTGTTTTTTCCCCTTAAGGGAAAATTTAATACATTTCACCTGCATAGATCTTTAGCCCTTAAGGAGAGGATTTTGCCCCTTCAAGGGGAAATTTCGTCCATATTAACTACACAGATCTTTTTAATTGTAATGTAAACATATATACTTATTTTTATACTTCTATGTCCAGAAATGACAAATTTCCATACAGGTAATTTTGTATATATCACCTAAACAGATCTTTTTTAATTGTAATCTAGAACGTATATACTTATTTTTTCCTACTTCTAAGTCTAGAAATTTTTACTTCTAAGTTTAGAAACTTAACTTCCCTATTTTATCCCTTCAGGTGAAAATTTCGTCGGTTTTACCTACATACATCTTTTTAATTGTAATCCAGAACGTTCAGAAATGAGAAAATGTCCATACAAACTAAACAATGTTGTCCCTTAGGGAGGGGATTTTATACATTTTACCTACACAGATCTTTTTAATTGTAATCGAGAACTTACATACCTATTTTTATATTCTAAGTCTAGAAATGGAAAAATTCCATACAAACTTTACCCCCTATTTACCCCTTCAAGGGAGAATGTTGTCTGGTTCACCTAAACAGATCTTTTTAATTTTAATTGAGAACTTGTGTACCTACTTTCAAACTTCTGAGTCCAGAAATGAGAAAATTCCATAAAACCTTTGATTTTCTAAAAATCCTTTCTTAGTGCTCATTTACATCATAAAAAGAATCCCTGTGCCTAATTTCAAGTTTCTGGGCACAGTAGTTTGACAGCTCCGTGGCGCATTGGTTACCACGCCAGCCTGCGACACGGAGTGCCCGGGTTCGATCCCCGGCCAGGCCAAGATGGAAAATGATCTTTTTCAGATTGGCTTGGGTCTTGGATGTTTATCTATTTATGTATTTGTTATAAAATATAGTATCGTTGAGTTAGTATCCCATAACACAAGTCTCGAACTTACTTTGGGGCTAGCTCAATCTGTGTGATTTGTCCGTATATATTTATTTATTCTAAAAATCCTTTCTTAGTGCTCATTTACATCATAAAAAGAATCCCTGTGCCTAATTTCAAGTTTCTGGGCACAGTAGTTTCGGCTGTGCGTTGATATATAAGTCAGGTTTGCCTTTGGCCCGCGGTTTCGCCCGCATAAGTGTCGATTTCTCAGGAACAGTAGAATTACCTGGAATACATTAGTTCATGACTTTCAATGAAACACCTTTCAATTGAATTACTTCAAAAACGGAAAGTTTCATACTAACTTTGCATCCCCGTTATATCCCCTTAAGGGATGATTTTTGAGAAAAATATTTTACTCATGTTTCATGCCTTTCAGTAAAGAACCTTCATGCTGAATTTCATTCGACTAACTTAAAAAACGGCAAAATTTCATGCTTACTTTGCACCCCTATTTTACCCCCTTGAGGGATGATTTTTGAGAAAAATATTTTACTCGTGTTTCATACCATTCAGTAAAGAACCTTCATGCTGAATTTCATTCGAATAACTTCAAAAACGACAACGTTTCATACTAACTTTGCAACCCGTTTTACCCCGTTAGGAGATGAATTTCCAAAAATCCTTTCTTAGTGCTCCCCTACGTTATAAAAAGAACCCCTGTGCAAAATTTCAAGTTCCTAACCCTTATAGGCCCTGTGTTGATATGTCAGTAGTCAGTCAGTTTCTCCTTTTTTTTAGTATGGATTACTATGGATAGTATGGATAGGTATAATACTGTCGTATAATGATGATGAATTGACTTTTGATTTTAATTTTCTTATGTCACATATTATTATTTTTTTTTTGCTATATGTTTGCAGGCAAACTCATGCCTTGAGTTCATTCAAATGACGATAACTTTTTTTTTATTGAACCGATTTTGATGAAACAAACTTTAAATGTTTTGCTGAGTTAAAACAAAGCAATTGGTGAAAGTTTGAAGTGAATCGGTTCAGTATTTTCGGAGATAATCGTGATCATACATACAGACAGACAGACATACAGACAAAGAATTCGAAAAAATTTTTTACCTGCTATTATTCTTTTTTAGTGTCCCTCTATCCATTTCAGTCAAAAATTCTAAATGTACAAAAAAATATTGTTACTGTTTTATTATATGTATATAGATAGATAATTTTATGGACTTGTAACTATCTTGTTTTACGATTTTACCAGAAACGCCGTAGTACTTTTAAATTACCTCTTTTGAGTCAGGTAATAAAATTACTGATTAAAATTTAAGTGTTTATCAAATTTAGAAAGTAGAACAAATATCTTTTGTTCCACTAAAATAAGAATCCTCTATAGCTGAGAGAGATTAATAAATGAAGTATCTTATCTCAGAAACTTTCTAATTCCAGCCAGGTATATTTGTAGTATTAGCTACATAGATGGGCATGTCCAATTTATAGCATTACAGCATTGCTGTGATCTCTTTGTACTGTCTAGAGCTGACTAAGCGCCCTCCAAAGTTAAGGACAGATATTGATAAATTATTAAGAGTTTTTTAACTTTACCATAAGAAAAAAAAAATATTTCGTAGATACTTGTACCAACTACAGCGTTCCAGAGTTGCTGTAATCTCTGTTTTCCACCTAGAGGTGACTAAACGCCCTCACAAATTAAGAACGACATTGATAAATAAACGAAAGTAACTTTTTTTAGTAACTATTAGTATTTGTAGCTACAAATGCCACTGTTAGCGTCCCAGCATTGCTAATTACAGCAAAGCCTTAAATAAGAATCCTTCAAAGAGAAAACATTGATCACCATCAAATCTAAAAACTGATATGTGCGTACTAAAAAAAAACTTCTCTTCAATACCAAATACACTACACATTACACCACACCTACCTACACATTTATAGATTTTGAAGCTACATGTATCATTTGTAGCATTCCAGTGTTTCATCGAAAAAACAAATTACCTCCCAAAGTTAAAAAATATTATTTGAAACAAAACAAAAATACGAAAAACGAATACAGTAAAACCTAAACAAACCATTTAAGAAATACTACTAATAAGTAACAAATTCTTGACTTGACCAAATATTCAAAAAGTTCAAAGGTTAGTTAAGACAAAATATAAAGAACCAAAACAATAAGAACACATTCTTAGAGCATATCACCTCGTCGCCTTTGAAGTCGTATTTGAAGCTACTCGAACATACTCGTACAACCATTTGTGGTATTCCAGTGTTGCCGTAATCTCTTTTGTTCCGCCGGGAACTGACTAAGCGCCCCAAAGTTAAGAAGCCTTGTTTGGACGCCCGATATTTGTTAAGGCCGTGTCGGTTTTGGAAGATGCCAGCGAGAGATAATTAATGTGTAGAGCCTTCAAACTCCTGTGGTAATTTAGCCAACTTATAATTGAATAAAACTAAACACTTGCACGGTAAACAGTACAAAGTGGATATAAATGATGTGCTTGTAAATTGTTTTCGGGATATCAGTTTAAAATGGAATGTGCTACTTTAAGTTGAAATAAAAAATAAAATAAAATGAAGCTTTTCTTTACATCACTTTGTTTCGAGTTATTTTCAGCTATTTGATATCCATATTGTCTAAATGCATTAAAAAAAGCAATTGCGCCATATTAGGTATTCCGCCATGTTGGATTTAGAATGACGTCATTCAGCTTACCATGCATTGTCATCCAAACTAAACAAGTATACAAAATTTCACCTCAATCGGTGGAAGAAAACTGCAAAAAAATTGAGTTGCAAGATTTGACCGAACAGACATAGTTACATACGTACATTACAAGTTAAATAAAAGCTTGGAAAAAAAAAGAAATTTCCGTCTTCATTATACTTATTATAGAGCAAAACTTTAATGGCACATAATATCGAGGAAACATTACAAACGTTCAAGTTTACTAAAACAATATAAAGTAAATATTTCGGGCAATTACATTTTGTATAAAAAAATTTGTTCCTAGCTGAAAAAAAAAACAAAATTAAATCAAAATGTTTATTCAGAAAATAGGTCTTTGCAGGCTTTCTCTCGTCAAATCTCATTTTAAAGGGTTATTTATTGAGAAATATTTCAACTAATAATCAATAATGTCCGAAAGCTACAGACTAGGTACTAGCGTTTCAGAACCGACTGCAGAGAAGAAAACGCAGAAAGGAACTCTTTTCAACAGTATTGGTCGCCTATACGCTTGAAGGGCATGTATTTCTTTTCTCTATTTTCTGTTTTCGTGTCAAACATTGTCAATATTGAGTCAATTTGATTATTTTTGAACATGTTATGTTATCGATCGAGCGTGCAATAAGAATAAATAACATAAGCTAGACTCTTTATGAAGAGGCCGAGCAGACCAGTCTCCTTGGCAGCCCCCGTTCACGAGTTGACACATGAATCGGCCATCGTTGAGCTCAAACATAGAGGAAACTCAACGACCGACACATGACGCCGCCACCAGTTTAAACATTTTTGTGAGCAGCTGAAACAAAATATTCAACAAATAGCCATTTTTAGCGTTTCAGTTCCCAGAGCTAGTTAGTTTTTTTTTATTTCGTCAATAATCATTTAGAAGTTAAAACTTAGTCAGTTAAGAAGATTTCAAAGTGCGTTAGCGTTCTTAAGGACAAATATAATAAAGAAAAATATGCTAGAAAAATCAATAGCATGCCAAAAAAATCTTAGCTCAAATAATTCCACTAAGCTATTTGAAGCTACATACAGCCATTTGTAGCGTTCCAGTGTTGCCGTGATCTCTTTTGTTCTGTCGAGAACTGACTAAGCGCCCTCCAGAGTTAAGAAGACTTGTTGTGACGCCAGATATTTGTTAAGCCTGTAACGGTTTTGGTAGATGCCAGCGAGAGATAATTAATGTGCAGAGCCTCCAAACTCCTGTAGTAATTTAGCGAACTTATAATTGAATAAAACTTAACATTTGCACTGTAAATAATGCTAAGCGGATGTTAACGAGGTAATTATTTACGGGATATTAGTTAAGATAAGAATTGTGTTAGCTAGCATAGATACTTCAACTGATATTTTTAACAGTGGCCTATATAAGCGATTTAATGAATTTTTAGGTACCACTATTATTAAAGAACACACACTTAATATGAGCGTGGGCTAATAAAATGTGAAATTACCAATTATAATTGATTATAAAATTAACAAAAAGTTCATTTTTATAAAATATCATTAAATTATAAAATATCTTGACATAACTTTGACATTTCGAAAAACATTAAAAAAAAACTGACGCAAAGCAAACGCGAAGAAAGTGTATTTTTTTCTAAAGGTTACAAAAAAAAAATGCGTACTGTTGACTGCTACGGATACTTTTCACTGACGCCGATAATTATAACAGCTTCTTAATTTACTGATTGTCATAAAAATAAATCATATTGCTAAAAAAAAAAACTATAATCTTTCTTATAAAAATACTGACTTTAATTAAACTTACCATCAGGTGACCCGCTTGCTCGTTTGCCACCCTAGTCATAAAAATAACTACTGAAACGATTTTGATGAAAATTAAATAAAAATAACAAAAATGAAATAATGCATTTATTAAAGTCAGGTTATAAATGAACGAGTTATGCTGTAACAAACATTATAAAAATACAATTGAATAGATAACCTCCTGCTTTTTTTTTTGAAGTTAGTTAAAAACAAAAACTAGCGTGTCGATTTCTTCTGCTTTGTTACTAAATCATTTCTTTGTCCTATGGGTATATTTTGTTATGAACAGAAGTTACATCTTGTAAATGCTCATTTTTGATTAGGAGGTTTCTTATGATTTCAGTTATTATTTCAATGATCTAAAATGACTGGAGGTATCTCAGTGAAAGCCCTTAGGATCAAAATGCCATAATAAATGGCGGGAAGTGTCTGAATTAATTACAGCGAGGCATGCCAGCTGCAGTATGCAGTGATACTGCAAGATGGATTGTCTGCTAGATAGAGCAAACAGTTTCTAGAAGTTTCTTAAATATTGCAAAACAAATGCTTTAATAAAAAGAGCAAGAATGAGTAGAGCTTTTTGCTCAACATTAGAGATCTTGAGCAAAATACCGGAAACATCAGAATTGATTGCATATATTACAGTTACGAGTATATTGATTAAATTGTTATTATACATAATTAATAGCTATTATGTTACTAATATATTGAATAATTTATTATGTTATAAATTATATTACTAAATTATGTTGACAATGTTTGGACATTGCCGTAAACAGTACCTAAACTACTTTTTCTGGATATTATTCATAACAGCTGGAAGAAGGTAGCCGAAATAATAATTTTGATTCCCTTCCCGCGCCTCACTCCGTCGTCACTTTTGACATTAATAATTGACATGGTTTCCGTTTCCCGTGTTTTTAGGGTGTAGAAAATGCCTGATTGCAGCGACAACGTGTTGCAAGCGGGATCGCTTGCTAGATAGAGCTAACCTTCTAGAGGCTTATTTTTATTGCTTATATTCTAGATTTTAAAGGATTTAAGTTAGATATTGAAATACCCAAGTTTCTAGATCTGTTAGTTTCACATCAGTTTACTTTTCATATCAGTTCATTTCATTTTTTTGAGTTGGGGATCGTGAGTTCGATTCCCACAGGAAGCATACTTTGTATAGTTGTTTCCAGTTTGGTTAGGACATTGCAGGTTTGAATCACCTGATTGTCTGATAACAAAGATGATTCCGTGTCAAGGAAGGCACGTTAAGCCGTTGGTCCCGGCTGCCATCTAGTAGTCGTTAAAGGAACCACGTCAGAGGCCGAGAGGCGGTTCCGAAGAACTCTGATACCAGGGTGTGCATGGTCGATTGACCGTGTCTGTCACCTACTCGAAATGTTGATGATTTTTTTGAGTTTGATTAAGTTCTTAACTATCATATATTCCTACTTACTAAAAACTTCCACTTTACGACATCTCACTTTTGCCCGTATTTAGTATCCACTTTTTCAGACTTGTCCTTTCCAATGACCTGGCCACTCCCAGTGGCCCCGATCAAAATGACATAATAAATGGCGGGAGGTTGCAGAATTAATTGCAGCGAGGCATGCCCAGCTGCATCTGCGAGATGGATAGTCTGTCAGCTGGAGCAAACACTTTCTTAGAATTCTCGAATCATCGGCGACAAGTGTTCATGCAAACGAACTGTTTCCCGCATGTTATCCGCGTTTCAGTTTTACCATGCAGTCTATTTTATCATCTATATATTAATACGTGAAGCTAAAAGCCTTTTTCACGTAAATTGCGCGGATTTAGGGGTATGAAATTTCGCACACTTATAGTTTATACAGGGTGAAATTGAATTCATTAGCAAACGTTTAAGGAGTGACTCAGACCACGAATCTGAACAACTTTCATTATGGGACCAACTCAAACATCGTGAATCTGTTCTTTCATACAAAAGTGAAATATCTACTATCTACGGCTAGCTCCGTGGCGCAGCAGTTAACACACCAGCCTGCGACACGAGAGTGCCCGGGTTCGATCCCCGGCCAGGTCAAGATGGAAAATGATCTTTTTCAGATTGGCCTGGGTCTTGGATGTGTATGTATTTGTTATAAAATATAGTATCGTTGAGTTAGTATCCCATAACACAAGTCTCGAACTCACTTTGGGGCTAGCTCAATCTGTGTGATTTGTCTGTATCCATTTATTTAAATATACATGGCCAACATCTATGGAACAGCTTATTTTTTTTTATCAATTTCGTAGTTGGTACCATAATGAAAGTTGTTCAGATTCGTGGTCTGAGTCACTCCTTAAACGTTTGCTAATGAATTCAATTTCACCCTGTATAGAGAATAAGTGCAGAATGGTAATATTTTTTTAACCGACTTCAAAAAAAAGGAGGAGGTTACTCAATTCGACCGTATATATATTTTTTTTTAATGTTTGTTCGTAGATAACTTTGTCGTTTATGAACCGATTTTGATAAATCTTTTTTTGTTAGAGAGTACATATCCCGAGTGTAGTACCATGATAAGGAAACCACGACCTGATGATGGAATCCCAGTGAAATCGAGGGGAACCTTCGAAAATTGTACTGGCGACTAGTACGTTTGTTACTTTTTTCCTTAAGTATGTTAAAGCACTACTATTTAATGAAGGTCTGGGCTCGATCTGATGATGGAGCGAAAAGATATTCGAGGGAACTCCTTAACGATTTACAGCAATCACCTGGTGTTTCGGTTTGATTATAGAGATATTGATGTGAACTTTACACTTAAATGGGTTGCGACTGACATTTGAAGTTTGATGATGATGACGAAGGACAGTCAAAGGAACTCCTCATCGTTTTACAATAGCTACCTTGTGTTTGGTCTTCATTAATTTCTATTGATGAGAACTTTGCACCCATAAGTTTTATAAGTACCATTACAGGTCTAATAATGGAGACCATACACAGTCGAGGGAATCCTTTAACGATTTACAGCAATCACTTGGTGTTTCGGTTTGATTATAGAGATATTGATGAGAACTTTACACTTAGATGGGTTGCGACTGTCATTAGAAGTTTGATGATGATGACGAAGGACAGTCAAAGGAACTCCTCAACGTTTTACAATAGCTACCTTGTGTTTGGACTTCATTAATTTCTATTGATGAGAACTTTGCACCCATATGTATTATAAGTATCATTCCAGGTCTGGTAATGGAGACCATAGACAGTCGAGGGAATCCCTCAACGATTTACAGCAGTTACCGTCTGTCATCAATTTAATAAAATCACAAGCTCATTACAAGACTGCAAGACCTTCAGACACCGTGAGCCAATTATGCGTACATCCGGAACGTTATCGATAAATATTGTAGGCGGTAGTTTTGTATAGTTCTTATAACACAAAGACAAATGTCAACTTAGTCTACCTGCGACCATAAAAACTGTAAAGTTTTCGAAACGTTAGGTGTAAAAATAATGTAATATACGTGATAATACCGTGATTTAAACAAGAACTCACTCTTAGGTCTATCCATCACTAAAAATTGTAAAATAAAATAATTTTTAACAAAAAAACCGACTTCAAACTGGAGATTAAAGAGTAAAAAATAAATTTACTAAGCACAAAGTCATTCGTATTTTGTAATTTAGTTAATCCGAAATGATTCAATAAGTATTTTACATAATTTTGAAGTCGGTGCCAAGTAAATACTGCAACAACCTTACTACAATAAAAAATACTAAGTACACACAATATTATGAGATTTGTCAAAATAATAACCAACTATTTAAGTTTTAGAAAAAAATATAGGAATGGAATATAGGATATTATATACTGGCTTACAAACTTATAGTCAATGATAATGATAATAACAAACACCGCGCACTGCGTGCCTTAGTTGTATATATCCATCGTATTTGAGAACTCTAAGTATGCCGTGCGCGGTGTCCGAATAATTAAAAGATGGGTGCGTATTGATTGATATAATAACAAATTATATATTTTCATTTCAATAAAGTTCAACAGATATAATGTTTACTTGACATAATCATTACTGATTATATTCTTAAAAGCTATAACATTCATAAAAATTTCAATTCAAAAAGCATAAACCCATTTTTTATAACGTTTATGAATACTAAATATCATCTGTTATACAACTTGTGCGGTATACCTGCCAAAATGTATACCATTCAAAAAGTATAGTACTTAAAATAAATATGAATCAAAATCTATAAAATGTATACGTATTAAAAATATATAACAGAGAAAATATACCAGCTAATTAGTATAGACCCATGTCTATTTTGCGAATTTGAATTATTTTAGTAATACCTGCAAAATAAGTCAAATTCACGCAAGCTCATAAACCTCATTTTCTTGTAAAAAATTCGGAGTAGCCAGCAAAATCTGCATCATTTAAACAGATTATCGAATAACTAATAATAGGTAATCGATTTCATCAGCAAAGCAAACGGAAAGTAATACAAGAAGTCATTAACTTCATAGGATTACAAAAAACTATAACAAACAAAAGAACTTATTACAATATTTTATTCATCATCATCATCATCAGGTCCTTTTTAGTCTCCACTACAGGAGCACGACCCTCTCTGTACTACTAGGGCCATACTTGGCCAGAGCAGCCAGAGGACTTGGCCTACTAATTTACAATATTTTATTGTATGTAAATAAGGTCAAAGTATAAAATGAATAAAAAAAATTGTGATACATACAAAATGCGCGCGCATTTTGTATGTATCACAATTTTTTTTAAAGTAGAAAAATAACTTTTTCAGTATTTTATTGTATGTAAATAATTGAACAAAGTTAAAAATAAATAAAAAAATGTGATGCATACAAAATGCGCGCGCATTTTGTATGTATCACATTTATTTTAAATAGAAATATAAATTTTACAATATTTTATTGTATGTAAATATTAGGACAAAGTATAAAATAAATAAAAAAAATGTGATACATACAAAATGCGCGCGCATTTTGTATGTATCAAATTTCTTTTTAAAGTAGAAAAATAACTTTTACAATATTTTATTGTATGTAAATAATAGAACAAAGTCAGGAATAAATAAAAAAAAAATGTGATACATACAAAATGCGCGCGCATTTTGTATGTATCACAATTTTTCTAAGTATTTTTTTGTATACCTATTTTTTTTAACTTATATTAGAGACTATAGCTGTAAGAGCACTTCACACTCACTCGTAATATTCAGATTTTCGTAATAGAAAAAGAAATATGTTAATTTATTAACCGACTTCAAAATAGGGAGGAGGTTATCAATTCTACTGTATTTTTTTATGTATGTTTGTTACACGATATCTTCGCCAATTGTGAACCGATTTTGATATTTCTTTTTTATTTAAAAGCCTTTACTACCAAGTTGGTCCCATTTTAATTTGGTGAAGATATAATGAAGAAGTTTGGAGATATGCAAGAAACTCGTAAATTAAAATTGATTGATGCTAGGTTTTTTTAAATTTAATTATTAGGTATATATTGAGAATCTTCTACCAGTTAATTAGTATAACCAATGATTATTATCTGTTCTAATATGTATATATAAAGTTTATTATACATAACAACTAATCGATGTTTTAAAGGTTATAATAATAAAACGGTATAATAAAGGTTTGATATGTTGAATGATTGTTATAATTAAAGATTTTAGTTTTTTTAAACTTATTTCTTTCGATTTTTATCTTACTTGATGATTATACTAACCAAAATTATATGTTTCGTTGATATTTATCTTAAATTATATATATTTTGTGTTTATATGTTATATTACTTACCCTTAAAAGATAACTACCACAGGACAGATATTCCGTGATAATCACCTACTAATATCAGCTTGAGTTGTAATGAGAAAAGTTGATAATACTATAACTAGTTACATATTGTTTTACTTGGCACCGACTCCAAAATTATATAAAATACTTATTGAATCATTTCTGATTAACTAAATTACAAATACGAATGACTTAGTAAATTTATTTTTGCCTTTGTGCTTAGTAAATTTATTTTTTACTTTTTAGTCTCCAGGTTGAAGTCGGTTTCTTTTTGTTAAAAATTATTTTATAAAACTTATGGTCAGTTGCGCGCGGGGCGTTGTGAGGTGCACACGCATACGTGGTTAGACTATCAGCTGCGCTCGTGTTATTATTGATAATTTTCGATCTACCCGAAATATGGACGAGGATAACCCGGGTGACGGGAGTGATATAAGTGATACGGAGATCATACGGGAATGTAAACTGGAGTTAAACCAGATAATGGAAAGAAGAGTGTGTCAGATCTCGGAAGGGGAGAAAGCAGCCATGGATTTGACCTCTGAGAACTCTGACATTAGATTAGAAAAAAGGAAGGAGCGTGAAGAAGATTCAAATTGTGAAGAACAATTTGTGGAAGTAAGAGTAAAAAGAAAACCGAAGCGTCTCTTAAGAAGTAATTCTTCAAAACAGCAAGGAGTTGAGAATAATGTTGAGGGGTCTGACGAGACCGCCAAGTTTGAGATTTGCGTCACATCTAGCAGGGAATTGCCGAAACAAATGGCTTTGGCCAGATTATTGAGAAACGAAAATATTGTCAACATAAACATACAAAGCGATACTGCTGGGCATGGAGTGCTACATTCCCAGCTCGGCGGTTCGTATCGGAGGGCGGTCTCAACCTTGGTTTCGTTGCTCGTCTTTGCGTGCCGCCCACCTCAAGCGCGAAGCCTACGAAGCCTGGGTCGCTGCGCGAAATGTCAAGGATCGTAATACTTCTGATTTGAAGAAGCGGTTCAACGCAGCTTCAAGAGCCTACAAGAAGCAGATCACTGCAGCAAAGTTTGCGCACACTGCGCGCATTGGTAGGAGACTGGTTGGCTATTCCTCCGGGAGTAGAGCATTCTGGTCTCTTGCTAAGGCAGCGCAGGGGAATTTCTGTCGCCCTTCACTTCCATCTCTGCACAATCGTCAGGACTCGCTGGCTCACTCCGCAAAAGAGAAGGCCGATCTCTTGGCTACTCTGTTTGCGTCAAATTCTACCCTTGACGACGGAGGAGCATCGCCGCCCTTTTTACCGCGATGCGAGCACTCAATGCGGGAAATTCGCTTCACTCAAAGTGCAGTGCGACGTGCTCTGTTTTCCCTCGACGTCAGGAAGTCCAGCGGGCCTTATGGCATTCCAGCAATTGTGCTCAAAACATGTGCACCTGAGTTGGCTCCGGTGTTAGCACGCCTATTCTCGCTGTCTTACACCTCAAGAAAAGTCCCGTCTTCGTGGAAAGTAGCCTACGTTCACCCTATTCCTAAAAAGGGTGACCGCACAGACCCGTCTAACTATCGGCCTATTGCGATAACCTCCCTGCTCTCTAAGGTGATGGAGCGTGTGATAAACATCCAGCTCCTTGGTTACCTTGAAGATCATCAGCTAATTAGTGACCGTCAATACGGGTTCCGCCACGGGCGTAGTGCTGGTGATCTTCTTGTGTACTTAACGCACCGATGGGCAGCCGCCATCGAGAGCAAGGGAGAAGCACTGGCATTTAGTCTAGATGTCACAAAGCCTTTTGACCGGGTCTGGCATAAGGCTTTTCTCGCGAAGTTACCATCTTTCGGGCTTCCTGAGGGACTATGCTTGTGGGTCGCTAGTTTCTTATCTGGGCGAAGCATTCAGGTCGTTGTAGACGGATTATGCTCCGATATCATGCCCATCAATGCTGGCGTCCCCCAAGGATCTGTTTTATCACCTACGCTGTTTCTTTTGCACATCAACGACATGCTTAACACTAGTAGCATCCATTGCTATGCAGACGACAGTACGGGTGATGCATATTATGCAGGTCGTGCAAATATCCCTCAAACACAGGTGGAGGAGAACAGAAAGAGACTTGTGTCTGACATTGAGACCTCTCTGGAACAGGTCTCTGAATGGGGTAAACTAAACCTAGTTCAATTCAACCCTACTAAGACACAAGTCTGCGTGTTTTCCGCTAAGAAGACCCCATTTAACATAGCACCGAAGTTTCGGGACACCTCTCTTACCATTTCTAAGAGTATTGGGATCCTTGGCGTCGATATTACGAAGGAGGTCCAATTCCGGAGTCATCTGGAAGGTAAAGCCAAAATGGCTTCTAAAAAACTTGGGGTGCTCAATAGAGCGAGGCAGTACTTCACTCCGGGTCATAGACTTTTGTTATATAAAGCTCAAGTCCGGCCCCACATGGAGTACTGCTCTCATATCTGGTCTGGTGCACCTCAATACCAACTCCTTCCTCTTGATTCCATCCAACGCCGGGCAATTCGTATTATCGACGATCCCACACTCACAGACGATTTAGACACCCTTGGTCTACGGAGAGACGTTGGCTCTCTGTGTGTATTTTACCGTCTATACTATGGGGAGTGTTCTGAAGAACTTTTTGAATTGGTGCCACCGTCACCTTTCTACCACCGCACCGCTCGCCACAGGAGTAAAGTCCATCCCCACATCCTTGACACTTGGGTCTCCAAAAATGTCAGAGCGTCACGTGGTTTTTTTCCTCGTACAGCAAGATTGTGGAATGGACTCCCTCCCGAGGTTTTCCCTGTGTGCTATGACTTGAGGTCCTTCAAAAGGCGTGTTTACAGGTATCTTAAGAGTCGGCAACGCATCAGCAGCTCCTCTGGTGTTGCAGATGTCCATGGGCGACGGTGACCACTTTCCATCAGGTGGCTCGTCTGCTCGTTTGCCGTCGGATATACATAAAAAAAAAAAACAAAATTAAGTATAAATCTCCGTTTAAAGTTTTAGTCTGTTTTGATAGCAATGCCGATGCGATTAAATTATTGGAAAATGCAAAATTTAAGGAATTAGGTTATATTTGCCGAAAAACTTTAGAAACCACTATGACATATGGATTGATAAGAGGAGTCGATTTAGAATTTACGGAAGAGGATATTTTATCAATTTTGAAAAGTGAAATCAAGATTTTGGCAGTTATAAGATTAAAACGCCTGGATTTCAATGGCAAATGGGTCGAAAGCGAAGCAATTAGGATATGCTTCGAGGGAAAAACATTACCAATTTATGTATCTGCATATGAGACCAAATTTACCGTTGAAAATTATACATTTCCTGTGACACAATGTTCGGGATGTTGGAAGTTTGGTCACATAATTAAAGTATGCCCAACTAAGAAAATACTGTGCCCAAAATGTGGAAGTACAGAACACGATAATTCTGATTTGAAAACATTCAGATGTCTCAACTGTAAAGGTCTCCACCTTGTGCTTGACAGATCTTGTCCAATGTATCAAAAAGAAAAAGAAATAAGAAATATTATGAGCAAAGAAAACATACCTTATAGAAAAGCGCTCCAGATAGTGACACGCAAATATCCGAAGGATGATTCACTGACAACAAAAACTCAAATGAGCATCGGAACTCAGCCTTTAGAAATAGCAGAAGTACCAACGCAAGTGAGCGATGTTACCATCCGCCCAACTTACAGCCAAGTTACAAGAGTCGAGATTCATAGAGAAGCTAGTCCAGAAAGGAACATTAAAGAAAAAGAAATTACGGCACAAAAAAAGAAAAAGAAGAAGTCAAGGAAAAAATTCGCTTTGGAAAATATAGAAAGAGATATAATAGAGTGTGAGGAAACTGAGGAGGAGTTGAAAAGCGTGGATGACAATGAAGGGAGCAAGAGGAAAAGATTTGAGTTGCGAAAGTTGCTGTCTAGAGTTTATGATATTTGGATGTCCAAGGAATCTATAGAAGAAAAAATTTGTGGTGTGGTTATGGTTATTTTTGAAGAAATAAAAGTGTTTGTTAGTAGTTTAATCTCGGGCCGAAAACTTCTTGAGACTATTTTGGATATTTTCGGTACAAATAATAATGGATAATACGGACCTTAACAATATTCGCATAAATATCTTGCAATGGAATGCACAAAGCCTTAAGCCAAAAATACTGAGCTTTAGAGATCTTCTAATAAAAGAAAAAATCCATGTGGCTGCATTGAGTGAGACTTGGTTGGACTCCGAGGATAGAGTAAGTATACCTGAGTATAACATGTATAGGAGAGACAGATCAGATTCGTATGGTGGTATTGCGGTGATTGTACATAAGTCTATTCGAAGTGAATTACTATCTATCCAGATACGACATTCTGATATTGAAGTTATGTATGTTAGGTTGTATAACTGTCATCATATACAAAATATTATATCAATTTATTGCACATCTTCTGTCAGAACACAAATATCAGATTGGGATGAGTTATTTACTTTATTTCAGAATAAAACAATAATTCTAGGAGATTTTAATGGTCATCATAGAAACTGGTCTACTCGATCTGACGCAAGGGGGATGCAACTTTCCGACTCTTCTGTAGAGAATGGATATACTTATCTCAATGACGGGACACCTACAAGGGTAAAGTTAGTGAACGGAGTGCTCCAGCAATCAGCACCAGATATTTCTTTTATATCCAATGACATTTCTGTATATTTTGATTGGCGTGTTATGAACGAGAATCTAGGTAGTGATCATATGATTATTAAATTACATACGAATATCCCTAAAAGACACCATAATTTGCGCAAAAAGAACTTTAAGAAAATTGACTGGACAGCATTTAATAATAGTATATCACAGGCATTTAGTGTCGAAAAAGTGGGAAATTTAGATGTTTTCAACGAGTCTTGTATACAGAAAATGTACGATTATGTCTCATCTCAACTCAAGATAGCTTCAGATGTGAGTATTCCTTTGATCAAAATTTGTACCGATCCCGAATCTAAATTTAGACCCCAAAGCTACTGGAACCAGTCTATTTCATTGGCTGTTGCTCATAGGAGGTTGGCTCTTACCTCATTTAGACGTAACCCAACACCCGCCAACTTAACTATCCTGGAGGTAAAAACCCAAGAAGTTTATAAGCTGATACGAGAAGCTAAATCATCTCACTGGCAGAACTTTTGTAACTCATTTGATGAAAAAACTACAGCATCGGATATGTGGAAGCGTATGCGATGGATGAAAGGCATTACTAAACAACGTCAATTTATTCCGTTCGATAAGCAAGAAAAACTTTTAACTACACTCACGCCCGACTCTGCAACAAATAAACCTCCAAATTTTACATCTAGAAACTTATTGTTGGAAACTCATTTTACTATGGTAGAGTTCGAAAGTTGTTTAAGAAAGAAAGATACGCCACCTGGAGATGATGAAGTAACGTACAGTATGATAAAAAATCTCCCAAATGACGCAAAAAAATATTTGTTGAAGTTATACAACCTAATTTTTCAATCTGGCAAAGTTCCGGAACAGTGGCGTTTTGTACTTTTACTACCTATACCAAAAACCTCTGACTCTAGTAGAACGGATATTAAGCTAAGACCGATCTCTTTGATGTCATGTATTTGTAAAATTTTCCATACCATGATGCTTAAACGTTTAGAATGGTTCGTAGAAAAGAACAACATCTTGTCTCCTTACACAGTTGGCTTCAGAAAATCTCAGTCTAGTCTAGACTGTCTAAGTCGTTTCGTGACATATATCCAAATAGGTTTTACATATAACGAACCAACACTGGCTTGCTTCTTGGACATTGAAAACGCCTATAATAATGTATCTGTTGAAAGTGTTTTAAGTATCTTGGATGAATTAAAAGTGGGCAGTAAATATTGTAAATACCTTTGGTCATTCCTTAGTGAAAGATACCTTATGGTGCGGTCTGAAGACGGAGAGCAAATCGTCACAAGACGAACCGATAGAGGATTAGCTCAGGGAGATCCAATCTCACCCTTTCTCTTCAATGTAGCCACATACAAAGTGTGCCGCTTTTCGACGCAAAACGTCTCTGTAGCGCAATATGCGGATGATTTTGTAATTTATGTAAAGAATAAAGATATAAACATATGTGAGACTTATATCAAGACGGCATTGGAATGTATTGTACAGGAATTGGACAAATTAGGTCTACAATTGTGCAGCAACAAAACACAACTTTGTCTTTTTAGTCGAGGTAAGAGAAGAATTTTACCAAGCATTACAGTTGGTGGAGTCTTACTAACTCCTTTACCCTCTGTCAAGTACCTAGGTATATGGTTAGACAGTAACCTTTTGTGGTGCAAACATATCAATGAAATAGCGCAAAGTTGTACCAAATTTCTTAACCTCCTTAAAGTTCTATCAGGATCTTCTTGGGGTATGCATCCAAAACATATTCGTCGACTTTATATATCACTGATACGTAGCAGAATGGACTACGGTTGTGCTCTGTTTGGTAATAGCGCTAAATGTCATATATCTAAATTAGATAAAATACAAAATCAGGCATTGCGAATTATAGGTGGTTTTGTCAGAAGTTCTCCAATACATGTAATGGAAGCTGAATTATGCTTGCCCCCACTGTTTGTGCGAAGATTATATCTTGGCTACAAATATATATTAAAAGCGCGGTCATGGACAAATAGTGTTACAATCAAGTTATTAAGAGAGCTTAGCACGCTATGTTTAACAAGGTATTGGCTATACAAAAAGATACCACTTTTAATTGAGGTTTTCAATAATACTGAGGATACCGAGATATATTCTTCTCTAGTTTTAGATTTGTTTATGGCTGATACATGGTTTTCTAGGATAGATGTTACGAATATAGCCATGAGTGAATTAGATTGCCTTAAACTATCCAAATACTTGTATACAGGTGATACACTAAAATGGAATGTTTTAGAGGAACTACAAACAAAATACCAGGGCTGGCATATGATGTTTACAGATGGATCTAAAACTAGAGACAAGCAAGGAGTTGCATTTTTTGACCCATCTTTAAATTAACATGGAATGTATAAGGTTAAGAATAAAGTGTGTATTATGACGTTGGAACTCATCGCAATCTCTAAAGCACTAACATATGTCGAAAGTCATAATTGGGACAAAATTGTCATTTGTTCTGATAGTAAGAGCGCGATGCAACATCTGACTCGATGCGCCTCTGGACACAGAGGTGTACCAATAGCCTTTGTTGTACTCAGGCAGATACTAAAGCTACAATCGCGGAACAAAACAGTGAGATTGCAGTGGGTTCCGGCGCATATTGGTATATGGGGTAACGAGGAGGCTGATAAGTTGGCAAATGCGGCGTTCTCAAATGGCATAGAGTGCGATATCAGACCGTGTTTCTCAGAAGCTATATCTGAATTCAAGGAGGCTTGTCAAAAATGTTGGAAGGAGTATTTTGATGAACGGTCTAAAACAAAAGGCATATGGTACAAAACTTTACAAAGTGAGCCTCCTCGTATACCATGGTTTGTAAATAATAACTTAGGTAGAAATAAAATTAAAAGTATATTTCGAATCAGATCCGGTCACATTCCATCAGGAAAGTTTGCGTTTATTATGAAAAAAGTAAGTTCACCGAATTGTGATGTATGTGGACTGGATGATTTGATACACGTACGACGGAATGTGAGCGAAATCGAACGCAAAGAGAAATTTTCATACAAAATTTTGATATAAATAGGCTAGATATAGGGTATGTGCAGAGTGTTCTGTGCAACCCTAACTCCGACGCCGCCTTGTACTTGTGCAGTTTAGTGGAGTACGGCCAGTAAACTGCACAAGTACTGAATAAGCTTAATAATAGAGTAAGCAGTTGTCATAGAATACTGTTATTTTTTAGATTTATATTATATCAACTTTGTATCGATGGAGCTGCCATGTCAAAGAGACAAAAGCTCCTAAATAAATAAAGATAATAAAAAAAAAAAAACTTATTGTCGCATTTATTAATATGTTGGTATCTAACATACAATAAGTAAGTTAGCCCCGGGCTCCGCACTTTATGTGTCCGCACTAATGTGAATGAATGTCTGATGACCTTAATGGCCTAGTAATCATCATGCCAGGCTGTCACACCAAGGTCTTGGGTTCAATCCTGGGTCAGGTCAAAGTGGAAAATTATCTTTTTCAGATTGACCTGATTATTTGTTATAAGATAAAGTATCGTTGAGATAGTATCTTGTCTTGAATTCTCTTTGAAGCCAGTAAAATCTGTGTGATTTGTCCATATATTTATTTATTTTAACTGAAAGACACACACTCAGATGACGAACTGCGCATGTCCAATAATGTAATGACGTGTATAGGCAAATGTTTGATTCCTTGGGTTACACTTTTGCAATTCTCATACGAATCACTTATTTTTGAACGCAAAATATTTTCCATGTTACTACTTGCTGATATGATAATGTAGAGGTAGCTTTCTATTGGCGAAATATTTTTTTAAAATCGATCTAGTCGTTTTTGAGGTTATTAATTACACACAACCACTCCATCAAATCTGCCCTTTTAATAACACGAGTATATATAGTATACTAGCTTTCGCCCGCGGCTCCGCCCGCGTCAATGTCGATCCCTCGGGATTACTTTTTCCCGGGATAAAAGGTAGCCTATGTCCTTCTCCGTACTCCAGAGAACTTGTATGCAAAATTTCATGATGATCGGTTCAGTAGTTACGGCGTGAAAGCGTAACAAATAAACAAACAAACAAACAAACAAACTCACTTTCGCATAGTATATAGTAAGGATTTAGGTAAAGCAAGGGTGTCATCCTCCACTGCCTATCAGATGGTTGCAGTTATAGTAACGGTACGCGTCCGGCCTCCCGAGCTGCTACTTGCTTTTCCCCCATTCATATGAGTGAGTAGTATCCCAATACCTTCTTTCCCTTTCCAAATCCAACTCATTCTTATCCTTATTCATCCTAAAAATGCTTCCGATTGGCAGCAGAAGCTAAAGAAACTGCGGTCGCCAACCCGCCTACTAAGCCTGAGTATGGCAATATACTCCTACGGGACGAAGAATCTATGGGAGAAGCCTTTGTCTTCTTCCGGTATCATCATCATCATTTCGAGTAGGTGACACGGTCAATCGGCCATGCACACCCTGGTGTCAGACAAATTATGATTATGATGAGCTAGTACTATAGCTGTTTTCTCGCCACTTCATTCACGTTAATTAAAGCCTACGATACCCGCTGATAGTGAAGCTTCCTGTTAATGAAAGATTTTTAAATCGATTCAGTAGTTATGCGCTACAAACAAACACATACAAAAATCTTTCCTTTTCGTAATTAAGGCACCTTGCGAATGAATTTTGTACAACTTTTAACGAAGCTTGAAAATTTATTGTACCATTAAATTTCTAATAATTAACTAGATCACTTAAAAATATATTTAAGAATCTATAGATATATTCATATAGATAAACATTTCAAACTTTCCATCAAAAGATAATTTGCCCGACATCAATCTTCGTATTAAAAGCGTTTCAAGTTAAACGAACTAGAACAAGCCACTATCGAAACGAAATCTTTAACATCGCATGTACACTAAACCACAGTCGTTGAGGTTACGACACTAACTCGTCTTGATACAGCATAATCCCGCCGCTCGAGATAGAATAGAAATACGATTAGTGAGGTTTGTTTAGTTTGATTGGGGTGCTAGTAACGGATTACTAAGAAATAGTTCTTCGCGTCCTTGCCCGATAACTCCGATGCTGTTACAAAAGCATCAGTAATTGTTAATCCTAATGTTGCAGGCATAGTATAATCAGGCAAGTAGATTAATATTACGCTTATTATTAAAATCAACTGGAATATAACGACGTGCTCTAAAAATCAACGAATTTTCCAGTATTTTTTTATTTTAATTAAAGGAAGAAACACAATTGCAAATCAAGTACTTCTTCAACTCATCACATCGAGGCAGCGTTCCAAGAATACTGGAGGGGTTTCCCGGCTGAATACTGATACGTTGAGCAAAATAGCTGCCAGCACGAGGCACGTTGCCTCGGTGAGATGGGTTATGCCCTTAAAAAACTGTTTTCAGTGGAGACGATGGGTCTTTGGCGCCCAAATGCCAAAGACCCATCGTCTCCACTGCAAAGGATAAAAAAACATAACTGTCCCACTGTCCCAGACCCACGTATTTCCGTTTCTTAATTACCTCTGCGGCGCTGGCTGCCGTTGCTCCATTTTTTGAAGTTGCTGGTAAATGCGAAGGCGCAAAACGTGTCCACACAAGTAGCACCCCAAATCAGTCACTTGTGTTGTCTCCACTGCACCAGCACTCTTCACACAAGCTAGACCATTAAGATCCAACCCATCAACGGAAGCAACGCAATGACAAGTGTGTAGTTGTACCATATTTGCACCCAAACGAAGGCCAAAAACCAATGTAAATGCGCAATAATCCAACAAACGAATTTTCATATATATATATCTATAAAAGTAACATAGAAAGATTTTTTTTAACAAATAAACAATATACAACGTGATTTTGAACCCCCTAGCTAAAATGAAATCTGGAAATCAGAATCCTTAATGGATTACAGAATTGTAATAAAAAAAGGTAAAAAACGAAAAAATAAATTTAACCTTTCATAGATAATTAACCTTTCATTATAATTAATCCAGCTGATCGGCGACTTTGTATGGGAGACCTAATTTTCTTTTTCGTTTTTTGCCTTTTTTTCTTTCAGTTCTGTGTTCCATTAGGGATTCTGATTCCCAGATTTCAATATAGCTAGGGGGTTCAAAATAACGTTGTATATTATTTTATGAAAAAACAGAGAAAGGATTTACTTTGTATGTCCTAGCAAGTTCATTCGATATCTAGATTAGTACAGTTAATTATGTACAGTACAGTTATACACTTAAAATTTGCTGGTTACTTATAAATTGAAACAATCCTTTCGAAGCATTCGAAGCAACCATTCAATCTGTCCATGTTTATTTCCATAAAATATATATTCAGTACGTATCACGTCCGTATGCATCACTATAAGACTATGATGCCTTGTTTGTATGATCGGAATCACATCTTCAAAGGATCAAAGATCTCATCTTCTGAGGAAGAAATAGTATCTTCCAGTTAAGAGTGCACTGGAAGCGATCATCTCAAACGAAGAAAGGAAATTGCGGCAATATTTAAAATTATTAGTACAAAGTAAAGCCTTAAATCAATAAATCCCATTGCAAAAAATTATAAGCTGCCAATCATCCGTATTTTAGCGCCATTATTAAGCCATCTTTAGAGGTAAATAAATATCTACCATTATGAACATGAAAACTCCAATATATTTGACTTGCGTACATAATATAGTTTGGTTATGCTTTAGTTCAAACCCTTAAAACCGGCCTTTCTATTTGACATAAACAATAGTGTTGCCAGGTGAAATCTTTCATTCCGCCCTCCAAAAGACGACATATTAAATTCGGTAGTGTGATTGGGCTTTTCCAACCTATGAATTGGATTGTTTTTCGTGTGTGCAAGTGGCCAACACTGGTGTCAGAATTTTCAAGCTACCTAAAGGCATCTGTCATAGCTTAACGACTGCCATCAAAGATCGACAACAGCCGGGACCAACGGCCTTACGTGCCTTCCGAAGCACGGAGGAGCTCGAGATATTTTTATGCTACTTGCGGTCACCCATCACAATAGGGACTGCGGTCAATGATGCTTAACATGCATAATTAGAACTACGAATTTAGAACTATGTACGTATGTAGTTGTCGTTCTTGGAGCTTTACTATGCCGCTGGGTTTACACGATACAGATCTAAGTCTAGTTGTCTGTCTTGCTTAGAGCGGGAGTGAGTTAATGACTCGGAAATCATTTGGGTTAAGTTCCACAGGATTGGAAGATAAGAGGAACAGATTTGTTGGTGTCATGTCTTGGATCCCGTGTGATAGTTTGTAGGAAAAGGACGTTTGAGATTAATTGGATACGAGTTTAAAGTTTTTATTGAGGTGGGTTGAGGGTCATTATGGCCGTTCGGCTTTGATCTCTCCTAAAGGAGCATTACCTAAAGAGCTTTCAACTTGCTAAGGGCTCTGGTAGAAGGAGACGAGAAAGAAAAAATCAAATAAGATTGGTTCATTGCAAAAAACTGAAGCCTTGATTTTAACTATTTTGGTAGAAACAAGAAAGGTCATTCGGTATACGAGTCTATTAATAGTTTTTTTGTCTTCGATGCTGATCTAGGGGAAAAAAGCATCTGTAATATTTGATACTATTTAATACTCAATAAGTATCAAATAGTGTTTTATTTCGATTTTCTTTTCTTCAAAAATATGAGGTTCTCAATTCGATTGTTTGTTAATTTGTGACTGTTAGTAGTTACGTAAAACAACTACTGAATATAAATTTACAAACCATGTTAAGTTAAGAAAATGTAAAATCGTGGCAGTTTTAATAATAATAATACTTAAATTAATAGCAACGTGTTTACGTTCGACGGCGCGCGCCGCTTGGCGAAACAATTATAGGCCGCTTGTTGTCTGCCTCCTGCGCTCGGGAGTCAGAGTAGTATACCTACGAAATCTTGTTACCATCGCTTGCCTCGCTACTCGCGGTGGTTTGATTGAGTACCAACTCAATCAAATACACAAAGCTGGCATTCACAACTACGGAACCCTACACTGCGCGTGGCCCGACATGCACTTGGCCGGTTATTATTTGAAACGTTATGCTTTCCAATTGCTCCAATTTAAATGCCATCAAAATCGGTTCAATAATTTTACTAAAAATATACGATTACTTTTTCGTTAGTTTTTCTCTATTGATGCATTAATTTTTGATCTCGCTCGACCCTTTTAGCAACAAATATAATTATTCTAAAATACGTGTTTATTTATGCACAAAATAGTTGGCAGCCAAGAAACAGTTTCCGGTCCATTTATCCGGTGTCATAGCTGCAGGCGGATGCAGCCGGTCACCGCTAATTGATTATCCGGAAGTTAACCGGCAAAGCCTCCACTCACATATGTACCATATGATATCCGTGCACTTCACCATGCCTTGTTTGTGTATGAAATTGGAGGTTATACTGGCTAGTTCTGGATCGTCAAAGACGTTTAAGTTCACTGTTAAAAAATCTTCTTTAAAAAACCAAGCCTATTTTAAATCTACACGTCAATGACTGAATTAAGTAAAATTATTGAGGATACGAATGAATGGCATTTCATTAAAAGAGTGTAATGATTCTTAATGCTAATTTAGATAGTTGAAAGGACTTGGATGGGTGTTTCATAGTTATTTAATTTGCATTCACCCATTCATTCAATTTTATGAAACCAAGATTACAGTAAAGGCTGAAGCTTTATAAGTTTCCACTTCTTCTTTTAAGAATGTTTTTATTTCTATATATTATATTTTTCTTTGTAAAATATTTTCCCTATCTTTTCTCTGCTTGCTGGGAACACTTAACCTGATTCCTATCTCTATAGTCTTCCTCGTGAGATAATGTACTTATTAGTCTAATAGCCCTACTAACTTAAATAGCCGAAACAAACTGTGACCCACAATTCAGTGAATAGGAATCGTAATAAGGTGTTATAAACGTCTTGACAGTAGGCTCTCGACCGCGAGCCTGTGACAATTGACGCTCGGGAAATTACATGTCAGCCTCCAGACAGTTGTTGATGACGTCACGAGTCACGACACTTGATTATAAACGATTTATTTCACAAATGATACGACGGGAGATGTATTGTGTACGGTTTTTGGCGAGTGTGGCAAATAGGGGAATGTTTTAAGGAAGTTCATTAATCAAATTATTTAAATATTCTATGAATTGTGTCCTCCTTTTTTTCTTACCAAACATGTGATCGTAGCGGACTAAGGGCGCACTTTCAACTATCATCCACTTTTCGTGTAGGTGACACGGTCAATCGACCATGCTCACCCTGGTGTCAGAGTTCTTCGGGACCGCCTCTCGGCCTCTGAAGTGGTTCCTTTAACGACTACCAGATGGCAGCCGCGATCAACGGCTTAACGTGACTTATGAAGCACGGAATCATCTTAATCAGACAATCAGGTGATTCAAGCCTGCAATGTCCTATCCAAACTGGAACAACTAAACAAAGTATGCTTTCCGTGGGAATCGAACCCGCGATCCTCGGATCTACAGACAAACGTCTTAACTACTGGAGCACGTAAGCAGATAAACTCTATCTATTCCAGGAAGCGTGGCGACGTTCTAGGATAAATGAACGCTTTATTTTATAGCTTTATCACCGTTTAGCTTCGGTGGTAAAACTTGTAGCGGGAGCGAGGTGGTATGCTCGACCGCCACAAAGGGAAGATCTTCCCGCTGGGCAAGATGTGCATCCAGCCAGGGGGTTCCCTGTACGGCTCCGACAATTTTGCGTTGGAGGTTCCTTAAATCTTTGTTTGCGCGGTTCAGAATCGTTGAGCGCCAACTTATGGCGTAGTCATGTCGTTATTGTTATGTCGCTTTCTTGGCAGTTGTTTTTGTGTTATTGTGGTGTATCGCGATCACCGAGCTCACGACCGCGATGCACCATTTGCTTCATTAGCACATCTTTGGAAGATATGCAAACTAAGTCTTCTATATACATGACTTCACTAATTTGGCAACAAATTTTTTTAAATAAAATAATGGTCGTCTCCAAAGCGCAAATAAAAGAAGCGACGACAAATTGGACTGCAGCATTTTCTCCAAAGTGAAGTCAAATTACAATTCCAGTAAAAGTAAATACTTCCTATACTTGTATTACTTTATTTTTAGCAGTAAAGCGGGGTTAAGTGTCCGGATAATTGATGGGCCGCCAAACGACTGGCCTCGTAACCGGATGCACCCGGTTATGGCGCGTCCGGTAACGCACTGCGCTTTTATGTAGCGAATAGTTTCATAACACTTATAAAATCTCGGGGTAAAAACCGGGGTATTCAAATTTTCTTTTCAGAATACACGGGTTACTTTTAAAATATAAATAGTGTCTTATGTTCGATCTGATATTGTGATGATACCTCCAGGATAATCCTTACCTTATGAACAACTTTCCAAAATTAGAAACTTTTATCATACTCAACTGCCTGCCCGGTGGTTGCAGAAGTGGCAGGCATGCTAGCCCAGCCTCCTGAGCTGCAACTTGCTTTTTTCATATTCATCCGAATGAGTACCTAAATACATTCACTCCCTTCCCAGATCCAACCAAATAATTTCTTTCCCCAGCTTTAAAATGCTCCCAATGACAGCGTCGGAAGCATAAGAAGCCAAAGCAACTGCTCTCGCCAATCCGCCTACCGAGCGTGGTAAGTATGGCAATATGGAGGATATTAACATACTCACCACGCTTGGCATGGAACGAAGAATCTTTGGCAGAGGCATTTGTCCAGTAGTGGACTTCTAACGGCTGGAATGAGGAAAATGATAGACTTAAAAATATTTTTGACCACCCGGGGAGGTAATTTGTATGCAAGTCCCATACAAATGAGAAATCAGCTTCTGAGGTGAATATCTCATGCATGATATTGACTAACTTCGCCCAATATGAAAATAGATCTCATGATATTGAATAGCTTTGCCCAATCTGAGAATAGATGATGATTTCAATATCATGGGATCTATTCTCAGATTGAGTTTGCCCAAAGTCTTATGTCTTATGCAGCCGTGTGGTTTCCGGCAGAGCAGAATAGGCCAGTGGGCCTACTGAGTCGGCCTCTTACGACCTCCATGGGAAGACTAGGAGTGCCTAGTCTTCCGATTGAGGTCGTAAGAGGCGCCTTAGGAAATAAAAGCTAAACAAAGCTCATAAACATCAATGAGACCTCTCCAACCCGTCTGGCCAGCGAGGAGAGTGTAGGCCAAATCCTCTGTCTGTTCTGGCCAAGTATGGCTCCTGTAGTAGGTACAGAGAGGGTCATGCTCCTTCAGTGGAGTCTAAAAAGACCTGATGATGATGATGATGATGAAAGTCTTATAACGTAAGTAAATTTTACGTGGTTGGTACATACATGAAAACTTGAACAATAACTCTGTCTGTCACCTTTTCACGTTTCAACCATTGAACTTTAAATTTGCATGAAATTTGGTATGGAGGTCGTATGAGGCCCGGAAAAGGACATAGGGTTTCATTCCGAGAAATTATATTATTCCCAAGGGAGTTGTAACCTACCTAGTTTAAACTTTTTTTTATTTTTTTTTATTTCACTAGCCTATCCTACTATAAATTCCTAACTGCACCAAATACTAGCTGTATTACTCTTAATCTACTTTTTTCAACCTTCCTACCCTAATCATGTTTTGTTTCTTTGTTCAATTCTATATGGCGTGATCGTATATCTAGTGGCAGTAACCCTTGTTTTATCATAGTAACCCCTGGACCTTCTTAAATGAAGTGATTTTGAACCTAACCTATGGTGATGAAGCCTAGCCCTATCTTATGCTATGTCTAAAGTTGCTATCGGCCTTGTGTATGACTAATTTTTACTTATAAATAAGAATAACTTTATCCTAAGATGCGCTTATGTTTTTCCTAATAAATATTGTTTAAGTTGCACTTTGTGTCATTTTATGTTGCCTGCTATTTCACATTAATAGAATTGCCTTATTTTATGAAGGGTTGATTAATTATTTATCATAAATGAGCATACTGCTTATCTAGCATGGTTCATTCTACAGAAATATGTTCCTCTACCAGCGGCTTATGGATATAGTATTGAATTTCGGATATGTATAGTAAGTATTAGAATGTAAGTAGCCATATTGACCTATAATGAGTCATAGATGACTACAACGGTAGGTAATGGATAGAAGTTTAAGGTAATAGTTTAATATTGTCATTGTATGTGTTAGTCAGTGGTGGTAGATATATATTATAGTGAATATACCCAGCGTTTGGTGTTACGGTTTACTAGTCGAGCCCCGCCTTCCGCCCGCCAGAGTACCACTCGTCATCCAGACTGGGACATGGTTCCTCCGTATGCTAATTTCTTTTGGAAAGCAAAAGGGATACCCATTAAAGAGTAAATAGTACCTGTTCCCACCTAATAGTAGGATAGGCAATTTGTCAGTAAAATTAAGTCTGACTATTAATTCAGAGTCGAGAGGGTAGACTAAATGTCTTCAAGCGTATTACCTGCTACACAAGCATTATGCTCTCATTGTGTTCGCTGGGATGAGTTCAGACTTATTTACTTTGAAATAACACCACGGAGGTGTAAAAGCAAAGAACTCAATTTATGAATTTACAACAAGCAGGTAGTACTAGGTACTCAGATGGAGTTTTATAGCAAGGGTTTGTTTGTCAGTCAAACTATACCTCATGCTTTAGTTATTGTTCTGAGACCTCAACCTTCACTGTAGAAAAGGCATTCTTACATGATAATACTCCCCATATCAATTGTTACTCATTATCCTATTATTTTCAGGAATTATGTAGCTATGTATGTAAGCATGTAAATGTTATACCATGCTGTTATGTATAAGCACTATTATGCACTAACTCTAGATCTTAGAGATAGATTGAGATGAAATGTCTATTAGTATTTAAGTACATTACATCTGACTTATTTGTCTCAGTGATTCAACAAATTTAAGTGTGAGGATTGTAATATTCCTAGATTTCAATATGTAGGGGTTTGAGTCAATCTTACACTCGCCCTTGGTAGTATATAAGGAACATTACTCTCCCAGAATTCATTATTTATTCCAGAATTAGATGAATCATATGGTATATATGTGGATTGTCAATATCTCAACCTTACAGAATTTACATGACTTCCATGGAACCAACAGACCATCTCCTTCAGAGAATGATTATCATGATAATATATTGTCAGAGAGTTATTAGATCTCGCTGGACTAAACAAATCTGAATTTTCCAACAAAATAGGTAGATCAAGAAGATATTTATTTAGTAATTAAATAGACAACTCAGACTCAACCCATTGTCAAATAACTATGAGATTATGCCACAAGTTATGATATTAATTGTTCATGGCCAATCTATGTGATTTTACAATATGAAAATCCCTAAATCATTCAGGTAGATTCTTTAACACTACTATGGTCTCAGGGCCTTGTACATAAAAATTAAGGTTAGGAATTTCATACCTTTGTTAGAAACAGATTCCCTGAATCTTTCACAATCGGAATACGCACATTTCGTCAGCATTATCACTTGTCACAATCACAGATCCAGCTTATGCCATTTTGTTATCATATTTTCACATTCAACTTCACTTTCATATTAGATACGACTATCTACCTTAAAATTACTGTCAAAGATTAATTGTTTGAATTATTAACGTCCTACCCACCAGCAGCTTGGATGGTTATATTGCTACCACCGGATTTACCGTGAAAACGAATGGAATTTTATCTCCTATACCCCTCTTTTCCTTAACCTGACGCAATCGTTAATGGGCCTAATCTAGTCCCTATCAGTCCCTAATTTCTAGTCTAAAGGTGTTAATTTACTGTCCCCCCATCCCCAAAGTGTGTGTGTGTAGAACGAACTCCGGTGTAAGAGATCGCTCCCTAATCTAGCTAAAAAGATTTGAGGAAGCTTCCCTCGCCCTATTTTAATGATTCTACCTGCCTGACTGCTCCTAAAATCAGATTTCCTACTCTGGTAAATAGATTAGGTTCCTAGCAAGGAACCGTCATCTCTAAGCTGTAAAAGGGAGCCAGAGTTTGGGCCCACGAACCTATTATTCCTATCACTCTTGGGTTGTGGTCATCTCTTGTGGTCAGGATCGAGACTTCCACGCCCTAACAAAGGTTTGAGGTCCCAGACGTGTCCCCAAGTGGCTAGGGCGCTGAAACCAGCTCACCGTCCGGATCGTAGGTTACCCTAGGCCGTCTGGACTCCCCAAGTAGCATAACTAGGCTGGGAATTTCAGCCCATTCGACCAGCTACAATGTCGAACTATTTTTACTCCTACTTGGCCGCTACCCTCATAAAGAACAATCGCTCTCATAAGAATAGAGGTCCAGCGTTGATCTTGGCCATGTATTCCCCAATTCGACACAAAACTCTATTAAACTTTCATTAAAATCAAACAAATAGGAACTAGATATCTCAGATTTGACACGGAGAAGATTTCGAAGACATCAAAGATCTCCCCAACATCATTTCCTCAATATCATTCAAAACTTTACAGTATATGAAACTATTATAGAGAATTTACCCTGGACAAGCTAATATTCATATATTTCAAAAGAATCTACAATATTTTAACTTCAGAACACGATACCAATGTGCTTCTTAGCTAAAATATTTTTGCAAGGGACTTCGCGGGACTTTTCGATCCTAATTTGCCAAGATAATGCGATAACCCACACTTTAAACTACTTCTTTCTTGATTTAAAATAAAACTTGCAGTGGCGTTCTGGCAGCAATTCCTCTTGATTCTTCAAATTCCCGATGCGTAAAGACCCAGACTAATGGCGCCGTAGCCTTTTATACTCGCTACCGTGCGGTTCTCAGAAATCAGGCCACTTTGACTGAAAAACCGTTGGCCAATATTTTTTTCTAAAAAGATCATTCAAATAACTAACTAATATCCCTACATTTAATAACTAAACTGCCTTGCTCATTCCTGTCGATAAGACCTTTTTCATTAAATTCTCAATTGAATAAAGTTTTTCCATTGGTTAGTTCAAAACTTTCTAAACTATTCTAAAACTACCTGTCTCTTTCTCCCTTTCATCCTCATTGAATGCTCACCCCTAATCGTAATGAAATAAAGGTCAGCGTGCCTTGTAACAAATTCCATTCCATAGACAATTTCATAGTTTTCTTTTAATTATTAGTGTTCCCTGTGCTATCTATAGGATCCCTTGAATCGACCTATTAGGATAATCTAATATCACGAGATATTATAATAAATGAGATTATAATTTTACCATTTAAATTCCTTTTACGCTGAGTATTAATTTACTTTAATATTTGTTTAATTTTGATTGAATCGATTCTCTCGATTATTCGTAAAATGCTTACTTTTTTTTCAACTCGACAAAAGAATAAACTAATTATCAATTATTTGATCAAATTTTGTTATCATCATGATTATTTATTTCCTTGTTCTTACTTAAAGATATAAAGTCAGTCAAACTATACTTTTAATTTCATATTTTTTTAAATTTACAGTTCCCTATCCTTGTTCCGTTTTTTTTTTATTTTTCATAGATCAAAGATCAATTTTCTTCCTCGCGTCAATTATTGACAAGACAAACTGTCAATGTCATTCTGCTTCATAACAAACAAAATAAGATGGATATAATGAATTATTGTGAAACAATTTACAAAAGACTGTATTTATGATTGAATTTCAGTTTTCCAGTTAATATTTGAGAATTGTGAACGAGCACATATTAATGGTTCGTTACAGAGTGACTTAACGCGGGCGAAGCCGCGAGCAAAAGCTAGTTTGCAATATTATCCAAAACCGAATAAAATTATTTTGATACTTTCTACCTTGTAAAAATCAAAATATTTCTAAGGTTTGAAATTAAAATTGTTTAATTTGGTTTAAATACATCTAAGCAGTTTTTTCTGTTACGCGCTTACTATAATTTCCGGCTGGTTCAGCAAAAAGCTGTAAAATAAAAACGTGACTTCACGTTTAAATCTTATTTGCATCTGCCTTGCATCCAATTTATTGGCTAGGTATAAATCTATTTCACTCGATAAATTGCGTCTACCTCTTCCCTTATTTCTTCCAGGCCGATTGAGATTTCAATAAAGCAATTAAAGTTTGATTGCAATATGCACTTTATTTTTAAACACAGTTATTGGGTTTCAAAAGAGGTATCAAGAAATGAAAAGTTTTATTATTACTAGCTTTCACCCGCGGCTCTGCCCGCGTCAATGTTGATCCCTCGGGAACAGTTTTTTTCTGGGATAAAATGTTCACTTTATCCAACTCCGTATCTCAGACAACGGGTATATAAAATTTCATGACGATCAGTTTAGTAGATAGAGTGTGAAGGCGTAACAAACAAACATATATAATATTAGTTAGGATTAGTACCTAGTATTATTAATTACCGCTAGTCTACATCTATGCACATCTACACTTTTACACTAATATTATCAAGAGGAAAGATTTGTTTGTTTCTTTGTTTGCATTGAATAGGCTCCGAAACTACTGGACCGATTTTAAAAATTATTTCATCATAAGATTTCTGCCTTCCATTATGAATGAATGAATGAATGAACTAACTCTTTATTGTACAACATTATCCCCTATGAATATAAATTATATACCTATATTTACCCGTGCAAAGCCGGGGCGGGCTGTTAGTTGTAAAATAAGAATATATAATAAAATATTTATTCTTATTTTATATAACTAAAATACGACAGACCCGTAGAAACCTTAGTTAATCAAATTTGTAGAAAATGTGTTGAATATAATAGAATTTTTCGTATCGAAGAGTACAATCACTTTTGGCTCGGTATTCTGACCCATCTCATTTTGTCTCGTGGTTACATTATGAGACAATGTCTGTTTATTGTTATTGAGTAGTACAACTACCAAGTATAAATTTAGCCTCGACATAGCTTTGAATAAGTGTCTCAGCATGCCCCGAAACAAATATTTTTTTCCTGTGACACTAAAGCTGGTGGCGGGTAATTTATATAGTATATTCCCTGCAGGACAGTTAAACCTTTGATAACAAAGTTACCAAAGGCCACGTTTACCTAAACATGAAAGAGTAAGCAGAAATAAGAATTTTAGGCGGAGTAGAGCTATGCTACCGGCAAAATTAATTATTGCTAGGAACATGAATGTGCCAGCTCGCCCGGGGAAGTATCTACCATACAGAAAATCGACGTTTGAGTAGAAGCTTTACCGCTTTTATGCTTGGTTCGGTGAGTGAGAGAATCGGAGGCCCATCCGTCAATCCCCCACAACCCATTTTCTTCCCCATGACCTCTCCCAACTCATGAAAGGCCGGCTCCTGTCACACGCTGGTGTTGTAGTTGTAGGTGACCCGCTTGCTTGGTTGCTACCCTGTCCTAAAAAAAACTTATCATCAGGTGAATCGTTTACTCGTTTGCCATCCTTTATCATAAAAAACAATCAGTCAGACAATATAGAACCAAATAAGGTACAAAGGTATATAAAGTAGTTTTAATATGGCCACCACGGCTAGCAGTTGGTAAATTTGTTGAGCGTTCGTCCGAAATAGGCCTTATTGCGCTTGTCGCTGTCCGCCACCGCTTTGAGCAAAGTAAATCAAATAAATGTTGTGCCATGATTGCATGACGTGTGTATTGTACGTTTAGTCTTTTAAAGACACAGAATTATATGTTGCGCTGATAGTTGATGGGACGCCTTTTGTAAAATAGTGGCCGTGTCTTAGGCAACTTGCAGCAATAATAGGGAAGAACTTTGCGCGATATATCAGGAATCAAGTTGCTCTGTATACATGGTGAAATTTTGATCGTTCTAGACCCTTAAAGGGGTGATTCAGCCCGACGATATGAACAACTTTTCCTATGGAACCAATGCTGGAAAGTAAAAAAAAATATAACAGTTCCATACAAAAATGTTCGGTTGCCCGTCAATTTGTCAATTTGGATGGGAACGTCAAAAAAAAAATAGAGTTTCCAGCATAGTTCCCATAGGAAAAGTTGTTCATATCGATGGGCTGAATCACCCCTTTAAGGGTCTAGAACGATCAAAATTTCACCGTGTATATGAACGGCAAATGACAAGTTAACGGTGGTAGTACGGTTAGATTTAGTGCCGCTCAGTATACAGTACAACACTAGATTTTATAGTTATACCGGTTATACCATGCACATTTTTGACGTCACTAAAATTGTTTATCGTCGTTACCCTTTCATCGCGAGCTGAATACGAGTATGAGCGGTGACATGACAAACGGTCGCCTGCCGCGGGTGGATTTAGTGCGGCGCTGAGTGTAGATAAGTACACCTACCTTAGTTTACGTACAGTATTTTATACCTACTATCAACTAGTTTTGCATTTACGTCTACAGCTAACTTAAGTGATAGGATACGAATAAGTAATGTTAGAACTGCCCTTTTTTGATACATATAACTAGTCCAGCCATAAGTTCTGTTACAAATGAAAAGGCAATTTATTTTTTATGAAGATATATAATATTAGTAAAACTTATATGTACATATCTATTAAAGTCTCCGCAAAAAATAAAAAACAATGTTCTATTCAAAATGACCACCTTTGGCTTTTATACAGGCCTTTAATCTGTCTGGCCACGTATCTATGCATTTACGCATTGTTTCCATGGGAAATTTCGCCACTGCTTTAAGAGACTCAATGTGGCAGTGCCGTTATGTACAAGTCATGTCCTCTAAAACTGACCATAATTTGAAGTTTAGACTACAAATTATGGTCAGTTTTAGGGGTTGAGGTCTAGGTTAGATGAGGGCCAGTCTTCAGCTCTTATAAACTTCGGAACGTTGCTTTCAAGCCAGGCTTGGGTAGTTCAAGTCCTGCTGGAAAATCGACGGTGCATTTTTTAAAAGTGTATCGCTGGGAGAGTTTCACTACACGATCCAAGGCTGTCTCTTGATTATACTTTGGCTGAAGTTGTCACTACTTTTTTTTACAAAAATTTCGCTTTGTGACGCTTTGATAAGACACTACAAACCATCACTGACGCAGGATGATGACCACTTGAGCAGCTTACACTCTATCATTTTGCTTATTGTAGTACTCTTCAATCGTGAATTTTTTTCATCGGTAAGTAGTATATTTCTGTGCCCTTCACATAAGGCGCTAAACAAAAATGAGCAAAATTTCAGATCAAACAGTTAAGTATAACTGTTTTAAAACTCAGTTGCAAGATTAAACCCGAAACTGCCCCCAAACTCAAAATATAACATTTATATAATTTATTTATATAACACGTTTGGGTCACATAAATCTATAAGCTTACTAAATGTCAACTCAATCGGTCCAGTTGATTGGGAGAAAACAGGTTAGTACAGACACACATTTCATAACTCGGTCATACGGACCCCTGAAAATACTATTTGACGGAAATGAGCGGCAAGTGACTAGATAACGGCCATGCGCGGTTAGATTTACTGCCATCGCCGCGTAGTGTACAGATAACTACCTCTGTTTACAGTACATTTAACTTGCGCAAGTACAAGACGATCGGAACTCCCAAGTTGCAAGGAATTGCAAATACTCAGCTTCGTTTTAGTTGTGATAGTTAGTTAATACTTACACGATCAGATAAGGTAGTTATCGTAGTACCTAGTAGTTAGCTGAAGTTACGAAGTGTTGATAAACCTAAAGATTTACTTGTTATTTGTACAGGAACATTAGTAAACATCCGCCATTATGAAAAAGGAGTAAACTATTTAAAACTTACTATTTTTGTTATTATAACTGCTACCTCCACTAAAGTAAAAAGCAGTAGTTTTGTTTCAGATAGACTAAGATATGTGCCCACCTTACGTAATTTTACCCAAGCTGTAGTACTGAAGAACCATAGTTTAGACTAAAGACGTCTGCCAAGCATGATGGATGAGTATGGCAACATCCTCCCATGTAATAATAATCTTTGGGAGATGCCTTTTTCAGTACTGGACATCTTACAGCTAAAATGATGAAGAAGGAAAGAAACTCTTTAGTTTGGCCGGCGCTATTACTGATATGGGGCTAAATTTAGATTATTCTCTGATCTGTATAGGTATATGAAAATAGAAAAAAGATTACATTTTTATGATATTTACAATAAAAATTATTTATTGCACCATTAAAAATACAAAATAAAGTAATTCAATATAAAATTGTACAAGAGGCGGCCTTATCGCTTACGCAATCTTTTACAGGCAACCTTAATAACAGAAATAGAGCGAAGACTGTAAAAGAACAGGTGGCGCAGATGAGGAAGTAATATTAATTATACATTAAAAAATTCTAATGAATATACTGCACATATAACATATCTATATAATACGTAAATACAAAATATATAACGAAATGACAATGAAAGATAGCACTTATTCCACAATGATTAACTATAACGGACGAAAAGAAGGATACAAAGAAAGAGAATTTAGGTTACACAGAGAGAAAAATGGGCTTAAAGCTAGTTAAAGTTTGAGCACGTCGAATAGAGAGTGGTAGGTTGTTCCATAGACGGATAGCTTGGACAGTAAAAGACTTAGAATATAAACCAGAAGAGTGGGGCCGTATTATTAGAAGCAGAGCTTGGTCCTCACGCAAAGAATAATTATGCGAATATTAAGACGAGGGTATTGGAATTTTATCCTATTCGTCCTTCCCAAACACGTCGCTCTTATTTCCACAATTCAGACAAAAGACTCGAAACACTATATAACTAAATAAAATAGGTAGGCTTGTTAGACATAACGTAGTAGGCTGTATAACTCCTCTAAAATATTAGAACCTGTTCTGAAAATTAATATTAGTTATTGAAAACACTTTCTATAATAGATGTATGTCAAAACCAGCTTTGGTAAAGTGATATTTACTTTTTTTAAATTTTGTACACCATCAAACAATTATTGCCAACACATACCTACGAAGAATAAATTCAATCTTTGTCTGTTGGGAAATTTTGGGTTTTGTTGCGATTTATATTAAATCCAATACAATGTATAATTCTCACAAATGTCAAAGCAAGTAATAGTAAATACTTACACATTTTTTTTAAAATAGTCTCGTCGCCAACTTGTAATCATTGCTCTTAAATATCACAGACGAGGATGTTTGATCCTCGTCTGTGATACACTCGGATGAGAGACAGATGATGACGTCATTTTGTCTTGGTCTATATTGTAAGTTACTGAAGGACCATTAAGAACTGAATAGTCACGTCGTCGAAAACTAGTGCTAAACTTGTACCATTAATTACCCTAACACATTTTTAATTTAAACGTAAAAGAATTCTCTTAATTCAGTTTTTGAACTTAGTTTTTCTGTTAAGAAAGCCCGAGACGAATCCACTTGAAAAGCTATTTATTCATTTTTCTGAATAAAACGAAAGCCTTAAGTGCTGCGACTTAGCATCCTATAAAGAACGTTTGAAAGCGGTCTCATTTAATTTCATAAAGCGTTGTTTTTATTTATGATGAAGGTAATCTTTTATTTGTTGAATAAGTAAAAATATTAAGGGAAAGTTAACGTAAAAATCTTTTGGTTTTAATGTACCTAAAAACTGTTCAATTATTTATATCACGTGAAGATGAAGTTAAGGACGAAACAATAAAACCGAAAATATAATATGATGATGAAATTGAAAGCAAAATACCCTGTCGTGAAGAGTGTAACACAAAAAGACTACCTAGCTACCTAAACTTAGAGGCAGATTAACCTCTGTCAAGAGTCCAGCCCCAAAAACTGTCAAATCATATCACAGCATAAATGCTTTCATAATATCAAACCCTGATGCAACACTGCTGATGATGAAACTGAGGAGGAACTATTGGCAAATAGTGAGTAAAAAGACAGTTAGGAAATAACAGATTATGAGAAATAGGAGAAACTAATAGCGTGATGAAGATACATCAACAGGCGAAGATAATAGAGGTATAGAAAAAAAAGCAACCGAAATTTTTCGTTTAGTTAAAACTTGACCGTTACACAAAAGTACATAAAATATCGCAGCAGGACTAGCCTGCTTACAAAATATACAAAGCAACATTTAATCGTTCATCAACTTGGATATATTAGATGATGTTACGTCACAACGCGATACAAAGTTGATATAAACAGTCCATAGAGATGCGTCGCTGCACCGCACAACTTTTGAGATATATCGGCGACACTGGCAAACAAAGCGCACTGCCACAATACCACCACTTGTACTACAACTACCTACAACTTTATATCTACATTTGTATTTTATCAAAGCAAATGATTTTCGACTCTATACTGAAGCAATTAAGTGCAGTTATAAAGAATTTTAATTACTGGATGATTGAGTAAGTTTGTAAATTCGTACTAGAGCGCGTGTGGAGACACGCGAGGCTCCCAAGAGATAAGGACACGTCATAAAAGAGGCACCCGCCGAAACTTTGGCTTAATTTCTGTATTTTCCATTTTGATAATCGTGGAGCGACGTTTTAAGTAGATAATGTTTAACATGGAGTGCTTTCTTGAATCCGGCGATACCACATTTGTATTTGCATTGTGGGCCATATCGCAAACAAAGAACAAGGTGGATTGTGTTTGCTGCCCTAAGTAGGGAGTGCATGCACACATTAGACGTCATTTTATCCGTTATTGCGTTTTATATTTTATTGTCTTTTTCATAAAATACATACGCTTGTTTTATTATTGACTAGCTCCGTGGCGCAGCGGTCAACACGCTAGCCTGCGACACGGAGTGACCGGTTCGATCCCCGGCCAGGTCAAGATGGAAAATGATCTTTTTCAGATTGGCCTGGGTCTTGGATGTGTATCTATATATGTATTTGTTATAAAATATAGTATCGTTGAGTTAGTATCCCATAACACAAGTCTCGAACTTACTTTGGGGCTAACTCAATCTGTGTGATTTGTCCGTATATATTTATTTATTTATTATTATTATAATTTATAACGATTTTTTACTATTTTTTGTTTCTATGTAATGTCTGTAATGTTTTAAACGATGCAGTAGTACTGGAATATAGTATCTTTGAATCGCAGAGTCCTGAGTTCACTAGCTCAATCTGTGTGATTTGTCCCGAATTCGCGGGCAACAGCTAGTACACTAGCTGTTGCCCGCGAATTCGTCCGCGGCAATTTCCGTTATTATGATTAATTAGTATAGATGAATATTTTTTCCCCGTTTTCAAAACATTTTTTCGCTTCGCTCAATAAATGGACTATCCAACACAAAAAGAATTTTCCAATTTGAACCAGTAGTTCCTGAGATTAGCGCGTTCAAACAAACAAACAAACAAACTTGCTTTAAAATATTAGTATAGATGTAAATATACAAAATAAAGAAAAACATCACAGCAATCGTTAACGAATATTTCTTTAGCAGCGTTGTGCACCTTATTTTGGGATGGGTAAAAAATGTTAATCTTACGTAAGGACACGTGACCTGATAAAATTCATAAGAAGGACATGTGACCCAATACTGCCGGCGCGGCGTGAGAGAAAGTAATATCCCCCTCTCTGTCTACCGCGCGAAGTTTTTACTTCTGCCGGCACTCCCGGATTGCAACCCGTTGTTATTATTTCGTCATTTACATCGAAAACACTGGCTTATTATATTCATTGTATTTCAGATGTAATGTATCATAAATTAATAACAAAGTTTATCCAAAACTTTATCATAGTCAGTTGCACAGTTATGGCGTGTAAGCATAACAAATAAATAAACAAATCACTTTCTCTTTATAATAATAGTGAGGATACTATATTTGATTGTAAGATACAAGACGCTACTGTGGTTAAACACGAAAGAGCGAATTGCTGTTCACTGGGAGTTCAACCGCGGGCGCGGTATTCCTTCCTAAAGCTGCACATCGACCACGGACAAATGTATTTGAGATTATATGACAAATTTGTCGGGAAGACATAAAAATATAAACAAGGACGTAGATTTTTTTTATGTATATTTGACGGCAAACGAGCAGACGAGTCACCTGATGGAAAGTGGTCACCGTCGCCCATGGACATCTGCAACACCAGAGGAGGCGCTGAAGCGTTGCCGACTCAAGAAAAAATATAAAGATAAAGAAAAAGTCTTTAGTCATAAGTCCAGGAACTCCTGATAATAAAATAAGACATTGTACCTTCAAGTCAATTCATTTATTGCATTTCATATTGCACATTAAATCAGTTTTTACAATAATACACTCCACTGTAGTTATATTAGGTACAATGTAAACCACAAATGCATCACAAAATTAAAAATATGGCACGGAAAACGGTTTTTTATATAAGTTAATCAAATATAATCTATATCGAATATGGAATTTTTTGATTGTCACGAACCAGTTGTATGAGTCTAAAGTCAGAATGTCTATTTTTTGATTCATATGACTGGTAGAGCTGTCATATTTAATAAGATGATATCAATTCTACTAACTATAGCGGTGAAACTAGCCCACTTACATATTTTAATTTCGAATAAAGAAAATCACATTCATCCGTATAACTTTTTGGCAGCTACGATTCTACAGACAGAAAGTCAAACAAACTAACAGGTGAAATTTACAACACTTTTTGGATGGGGATTAAAAACACACCGCATCGATTTATTTTTATGAATATTGCACCAAACTTGAATATATTCACTATCGATCCCCTCCCTTAAACCCATGTGCGAGTGTTTGCAGACGAAGATTGCAATATTATGTACCAATCTCAAAGTTATTCGCACGCATGCAGCTTTTCAGCATTGGGAATATTGGCAGCTCACGTTTCACATGATACACCGAGACTCTGTGTACCTTGTTATGGTGAAAGATGTAATAGTGAATAAGCATATGTATTATTTTTATAATGTTATCTTTGTAACTAGGAAAACTTTTAAAACATAATTTTAATTGTTGATATTGTTCTAAATTTGTGTTGTGTTCTTAAAAGTAGTATGGTGTATTTTGTGGCTTATCTTAAAGTGCATGTTGTGTTCACATCAAGAAGACTTGACACTTTCGTATGTTTGGTATCTGAATCTTGTTATATTGTGTATGTTAGATTGCAATATTATGTTCCAATCTCAGAGTTTTCCGACACGCGTGCATTCCTAGCATTAGGGAATATTGGAGACTTACGTCCATTGTAGCAGACCCAGACTCTGTCTACCTCGTTACGATTAAATATAAAATAATTAATAAGCATATGTATTATTTTTGGAAGAGGATTTAAATCATAAATTTCGCACCAACGAATATGATCTGTTGCAATAATATGTACCAATATCAGAATTTTCTACACGTGTGTAGGCATCCATAGCATCAAGAATATTGGAGACTTACGTCCATTGTGACAGACCCAGACTGTGTACCTGGTTACGATGAAATATGTAATAATGATAATAGCATATGTAGGTATTATCTTTTAAAAAGGCATCACAGGCATATATCTCCTGCGAACGAATATGCTCTGTATCAATTCCCGCCCTAACATATGCGAGTGTTTGCCGACGGAGATTGCAATATTATGTACCAATCTCAGAGTTTTCCGACACGCATGCAGCTTCTCAGCATTGGGAATATTGGAGGCTCACGTCCGTTGTGGCGGATTACTGACTGTGAATGGCAATATGTGTTTTGTAACTCATATTTTGTAAGGAATAGGTTGTGCTCATTGAAAATATACTTCAGTGTACAATCTAAAATATTTATTATAGTATTGAATAAAGAATTTCCCGTGCGTAATATTTTTCTTCTCCCTTACACCTGCAGACACATCCCGTCTTGGAAGTCTTTCATTATTTCAGTGAGGGCAAGCGGTGTTTTTGCTTCGTCAAATCACTGACAGTAAAACCAGCGTAAAACTCTTAAAATATAAAACAGAATTTTTCAATAAAAGTGCTTTCCATAATTGCCAAGTTATAGGTAAATATGCACTGGAATATCCGATCTATTATGATTGATAACCTATAAGAACTTCAACCAAATTTATTTAACCGATTTTCCAAAAATGTATATGTGACTAATCCGAAAGCTTATTACGTATTTTTTTGCCTAACTTATTTTGTCTCACTGCTGGGCAACGGTCTCCCCCATTGCTTTCCAAATTTCTCTATCCTGTCCTGCGCCACATTTGACCTTTTGTTTTCGAATTATCAAGCAAATTAATAAATTATTATGAATTCATCTACACTCGTCCACTGCTGGTAATAGGTCACTCCCATGGCATGCCACTGAGCTCGCTTATTATGTATTATCAATCAAAATATATTTTTTAAATTGATTTATAAGCCACGGAGTTGATAACCTCCAAATTTAAATGTTATTTGATAATAATACAGAGCTTTTAGTTTAATCCATCCATTTTGTCTGACACTTAATCTTTTTGTGATAGTCCTTTTATTGAGGAAGGCTTTAGGCTATAAAACACCACGCTGCGACTAATAGGAGCGAAGAATCAATAAAAAATGTTTTGAAAAGGGAAAATTATTCAGTTATACTAATTAAAAAAAACGAATTAATCATAATAACAGAAATTGCTGCTGACGAAGTCGCGGGCAGCAGCTAGTATAACATAAAGTTCAAAGCGTATAAACAAAAAAGGAATGACTGTCACGGCAAGGCAGATCGCAGCGCTGTTTGCTTTCGGATCAACTTCGCGCAGTCAAAGTCTGGCTTTATGAGCGTGGAACGAACAAAAGTTTATTTCAATGCCTCGTCACAGAATATATGTCTGCCTATTTAATTTCATAGGATATTGATATGGTTATATAATATTTCATATAAAAAACCGATTTATAAAACTACGGAACTGATTGTGATGAAATTTAAATCGGATTAACTTGAAAGCATATGTAGTCTTTCAAACAAAACATACTTTTTTAAATTGGTTCAAAAATTACGGAGTTTTGCGGTAAAAAACATTAAAAAACAAAAAAGCATACGAGTACATCCGAATTGATGACCTCCTCCTTGAAATCGGTTAATGACTGAATTTGTTCTTTTGTTAAATTGATATTACAATTGGGGACCTCTTCAGGTTGATAGCAAATTATATAATTATAAGATTTAAATATTAGGCCGGGGAAAAAGTATGTTCGTATTTTTATGAAGACTTTATCCGTTCATACAAAAGAGTTGTCACTTGCATATCTTAATTCATAGACAATAAATGCTTCAATCGTTTTTGGGGTTGATTTAGCCTCTGCTTCTCACCAGCTAGGTCTGCAGTTCCGTTTTGGGGTATAATAGAAGAGGTATGTGCCAAGGTTTCAACTTGCCTCGAATACCTACCCAAAAATTGGTACCAGCTCTCCTTCTTTTATGCCTATATTCATATGAGCATTATTTTTCGCAAAACAAAACAGAATTTGAAATAGGTAAAACAGGGTTATATCTTTCTTTTTTTACACTGACGAAATAATTTTAAAACCCGCAGCCCGCTGCATGCACCCGAATCCCTTTTAATACGTATGTATTCCCGGGGGAACGCAATGTTTGTTTCAATTTCCTGCGGCGCGGCTCAGCGGCTCCCGTTCTGGGAATTCACGCTGTTTCAGTCTGAATGTTCTTGATTAACGATGAGTTTTCGTTCAATCTACTGTAACATGGCTTTTTTTGAAATAGTTACACAAAGGTCATAAACATATTGCTGTTGGGAGAAAAGAAAACCGGCCACGTGCGAGTTGGACTCCCGCACGAAGGGTTCCGTACCGTTATCTATAAAAAAGGCAAAAAAATCATGTTGTATGGGAGCCCCCGTTTAAAATTCATTTTATTTTCATTTAATTATTTATTTTTAAAGAATTTTAAGTTTAGATGGATAAAAAGTCATTTATTCATGCTCCATAAAAGTAAAAGATACATACGTTTATCCACAACAGGCTTCGTCAAAATGTCACAGAGGATCATCAGCAGCATGCTTCGTCAAATGGTTACAGAGAGTCATCAGCAACATGCTTCGTCAAGTGTTCACAATGAATCATCAGCAATATGCTTTGTCAAAAACATAGAGAACGTATCCACGGAACGTTTCGTCAAAAGGTGCATAGATAAATATATATCCGCAACATGCTTCGTCAAAATTTTTAGTCTAATAGGCCGCCCCGGGTCGTTCCTGGCCCAAAGGTTCCCATTACACTGGCCGCATTACCTCGCTGAATTGCAATGGACAGCCTTTGAGCAAGATACGATACGGAGCGATTATCCTTTGTCTGTTCAGCAATACGGCGACCCAATTCTTTGACAAAAACTTTAGTTTCTGAACCCCAAGCACCCGTGGTCTCAAAAGCTACCGGTACAAATATGTAGGCCGACTCTAAGCAAGCGTACTTTACATGTTTTTGTTTAGCTGCATTTTCGGCAGCTGAGCCTGCTATTCTCATCGTGTCTTTTAAATGTGACGACGCAAATGTGCTCACACAGGTGGCATCCCAGATCAAGCAACGACCCTTTTTCCAAGGTATTAATGTTAAGCCATCAGGCCTTTTCCCATCAGAGCGATTTAATCCGGGGGGTTCCAATACACAAGGAATGTTAGCGCTTACCATGGCTCTTCGGATAATATCGTTAAGCGCATGATGTCTAGGGAACCTCCCGGCACACCTTAAGCAGCTAAGGCCATGATGACCCTTGATATCTACCAAGGCTCCGCAAATACACTGATGCTGCTCGCAAAGGTTACAGCCAATTCTGAGAGCTGCCGCTATGCGTATAGAATTGTTGTCCATTAAAGTACCTAGTTGAGGAGATGGCAACGCGTGGAGCCAGGCACCAGATTCTGGCAATAAAACAGATTTAATTCTGGCCAATTCCACTCCCGAACTCTTCGATAGCATATCGTCGACAACGGCTTTGGCAAGAATATCGTCCCACTTCCTCTGAATCCTGGGCTGGTCGGGTATATTTTGACCTAATCTAGCTTGCCATTCAGCAAGAGCCTCATTCATAAAGGGCAAAGTAAAGCCGTCACCGTGAAGAGACAAAACATGAGTGACGAGCTCAATCACCCCGTGTGAAGAAGCTAAAAAAGCCGGCAGGCAAGTGTCTTGTACCCGACGAGCGCCCAAACCCCCATGCCTGACCGGTAGCGATGCCTGTCGCCACTGATTTTCGTCAAGGCTTATATTCAAGATGTCCTCAAGTATGTTTTTTAATGAGGTATCTATAGATAAAATATCGCTAGGAAATAACCACACGGGAGCCGTCCGCAGAAAATACGTTAATTTCGGCATGGACAGGCAGCTAACAAAGAGGGTCAGTGCGACATGAGCAGGCAGTTCTTTTAAAGTGTCCCCTGATTTCTGAATAATATCATTTTTCTGAGCAATTGCAAAATCCGGGGGGTTTTTAAAGTGAATATATAACTAAATAAAATGTAAATATATCAAGCGTCTACCTGTTGCCGTTATAAATATCAAGCAAAAACAAGCAAAAAATCACGTTTGTTGTATGGGAGCACCCTTAAATATTTATTTTATTCTACTTTTTAGTATTTGTGGTTATAGCGGCACAGAAATATATTATATGTGAAAATTTCAACTGTCACACTATCACAGTTCATGAGATACAGCCTGGAGACAGACGGACAGCGGGGCGATATTAATAGGGTCCCGTTTTTACCCTTTGGGTACGGAACCCTAAAAACTATAGTACCTATACAGAGTTACTTGATAAAACACTAATAACCTCGCATTACTAGATTCCTAACATCATAAACGACAACATTTGATCTACAATTTTAAGTAATTTGTTAGATTTTAATTTCATATAAAAATAATTAATTTAATTTTCCAGTTAAATATTAACAACTCTACACGCATCGCAAAGACATATTACACGCGCGATGGTTTAGTCTTCCTTTCGTTCGTTTAGTCGAAATTTGACAGATCCTACTTTGTAAATCATAGTTTATAGTATCGACAGATTTTACGTTTATTAATGTAACATAGATTTACAAATGTCGACGACATGACCATTAAAAGCTTGAAAAATAATTTTTATTTAAGTTTCTGGCGTAATCTGCATTAATTCTTTACTCTACATCCAATTTTCAATAGGAATAAAATAAGACAAGTATCCTGTTTTCGCAGTTTCATTAAACATGTATTTAACTATGTGTTCAAATTGCATAATATAATATAAATTCACACATATTGCACGCAACAGCTTTCATATAAGTAGTATAGACAAAGCAAAACAATTTATGTTATCAAAATAATACAAATGCAGAAACACGTTAAATGAAAAGAAGAAAGCAAAGAAATCACAATTTAAAGATACGACTAAACACGGTCGAACAATTTGTCAAAACAATCTTGTAACGCGGAAGTGCGTGCTTGTGATTTGGATTTCTTCAATCTTCTGACGATGTAATTTTCTTTTCTTTTCCGTCTTAAAAATGGACGTATATATTCGATTTGTTAAGAATGTTAAAAAAATCTCAAAACAAGCAAATCTGTCTTGAGCTATAGAGATAGATAAGTTGCAGTTGTCCATGGGCAGCGGTGATCACTTACCATCAGGTGACCCGCTTGCTCGTTTGCAGTCCTATAACATAAGAAAAATACATAAAATATTATTAAAAAAGAGAATCAAATTATAAATAATAAATTTCTTCAAACTACATGCCATCTCGATTTTTATTATGTTGTAACAAGTATTCATGCATGAAGATTAGATTTGTATCAAAAGCGTGGTGCGACGGTGACATGCATGATATTGAGCGGCATATTTTTGAACAACTATTTTTGAAACCATTGAAGATATTTGGGGTTCTACTAATTCGGATGGTACTCGAAGTCTTTTTACGTGACATTAACTTCGCACTTTGTTATTATTGAGTATTGAATTAGGCATTTGTACTTCAAAAGATTTTAGCAAATAGAAATTTAGATTTCACAGTAAGAGAAAACTCCGTAATAGTTACAAATACTAGACACGTTAGCGATTCGACGAGAAATACAAATGCTTCGCTTAGCGTGAGTAGAACGAATAAAAAATGTACAATGAACGAGGTTATTTACTTCTGTTCCAATCCAATTTACTGAGCGAACTTAAGTTATGTAGCATCCTGCCTTCTTGATGATCTCTTCGGTGCGAGATCAAAGTGTTCGTTCCGCGTTCTAGCCACAATTTATTTTTCTATTTCACGGTCAGATGCTAGTCTTTGGATATTTTGGCGGATATTTATTGAGGGGTTAGTTTCTGTAAATATTGCAATGATCTTTAATGTATTTATATCTATTTAGTTTTGACGACATTTTTAAGCTGATTTCTAGCGTCAAGAGTATCTAGGTATTTAAAAGGTAAAGAAATAGTAAATAACATTGACAGTGTAATCAAAAATTAGTCTTATTTCGTTCATGCATGAACGATTGCATGGATAAAATACTCTTTATTGCATCATCACATAATTAAGAACATAGAATATACAAGTATCGGCTACAAACCCATAGGTAACTTAAATAGTTAATCTTCTCTTAACATTTAATCAATGCTCAAGTGTATGATTTGAGCATTGATTTATTGTTAAGAAGAGATTAACTTGTTTAAGCATCCTGCGGTAAAAAGTACAAAGGCGGACTTTTTGTTATGCAATTTAGGTAAAAAAATATCGGAACAGAGCAACGCAGTAAACAATAAACGAAAGTACTTAACATTTTTACATAAGTATGAAATAATATTGTACTTAGACAGAAAACTTCTACTCACATTTTTTAAATTAAATTAATCAATCATACATATGGAAATCACAAATTGAATTCCTATTGGTCTAAATGAGCGCGTTTTTCATCATACTATCCTATTGCAAGAACCCAGTTTTAAGCTCCTAGGACTGTTGCAGCTAACGTTACAAAACACATCAACTACCTACTCCAACGTATTTTCAGCTTACATACTATTAACAACGTTCTCTCAGGCATTTCTGTCGCAAATCCTCGCCCGACACTTATCTGACAGGTATCGCCGAGAGCCATTAACGCGCCTTCCGCGCCGCCTGCGACGCGATGCGACAGCAACGAGCTTGTGTAGTTGACGGTACACTCAAATTCCATGGAAAATGTTAGATAGCCAACAGAAATACGCTTTTTTCTCTATTCATGAATGATAGAAAGAACGCTGTATCTGGCTTTACCGGCTTTGATTCCATTAATAAATATTTCAGTCGTAAAAAGTGTACTGCTGGGCAAAGGCCCAAGGATTCTTCGTTCCATGGGATGATATTGCCGTGCTCACCACGCTTGGCAGGTGGGTTGGTGAGGGTCATAAACGTTAGATACTGCTATCTAACGTTTATGACCCTTTTCATTTCATTTCATTTCATCTAATGGTGTCTTTATCTGTATAAAGCAGTATCTAACCATTTTCCAACCTAAATATTAGTAACAACGCTGTCTATCAGCAAGACGCCTTCCATGCCTTTAATTCCTCGGAAAATTATATTTCAAAGCTATATGATTTTTATTTGTTCGTAACTTACTCGTACATCACTTTTTGTATCCAGCAAAAATACAAGAAGAAAAGAAATCAACGCTGTTTATGGCGTTTCTGAAGCAAAGGATTTGCGTTAAAAATGCCATAACTAACGTTGTTTATCGTATTGTTGCTAAAGGATTTGCGTCAGAAACGCCACTTACCTGATCTTATCTTTTTCTTATCTGATAAATATCATCGGGAGCCATTAGCGCGCTTTACGCGCAGCATGTGACGCGGCGCTTTAGTGACAAGCTTGTAAAGATTTCTCGGCCAATGTGACACTCTCATAAAAATTTACGACAAATTTTGGATTGCCCAAAAATCATGTACTAGCCACTTTTTACAACTGTTAGGTAAATATATTCCGTGTAAAGAAAATCTTGTTGATGTCATTATAGAGGTATAAAAAACAAACCTTAGTGACTTTTTATCACATAATGCTTAATTTTTTTTTATCCTTTTGGCGTTTAAGGTCCATCAGAAAAAATGACTAGGTATAAAAACGGCGAATTTATTATTATTCAGGTTTGTTTCTCATAAATTCTTATCAGAAAATCGATAGGCTATATGAACGACTTTATGTAAGACAACAGTAAATATTCAATAGTTTTCTGCAAGATACATGAGGACGCCTTATTCTTAATATACTCACAATGGTACGTGAGTTTGTGAGTATACTTACTGATAGTAAGAAAATAAATAGAAATATTGCTCATGTTTTCATCCGTTTAGCCGGCATTTATTATTAAAGAACGTATATGAATGTATGATAAAAATAAAACACAAATGAAACACTCACACATAATTTAGAAGTGCAGCACGATGCATTACGCCGGCTCAAAGAGGCCGCAACGTTGTATGCGAAATAAACGCGAGTTGCAATCTACAAATACCGGAACCGACTTTATATGCAATTTCTCGAATTTCACTCTTCTGTCTGTAGTTAGGTACCTACATTTTCATTAGTTGGAATACTTTATTTGAGTTCTCTAATGGTTTTAAGCAAGCAGAAAATAAAAGAGGTGCACTGGTACATTTGTGAGAAATCGTGAATAAAAAATGCCATCAAAAACATAACTTGTACAAAAAACTAAGTCGCAACCCAGTTTTTCTTCCGTAAATAGTGGTGAGATCCATATAATACCAAATCAATTAATCAGTCCCTACTTAAGGGACCGTTTGTCGTCAAGTTATTACGTTATTTATTAGCTAACCTAACAACATCTTATCTTATAGTGACTATATTGATACCTATTTAAGATCTTTTATGTTTTAAATAAATATAGTTAGATTGACTCGGCTATCGCATGAAACACTATGTGAGATGTATTGTACTCGTAATACATATTACATTAAATTAGATTGTAAAGTGTTGTATAATTTCTTAAAAGTCGCTATTTTCTTTATTCTTTATTTTTACAACTTTCCGTACTATTCTATACTCTTGTAATAGCAACGGTCAGTGGATAGGACTTTGGCTGGTGTAATTGAATCCAGTGATTGCAGTTGGTTAAAAGAAGTTAAAGAGGTTGGTGTTCGTTATTACAATAAAAAATTATGTATTTAACGCGCTAACGTTTAAAACAAAATACAGACGAACAACCTAGTGATCTTATTAGGGTTGATTTTTAACTTTTTAGGTACGGAACTCTGATTTCACATTTTAAGGGCCGGAACCCTAATAATGAGGGTTGTTTTCGAATTAATAAATAAAGTATGGGGAGCAGCGTTGCATTGAGCTGTAGCAGTTCGGCTAATGCCTTTCGCTGGCTAGCTACAGAATGCTTCCGCGAATTCGTGATTTCCTTTGCCCCTGTTGAACACGCCACCGCCTATGAATGTATTTCTTCTTTGTTTGTTGTCAGTAAAGAAAAGCGTAAGCGCGAACAAAGCATCTCCATTTCAGTTTGGACAAAAAATATTTCGTATCTATGTCCGGCTATCCCGCTGTCTGCCAGGCTGTTTAGTCACATTTCTCAACCGAATCTCATAAAAAAATTGTGAGGAAGTTCAATTATCATAGACTTTTTTTCGTTGATTTAGTTTTGGAAATTCATAAAAATAACGGAAAATGGCACAACAGACCTAGGCGCCATTAGGGGCTTAGGACTGGTGAGTTCTCTGTGATATGACTCGCAACGTCTACAGCACACAGAGCCACTAGTTTTAAAAGTTTCCATAATGCATATTCATTAGCAGCGCATCGGGAATCGAGAAATCGAGCTGAAAAGTTGGGAATGCCTTTTTGCTCGCTGGCTACACTATGCGGATTTCGGGTTTGTTTTTAAATTCTACTATTTGAACTCTCCGTTTGCCAATGAATGGCTTGGCTCGGTAATAATGGTAAATAGTGTATAGGGTTGATTGTTCATGTAATTATTAAAAATAATAGTAGTTATTAAGTTCTAAAACTATCTTGAATGTAAAACTCTCGTGTAAAACGTCTCTCGAATATTAAAATACATACATACTGTCACGTCTTTTTAATTGCGAAGTGGACAGAGCCTAGTCCTATATGACCTAAAAGCGACGTTTAGCATGTTGGTGGGTAGCGTGTAGGTGGAAAATGGAATCAAAATAGTGATAGGTTGCCACATCGCATTTTCAACCATTCCTCGATCAGCTTTGATGAACTGCGCGGGAAAAGAAGCAACTGGTACATTCTTCGTTTTTTTATTTTATCCTGGAGAATATTCGTAGATGACATGTTTGAAAATTCGAAATACGAAAATTCGATATGTTTTCTCAATTTAAACTTTGTAGTGTGGGCTTCTCCCACTTTATTAGTTAAAATATTTATATAATAATAACGCACACATATATACACACATACACACATATACATTTATATTTATTTATACATTAATATATCACACACTTAAATTATACAATTTAAGTATTTACTATTTAAACACATTCATGCACCAAACATACTTACATTACCGTACGATATCTGTGCGTTGTGAATTCCATCGCTGAGGTGAATGCAATCGCGCACTCTAAAACCTGTTTGCTAGGCGCGGCTGCGCGGGCACATCGCTGTTCGATGCGACAAGTCGAGACTGATACTTACGCTAACCCTCACGCTCGCGCGCTCGATGCCTTCGTTTAGCTTATGAATGTTTGTACTCGCTGCTTTCTTACTGTGCTATTTTCACCTTTCATTCGTGCTTTCTCATCTTCATTCTCCTTCCATTCTATGTACTGTTATACTGTGTGTGTGAATAAACTGTTGTGAATAGACTGGAGTGTGCCGTACCTTGATTTCAACTCTTCATCTGGCTATCTGGTAACGTACCTTTCACTCTCTCATCATTTCATCGCTCATCACACCATAACCGCTACACTGGTGACCCACTGGAATACGTTATTAGAAGATCACTAGCACAAAGAAACCCTAATGGCGCAGAACAAAGACGACGGCAAGTTCGTCGATGCTAGCCCGGGCACCGTTTCCATTGTACCGTCCGACATTTCAAAAGTTTCCGTACGACTTCCACCGTTTTGGCCCGAGGAACCAGAAATATGGTTTGCTAACCTGGAGGGACAATTTTTTATCTCTGGCATCACTGCAGACAGTACCAAATTTTATTACGTCATATCCCAGTTGGACCAGCAGTATTCTAAGGAGGTCAAAGATATTATCACCTCACCACCGGCTACTGGGAAGTACGAGAAACTGAAGAGCGAGCTTATCAAACGTATATGCGCGTCCCATGAGAAGAAGGTGCAGCAACTCCTCATGCACGAAGAACTTGGGGATCGAAAACCATCCCAGTTCTTACGGCATCTTCAAGGTCTCGCTGGTGCAAACATTCCCGAAGACTTCCTCAAGACTATTTGGACCAGTCGTCTCCCCGAGAAAGTCCAAACAGTTCTCGCAGGTCAACCTCAGGCACCTCTCGAAGTCTTAGCTGACCTTGCAGACAGGGTAAACGACATCGTTCCCTCAAAACCCGGACAGGTCGCTTCAACCAGCTATGCTCCAGCATCCACGATGGAGTCGATGGCACGTGAGATCGCAGCTCTCCGCAAACAGCTGGAGGATTTAACAACGAGACAATCCAGGAGGCCTCGTTCGCAGACTCGACGACAATCCCGGAGCCGCTCCAATACCCGATCGCAGTCGAACTATAGAAAGTTCCCCGTCTGTTGGTATCACCACAAACACGGCAGCATGGCAAACAAATGTATCCGGCCCTGTGACTACAAAAACTCGGGAAACTCTCAGGGCAGTCGGTAGAGGCGACAGCCGATAGCCCAGCAGCCACTGGTCGCCTGTTCGTCGTGGACAAGTCATCGAAGGTGCAGTTCTTGGTCGACACCGGCAGCGACCTCTGCGTCTTTCCCCTGTCCAAGCTACGGCAACGTCGTGCGCCCACCGATTTCAATCTGACGGCTGCTAACGGCACGACCATCAACACCTACGGATACGTTCATTTCACGCTTAACTTAGGGTTGCGTCGCAATTTTCCTTGGCGTTTTGTGGTAGCTAATGTAACAAAAGCTATTATTGGTATAGATTTCTTATCTTATTACAACCTTATTGTTGATTGTAGGAATCAAAGGCTTATTGATAATACCACAAATGTAACTACAGTAGCTTCATTAGTTAAAGATTGTTGTGATTTGCATTCTGTAAAGGTCCCGACTGGTGAATCTCGCTACCATCGAATTCTTACGCAGGAATTCCCAGAAATTACTCGTCCGTCGGGTACACAGCGCATGGTTCCTCACAACACACAACACCACATTCGCACCACACCAGGTCCCCCTGTTTCTTGCGCTCCCAGACGTCTGGCTCCAGACAAATTAAAGATAGCCAAACAGGAGTTTGAGGCAATGCTGGCGAACGAGACATGTAGACCCTCAGAGAGTCCATGGTCCTCGCCCTTACATCTTGCGCCCAAGAAGGACAACGGTTGGCGTCCCTGTGGCGACTACCGTCTTTTAAACGCTCGGACTATACCAGACAGGTATCCCATCCGACACATCCATGATTTTACTCACAACATCTCAGGTTGTAAGGTTTTCAGTACTTTGGACCTCGTTAAAGCGTACAATCAGATACCTGTCTGTCCAGAGGATATACCGAAGACTGCTATCACCACTCCGTTTGGTATGTACGAATTCCCATTTATGACTTTTGGTCTGCGTAATGCAGGCCAAACACTTCAGAGATTCGTGGATGAGTTGACCCGTGGACTGGACTTCATATATTGTTACTTGGACGACTTCCTGGTCTTTTCCAGGAGCGAAAAGGAACATGAAGACCATCTCCGCCAGGTTTATGCACGTCTACGGGACTACGGCATGGTCATCAATGTGTCCAAGTGCGTCTTTGGGGCTCCCGAGGTAACTTTCTTAGGTTACCGGATTTCGGAGAGCGGTACCAAGCCACTGGATACAAAGGTCCAAGCCATACGTGACTTCCCTGCACTCAAGGACGTCAAATCGTTGAGGAGGTTTCTGGGAATGGCCAATTTTTACAGGAGGTTTATACCTCAAGCCGCCCAAATCCAAGCACCTCTCAACGCTCTCCTTGCAGGTGCAGTAAAAGGTTCAACGCCTATCAGCCTTATTGGTGATGCTCTGAAAGCTTTCCAGGACACCAAGGAAAGCTTGTCCGATGCAGCTCTTCTGGCTCATCCAGATTGCCAGGCAAAACTTGCATTGGTTACAGACGCATCGGATTTGGCAATAGGTGCCGTCTTGCAACAGCTGAAAGACGACGTATGGCAGCCTTTAGGGTTCTTTTCCCGTAAGCTGAGTCCTTCACAGCAAAAATACTCCCCGTACGACCGCGAACTTCTCGCAGTCTACGAGGGTATTAAATATTTTCGCCACATGCTTGAAGCCAGGCATTTTGTAGTCTACACCGACCACAAGCCGCTGACTTTTGCCTTCCACGAACGAAAGCGTAACTGCACGCCCAGACAGTTTCGTCATTTGGATTATATATCCCATTTCACGACCGACATAAAGTATATAGCGGGCAAAGACAACGTCGTCGCTGACACGCTATCCCGGATCGATGAACTGGAGGCACCAGTCAGCATGGCTGATTTAGCTAGGGCTCAAGCATGTGACGATGAGCTGGCAGGATACCTGGAAACCCCATTTTCACTACGTTTATCGAAGATGGCAATACCTGGAGATCCCACGACTCTGTATTGCGATACAAGCACGTCGAATAGACGACCTTTCGTGCCCAAAGACTTGCGCAAACAAGTTTTCCGGAGCTTGCATTCACTGAGTCATCCCGGAGGCAATGCGACTGCTAAATTAGTCGCCGAGCGGTTCGTGTGGCCCGGGATGCGGAAAGACTGTCGCGAGTGGGCAAGGACGTGCTTGGCTTGTCAACGTGCAAAAGTGAGTCGACATGTGTCCGCACCTTTAGGCACTTTCGACTTACCACGCGCGCGCTTTAAACACGTCCACATTGACTTGGTCGGTCCTCTTCCCACGTCTCACGGCTTCAGATACTGTTTGGCGGCCATAGATCGGTTTACCCGTTGGCCAGAGGTAGTACCTATTACTGATATCACGGCAGAGACAGTCGCCCAAGCTTTGTTGTCCACTTGGATAGCCCGTTTTGGTTGCCCGATTGACATTGTTACAGACCGCGGCCGTCAATTTGAATCCGCACTGTTCCAATATTTGGCGAGGGCCATTGGCTTCCAACACAAACGGACAACCGCGTACCACCCGGCCTGTAATGGACTCATCGAGCGCTTTCACAGGCAGCTCAAGGCTTCCATTACATGCCATGCCGACTCAAACTGGACAGAAGTACTACCTCTGGTCCTATTAGGCGTACGCAGTGCTTTTAAAGAGGACTTACAATGTTCTTCTGCTGAACTTCTATATGGCGAGCCATTGCGACTCCCTGGCGAATTTTTTGAATCAGGCGATTATACTGGTACAACTGATATATCGGATTTCACCGCGCGCCTAAATTCATTCGCCGATAAAATAAGGCCTGTACCTGCTTCACGGCATTCCAAAAACAAAATATTTATTTTTAAGGAGCTGGCCACAACGGATTTCGTTTTCCTGCGTGAAGACGCTGTGCGCGCACCTCTAACGCCTACATATTCAGGCCCTCACAAGGTCATAGAACGAGGAGACAAATATTTCAAACTCCAGGTCAAAGGCAAGCCAATGACCGTTTCTGTTAACCGGCTTAAACCGGCTTTCATAATGTCTGACGAACACCAGGTCACTCTTCCAACCCCGCCAGCTTGTCTAACGCCGGTGCCAAACGACGTAACTAAGCCTACTTTTGTTACCCGTTCTGGTCGTCACGTCCGTTTCCCGGACTATTATCGCCCCTAACCAGGTCTCTGGGGGGGAGTGATGTGGGCTTCTCCCACTTTATTAGTTAAAATATTTATATAATAATAACGCACACATATATACACACATACACACATATACATTTATATTTATTTATACATTAATATATCACACACTTAAATTATACAATTTAAGTATTTACTATTTAAACACATTCATGCACCAAACATACTTACATTACCGTACGATATCTGTGCGTTGTGAATTCCATCGCTGAGGTGAATGCAATCGCGCACTCTAAAACCTGTTTGCTAGGCGCGGCTGCGCGGGCACATCGCTGTTCGATGCGACAAGTCGAGACTGATACTTACGCTAACCCTCACGCTCGCGCGCTCGATGCCTTCGTTTAGCTTATGAATGTTTGTACTCGCTGCTTTCTTACTGTGCTATTTTCACCTTTCATTCGTGCTTTCTCATCTTCATTCTCCTTCCATTCTATGTACTGTTATACTGTGTGTGTGAATAAACTGTTGTGAATAGACTGGAGTGTGCCGTACCTTGATTTCAACTCTTCATCTGGCTATCTGGTAACGTACCTTTCACTCTCTCATCACACCATAACCGCTACAGTAGTAAAAACTATTCAGCGATTTATTTTTATATCTATTTAGATTTTTACTTCAGTTAACTGTGTTTTAAAAAATAGTATATAGTAAGAACTTAGAAATAATAGTAACATATTTCTAAGTTCACAGAACCAAAATCTATAAAACGAAATAATAATCTGAGATTTCCTCCACCTTCAACACCTTGTAGTTTGATTAAAACTAAGTTGTAAACTCGTAATTACTTGCGCACACACCTGTGGCCACAGGTAATTAGTTTTACTGCCGCGCTGCCTCTATTAACATACCTATCATATTTTCTCACTACTGCCGCAGGTATGGCGCTTCATACAAGCGGACCTAATATTAATGCCTTACGAAACTTAAAAACGAAACTTTACATCCGAGTACTGGTCAAGGTATGTGTGATTGACTTACGTTAACAATCAAGGTGCCGTGTGGTTTCCGGCAGAGTAGAATAGGACTACTCCTAGTCTTCCCATGGAGGTCGTAAGAGGCGACTTAGGAAATACAAGCTAAACAAAGCTCATAAACATCAATGGATTTCTCCAACTCGTCTGGCCAGCGAGGAGAGTGTAAGCCAAATCCTTTGTCTGCTCTGGCCAAGTATGGCTCCGGTAGTACAGAGAGGGTCATGCTCCTGCAGTGGAGACTAAAAAGACTTGATGATGATGAACAATCAAGGTCGCCACCGCCAAACGAATTCAAATACTAACGTACGTATAAGAGGCGTAGCGTTACGTGCTATTTAAACTAACCCTATTTTTTTGGTGATCGGCCGCGAGATCTCTTTCCTTCTTTCTGTCCTTGAACGACCAGTCTTTCCATCGAGTTTTTTACTATCCAAATAGAGAGTGTTATAATAAATAATAAATAAATAGTTTATTTTTTCTTCAATTATATACAAGAAATAATACAGATGATTTACATGACACAAAAGACCTTAAATAAGTGGAGACAACTGGTATTGCAAGTCACCAGGCTCACTCCACCCTGATGATAGGTTGCACATCAGGACGCAGGCAAATAATGTAGGAGCAATAAAAAAAGGAAGGGAAAGCTATTCTAATAAGTTGAATTACTTAAAGAACTATGTGCGATTCAATAATATTGAAAACATAGATTTAAAAAAAAATGCGTCTCTCATTGAAAAGAAACAAATACCAAAAATCTAAGATTGGCGTAGAAATTGAAGTGTTATGATCAGTAATGTATTCAGAGTTCAAAAAAGACAAAGTCAATGTAAAATTGTATATCTATTTCTTGAAATGAAAAAAAAACTAAGGAAAAAGAAAAGAATTGTCATAGAATTAAAAAGCACTTCAGGCGAGAATGGCGACTAATACTATTGAAAGTAGTATTTTCTGAATATTTATTCATTTGATTTTTGGCTTTGACTTTTTCATGTCTTCTAAAGTTAGTTAGGTTTGGTTAGGACATTGCAGGCGTGAATCACTTGATTGTCTCATAATAAAGAACTCCTGAACGGCAAATCACCCCGTAAATGCGTCCGACCTAAACAACTCAAAATGGCATCAAAAGACAACTCGAACACGTACAGAGGAATCAGTCAACCAATCTCTTCCGACGACTTAAGCACAGCCGTAAAAAACCTTAAATGCGGTAAAGCAGCAGGAGTGGATCAGATCTGCGTGGAGCAGCTGAAAAATTTGGGTCCAACAGAGTACTTTCCTGGCTCCAGCAGATGTTTAATCACTGCCTTAACAACGCTAGAATACCTAAAATACGGAGGAAATCCAAAGTGACTGCCTTGCTTAAACCCGGTAAAATGCCTAACGACCCCAAAAACTTTCGTCCTATCTCACTTCTGTGCCACACATATAAACTGTTTGAACGACTACTACTAGTCCGACTGACAAAGACAATCGACCCTCAATTAATACCCGACCAGGCTGGCTTTCGCCCTGGAAAATCCTGTTGTGGGCAGGTACTCAATCTGACGCAGCATATTGAGGACGGATTTGAGCAGAAACTGGTAACAGGTGCAGTTTTTGTTGACCTTAGTGCTGCTTACGATACTGTAAATATCAGAACTCTACTTGAAAAGGTGGCCGGGCACACAAATGATAAACAATTTGTGAATGTTCTAGGGGAAATGCTACGGAACCGCCGTTTTCAGGTTCTCCTGCACTCCTAAAAGAGCAGATGGCGAAACAGCAGGAATGGTCTTCCTCAGGGTAGTGTCCTTGCACCTACTCTGTTTAATATATACACGGATGACCAGCCATGCCTCCAAGGAAATAGTCGCTACATCTATGCGGACGATCTGGCATTAACGTCTCAATCCAGAAGCTTTGAAGAAACAGAAAGGAACCTGTCGAACGCTCTGGAGCAACTCTCGGTATATTATAAAAACAACTCTTTGCGGCCAAATCCGGCGAAGACCGAGTCCTGTATCTTCCACTTGCGTAACCAAGAGGCCAGTAGAAAATTGAGGATTTCTTGGGACGGCGTAGACATTAAACACAACTCTACGCCAAAATACCTGGGCGTGACTTTGGACCGGTCCTTGACATTTAGAGAAAATTGTTACCACCTGAAGTCTAAAGTCTGTTCACGGAACAATATTCTACGCCGTCTCACTACCACCCGCTGGGGAGCATCTCCACATGTACTCCGGACAACCTGTCTGGCTCTATGCCACTCCGCTGGCGAGTACGCAAGCCCTGTCTGGGCACGCTCTGCACATGCCAAACAGGTCGATGTAGCCCTAAATGCCTCTTGTCGAGTCATCACTGGTAATCTGAAACCCACACCTCTTTGTCATCTGTACACTTTGTCAGGCATAGCACCACCGTGTGTAAGGCGCAGCATCGCTTGCGCGGTGGAGAAATTTAAACAAACAAACGATGATAGACACCTGCTTTACGGACAAACACCACCATCCTTGCGTCTGAAAAGTCGAAACAGCTTTCTTAGGCAGCCCAATCTACATCCCAGAGAGGCCCCAAAAGCGCGACTGGCACTATGGAAAAGCAAGTACCCGCCCGCCCCTTCCGAACTTCCACCTGCAGACCAACTCCCACCAGGAAGCGATCTCCCCTGGGTGGTTTGGAAGTCCCTCAACAGACTCCGAGCTGGCGTGGGTAGATGAACAATGACCATTGCGATTGCGGCGTCACGCAATCGATGACTCACCTTATGACATGCCCCAACTGTCCTTCCATCTGCACAGTCGAAGATCTTAATAAGGCAAACGACAAAGGAGTCGCTGTGGCCACCTACTGGTCAAAGACTATATAAGAAAAAGTTTCAATTATAACCATTTTGACTCGAAAAGAAGAAGAAGAAGAAGTCGTTAAAGGAACCACGTCAGAGGCCGAGAGGCGGTTCCGAAGAACTCTGACACCAGGGTGTGCATGGTCTATTGAACATGACACCTACTATGTCAAACCTGTCACCTATGATGATGATGTCTTCTAAATGACTGAACAGATTAGGATGAGAATTATCGTTAGAATCGTGAACTGATTCTGACGTTACTTTGCGGAATTAAAGTTACATGTATGTACTTTGAGTTAAATTACTTTATGTTTGTTTGTTTGTAACTCTTTATTGCATATAACACATAAAAAAATCAATAAAAGGCAATTCATAAAACTAGATATAAATAGAAAATAATTGGTGGTTAGAAATAGCAAATAATTGGTGCTTCCGCTACCAATTATTTCATACAATCTATTGCTACAAAACAAAACCTCCGTGGTTTTATTTTAATGCATAATAACGTGTATTTGTATATGTAATTTAAATGGTAATAAAAAATAATGATAATACCAGCGCCCACCCTTTACTGTCAGCCCCTTCATGGCCACTATCAATAGTTGATGCACGCAACCCTTGCCGATATTGCTGCATCCGTTGAAGTTGAAGCAGCAGTAGCATCGGCCATCATCCTGCTCGCCGTGTTTCGCCTCTGCACGAGGCATCTTTAGGCATTGAAACTAGATGTTGGTCTAATGACAAATGTGAACACACACTAACATATTTCATACAGCTGAGAAGGGAAAAAAATTAGTTAACTTAGATTAATGATACGTATAAAATGCACAATAATTTAAAAAAGTTTTTATAATTCTGTTGTTGTCATAACAATTCTAATGGTTTATCTACAAGTTCCAACTGAAATAGTGCTTGTTGATAAACTCGCTACACATTGTGCCCATCAAACAGCCTTCCTCTCAATATACTGCCGAACTTGGTATCGCCCCGAGGTTCATCTTAGTTGTGCTGTACCCGAACTTGCTCTGGGAACTTAAACCGCTTGTTTAAACCAACAAGGTCAATGTGGATTTATGTTTACCAAAAATTGTCTTCTATGTCTATGAGTACCTGCTAATTAGATAAGGGTCACATACCGGCCCACTATATGTCTTTTTTGCATAACTGTAATTTTGAGACTCAAGCCAAAACTGAGCATAAGTAAGAATGGATACTATCTAATTTCAATTTGGCATTCTTCTGTATAGTTATATGACGCGTCAAATATACAACACACGTAAATTTTAGCTGACGTGATAACGTCCTAATCGATGAACGCCGGCTGCACTCATAATAAGGTATCACGTTCCGTGTACAAGTGAGAGCGCGGAACAAGTGATAGAGAGGCACGATCGAGCGATCGGCTTGTGACATATCTGTCTCTCTTCCATCGTTATTACGTAATATTGTCTACAGACAATATTTTTTTTTGTTATATTACCAAGATAAAGCTGTATATTGTATGCAATGGGACAACTACGGATTTTCGTTCATAAAAAAATCCTAGGATCTTTCTCTATCGTGCGAGTATTTACTATTGAACTTGATCTTTGGCAAGTAAACAATCTGGTTCCGGGACGATAGTTGATATGGATGGAAGAAAACATAAGTTTAAGTGTCTTAATAATGTCATCGTAATAATAGACATACCTTCATAATAATTATGCTTAGTATAGTAAATTTCGTGTCTACATACAATACTTCATTACAGCCCTCGTCCTTCTCTGTCAATGTTACGCTTTTTATTTCTTAGTGAACTTCTTATTAATGTATATAGGTATTATGGACCAATAAACAAAATTCCGTGCAGTTTGGAATATGCCGAATATGAGAGGGTAATGTGATAACAACTATGTATTGAAATAATCAGATTGTCCAGGCATTATCATCATAAGTTTTTGCCTTTTAGCCAAGAACCTAGAAAGCTTATGCGCTGAAAGTACCCAATGTCTTGTTACGCCGATAATATTAATGCCTTTTTGAGGATTTCTGCTCTGCTGCGGCTATGCTGGCCATCGACACTTGGTGCTCTGGAGATTAAGGAGGTACCAGTGTGTAAATTAAAGTAACAACCCAGGAACGATTGCTGCCTCCATGAGATTATATTGTTTAGAGCAGCAGCCGGTATTTCTAGAGCATTAGAGTCTATTTTCATTCCCACACCCCATGCTATGTACTGTGTTATCACATTGCCTGAAGACCACGAAAGTCATAAGATTAGTTACAATTATCTACTAAGAGTAATTACAATTATTTATTTATTTATTTATTTAAAAAACTTATCGAGCCTATAGAGCTACAGTAGGTGGACTTAATGCTAAAAGCATTCTTATAGCATTCTATTTACTTGGTAGTTTGTAAATGATTTCCGAGCATATGAAAAATATCTCCATTTATCACTTGGACCGTAAAATATATGTATACAACACTATCGTAAGCGATTCTAACAAAATATATTTTCTCCCAACCTCTTGTCCCTTGTAGCAAGAATATCCATGTCCCTCCATGTTTTATTACAACTCAAGTCCACAAAATATGTGTTTAATCGCAGTCGTGGGGTCGTTCTGGTGACAAGGGTAAGAAAGCGAACGTTTGCAAATATCAAATAATTCCAAATCACCTTTTCAAAAGTTTTTTCGTGGGGAATGAAAACAGGCAATGAACTGTGAACCAATTTCGCGCAATATCTGAGTTTTTGAGGAGACCGCAGGTGTCTTTTATAGAACGCTGTGTTCATTTAATACTTGCCAACACCTTTTTTATTTGACTTTGGCCCACGGGAAACTAAAAGGGATTAATTTATTCAGTTTACCATCGGTTGAGGTACAAATACTGACAGAAACAAGACTTTGGCTCATAATCTATAATCATTATCCGATAATACAACATTCTATGAGGCACTTCATCACATAAATTCACTCATATACCATATAGTGGCTTCTGTGACGCAGCGGTTAGAACACCAGTTTGCTACTCGAGAGATACTGAGTTTAGTTCTCGGTGCGGATAATAATTGTACTACGTAAGTACTAGTACTTATTCTATGCTTGTACTTCACTTTACCAGGTATTTGTCCGCGATTTTGAAGCTTCCAAAAGAGGATTGGCGTCAGATGGCTGCTAATACTGACTCGAATGCTGTTTTAATAGCGGACTCTGGGCTCCGATACACTAGAGCTGAGGTTGGTTTTTAATGCGCATCTTGAGAGGTTTTTATAATATGTACTGGTATGTTATAAAAACCTCTCAAGATGTGCATTGAAAACAAAAGGCCTTGATATAAAAGGCAGTATTTTTTTCTTTACGCGTTAACTGCACCGTAATTCTCATTTTTTAAATACTAAACTGTTTTAACAAAGTGACATACAATATTTAGGATGTTACTGCTGCTTTCATACTAAAAATAACTGTCAAAAATGGCTTATTATGGCTGCCGTCTAGATAAACATCATTGGATTACGTAAGTCAGGTTGAAAAATTGGACGCCAGTGACACCCTCAAAGAGGCTAGCTTCTCAAAAAAATGTAATTTGTCCGTCAGTTAGTTAGTCAAAAAATATTTGACAGGTATTTTTTCTTCCGTCAGTTAAACATATAATGATAAAGATATAGCCCGTTAAATTCAGTGTGATGTCACACCTAGCTGTGACGTCACGAACTACAAGTTATGACATTAGCGCGCTTTATTTTTAAAATGTATTGACAAAATGGACAAAAAAAAACAAATACACCTTGGAAACTAGCCTGTTGTATGTGAATAGTGGTACTAAGTTAATTTTAAATGACCCCCGCAACGTAAATCCCTCTATCTTGGAAACGGCTTTAGAAATAACATGTCTATCTATCGCTAGAAAATCTACTTTTGAATAAACTACATTCGAATCGGTTCACCTGTTTAAAAGCTACGAAGCCACAGCCCACACATAGTAGTCAGAGTTATAAGACTCCTCTTGTTGCTTTGGGGACTAAAGACGTTAAAGTTTAAAGTTGTAACGAGGTGTGATTGTACATTTTGTTATGGGCCTCTTACACATGTACGGAAAATCGACGATTCCCTGCACATTTATTTTTAAATTACGAAAGTCTTCAGAGTTGTCAGTGTTACGCAGCAATCCTGCATGATAACTGATTACAATTGGCAGGTGGTGGCACTAGATGGGCCCCTTAAACTAGCCGACGATTATTGCCGGCAAAAGGGGCAACAACAGTGCGAGCGACTCAGGGGTGTTGAGAGGTGTACGCCTCTAGAGCAACAGCTCTCACTCTGGCTTGCCTAAGTTGGCCGTCCAAAAAGAAGACCCTCTCTGGACGGCCAACTTAGGCAAGCCAGAGAGCCCGTGAGTCCTGCGAGCCTTCTTGGGTTTCCATCCCGACCGATAGAAACACTTAAGATTGACAAAAAAATATTTACTTTACATACTGCCGGTGGACCGGCGGGTACTTTATACAATCCCTGGGAATCGTATACATTACTAAGGTAAAGTATCTAACTGAAAATAATATTAATACTATTTCCTATATTACGTGCACGCTGCAGGTATTCTATGCATTGCCTAGGTATCGTATAGAATACCTGAATTATACAGATTGCCGGTAGCATATGTGCAAAGTTGAGGTACAAATACTGACATACAAGATTGTTTTCATAAAAAAAAGTCAACCGCGCAAACCAATAAAAATTCAACTGGCCTGTCAACAGTAATACAGTTTTAATTAATGTAACGCTGCGGCGGTCCGTTTGTTTTCCATGTATCGAATGACCATTATTTCCATCGGGGCGACCTTTACAATTTTTGCGAGCAAGTAATTCGGCTCGGAGCCATTCGTGGCATTTCACTGGCTTCCACTGGAATAAAACATTCAATCTCGGATATAAATTGCCTGGAAACATTTAGTTAGAGACGTAAAAGGCTTTCGCTTCAGTCTTTTACTTACCTACAACTGAAAATATGAATTGGATTTCTTGAAATCGCTTACAAAGCTTTATAATTAAGAAAACAAACAAGTTGTTCGTTTTAGCCTAAATTTGATAAGATTTACTGTGAATTTAAGCGTCATAATACTGGTGTACCGAGGTAGTAAATATCCTAAAATATTGGTATGAGCACCAGACTAACCAGGTCAAGTGGCTTGGACAGTATTTTGAGGAGTACAGGTTGGAGTGTGGGGTAAGACAGGGTGGCCTGACTTCTCCCTCACTCTTTATCCTGTACATAAATCAGCTAATTGTTGAGCTGAGCAACACGCGTGTCGGATGTTCAATTGATGGTCAGTGTGTAAACAGTAGATATAAGTTACGCTGATGACACTGTGTTGCTAAGTCCATCAATTGCTGCACTCAGAAGACTTATAACGGTGTGTGAGAACTTTGCAGAGTCACATGGTCTTCTTTTTAATGTTAAAAAGAGTGAGTTTATGGTGTTTCACGCGAAGGGTCGAAAAGTGGCACATATCCCGGCTGTAAAATTAAATGGGGAGACTCTTGCCAGAGTGTCGTCTTTCAAGTACCTTGGTCATATAGTTACTGAGGACCTGAAGGACGACTGTGATATTGAAAGGGAAAGGAGAGCGATGGCAGTCCGCTGCAATATGTTGGCCCGCAGATTTGCAAAGTGTAGTGCTGAAGTTAAAATAACACTGTTTAAAGGCTGCTGCCAAACAATGTACACATGCAATCTGTGGGTCAATTATACGCAGCGGGCTTACAACGCTCTCCGAGTACAGTATAATAATGCTTTCAGAGTAATGTTGGGGCTTCCGCGATTCTGCAGTGCATCGAACATGTTTGCGCAAGCGCAGGTCGATGGCTTTCACGCTGTAGTGCGCAAGCGAATCGCGTCACTGATGTGTCGATTGCGCGGGAGCACCAACATTATTCTGAGGATTATTAGCGATAAACCAGACTGTCCGATTGTTGGTCACTGGATACATACGCACATGCATGTCCCAGGATTTAACAATCGGCCAGGAAAGTATTTAAGGTGATAATTAATTAATAATATTTTTAAACTAACATAGGTTGTAGGTTATATTTTGTATTTTACTAACTCATTATGGACGCTATTAGTCTGAATTAAATGCATTTTAATTAAATATATTTTTTTTCTTGTTTCTTGGTTTTTTATGTTTTTCCATGAGCTAAAAAATAGTTCTGCCAGCTGCTTCGAATGGGCGTACAGTCAACTTTTTCTGACTCAGTATCTTTCTGTTAGTTTACTAACTTGCAAAACGTTAATTTTAAATCCTTTTACCCTATGCTCTGCCTCACTGGGGTAGGTCGGTGCCGATATAACCTGGCTAAATGGGGCTTTATCCAACAGGCGGAAGTGTAGTGCCAGTGTGGTCACGATGACCGACAATAATGCACCTCCTTTCGTGCCGTCTGTGCCCCACCAACTGCACCAAAGATTGTACACTGCTTCCGAGAGTGGTGTCAGAGCCGCCACATACTGGAGCCATCGACACGCAATCCCTTGAGCCATCGACACGAAAAGAAGAAGAAGAAGAGCCTATCCTTCGTAACAACATTTTGTACGTTGCATTTTATCTGCTAGCTGGATAAAAATATCCTGCATTTACTTAATTCCTTACATGAAACATTATTTCAAATATCTTTGTACTGTCCATGAATATCATTTTAAGTGTTGAATCCCAACTTCAGAGTAAACGTATTTGGAACTTATGAATGTCTCTTCCAGACGCACATAACCACTTAAAATGATCTCGGGGCTCGGTCACGTCCCGAAGTGCGGAGCGTTGTACCGCGCAACCGCCACTCCACAGTAAAAAGACCCGCCGTTCTGCATTTGAATAATATATATCAACTCTTTAATTCTTTATACTTTATTGAGGACGTGGAGCCACTTGATTGTATTAATGGCCCGCAGGGTCAAAAAGGTTCCTAATTTGATACTCTCGACAGCTTTTAGACTTAATGAAATGCTTTTTAGCCATCAATTCTAATATTTTAGAGATTTTTGAACCTGAACGCAAATCAATAAAATAAGTCATAAAAATCTACGGCAAATAAAAAAAAATAAATAAAGCGGAACAAGCGATCGGTCTAAGCGTTCGGCTAGTGATGCATCTATCTCCTGTCCACTGTTATCACGTTAAATTATCGTCCGTAAAACGACTTTACAGATAACGAATTTTTGATTTGACTTTCAATTTGAGTTGCCTATTTAAAATTTTTAAATTACGTTTGCGGATAGTAAAAAAACATAATACAATTTTTATTTCAATTGAATATTCGATATCGCGTCTACTATAACAGACAATAAAAAGAAGCCGAAGATGTGAAAGGGCATCATAAATAAAAGGCTTGAGTATAAAAGTATTCTTTATGAAGTGTCGCCGCAGTGGCCGCCCCCGGCCGCCCGCTGATACCTATTTGAAAGTCCTGTAATATTGGACTGCGCCGTCCAACTGTCGTACGATATCGATAGGTTTGTAGATAGCCTTAATCTATTCTGTTGCGGTGCGGGATGACGTGACTACTTTTCAACTGAGTTTTATTCGCCATTTTGCAAAATTTTGAAATTATTGTTTAAAGTTAGCTGTTCCGGATTTCCTGTAATAGTATACTAGAGTTTATGTCCATTTGTATCGCATTGAGTACTAAAAGATTTTACAGTTAGTATAATGAGAATCATAAGCACCTACATAACTTCCACATCAGTTCATTCATTTATTTCGAATGAATGAATGAATGAATCATCAGTATAGTTATTAAAAACGTTGGTAAGTTAGATGTCTATATTTCTGCCGCTAACTAGCTTTATTTTTACTATAGGCTGTATAGTCAGTAGTACTACTTAGTTAAAAAACGTTTTCTTTTCACATACTCGTGTACATATATGAGCTGGTACTTGCTTTTCCCCCATTCATCCGAGCGACTAGTATACCTTCATTCCCTTCCCAAATCCAACAAATTCCTATCCTTCCCCAGCTTCAAAATGCTTTCGCTGGGCAGCAGCATCGGAAGCACAAGGAGACAAATAAACTAAGCCAACCCGCCTGCCCGGCGTGGTGGCCATGGAGCGAAGAATCCTTGGGAGAGGCCCATGCCCAGCAGTGGACTTTTTGTGGCTGTAATGATGAGTACTGCAGATGTCTGTAAGAAGTGCCTATATATATTATCAGGAGCAGAAATATATTTCGGCTCAACAATATTAATAGATTACTTTTCGTATAGTGTTTTTCAGGTTAACTCGCAAAAAAGTTTCTAAAAATTGTACAGTATTATCACATCAGGTATTTTCCCCATGCGGAGCAGACAGAGCCCATGTATTTCAAGACCTAGAAATCAAAAATTAAGTAACTTTAAAAAAATACGTCGGATTATATCGACAGTCGCTCAAGTATAAAGAATGTGACAACACTACGACAGAATGGTCCCGACGCCCGACCAGAGGGTCGGAGTTTCGAGGGAGAGTCTAATAAAATATGTAGATTTGATGACTTGTCACATTTTTTGCTACAAATCTGAGATTCAAAGTTTTTTAGTCGCTCTACCCGCTTCTTCATTCCTTTTCATTAAGACCGCTGTAATGTGTGCGGACTCGAACATTTCTACAATTTAAATGCTTTTCAGTGATTTATTTTAGTGGAAATTTGAATAATGCCAGATATTTTTCTTCATGTTTTTATTCTGAAACTTAGTCTTTAAATAAAACAATAGTCGATAAAGGAGTTTATAATGCACTTAGTGATAAATTTTATTGTTATGTCCGGCTCTCACTCACTGAACGAAGCATACAAGCGGTAAATCTTCTACTTAAACGTCGATCTCTGAAAGTGTGGTACTTCCGGACGAGACGAACCATTCATGCCACTAGCAAAAATGAATTTTGTTTTATCTGTTGTATCTGGTATTAAGGTATCTTTATCCACAATTTACACAATAAAACTGTATCGATTGTATGCATTATTATATTTTGTATGCCTGACGGCCGGTGCAGCATTGCGCACTTTGACACTAAGTACCTGATATAATTGTATCTTACCAATGTCTGACAAAAATAAATGAATTATGAAAAAAATATGAATAAAGTATCACACACAAATCACAAACATTTTCGATGTAATTCCTAACCTAACCTAACTTAAAGGCTGATACTGATATCAGCGTTTAACCAGATAGCCCAAACCAATTTCTGTCTTATTCACTGACAGAGACAAGGCTCTACAAACGAGTTTGTATGTCCTGCTCTATCATATCATGCAATAGTAACAGTTGCATATATAGTAACATATAATAGTGATGGATTCTAAGGCTTGCAAGCCACAGCCGCTTGGCTGCCTAGCGTTATTACATCACAGACCTACAATTCCAGTTTTCGAATTGTGCTGGAATTTGTTAACATTTCGATGGATAGGATTTAATGTAACTCAGTTACTTTATTGCACGGTTTGCTTTAGTTCTATTATTACTACCTACCCGCCCCGGCTTCGCATGGATGAAATATATTTATAGTACATGTATTTACTAATATGGGGTAATAAATACACATATAAACCTTTCTCTTGAATCACTCTATCTATTGCTGCGTTTTCATTATATACTATGTAATTAATATATAAAAGAAAAAAAAATATATAATAGATTAATATCTTTCATATATTATTTGCCATGTTTATTTTATTTGTTTGGATCAAACCTTGTAACAGAGTTTAGTTCCTAATAGTTTCCTCAATCGATTTAGGTGTCATTTTTCGACATGTCGACGCCACACCCCCGTCCTCGGTCTTCAGCTTTGTTAATTGACTTTGCCTAATAGACTCTACTCTTGCGCACATTTTGGAGCCCTTATTCTGCGCTATCATCTCCTTCGCTCAGTATTAGAAGAGAGAATGTCGCGTCGCAAGGATTTTTGGATTTGTCTTTTGAGCTGCCAATGCACGTTTGCATCTGTAGCGAGATCTTTTGAGGTTTGTTTTTGGGTGGAACCTAAAAAACATTGATCCCATCGCTTGGACAGTTTCTACAAACCCTTTGTTTGACTCTTCGACTGTACCGCAATCCTTCAGGCAATCAAAGCGATTTGAGAGTTCCAGTTGGAAATTGTCGACATTTCGGATTTTGGCCGATGATGGTCGGAGCTTAGACTTCATCATGCAAGTCCTCTCTCGTCTGAGATTGACGTGATGATATTCACGATGCCTCCAATGATTCGGTGATTACGACCGATTTTAATCCTATTGATCACAGAGACATCGATAAATATCTCTCTCCTCGTCGACATGATGAAGTCTATCTTAGACAGTAATATAATAAACATACATACATACTATCACGTTTTCCCTTGCGGGGTAGACAGACTCTAGATCTTATGACTATAAGGCTACGTTGAACACCTTCCACGCTAGTCTGAAATAAAAACTTAAAATGTAGGTACCAGCTGCTCCTCTTCCCGCGCAGATCATAAAAGCCGTTCGAGGGAATGAGCGTATGTCTGAGGAATCATGTTCTGATTTTGATTTAATTGATATTGACAGCAACATGCTTAACGTGGTATTTAGGTCTTATAATATATGATTCCTGAAAACCATTATATCCTATTTAGAACAGCCTGAATTCGGCAATTTCAAGGGCAGCATTCAGTACATATGACTCCAATAATAGTGGCACAAGTAAATATTGAATTGACTTTGTTTCCAAACAAAAAGCAAATAGCAGCTGATTACTATATGAGCACATAATCGGCTCATAAGCAACCGATTGTCTGTGCCCTTGACGTCCACTAGAGCAAACAGCAAACTAATCGCTGATAGAGTACGTTTGGTTGCGAACTGTTCTACTATTGATTTTTGCGGATCTACCGAGTAATAGTATAGACAGGGTTGTGATAACCTTAGCGAGAATACGAGAAAGAAAATAGTATTATCAGCTTTACACTCATTGGCTAATTCCCAAGTAAATGTTAATTTCTACTGGTTACTTCAGAAACCATATATTTTTCACAAATTCATTTGCGCGCGATGAATGAAGCCTCGGACCGCGTCCGTTAAAACTAATCGTTTAGTTATGTACAGTCGGGGGTAGATAAATGTGACCTCCTACAATTTTAAATCTGTTGTAAGAGGGGTCAGTTTTATCTGCCCCCGACTGTACATTGTTGACAACCATTCCAATGTTGATTTTTGTGAATCTACTAGTTAACGGTTTGGACAGGGCCGCAATGCTGCACTGCTTTCGAATAATTTTCAAGTTATTTGGGCATCAAAATCGGTTCAGTAGTTTATGATATTTTTAAATAAAACTTTTTGAGGTCACGTTAGCGGCGAACTATTTAACATCAATCATTAATTTATCATTTATTTTAACATTTTGTTAAAATAAATAATGAGTGAAGATAATTAATGAAGTAAGAGTAGTTCGCCGCTAACGTGACCTTACAAACTTTTATTTAAAAATATTATAAACTACTGAATCGATTTTGATCCCAAATAACTTGAAAATTGTATAAACAATACGTTTCGAATACTGCGCTGATTCTAGAGTTATCGCGAACAAACATAGTCACAAGCATATGTGTTTTCACCTGCTTCAACTTGATACTATGCTCGCTAGGTCGATAACAATATTGTCGTCTCTACATCTATTGGCGAAAATCATCAAAAAGACATGCAATAATTGCTAACCTGTTTACAGAAGCCATACATTGATATCCCTTATAAAGCAGCTTGAATTCGTTAACGCGCGATGATCTATTTTCGCCTCGGACAGCGTCCATTAGAGCCAAACTAATCGTTGATGGAATATGTACGCGATTGACAGCCATTCCAGTGTTGATTTATTTAGAAACCTCCGGTACTTCCCCACCATATGATCTTAACTCAGTTACTACCTTTTATGAGCTAGACAGGATTGCAATTTCCTAATGCATGGTTATTTAGTCCGCAAGAAAATGCTAAAGCCTCGTTTACAGAGAGCCGGCGCGTCACGCGGCGCGTCGTGCGGTGCGTGTTCTCAAAACGTCAAACGTATGACATATATTTTTTGCAATTTTTCAATATGTTTATTTTATCTCATATTGCACATTACACCAGCTCTTACAATATTAGATACAAACATTCGCATTCAAGTGAGCCCGTACCTGAGCGATGCTCAACATGGATTCCGATCGGGTCGCAGCACAGATTTTAACTTGTTTTCGTTTACGGGATATGTAGTAAATGAGCTGGATGCAAAACCAGGAGCATAAGTAAATGCGGCATACTTCGATTATACAAAAGCGTTTGATCGGGTGGATAACGATGAGCTTATAACGCGGCTGGCGGAAATAGGTTCCACTCCAAAGTTGTTGGAGTTTTTTGCAAGTTACTTGAGCAGGAGGCAGTATGTCGAGTATGGCAATATGATCAGTATTTGACATTAAAAGGTGTGAGTCAGGGCAGTAACTTGGGCACGCTGCTTTTCATAATAATGGTGAACGACCTACCGGAGATGGTAAAGGACGCTCGGATTTTGTTATTTGCAGTCGGCCTAAAATTGTACAACTACCGGAGGATATAAGTAGAATAGTAGAATAGGGCCTAAGAAACAAATTGCAATTCAATACAAAATAGTGCAATGTTCTGTTATATACCAAAGCAAAGCAGCCCATGGTATATAAATACGTCATAGCTGAAAAAAAAAACAGAAAACATACCACGAGTAATAAAGGTTAAGGATTTGGGAGCTGTGATGACAAAAGACCTCTCATTTCGTGATCACGTAGTGAAAATAAGTAAAAAAGCCTTCAAATATCTCGGATTTGTGCTACGTGAGACAAAAGATTTTAGAGGAACGGCAGCAGTGAGAACATTATACGATGCACTAGAAAGGAGTAGACTGCAGACGAGTTCAGTAATATGGAATCCATAAGAAAATAAGTACATACTTAATGATGGTGGAGAAAATCCAGAACACGACAGTTCGGAATTTATCCCTTTTACGCGCTTATATTTTACGTTGGAGCTGAGAATGAACCTGGCGTTAGCAAGATATTTGTAAGTGATCAGGGGAAAACTTACAAATACAGCAGTGTGGCAAGCCATAAATTTGGTGATCCCCAACCTAAGGCTCTGGCAAGAACCGAGAACCATAGTGCTAGCGGTCCGCACTGCTCGGACAAACCTGATGGAAATGGCACCAATGACGCGGACAATAAAATTTCGCGAGACATAGATTCCATTGCACGCTGGCGGAATTAGAAAGAGCAACTGTGATATATTTATCGGATAACTAAATTTTAATTTAGGATAGGTCGAGCAATAGGCGAAGGTAATTATTTTAAATTTAGAAAATGTATGTAGTATATGAATTAGATTATTTAATTTCGATGATATATTAAATGCACGTATTGTAAGGCTGTAAAATAATATTATGTATTGGTGTCAAAACTGTTAATAACGGGTGGCGCAAAAGTACTGGCACTAAAGAAAATACTTTTATTTTTTTTATATGACATTTTCTGTCATTCTGTTTTTGAAAATTGTGTAGTGAACAAATGTAAAATACACTGAAAATAAACATGGACCGTTTTACTCCCCAAGAACGTGGAATAATTGTGTGAGGGACGCTTTTCCAGGCCGAGTTATCTCTCGTTTTGGCGATTTGCCTTGGCCTGCAAGATCACCCGATCTGACCAGTCCAGACTTCTTTCTTTGGGGTTTTTTGAAATCTCGGGTGTATGTGAACAAGCCACAGACTCTCGCAGCTCTAAAAGAAAACATTCGTCAAGAAATAACGAACATATCGCAGGAAGTGTTACGGCAAGTTATGCAAAATGTCATAAATAGGGCTCAAATGTGTATCAACTCTGGAGGTCACCATTGAAAAGACATCATCTTTAAATCCTAATGGTACGAAATTTAATGGCACAAATATACATTTAAAAAAACCTAAATCTAGTTTTCTAATTTAGAAAAAATGTTATAGCTGAACCAAATAGGGTCTTTACTTTTGCGCCACCCAGTATAATATGATATAATGATAAATAAATATTGTTACTGCACTGTTATGTAAATGTACAATTATGAACCCTGTCGGGCATAGCTAAAACAAATTTGAAACGGCTAGCAGGTTTTTTTATATACATACATTCATACATATTATCACGTCTGTATCCCTTTCGGGATAGACAGAGCCTAAGGCCATAAGAATCAAAGACCACGTTTAGCGTGTTGGTGTGCGTATAGATTTAAAAGGGGACTAAAAAGTGATGGGTTGCTAGCCGCATCGCTCATTACCATGATTCCTTAGATTTTCGCCTATTCCCTCGGCCGGCTTTTACGGTCTGCGTGGGAAGAGTAGCAGCTGGTATATTCTATGTTTTTTCTTTTCTCGTTAAGTCAATTATAAAAATATAGAAGCTAATATATCATTGATGCGTTTTAAAAGTGCTGCGTAAGACTACTACTTATTTAAATTAAATCACTAAATACGGTTTTTTACATTACTAATGCTGATTTTATCAATGCGAAAGTGAGTTTGTTTATTTGTCACGCTTTCACGCCGTAACTACTGAACCGATCATCATGAAATTTTGCAGACAAGTTCTCTGGAGTACGGAGAAGGACATAGGTTATCTTTTATTCCCGAGGAATCGAAGCTATTTACATTATACCTACTGTTTCCCAAACTTAACAGTTTTCGTGTTCGCAGGCTTCAAGCTCGTATTCTTCGTGTTTTTTGCTTGTTAAAACGAAACTAATCATTGATAGAGTACGAACCTGGTCGCAAAAATTCAACTATTGATTACTCGTGCTTGCAAATCAATCCTTAGGTTCATTCCTACTGAGTTATGCAACTACATTTTACTCTCTATGGACTCGCATCGCATTAGCCCGCTCAATGTGGAAAGCCTTAGCGAAAAGCCGTGCTTAAAAGCGATGCAAACTCTTTCGGTAGTCGTGTGTTAACAGCTATTCAATAAATACTTTTTATTATTTAAATAACCCAATGCACCTAAGAAGGTGAATGACAGCGGCAATGTATGAAAAACAAAGACAAATTTTAGAAACCATGGAAACCATACCAAGTTTCAGCTCTTTAATTCTATGACTTGTCTTGTCCATGGAGAGTGAAATGCCATTGGCGTTACGAATAGGCAGGGTGACGAAACTTAATAACTATCTAGGTGAAATTCATAAATAAAAATACTACAACATTACAACTGTTAAATGCTCAAACAACTGACATATTTTTGTCGACATTGTCAAAAAGTAGTAGCCTATAGGGAAGGCCATCTTCCGATAACTGGTGGAACTGTTGTTTTAGGATTCGATAATGTCATCTCGCATAAATTTATTACGGCTTTTAACCCACTGGTAAAAATACTTAAGATGCTAAGTAAACTACGAATAAAATCCATAGCAGAAACAAATGTAATTGTTCAATATATATTTTATGAACTTAAACATTAAAAAGATCCTTGATATTGGTAAAACTATTAGAGTAACTTGGGTTGGTTTACCCGCGATGATCAGGGTCACTAGAACAAAACTAATCGTTGATAGAGTGCGTTTGGTTGCCAACCATTCAACTATTGATTTGTTGTGGCCTAAGCCGTCGTTATTCAGAATTACACGTTATTAAATAAACGTAATCTAAACGGCTTTGTTGTGTAGAAAGTGCTCCACAAAACCTTTTGAGATGCTAGTCTGATATAATTCTTAATTTTCTATTATTATTAACTGATTCGTCGCGTCGATTGCTGAATTAGATATGCCAATTAAATTATTCCTGAACAATAATCCGCAATGAACAGTACGTATGCTTTGCAAGAAATCCGAAAAAGGAAAATAGATATACTACCTCGTTTGTACAATCAGAATCTAAAACATTAATTCTTTTATTCATACGAATTTATAACAGCACAATTTTATGTCATGTATTAAATAACGTTTATTAATTAATCCAAATACATATCACAACATTGTTTTTAGGAGGGGAATTTTTAAATGTGTATATCCTACCCAAAATGGTTGAAAAGATACAGCTTGGTAGCAAGTAGAAACAGTCAGTGGCGGCTTAGTAATAGAGTCCTGTCATTATCAGCAACTTTGGTGTTATTTCGAATCTTTTACTTAGAAAATGCAAAATGCAGTGACGCCAATTTCATATTTCTATCCTCCATCAAATCATTAAAGCAATATAGGCCACCGACGAATCGGACGAAAAAAGTAGAGACTAAAAAGACTAGTAATAAAACGTCAACCTGAATCTACTTTGGGCTCACCGACAAAGAATGGACAGAGGTCCATTATGGAAATGAGTTAGAGTGCCGTTGCCATTTATTTAAAGAGTTCCACTATTTTTAAAGTAATAAACGTTTAAAAATGCCTACCGATACGTAGAATATTCTGAGACTCATTGCTTTGTTAAGTTATGCAAAAACTCGCAAATGACAAAAGGTAGGTGGTACAATGAAAGTAAACTATATTAAAACAAATGGTCTTTAATATATTTTAAATTGTAACTAGTATATACTTATATCTCTTAAATTTACTAATAGAAAAATTATTTAGAATGACATGATCTTTGATTAAGGACTCGAGCAGTTAGGTGAAATAAGTAGTTACTGTAAAAATCTGGTAAAGTGTTAACCTGAATCCACTTTATAAACCCTGTAGAAAAAATGCTTGGTTATGCAAAGATAATAAGTATAAGTCAAAGAAGATAAACTGTATGTAAAAAATAAGAAAAGAGTAAAGACATTTACTTGACCTTTCATCAGGAAAACGACCAGCGAAAAGGAAAAGTAGTGACTGTAAAAGTCTAGTAAAATGTCAACCTGAATCCACTTTGGGCTCACCAACAAAGAATCGTCCGAGGTCCATTATGGAAATGAGAGTGAGTGCCGTTTGTCTTAAAGTCGTAGCTCAATTTGCAAGGCGAGAGATAAACGCTGTTAAACTGTCGAAGTTCGTGACAAAGCCTGAATAATGCAGATTACACCGAGAAAAATACGTCCGCAGTCAAATCTGCATATTTTATTGGCCCTTTTCAAGTCACTGTCATGGAGTGCGCTGATATAGTCTTTTGAAGAATGTTTTGAAAATCCAGAGTTGAGATGAATGTGTTTGTTTGTCCGTTTTACAGTTGAACGAAGCAATCACTTCATTATTGTATGTTTATACGTACTACAATCAGTGGAAACTATTTGTATTTAAGGCATAACTAAAATTGGAACAAAATATTCACTTCCTTACTATCTGTAGCTGGCCTTACCTACTCTTGCTGATACGTTCTCAGAACAGACTGTTATCATCGCTATAGCATTGTAGTTAAGTCTCTCTTCTGTCCATTAATACTAATAGAACACGATGTTTGGCCGTAACTTTGCAACGTGATAATTCTGATAGTTAGTCTTTTAGTGTTGGTAAGTAAGGTAGCGAAGCGTGATACTGTCTTCAAGAAGCATTAGCAGACGCAATAATGTTCTAGCCAAAAAAAAGAAACCACCCGACGGTGGTACCGACCGTCAGGGCTACACTAGATTAAATTTAACTTGTATTATAAAATATTGTAAGTCTCATTAAAGCGAACTATATTCTTAGCCGTGTGGTATCCGGCAGAGTAGAATAGGACCACTCCAAGTTTTCCCGTGGAAGTCGTAGAAGGCGACTTAGGAAATACAAGCTAAACAAAGCTTATAAACATCTGAGAGACCTCTCCAACCCGTCTGGCCAGCGTGGAGAGTGTAGACTAAGTTCTCTGGCTCCTCTGGCCAAGTATGGCCCAAGTAGTACAGAGAGGGTCGTGCTCCTGTAGTGGAGACTAAAAAGGACCTGACGATGATGATATTCTTTTGAGCTATAAAGATCTTTTAAAGTCAAACATTTTTGTATATTCATTTCCCATCTTATGCAAGACATTGAAAACACAATGATTATAAGGTCCCTTTATGAAAATAATATGCTAATTCTATTAAAAACCGGGTAATATGTTTACATAATACCCCGTTTACTATTTTTACAGCGAAAATGAGTAAACCAAACTAAAGACATTAAAAGGGTCGGCCGTAAGCACAGGTGTGTAAAATCAAATACAGAGACACCTAAATGACTATTGGGTCGAAACCCATTTACTTAATCCACGGTACATTTATAGTTATATACTATTTGGTCCGTTAACGCACTTAATGGACCATGGTCTACTCTTTTAAAGTAAATATTTTACAGAGATAATTTCAAGAATTTTGTTTACTTAAATCTATTATTATTAATTTGGAGCCATGAACGATTTGCACGACTAATGGCAAAATATGTCCAAAAGCTATCGTCCAAAAATAAAAATGTATAATTATAAAATCGATCAATAAACACGACTTAAAAAAATTGACAGTTGTTGTTATTCGTGTGTGTAAGTGGCCAACACCGGTGACAGATTTTTCAAGCTGCCTATCATCATCTGACGTAGCTTAACGACTTTCATCAATGATGACAGCCAGGACCAAAAGCCTAACGTGCCTTCCGAAGCACGGAGGAGCTCGAGATATTTTTATGCCACTAGCGGTCACCCATCCCACAAGGTACCGCGTCCGGGGTTACTTAAGATACGTACGGTCCAGCTCCTCGAATAATGAACAGTAAGTGCAAGTAATTTTTACTGTTTTTATTTATAACGAAGAAATTAAATTCATTGTCAATTAGGTATAAGTTTGTTTTTATGACAGAACTAGTTTATTAGAATTACTTATCTTTTAATATTTGAAAGTGGTTTACAAACTGTTTTTGGTTGTGTGTTTGTATGTTTGTTTGTAATGGATAAACTCAAAAGCAGCTTAACCAATTTTAAACTATAATCTGGTTTGTGAGAATAGAAAAAAAAGACAAAGAATAAACCAGCTGCTTCGCGTGCTTCGTAGTCCGGAGAAGCCGCAGAGGCAACCTGCGAAAATCTAAGGAATTATTGTTATGATCCCAGGCGATGTGACTTACGACCAATTACTACTTTGATTCCATATTACTACTATGCCCTACACGTTAAACGTGGCCTTCAGGTCTTATGGCCTTGGTTCTGCCTACCCCGTAAGTAAAAAAACCGGTCAAGTGCGAGTCGGACTCGCGCATGAAGGGTTTCGTACATTATACATGAAATTATTAAAAATATTTTTATTATATGATGTAACTCAAAATAAATGCTTTTCGCAAGATTTCCTTTATCTGTACTACAAGAGGTTGCTTGTACCAAATAGCAAGATTCCGAGTTGCTGGGAAGTACCCTGTAGGTTTTGATTCCCTTGCGAATATTGAACTGCATTTTTTGATTGCGTTGGATTAGAAGACTAGACTTGAGTATTTGATATGAATTTCAGTTTAATACCTCCACGCGTTCCTGAAAAAAAGGGTCTTGACAGACCGACAGACAGACATACGGACAACCAAGTGTGTACTATAAGGGTTCCGTTTTTTTCTTTTGAGGTACGAAACCCTAAAAAGATATGACAATATGTATGTATGTTACATACAAGTAGTATCAAGTGGTATTAATGCAACATTCCTGCTATAGCTTCAAAGTTAAATCGTTACACACAAGATCAAGTCAATGGCATCCAATCTAACTCGCAACAGACTCCCACAATCGAGACGCTGGATTATGTCTCAACGGGTTAACTGTTTAACTACTACCGAGAGATTCAATTTCTGAACTCCAAGTACGTATTACCGAGACAGGGTCAGGAATACGAAACAAAGGTGAACTCGAGCGTGCCTGCACTAAATATGCGGAGCCCAAGATGCGCACCATAGCTATACTACAAGTGTACAAGGATATAAAGATCTGTGAGATCGGATTAGGCCACCTACAGCAAGTTTGTAGGTATTTTGTAATTGAATTACTATGTATGGTTCTTGCTTTAAAAGGTTCAACATTTTTAGGGTTCCATACCCAAAGGGTAAAAACGGGGCCCTATTAATATTGCTCCGATGTCCGTCCGTCCGTCTGTCTGTCTGTCTGTCCGTCTGTCACCAGGCTGTATCTTATGAACCGTGATAGTTAGACAATTGAAATTTTCACAGATGATGTATTTCTATTGCGGCTATAACAACAAATAAAATAGAATAAAATAAATATTTAAGGGGGCTCCCATACAACAAACGTGATTTTTTGCTTGTTTTTGCTCGATATTGAAAACGGCAACAGGTAGACGCTTGAAATATTCACAGAACATTTAGTTATATTTTCACTTCAAATGTAAATAAAAATAATTTTAATAATAAAGGGCGGCTCCCATACAACAGACATGATTTTTTTACCGTTTTTATAGATAACGGTACGGAACGCGTCGCGCGCGAGTCAGACTTGCACTTAGCCGGTTTTTTTAGGCATATTTTGTGTTACGTTTTTACCTGTAAGATTTGTTTATTAAGTACTTAGTTCTGATACAAGCAATATACGTATTTACTACAACTGCTGCTTTTAAGTTAGATTTGTTACACACATGACCACAGTCAATGGTTTCCAATTTAATTCGTAACACACTCACACAATCGAGGTGATCGAGACACTGGATTAATTTCGCAACGGGCTTACTATGCAACTACTATGAAAAGATTCAATTCCTGAACTCAAAGTACGTATTACTGAGGCAGGGTCGGGAATACCACAAAGGTGAGATGAGCGTATCATCATCATCATCAGGTCTTATTAGTCTCCACTACAGGAGCACGACCCTCTCTGTACTACTAGAGCATTACTTGGCCAGAGCAGCCAGAGGAATTGGCCTACACTCTTCACGCTGGCCAGACGGGTTGGAGAGGTCTCTCAGATGTTTATAAGCTTTGTTTAGCTTGTATTTCCTAAGTCGCCTTCTACGACATCCACGGGAAGACTTGGAGTGGTCCTATTCTACTCTGCCGGGTACCACACGGCAGATAAGCGTATACCCCGTACTAAATATGCGGAGCCATAACTATAAGTGCAAATTCATAAGGAACTGTAGATCTAAGGGAACGAGAACGGATTACGCGGTATGTAGGATGTTCAATTGTATTTTGTAACGTATAATGGCAAAAAAGTTTCGATAAGAAAATTTCCTATAGGCGTTAAAAGAAAAAAAAATGTATTGTTTGCCTATTTGTAAAGAAACAAAAATCTTTCAACTTCTAGCTTTTTTCAGCACATTATTACCGGATCTCATATTTTGTTTGATGTTTGATTCTGATAAAAATATCTAAGTCTTTTGCTTTCCTTACGTTTTAATGAATCTAATTCAATTCAAGTCAAAAAGTTTATTTAATATAGGTGTCCTTAAACACATATTAATTATAATATTTGATAACTTAATAATTGTTGACGTCAATAATTTACTTATAATAATTATTCCAAACTGCACAGCGTATTTTTATCAAAAGACGTCAACTGTAGTAGAAGTAACTGTGAATGTAAAAGGATTTATATCTACAAAATAATATTGAAAAATTAAAATAAACGGTTTCACACACGTAATTCACTAGTTGATTGACAAATGTTGGGCTATTCAGGAGGCTATTTTCAGCGCAAGTGTCAGTAAGGTTGCGACGCGACGCGTCCGTCGAGACGGTATACTCGAAGTTCCTGCCGCGTTTAACTGACCACAACTTTACAAGTAGAAATTGTGAAAGTGAACAGTTAACCTATGGTAGATAATTATGTTTTTTCGAATAAATGATAAGAATTAGTGGTGACTAGGCTGCTATTTGTACACCTCTAGGCTTCATCGGCTGTGCGTACGAGTCAATAATATATATTTTTCATAGCAGTTCTTATTTGAAAATTTGAAAACAAACAACGTTATAAAACGTCTGCCAATGTAATGTTAGTGTTTGCTCGATTGACTTTTAGCCTGTCCGTTTTGATGAAGGTTGAGCCAGAATTAGCCCTAATTTGGCGCGTTACGTATACCATGCGATTACGATAAATTTAACTTGGTTAATTAATTCCATTTACATTACACCATTTTCTTTGAATTTAATGGCTGCTTCGGCGACTGTATTCATTTAAGATGGTCTTTTGTTTTTATTTTTGTTCTAAATTCGAATATTGAAATTTCAGTTGATTTGTTTTCGTTGATTATGCTGCCAAATCTGTTACTATTTTGTAAATTCTGAATCTAATTTAAATAAATATGATATATGGGATGTAAATCGTTTTAGAACTGGTATTTTGTAGAACTTAATTTACATAGAGGTATTGTATTTTATTATTGTGTGTGGAGTTCGTGTGTGTAAGTGGCGAATTTTAAAGTTATTTATTAAAAAACATTCTCAACAACTTTATTTTCATCTAATCTTATCTTTATAGGGGCCGATTGAGAATCGGAAGAACGTCTAACCTTCGGGTAATTTTGTACCTACCCCCATGCCTTACTCACCCGCACGGTGATCTCCAAAGAAGAACTGCATGAGCTTCAGAATATTGCCCAGTGCGTAGTGCCTGTGCCTGAGCTCAAATTCAGCCGATCCGAAGAAGTCCAAACGCTTACCAGTCAACGAGTCTCAAAGACACAATATCTGTTTCATTTTCTTCTCTGACTCCTCACATGCGTTTATATAGTGGAGTTTCAACAATTTTCAGTTTAAAGTGGCGACTGTTATTTGCAAAATTTCTAGTCAGGGCTCCCACAAGAATAACTGTCTGTTTTCTGCTGTATTTACAGATCTTTTCAGCCACCTCCGCTGTTTATGCCAAGTGTTTCCTTAGATTGTATGTGTCCACTCAGATTCATTTTGACAGTTACAACATATGTTAACAAGTTACACATAAAAATACTTGAGATTTAAAATGTCAGCAGATATGATATTCAAAAATGCTTATTAATACACTAAGTCTGTAATTCAACTTGTGACGTAAGGCCTTATCTATACATATAATAAAACAGTAAAAATATTTTGTCTGTACATTTAGAATTTTTGACTGAAATGGAAAGAGGGACACTTAAAACGAATAATAGAAAGCAAAAAAAATTTTTTCGAATTTCTTGTCTGTCTGTCTGTCGGTCTGTCTGTCTGTCTGTCTGTATGTATGATCACGATTATCTTCGAAAATACTGAACCGATTTACTTCAAACTTTCACCAATTGCTTTGTTTTAACTCAGCAAAACATTTAAAGTTTGTTTCATCAAAATCGGTTTATTAAAAAAAAAGTTATCGTCATTTGAATGAACTCAAGGCATGAGTTTGCCTGCAAACAAATAGCAAAAAAAAATTAAATAATAAGTGACATAAGAAAATTAAAATCCAAAGTCAATTCATCATCATTATACGACAGCATTAAAACCTATCCATACTATCCATAGAAATTCAATATTAAGGTGTTTCATTAAACTAATGTATTCCGGGTAATTCTACTGTTCCTGAGACATCGACACTTACGCGGGCGGAGCCGCGGGCTAAAGGCATACCTGACTTATATATTAACGCACAGCCGAAACTACTGTGCCCAGAAACTTGAAATTTCGCACAGGGATTCTTTTTATGGTGTAAATGAGCATTAAGAAATTATTTTTAGAAAATCAAAGGGGTGAAGTTTGTATGGACATTTTCTCATTTTTGGACTTTCTGGATTACAATTAAAAAGATGTAAAGATGTATGTAGGTAAAACCGACGAAATTTTCGCCTGAAGGGGTAAAATAGCGAAGTTAAGTTAGTATGGATTTTTTTTCATTTCTAGACTTAGAAGTATGAAAATAAGTATATATGTTTTAGATTACAATAAAAAAAGATCTGTGTAGGTTAAATGTACAAAATTCCCCCATTAAGGCATAAAAGGGGGGGGGGGGGGTTGTATGGAATTTTTCTCATTTTTGGACATAGAAGTATAAAGATAAGTATATATATATTAACATTACAATTAAAAAGAGCTGTGTAGTTAAAATGGACGAAATTTCCCCTTGGAGGGGTAAAATAGGTGGGGTAAAGTTTGTATGGATTTTTTTTATTTACTTACAAATATGACAATAAGAAGTTCTCCATTACAATAAAAAAATATCTGTGTAGGTGATATGGGCAAAATCCCCTCCTTAAGGGTTAAAAATATATGCAGGTGAAATGTATTAAATTCCCCCTTAAGGGGAAAAAGCAGAGGGGGAGGGGTTTGTATGGAATTTTTATCATTTCTACTGTTCCGACTGACATTAACGCGGGTGGAGCCGCGGGCAACAGCTAGTGTCCAATAAGAACTTGTTAGATTATTTACCAATCTTTGAATCATAATTCGAGATCTGCTTGATCCCAGTTATTTGGATAAATAAATTAGATACAAATCATCTTTTCTAAGTTGGTTCTTCTTAGAACCAACTTGGCATTTCTATGCATGTAAGAGTTTAGTATAAATACTCCACAGGCAAAAGTTCCGTACCACTATGAAATGTATTTAATTATGAACATCTTATTACGTTTTATGAACAATGTGATATTCACCGTCGAAGCCGCAACAGAAAACTTTTGTTTTGAACGCACCGAGGGGTAGGGATATCTTAAATTTCGTTCATAACGTTCTTCGAGTCTTATTCGTTTGTATAGAAATAATTTGCGTGAAGAATTCTTTTGAAATGATTTGTTTTGCGGTTTCGTTTCGTGCGCTTTCTGTACACACGTTCTCATAGAGGTAGTATCTTTAGAAATACTAGTATTATGTAACTTAACAGTACATTATGACAGAAGTGTTCTACATAAATAATTTTATCAAAGCATGTTTGTTCTCACGTAGGGCGAGTGCAGTGTGACTCGAGACAATAATTATCAAAGCACACGAGTGATATTCATAGTTTTTCAACACACCTGTACGAATAATAATAGAAAAACAAACAGATTACCTTGTTATGTATGAAGATCTTTAATACGCATTAGTATTAAGTACCCTCTTTTTGTCATTGTTTTTGTTTTGCTATATCCTTTTATCTTAGTTATTTTCATAATTTATCCATCTTTTATAAAGAATTATTTAGTTGTTAGGTAGGTAAGCATTTAGATCAAACATTTCGATTTTATTTTCCCGGTGGTTACTTTTTTTTATCTGAATGGCACTGAAAATAGTAACATACAGCCTCATTTCGAGCTAAATAAATATACCGCAATATAAATTAGTTGTATTAAAAAAATGCAATTTTAATAACTAAAATTGTGAATCATGAGTGTCGTTTTACAGTTTTGTGCAACTGGAAACTGGGTCTGGGGATCTAACTAGAGCTGTAAATGACAAACAAAACATGCCCAGATCAGAGAAATTAACATATTTTCCTTAAAAATAAATAAACATGTATGTAGATATATTTATTTAAGAAATAAAAGTAAATTTTCATATATAAAACTGCGGCAATATTTTCTACTGAGGTATATAGTCTTATTTATTTATGTTGCTCCAGTGTAATCATAAAAAATCATGTCTTTATTCCATAGCTTCGCTATAGATACGTAGAAGCAGATGCTACCTCTATGTTTTTCTTTATCTCAGAAATCTTTTCTCAAAGGACGAGTCTGGAATGCTCAAGGGCATTCATTCATCTGATTATTTTTCTTGCTGAGGAGACAGCGGGGCTTATCATTAAGAAATAAAAGAGTGGCCAAAATATGATTTGCATAAACTTTTTATGTTTAAGCGAAATTCCGCTGTTTATTTGATTGCAAAAAGAGGAAAAAGATTTTTTATACATATAATAAGAATAAATCGCACACATTGCCTGGCCCACACACTAAGTTGTAAACTTATGTAGTGAGATACTAACTCAACGATACCATATTTTATACTAGATACAAAAATAAACATCCAAGACTCAAGCAAATCTGATAAACTGAGCAACAGAGGTCGTCAAGAGTAATTGCTTATTATAATAAACTCGTACACTCATAATTATGACTGTACGAGTTTTTGGAACTTTAGGTCTTGAAAAAATATCCGATTTTGATTTGAAGTACTTACAATTAATCACATCTTCATCACTTACGGAGTATATTATTTTTGTGATATATCCCTTTTATATTTATTTATACAGAGCCTAGGGCAACAAGACCAAAAGGCCAAGTATAGCGTATCGGTGTGCGTGTAAATGATAAACTTAGTCAAAACAGTGATGGGTTGACTGTAATATTTATTTTCAAGGTTATATAATTTTGCATGCAGGACTTCATACAAAATTATTTTACCTAGTGAGTTTGAAAGTCTTAGTATACTTCACGAAACCATGGCTAGATTATGGCGGTATAATGCCATGTACATTTTACATAATTTTGGATAATTTAAACGTTTGCTTGTATGTAGCCTCTTATAAAGTTTGAAAAAATCTTATAGTATATATAACACATTGTTTTTTAAATTTCTAAGTATTGTAGAGACGCTGGCCTCGGCTTAACCCAAGCCATTCACCCTGCCATAAATATTACCCGCGTATTTAAGGGATTTAAATCCAGTTTGTATCGTGATGGAGGACCATGGATTAAAAGTTAGGTACGAAGAGTTGGTGTACCTAATAAGGGCAATATTGAACAAAACAAAGAATGTATAGAAAGGCTAATGGTATTTGATGGATAAAGTATGAAACAATCATAACACATATTGATTTTTGACGTGATAACACCTTATAATCAATTATAATGATGAGCATGCACGAAAAATGTCACGTTCCGAACCTATAGCAGCAGCGCCAACTGCTGCTGTAGTAGTAGTAAGTAGTAAATATCACGCGTCTATCTCTCACCGTTATTACGTAAAATTATAATCCTACTTTACAGACAACTAGCTTTTTTTTAAATTCTAAGTTTTATAGAGATGCTGGCCTCAGCTTGGCCCAAGCTATTAACTTTGCCATAAATATTAACCACATTTAAGGAATTTAGTTTCAGTTTGTATCGTGATAGAGGACCATGGATTAAAAGTTAGGTACGACGAGTTTGTGTACCTAATAAGGGCAAAAATGCCTAAAGGATGTGTTAAGTTTGTGATATTTAACACTTTCCTCAAGTGAAAGGTTAAATTTATTTTTTCGTTTTTTACCTTTTTCTCTTACAATTCTGTATTCTATTAGGGATTCTGATTCCCAGATTTCAATAAAGCTAAGGTTCAAAAATCACGCTGTATATCCAGGTCAAATCTTGCAACTCAATTTTAAAGCAGTTATCTTTGACCGATTGCCCTGAAATTTTGCAAACTAATATAAGCGAATGATAATGCATTATTACGAAGTTACTGAGTTTATGAACTATGTTATTAATAAAATAATTTGTAAAATCTAAAGGTTGTAGTAGCTGGCCGCGGCTTAGCCCAAGCCATTAACCCTGCCATAAATACTGCCCGCGTATTTAAGGGATTTAGATCCAGTTTGTATCGTGATGAAGGACCACGGACTAAAAGTAAGGTTCGAAGAATTCATGTACATATTTCTTAATTTATTAAGAGTCATGTACATAGAATTCATGTAATTAATAGATGGAAAGATACTACAGAGTCACTTTTTTATCTTTCACGAGGTACAAGGACATCAAACGGTCGAAAGATTAGATGCCATGTTGGAACAGTTAAGGACGGAGTTAATTAACTTGAAACATAATTTGAGTTCCGTACAAACTGAACAATCCCATTGTCATCAAAATGTTAATATGATACGAGGAGGATGCATGTATCAAGATTGTCCCATAGGGTTGTCAAGTATAAATGACTCGAGTGTTAAATATAGTTTCGTATATATATATAAACGGTGAAATTTTGAACGTTATAATACACAACTCCCCTCCCCCACAGCCTGCTTCCCCCCACACGCTGAAAAATGCCCCATTTTGCAGATTTCAGGAAAACGATACAATCAGTTCGAAGACTAAATTCATAATTGATACATTACCTACAAATAAATTCTTACATTCATTTTGATACGAGATATAGTATCCAAGCTATGGTGCGTCAAAGTAGACTGAAAATGTATCACCACCAAATAATCACAATTTAAATACTCGCGCCCTAATTATTCGTGCGGGAGTTCCAATCGCACTGTATTTAAGATTTCACTAACCATCATGTATACGTTCTAATTACTTGACATAAATGAATTGAATTAATAGATTTGCGAGCTTAAAGGCGGAATTTCATCATGAAAACCTGAGGGAAAGATATTGTTTTGTGTTTTGGTGATAAACTGTATACTGCTAGTTTAATACATTATCAGTCTTATTATAAAACGAGGATTAACTTTAGTACCTGGGTCAAACCAATAAACGTCTAAAACAAATTGACAATGTCAGTCGACCAAACTTCAAAGTGATAAGTGTCAACTTATTTTGGTCGGATAATGGTTTAAACCAGATACTAAAGTTAGTTCTCGTTTTATAATAAGAGGGTAAAACCGATGTTTGAATATATATATTTAAACATCGGTTTTTTATAAATTTTAAATGTAGCAAGAACGCCAGCCTCGGCTTTGCTCATGCCGTTAACCCTGCCATAAATACTGTCCGCTAATTAAAAGGATTTAAATTCAGCTTGTTTCATGATAGAGGACCACGGACTAGAAGTTAGGTACGTGTATAGTTCATGTACATAATGAAAAAACCGGCCAAGCGTGAGTCGGACTCGCGCACGAAGGGTTCCGTACCATATCTATAATAAGTTTTAGTATATATATATATATAAGGGGAGTAAGGGGTGAACGGTACTTACATCTGAACCGACCCAACTGTCAACCTCTCCTGCTCGCGTCGGTGGTTCGTATGAATAGCCGACGGCGATGGCTTTATAGCCATCGCGGTGCTCCCTGCTAGACAACGGACGAGGATATGGCGACCGAGCAATGGCGGTATAACCATACACCCAGCCGGGCGACTGGTTGGAAGAGGCTGCAGTGGCCTGCTGGTTTAAATGACCACGAAAATGTCTGGTGCAGAAAGCAATGGGATACTACTGCACTATTTTTCCCAAGAAAACTACATGAAATGAATAACCAGGATAATTGTGCGATGTCATGCGATCCGACTGACCCTCGGCGCCATTGTGATCCCGGGTCACATGGTGGGAAGTATGCTACCGGCCACTCTACTGCGGACCACCAGGCAGGAAGTGGAAACCATGCTACTGGTCAGGGCACAGGACTTAGGAAAACACAATTACGCAAACATCTACGCATGGGGACTTGGAATGTTAGAGGGCTCCTAAAGCCGGGAAAGTTAGAGATTGTAGAAAGAGAGATGGAAAGATGCAAAATCGACATCTTGGGGCTCAGTGAAGTACATTGGCGAGGTAGTGGTCATTTCACAACCAGTAAAGGCAACACTATGTATTACATAGGCGCCGACGACCACAGTAATAATGGAGTAGCGTTCATTGTGCCGAAGATAATACAGACCAGCCTCAAAGGATACGTTGCTCCAAATGATAGAATGATCGCCATAAGACTTGATGCCAGCCCCACACCAATTAACATTATACAGGTATATGCGCCTACATCTAAGTCAGAGGAAGAAGTTTCAGACCAATTCTATGCCGATCTTGATACCTTGTTGTGCACTATACCATCAAGAGAAGTAACTATCGTGCAAGGTGATTGGAATGCGAAGGTAGGAAGCACCAGGGACGATCCACTCAAAGGCACCGTTGTCGGCAGCTATGGCTTAGGTGAGCGTAATGACAGAGGTGAAAAATTTCTTCAATATTGCGTAGAAAATCAGCTGACTGCTGTAAACACTTGGTTTGAGAACCATCCGAGGAGATTATACACTTGGACGTCGCTTCAAGGTCATAGAAATCAGATTGACTTTATAACAATTAAATCCAGATGGCGATCATCAGTAACGAATGCCAAAACACTACCTGGTGCAGATTGCGGAAGCGACCATCAACTTCTAATAGCTGACTTCAGATTTCGCCTGAAAAGCGTACGGCCTAAATCGCAAATGAACATATCACTGAATAAACCAGCCTTACATCACTTTCAAAAAGAAATTGGTACTAAGATCAAATCACTAGAATGGGACCCTTTTAACTCTAGCGAAGCGGACTGGAGTTCTCTCAAGGAGGTTGTTTTAGATGCCGCGAAACAGAGTAAGGAACTGTTCAAAACCGTGACAAGGAAAGAAGACTGGATAAGTGTTGCGTCGTGGGAGCTGATAGAGGAGCGAAAGATGCTTAAGAGTGAGGGGCTTGATTCTGAAGAAAGGAGAAATCGCTATAATCAGTTGCATGCCGAGGTTCAAAGGTCCACGCGTAGAGACAAGGATGAGCACATCAACAAAATATGCAGTGAGATTGAGGAGCATGTTGACAAGGCTCAAACAAAGGATTTGTTCATGAAAGTAAAACAACTGACAGGCACCTTCAAACCAAAGAGCTGGATAATCTATGACAGTGGAGGTAACACCTTGACAGAACTGGATGACGTTTTGGATAGATGGAAAAACTACTGTTATGAGCTATACAGGAATGAAGAAGGACTTAGCACTATAAAGAGATGGGACGAACACAACCGAGAGCCTGATATACTGCTGTCAGAGGTACTAGATGCTATTAAGAAATTAAAGCATAAGGCAGTTGGTCCTGATGGTGTGTCAGCAGCGATGCTTCAAAACCTGGGATGTGAAGGAACTAAGATCATCCACCAGGTGTGCAACAAGGTTTGGAGAACAGGCTTTTGGCCAGATGACTGGACTCAATCTGCTGTTGTTCCACTGCACAAGAAAGGCTCAACAAGAAAATGTGAAAATTACCGAACGTTGTCACTTATGTCGCATGCCAGCAAGATCCTCCTGCGCATTATAAACACTCGACTATCATCTTTTGTAGATCACCAGATACCGAATGAACAATCTGGCTTTGTGGCTGGAAAGGGCACTCGCGAACAAATTTTGAATATACGTGTCCTTATAGAGAAGTGCCGCGAATTCAACAAACCACTGGTATTGTGCTTTATCGATTATGCCAAGGCGTTTGACTGTGTGCAGTGGAGGACGATGTTCGACGTACTTTTGGAAATGGGCGTTCCCCAACACCTGATTTTCCTAATACAGAATTTGTACCTTAACGGCTCAAGCTTTGTGAAATTGGAAAATCAAAAATCCAAATCCTTCCACACAGAACGAGGTGTGCGCCAAGGTTGCATTCTATCACCCAAGTTGTTCAATCTGTACGGCGAACATATCATGAGGAAAGCACTGGACGGCTGGGGTGGCGGAGTTGCAGTGGGTGGTCAAAGGGTCAATAATTTGAGATATGCAGACGATACGACTTTAGTTGCTTCTAGTGAAGAGGAAATGGCAGCTCTTCTAAAGAAGGTTGAAGATGAGAGTGCCAAGCTCGGGCTTAAAATCAACCATTCTAAAACTAAAATAATGGTGGTAGACAGAGCTCAAGTACTTCCAATTACCAATGCACTCAACGCATATGAGAAAGTCAAGGAGTTTGTGTATCTTGGGTCGCTGATTACTAGTGACGGTAGCTGCACCAATGAAATCCGACGCAGAGCTGGAATGGCTAAAAGTGCTATGACTAACCTTGATAAGATCTGGAAGAACCGAGGCATCCGTCGGTCAACTAAAGTGCGCTTGGTCAGAGCCCTAGTATTCTCCATATTTCTGTACGGTGCCGAAACTTGGACCATCAGAAGTCGCGATAGCAGCAAGATAGATGCCTTCGAGATGTGGTGTTGGCGAAGATTACTCCGTATTCCCTGGACCGCTATGAGAACTAACGAGTCCATAATAGCTGAATTGAAGATCACCACGCGGCTCTCCTCAATATGCCGGAAACGAGCCCTTAGTTTTTTTGGACACATTATGCGGTCTTCAAAGCATTGTCTGGAGAAGCAAATTATTATGGGGCAAATGGAAGGCAGACGGGGCCAAGGCAGAGCACCTACAAGATGGTGCGACACTGTGAAGAAGGCGGTGAACGGTGGAATGCATCGTGCGGTCCACGCAGCTTATGACTGCACTCAATGGAAATACATTTCATGTGGTCGCGATCCTCAGTATTGAGGGACCGACGAAAGAAGAAGAAGTTTTAAATTATTAAAAATATTATATTATATGATTTAACCAAAAATATATGCTTTTCGCAATTTTTCTAAAGTTACTACGTACAAAATTTCAAGATTCTAAGTTCACAGGAAGTACCCTGTAGGTTTTGATTCCCTTGTGAATCTCGAAAATTTGCGGCATAAACGGCTATATCTTTTGAATGGCTTAGAAGTTTGATTTTTTTCCCACCTCCAAGGGACAGTAGACTTGAGTATTTGATATGAATTTCAGTTCGATACCTTCACGCGTTTCTGAGAAAAAAATCTTGACAGACAGACGGACAACAAAGTGATCCGTTTTTGCTTCTTCAAGTTACGGAACCCTGGAAAAAAGTAGTAAGTATTGATCCAATAAGGGTTTCATTTTTGCTTTTTAACGTACGGAAACAAAATATATTTAAAGGCCATGCTCAGTAGATGGTGATGATGGTGGCTCGGACACCAGGGTGTGCATGGTCGATTGACCGTGTCACCTACACAAGATGATGATGAGTAGATGATGTTAAACACTTTTACACAGCTTACATATAAAACAATAAATGTTTTGCCCTTCTGATACACCCTGTGTAACTATCAAAATCATTGTATGTCGTCGAAATATGAGATCATGTTGATGTATTAATTATTTGATACTATACTGTATTTTTCTGAATTTAAGTATAATTTATTGACACGTAAAAGTCAATCCAGAACAGCCGTTGTTAATAGCTACGGAGCTGCGGGCATAAAGCCAACGCTACGCAACTCGTAGCAATTCGTAGCCACGTAGCGCACTTCGTAGCTTGCTACGAAAGTTCGTAGATAGAGTTTACGACTAACATTTGAATTTTATAATATGATAAAATTTATGAAGACGGTAAAGTTTATATTTTATTCATGAACTTAACGTCAGACAGTCATAATAGCGACGATCGTCCGCGAAGTTGTCCTAATCTAAACGTAGATCATCGCGATTGTCGGCAGATTTAGCGACGATTAAGCGTATTCATAGCGTTTGCGTTTTGACGTCGCCGTCAGAAGCAACAGGGCCGCGATTGGAGGCAAATAGCGCATGCGTCTTGCGACGAGGGGGTGAGGAGTGAGCGGGGGGGTTGGTCGCTTGCAGCCTCCACGCTCCTTCTTAATGAATCGCCGGTACCCGCGGCTCGCGCTGCGCCCGACAATCGCGCTCCGTTTAAAAAGTTGTTAAGGAGCGGTGTTCGCCGTCTCCCTCGCGCAATCGCGGTGCAACAAACAATATTAGCGGGTGGTAGCCACGCGACCGGACCCTCGGTATGTATGCAACCCAACAATAAACTATTCAAAGAAACTGCAACGGAAAAGTTTCCTTAATTACAACCTTCCACTTTGTTATAAGTTTTGATAACTTTTGTAGTTGTAGTTTTTTGATGGTTAAAAGTTTTTTGAGGTTTTCATAAGTTATGTTTTTGATGTTTCGTTGTTTCACCCCGCTTTTAGTAAATTAAGTTTCCGTTGCAATTTATTAATGGTGTATACGGTTGAAAAGAACTGAAGACGCTTTTTATACTTGGAGTTTATGCTTCGATTAATGTGGGTCGGAACGAGGCCAGTAAAACGAGCAAGCAAAACCATTCTCGCGTTTTTCTCCATAAGTTTGCTGTTCGTTTATGAAAGTACCCTGTACTCGCGAGTGTTTTAGTGCTTTATTTATGGCTTTTATTTATGTCGGTATTTGTTTCCATTTCCTTTTTTCTCGTCAGTGATGGTGGCCAATTTAAGTAAGAATTTTTCAAACTGGCGAAAGGCATGGCTTAATGATTGCATTATTTGAAAACCTACTAGGACGGGACGGCTTTTATTTTAAACATAGTGTTGCCTTTTGGCGACTTTGTACGTACGTATAAGGTATACCTAAGAAGTGCATTCAGTATCATACAGGTTTTTTAGGAATATATCACACAAATTGAGCTAGCCCCACAGTTAGTTGTGAACCTGTGTCGTAGGATACTAACTCAACGATACTATATTTTATAATAGATACTTAAATAGATAAAAATCCAAGACCCAGGTCAATCTGTGAAAGATCGTTTTCCATCTTGACTTGGCCGGGGATCGAACCCGGGAATCCTAGTGTCGCACGCTGGCGTGTTAACCACTGCGCCACGGAGCTCGCCTCGGAGGTTGCAGAGCTATATTGCAAGGAAATTCATGCATATTCTTTTTGATATAACTGCTTTATTTCAAATCCTAGGAATACCTATACGGATAATTTTATTAGTCTTTGGATAAAATATCAACACTCTGTACAGCTACAAAACTCATTTCATGAAATTGAAAGAAAGCAATGGATTTATTTTGATGCGAAAAAAAGTTATCAAAGATAAAACATCTGTTTATTCTTTTTAATCGAAAATTTAATAATATTATGACATTGGTAAAAACAGAGATTGTACCACTACTGAGTAAAAATATGTATGTAGCCTATCTAATAAAAAGAGGTTTTTGTATTATCATAACTTATGCAACACCACTAATATATTACACATTTGATGAAAATCTTTTCACGCCCTTTTTAACTAACCTCATGCGTGTCGAGCGAATATGGTTTTAAACCTTAAATAAGAGCCTTCACCTTTTCTTTTAATATGGTATTGTATGCGGTGACTTCTAAGACAAAGGCATTAATATTTCGTGCGAGACATACTATTGAAAATATTAGGCCTCAGGCAGATTAGTCGTAAAAAGTCCAAATTATTTTATGGCATAAATCGTGTGCACTACATGATGTCATAATATGTAACCTCATGCTTGAAGCACCGCATTCATCATGAGAATGTAACCAGGTTCATGGTACGATGATCAAGAAAATAAATATAATAAGATATGATAAAAAAGGCAAGCACCCTGAGATCTGGAGTAATAAATGTTCAGATTTGTCAGTGCGTCGACTACAGGGTGATGTGGAAAAAGGGCCTTATTATTACAAATTGAGGCGGTGCGACGCCTATTGTTCGAGGTTACAATAGAACTGTCATTGTTTCACTTCAGATGAATGAACTGTCGATGAATAACAAAAAAAAAAAGGAAAAAAACGTCGGTTTTCAACGTGACGTTCGCAGATGGGGGAATGACGAGGTTGAGTTCTGATAAGAGTTGTTTTGGTTTTTGACAGTCCTTATATTGTCATTAAGATAGAATTTCCAAGTTTTAACTTATAGTTGGGGATACAAAGGATAGTGGTGGGAAAGGGAAAGGATTTGATGCATAAATGGTTGACCATATTGAAAGGAAAGAATAAAAGGCAAGGTTTTGAAAATGAAACAACACCCTCTTCTATTTACATTTTATAAATGAAGTCGACGTATAATAACAATAAATTTCAAAAGAAAGGTACAATCCATTTACCTAAAACAATCTGGTTCACCATCATTCGGCATAAAATTTTAGGACATAATACTTTTAAAAATGGCATATTTTGTTTATCCTACTTTTATTACGTTTTTTACTACGAATAAGTCTTTTTTATGCATTATTTTTAAGTATAACATTCTAAAGTGTACATTTATTTACGCATAATAATTATACACACATACATTAATCATAAGTTTTATAGGTATAACAAATATAATATAAAATTAGTATTTTGAAATTTGGTGCAGATCGTGTTTGGTCACAAGTATTTTAATTCCTAACAAACCTAACTTTTCCTCTGTAGCCAAGTTGTTTTTGTTATGACGGGGCGTCTTTATCTGGATTGCTCGCTCGCATCTGTTTTTATCAGAAGTATCAGAATTCCCCATATTCATTAGTCAAATTGTTTTGATCTGCCGGGGGCTTCGCCCCGGAGACCTCTTGTGGCAGAGCTGCACCCCCATTCCCCCGTCCCTGTCGAGTTTGTCTTCTTTTCTTTTTTATTTAACAAAATGTTTGAGTCCTAAGAGGAAAAAAAAACCAAAAGTCTTAATATTCTATGGAAATAAAAATGCTAACAATTTTAAAATGACGCAACTCTAAAGTAAATTCTTTGTCTTTTTTAATTATGCCAAGTAACATAAAGCGATTAAAAATTATGCGAAAACAAATAGGCCTTAAGTATAATTATGTCAAGATAAAACTGTATGCCTAAAAACTATTATGTTAAATGATTATTACCTATGCCAAAAAATATGCATAATTTCTATGCAAAAGGAAAAAAACACATTACGCTAAAATAGGAATCCCATCAGACAATCTAATACTACAGTCTATAAGAGACAAACTTTTTGAAATAAACCAATGCTTAGCCAAGATGAATCTAGTTAAATATTTAGAGCAAGATATTTGGAGCTAGCTCCCACCTATCGAACGTTGCTTATGTTGCAACAAAGTATCTAAGCATGTCAGTATTTCGTACTATCTTTAGTCCGCGGCCGCGCTCGCATGAATCGAATGTAGATCCCGCGGGAACAGCATTTTTTTGGAATAAAGGATATCCTATGTCCTTACCCACACTTTTACCCATTTTTATATCAAATATTGACTCAATAAGTTAAGTAGTTGATAAGTGAAGAAGTAACATATAGAAAGAGTTATTTTCGTATTTGTAATATTAAGTATGTAAGTAAATGTATATGTAAAAAATGTATATGTAATCGTATGTATTATCTTTTACATCGGAGGCACATGTTGGGAAGCAGCAAACCTTTTGTGCCCGAACTTTTACCTAATATTGCTACGATAAAGCTCGTAGTTATTTATGATAAAGCTGGATTTCATAAATAGTTTTGCACATATTTTATGTATACTATATTCACGCTGAAATTAAAGGGATAAAAGTTGAGATATGAATCTGTGTTTCTTTCATGCGACATCAAATGAAGTTGTGATACAAATCAAATGTTGGAAATTAAATGAGATTCATTTATGTTTTTGTTGTTTATTGTCTCCTACTCGTTTTGTCTCCATACTGTAAATTAAAACGATTTTAGAAAAAAAATTTTTCACTTATACATATGCTTGAGATAAGTAAAAAATATGTGTACGAGTACATACGTATTATTTACACATCCAGTGAAAGGCAATAAAATCAATATGAATCGATTATAAAACAAACAAATCTTTGCTTTGCTTATTTATTTATTGCTTCTTAGAGAAATGACTTACATTTTTAGATATAACTAAAATATTCTATGCTGGTCTGTGAGAAAAGAAAAAAAAACGTTTTGACGTACCAGCTGCTTTTTTTTGTGCAGATCGTAAAAGTCGATAGCGGGAATAGGCAAAAATTTTAAGAATTCTGTTAGTAGGCGATGCGACTACTAGCCTATTACTATTTAATATTTTATTCGTATCGTTTGGACCATTGGCACGATAGAAGAATTGCCGACCCGAGTTTTTCAAAGTGAAAATTATTTATGTTGAACCTAAACTATATTATTCTAAATAGCAATTTTCAAAATTCACACACACATTTACAGATCAAAATCTCCCAATGCTTACATTTTTGATTTTGATAAAAATACCATAATTTCATTTAAATATAAAGGCAAAAAAACTAAAAACCTGTTTACATAGAAACATATACATACAAAATTGTACCACTTGCGGTGAGCGGCGGAAGCGTTTTGATAAAACGTAGCGCTATTTCCGTATCCCGTTGATTGCGGTTACCATGCGAGCTTCTGACATTTTTCAGGACCAAACATATTTAAAAGTCTTTTGAAACTCGGATTTTCGTAACTAAAATATACAGTTCTCAAAAAGTAAAAACGTTTTCCGATGCAAACCCGATAGTCTCCGAACATCGTGACCAGCGCTTGCTTAGATATTAGGCGATCGCTCGATCGATTTGTCATCGGTCATATTGGACGACCATAGTGCGGATTAACCAGGCCAGAAGTTATTTAGTGACAGCGCACCTTTATAGCGTACTTTCAGAGCTGATATATGTATTAATACACATTAAGGTCAATAAACCTTTTATCTATACTAATATTATAAAGCTGAAGAGTTTGTTTGTTTGTTTGTTTGTTTGAACGCGCTAATCTCAGAAACTACTGGTTCAAATTGGAAAATTCTTTTTGTGTTGAATAGTCCATTTATTGAGGAAGGCTTTAGGCTATATAACATCACGCTGCGACTAATAGGAGCGAAGCATCAATAAAAAATGATTTGTAAACGGGGGAAAATTATTCATCTATACTAATTAAACATAATAACAGAAATTGCCGCGGACGAAGTCGCGGGCAACAGCTAGTCAACGTTTTCCTAGTTCGATCAATCAAACTCAGATACCGGCCTATGAGGCTAGCAGGCTAGAAAAACTTTTGACAGCAACCGGGAGCAACGGCTTATATTGTGCCTCGAAGCACGTATGTTTGTAGGATACCTATTCCGCAACGTTTTTGTTCACCAAATGCCAGTAGTGGTTGATTAAAACAACAGTAAATTGTTTGTAGTTTGTACTTTTGTTGTATCCTAAATTGATTTGGGACCCGAGCTTTTCAGACGTAAGTTGAGCATCTTAACCATTATTTCTTCATTACATTAGGGGCTAACACTAACCACAGTATTGTGGTTAGTGTTAGCCCCTAACCACAATACTATGGAGAATACTTTATCCAGCTAACATTACCGAAATTAAGATGTTAACAAAATTCTATTAAGGCATTTATGAGATCTCTTGCAAACTATTTCCAAGACCCACAATCTAATTCTACGCGGCCTTAACGCGCCACCGCCTCCAGCTCTACATTGTGACAATAATGGCCCATGCCGAGCAAAATACTATCTAAACAGTGCAATGCAACTCAGCTGAGACTACCAGCTGATTGCCAATTTCATTTGCCCTTTACTTATATCGAGAGTTAAGCAGTTAAAAGCCATAATGATAGGTATGTTTTGTGATAGCCCAGCCCCTTTTTTACGACGATTTATTTGTATAATAGTGTAAAAAGGGTAGCTTACTTATTCGTCTTTATTTTAATTTATTTTTACTCATATTTATTTTTATCAAATCACTTAAAAGAGTTTTATCGGGTTTACCTTCGGACACCGCTTTTTTATGATATAGAACTGCAAGCGAGTCACCTGATGGTAAGCGATCAACGGCAGCTGCAACACCAGGGTGTGACAGGAGTGTTGCCGGCCTTTTAAGGAGTTGGGTTAGGACATTGGGTGAAGGACATGGGGGTAAATGGGGGGAGGGAAGAGGATGGGCTTCCGGTTCTTTCACTTACAGACCGAAGCATAGAAGCGGTAAAGCTTACTCATACGTCGATTTTCTGTGAGAGTTCCCGGACGAGTCGGTCCATTCATGCTATTAGTCAAAAATTAAGTTTGCCAGTAGCATGGCTCAACCACTACCATCGTATATATCGTATACCGTATTAAATGTTTTCATATAAATGTGTAAGAATCGCAAATCCATTAAAAAATATTCAGTCATATTTTTATCATTATGCCAGGTAAATAAAATTTTATTAAAACATCGCAATGCAGACTTACAGATAATCGTAAAATTTTATTTGAGTTCAGTCATTATTTTATTAAGTACAAACACTTATTCATATGATATTTTTGTCAATGTCAAATAGGCTGCCTCTATTTTATTTTCTAATTTCATCTATACGCCCACCCATTGACCTTTGCTGCCTTTGCTAATTAGGGGAAAAGGTATAACTCTATATGTGTGTTATTACTAATAAGACACCTATAGAGTTATAACTCTATAGGTGTCTTATTAGTAATTTTTTGAAACAACACTCAAAATCAAATTAGTTAAAAAAGGTATACCTTTTTTAACTAATTTGATTTTGAGTGTTGTTTCAAAAAATCTATAATAAACGAAGTAAATCGAATGTTATCGAAATCGCGGTTCACTCATGAAGCTGCAGCGAAAGTACCGCAGCAGCGTCAGATAATCTATATAATCCATAATATGCTAAACATGGTTCTTCTCTTTACGAATATTTACTCTGTCTGGGTATGAAATACCACAAGGAATAAATTAAGACTAAGTATATAAGAGATACCCTACCTATAAAAAAGTAGTAGTGGAAAAAAATACCTACACGTCTACATATTTGTACCTACATATTTCCTCAAAAATAATCATATCCATGAGTGCAAAATAAGCCAATTCTTCCAGTTTCATGCATCAACAGCTTAACCCACAGCCATGCAATTTGGCATGGATCCGCTTGGTGTAGCCATTTAACCATGACTATGAAACTTGGCAGGCGAATAATATGATACTGAATAAGCTTTCTCTCGTTTCAATTATGCAAGGCATGCAAGGCAAAATATGAAGTTATGGTCATATCTATTGTAATAGTAATACCTTCCGAAAGGTTAAGGTGGATAAGCGGCTTCAATTATACAAGGCGCTTATCCGCCTTAACCTTTCGGATGATATTGCTATTACAATAGATATGACCATAACTTCAACGGGTGTTACTCTGGTCCTTTGAGGGCTTGTGTAGGGATATAGATCCAACACGTAGAGGCCCTTTGGAGAAGTTGATATAATGTAGGTCTCCAGCTATATCCCGTTACTAGGAATATTAATCTAAGATATGCCTTTGAACAGGTTTTGACCGGAGGAGAAACTAATGCATTTTAAATAGGAAGTAAATTGGTTTGTGAGTTTGAAATTTGGATGGATTTGTACTGGATTATTGCAAAGGATCAGACACCTGCCATAATCATGATAAATAATTGTAATTGGCAGGTGGTTGCCGCCAACATGGTGAGCCCCTCAAGCTAGCTGACGATTATTGCCGGCAAAAGGGACAACTCCGGTGTGGGCGACTTAGGGGTGTCGAGAGGGGTGCTGCGCTTTCTTCGAAGTTACTTGCGGCATTATGCCCTTTAACACTTCCACCCCTGGAGTAACAGCTCTCACGACTTCTCTCTAGACGGCCAACTAAGGCAAGTAGAGAGTCCTGCGAATTCGCTTGGGTTTCCACCCCAACCAATGAAGACACGTCGGGGGCGAGGGCTCTGACCGACTGTCTGGAGCACTCGGGCCCGTAATGTCGTTACTCACCAACAGCTCGCCACAAGCTGCCCTGCGGCTTATTATTATTATTGTAACTATCTATAGTAATAATAATAATTATTAAATTCATGATAGTTTTAAGTAGTACGTTTTTACTCTGTAGTGATAGCAACAAACATCTCACATATATGCGATTTGGACCCATATATACGTATTACCTAATCCGTTAAAATCCATACGATTTTCTTCCTCAAAACAGTTTACATGTAACCCACATTAGTTGCAGCCACGGAAACATTGCGTCGTTTTATCAAACGCTGTCCACACGCGGCGCAAAGTTTGCATCTGTGCGTGCAAACCTAGCAGATGCCTATTAAGTGTTAAGGTAGTAATACAGTCTTATTTTCGATTCAATTCAATTATTTTTTTATTATCAGACAATAAAATTCATTAGTTACAAAAATATGGTTAAATTATGTTAGTTATAAATATTAAAAATAACAATAGATCGAGGTATGAAAGATTATTTTTGTTTATAATGTCTTTAACATTAATAGCTCATATACATACAACGGATTCCGTACCGTATACGTCAGTTATACTTTCAGTATGTACCGTTTATGTCGTTGTTTGTAAGTTTGCATGATCTTTTGACTCAGGGATATTATTAAGACTGAATTTTGTATGAGACTGTGTATCTACCATTATATTTGATCGATGTGTACAATACATGCATTGTAGCCGAGCTCGGTAATAGTGCAGCGTTTTATCAAACGCTCACTATGCGGTAGCATCCTTAAGCGCAACCGTAAACTACGCCCTATGGTCAATATGCTAAGTCGGAAACGGGATACTTGTGATGGGCTATAGTTGTTATTATTACACTATCAAACTTTAAAGTTTACCTCAATAATACACAAAAATCTTGCAAAATAAGCGACTGTTATATATAGGATGTCATATATATATAGTACACATATAGGACTAGTATGATAATACTTTTTTATTTTGAATTATGTATAATAAGCCTGCTAAAGAATTCCCGACTTTTTCTCCAACTGTCAATAGGTAGCCTGGAAGAGATTGCTTTTAGTGATAAGGTCGCTTAATTGTACACAATTTTATTAAAATTACTCATTTGTATCCCTAATATGGTGCAATAAAGAATTTTTGTATTGTATTGTATTGTTATATATTTGTTGATCAATGTGTTTTTTTAACTTAAAAACGACGTCTGTGTCAAGTTTTATCTTTGCTAGCAAAGTCATGATGAAAAATGTAATTTTTTAAAGATTGATATAAAATAAAGTCTCGTTGTGTTAAGACACAAATTCGCAACTTACAGTAGGGCTAGCTCAATTTGTGTGATTCGCCCTTTATTATTTATTTATTTTTATAGCTACTTTTCCATAAAATGAATATAAGTGTAGGAGTCAACTTTGTAAGGCCAGAATCTTAAATTAATACCTACAAGGGGAAGCCTAAAAAAGGATTTTCTTAAAGTTTTAGTCAACGTAACATACGAAGAATAAAAGGTACTAAATATAAAGTACAAGATCTTACCAACACTATATTAAGTTGCATCGTTATGTTACCCACCTACTAGAAAATGGTCAGCATTTTATGCTTCATATTACAGACTCAATCACCTCGCTCCCGAAATCCATTTTCCAACTTCGAATACGGACCTAATATATTGATATAACGGCAGCAACCCTACTTCAACAAAAGGCGCAAATTCACCAAATCTAATATTACGAAAGTTATTAATAAGTTATCAAAGCAATGTCTTTTCTTAACAAGAATGGAAAAGCAATAATTGCTCATGACGTGGCATAATCGTTTTGTCTCGTAAGCATTTAGGTATGAACGATAAAACACTCAAACTCACAATGCTTCTGAATTGTCAGGATTTTCTTATCGAATCTAATTTCCAAGTCGAACACGATATTTTAATGAGATTTTCCATTGTCGTATTCGGCGAGAGATGTAGATCTATATGATAATATATGGGGCTTGTAGTAGGTACTAATAAGTCAAATTCTTTCACGAATGACACGAGTGTGGATGGTATTTTCTAATAAAAACTTCAATAAATGTACAGCGCGACGGGTATTAGCGCCGCGAAATTCCTCTCCGCGTAAATAATAACATAAAGATTTTCCAATACGCGCCTCAATACGAGCCCCGAAGACTCGTATGAGATGACGCTTCCTTCACGAGCGAACCCGGCCCGATCCCTACGTCGGCTCTGCTATGAAAACTGATGAATACCGATAGTATGATTAACATTTATGTGGGATCCTAAGAATTTTGCCTTTACTTGTGAAGGCCTTTCCATATTATAGATTTTCTGAGAAAGTTATGAATATTGTCCAATTATTTATTATTAATTTTTAGTCCTCTGGCTGCTCTAGCTAAGTATGGCTCTTGTAGTAGGTACAGAGAGTGTCGTGCTCCTGCAGTGGAGACTAAAAAGGACTGATGATGATGATTTATAAATTTAATAATAGATACTGTTGTTGTAAAAATACCTTATTGATGTAAAGTCCTGATGTGAAACTAAAAGAGCAATCTAAGGCCTTTCATATATATAAAAATAAAAAATAACATAGCAGTAAAAATCGGTATTAACGCATTCGTATATCGATCGTCAAAATCTCGGCTGTATGAGGTACACCTAACGCGCGTACAAAAACATTTATAACTCACCTTTGAATGCGTAACGTAAGAAATATACACGTGGCGTGGATTCGTGTTTGAAATACGATCGGAAACGGTAATTCGCATGCTTCTTTTATACACGAAACGAGAGTGTTCCGAGATATTTACATACTGCAGACATGGGCGTCATGAGGTTTTAGGTGTCTAATACCCATTTACTTATACCGCGTACGCTGAAAAATTATTGTGAAGTATTTTACAAAAGGCGCGGGCAATTCATTGCCTGTTTTACTTTTTTAATGAATGTGTAACGTCTCAATACGTATGTAACTGAGATAGCCATTTTTTTGTCTACCTATATCTATGTGTGCATTTGTCTATATGTCATATCATAGCTGCGATGATTTTTATTTGAAGCTAGATTTGCGAGATATGTGTAGCTATAGTTGGTGTAAGTTGTACTACTCCGAACAGCCAGGATTGAAGGTATATAATTTAATTCTGCAGCTACAACATTGTTTGGGGTTAAAACTACTGGCTTTATGAGTTGTAGAGCTCACCAGACCTACTCTAAAAGCCGAATCGACTAAAATATTCTACGTAATTTTTGAATTTTATCATAAAATTTTACAAAAATCGGTTGTGAAATGAGATCTGTAGAGGAGAACAACCGGACAGGAACGATTTTTTGACCAAGCTAAAACAGTGATTGGTACTGACGGGATAAGACATATCTAGTACTTTTACGTTCAGGTCAGAAGCCATTTTTTTATTTTGGAATGTAATATATTTTTATTAATATAATATACACACTAGCACCCCCCCCCCCCCCCCCCCTTCCACATGAAAACTACGCATACGCTCAAGCTGAAGGTATTTAAGCCGTCATGTCATGAATATTTAACACATGATGACAAAGATATTGCTTTATGTATGTATTAGTATCTTGCAATACGCATGCCGAGACACTTGTCATACTTCAATAGTGCGGTATAGCTAGTCACTTAGTATTCAAACACCAATATTAATTTCACTGGCTTCAGTCTCTTGAGCTATGAATTTATTATCAACTGCTTGGTTATTACTGTCATATGTGAGAAGATAATCGAATTTGACTTAAATGAGTCAACGCTTCTCGTCTGAGCGCTTTCTTGGTTGTATCCTTAGCTCAGATGAGTTAGAGTCGGGTCCTCTATTGTGACAGTCGCCCGTGGCTCCTCTCACATTAATATTGATCCTGCGGGGACAGTTCTTTTTTCGAGATGAAATTGAATACCTGAATTAACATATAGGCTAACTATATGTTAATTCAGGTAGTAACCTATCTGAGTGCAAAATTTCGTCAAAATCCATTCAGCCGTTTTGGCATGATTCAGTAACAAACATCCACACAATCTCTTACACGTTTATAATATTAGTAAGGACATATCCTTGAAGCCGGCCGGCCACAAAAACTTAGCCAAATCATAATATGGCTAAGTTTTTGTGGCCGGCTACCTATCTGACGTCAACCCACCGTAGGTAGAAACTGAGTCATAAACTAAACAACTATTCAGTAGATAGGTACCGATGTTTTATTGTATATCTATATGTTAAATCACGTAATTTGCAGAGTCAACATTCCCAATCAATTTCCGAAAATATTGCTAACAATTTGATTATTACTTAGTGGCAATAACTTTTGAATAACAAATTGACATAAATATAAATGTTTCATTTTTCCTGTATTTTGAGTAGTTGACACTGATGTCAGATTACTGAAGCTACCTAAAGGCACTTGGTACCTATAGCTTAAAGACTACCATGGTTACCCATCCAAGTATCTATAAACCATATTTGAGTTATTATAATACGTAACAACGGGTTACTTCCGTATGAAGTTAGCTACTGGCCGACATGTTTCGAGCTCATCCAGAGGTCTTCCTCAGGGTGAATGTAAGTTGTTGATTGCTCTGAAGAAGACCTCCTGATTAGGTCGAAACATGTCGGCCAATGGCTGAGTAGTAACCCGAGCGTACGTGAGTAACCCGTTGTTACATATTTTATAGTAATGTCTATACCTCACGTTAGTACATACATAGTATCACGTCTTTTTCCCTTGCGGGGTAGACAGAACCCAGTTTTACAAGACTTTATGACCACATTCAGCATGTTGGAGGGCGTGTAGATGGAAAACGGAATCAAAATAGTGATTGGTTGCTAGCCGCAACATCTATTGTCATGATTCCGCAAATTTTAGCCCAATACCTCTATCGGCTTTTACGATCAGCGCTGGAAGAGGAGCAGCTGAAATATTCTACGTTTTTTCTTTTCTCCCAGACCAGCATGGAAGGAATCTCACGTTAGTTTTAATCATATTTGAGTTTGACTTAACATGCGCAAAATCAAACAGTGCCTACGTCCATACAGGTTTTCCTGTTTAAAGTTCATAATAACGTACTTAATAAAACGTATTGTCACTATGACAGTTGTTAATTATTGTTTTTTTTTATGTTATAGGACGGCATCGAAGAAGCTGGTCACCTGATGGTAAGTGACCACCGCCGCCCATGGACAACTCCAACGCCAGGGTGTGGCAGATGCGTTGTCGGCCTTACAAGGAGTTGGGGGAAGGAAATGGGGAGGGGAGGGGGAAGGATGGGCCTCCGGCTCTCTCACTCACCGATCGAAGCATAGAAGTGGTAAAGCTTCTATTCAGACGTCGATTTTCTGTGAGAGTGTGGTAATTCCCCAGACGAGCCGGCCCATTCATGCTACCAGCAACTCATTTTGCCGGTAACGTGGCTCTACCACGACTAATATACTGGTTATATTATACACGGTAATAATATACTGGTTTCTTAATGATAGTACCATTTGAAACTAACAACCCGCGTAATCTTGTCCTATCCAAGGTGTTTTGCCAACAGTTGGCATGCAAATGTTCAACGTGAGTTTAAGAACTTTACATATGGTCAAAATTGCTAGAATTAGTTGTATAGTAATTATTATAAAATGAAAATACATTTATGTCAGTAAAAATGTAATATTATAAAAACAAAAGAATAATAATTTACAAATATAATGTCATACAATTGAGAAATGTTGGAGGGCGCTACATGTCAAAATTTAAAATTGAGAAATTCGTTAATATTATAGAAACAGTTTGTTACCAATAAAGTATGAAGCTGTTTTTTAAACTTTGTCAATGGTAGGGACTTCAAACTTTCTGATAAATGATTATAAATTTTTGTTGCCATATTATAACTATTACTTTGAAACGATTGGCTGAAAGTTCGGCGCTACCTTTTAACAATACCTGAGTGAAACCGTTTGTTGTAATAGTGGTTAATTTATTTCTTATTAAAAATTATCTTGTCTATCTTTCCTTAGAAAGTGCGCCCATTTAATATTCTGTGTTCCCCATTGTTATCTCTGGTCTATAGCATTATTTTTTCATTCACCTCTCCCTATTCAAAACAATATAAGGTCATGAGGAAAATCAGGAGATAATCGCTTTTTCTGTCCCTTGTAGTGTCTTATTCTTATTACTGAGGAAAAGCTCCCTGTTACATTTTCCCGTTCTATCTAATTAGTAATCATTTATCTGTTTTACTTATTATTATCATAGTACTGAGTTAATTATTCCTGAGCACAATTTGTAGGCCGGCCTTTTCAACGATATAATTAGATACTGAAATTGCTGAGAGCTGTTGAAAGACGATCTAGATATCAATTACTTTTTATTTATTTATTACTTTATTTACCAAAGAAAATTATACTAAAGGTAGACTTAATGCTAATAGCATTTTCTACCAGTCAACCTTCGGGATATTAATGACAAAACAAAATTGGCATAAATATTTGGATAAACAATGAATTAGGTACATAAGTATTAATTAAATTAATATTCATGTCTTATGATTGCTATTGCATTAGTTATTTCAGTCTAAATCTTCAAACTGTTTAGTTATGGTTATATCGAGAGCTAAAAAGAAAACAAAGTAAGTTTTAGAAATAAACACAGATGTACTTCGGGTAGTAAAGTATTTTTGGTATATGCTTTCATTATTCTTTGATTCCTCAATAAATGGACTAGCTAACAAAAAAATAATTTTCGAATTTGAACCAGTAGTTCCTGAGATTAACGCTTTCAAACAAACAAACAAACCCTTCAGCTTTATAATATTAGTATAGATAATTAGTAGTTTAATATTATAGAATGAATAGTAATGCCAAAAATACTACAAGTAAACAATGTTTTTTTTATTTATTCGGGTTTAGGAGTGAATAAAATGATGCCTATAGTTTCGCTGATCTAAGCTAAAAATGAAATTTAAATCTAAAATGCTTTTTATTCTTAGTTAGTATGAGTATCTGTTAAATGTAACATCCTCTGGAGATTAGTTGCAGTGTAACTTTAGTGTGTACAAAACGATGTGACTACCATTCTCTTTCGTTCCAAATTTCATCGATAGGGAGCACTAGTCGGTCTCGCGGAACCAGAGATAATATAATCCGTGGAACGTACCAACATAGCACATACATAATAAATATATACGGACAAATCACACAGATTGATGAGCCCCTAAATAAGTTCGAGACTTGTTTTATGGGATACTAACTCAACGATGCTATATTTTATAACAAATATACTATATTAAAATAAATTAATATAGTTTATAATAAATAAACATCCAAGACACAGGCCAATTTGGAAAAGATAATTTTCTGTCTGGCATGATGACCACTAGTCCACGCTCCACCGCGTCCACGGTCTTTTTAAGTCTCCACTACAGGAGCACGACCCTCTCTATACTACTAGAGCCATACTCGGCCAGAGCAGTCAGAGGACTTGTCCTACACTCTCCACGCTGGCCAGACGGGTTGGAGAGGTCTCGCAGATGTTTATAAGCTTTGTTTAGCTTGTATTTCCTAAGTCGTCCACGGGAAAACTTGGAGTGGTCCTATTCTACTCTGCCGGATACCATACGGTTAGCCGTATGGTCCACGCTCGTTTCATATTAAAATTATTATCATACTAAAATTATTTTCACCTCGACTACATTTAAAGACCTTACTCGCTTCGTACGCTCGCTAGGCTCAAGTAACATACTCGTATTGTCCTAAGAAAAGTTAATTTTGCATACAAATAAATTTCGTCTTCCGGAAATGGAATCGGGAAGTGGCGATAAACGTATTTCGCCATTACGCTGAAAGGTTTCTTGTTACTATTGTGCCATTTTATATAAAAGCTATTCTAAGTTTTAGACGTACAAAAATTTCGTCACCGTAATTTTTTAGGAAATGTAGTATATGCTCATTATCATTAATTTTATAAATAACAATAGCCATAAATCTTAGTTAAAGTCTCAATTTTAAAAAGAACAAATATTTGCATTCTCTTAATGTAGTTAAATAAGTAAATAAATATTTATATGTATAGACAAATATACAATCAACATGTAAGTATATAATCACTATACTAAAGTAACCATTTCATATCCGATGACTATACCCGAGGGAAAGTTCATACAAAGTTCCTCGCTTTCACTAATTTTCCACTGATACATACATACGCGCACATAGTTCGTTTTGGGCTTGACATCTTCATCATCGCTTTACTCACGATAAATTTTTAATATATGAAAACATATACAGGGGCAAATAGCACAGAGTTTATGACACAGACCACGCCGTCTTCAAAAATACCCATCTTTAAATTTGCTTGTTACAATTAATGCTGCATTGTCGTCGTCAAAAAAAATTGTGACAAAACTCAACATTAAAAATGTAAGTGCCCTTTTATTAACACCCAATCTGTTAAATACCGTTGTTCATCGACGATGTTTTAAAATCCTTAAAATACACATAAAGTGCAGAATTGAAAGTGTGACGTCAATTTTATCCCTAAGATACTTTCGATAATAAAATATCATGGAGGCTCTATCACAAAGGAGAAGTGTATTCAATTACCACAGAAGAAATATATAATGCAGTTAGTGGAAGAAGGAATTATTTAAAATACATTTAGGAAGCGTGAAAGGAGGAGGATAATAAGATTACATAACGAATTTTAAAACCTCAACAAAATTTGGGCGGATTGCGATTTACGCGCCTGATGTTAGATTTTTATGTAATAGAATTTGTCTTTTATGGATATAGTACTTTAATTTATGAGATTAATACATTTTGTAAACATTTACGGGAGAAAAAAAATGTGCTAATTTAATAATCATCTGAGTGCTTTCGAAATAAAACCTCCTAAGTGAAGTGTTTGCTTTTGTTTTCTATAACAACTTTTATTTCTTCTCGATTGTAGATTATAGCCTCAATATACAGCTGACTATATGAGACAGATGAAACTTAAGAAAATCTAAACTTTCCCATTAAAAACGCCTTTTTTTATTGGTTTTAGATTTAATACTAGATATATCACTCCATAGAATAAAAAAAAATCGCTTCCCGCTATCTGTCTGTCCCTATGTATGCTTAGATCTTTAACACTACGCAACGGATTTTGATGCGGTTTTTTAATAGATAGAGAGATTCACGAGAAAGTTTTATATGTATATTGCACCCATGCGAAGCCGGGGTCCGGGTCGGTAGTAAAACTATAAAATCTGAAATCTTTCAAAAACACATTGTTATTTCCTAAACATAACTCTCTAACCCTAAAACTACTAGAATACAAACATACGATCATGTGTACGCTGAACCCCGGTGTCAAATATGGAATAGGATAAACGAAAGGGCGATAATTTAGTCCGTGTAACAAATACAGTGTCAATGGATAATAAAGGCTGAACTGGTCGATATCCGAACCCAATAACAGGGCCCATCGCATACATAGCTCTGTGTGTACAAGAAAGAATGTCGTGCCCTAAGACATTGCTGTAAAATCCCGCACACCGCCGACCGAAATTTCGATTGAAGGCAGTATAAACTTATAGAATACGCTCTTGGTTATTTTTAGTCCTGTGTGTAGGTTTTTAGAATAAATAACGATTAAGAAGTGTTGTATAAATCGATTCCAAACAAAATTGAGAATACCCTAATTGTGTGTTAGTAGTTTATTTTGCAAAAGTCATTAGCGTTTACGTATATTAAGCAACCCTGGGCCCGGTCCCTACTGGGATGGATGATCGCAAGTGGCATAAAATATCTCGAGCTGTTCCTTGCTTCTGAAGGCATGTTAAGTAAGCCATTGGCAGGCAGTCTATGTAGGATGCCTTTAGGCAGATTGAAAAATCTGACACCAGCATTGGCCACTTCTTCTCAGCATATTTGCGTCCACTGCTGAACAATGCCTCTTGATGGGACTTCCACTCTGATCGTGATGCGGCGATCCTGGTCCAGGTCGGCCCTGCCATCTTTTTAATGTCGTCCGACCATCTGGCTGCTGGTTTACCCACGCTTCGTTTCCCTGTACGGGGTCGCCAAAACAAAACCCTCTGGCTCCATCTATTGTCATCTCTGCGACAGATATGCCCCGCCCATTGCCACTTCGGACGTGCAACTCGTTCACTTATATCAGTGACTTTTGTGCGTTGGCGTATGGTTTCGTTCCTTATCCTGTCTCGCAGAGTGACTCCGAGCATTGAGCGTTCCATGGCGCGCTGGGCCACTTTTAAGCGGTGTACCGTCCCGACAGTAAGTGTCCATGTCTCACTAGCATATGACATAACTGGAAGAACACACTGGTCATATACTCGAGTCTTCAAACTCTGGGGTATCTTTGACTTGAAGACATCTGTCAATTTCCCAAAGGCCGCCCAGCCTAGTTGTATACGTACAATGGCCACTTACACACACTAAAAACGATAAAAAAAGTATCTTTTTAGATATGCGTGCAAATACTTAAAAAGTTAATTAGTATTTGAATAAACTGATAAGAGAACCAAAGAAAACTTTAAGGTTTGATTAGATTCGTCTATTTCATGGTTCGATTTCAGCTTGATTTAGAGTATACACTTCCCGGTTACCGCTCGAGTTGAAATTTTACATGCATGTGTAAACCGTATGACAATACAATATTATTTTTAGATGTGCTAGAGCCACGATTCCAGCATTATTCATTATTATTGCTATTAGCATGACTGGGCCAACTCGTCCGGGGAAGGACCACGCACTTACAGAAAATCGACGTTCAAATAGAAGTTCTACCGCTTCTATGCTTTGTTCGGTGGGTGAGAGAACCGGAGGCCCATCCTTCCCACATTTTTCCCCCATGTCCTCCCCCAATTCCTTGGAAAGCCGGCAATGCTCTTGTAACACCCTGGTGTGGCAGTTATTCATGTGCAGCGGTGATCGCTTAACAGCAGGTGATTCGCTTGCTTGTTTGCCGTCCTATACCATAAGAAAAAAACTTGAATCTTTGCGCTGGTCTGATGATGGAGTCGAAAGGTGGCCATACATAGATTTAAAAAAAAAAATAATGTGGCCATATGAACTCATAAACTAAACAAGGTGCATCAACCGTGTTTGGGCTGATTTGTCTTGGAAAACATTTGATATTAAAAGCATGTCAAATTTTATTTTTGAAAAATGAACATGTTCCAAATATGTATTGGTAATAATGGTACGTGCTTTGGAACAATAGATACGTTATTAGCCGTTGTTCTTGTTGGTCAGGCAGGTAAAGATTTTTAACAAACAAAATAAAGGTGTTTGAAAAAAAAATTGCACCCATATAGTTCTTATTAGCATTATTATATGCTACATTATTATATATATATATATATTATAAGAATTATTCCAAGGACCTTTCCCTTGGAATAATTCTTATAATCTAGAATCCAGAAATTTGTCTTTGATATCGTCCACACAATTCGGTGGGCCCGATCCCTTTGCGAAATTCCGCACATTCCCTTTTGACCTAACTCAAATGAACTCATTATTTTCTCAAATAGTTTCGTAAATGCCTATTTTCTTATAGAGATATTTTTATTGTATAGCGTAGTTTTTGTAAAAGGCTACTTTTTCTTATTTTTATTCCAATTTATGAAGGTACAGAATAGGATCTATATGTATCTCTTTCAATTTCATCATCATCATATCAGGCGCAAGAAGTCCACTGCTGGAACATAGGCTTTCCCCAAGGATTTCCAATACGACCGGTTGGAAGCGGCCTGCATCCAGCGTCTTCCTGCGACCTAAGTAAGGTCATCCGACCATCAGGTCGGTGGATGTCCGACGCTGCGCTTGCCGGTACGTGGTCGCCATTCGAGAACCATTCTGCCCCATTGGCCATCGGTTTTCAATTTATTTTAAATCTAAGTATATACGTATATATTTTATTTTATTTTATTTATGGCTTTCACGCATGACGTATTTAGCCAGTATCAAGTATTATGAAGTTTCTTGCGCTTTTTCTTACCTAGTCTTGTTAATCGAACGAAATGATGATGTAGTTTATTTTGTGGATTCTACGGAGCCCTTAGCAACAAATTCCACGAATCCACTGGCTTTATTACAGACGACGCAGCGAGGGTCACAACCACCAGCCCGCTAAGTAAATCTCACTACAGCCGCACTATGACAGTTTATTTTAGTTATTCCACACATTGTTCATAAACATGGGCAATTAATAACACCAAATTATGCCGATTTCACATTATAAAATCCACCTAGAAACAATTTGCAAAACAATCCAAAAACAAATGCCGTACAGTCCGCTGAAGTGCCCACCAATAACTCCCTAATTATATTAAAAAATACCATTTTTATTAAAGGAAGACTGAACTGCTTATTTACACATCATTTAATTACAAAGCTTTGCTTTGTACATCTTAGCTTGATCTCACCTTGGCAACTAAACAGAGTTTTGCAAATTGTTTCTAGATGGACTTCAATCCAGAATGTTGAAAGCAAAATATCAGAATAATTCTATGTACTCAGATTACAAGTGGTAGTATCCAGTGGTTTTACTACCACTTGTAATCTAAGTACATCAAACAATTCTGATATTTTACTCTCAACATTCTATGCTTTCAATGATTGATAAAATGTATAACGAAACGTGTGGATGCATTTGCGAATTAGCAATATTTTTGCCTGGGTCTTAGAAGTCAAATATAGTTTGTAGTTTACAAAGGACTTCATTTTGTGCTGACAAAAGATTTTAACTTCAAAATAGAGCTTGTATAATAAACATATAATATTTCCCTACTTCTTATAATTTTTTTTTTATTTTCATCACCACATTTTTGTTCCAAGGCAGTAACATTTTATCGTGGATTTGGATCACATTTCCCGGATCAAGTGGCCGCCCAATATTTGACCAGCACTTGTCCGAGTGATGGACTAGACTTTCAGATAAATGAAATTTGGTAATCCATTTGGCTATTGCGATACGTGTGAATACAACCGAGTGTTTTGTTGTTTACTATGTAGATTGAACATCCATGTGGTTTGATTTGATATATCTGGCAATAAAATGAATTTGCAATTCAAATACGTAGAAAGGTTGATGTTTCACTGGAACTGATAGCAAATACTCGTTGTATTTGCTATCAGTATTTCAGGTAAGTTTAGTAATGGATATGTTTAGATAGTTTGTGTTTCAGTTGAAGTATAAAGGAGGAGTTGTCTTGTCACCAATGTAGCTGTACGTACATTGATGATACTCTTGGTCGAATTCGAGTCAAACTCAGTCTTTATCGACCACGACAAATGCCTATAAAAAGACAAGTAAGTTGAAGAGGGAAAATGCAGGTAATATCTGCCGTATACGTTCAGAAACAATGGTAGTGTTTAGATGAATCAAGGATTCTGGGAAAGACTGGAATGATAAACTTAGCGATAGATAAAGATAGACATAGACTTTTGAGGAAATGAAAAGAAGGTTTTTACTAAGCAGTGGGACATAAGTAGTTTATACAATCGTAGCTCTCTCGTCTCGTGTCCGCATTAGTACGGCCTTAAATCTATAAGATATTTAAGAAGACCAGTCCAGACCAGATAAGACTTGTGGCGCCCCAGTCCTATCAGTAAGAACAAGTATAACTTTCGGAGTACCGCCAGCGAGGAGAGTGTAGGGCAAATTCTCTGTCTGCTCTGACTAAGTAGAGCCATACTTAGTCAGAGCAGACACAGAATTTGCGGTAGTACAGAGAGGGTCATGCTCCTGCAGTGGAGACTAAAAAGACCTGATGATGATGATTAGTGAGGTAAAGTATGCAATACCTAAACCAAGGTGTTTGTTGTAATCATTGATACTCGTACAATATATTACTAGGACTGGAAAAATATGGCCATACTGGCAACGAGTTGCTGACTATCATAGCCATAATTTCTGTTTACTCCGTTCAGTACTACCGGGTAAACTCGATCGCAGGAAACGTTAAACCCTTTCGCCGTTCTAAAAGTAATTACCCTATTAAATTCTTTATCGCACCTGTTAATTTAAGTGCCACCAGATTTCGCAGAAACTATATTGCTAAGTGTTATTAAACAATAAGGCGAAACTTACAGACTTTAGTAGTCTTTATTACAATGTGAGTATAATTGTGAAGAATCTATTTGGTATTTTAAATTCACATTATATTACATTGTGACACATAAAACGTATGTATAATTTTAAAATTGAATTAGTTCTAAGCAAATATAATGAATATGGGTCAGGGGTGTCATCCTCAACTACATGTACGGTGGTTGCAGTTAAAGCATCGGAGACAAGCGCCCAACTTCCTGAGCTGCTACCGAGTGAGTAGTATCCCAGATATTCTTTACCCAGATACAATATTTTTTTATCCCTCTGCATCTAAAAATGCTTCCGATGGCACAAAACGACGCTCTCCAACTCGCCTGATAAGCTTAGTGAGTATGGCAATGTCCTTTTATGACATGAAAAATCCTTGGGAGAGACTTTTGTCCAGCAGTGGCCTTTTTACGGCCGAAATGATGCCGAAGATGAAAGATAATGTGTACTGTACATCATATCTATTTATTGTGGATTTTTATCCTCTTGACTTGAGCGTTTCCCTGGTTGTGATGCGTCGGTGCCCAACTTCCTCTATCACGGCAGCATGTCAGTAATGCACGTTATAATATGGTTTGTTAAAGTTGCTGTCTGTCACCACCCTCCTTGCAAATTAAGTAGAGAATGTAACTATGAGCCCCTCGTGTAGCAAAGCAAATTAGCGTGTTAATCACTGCGCCACGGAGGTTATCATAAATATATTGTTATTGCGTGGTCTTCTGAAATCCTATGGTCAACGTTAAAGAATGATATCTACCTTTACTGTAAGACTACTCAAAAATGTTAAAAAAAAAACTCAAAGTAACTCTGTCTGTCTGTCTATCTGTTATCACTTCGCTTTTGAACTATTAAACAAATTGAAATGTTATTTACATTTATTTAATTCCGGAAAAATGAACCAATCCCGAGGGATCTACATAAACGCGAGCGGGGCCGCGAGCTAAAGCTAGTTTCATCCTTAGTTAAATCCGTGATAAGGTTTTCATAAGATATTTTCATCTAAAAATAACGTGACTCAAACTCGGAACGTTAAAGGCGTGGATTTGACAGATCAATAGTTCCTTTAAAAAGTTGGCAAAGGGATTTACTACTTAATTAAGTCTGAATGTAAGGGAATCGTCGGTAACGAGCGAAGTTTCGCCCACAATGAATGTAATTAATCGAAAACTTTTTTCAACTCTGTCACATCGCAATAGTAGTTCTGTTTCGAACAAGTTTTCATACCTTTCATGAATTATATTCAATTTACTCATTTAATCTATTTAATATTCATTGATCATTTCAGCCGTAAGAAGTCCACTGCTGGGCAAGGGTTCCCAAGTATTATTCTAGTTATTGCTATACTGACCACGCTTGGCGGGCGGTTTGGTGAGTACAGTTTCTTTGGCATCTTTGCCCATCGGAAGGTTTTTAAGCTAGGAAAAGATAGGGACTGGTTGGATTTGGGAAGGATACTACTCATTCAGATGAATGGGGGTAAAGCAAGTAGCCCCTGACCTATACATTTATACCAACATATACTTATACCATTATAAGTACATTACTATAAAGTGTATGCCCTTACTTATTTTGATTTCATATCATTGTATCATTATGTACAATGTCGTAATGGTATTTATAATTTTAGGCACGTTACGTCCCGGCTGCCATCTGGTAGTCATTAAAGGAACGACGTCAGAGGTCTAGAGGCGGTTCCGAAGAACCCTGACACCAGGGTGTGCATGGTCGATTGACCGTGACACCTACTCGAAATGATGATGATGATTTTAAACACCAGTAAGGAAACCGAGCTCTTGAGATTAAAAAACTGTTATACGGAAATAAGTCGTAGAAATGCGATCTGATATTTGTATTATTTCTTCTAAAAAAACTCATTTCTTTTTCTTTGGTCTTTGTGATACTTGATTCGATAACGCAAATTCTTTAGAAACAGCGTAATAAAGCAATAAGCAGTAAGCTGCTTAACAAATAAACTGCTGGTAAATATTGTAAACAAGGTATCTTTAATATTTATTAGAAGGTTTGCTTATTTCTCAAAAAAATATCGTAATATCAGTTAAAAATGTTTTATATTAATTTCAAGACAGTGCATTAAATCTACACTTCTATACTCATATTATAAAGAAGCTTTGATTGTTTGTTTATTTGTATTGAATAGACTCCAAAACGATTTTTTTCCGATTTGAAAAGTTCTTTCACCGCCATGGAGCCATGTTGTTGGCTGGGAGTCACTTTCGGACCGCATACGAAACATAATACTGCGCTCCAAGTCAAGGTCGTAGATATTGGACAAGAAGCTGCTAGCCTAAAGTTGAAGTGAGTTGGACATATTTGCCGTATGCCCGAAGAACTGTGGGCCGAAGGGTGTTCGTCTTGGCTTCCGCGTTACAGAAAAAGAAATCCTGGCAATCCCAAAAAGAGATGGCGGGATGACCTTGCTCTGTAAGGAAGGGCTTCAAAAACCCTCGATCGCGAGAGTTGGAAGGAAGGAATATACTGTCCTACTGCAGGCCTTTGCCCTGCAGTAGGACAGTATACACTGAAAATTAATAAGTAAATGAAATATATAACAATACTTCTACATTTGTAATATTATAATGTTTATTATCGTTGCCCTTGCGATGATACCGTCGTCCGCCTGGGCCATCACGGTCTCTCCTGCTCCAGGAGCGCAGGCCGTATTACACGCCATACATGCCAACCTTAACAACATCGTTCACCGACTTCTTGTCGCGATTCAGGTGCCAGCCGTTTTGGAACCTAATGGTCTGGCACGGAATGATGGCAGGAGACCGGATGGGATGACACTTGTGCCCTGGAGGCTGGGACGACCGTTAGTATGGGACGCAACATGCGTCGACACTGTCGCATCTTCACACCTTCATGGCATGAGTTCCAAGGCTGGTGAGGCTGCAGCGGCCGCTGAGTCCGTCAAGCGGCGCAAATATGCATGCCTAGGCGATGGCTACATATTTGAGCCGTTTGGTGTGGAAACGTTGGGGCCGTGGGGGCACTCCTTCAGCTCACAAAATGTTTAAATTTGTGAGCAAAAGACTGTAGAGGTGCTGGCAATTTCTTTGCACAAAGAATAAGCATTGCCATACAACGTGGAAATGCTGCTAGCCTTTTGGACACACATCCGCAGGGCAGTGACTTGTGAGAATTTTTTTATCTTTAAGCTTTTAGTTTTTACTGTTAGGTTTTTTAGTTTTAACTTTTTTATAGTTAGGTTTAGTTTAATTTTTTTCAATTATTACTGTTATTTTGAGTGTTATACATTGTTATCTCAAACAGTAACAACATTTTTTTTAACTTAACCAAAAAACAATAAAAATTCAAAAATTATGTATGCTAGTATAATACGAGTATTATCGGATTCCCTTATGTAACAGTATCTGAGACACTTTCGAGCCACCGTAATATATGCCAGGCTTAATTCAAATCACACAAGTTCGTATATCGCACAATCCAATCTCCACTATTCTCGACAGCCGGGAAGCCAACCATAATTTCGCCTTCCGTAATTTATATAATCCAAGTTATTTAGTTCGTTTATTAAGTACCACGAAGATTAAAACTGAGAGCGTAGTGTAAGACGTGATCTCTGACCCCTTCGATAAAATATAAAGAGATTAGAATCATACATTTAAAAAAAATGGCATTGGAATAGACAATTTTTATGCGTGCTCTTGATATCTTTGATGAAGGTTTGTTGCATAAATATTCTCAATTGTGGGGGGAGTTTAATCGTAAAGCTGTATATCGATAGGGTAAGTATATTAACTATTATTATTGTTGTGACATGGGAAAGCAAGATCTGTATTTTTTGACTATGACGTCATAAATGAACGCGTTATAAATCGATAAACCCCGGAGGCACGCACGAAAAAGTATCGCGTTCCGTGTGCAGGCGAGAGCGCAAAACAAGCGATAGAGAGGCATGATCGGCATAAGTCACGTAAAATGTACAGTCTGTAAACCGACTTTACAAACAACCATAACGCACTGCTGGGCAAAAGCCTTCCCGCTTTTGCCCTTGTTTCTCGATTCTTCGTAACCGTTTCCTCGTAGAGTAGTATCCTCCCAGTTCTGTAATGTGAAAACATATTACAAACGTTTTGACTACTTGCGCGTTAGTAATAAAGTAATGAATAGTTTTATTTATCTTTTGAGTCAATGCTGGAAATGCATTAAAAATATAACAGTTGCACGTACTGAAATTGCAATGTAGAAGCATCTCTGCTTCCGTATAAAAAAACATAGCAAGGAAACTGGCATAGTGTTTTTGTACGTTACTTTATTGTGTAAAACGTGCCTATCTACAAGCTTTTAAAGGCTTCTAGAAGACAGTTCAGTCGTGGTAGAAAATTAACTTTTGCTTGTAGCATAAATGGGCCACACCCTCACGGAAAATCGACGTTTGAGTAGAAGCTTTACCGCTTCTATATATATTTATGCTTCGTTTGGTGAGTAAAAGAGCCGGAGTCCCATCCTTCCACCTCCTTCTGTCATTTCTTCCCCCATGTCCTCCCCAACTCCTTGAAAGGCTGACAACGCTCCTGTCACACCCTGGTGTTGCAGTTGCCTATGGGCAGCGGTAATCACTTACCATCAGGTGACTTGCTTGCTCGTTTGCTGTCCTATATCATAAAAAAAGACGTTGAAGTTCGACGGTTGCTTCTAGGTAGACTTGGATATTATCCACTTACTAACACTAATACTATATGTAATTATGATAAATAAACATTAATTTAAAATCTAGTACATGTAGAAATTTATCCTTCCAAGATGTCGATATTCTGTATCTCTTCTAAAAGGAAGGGAAAACGAAAAGGGGGAGTCAGGGGAGGTCAATGGAGCCCGCGTGACGCCGACAGATAAGCTAATTACGTATTGTGATTTAGCAACCGGTTCGTGACGAATTTTTCATCAAATTTTCTGAGAGCAATTGTGAATAATGAGAAGACGTCGTCCACCACAATGGCTGCCATTAACCGGACAATTTAACTTTTTAATTGCGAATTAAGAAACAGTGCAAAGGTTGAAGCCCGCGGAATTAATTGCGAAAGGTTTTGTTACGGCTGTAGAAACACTTTTACTTACATTACAACGTTCTACGATTATGCCTGATGGAAAGCCTTTTTACTGCCGGTATAGTTACTTTTACGGTCAATGGCTTTGGGTTCATTTCCCAGCGCAGATTCTCCAACTTTATTTCGTTGTTAGAGTGTTGTGTAAGACGAAATAAACCTAGTGCTTATTATGGCTCCTTGTTGAGTGTTTTCCACATACATATCTATTTGCTTAAATACCAGATATTTAACATCGGCCTTTACCGAATATTCGGAATCAATAAGTCGAGATATTGACATACATATGTTTGCTGGTAAAACTCAACCGACGGTATGTTGATTCTGTATAAGCCGGGGGAGGAGTAATAAGCGCTTCAGAGAAATATTTTACGTGTAAATCACGAGATAAAAGCTTTTTTTTACCTACTAGCGTAGAAGTATTTAAAACTTAACATTTTTAATAAAAAATACCTACAGTACACATTCAAATTTCGATAAATAATTTTCAAATGAGAGTTAGCATCGACTACGAGTACTTATATTGAAATCAGGCCACCTGGAGTTCCATTTCATCTCGGATTTCATTCTTCCTTTTTATACCCTCCGAGAAAATACCTGTTTCGAGACAAAACTTCCCCGGAGTTAAATCCAGACAGAAAGTCGAAACTCGCGACAAACTCAAACAAAAACATGAGACCTTCGCTCTGACTTGAGTGGAAACTTAATATTTATTTGTACTACAATCTCATGTAAACAAACTGAAGTTATTAATATACGAGTCGCGGTCTTAGCTTTGCGTTAATCGGAATTTGGGAATGAGCATAGACAATGTAAATATGACAATAGGGCAGGCGCAGCTTGGAGAATGGAGCTCATATCGGTGGTGTGCCACTCGCGAGATAACCGAACGCCTTAGTCAGAATGTAAAATTATTAAGCAACGGAATGTCGTAATAGGGTTTCTCTACAATAGTGGGGTAAGGGCGAATCGGCTTCCACCGCGTGCTTGATGCGATATAGTTCATCGGAATCCCGAGTAATTAACTTTGGTGTTATCAGTTGATTTGATTAATATGCATTAGGAATTTGATCCGGTTGAATGTTGCTAGTTATGGCACGCGCTATGCGTTATTCTCTTTGATTGTAACCGTAACAGACTCATATTGGAGTTTCGGTAATTTCGGTGTCACAGTATTAAACCGTTCAAGTGCGAGTCGCAATCGTGCAGCGAAGGTTCCGTGGTAAAAGTCTGTTTTTTGTTGTAAATACAATTAAACGATTTTCAGATTATCCCTTTACGTGTGTTTTCAGGACATGATTCGCCAAGTTTTGGAGATTCTAGTCAATGACAAGTTACCTTATTGATTCGCATGCGAGACTGAATACATTTGCAAAATATGTAACATATTCGAGATGGCCATATCTTGTGATTGCTTTGATTTAGAAGTTTAAATCAATACCAATCTGAATACACGTCGATTATTATCCACAATATGTTCCGTCAATGTATTAACATAATAATAATAATTACACAACAGCCTTCGTAAATAATATAATTAATTATTAACCATATACTAAAGTTAGTTTTTTTTATTCATTTACATCACGCATTCCTGCGAAGGAACCTAAAAGATCTTGATAGACAGATGGATAAGGACAGGGTTTCATTTTACCTTTTGTAGTACAGAACCCTATAAGGCACCAGCATGGGCAATTTTATAGTATAAAATATCGTGAGAAAACCCATTTTCTGATTAGTAAATGAGTTTTCTCACTATATTTTCTTTCGACATTTTCATTTAACATAATGTTGACCTTAACACAACCGCAAAAATACTGGTAGTGTGCGTATCGTTCAGTTATTGCGTAATACTGAAAAAGGGTTACGTCCCACTATAATAGAGGCAATTGCTCTCCGAATAGCTGCGATATGGAAAAATCCTGTTATTAATGTTTATTGCTTTATTAAATGTTATAGTTAGGTGTAACGGAAAATAAAACGTTTTCAGTTTAAATTTTATAACGGTTCGAATTTTTAATTGCTGAAAATATCATACGAAATCTATCGCACATTTTTCGTGCTTACGCATGTTATGCAACCCTGGCCGCAGTCCCTATTGTGATGGGTGACCGCAAGTGGCATAAAAATATCTCGAGCTCCTCCGTGCTTCAGAAGGCATGTTAAGCCGTTGGTCCCGGCTGTTGTCATCTTTGATGGCAGTTGATTAGCTACGTCAGATGCCTTTAGGCAGCTTAAAAAATCGACACCAGTGTTGGTCACTTACACACACGAAAAACAAGTACATTGTCTTGTATAATGAGTAGGTAACACTATTAGTACGGTAACCATTATAAGCCAATATAAAACATGCATATATGTATTTTTCATTGTGCCTTAGAAAGACTGCCCACAAATAGGCACATCAGTGATAAATAATATTGCAAAAAATTATATATAGATATGATATAAAAGTCATTTTTTTTGGGGCGAGTACATTATAGCGCCTTAATAAAATCAGAGAGATGTGACGTCACTATGTTGCATTTGTACGTGAGTTTGTGCGGCGGCTATGTCCTCATAATAAAAGTTGCTATAGTTTTAAGGAATTTCTTAGAGCAGTATATTATTTTTAAATAACTCATACTTTAAAAATGCGTTTGACTAACCTTTATCCAAACTTAACTTTTAAAAAGTTTTTAAATAAGTGAATGCGATAGTGTTGTATTTTACAATAAGCTTTCGTGACCATGTTGTAATTTCAGCATAACACACATCTTATCTATGCCCAAGGCTTACCTAGTAGCCTTTTTTGCATCGAAGTTAGTGGTCTTATTTTAACTTACTAAAACCGACTTACATTTTAAATTATCTTTTTCAGCAAACAACCATGACAGTTAGGCGAACTCTATCAAAAATCACTCGACGCGCCTAAGAAGTTTTAACTTCGAAAATCTGTTGGAACAAAGTAACCGCAAAGTAAACACCATTCAATTTTATTACGAGCCGTTCCTTTGAAAATCCCCGGGCGGCAATCCCGTAAATCTCTATTTGTCGCAACTAAAACAGGTCACGGCGGAAGTCTATTACGTTCCCTAAATGCTGCCGAACTCCCTGTAGAGCGCTCTAATCCACTCCGAACGGGCTGGTGTCAAACGCAGGGCAGGGTTGTTTGTATTGTTTATTGTCGCGCGGCTCGTTCGTACGCCAAAGACGCCGCCGGCACGGGCGCATGTTTCAATTGATAGAGCCGAACGGTCCCCGGAGTGAACTATTATATTCCTGCCCACGAACGATACTTATCCTCACTTAATGTCTCCGTACGTTACTTTCTACTTTGAATTTTTCACAGAGAGGACGAGCGGGATTCAAATGGATAGACTTTTATTTTATCAACTATTTTCTTACTTGGACTTAAGGGCCCGTACTACCTCACACTGCTTTGCATGATTGACTGTTATATCAATAATAATTAAATACTCAAGTTGAAATAAAAATGCAGCAAAGTTCAGGACTAACTCTGGTAACTATATGACTCAAAAACACTATTACGTTAAATTTTCTCGATAGAAAAAAATTGCAAATTTTTATCCAAATCACGTCTAATTTACTCGGTATATAGCATTATTCACAAAATACATTAAAATTAACCTTGAAACTTTTGATTATTATTGCATTACAGATAAGGCAGCCATCATATGTTTTTCTTTTTCGAATAACCCTTGAATATTCCTAAAAAACGAAAATATCCAAAGTAGCCAACGCGTTTAGACCATCCGCGTTTGTATCGCCACGCCGCCTGGCATATGGCGGGCTCTTAAGAAGTAGCAATCCTTTTCGCTTTGTTAAAAATGCACAAGACATCGAAATTACATTTGTTAGTATGGAGTCACCGAATTTTTTTTACATATATATTATCACGTCTTTATCCCTTGCGGGTGGACAGAGCCAAGGGTGATAAGACCCGAAGTTGTTTAGCATATTAGTGGACGTGTAAAACGGAATCAATAATAAAATCAATCGTCTAAAATAACTTTGACTTTTTCACAGACAGGAGTATTATAACCGATTCAAAAGGTCGTCTTTTATTTTACCTTTGAAAATTCAATTTTCTTAACACAGTACTTCGATTAAAACAAGTAGCAATATTTTTATTTGTTTAAATGTGCAATATTATGTATGCCTTTGGAATAACAGTTTCACAATACAAAAGGTATGTCTTTTATTTTACTGCTCATTTTCTTAATGCAGTACTTCGATTAAACTAATAGCAATCCTTTTCATTTGTTTAAAATGCACAATACATTGGAGAACAGTTTACGTAAGTTTTTATAAAGTCACCGTGCTTTATACTTTCGTCTAGAATATCTTTTGATTTTTACCGATGGGAGTACCTTTTAGTAATTCAAAAGGTTCGTCTATACTTTGATCGGCCATTTTCTTAAAAGCCTCTTCTTTTTTAAATTTTGCTTTCGTTAGTTTTTAAAAAGTGACGCATTTAATTTTTATCAAAGAATATCTTTGAATTTTTCACACTGAAGACGCTAAATCTATGATTGAAATGGATACGGTTTTATGTGAGTTGGTCTTGTTGATCCTGGCTTCTATTTTTGACTAGTAGACATCCCTTTAATTAATATTTACAGAAAATTAAATGTTAATAATAAGGGAAGGTGATCGCACTCTCATAGCATTTATGTAGCAAAATATAACGTTGGACAAGGGTTGACCTAATGACAATGTTTAAATTTTCAAAAGCTTAAGCAAATAAAAATAAACTAATCGACCGCAATCACTATCTGGATAACAGTCGTTAAGTAACTCTATTTACATCTTCACAAACACAAGTGTTGGTAATAAGCACAAGTGTTGGTCACAATGACAAGTGTTGGTGATGAACAAAAATGTTGATCACACATTTACAAAATTTTCACGCACTAGCTCGTGAGAGATCCGTTTTATACATAATGTCTTTATCTCCCGTTCCTTTAAATGACATAAATTATAATTATGTACTTATACCATTTGAAGTTACGTTAAGTTACACCCATTTACGTATTTTAAGTTTATTCGCATTACCAATTAAAACAAACGGTTTCACTCACGTATTGTGTATTGTGTGTATGTTTGTTTTAGTCATGTTAAGGGGTTCCGTAGTAAACAAAAAATTATACTACGTCTGTAAGTCCGTCCCCGGTTTAGCTGAGAGACTATTAGTAATAGAAAGCTGCTATGTGGCATAACAATATATGGTACATGCCAGCAAAGTGGCTAAATAAAATTTTAAAAATGTACATATTTTCAAGATCCCTCCCAACATGCAATGTGGGGTTATATTTCTTCTTCGTTGCTGTGGAAATTATCAGATTGTTCTTATAAAATAATAATGGTGTGTGAACCCAATGTTTCGATGCAAATGTTTGATAGCGTCAAGTGCCTTATTAATGGATAAGTAAAAAAAAATAGGGGAAATAGAATTCTTCAGCTCGGAACAGCATTTGAGGGGGTAAAGCTTGAGTGAAACCGTCCTGATTCAATGCTAAATTATCACAGCTTTGTAGGGTTTACAAGACAACGATGTAAAGTCGAACAACTAAAACATAACTGCAATCACGGAACCCTACTTTACGTGTGTTGTTTGTTACTCTTTTGGAGATATATTTGGATGAAACTTTATAATGTTGTAGCTTATGCGGCAATATAGCACAAAGGCTATAATATACATGATCGAAGTCAAAGTTGCTGATGATATAAGATTGATGATGATAAGCTTTTGAAGCTTATCATCATCAAAACTTAAGAACGATGCTCTTGTCGATGGAGCTCTCTACATCTTTCTCTATCCTCCGCCAGTCTTTTCATGTCCTAGAACGACTCGCTTCCCACAAGCTAATAGTAAATAGGTATTATTATACACGGTAAAATTTTGATCATTTTGGAACCTTAAAGAGGCGATTTAGCCCGTCGATATAAACTTCCCATAGGAATATGGGACCAATGTTGGAATCTCAAAAATATTTAGCCGCCCCGTCAATTTTTATGGAATAAAATTGAATTCCCAGTGTTTAAGGATGTAAAATTTCATCGTGAATTCATATATACTAGCTTAGTATTTAGCAATAACGTATGTCAACTAAACATAATCTGTAACTAATTAAATTCCAAAGCGTTCCAATGTATTTAAAATTCATATTCCGTAATGTGATTTTCCATTTTTGTTTACTTTCCTCGTCGGAGGAGCTCGGCGCGGCTCATTACAACAGCTTATGCATGAGCTACGGATCCATTTGGCACTACAACGCCAGCATGTGTCTTCTGTACGCCGCTTTTCTACTTTTTCTGCAATTCAAAACGGAATTGCTATTTTGAATTTATCTTACTGTTCTTTGTCAATGACTGACGATTTTCTTTTGAACTAAACGGTAAAGTTTTATGTCATTCATTAATCGAATTGTAAAAGAAAATAAATAAACTATCGATTTATCCATGATCTAGTTTCAATTCGCATTGTTTATTTTATACACGTTTTATTATTAAATTGAGTACGAGTATAATCAACTAAAAATATAACAGGGAATAATTGAATATGATTAGTTCTTCAATGAACATTTTTCCTTAAGAAAACATAAAAAACAGAATACGAAAAGATAATCACTTCACAGAAATTATACAAGCTAGTTCAATCAAGTTATATTCTATGGGAGACGTACTCCCTAGTATTTTATCTTGATATTATTATATGTTTTTTGGTGAAGGTTATTTAGCTGAACATCGATGGGCTAGTGAGAGTTCGTATTATTAAGTCATTAAGCTATGACGCATAATTTAAGGGAGCTTGAAAAATTTAAGCCATCGTTGATCACTTACACACACAAAAATCAACAACAACCGTTCACAAATTATTTTGTATTTCTGATACCTAACACCTTTTAACGGCTCAGTTACCCAATACTCAAACATTACTTAGTCTAAAAGCTTCTAGTTTAATATTGAAACGTCACCTTTGGGTTATAATTAACATTTCACCAAGTTAATTTATTATTTTGAATAGGCGCGATAAAAGAAAATATTCTGTTATTATCTACCGAGGCAGCTGTCAGTGATAAACTGAGTGTAAATTGTCAATATCATTAAGTGAAATTATCTCTGTCGCTGTGAACAAGCCAACTGAATAAAAACTAGATTACATGCAAATCATGTCTTTGAATACGTTATAAGGGAGCGTTTAGTCTGGGATGCTTTTTGCTATAGTGTTCACACAAATTGATACACAAAGCGCTAGCAAAAATCAAATTGAAATCAGAATTCAAATCCATGTCGAGTACAAATTTGAATTTTGATTTCAATTTGATCGTTATTTTAGTCGTAAATCGTTACTTTTATCGTAACATGTTCACTTTTAAATCATTAAACCATTGAAAATGTCGACATCAGCTATGGTCATAATGTTTATTTTTTTTAAATTCCCTTTTGTAGTATTTTGCACTGAACAGATTTAATTTCACCTCATTTCTTTGTACAACCTACTGTCAGGGTACTTACTTGTCTACGAGTTTTGTCGCTGTTTTGGATTGATGCATAAAATTATCGCATATTAGTATACGAACAGACACTTTTGCAAGAAAAAAAGGTGAAAAATAAATTCGCCGTCCCTTACAATATTCACCTATCAGTTGGTCAATTTATAAAATATTTTATTAAAAAACCTTTTTTCTTGTTTATGTATTATTTTAGGGATTCAGATTCCGCCATTAGAATATTGTCAGGGAGTCCAGAATCACTATGTAGGTCTATTAGAAGACTTGAGAAAAATATATAAACACATAATAATAATAATAAACGTTTATTTGGCTCTTAGTAATGTTTACAATTATGGTTTACTAAAATATAAAAGTAATGTTTCAGTATAAACATTGTTAGAGCCTGGCGCCAGTAGTAGACTTGGAGAAACCTGTTTTAACTAGTCACCTACTCTTTTAAATAAAATCCCATGTGCAGGGAGCAAATGACGTTTACATAATGAAATTTTCTTGCAAATAGAATATATGTCAGTTACAGCACGACATCCCTACTTTTTGACCTATAAAAGAAATTAAGCATTGATCAGAAAATAAAAAAGCAGGAGTTCTCTATTTCTTTATTCAACTTCTACCTTTTCAATTGGTTTCATTAAAATAAGCTCAGTAGTTAGCGGCTTTTATCTCATCATATGTTACAAAATAATATTTTAGAATATCATAATACTTGAGCACTTTTTGCAAAGCTGTGGAAGTTATAAATAAAAACTGTCAAAGAGTTTGCAGAGTGGAGCAAAACATTTGGAACAATATCGCGACAGAGCGGCAATCATTTCTGTTTTATCAGAATTTGCGCACGCCGCTGCGGAAACTGGCGCAATAAAAAACTACCGCTTCTATATACACATATCTGTGCAAATGATCTGATATACAAATTTACAGTAACATAAGTATTTAACCCCATTTTATAACGAGCCGATTGCTATAATACTCATTTGTGAGCAGGTAAATGTCGCTTAAAATCTTTACTATGTGCTGAATAGTACAAATTAGTGTAATTATTATTTGCACTTTTATTAAATTGTCGTCATTTGATTCTCGTTTGCAAAAGTAATTGAATAAAAACCGCCGAAATCCAAAATGGAACAAAACGCTTAAATTAAATAAAATCGTTTCTGTTTTATCAGTCTGCGCTCGCCACCCCGCGGTAACTGGCGTATCAAAAAGAACTACTTATACAATATATATATATCAACATATCTGTACAAACGATCTGAAATACAGATATTAATTTACAATAAAATATTTTACCCTATTGAGCTGATTGCTATATTAATTATTGACATGCAGGTTTTCATCGATAATAGATGTTCAATTTGCAGTACATAGTAGAAGTAAATATATTTATTTCGTTGTTTTTTGCTAAACTATTGACAACTGATTTCATACTGCAAAAGTGATTTAATTAAAAATCACCAAAGAACTCACATAATGGAACAAAACACTTCAAACAATATCGCGATATAGCGGTAATCATTTCTGTTTTATCAGAGTTTGCGCACGCCCCGCCGCAGAAACTGGCGCAATAAAAACTACTGCATACATACCGAAACATTTATTAGGATGTTTTAACGTAGAATACATATAGTCACATATATCATCGTTGAAATTAAACTTTTATTATACAATTTTCAGTTATACTTATAGACGTTGTTCTTATATAAGTCTATGTTGATGAATAAAACCTTGGAACATTTTTTTTTGTATTATCAACTTTTGCACACGCCGCCGCGGAAACTCGCGTAATAAAAACTACAGCGTACATAGCGACATAGATGTGTCAGTTTATACCTATATAAATAAATGGAATATTATACAAATATTCAAAAGTAAATTGCTATATTACATAATTACGAGTAGGTGTAGATCACTATCAAATCTACGGTACTTTCTACATAGTTTATTGATATCGCTTTGAGTTTTTACCTAACTGTTTTTAGTAACCAATTCCCTACTGTAGTTGTACTCGAACAAAAAGCGTCAAAGTGCTCACAGATGGTAACAAAACACTAGGAACAATATAGCGACAAAGCGGCAATTATTTCTGTTTTATCAGAGTTTGTGCACGCCGCCGCGGAAATTGGTGTAATAAAAACTATAGCATACATAGCGACACAGATATATCAGTTATAATATACCTAGATATACAAATCCTCTACTATACAAATCTTCAGTAGTAAATTGCTATATTACTTAATTTTGAGTAGATGTAGGTCACTATATGTTCTATGCTACTCACTACATAGTATATTAATATCTCTTTGGACTTTTGACCTAAATGTTTTTTTGTGACTAATTCCCAATTGTAGAAGTACTCGAACAAAAAGCGCCAAAGTGCTCAAAGCTGGAACAAAACACTTCAAAACAACATAGCGACAAAGCTGCAATCATTTCTATTTTATCAAAGTTTACGAACGCCGCCGCGGAAACTGGCGTAATAAAAAAACTACCGCAAACATACTGTCATATCTGCACGAATGCTATAGCATTCGGATCTGCAGTTACACATGTCAGCCGCTACAGATATGCAGTTGCCATAGTCACAAGATATTTTCTGAAGTTCCGGACAGGTTTTCCTTTTGTTACGCTGTCAACTTGATCTTTAAAGATATTTTACAAGTCGAAAAGATGGAAATCTGTAAATGTATTTGCAAAAGCTACATTTTTGAAATTAAAATAGTTTAAGGCTCTTGAATGTTAATTTTATTTCTGAAGTATAAATATAAATGTTAGCATGCAAATATTATGAGTATTTTTGGCCGATTACTTAATTTACTTACTTATTCTGTGATGAATATAGGTTACCAGTTCCTAAATATATTTAATTATATTTTAAATACGCTAATGTTATTTTTATTCGATGTTTTACCTATATTTATTTAACTAAATATCGGCAACTTGGTAATGTAATAGAATGTCCATGTTCAAATGGTTTTGAAATATAAAGTAAATGAAAATAATTGACAATCTTGCAGATAAAGAATTAAAAAAGATAAAAACAGATAGGGACAAATTGGGAAGTACCTATAATTTTCAATCATATATAAAAAAAGATTCCTGTGAATAGAAAAAAAAAAAAACCCCCTTTTTGAGAACGGTTGAAAAAATTAAGGCACTAGGTGTTGTTTCTTCTTTTTCTTCCACTTACCGCTTTATGCGAGGTTGGAACGACATACGAGTACATGTCGTTCCTACGCCTAAGATCGGTTGAGCTCTTTAACATCTCATTTGTGCCGTAACGTATACCTAGGTATATCCAAATCCAACTAGCTGTTTTATATTTTTTAAACTACCTCAAAATGTGGTCAGTCTAATACTTGTGCAGCTATTAAAAATCGGAGCCGTATTTTAAAACTATCGGGATAAAATACTCCATGATTGGATTCGATACCACGCTTCAATTTAAAAGTTGCCCGATTTTTGTTTTATGGCCAGCGAAATGATTTGCGCGTCGCGGTTCCAATTTTTATTCACATAATAAATTTATTTGTTGCAGATTCGTGAAGGAAGAAGATGAATAATGACAATAAATGAGAAATACCTAAATAATTTGTAGATATTTTAATATACATGTAACGAAGACAATAAAAGTAGAATAAGATTTGATGATAAAAAAGCGAAGTGAGATGCCACTGGAGGCTGCGGTGTTAGATGTCTTTTGAAGACCTTGAAGAGGATGACAGGAGAGACGACGAGGCGCTCTAGGGCCGTTTCCATGGAAACCGGGGGTTTACCTTTGGTGTCCACCTTCGCGTTGCTCACTATTGTAGCAGGTAAGTTTAGTTTTGCAGCTAAAATTGGTACCATAGTTGTATTTGTTACATCAAAAATCAAATTAATTAACCCTTTACGTAACTAACACTATTTTTATTTTATGTTTTTCTTTCAAACGAGTTAAATCAAATCGAGGAGGGGTTTCTTTAAATCCTTTTTTATATTTATCAGAAGAAATATATACCTCTAATGAAAATAGGTATTATTAATATTGCTGATATTTCGTAAAATATCTACATAAAGGATATTTTCAAACATAGCATTTTTTTTTCGTATAAACACGGTTTCATCGTTAAACAGCCCATTTAATTTAAACAAAACACTGTCTACTCTATGGTCCGCTTACATGGCCATTACGCTGTGGTAAATAGAACCATTTTGTCAAACCCTTTACACGGTGCATTTCATAAACCCTAACGAGTCCCGCTTCCCTTTGCGTTTGGACAGTAGGTGGTACCCAACTAAGCAATCTGCCCACTAATGACAAGCATGAAAAGCTTAATATTCCACCCAGTACTCTTCGTCACACTTTCGGGGGTATTAATTTTCTCCTTTGAATAAACTAATGCGACTACCCTCAAAATGTTGTTAAAACATATTTTGTTCAAAATTATTTCGGTCGCAAAAGGATGACCACATTTTGCTTGCAGCGTTCAACGTATAATTAACATTTTCTATTGATGAAGTTTTTATGAATAAAGGCTACTCATTTTGTGAATAAAGGAATACTTCATCATAATTATCATATTAGCTTTTCTTACGTCCACTGCTGAGCATAGGTCTTTATTCGCTAACGCCACCTTAAGTGCCCTGTGCCTCCCTGAGGGAGGCACAAGGTTATTAGGTCTTTTCTAATTAAATTAAGAAAACGAAATAAAGTGATAAAATTCAACGCGGTTGTGGTTCGAATCTACGAAAAACTCTCTACGCAGTCTCTGTACAACTTATATAAACCTACAGAGACTTGAGGTCGTAGTTCGGACCCATCTAATTAGAAAAACTATCAAAAACTCATACCACGCAAAGTAGATTAAAGCGTTGATAAAAGCATTTAACGACATATTTTTTGTGAAAATCGGCGAACGAATTAAGAAAAAAATACTTTTGTGTAGTAAAGTGGTGCAGAAAACGCAAGGAAAGACGGAGAAGTGACACTGGAGTAACTTATCATAGCGAGCTAGGCGAGCTGCTAGTCTACCTTCTCCGCTATGTTGACACCATAGCGTTCATTAAATATGTTGACACCATCCGTTAGTCTTATGAGAGTTACGCTTCATATTTTTTTCTAATGCAATGTTCGGACCCCACTCGCGTATAATTTTTTTCACCAGAGGGAGAATAGCATTGTGAATGGATAAAATACTCATAAAAATATTATTAGGCCTTATTATGTTCCTTTTTTGACTACCTATTATTTTTTTACACTCTTTTTCCATTTTTACTTGCATGGAAGATTACAATAAGACTTAAAGGGTAATAAGAATAGATATACACATATTTCCTAATATGCTGAACGACGATGTTTTTTTAAATATTGCATTTCTTTTTAAAATCTAACGCATGAACACAAACAGCAAAACTCTTGAGCATATATTTACTTTGAGGTATAATGACGTTATTACGTTTTACTGAAGGTGTATACATAGAGATATAGAGAGAGAGAGACAGAAGTGATTTTATATCTAAATGGCGTGGCGAAGTGCCGCAAGCGGACTAAACTGACATATTAACGTAGTTTATATACATTTATATAGGTCCCATTACATTGTCATCCCAAAATACTTACCTATATCCACGTTATAGCTCTAAACATAAACACGAAGACAGAAATTTAACATAGTCTCATAGTTTTAGCAGTCGCAACTTTGTCGTTATCAAACTAAACGTTACTTTGGAGATTCACACAAACTAAAAAGGATACATTTATTTCATCTAACAATGTTTAATGTCAAAACTTAGTAAACATTCATTCTTAGGTTAATACACATCGAATAATTCCGAATAACGCAGAGTTTCTTAAACTAAGTTATGACAATATTGCGATGAGATATGTTGTGTAACGCGAATAGACAAAATAAAGCATGGTACTAGAAGAAGTATAAGAGAAGCAACTATAACTGAAATCAATGTTCTCTGAGGATAATAGGGGCTTTTCGAGCTATATTCGAATTCGCGCATCGCATTCACCACTTTTTTAAATATATATGAATATGAGCCAAATTCTTTCTATTTTATTTTATTCTTTGAAAAACTTTTTTATTCAACCATATTTATGAATTATGTGAAACCTAGGGGTAATAAATTAAAAAAAGATAACATGGTTACTTAGAATGGTTTCTTTTTTACCTACCTCATTAAATATTTTGCAAGTAGGCGAGGATGATATATAGTTCTAAAATTGTACCACTATATTGTGACTTATTTATTCTAGAAATAAATATTTCTGATTAGGTTGGTACAGCAATGGCAAAAGTTGTATAAATAGGGGGAGATCAAGGAAAATAAGAATGGAGTACGTAAGGGACATGGATTAAAAGCATATAACCGAGGATATGACCAGCTACAGATTGCAGAAGAATAAAAGACTGTCATACTATGCTGAATCCACATAATAGTGGGAAAAGGTAAAGAGATAAGTAGAGTTTGTTCACCAGCTTTTTAATTTTTATAATGTAAATTATAAAAATTTGGTGAACAAATTGCGCTCTTGCGGCTGCGCTTACATAAATAGGTAATTGAATAAAAAACGACGGCAGTGTTGTCGTATTACATCCACTTCATACTCTTTACACTACAGTCCATAAACAAGTTGAGTAAAATATAAACATGACATTTACTTAGTTTTAATCAAACTTTTTCTTTACGCTGCGTGATATATGAGCGGAATTAGACACGTGCTCCGCGGCGTTAATGTGAATTAGGTGTAAATGGCGGCTACATGCACCGCCAGACGCACCCCATCTCCGCGAACAAAAGTATGGAGCTTCGTATGTTTGAGATTGAGCGTGCGACGCCGCGACTACGCCGCTGCGTACTACGTTGCTGTGGACTCGAACGCCTCTTTACAAGCACAATAATCCATGCCCAAATTGTAGTAATTATTTAGTCATTGTCTGTTTCCGAAGATAATTACAAGAATTAATATTATTACAAGACCTAGAGACGAATACATGTTTATGAATTAAAACTAAACACGAATAATTTTGGACCGCATTTAAACATAATTTTCGTGGTTTTTTTATTATATATTAAAAGACATGCTAATCTTTTGATTTAAAAGTACAGTATTATCCAGACCCGATATCATAAAAATTATTTAGTTAAATCTTATTCCGAAAAAGAAAACGTTATTTTTGTTTGCAATACCATATCAGTTCAAACGTAATCGTGCTTGGACCGTCGGATTGTTGCAGTACAAGTCTGTGCAGCTCAGCTATAGTGTTGCTCGACGTAAAGAAACCGACATTCAAGTTTAATTGAAAACGATTCATTTAACTGTTTCTTTTAATTTGTAGAACTTTTAAAAAACAGTACCTTATCAAAGTGCTCTTAAGTTGTTAATTACATATGTCACAAAAGGTAGTTCTATTGCGTCCTTAGTCGTTCCGCACCATAAGCGTTTGGAACCGTAGTGCGAATCGCTCAAGAGCTTTTTTGTAATGGGTCGACTGCATTTTTGGATGGGTGGATTCGGAATTTTACAATATGTAGTTTTTATTACACATCCCTGAAACAACCAGACATAATATAACAGAAAAATCTAAATAATTTTTAGGTTACATAATGTGATGACATCAGCCCACTACGCAATTTTTTTATGCTGTGGCACAGTTTAATTGACGATTTTTTTTATTATGTAAACATATTAGATAGCTACGTTAAAATATGTTATTATATAGATAATAAAAAAATAAGGGGGAAAGGTGCTGATTAACGGGCATACACATTCCGAAAATTAACCTTTTTTCAAAAGGTAGACTCATTGGTCATTAAGCAACAAGCTTTTGGCCGCGACTTAGTCCGTGTATACTTTATTTATCAGAGCATATCTAAGTCCAGTAATGCCCCCATAGGGGTTAAATTTCTGAATATTCTTCCTTAGTGCTCACTTACATCATGAAAGGAACCCCTGCACCAAATTTCAAGTTTCTAGGTACAGTAGTTTTGGCTGTGCGTTGATATTATAAGTCAGGTTTTCTTTTTATATATACAGATAGAACAACCTCAGCGGCGCGAATGGTCCCATTCAGAAACAGTGTTTGGGCGATTCGCATTGCCGTTCGAATCGTTCATGGTGCGAAAAGTATAAAGACCCATGGTCACCCCCAGCTAGAATGATGAATTTGCCATAAGTGTCCTATCCGAAAGCAATAACCTTTGACTGTAGTAAATTAAGACTAAATCAAGCTTGAAGCCGCAGATTGTAGCAGCATCCCGTGCAATACCGCGCTACATTTCAACGTGTTCTGAAGCTTAACGTAAGAACCCGCACATCCCAAACGGATTCCGAGTTTAATTGAAAAAGCTTTTAAAATGTTTATTTTAATTGTTAACTAACCTCATTTTACTTCTTTGGAGATACCCTTAACACACAGATTTAAAAAAACACGTAGCAGACCTTACATAAACATTTATTTTCATTTGAACTAAAAAAAAGTTTATTCTACAATGACAAAGTCACATTTTTATTATGTTACAAAGCGCAAACCCTTCCATACTAATGAATATTTTATTAGCAGCGATATTTTAGTTGTGTTTTACCAGCGAGACAAATGGTTTTAAAAACTTGGAAAATGTTGTGCCTCCGGTTCTAACATACAAAAGGCAATATAAATTTAGTGACAAGTAAAATATGATAGGCATGAAGAAAAATTAGACTTTGGTATGTTACGAATAAGCGTAAATATTATGACAAATATATTAATGAGATTGTATTTTTTAAACACGAAAACATTATAATGTATCATAACAAGGATTTTTTTGGAAAAAAATAACTTTCTTATCTCGTCATCATCTTATCTCACTCACATCAACTTAGCCGATGACAAATCGCGATATCGATCGTATAGCAACTTAGTGAACGCGGGTGACATTCTGCGGAATCAGGGACGGACCATCGGAAAAAATGATGCGACCGTAAAAACATTAAGATACATATTCCCAGACTCTTATAGGTACATTTTTGAGAACAATTATTTTCACAGTTAATACCTGTAATCAAGAAGAAGAAACTTCTGTTGGAATTCTAACTAAATGAAGCTTGGAGCAGCAAATTGTTGCAGTAGGCACCCGTCAGTGCAGCTCAGCAATACTGCCCCGGATTCCTTCGTGTTCACCTAAAGAACCCGCACAGCTCTATAGGATTCCAAGTTTAATTGGAAACGCTTTATATAACTGTTGCTTTTAATTGTTTTGTTGTTATACAGGGTGATTTTGAACTACATGGGATAGGATGCAGAATTCTGATTCTGCATCCTTCCTTACAAAATATACATGAAGAAAAAAGGAATTTATGAAAAAAAAAATGAGACAAGATTTGTGCAGCTGATACGCGAATTTCTATGAACATTAAAACACTTAAAATCACTATGCACAAGAAAAGGTTGCAAAATGTTTACTCCTTTAGTAGATATTTACGTCAAAAACATAAGAAAAAACCGCAATATTATGACTGGTTGAGCATCAACGAAACAATCACATCAGATAGGTTAAAAGAATAGTGGTTTATGTAAATACTAAAAACGACTTTCAAAAAAGCTTTAAAAATAACACGTCTGCTTTGGCAAACAAATTATTGCCTATGTCACTCGGCAGGTTCATCAGGCCACGATATGTCCAAATCGTCCGTTGAGATAAGGTTATGGTGGAATAGAGAAACTTAGAAACAGGCATTCTTACATATTTACGATCATACATACATAAACTCGACAAACAATACACTCCTTTTTTGGTAGGCGCGTACAAAGTTCATCTTTATCCGGTAATCAGACAATCACAGTCACTAAGGAGACACATACATTGATAATACCATAGAAGTACAAAGTTCGCCATTTTTTAAATCTATGGATAATACAATATCTGTCGTAATAAAAAGTATTTTTAATAAAAAATAATAAATAAAAACAGTTATACCAAACTCAAAAATTCCTGCAATGCAACGAATTATGTGTTCGATTTCAACAATTTCTGAGATACATTTCAGTATTGATTTTTTTTTTAAGTTTTATTCATTGAGCTCAAACTGAGTGAATAATGCTCAACATTATTCCATACGTAATTTTATTGGAATACTGAAAAAATACACGAGCTTTTTTTCTGTTGGCAATAACACAGTACTTAGTTAAAGCCGATCTGCACAATCACTGGCATAACTTGTATGCAGAATGCAATTACACTGAAAACTGTTTTCAGTTAGTGTTCATTAGATTACATCGGTTTAAACGGTTTTGAAAACTATTTGGAAATTATTCAAAGGACAATTAACAGGAGAAAAAACTTAAACATTGAAAATGTCTTTTTACTTTTATGAACGATATACATTATAATATTATAACAGATTATATAACTAAATACCTCGAATGCTTGCATAACACTGACGCTAATCAAGACATACCTAACATAATAGAGTTTTTTTGTTATAACGGCTATAGCCGTGCAGTGTCCGGTAAAAAGTTAAATGATATACCAATAAGAATTTCAAAGATCCGTTTCCAATTAAAACGATTCTCATGTTTCAAGTATTTTTCATAAATAACGTTTACGTTAAAACGACTATGATATTCTCTTATCCATATCCATACTAATATTATAAATGCGAAAGTAACTCTGTCTGTCTTCTTTTCACGATTCAACCATTGAACCAATTTGGATGAAATTGGTATGGAGATAGTTTGAGGTCCGGGAAAGGACAAAGGGTACCTTTAATTCCGAGAAATTCTACTGTTCCCAAGGGATTTACACTAACGCGGGCGGAGCTCCAGGCAAAAGCTAGTATATAACATAGTTGGCGTTCAACGCGTCTTTTGGTTACAGACCATTACATACTAATCATCATCATCAGGTCTTTTTAGTCTCCACTGCAAGAGCATGATGATGATGATGATGCATTACAGACTAATATGAAGACAAAATATCACATTCACAAAAATGACACAAACAAAATACTACGGACCAACGGACAATCAAAAATTAATCAAAATTGAATGCCGACAAACCAACATAGATTACAGCTAATCATTTGAATAATTGTATGGAAATTAGTGACGTACGCGAGGTGAATTTAACGCTATCCCGAAACGTAATTATAGATGTCGATGAGCGTGAAATACTCAATAATTGGAACGCATAATCGGATAGGCATATTTGGCCGATGAAATATGTGAAAACGATACATTTTGATTAAAACTTATTCATCGCTATGATACCGTTCCAGTGGAGCGTGATATGGAACGTTTTCAGCGTTTACTTTGCAGATGCAGATACACAGTGCTGGTTGAATATTGAGTAGTCAATGGTAGTCAACGTCTTTTAAAGTACCGTATTAGAATATACCATCTCTATTATTAAAAACTTGTTTTGGTTTAAGTGTATTGGGAAATTTTAACACAAATAAAATAACAAAATATATAGGGACATACCACACAGATTGAGCTAGCCCTACAGTAAGTTGTGAACTGGTGTCGTAAGATACTTACTCTACGATACTATACTTTATAATAGACTAGCTTTCGCCCGCGGCTCCGCCCGCGTCAATGTCGATCCCACGGGAATAGTACTTTTTCCCGGGATAAAAGGTAGCCTATGTCCTTCTCCATACTCCAGAGAACTTGTATGCCAAATTTCATGATGATCGGTTCCGAAGTTACGGCGTGAAAGCGTAACAAATAAACAAACAAACAAATAAACAAACAAACTGACATTCGCATTTATAATATTAGTAAGGATACTTACTTATATATTGCGTTTTCGCAAAATTCTCTAGTCTTAAAATCTAGTATAACTAGATATCGCCTGCAGTTCCGCTCGCATTAGTGTCGATCCTCGGGAACAATACTTGTTTCATATTAAAAGGTAACCCTTAGTCCCCGGTTTCTAGAAAACGTCTATGCAAAATTTTATGATGATTCAGTAGGTAAGGCATGAAAGCGTAACGAAGAAAGAAATAAACCCACTTTCATATATATAGTTAAGATTACTTTTCATAATTTTTTAGGTACAATTCCAAAAAAACATGAAAGTAAAAATATTTCTCATTCTGAAACATTCGTTACGGAAAGTTGTTTACAAACCCTGGTAAAGCCGAGTCAGTATAAAGTTTTTTATGCACTCGGGTTAACATCGGTTTAATATTAAATCATCTTGTAGATAACGGGCTTCTCCACTTGAATCAGAAGATCTTCTTTATAAAAAAATGGACGTTTGCTCAAAAGGTTAATGTATAGCTTTTAATAATTTGATTTTTGTTTTAAATTACTTGATAACCACTTTCACTGCTATTTAAAAGTCTAGCTATAAATAGTTAAGCACCATTACTGATGGTTATCATTTTACCACACTTTATTTGATTGACTTTATGACAACCACATTATAGAGACCTTAAATGTAAAAAGTTCGAAAAAATTGGGTGTGAAATTTACTTTTAAAGCCTTTGATCAAATTTATCCGCAACGGATCGATTTATCGAAGCGGACTCACCCCATAACTTATCTAGATATAAGACGAACGGGCGGTCGACAAAGTTCGTCGTGGGCTACTGCCCCCGAGTTATTAATTTTCATTTGACGCGAATGGAGGTTCTATAGCTATGAATATATTTAATTCCTTTTGTGAATACGAGAGGTGTTTTTTGTGCTACACACACTCTTATTACTTACTGTCTAGACGTATTATGAGATTGTGAGCATGGGTTGCGAGTAGATTTATTTTCATATCTGTATTCACTTTTTTTCTTTTAGGATCATTTGGTATTCATTTAGTTGTTCATGTTATATCTGAGCGTGTTCCCGATTCAATACTCACCTATAATGCTGCAAAGCCCGGGGTCTGATTTAATATTTTCGCTTTCAACCAAAATTTTCAGAATATCTAGCATTTGTTCTTCCTTTACCTTATTTCACTCTTTTGTGTGGTCGGCACAGTAGGTAGTCAGTCAGTTCTCTTAGATATATAAGAACATCTATGAAATAATAAAAAATATTGTACAATCAATTTTACTCAACATAATTTCTGTCTGTGAACGTGACCAACGCGTAAAATAATGTTATTTTTTTATTTTTAGCTTTCATCTGTTAACGTTATATTTTTAAATCAGGTTATAATGGACGGGAATTGCCTACAGACTACATTTGTTTAAAAACCCTACATTGAGATGAAAATATAGGTCGCTGTGAGACAATCAGGTCTCCAGTATCGGGATTATTAATTTTCATTTGACACAGTCGGCTGCGACGCGTACTCGCGCTGAGCGTGACAACGTTGGGGCGCAGATTTAAGGAACTTGTACATAAAAATATATATTTTGACTTATATTATACTTAGTATCTCCTTTTTTTACCGAGAGAAATTCTAGTATTAGTAAATAAATAATTAAAATCTCTTAGACTGCTCCAAAGGTTTCAGTGATATTTATGAGATTATGATCAAAAAGTCGATTTACTTCGCTGCTGTAGAAGCGACTTTATCTCGCGCAGAGACATACTTTAAGAGTAAGTAAAACAATAAAATTTTGTAAGTTTAATTCAAGATGAGGTCATACAAAATAAATTACGGAAACGAAACCTGAAAAATCGACTTCATCTTCATGGTTAATTTTCATTACCATATTCTTTAACTTTATAGAGTCATTGGCATTTGGTCAGGAAAATTTAAAATTGCGATAGTCCTATAGCTACATTCGATTTAAAAAATATTCGGATCATGTACTTCAAAGGGCATTGAATTGAGTGAACTTAAAAATGATCGCTTATAATTAGCGGAAACTCAAGAAGTATGAGTAGTTTAGAATAAAGAGTTTAAACACTCGACCACTGCTTCAGTTTCAGCTAAATCTGAGTGAGTAAGTAAAAAAAAATAGATGTGCGTTTGTCACTACCGCTCTCCTTTCTGCAAATGTACAGTCACAATTACTGGTATGCGAGCGTGACAAAGGCGTCTGACGGGTTTAAGGGCTCGTATACACGGAACGTAATATCGGCAGCGACTGACGGCGGAATCGAAGCCGAATCTGACAAAACGTGCTGAGAATTACATTTTTGCTAGTATACCGCTGTAAAATTGCAGGATTTACTATAGGTTAGAATTTTTAGGGAGTTTTTTTATTGGCAGTTTGCTTTTCTCTACACTATAGGACTGGGTGAGCGTATCAGTATTCCTGAGATCATTCAAATCAGGCCATGAGCTAGCCAATACAAATGATGACAACGTATGGAAAGGAAAAATCTGTTTCCGTTGTAAACAAAATAATAATATTAACTCGTATTTTTGTTTTGTCGAATAACAAAAAATACTTTAGACTCTTATTGTCATATAGGATTACCTAAGACGACATTCAACTTTTATTCATTTTGTGTGTACAAATGTCCGTGCTCTAGCATAAATAGCGTTGTGAATATAAATAACCGGGATCCAGTGAATCGCGGCTTAGCTCGTATGGATGCAAACACTGCGCGTGGAAAGGAATCGTTTGAAAGTTATCCGTTTACATTGAATAAATAAACTTGAGGAGCTCGAATGGGATTTTCTATCAATTACTATTGATAATATGATTTTGGTTGTATTATTTTTGTCAAGAAAGCAAACGGATTTTTCATTGGATAAATGTTGAAGCACCTAAGATATATACCGCTTAGGGTTAAGCAATCCGAATATAACCCACTTCCGAAGAAGCTTAACATGTGTAAGAACAATAGACTATGAAATGACATAAACAATTTTTATATTATATCCAGTGTACATATAATATTCACAACTTGCATGGCAAGAAATCTTTTGAGCGTAATCCGTTTACATTTAATAAATTAACTCGAGAAGCGCAAAAATTGGGACTTAACTATCGATTCTATAATCTTATTCGTTTTTATTTGACTCTTGATTAAATAAACTGTAGGAATAGGAAAAAATATTAAGTTAAATACATTCGGTTTTGGATGTTAGAAGATATTTCGTATTTGTTAACAATATCCACTCTTTTTAGAATAAATACTTTTGTGCACGAAAATATCCGATTCTAGTAAGGCAGTGTAACACTGTGTGTGGAATGAATCGGTTGAAAGTTATCCGTCTACATTGAACAAATACATTCGGCAACCCCGACGGACTATCGATTTTAATGGCTTATGCTTGTCTATTTGTTATCTATAAATCTGTGAGAATCAAACTATTAAGAACAAATAGTGTTGTGAACATAAATATCCAGGATTCAGTGGAAGGAATCGTTTAAAGTTATCCGTTGATATAGAATAAATAAACTCGCTGAGCGCTGCGAATGGGGTATTTACTATCAATTTTAGAAGCTTATGCTTGTAAGCTTCTATTTTCTATATAACTTGGCCTATTCTCTATATAAATTTGATCATATCTTCCTTTATAACAAATGTCAACTATATAAAATGAAAATTTTTGAGAATCGACTGTTAATTGAGTTTATTCAAACAAAGGTCCGCTACTTGGGAGTTTACACAGTCGTCCAAGCTCAACGATACATAATATATTCAGTACACGACACCAGAAAAAGAAGAAGACGTTACATAACATACGTGAGCACTTATGATGTGCGCGCGATGTTCAACTTACCAACATTGTTAGTCTGAGAGAATAACAAAATAAACATAAAGGGACAAACCACATAGATTAAGATTAATAATACTAAGTTATTATTTAAAGGGCATATATATGCCCTTTAAAATAATAACTTAGTATTATTACCCGGCCTGGTTATGAATACTTCCGCAAAAAAAATTATCAATTATATCATTAGTGATTTTTTGCCTTGGTGTTGTAGAAATAAAATGATAATACAAAATAAATCGTATTAATACTTTTGTTATGGTACTTTTACTTATTAGGAGTCAACTATATTAATGGCCCTCATTTAACCGCAATTATTGCATTTAAAACCCAAAGGTACAATTGGATTCCTGTAATTTTAGGTAATTTACATTACGGCGTTGATTACTGAATGGAATTACTAATTTTCGGCTGGTTTGCATGATCTAGCCGGTTCCTCATACATTCTTGCAGACTCATTTGTGTGATATTAAAAATTATATAAATCATTTGTAAACAATATTTACGGCTTCAGAATAAATAGTGTTGTGAACATAAATATCCAGGATACAGGGAAAAGAGACGTCTGAAAGTTATCCGTTTACTTTGAAAAAATAAACAAGGCGAGAATTGCAAATAGGATTTTATCTTCTATCAATTCTAGAGCTTTATCCCTGGACATATCGATATTATGCTTATCCTTAGATTTTAAAATCGAAACAGAGCATATTTTTCCGAGTTTTCGAATTGTCCGTTTTTTTGACTTGTATTTTAATCGCCTTAATCAGTTTGGAGCATTTTGATAAAATTCTGAATTATACAATAAAATTCTCTATATGAACGAATATAGTTACATTGGGTCTTAAATACGACATTCAAATAGTGGTGGGTGGCTTTTACATATTCTGCAATATAATAAGGCGGCGTGTTAATGTTATAATTACAATACATTAAGGGATTAAAGGAGGTAAATGGAATAAAATTGTGGTAAAGAATATTTTCTTCTACCAATTTCTTCGGATTGTACTTGCGTTTCCTTCTATATATAATGACATCGACAAGAACTTAACTAATGTCAGCAGACAACAGACAAGATTTTTGTCGTTTTATAGATAACATAAATAGTAAGGAACACATGGTGCGCAACTCCGACTCGCACTTAGCCGGTTTTCATTTACCTAACATGTTAATAGTTATTATTAACTATATTAACTAAACTGTTCATAAATATTTGTATATGTATATATACTTTATAGAAATATATATGGATAGTGATTTATGGATATTGGAAACAAAAAGCCTGAAATAGATAAATGGAACAAAATACTTAACTAGGCCTAGGCCCCACTCGCGGCTTCGATGATGACAGTATCGAAATATTGTTTAGATTTAGTGATTGGCTATTGTATAACTCTGAGGACTAGTGGTCACCGTGCCAAGCTGTCACACTGAAGGTCCTGGATTTCATCACCCGTCAGGTCAAGATGGAAGATGATCTTTTTCAAATTGGACTGGGTCTTGAATGTTTATTTATATATGTACTAGCTTTTGCCACCGCCGGCTCCGCCCGCGTCAATGTCGATCCCTCGGGAATAGTCCTTTTTCCCGGGATAAAAGGTAGCCTATGTCCGTCTCCGCACTCCAGAGAACTTGTATGCAAAATTTCATGATGATCGGTTCAGTAGTTACGGCGTGAAAGCGTAACAAACAAACAAACAAACAAACAAAACAAAATCTGACCTGGCATTCCATTAGTGCTGTTATTTGTGCAAACCTATGAAAACGGGTGTCCAATTGTCCGATGTAAATGGGAATTAATAGATGCGGGCCCGACCAATGACCATTCCCTGTTCATGCCTCTCAAACTCAAAACAGGGAAAGTGCAGATAGACCACCACCATGCTATATGATTCGGATTCCAACAATAATTATTTAAGTAAAAACTTCTTTAGCGGCGTTGTGTACTTTTTGGGATGGACACGTGACCTGATTGAAAATTCGTAAGGCGGACACGTGACCTGAGACCGCCGGCACGGCGTCGGAATTATACCGTGCGGAGTTTTCACTTCTGCCGGCACTCCTGGAGTGCAACCCGTTGTTTTTGAAGTGAAAATTTCTTAAGCGGCGTTGTGTACTTTTTGGTAAGGGTAAAAAATATTAAACTCACGTTAAGACACGTGGCCTAATCCAAAATTCGTAAGACGAATACTAAGTTATTATACTCCTACTCCTACGCCGCGCCGGCTGTCTTATGTCAGGTGACATGAGACCGCCGGCGCGGCGTAGGAGAAGAAGTAATATCCCCCTTTCTACCGCGCGGAGTTTTCACTTCAGCCGGCACTCCCGTTTTTTTTAAATAGTATTTTCACAAAGAACTTACCGCGATTAATTTTGAGTTTCTTCTGTTATATCGCGTAATGAAAATAAAATAATGATAGAGGCCGCGAGAGCTTAAAATTATATATGTAATGCGAAAGTAATTTTGTTTCTGTTTATAAAGCTTTTGCGCCTAAACTACTTAACCGATCATCTTGATATTTTGTATACGGTTTGTTTGGGGTACGTAACGGATATTTCATACCGGATAAAAAAACACTGTTCCCGAGGGATCGATTTTAAATACGAAAGATGTTCATCTTGTGTGGATATTGTTACTTAATCTAGCAAAAGGCTGAACGATTTATAATAAAAGTGTGCACACTAACAGCTTAAGCTAGATGAAAATTAACGATTTTTTTAAAAATCGAGCTATTTGGTTTTAGTTATATAATTAAGTTACTATACAACCTATCCAACTTACTAATACTTTCAAGAATATAATTAATGAAAAATTTGAAAAAAAAAAAAAATTTTGTATGGTATATGTATCGTTGTAACTTAATCTTTATTTGCTTTTTAATATAATTTTTTAATTAATGCGGATGAAGTCGCGGTTAAAATCTAGTGTAATATAAAACATTGATGATATTAGTAGTTTGTAGTATGTAGCGTATGAAATATAGTTTATGATTTCAAAATAGGTAAATTAATATAATTATTATTAAGTTGAAAAATTGCGTACAGCGACTCAAACATGTCGCCAATAATAGCATATGCTAATAATCGTCGTACTTATATTATGTGATCGATGCGAGCTGCATATACATGTACTTTATCAAAAAAAGTACTCGCATGGGTGTTTTTATGCTGCTATGGAAAAATCTTCCAGAAATAAGTACAGGAGTGAAAAGAATTGATTTCTGAACAAAAAAACTCTTAGATGATAAGTTACAGTCATATATATCGAAAACGCATTGCTTAAATGCCTATAAATTCGTGACGTCATGAGCAAGCTTTTGTGAAACGGGTGGCGTGAGAACTTTGTGTAGTAGTTATATTAAATATTAAGTTTATGGTAATGGCTTCATAAATGAGTTGCTGTTTTAGTGGATTATCAATACTTAATATTATAAAGCTGAAGAGTTTGTTTGTTTGTTTGAACGCGCTAATCTCAGGAACTACTGGTTCAAATTGGAAAATTATTTTTGTGTTGTATAGTCCATTTATTGAGGAAGGCTTTAGGCTATAAAACATCACGCTGCAACCAATAGGAGCGAAGCATCAATAAAAAATGTTATGAAAACGGGGGAAAATTATTCACCTATACTAAGAAAAAACCTAATTAATCATAATAACAGAAATTGCCGCGGACGAAGTCGCGGGCAACAGCTAGTCTTATAGTAAAATTAAATTGTAAAATTTCCATACTTTTAAAAATGGTATATGATTCTTTATAGTAAATGTACAATATGGTTCTAATCTACCTCAAGAATTTGTAGGTACTCAAAGTCAAATTACGCAGGATTTGAAATCGGACACTTACCGGACTCCGCAACGAAAACTTGTCTTGGTAGCTTGGCTACCACCACGCCAAATGCTGAGTTTTTTTATGTTATAGGACGGCAAACGAGCAAGCTAGTCACCTGATGGTAAGCGATCAATGCTGCCCATGGACAACTGCAACACCAGGGTGTAACAGAAGCGTTGCCGCCCTTTAAAGGAGTTAGGGAGGACATGCGGAGGGGGAATGGGGGGAGGGATAAGCCTTCGGCTCTCTCACTCACCGAACGAAGCACAGAAGCGGTAAAGCTTCTACTAAAACGTCGATTTTCTGTGAGAGTGTGGTACTTTCCCGGATGAGCGCGTTAGTGTCAGTCTCACATAAGACTGAAAAAGCACTTTTATGTTCGCTTTAAAGCGATAAATTCCTTCCCATCGATATTTTATGTCTCCCACGCTTGCATTAATATCACATTACGATCATCGTAAAGTATGTGTTTTAATTAAATCGCTATTTGCTCAAGCTATGAGGGAAAAATGTGTCCCAACGGTTTTAACTGCTCGCTTTGCCTCGGGGCTATTGGAACGTTGAATTTTTCGTCATTCCAATTTTAATTTTCTCGTGAAAATGTATTAAACATTTATGTATAATCTTTGAATTGAGATAGAGATAATGAAATCGAGGGTCTATTAGCCCTAAAGGTTGTTAAGCAACCTGGTCGTGGTTTACTTTATCTTGAGCTCCTCTATGTTTATCGTAAGGCACGTTAAGGTGTTGGTCCCGATAATAAATATTGATGACAGTCGGTAAGTTGTATCTATGTCTATACTGATGTATGACAAAAATAGTTTACATCTATTGGCATAACTTCATAAATTCTGCCGTAAGAAGTCCACTGCTGGACAAAACCTTTGAACCAAAGTTCCTTTCTTCGTTCCATGGACGGATTTAGTCATACTCACTGTGGCTTCAAAAATTTTGCAGGTTTTAGATGCATAATATTATAGTTCAAACTAGGCACCGAAATTTAAAAAAATAAATTGTCTTGATGTAAGTGATGTTTACTATTTGTAAACGATTTTTGGTTGCGATTTATTGTGGCCATTTCATCTCATGATGAAATTCAGTTAGTTAATAATATAATTTTCGAATCGAATTAGTTAAGTGCTGTTTTGGATATCTATAAACTGATCTAATTTGTGTGTAATTGAAACCACAAAGCAATTGTTAATATAAACCGCACGTTTATTTATTATTTATTTATTAAGGTTTATGTTCCAACCATGTTCCAACATTTGTTTATTTTGACTTTATTGAGTGTCAAACTAGTGTCAGGTTTATACTTGTTTCTGGTGAATGAACATGACAAAAGTTGCCCCCTTTATATAATACTGTATGAAACGGAGATTTCCATCAGGTCTGGGAGAAAAGACAAACGTAGAATGTACCTGCTGCTTTTCTTCCCGCGCAGACCGTAGAAGCCGGTCAAGGGAATGGCCGAAAATCTAAAGAATCATGCAAATAGGCAATGCAGCAAGCAATCCATTAATAATAATAATAATTAAAAAAGCTTTATTTTTATATACAAGATCCATACAAAATATATCATATACACCAAAACACCTATTAAATTATGTAACAAACACTAGATACTTAATTACTTTTACTATTTTGATTCCGTTTTCTACCTTTACCTCCACCAATACGCTAAATGTAGCTTTTCGGTCCCTGTAAGGAATAAAGACATGATAAATGTATGTATGTATGTATATAGTGTATGAGACGGAGAAAGTAATGTTACCATTCTGAATGCTAACAATCTATTATTAATGTAAAGTAATAGCAGTTGTGTACATTTTTTCCATGCATAAGTACTCAATAACAGAGCCTCTCTATCAATAGCTTTTAAATATCGCAGTGATAAGGTACAGATACTAAGGTACTTAACGAGGCCCTCTACCTATATCCAGTGCCTGCAGTTTGTTGCCGCTTCTCCTGCACTCCGCCTTGGAAGCGGCGTAAACTTAGCTCGAAGTAAGTTATCATTTTGGTTTATTCATCACAAAAATTTAAATATTTACATAAAATGCCAGACAATTTAAAACCATAAATATATAATAATTTAACTTAAATAAAATAAATCTTCCAACTCGTCGCATCGAGGCAAAGTGCCCAATATACTGGCAGCATTTCCGCGCTGTATAGCAATACTAATTCGCTGAGCGAAATAGCTGCCAGTTCTAGGGTCTCCTGTTGACTCAATGAGACGAGTTGTGATGTCCTTGTAAAAACATTTAGCTTCCGGGCCCCAAGGGCCCATCGTCTCTACTGCGAAGGGAAGGAAAATAAAGTTGTCTCCCAGACCCACATATTTTCGCCATACATACATAGTAAGTTATTGACGTCAATATTAATGTTGTAAATAATAATGTGTAATTTAACGTTCACCAAATGGTATTTTAAATATCTTACGATGAATAAAATATTTGACTTTGACTTTGATATCTTGAATTTTTTCTTAAACTAAAAGTAATATTACCATGAAATTGAATATTCAGAAAGACTTTATTAAATCGATAAATCTTCTGATTGTCGACTTAGTATAACTATCCATAGCTGATAACAGCAAAAAGTGGTTCGCCAAGAAATTGTCTTTGTACACTGGCTGTTTTTTCTTCTGCTATTCCAAATGTTTTGTTTCAAACATCGAAAACCAGCGTATCGACTTTTTTAAATTTGCTTCTAAAGCAGCATTTATCTAGCTTATAGGTGCCACCCCTAAAATAATTTGAATTGACGGTATATATTTTCATATACATCAGAGACTGTACTTGTACAAAAAAATAATGCCAAGGAAAATATCATATTTTCTGCAAACAAAAATAATAAAAACCGCCTTGCGGCGTGGGTCCCGTCTCTGCCGTTATTCGATGGGTGTAATCGCATATAGCAGCTTAGCGTCACGTTTCCATTTTCTAGGAAATATTGCCTGACTATATATAAACTTAAGAGCCTGAGGATTTATCAAAGACAAAAATATTATCTGTGTTAATGTGCACATAGCGGAAGTAATAGAATAAAATATGACTAATAAATAAAACATGACATGTTGTTAAAACTCGTAGGTTTAAAAACCTATTCTCCTCAATGGACACAAAACTGTAGTAGCTGATATATATTGACTATATTTAACATATTTTAATAAATAGAAAGAAAAAACATATATCTGTGTCTGTGATATGATAACGGTATTGAAACTACAAATGCATTTTGATTACATTACAGCTTTCAATTAAAAAAAGAAATGTTTTATAAACATTTGTTTTAAAAAAACAAATATTATATAATGGGTAAATCTAGCTAAAGATTTAAGAACGAAAATGAAAAAAAAAAAGAATCGAGGTAAAGGATAAAATAAATTAAAAATGGAACTGAAAACGTGACGTTAATAATTGACCAATAGATTCATCAAGCGTGGAATTTTAGGTCAGTGGAAATGTGAAAAATTTATATAATCCGAGCCCCGCATTAGGCGAATTGGACGAAAATATTCGGCGTTCCGAAATCCCGCACGATGCCATTAATCGTTTTGATGTCACAGTATGGGACATTTAGTGTGACCCTTTTTATGCCGAAACCTCCCGATTTACGTCCCTAATCGCCAAATGTCGAATGCCGAAAACCGAATCGCTGTTGATCGGTTGGCCGCATTTAAAGGCAGATACTAATCGCCTGTTCATTGTGGAGGATTGTACAAATGATGTTTTAGAACATAATTGTTTGTGTAGTTAAATTAAATGCGCATGCATTAATTTAACTTTGTCTCGGATTTATGTTTTTTATTTTGTTTTATTTATCGTTGTGGTAGAGCCACGCTTCCAGCAAAATTCATTTGCTAGTAGTCCGGGGAAGTATCACACTCTCACAGAAAATCGACGTTTGAGTAGAATGCTTCGTTCAGTGAGTGAGAGAGCCGGAGGTCCATCCTTCCCCCATGTCCGCCTCCTACTCCTTTAAAGGCCAGCAATGCTCCTGTTATACCCTGGTATTCTAGTTGTCCATGGGCAGTGGTGATCACTTCAATCGGGTGACTGGTTTGCCGTCCAGAAAAACAGCATTCGCCCTCGGTTCTGCAAGCGTTGAGGTCGATCCTTCGGAGTAGTTCTTTTTCCTGGTAAGGTACTCTATGTTTTTCTCCATACCGATGATCGATTTAGTAGTTACAAGTATGCAGCAAACCGATCCTTTCGCATTATAAAATGAGTAAGGTATAATAATACGACCTAGTGCTTAGGTGCTGATAGTAATATGGCCAGACTTTATGATAAATAAAAAAGTTTCCTTATGACTAATAAGCTACATAATAAAGACGACACTTGAAATGTATTATTAAATATTTTTCAGAAATGTTTAGATTAAAACAACAAGCAATTTAGTAATAAATTTATAATTTTGAATTTATTTAAAAATATTTTGTATCAATTCTTGTTATTTTCGAATACTATTGACATCTTCCATTCTGATTTGGGAAAAAAGAAAAAACGTAGAATGTGCCAGCTGCTTCTTTTCCCGCGCAGATCGTCAAAGCCGATCGAGGGAATGGGTGAAAATGTAAAGAATCATGTCGTTCCATTTTGATTCCATTTTCCACCTACACGCCTTTCCAACAAGCTAAACGTTGCCTTCAGGTCTTATAGACCTAGGCTCTGTCTACCCCGCAAGGGAATAAGACGTGATATGTATGTATTGACGTCTACTTGGTCTTTTTAGGCACAAGACTAAGTAGACGTCAATACATACATACATACCGTTTCAAACAAAAATTCTTTTTACGAGAACTCAAGGCGGAGTTCTTTTTGTTCACTTAGGTCTTAGAACCCTTATTTTATTTAGGTCCAATTAAGAAATTCTGTGAACTTGATACTTTTGTACTCTAACAAAAATACTCGTATTTAAACGAAAAGTTAATATGAATAAAAACGATGTTAAATAAAAATTTTATTGAAATAAATAAGTGCTTCACCGCGGTCCATAACATTGCGGACAAAAGAGAGTGCTTAATAAAATGAATTAAATATTTCACAGTGCAGTTGCCGCATAGATAGGAAGATTTATTAAATAAAATCGGGCAATGCTGCAGATTCCTGTGGCATCAGCAATTTTCTCCACTTTTGTTTGTGAAAGCCTGACCCAATTTAAACCAATTTGAAATGCCAATTCGACCTGTATTTCTTCTGATTGTGTTTGGGTAACATCGAAATAAAGCTGATTTTACGGTTTATTCCATTTTGTTATCGGCTATCGTTGCGATCTCATCCTATAGCCAAAACGTATTCATTGTTATAGTACTTGTTATATAGAAAAACCTTTACTGATAATATAAAAATTCATACATTTTGTATTATTTGTCATTTAAATTAGTCGCAAAGACACCTACACACTTTAATATGCTTGCCATAGTAACAAAATATTTTTTTTGTATATGCATATTATTACTTCGTAAACTAAAATAATCTTATAATATGGATGGATTGTGTCAAGAAAGTATGGTTAAGAAAGAAGTGACAAAGGCTATGGATTCTTCTGAGGGCTATGGTAGGTTACAGAACAAAATGGAGAGAACTGACACACTGTGCCGACCCGATATGAAAAAGTAAGAAAAGGTAAAGGAAGAACAAGAAGAAAAAATAAATTAAAATTAATCTTGATTTTCTTTGAAAACTGAGATTATTTAAGTATCACACTTAAGATTGTATTGTTAGAAATAATCTCAGTTTCTCTGTTTGTGTACGGTTAGAAGTACGATAATAAATGTTGTCCATGGCATTACATAGAGTTCAGAATATTTATTCTGAAAGCTCAGAACAATCTGAACCTAAATTACAAACGACTGACACATAACATGACACAACATCTTGTCGCCCGACACAGCGTTAAATTTTTTTCTCAAGAGTAAACCTAAACCAACCTCTTTTCTTTTGCTATAGCAGTACAGTACTCATCTATTTAGTAAGCGGTTCTTGACAGTACTACGTTTTGACAGTTTGGTTGGCGTATGTCCATCAGTGGTTAATATGCCAGCCTGTGAAATGTGGGGTTCGATAATGGGGTACTGTAAATAGGTTCCTAAGGATTTCCAATATGACTGGTTGGAAGCGGACTGCTTCTAGCGTCTTCCTGTGACCTTAGTCAGGTCATCCGACCATCTGTTCGGTGGGTCTCCGACGCTACGCTTAGATATGCAAAATCACGCAAAAGAATAATCAATATTTTATTTATTCCAGGGCAGCTGCAAGGGTCAGGGTACAGCGAACCACCGGAGCCAGAGTTTCTAGCACCTTTGGAGAACCTCACCGTTGCACAGGGCAGAGACGTCTACTTCACATGCATTGTCAACCATTTGGGAAACTACAGGGTAATTCATCATCATCATTACAACCACAAAAAGTCCACTGCTGGCCATGAGCCTCTTTCATGGATTCTTCGTTCCATGGGAGGATATTGCCATAATCACTACGCTTTGCAGGCGGGTTGGCGAGCGCAGTTTCTTTCTTCTTGTGCTTCTGATGCTGCTGTCCATCGCTAGCATTTTGAAGCTGAGTTAGGTTAGGCCTTTGTTGAATTTGGGAAGGGAATGCAAGGTATTGGGATACTACTCACTTGGATCAATGAGGAAAAGCAAGTAGCAACTCGGGAGGCCGGGCGCGCGTACCCGATGCCATACCTGCAACCGTAGGACAGGCAGTTGAGGATGACACCCCTGACCATTATATTACAGGGTAATTACTTCATGACTACTAATAAATGACCAGTTTAGTAGTTAATTTCTATATGGCACTCATTAAATAATCAATAAAATAAAATAAAAAATCAAATTTATTATGAATCGTCAATTAGGAAATGTAAAGTTGTGACATTTTATTATATAGTTAATAGATTCAGGTGTTACTTTGCGGAAGTCAAAGCTACATTTACTTTGAAACAATTTACTTTGCGTGCTTCCGCCACCAGTTAGTTCATGCAAACTATTGCTGGCCAGCGCCCACCCACTACTGTTAGTCCCTTCATACCCGCCACCAATAGTTGATGCATGCAACCCTGGTCGATACTGCTGCATTTAATTTAAACGGGTTCATTCGATCAGGACGAGGCATTCTTCTCTTCCCGCGCAGATTGTAATAGCCGATCGAGGGGATGGGTGACAATCTGAGGAATCATGTAAGTAGGCGATGGAGCTAGCAAACCATTAGTATTCTCATTCCGTTTTCCATCTAACACCCACAAATATGCTAAACGTCGCTTTTAAGTCTTACAGACTAACTTAGCCGCCCCGTGTATTTGGCCAGTATAGCAATGTAGATTTATCTCAAATAAGTTTGTCAAAATAACGATTTTGCTAATAATTTCACTTATAGAACGCTACGTTACATAACGTCCATTTTTCTCGCTGATAATGTATTAATAACTAGCTTTCATCCACGGCTTCGCCCGCGTCAATGTCGATCCCTCGAGACAAGTACATTTTCCGGGATAAAATGTACGCTATGTCCTTTTCCGTAACGCCGACAACGGGTATGCAAATTTTCATAAGATCGGTTCAGCAGTGTAGGCGTAACAAACAAACTCGCTTTCTCATTTATAATATTATTAAGAAATGCCAGAACATAATATAAGTTTTTGACAGGTATTACTATCAGAAACTTTTTATATTATATTTCTTTCCTCCAGAAGATAGCTATACTTTTGGTGAGTGAGAATTTATCGTCTAAACTTTTGGTCGTTTGTTAGTTAACTAAGTTATATGTTCTCTATAGTTAGTTGTGTGACGTTATTCTAAATCCAACTTGGCGGAACAACTAAGATGATCCTCTCTGTACTCGGATATGGACTCAGGATATACCATACTTGGCCAGAGTAGACCGAGGATTTGTCTTACACTCTCCTCGCTGGCCAGACGGGTTGGAGAGGTCTCATTGAAGTTTATGAGCTTGTTTAGCTTGTATTTCCTAAGTCGCCTCTTACGACCTCTATGGGAAGACTAGTAGTGGTCCTTTTCTATTCTCTGCCGATATCTCCGAAAAAAAAAACATAACTCCTCAATATAAAAGTCTAATATGTGGTAGAGGTTATTATACGGTGTCCGAGGTATCCCTCATATTGTCATCGATCGCGCTCAAGGAAAATCTCAAAATTCCCTCTTGGGCTCCTCAACTAAATTGGAAAAGGACAAAGACACCAGCCGCTATCATTTGATATAAAATGCGCGACACTTGATGTTGCCGCTGTAAGTCAAATTTTTCCGTACCTAATCAAAGCGTATTATATGACAAAGCAAAAATTTTAAACCTGTATTGATTTACTTGCCAGGTGGCGTGGCTAAAATCCGATACAAAGATGATCCTCGCCATACACACGCATATGGTAAACAACAACCCTCGTCTGTCTGTCACACACAACGGCCACAACACATGGAAGCTGTACATCAGCAACGTGGAGCCGAAGGATTCCGGCAGCTACATGTGCCAGATTAACACAGACCCTATGATGAGCCAGGTAAGATTTAATTTTCATTGTATCATTTAGCGGGTTAAGATCTATTATCACTGCTTTATCACTCCTGTTTGTAACATGATATGTGCAAATGAAAAACTAAGTATGATTTAAATACAGAGTTTTTAATTTAATACAGGTGTCGCTCGTGGAGTAAATATGAGTTTTAATTTGTGTAAGCGTTTTAAAACCGGTGTGGCCTGAATGTTGGAAAAAATGAGAGTCGAATTTGTACATGTAGGATTCCTATTTTAACAATGAAATACACTTTTTCTTTCTTCCTGCTGGTCTGGGAGAAAAGAAAAAAACGTAGATTGTGCCAGCTGCTCTGCAGCTGCGATCGAGTGATTGGGCTAAAATCTGCGGAATCATGTCGAGAGCCGATGCGTCTAGCAACCCATCACTATTTTGATTCCATCTACACGCCCTCTGACGTCTCATAGACCTAGGCTCTGTCTACCCCGCAAGGGATAAGACGTGATACTTTGTCAACTGTTTACTTATCGATTCATAAGGTAAAGGGTGTCAAAAGGAACGTTTTACTGAGAATCCGATGTCCGTCCGTCTATCACAGGACTGTATCTGTTGAAGCGTAATAGGCAGACTTAAACTTTTCACAGAATGTGAATGTGTGTGTATATCTATTGTAGCTATAAAAGAAAAAATAAAAACAAAATAAAAATGTGTTCTTTTTGTATTATTTCACGATTCTGTCAAGTTTTTGCTTTTTTTATGTAATAACGTCTTATAAATCGATGAACACAGAAAAAGGTCACGTTCCAGAGCTGTAGCAACAGCAGTAGTAGTAGTATCTATCAAGCTTCTATATCTCACCGTTACCGCGTAAAATATTTTTTTTCTTTTTTTCTGGCTTTCACGCGTGACCTATTTAGCCAGTATCAATAATAATTGAAGTTTCCCGCGCTTTTTCTTAGTTTTGTTTGTATTTGATTCTACGAAGCCCGTGGCGATAATTCCCACAAATAGACTGGCTTGATTACAGACGACGCATTGAGGTGGACAACCACTAGCCTGCTAACTAAATCACACTACAGCCGCACCATGAACGACAGTTTGTTTTAGTTATTCCACACATTGTTCACCAAATTTCACCGTTTTCACATTATATAGTACACTAGAAACAATTTGCAAAACAATCCAAAACAAAAGCCATGAAGTCCGCCGAAATTCCCGCCAAGAACTCAAGTTGCTGCTTATTTATTACGGAGACGTTACACCACAGATAATTAAGAATGTTTTATGCTTCAAAAAGTTTGGTTGACCTTATAAGAGAAGTCGCTTGGTAGAGGTTTTAAGCGTCCCTACTTATGCATTCAGACCATATATTATCTCTATGCATCAGACACCATATAAAAAACGTGGATTTTATAGTTCATTATTGTATTGTGGTACGAAACCCTCCGTATGTATGCTAGTCACGCATACTTGGTCAGATTTTATCCTCCATACCAAAGCAGTTCGAAAGTTATCTTTATACAAATTCGTTTAAAGAACAAATCTAATAAACAAGTGTGTTTTGGTGCTTGCTCCGAATTAGTTCTCTAGTGGTAATATTTCAGCTAATCCTCATAGATTTTATAACCTACTTCAAAAAAATAAACAGGTAATTTTTAGTAGATAATATGTTTTTAAAGTCCTATTGTCCACTATATTCCGGTCAATGTGCACTGAAAGCTGGAACACTCCGCCACACATCCGTCCACGTCACTTTTGACAGCAAAAAGAATGGATGCGCATAAATGAGCAGTTGCTTTGAAAGCACGCTATTTCGTTTGTTCAGTTCGATCTCTGTGTAGACCCCTTTTGTATTTGAAAAAAGACTGGAGATTTGTTTTGAATATATCAATATTATAATAACGTATCCACGATTTTAATCTTGCATTGATACCTTTTTGGTACATGCCCGGATGAGCCGGCGCATTCATGCTACTAGCAAAAATGAATTTTGCGTGGCTCTACCACAACTAACTAAGGTAGTCCAGTCTAGTAGACGGCTTAATACGTTATAAAAATATGAAAGCTTAAATTAATTTATATGAGAATTGTCTTAGTATCAAAAATAGTGTAGATGTGTCAAAAATAGTGGTTTTTTTTTTTTCAGATTGGCCTGTGTCTTGGATGTGTATCTATATATGTATTTGTTATAAAATATAGTATCGTTGAGTTAGTATCCCATAACACAAGTTTTGAACTTACTTTGGGGCTAGCTCAATCTGTGTGATTTGTCCGTATATATTTATATTTATATATATTTATCTGTTCTACGAAAATACAATTAAAACAGGTTTACAATTATACTCTTATGGTATTTAAATTAATCCGGAAATAATTCAATAGTAAAATAGCAACAAAATATTATTAACTAAGTATCCTTTTTTTGGATTAAAAGCGGATCAAAAGCATTGGTCGTTTGAGTTTGTTTTGCTAGTGGTCGCTCTGGTCAGCCATCAGGTGGAGATACCCTTTTTGTGTCGTTATCGTCGGCTAGCATTAAATCCTCGTTTATCAGGATGCACTTTCATGCATTGCAATTTCCCTAAAGATGTGAAGTGAATATGTATAGATATATTAGAGATAATGTACATCGTTTTAAATATTAGGTAAATGCTTCATCAAACGTTGACGTTTTTATTTTTATTTTTTTTGTTATCTCGAAATCGTCTTGAGACGGATTTCGCAATTAGACTAAGATAGCCTTTTTGGTATCGCTATTCAAATTCCGCCAGCCCCGGATTTAAATATGTTTGGATCCAGGTAAGACCCTCGAAATGTTACCCTTGACGTAATGTGCGCTAGACGTGACGCAGGGATTCAAATCAAAAGAAATGCTGTACTCACAGTGCGACTCTCATAGCCCTTATTTTGGCTAGTTTGCCGCCCTCTTTGTCTCCTACCCTACTACCCATATCCATACATTGCGATTTTGTCGCTTTTTGAACTATCACCCTCCCTACATCTGGTGTTGAATTCTTGCATAATATGGAAAGCTCATTTCCGTAACCATCTTTTCAATTTAGGTGAAAATACACTAATAAACATTGAAAGCCAAATATTTGCTCCACAATATTCGAAACAAAACAGCTATATTGCTAATTTAAGGCGTGATCTGGACAAACCGAACGCCAATTGGCTTAGATTTTATTCGCATCAACGAACTGCACTGAATGCAATGCGACGCAATAATATGTGTGCGTTGAATAATGGCCGGTGGATTAAAGCTAGTTTGATTAAGGCTCGGGATTATATGCCAATTATTACGCCGGAGTATATATATTGGACTGTTATTGCTATCACGAACGCTTTGTTAAATGCACACATAAGTTATTTATAGGAAGGACTGCCAATATATAAAGCGCCTATCTCTACACTGTAGAATATTTAAATCAAAAGTTTTTGAACGTCATATATTTGTCTTTCTATTATTTATTTGAGAAATTAAAAAGGTTCTAGCACTCTGGAACGGCCATTGCATTACTGAGAAGAATACGTGAAAAGCAATGGAGTCATGTGTGACTAAAAACGCTGTACTTTTCTTTATTTAAACCAATATGAAATAATTGAGAAACTATGAATGTTCTATTAGGCACAAAAACAGTTTTAGAAGATTCTTAAGTGAGTCTAATATGAACAAAGTGACTGAAGTTTGGCTTAGGTTACATTCGCAAAACTAGTTTGATTCAGACTCGGGATTATATGCCAACTTTTACGCTGGAGTATGGATATTGAATAGTAATTATATTTTTATTGATTTTAATTGATATGTATTATTTGTTTTAATTGATTTTAATTGATATTTATTAGTATAAATATATTATTTGCTATTCATTTTTTAACTAGAGTGTCTGTCGGTCATGTTTTACATTTATTTAAAAATCTGTCGATCTACGAATACGCAACGTTGAAACGCTGTCCGATTGTTCTGCTACAATCTCTTATAGTTACTATATATTCTTGTATTAGTGACTATCAGTGATTTGGGTATTATCTACGTAGGTTTCTGTAACAATTAATCGATAATATAAGAGTGGGGCGCCTCAAAAGCCAGCGCTGACTGTCAGCGCAGTGCAACTCAAAAACGTAGGCGTTCCGCTTTCAAAGACATATAACAGAATACATCAAACTTGTCATATTCAGTCAGCAGCCAGCGTGGAGAAAACTTAATAATAAACAATAATGACGTCACGTCTGTTCCGGTCAACGGAAGCGGTAATATTAAAATTTATGCAATCGATACTGGACGGCAGCTTGCATCAAACCTGTTGTGTCACGTGCCAAGCGATTCCGCAAATATATTGTGTGCTTTTCGTTTTCCTATTTCAGCCCGCCATCTTTGCATCACATTAGTACAATAAAGTGGTATATGCAAACTGTGATCAGGCGGTTCAAATAAAGTTACTTGTTAACTTATGTTTTATTGATGCTGTAGGTATATGGAAAGCTTACTTATTTTTTCTTCATATATCGCGTGTAGGTCAATCCTCTGTCTGCTTTGGCTGTCAAGTATGGCTCCTGTAGTACAGAGAGGGTCATGCTCCTGCAGTGGAGGAGACTAAAAAGACCAGATAATGATATCGCGTGTATATTTACCCTGACATTGTCGCGCCGTGAAGGAGCAACTCAACCATTCAATACCTACAATTCAAATACCGCGGATGAAATGGTCTTCTTGCTTTTTTTGTGACATACATACATGTTAATCATGTTTTTATCACTTTCGAAGTAGACAGACTAAGGCCTTAAGTAAAGTAGTATAGGTCGAAAACTGAATCAAATCAAAGGCTGGTTCTTGTTGTTGTCGCATCTTGTATTGAAATAAAAAACAAATATATACGGACAAATCACACAGATTGAGCTAGCCTCAAAGTAAGTTCGAGACTTGTGTTATGGGATACTAACTCAACGTACTATATTTTATAACAAATACATATTTATATATAAACATCCAACACCCAGGCCAATCTGAAAAAGATCATTTTCCATCTTGACCTGACCTGGGATCGAACCGCGGCATCCTCGTGTCGCAAGCTGGCGAAATGTTTCCATACATTTCCGTCCTTTATGACGGCTAGAATTTTCACGTTTTTCTTTACTGCCAAATTAATATGGTAGACAAAAGAGATCTACAGTATTATTTGTGGCACTGCAATATTTATTTTTTTATTTGACACACCATTACGTACGGTCCATACCCAGCGTTGTTTAACTTGCGGAAGCGTTATCTTTAACGCTATTTATAACAGGTGTGATAGAGCTAATTTAAACTCTTGCAATAACACACACATTGGGCACGTGAATAAATCCATATTCATAAGAACGCATGGCTTTTGTTACAAACGTCACGCGTGGTCGCGCGAAAAATAAATATTCGCGAGCGCGGTGCGTGTGCTTTTGCTACACAAGATGAACAAATCTTGGGACCTTTTTGAATTGATAACTTCTTAAGGCGCGTTGTCTTTTTTTTGAAATTGAGGAAAATCCATTGAACTCGCAAAACTGTTACCGTTACCGTAACCGACACCTTTGTTACATACAGACGGTAACGGTAACCAAAGGTTTAGATTTTCACTTTTGTCAGCGCACCCAGATCGCCACTGTTTTTTTTAAACGGTTTTTGTATCCACTCACAATGCTGTTCTGATATATTTACTGTAAGAAAATTAAGAAGTAAGATATGGTGAAAATATTCCAACCGGGCAGTGTTTAAATTTGTGACGTTATGTTATAAGAATAAATCCTGCAATCTTAAAAATATATAATAATATACCTACTTGGGCTGATGTGGGCTAAGTACGACTATGATGAATTAGGATGTAGATAGGTATTTTCAGTTTCACGCAGAATTATCTTTCATATAGGTCAGGATAAAAAAAATCGTCAAACTATGAAAGGATTGCTTATTGACAACGTTAGTTAATTTTTAGCCAGATTTAAAAATTTTACACTGGTATTAGATACTTTCATACACAAAGGATAAGAAGGCATCAATTACTTTTATGAATAGACGGATTTATGTTACACTTATCATACATTGTACACATTGATATTTACTACTTTCACAACGTCTAATTATTTTTAATCAAATATTATAGTGGTAAAAAAAGTAAAAGATCCAGTAATTTGGCTTACAAGTTGGGATATCTGCATATGTTATCATTGTTAAAAGATTTTAACATATATTATTAAAAGAATTAATAAAATCCAAGTCATGCCAACGAAACGCAATATCCGTAGTAAAAGTGACTCGTGAATTATGTTAGCCGTACGTCATACGGGAAAATTTTCCTAGGAAAATATGTTGTGAGGAATAGTTTGTAGCAAAGTTGGCAATGAAAACTGTCGTTGCATTTTGTTAAATATGCAACGCGCTTGGATTCACGTGCTTTTGACCCGCGTTGCAACGTGCAAAAAATTCCAACGCTCAACTCATATACTCATACTATAAATACATTTTTGTGCGAATGGATGTGTGAAATTGTTACCCAAACACTAATTTTAAATAAGTAAAAATTTTGCATGTCACATCTCCTCTCGTGCCCTTCATGTCCCACTACCTGCAGAAAAGCTGACCTCTGTAGAGCTTTAGAGAGAGCTATCAGGGTGGCGTCCTATTGGAAGGACAAAATATAGTTTTGAGCCAGCGACACGAAAAGAAGAAGTAAAAATGTTGATTTAACAAATATTTATTTTATGCTTGTAACAAAGGCCATGCGGCCTTATGAATAATGGATGTATTCACGTGCGTGTGTGTGTGTGTTATTGCAAGAGTTTTAATAAGCTCTATCACACCTGGTATAAAGAACATCAATGATAACATGTCTGCAAGTAACACAGTGCCACAAATAATGCTGCTGAGCCCTTTAGTCTACCATATTGATTAGACAGAAAAGAATAATGTAGAAATTCCGGCCGTAATAATACTCGTAGATGCAAAAGTATGGAATCATTTCAATACAAGATGCGATTACAAGCCCTTTACTGTTTTGATTCAATTTCGACCTATACTACTTTACTTTATGGCTTTAGGCTCTATCTATCTCTTAAGAGATAAAGACATGATTAAAATTTGTCACACAAAAAGCAAGAAGACCACCTCAGCCGCAGTTCTTGCTACCATGTAGATTATATTATACTAGTTAATCGAACAAGCAAGTATATTGGAAGCAAACGCCGTAGTTGAGATGGTCTTCTTGTTAGTGTGTAGTAGACGAGGAAGGTGACAGAATCTCAAAATTAAAAAAAAAAAATACGACACGATATATTTGCAAGCTTAAACATATTCCCAACTAGCAGTAATATGGTGACATCTTTAATAAACTTTAACATCGCCCGCCAAACTTAGTTCGTATCACTTTTGATCTTAATTCAACATGTTTGCTCTATCCGCTTATGTCTTTATGCGTTGGCCGGATTTCCTAGTTTTCACTCATAATAGCGCATTTATCATGAGAGTTTTAGCGTGGACTAACATTAATACCTAGCGATGTTTGGTTTAACACTATCCATCACGGTTGGAGAAAAATTAAACTTTATTCTCTCGTTTTAGAATTTTTAATCTACATATTATTCATAGATTATGTCAGGGTTTTAATTTTATATTTTATATACTTAACAGATAGATTCTCTTCTTTGTCTGTTCTCCATCAGCAAGAGAGTAATTATGCCAAAGATATTGCTATGTTAAGGAAACGGCGGGCTCTGTGGCGCAGAAGTTAACGCGTCAGCAATCTGCATAAGAGGCACCGGGTTCGATTCCTGGCGCAGACAAATTTCTTCAATTCCACGTGTATTTTTTCGCGATCTTGGAGCTACCATAGGAGGGTTGACGTCAGACAGGCAGCCGGCCGTTAAAACTCACCCAAATCATATTAAAGCATAAATGCTGACATGACGATAGACACCGAGCTCCAACCCGGAAAGCGTTTAGAAGAATATAATTTATGTAGGTACGTTAAATAAAAAAAAGGTAAGGTTTTTTTTTATGGATTTTTTTGCATTCCCAATGCTATTCTGAAATATTCTTATTACATAAGTTTCAAAATTGATATAGTGATAAATCTCCACGCCTGCAAGATTCGAAACGATGACTTAGTGACGCAAGAAATGCGTATAATAGGAATGGGATTTAGTGGATAATTCAACGAACAGAATCGAAAAGCAGTAACTTAATTGGTATTGGTCTTACGAACGCCAAGGTTGCTATTTTTAACGCATGGTTTATACGAATGTTTCCATAAAGTCTCTTTTTTTAATCGTTAGTTGACGAATGATTGCAACAAGCTGTTTAGACCACTCGTTTCCATGGGCAAAGGACGTCTTCATGTCAAAATCACTTGCTATAAAGGTTACTTATCACTTTTTTTCGTTCTGTTCCTCGGTACATTTCATAAATTTTTCAAAGTTATTTAGAAACATTTGAAATAATTTCTATGTAAAACAACGAGGAGAAACAAAAATATTTTTCTCTGAATGTTGGCAACACAGCTCGAGCGATGGTTTCGAAAATACGACAACGTGGCATTTCGTGACTTGGAAGACGAGTGTGACGTCTAACCGTATACAACTTGCGTCTATGTGTCGCGCCATTTATAAAATAGCCAGTCGCTGGTTTGAATCATGTAGCTGGGATATACCGCTTATATGTGGCTTCTGCACCATTAAGGTTTTTTACAGCCTTAGTCACAACTATTTGTTATGCACTTGATTATAATATATTTTATTAAATATAAAATATGTAAAGAAAACCCTGTCGAATCGTTGAAGGGGTGATTCAGCTCGTCGATATGAACTACTTTTCCTATGGGATCAAAGGTGGACAACTACAAAAAAAAAATTTTACGAACAAAAATGTTCGGGTGCTTACTCTATTCGTATGGAAATGTCAAAACAAATGGTCCGATTGAAAAAGTTGTTCAAATTGACGGGCTGAATCACCCGTTCGAAGATCGGACGTGTTTTCTTTACATTGTATAGATATGATTAGACCTATTTGAGATGGGCTTATCAGCTATATAATAGTGGTCAATCAGAATATAATCAGTCATAATGTTAATTAAAATGAATGACGATCTCAAACCAATCATCATCATCAGGTCTTTTTTGTCTCTACTGCAGGAGCATGACCCTCTCTGTACTACCGGAGCCATACTTGGCCAGAGCAGAGGATAACTAATAATATATTAATAAACCTCGACTACTTTAATTACTAGTACCTGTTAATTTAAATAACCTCCAGTAATTAAGACGAAATAAACAAAACCATATTTGTTTAGCAATGTTCATTTCCATTCATCAGTAAATATCCACAATCCCCAACTTCCGGCTGCATTTCACACACGTGAGCTAATACTCGAAAACTGTCATTGCTTACTTTATTATTGGTATACTAAAATAAAAATAAAAGGGAATTTATTTTATTTAACTACCTGCTTCCCGCGACTTCATCCGCGTGGGTTTCGGTTTTTATCACGCAATCTATACTTTAACCCGCGTGATATAAGCAGACAATGGAGTTCTAACTTGTTTGATTAAGTCTTCAAGAGGGTTCCGTACTCAACGGATAACAACGGGTTCCTATTAATATGGCTCCGCTGTCCGTCCGTTTGTCTGTCTGTCCGTCTGTCACCAGGCTGTATCTCATGAACCGTGATATAGTTAGACAGTTGAAATTGTTGATTACATACAAACGTGATGTTTTTGCTCGTTCTCGATATTATCAATGGAGACAGGGAGACGCTTGAAATATTCATAGAATATTTAGTTATATATTCACTTTAAAATAAGAAAGTCAATTAAAATAAGACTAATATTTCATTCCATACAACAGGCATGTTTTACCATTTACATAGATAACTAGCTTTCGCCCGCAGCTACCTTGCGTCAAAGACGTTTCTTCTTTTTTTTTTTTTGGGATGAAAGGTATGAAAGGTCCTTCTCCGTATTCAACCGTTATCCAGAGAACTTGTATGCAAAATTTCTTGATGATCGATTATGTAGTTACGGCGTGAAAGTGTAACAAACAAACTCACTTTCGCATTTGTATAAATAGTATGGATGGTACGGAACCCTTCGTGCGTGAGTCCGACTCGCGCTTGGCCGTTTTTTTTTTATATAAATTATCGAACGTAAATAAAACTCCAAAAATTTTTTTGCAGAATTAGTAGTTTTTGGATGTTGTCCAAACAAACAAACACGTAAACAGTTAAGTAAGATCTTAACTGTTTGCCAAAAACTACCGAAGCGATTGAAACCAAACTTTACGTGTTCGATTAGCCAAAACTCAACCTTAAATACTTGTTTTCATTTTATTTAGAATTTCTTTCAGGATCCTGACACACAAGTATGACATTTTTACGTGTAAGCGGCTAAAACTATGTTTTTTCATGCTGCCTAGGCATCTAAGATAGCGTAACGATTGCCATCAATAATGGCAGCAAGGACCAACAGCTTAATGTGCCTTCTAAAACATAGAGGAGCTTGGGATATTTTTATGCCACTTGTGGTCATCTATCTTAATAGGGAGTGCGCGCAGAGTTGCTATACTTGCATAATCGCTAATTATACTTAGACTCACTGGGCCATCGACCTACTCGATACATGAAACTGATACTGATATAATAAAACTACAGTATTGCAGAGTATGTGCAAATAAAGCTAATATTGCCGTATTTTAGGGTTCCGTATTCAAAGGATGTCAACAGGACTTTATCACAAAGCCTCCACTGCCCGTCCGGCCGCTGTCTATCCTATTTATAAGATTATCTTCTAACCAAGAGACCACCAACGTGGTTTTTGTGACATTTTGGTAACTAAATACTGTAAGGCGGCACGACACCCTTATTCTGTATTCATATATATCATTTGGCTGATTGTAGAACTACCTGTAGAAATATATAATAACTAGCTTTCGCCCGCGGCTCCGCCCGCGTCAATGCTGATCCATCAGGAATAGTACTTTTTCCCGGAATAAAAGGTAGCCTATGTCCTTCTCCGTACTCCAGAGAACTTGTATGCAAAATTTCATGATGATCGGTTCAGTAGTTACAGCGTGAAAGCGTAACAAACAAACAAACTCACTTTCGCAATACAGTAAAAGAAAAAAAGAGAAAAAGAAAAAAATCCTTTCTAGTTATTCGACTAGCTGATCAGTGAACTCTGTATGAGTGGTTCAAATTTTTTCTTCGTGTTATACTTTTTCTTTTCTTACGATTTTGTAGATTTAAATATTGCCAGGGAATCTAAAATCAAACTGAATGAAGCACAATACAAAGAAAACAACTCCATGCGTGTTCACATTCCAAATAGGCACTAGTTTACTCGTACATTTTAAATTGGTCCTCGTAGGAAACGTTAGACCGAACTTAAGGAACAGTTTCATACCGCTGTACTTCTTGCAATATAACCTAAAAGTAATATCTTTTGTACAACAAAGAAATAGTTCCTTATGAACCCGAAATATATTATCAGTACGATGCCTAAATGTAACAAAAGAGTCTAAATTAGGCAGCATTTTTTGAACAGACTGATATATTAAACTGAATGCGTGTATACTAAAACTACTGAAAGAAATGTGTCTGTTCCTTGATTTTATATGTTTTTAGTGTATATGTTCGTGGTTTGTAGTTCGCAAAATACAGTAAAATATGGAACTCAAGTTTAATAAAGAAAATGGTATATTTTTTGTTACCTATACGTTTTATTTCTTATAACTGTGAAATATTTAATAGGTACAAATACTACTTCTAACATTATATTATATCTCTTGAAATTTCAACATTGCAATTCTCGACAAATTCCATTGTGAAGTAACGTTCGTAAGTGAATTACGTCCATTTTAGGCATTCCAAACCCGTAAATACCGCTCAAAACAGGAGAAGTGACACTTATTAAGTTATTTACCTTGTGAACACGGCGTCGGGTGCTCAACTCGGGAATTTCGTCCGCGGAATGCACCCAAATACTGTCAAAGGCCACGCGGGAAAAGTTGAGCAGAAGGTGATCTTATGTTAGGCTTGAACAATGTTAACTGACACTGATTGACGTAGCAAGTAACATTATACCTACATACTAAAATGTAATTCTAGGATACTTGTAAAATGGAACTCAAAGAAAATACAGTTTTGTTGCAATAATTAATTATGAAGCTGGTAGATAAGAAATTATTTGAACTTGAATATCTAAAAGCAACCTATTGTTACGACAGGACACAGGAAGATGCTGGAGACAAGCTGCTTCTAACCGGTCGTCAATATGACCGGTTTTAATAAAATCCTTTGGAAGGCCTATGTCCAGCAGTGGACTTCTTGCGGCTGATATGATGACGCTGATGATGAACACCTTGTGACATTTGTGACCAGTACACAAGGTTGTTTAAAATAATAAAATTACTCAAAAAGTAAAAAGGAGATAGCTTTTTTTACGTGATATATTAACTTACTTAGAAATAGGTAAAGTTAAGTAGATAGAACAATATGACTATCTACTTAACTAACATATTGCATGACTTTAATTTCGATGTACTTACTCAATAATAACATATGCACAAAACTTTGTCCTTTTTGTATGTTATTGAAACTAAATGTTATAAGTTATGTATTATATATGGCGAGCTCCGTGTTATGTATATTTTTCAGATTGGCCTGGGTCTTGGATGGTTATCTATGTATTTGTTATAAAATATAGTATCGTAGAGTTAGTACCCCATAACACAAGTCTCGAACTAACTATAGGGTTAGCTCAATCTGTGTGATTTGTTCGTATATATTTATATATCATTTATATATATATGGTAAATAAATAAAATAAACTATATTTTGATTTCCTTAATCATGTTATCATACGGCAGTGCGTTCGTAGCGAAAAAATCGTAGCGCTGCTACGAGACTACAATGTGTAGAACTATTGCTACGACTGCATACAATATTGCTAGAGAAGATTACTTTCTGACTACTTATACTTCTTGTGGCGGGGGCAGATGTGGGGGGGGGGGGGGGGGGGAGCGGATCCTACCACGACATCTTCATGGACGCGACTTTCCGAATGTTTCGCGTGACAACTGTTTACATTCACCGTTGCGCACCTGTGCCATTCTCGAGTTTTCGCATCACTTGGCAAGCGCTTGTGCTCTAGAAATTACTTGGATATACTTACAGCAGCATACAAATAGTTTGCTATGAGTAGAATAACAAAAAATAATATAAAAGATTGACTCTACTATACATAAGAAGACTGTACATGTTAAGTTTTGTTTACATAAAGCAATGTATCTAAATTAAAGTGATTACTTCTTAAGGCGTGTTAGGATTTTTTAAGATAGAAAAACTATTGAACTTGGGTCACTGTTATCGTTAACGTAACCGACACCTCTGCATCTAAGTAACCGAATGTTCAAGATTTCACTTACGGCATACCCGGGTGTGCCGAAAGAACCGATTGTTTTTTTTTTTAATTTATTTGTGTGTGTGCCACTGTTTTTTTATTTTATTTCTGTCTCAATGACACTCTTATGTAATTTTAATTTGTTCAGTCAAATATAATTCGTTGAATATAATAAAGGTAGATTGTTATGTAATTTAAACATCTAGTTTCTGTTTTTGATTTGATAGAAATATTTTCTTCACCAAAATAATACTAAAGAGAAATAAATAAGCAACGAATACTCAACAAACTGTATTTAACCAAAAAAAAAAGGTAATTTTACCAATAAAAATTTATTTGTTCAAACATCAAAAACACGGGGTTAGTAAGTCTCGCTTGTAGTCCAGCTCAAATTTTTTTTTTTTTTTTTTTTTTTTATATATACGGACAAATCACACAGATTGAGCTAGCCCCAAAGTAAGTTCGAGACTTGTGTTATGGGATACTAACTCAACGATACAATATTTTATAACAAATACATATATAGATACACATCCAAGACCCAGGCCAATCTGAAAAAGATCATTTTCCATCTTGACCTGGCCGGGGATTGAACCCGGTCACTCCGTGTCGCAGGCTGGCGTGTTGACCACTGCGCCACGGAGCTAGTCAAAATAAGTAATTTAATTTGCCTGGACACTCAAGAGGTGTTACACCGCATTTTAAACTGAAAAAGGCCATCCAGCCATTGTGCCGAGCATAAGCAAACAAGACGAGTGACGGCACCATCGGCGGCATTCTACTGTCAAAGACTTTTCTCATTTTAAAAACTTTATATCTGTGTTTGTAGGAAGCTTACCAACCTTTTATGACAATATATTTAAAGCTTAAGTATAGAAAATAAGCCTTGATTTACACTCGATTATGAAAAGAAAAGATTTTATTCTCTGTAATGAATAAACCCAAAAGATACTAAAGCAATTTTGAATATACTTTCAACAATTGAAAGCTACACTATAAGCTGGTAATAAAATATTTTTTCGCGGATTAAATTCGGTGGAATAAAATCAGGGTATGTACGAAACCGCTTACATAAATAAAATACATCCTAGATCTTTGAGAAAAGTATGAATTAATTTTTTGTATTACAAAGACGTTAGACATTTTATTTCTTTTCCAAAACAATCTAACATGCACTTGTAACCTTACTCAAGTTTGCCTTGACACTCAAGAAGAATAATACCGCATTTCAAACAGAAAAAGGCCATCCCGCCATTGTGACATCGAGCCTAAGCAAACAGGACGAGTGACAGCATCTTTCTACTCTCAAAGATTTCCTCATTATGAATGTTTTATGTCTGTGTTTGTTACAAACTCTTTTTTTATGCTTAAGTGTAGGATTTTATACTTAGAACTTGATAACTACGAAGAAATTGTTAAATAAATAACACATTATTAACCTCTTATTAAATGGAATTAGCCGTGTGGTTTCCGGCAGAGTAGAATAGGACTACTCGTAGTCTTCGAGACTTAGAAAATACAAGCTAAATAAAGCTCATAAACATCAATGAGACCTCTCCAACCCGTCTGGCCAGCGAGGAGAGTGTAGGCCAAATCCTCTGTCTGCTCTGTCCAGTTATGGTATATCGGGTAGTACAGAGAGGGTCATGCTCCTGCAGTGGAAACTAAAAAGACCTAATGATGATGATGAAATGGAATGTCATTGTAATATAATATGTAGGGTAAGGTAGGCTTTGGTATTTACTCTCTCTGATGCAAACTGAATGGCGGCTCGAATATTAGATACGATTTCAGATCTTTTTTTTTTTTTTTTTGTAATGACTATGTAGCTAGCTCCAAGTGAGCTTTCGCTACTTCACCGGGCGTTTGAGGTGAGGGCAAAGTGCCCTCAACCTTTATAGGCAACATCACCAAAGGGCCCCCAGGAGGGACGGACCTCGGCTTTGGGCGTTGCCTGTGTGCGCAAGGCTTGGAGAGACAGCAAACTCTCATATTGCCTGATGGGCCGCGTATGCGTGCATGCAAGCCTGAAGGGCCAATCTAAGAATCAATGGCAAAAGCCTTTGGAGAGCAGCAACTCTCATCTTTTGCCTTATGGGCCGAAAGCTACGTTGCCAGAAGGGCCTATCCTGGGTGCAAGTCACCCGGGACCGCCGGGCGGTCACCAGTAATCGGAGCTAGATTTCAGATCGGCGCAGAACAGGCATATGTAGGCGTGTGCACTACACAAACGTAACTCACACACTTACGCTAACATAAAGTCGGGGAGATAGAAAGAGGGCGCAGGGGTGTGCACCGCCGCCCGCTCTTTCCTTACCCCGCTGATACCTAAAATTGTGTATTGACTCGTGCGATGTTCCGAGCCGCCAAAAAGTTTGCATTATAGGGTATTGAGATGAACTTGTAACCCCGCTCAAATTTGCCTTGACACTCAAGAAGCATCACACCGCAGTGCAAATAGAAAAGACCATCCAGCCATTGTGCTGCTGAACGAGCCTAAGCAAACAGGGCGAGTGATAGCGGCGTTCTACGTTAAAAGATTTTCCCCGCTGTTACTTGAATCATTTTATTTTGTAAAAAGAAAGTCTCTCAAACCACAAAGATCGTTTATCTTTGAGGTTAAGGTGTAGAAAAAGTTCTTGAAGTTTGATTGTTACGAGTTTAAATACATAAAAATAAAAATTTACGGACAAAACACACAAATTGAGTTCAAGATTTATGTTTTGGGATACTCTTACTAAGTTAACGATACTATATTTTGAGCGCAAATATAAGGGCTGGCACCCATAGGCCTGAGAAATGCTTTAGTAGCAAATTTAAAGCAACCAACCGACGTGCTAGTTTTTATTGTCTCCTTTTCAAACAAAGTGTTATTTATGAAAATTGATAATTGGTTTAATTCTTAATTTTCATAAATAACACTTTGATTATCGACATCAGTAAATTTAGTATCGATAATAGATAAGTGAATTAGTATCGATAGTAAAAAGTTACGCCAAGAAAGTGGTTTTTTATTTGTTGTGCAGAGGAAGTTTTCCCATCTGCTTTTTAAATGTTTAAGTCAAAAAATCGCTAACATTAGCTTGTCGATGTTCTAAAATTTGCTTCTTAAGATTTTTTTGGGTATGGACTTGAGGTCTTAAAATATTTGCGCTTAATTTAAATGGACCTTATATAGATAAGCTTTCAAGAATTAGGTTATCATAGGACATTACAGAACATTTTCAATATTAACCTGACCGGGGGTTGAATTTGAGACTTTTAGTGTGACAGCCTGGCAATGACCACTAGGCCACAGAGGTCGTCAAAAACATCAGTGAACTTAAAAAAACATCGAAAGTATAATAAAGACACTAGAAATTTAATTTATTTGCCGAAACAAACTAAGTTGCCCCATGTAACCCCACTTAAATTTGCCTTAATATTCAAGAAGCCGCTTACATTTCGTATTAAACCGCAGTGTAATCAGAAACAGGCCATCCAGTCATTGTCATGCCAATCTTCGGCAAATAGGACGCAAGCCACGTCTGATACTTATGTGAAAATTAATAACTATTCAATTTATTTTGTTGCATATGCCAATATTAAAAAGAAAAACCTATATTTAAGAGTTCCATACCCAAAGTGTGAAAACGGGATCCTATTACTAAGCCTACGCTATCCGTCCATGCATCTGTCTGTCACAGGCTTATTACTTATTCGTAGGTCACAGGACTGTGTCTATTGAATCGTAATAGAGATAGAATAAATAAAAAGATTTTAATTTTTCTATAAAATATGATTATTTAAAAATAAAAATTTATCAATTTTGAACATTATGGATGCATACAACATAGATTAAAAAAATAAAATTTCGTCTCTCTGATACAAGAAACGTGTATTTTACGCTATTTTGTAAACAATGGATGATGTTATGAAATCACACACAAGCGATTTTGTCTCGCATTTTGATGGTTTTTCTTAGATATTCTAAAATAATCTATTGGTCTTATTCTTCATGTGTGAATATTTTTTGTAATAGCTCCATTTACTGTTTTATTTAACAAGAAATTATTCCACGTTCACATGAGTAAAATATTACTGCAAACTTTTATTTGAGTGCCAAACAAAATATAAGAGTTATTCGGGTCTGATCCACCAAACGGATCCACTTTTCCTTATTATTATTACTTTTGTCCGGTCTGATCCACTATAAAATTGATTAGTCCGGTCTGATCCCCTACCTGATTAGTACAGTCAAGAAAAAAACAGTTGTCGATGATAAAATTATCAGTTTTATTACTTACAATTATCACAGATAATCATAAATTTGTGTCTTAGTTTCTAGGCAACATAAAATAAAATAGTAATAATTAACCAGGGAAAAATCAAATAATTAACAAAAAAAAAATTTTTTTTGGACAATTGTCACAGTAACCATATATGTTATGATATACAATAATGTAAATAATCAGATTTAATATCAAAATGTAAATAAGTTCTTAACTAAATATATATCAAATAAAAACTTAGTATAAGCAATAGTCATTTATCATCCTATTTCTATATTTCGTAAGTTCAAATATTTGTTACTGACAGTACTAAAAATATGCTTGGGGATCCGACCGGAATACAATATTTAATTATTTATTCTGATCCCCTGCGCGGTGGATCAGAACGGAATAGAAATTAATAAAAATAAAACGGATCCACTAGGGTATCAGATTTTGGGGATCAGACCGGAATAACTCAAATATAAACGCTACCCGACCACTATTGATAGACTCTCCACAAGTGATGTATTTGCAGTAAAATGTTTGCAGTTTAGCATAACACGACGCCGTAAAGGAGACGTAGTTCGTGGAATAAACAATTAGTATTGGATTTACTTAATATAGATTTTTTTTTATTAAAACTAACGTGAGATTATGGATGTTATTATCTCCTTACTAATATTATAAATGCGAAAGTGAGTTTGTTTGTTACGGAGACGCGGGCGAAAGCTAATTCATATATAAATAACTAGCTTTCGCCCGCGGCTCCGCCCGCGTCAATGTCGATCCCTCGGAAATAGTACTTTTCCCGGGATAAAAGGTAGCCTATGTCCTTCTCCGTACTCCAAAGAACGTGTATGCAAAATTTCATGATGATCCGTTCAGTAGTTACGGCGTGAAAGCGTAACAAACAAACAAACAAACTCACTTTCGCATTTATAATATTAGTTAGGATTACGAGTAGCTGACTTCGTACGTGAGTAACCCGTGATTCATATATAAATATATTTTTTTTATGTTATTATATCACTGCATGTAGCATTTATGTATTTTGTTAGTCACTTGACAAATCAAACTTTAACAAAATGTATCTAATGACAACGAACGTCTTTTAATATTTATATGTGAATTACGGGTTACTCACGTACGAAGTCAGCTACAGGCCGACATGTTTCAATCATGGATGAGGTTGAAACATGTCGGCCTGTAGCTGACTTCGTACGTGAGTAACCCGTAATTCACATATAAATAATGTTATTATCTCGCGTTAGTCTTTTAATATTGTAACAATTACAAAAAAGCTCATTCAAATTATTAATTCAGAAATAAATCGTTTATTACATCTCTTAAATATTATATGTTAATACGAACCCATGAAAATTAATAACAAAAGGTCAACCGCGCGCCCATTTTACCGAAGCAAAATAAATAAACGGGGTAATCATTCATTGGGGTCGGTTTGGGGCAATCAAATAAATATTGACCTACTAATTGTTTTTGTGGAATCGACGGCAAGCGTGTTGACAGAGGCTGTGATGGACGATCGTTTTTTTGTTGGATTCAACCCTTTTCCCTCCAAGTTCACGTTCCGACACATTCGAATTATGTTGACGCAAAAAATGGCAAAGGTTTACAAATAATGTAAAGAAAACGTGGAGTTTCTCTCGCAGATTGTATCTACATAATTTTGTGTAACAGCAAAGTCTGCTTGCTTTAACGTAACTCTATCGGGCGAATTTAGCCGAGAGGTTTTGCCAAGTTTACTCCCTAGCTTTGTAGTTTTATTTTCAAAGTATATAGTGTTATGTTGTTTCTCTCACAGTAATTAATTAAAATCCCATGTAATAGTAAATTATTATAACAACGAAATGAATTTAGATATATGGCAGTAGACATAAACGGATAGGTATAGAGGAAACAAAATGGAAAGGAAGATGACTAAAAGTTGACTGATACTAATAACAATCTGATCAACAAGGTTTTTCTTGCAAAAAATACACTTTTGCTTTTATAAACGATTCCACATTGTAAAGTGCTTTCCAACAAAACAAATGAGCCCGAACACGATTGGTGTACCTTGTTTAGTTTAAGAGTTCCTATGTCCACCTTCCGACTCCATCATTAGACCAGCACAACGATTACATAATATTATATTGTCATCCGACACATGTATGGAAAATTTCAGCTTAATCTGTAACCGGGAAGTGGATCCGGGGAGAGATAAATTTAACTCGCAAGATTTGATTACTGACAAACATCGGACCAGGTGAAACTAAATAAAAGCTTGTAAAAGAGGAGTGATGAAATAAAAGAAACTAAACTTAATGAATATGATATACAATTTTGATCCATCCCATATTAAATCAGTATAACATAGCGCTTATAACACTTTTCTTGTCCTTTGAAAATAAAGTTTTTGAGTTTCCAACGTTGGTCCCATAGGAAAAGTTGTTCATTTGAATGGGCTGAGTCTCCCTACAAGAGAGACTCTGTGGTAAATTTAATCTTTAAAGGACAAGGGAAAACAAGTAATATCCTTATATTCGCCAACATATGTTTGAGAGCTTAAAACATCATGACCTTATACAAAATAATTTTAGCGGCTTATATTCGCAAAATTCTCATAAGTATTAAAATTAGGTGTTGTTTATACACAAACTCATTCGCAATTTACATTTAAAATACTTTCGAAGTTATACAGGCGCAGATTTGTAATTGCAAATCAATACAGAATACTTTATAAGTCCGTCGGATTGGACCAACTTGTAACTTAGGCAACTTAACGCCGTCATAACATAAATACTTCTTGTATTGTTAGTAGGCATTAGTGAAAATAGTCTTCATCAAGAAATATCAGTAAACGAAATTTAAATATAAGTGAGTGCAATAAGCCTTTTAGATAAATGGGTATAAATTTCCAACTTTTTTTTCTCCCAACTGGTAAGCAAAGGCATGTGGTCTCAACGCCTATTGAGTACGATTTTTGTCAAGCTCATCACATAGATGGTGCCGTTGGTTTATTCACAAATATGTATCCACCGTATTATGAGAAAATAAAATTTGGTATTTATGAGAAATATCTTATTTCAGGTGAAAAATATATATATGACTTTTATTAAAACAATATCTTTCAGTTTGACTTGTTTTACCAAGTTTAGGCTAACGCCATCTAGTGACAGGTGGAAAAGTCTCCAACTATTGCACTGCAGCGCCCTCTCCTCCCCGTCCATATCGGCAGTTAATGGAACTAGCTGCCACAGACCGCCGGCAACTGGCCAGCTGCTTTTAACAGGCCTTAAGTTGGGCCAATATATTGTTTTTGGCAAAGGTCACGCTCACCTTCTTCCCTGTCCGATGTTTATCTCTGTTGTGAGTTCGATTCAAACTTGACCGTTGTATTTATTGAATGACTATTGATATCTAAGCAATCTATCAAAGCCCCTATCTCGACTTTTGGTAAAATGTTCTGATTTTCCCCATCAAAAACTTTTGAATAGGGAATAGGGATGGTTATCTTTATTTAAAAATGTCAACGGTGACCGTAGAAATTTAATGCGGCCCATGTAAGTATATGGTTTACGCTCGGATATGCCTGTATATTATACGGGCTCGTTTAAATAAGCCTTCAGCCGCTGTTAGCGCCGAAGGGTATTTTCAATATGGGTAATTTCGCTTGGAACAAATACTTTAGCTGCTTTATTGCATACTCCCGGATTAACTCCGTATGAGCGTTGAAAAACGGTTGGCTTCAGTTACATAGAAAAATTCTGGGCATTTTATCTTAATTACTTAGAAATCTTTGTACGGGAAAATCCCTACCCTTATGTTGTCCATTGTCGCCGAACTTTATGAGCGGATTACTTTTATGGAGGGATTAAAGTCCCGTTTGCGAAATGTTTACAGCTGAGAACTCGTGACCATCTGTGCGATAGATTTTCAAATTATTGCTAATATTTTTTTTTATTATTTTTATTTCATATTAAACTGGACTCGTATCAAGGAATGAATATCAATGTTTTTAACATAGATTTAAAAAAAAAATCGTCTCTCTGAAGTTTTTAAAGTATTTCTCTCTTGAATATTTTGATGCTTAGTTTTTACATATTTTTATTATTGTTGTATTCAAAATGTTTTCTAATAAAATATTTTTTAATAATTCAATTGTTTTGTTTAGTATAATTAAATAAAATATAAATAACTTTTAGCCGGTCATAAAAACTCATTGTTATGACCGGCTAAAAGTTTTTATTAAATTATAAACTATTTTTGCCAATAAAATGGCCCATGAATTAAATCTTTGGATTTGAAATAATGAAGACTGTAGAGTGTCATTCTTATTACGAAGAAACCAGCGAATCGCAAGGGTCACGAATCGAATCTTATCTTTTAAATATTTCAAATTGTTTTACAATAAAGATTGATCTTAAACTAACAATTATATCTGTTTTAAATTCTAGTTAAAAGATAGAAACAAGTTGCAAATGGTTTTGCTGTCAGTAATTCGAACATTTCAATGAAAGGAAGCCAAGGGTACGAGTTAGGTATGCGAAACATTAATGAAATCCGAGAAGTGAAAGAATCCTCACAATTCTAAAGTTTATAATAATTGCTCGGGTACCTCATGCGATGATATTTAAGGAATTTCATAACGAAAGCTCGGAAATTTAACAGGTACGCAGTGGGCCTTTGTTTAGCCGAACGAGTTAGGAATATAAGACTAAATAAGCATATTCTTAAGCTTCCTAGATACGAAAACATCTTTGGAGTGAATCTTCTGTTTAGGGAATAAAGTGGCGGGATCGCGATTGATTACAGAAAAATAAAAGCAAAACGATGAGAAAAAACTAAGTGCGAGTCGGGCTCGCGCACCGAGGACTCCGTAAAACATGTCTTATTTTTAAATCTTACTACAAATAGGTACGCTAATTGTGGCTCTTGGGTTGGCTCTAGGCTCTGTCTACCCCGTCAGGGATAAATGCGTGTTAATATATGTATGTATCTAATTACAAATTTACGTTATTCTGAAAATTACGAAATTTTGGGCGCTTTGAGATTGTTCCTGTACTTGAATTTTATTTTGTACCAAATTATATTTTATATATTTAAGATTTCTTTGCGTATACGCGCAACAATATTCAAGTTTAGCGACATAATCAGCGCTATCGCGTGTGAATTTTCAGCCAGAGGTGCTAGTGCGCTCCACACGGCCATTGAAGGCCACAGTAGGAACTTCTGCAACGTAAACGGTGCATAATACAATCCATACATAGTCGTATTATCTATCACGTCTTGCAACAGTAGGTAAATACAAAAGTCATAAGACCCAAGGGCCAGGTTTAGCATGTTTGTATTGACAATATAATATTTGATGATTATAACAACCTCCGAATATCAAGGCGTTTGCCTGTTGACCCGGGGGTCGTGGGTTCGATTCCCACAGGAAGCATAGTTTGTTTAGTTGTTTCCAGTTTGGTTAGGACATTGCAGGCTGGTATTACCTGATTGTCTGATAATAAAGATGATTCCGTGCTTCGGAAGGCACGTTAAGCAGGTGGTCCCGGCTGCCATCTGGTAGTCGTTAAAGGAACCACGTTAGAGGCCGAGAGGCGGTTGCGAAGAACTTTGACACCAGGGTAGATTGACCGTGACACCTACTCGAAATGATGATGATGATGATTATTGAATAAATGTAACAAATATATATAAAAATACCCCCTTATAAAGTACGCGTTGCCACAATGTACCAGTTTAATTTACACAAAAACCATATGATAACATTTTCAAATACAAACATTTCGCCCTGAGGAATCTCAAGAACATCAAAGAGCAGAGCACAAAGCCTTCGTAAACAATATACTTGGAACAACAACCTGCATTAACCCGTTGTCTCAATAGAAACACAAACTGCAAACCGGCTCTAAGAAGCTTCATTCTTGGCACCATAAACACATTCTTCGACGCATAGTTGCCTCCTGTCGCAACTAACGTCCCCTAACACTTAGCTGAAGCGCCTCAGGAATTCGCCGCCGCCCAGGAATTCACCTTCCTCCAAAATGTGAGCCGTCCACCGCTCTTACATAATTATTCCGCCTAAATTTAATATCATAAAGCCAGGCCCGAAACTAGCTGAAATTTGCGCTTCTAAATACTGCAGCATTATCTTACTATACTGGATTTACGACGCTCAAAGGATTATCTAAAGCCTCAGTAACATTATTTCTCAGTTCACGTTTTGTATAAACACGGCTAGTTTAATAACGGGTACTGTTCGCGCTGGTGGAAGAAGTTATGAGAATTTTATATAACAACTATTTGCATAACTATTGCGGAGTTACTATTAGTATACAAATATTCTCATTTCTAGTGGTTATTATGATATCGTAACCTTTTATTGGCCACACAGATCTGACTAGTGTGGCCACTTGCCAGTCGGAACAACTAAAGAATATTATGGAAGAGTTATTTTTTATTTGAGAAATGAGTAACTTCCAGAACATAAACGCAAAAGAATCAATCACTCATATGTGTAGTAAGTCATGTGGAAAAAATTTCATAAATTAACAGAAAAATAGTATAAATGCCTATTTAAATAAACAAACATGTAAAGTAACAAAATCTCACAAAATATATTTTGTTATTTGTTATTCCGTATTCCATCAAGTTCTTACGTTCCAATCCGATCAGAAGCTGACTTTTCTATAAATACATAAGACGAATCCTTGCGTACAAATAACTATCGAAACATCAATACACGGAAACCGCGTTATCGGATAACGTGCCAAATCTCGGTGGAAGTAAAATAAATAATACATAAAAGGGAGGTATAAGTGGAGTTGAGGGGTAGAATCAACAAGTGAATTATTTCTTAGCCGAAAAATCGGCAAGTATTACTCAGCATTTTTGTTGTTAGGCTACAGGTGCGAGACACTTTTGTTTTTTTACAAGCTTTTATTTAACTTGCAATGTATGTATGTAACTATGTTTGTCGGGTGCAGAATCTTGCAAGTCAATTTTGAAACAGATATCTTCCATCGATTGAGCTGAAATTTTGTATACTCGTTTAGTTTAGATGATAATGCATGGTTAGCTGTGTGACGTCATTTAAAATCTAATATGGCGGAATACCCAAGATAGCAGACTAGCATTTGATGCACTCCGACAATATAGATATCAAATTAAAGGGCTCACTGAAAATAACTCGAAAAATAAAGATTTTTACTTTTTATTTATTTAGGGTACGTAACGAATTAGAAAGCACGTGCGAGTTTGCTCCGTTCTTTGTCACAATACCTTTCTAAAATCGATTAAATTGCTATATGTAAATAGTTATATTAAGTTATCATTCATGAAAATATGTTTTAACTGCTTTTATATGAACACTAGCTTTCGCCCTCGGCTCCGCCCGCGTCAATGTCGATCCCTCGGGAATTGTACTTTTTCCCGGGATAAAAGGTAGCCTATGTCCTTCTCCGTACTCCAGAGAACTCGTATGCAAAATTTCATGCTGATCGGTTCAGTAGATACGGCGTGAAAGTGAGTAACGTTATGAGACTTAGAACACGATTTAGATAATGATATCCAAAACAAGACGGAATGTTAGCGAGTCCAAATTGCAACTTTTTAAGTAAAAGTTTCTTTAGGCCCTCTAGGTATGTTTTTGTAATGGGAAAAACCATAGACATAATTAGTTCGGCGGAAAAAACCATTGAACTCGCGACACTTAACGTTGCCGTAAACGACACCTCTGTGTATATGTAACACAAGTTCTCAAGTTTTCACTTCTGACGGTTCCCCCGGAGTGCGACAGTTTTAATTTTCATAGGGATCAAACATACGGTACGCTAAAATATACCTAATAATAAATGCCTCTTTAGAAATGTGTATCCATAAAGGGAGTTAAAGCAAAAAGCAAAGTAAGACCACAGGTTAGACGTAGTTTCTAGTATAAGCGTAAAAATTTTTCTGCTACGAATTTTTTACCACGAATTTGTTTAGTAATTTCTGTAATCCTTCAAATATTCATGCACAATTTAGTAAATAGATTAAACTATAAAATAACGTACTAATTTGAGCCATTTAAAATATGAATACGGTGTGGTGCGAATCTTGCACCCTACACCTAATTTTATATACCAAACGTGTGCCGGTCATCATTAGTCACTTCTGCTTATGAAGGAAAACAGTTCGAGAAAACGTGATCAGCAGTCGCATAGGATAATAATAGAGGTGAAACAAAGTATCGTCACAATATCAAATTCCGACGAAGACTGCCACGTTTGACCCCGACCCGAGATGATGTGTAAAAATGGAGGGGCGATTTTGCGTGCCCAACTCGCTTGTCCGTTTCGGCGCAGTAGTAACATTGTGTAATGCCCAGAATGTTATCTTTAGGGAAAAAAATGTTGACAATATCTTCATATTTACTACTATTAATGGTTATCAATGAATAAAAGATATTCTACACTAGCTGTTTCCCGCTACTTTGTCCATGTAGATACAGGATTTTATTTTTTTCGGGCACAGTTTATCCCGGCTCCAGGGTTCATAAACATCCCAGGTGAGATGAAATCGGGAATAAGCTTAGATAACAGAGATATCAGTAGTTTTCCCAGCGCTCGCCCTATTATGACGTTTATAGGCAAAGTACTATAAACGTCATAACTTAACTTATACTTAACATTAAATCAATTTTCGTGCGGATACTTAACATTAAAACAATATTCGTACGGATCTCTACTTTCTAAAAATAAAATATAACTTATGTTACTCACTGATAATGTAGCTTTCTAATGGTAAATACATTTTTTGAAATCAGTTTAGTAGTTTTTGATTGCAAACAAACATACAAAAACAAATCTTTCCCTTTTACGGATTAGTCTAGATTATATAATCTTGTAAATTTGTTGTCTAAGTTTACTTGCAGTTATTGCTTACCGCAACTATCCTGCTGCTCTATGATATTGTTGTGGGACTTTTGTTCCTTGCTCCTTTATTCATCAAATGAGATTATTGATCCGAAATTTTGCAGGCATGTGTGAATCGGTTGACAATACAATATTATGGAATCGTTGGTCTAATGATAGATTCGGAAGGTGGTCATAGGAACTCTTACACTAAACAAGGTGCACTAATCGTGTCTGAGCTCATTTAATTTGTCTTGGAAAGCACTTTACAGTGTGGATTCTCCATAGGTGACTAGCTCCATGGCGCAGCGGTCAACACGCCTGCCTGCGACACGGAGTGACCGGGTTCAATCCCCGGCCAGGTCAAGATGGAAAATGATCTTTTTCAGATTGGCCTGGGTCTTGGATGTGTATCTATATATGTATTTGTTATAAAATATAGTATCGTTGAGTTAGTATCCCATAACACAAGTCTCGAACTTACTTTGGGGCTAGCTCAATCTGTGTGATTTGTCCGTATATATTTATATTTATATTTATATTTATATTTATATTTATATTTATATTTATATTTATATTTATATTTATATTTATATTTATATTTATATTTATATTTATATTTATATTTATATTTATATTTATATTTATATTTATATTTATATTTATATTTATATTTATATTTATATTTATATTTATATTTATATTTATATTTATATTTATATTTATATTTATATTTATATTTATATTTATATTTATATTTATATTTATATTTATATTTATATTTATATTTATATTTATATTTATATTTATATTTATATTTATATTTATATTTATATTTATATTTATATTTATATTTATATTTATATTTATATTTATATTTATATTTATATTTATATTTATATTTATATTTATATTTATATTTATATTTATATTTATATTTATATTTATATTTATATTTATATTTATATTTATATTTATATTTATATTTATATTTATATTTATATTTATATTTATATTATATTTATATTTATATTTATATTTATATTTATATTTATATTATATTTATATTTATATTTATATTTATATTTATATTTATATTTATATTTATATTTATATTTATATTTATATTTATATTTATATTTATATTTATATTTATATTTATATTTATATTTATATTTATATTTATATTTATATTTATATTTATATTTATATTTATATTTATATTTATATTTATATTTATATTTATATTTATATTTATATTTATATTTATATTTATATTTATATTTATATTTATATTTATATTTATATTTATATTTATATTTATATTTATATTTATATTTATATTTATATTTATATTTATATTTATATTTATATTATATT